>JAPWFG010000016.1:0-2400000 GCA_028015205.1 Mytilisepta virgata
CTCCCACCCAAAACATTTTTCAAGACCTCTGCTCAAGCTTATGCGTGGAATGGCGAAAATTGTTCCTTTAAGAAGCCATTCAATCGGTAAGAAATATGCAGTTTTCTTGCCTATTTAACAAGGAATGCATAAAAAGATTCCACATCTTCGCCAGGAAGATACATGTACAATATACAAAGTTTTCCGTGTTTAGACAATCTTTTTTTATACTGACCTATTTTGAAAAGTCCATTGTATTTATGGCCATATCAACTCCCCTTAATTCACAAGCCAATGCCATTAATTGGCTTTCTTTCTAGCGGCGCCGCAATCCGTTTCAGAACTGAAGTCATAGTTGTGGTAGCCTGCAAAATATTGAGGATAAATAGGCAAGTTCAGCCCCTCAAAATCATTAAATTTTTATAATTACACATAAGAATGCTGTAATCTGGTTCATTCGAGGGGTATTTTTCACAATTATGCATTACGAACGATTTGGGGTATTTGCCAAAATGTATTTGCACTTTTTAGCCTCTGTCGTGGTATTGGCGAAAAATTCTCTTATCCGACTGGACGCTTGAAATGTCTACATCATCACTGCGTTTTAGTATAAGCTTTTCTAGATGGAAAAATTTTTTTTTGACATCCGGTGTAATTAGATACATCATGCTCGGGAGGGGGTATTTGCGAAAAATTCAGTCCAACAATACCCCACCCCCTCCCCCCGAGCATAATGTATATAATATATAAAAATACATTATGATACTTATCCTGGGCCCCTATCACAAACAACTAGATATATATCTCATGAAATGTGTGGTTTTATTTTTAACTATCCATTAAATAGCTTTAGTACCCTGACATGGTCAGAATTTAGATTTTTTTTTTTTATAAGTTCCTAAGATACCGTTCTTATTTTGATACGGTTACACATAACCATAAGCTCTGTACAGCTTTTGATCGATCTTTTAGTTTGTTTAGTTGGGGTTTGATGACGTTTTCTGCACATTTGGCTATTTCGCGGCGGCCAGTTTTTTTATTGGAGGAAGCCGGAGTACACGGAGAAAATCACCGACCTTCGGTAGAAAAAATTTGCAATCCTTGTCAATTAAGATCGGAGTCGAACACACCCCGCCACAGTGAGATTCGAACTCAACCTCAGCGTTGACACGCTAGTGATCATTAGTAGTCATGACGAACTACCTACACCACTCGGCCACCGAGGCCCCACTTTCGAGCGAATATAATAACACCATATAACAGGTTCAGATAAATACACATGCAAAACATGTTTTAGCACACAGACAAATCAATACTAAGAAGCACATGCGAATATTATAGAAAACACAACGTAACATATAAAACAAGACGGCTAAATACTAAGCATTACGTGCATGAATTTGAATATTCATTTGAAAAAAAAATGAAAAAGATCAAGTGTAATGAATAGGAATTAGCTTCATTGTTATTTAATGCATTTTGTAAAAGAATAAGTAATACGAATCTCTATATTCGACTCTTATATAGAAAGGAACAGGTTGTTGGTTTAGATTGTTGTAAAAGTTTAACTTAGTCCAGGTGAGCGCAACTCATGAATTTTAACGTCTTTTAGAAACAACTTGCACGTGTTCATATGTGCATTTGCAGAGGCGTCATATTTTTCGCAAAAATTAACGAGCAACTGAAACGTAAAATCTGAAGCATCTAAAGAAGCACAAAAGACATATTACGAAAAGCACAATACGAATTTTTAGTACCTGCTCAAGCATTCTTCTATGAAATGTCCAAAGGCTTTATATTCTCCTGTTGATTCTGGAAATACAAAATTTATGAACTTTTAAAATTAAAGACAGAAGTTATTTAAAAACAAATCAAGGTATGACATGGAATATTTCCATGAGATAATTAGTGTAATATGTACGTGTATTATATGTGATCAATTAGTACACATTCTTGGATTGGAACGGATAAATAAGAACTGATGAAGATACTGTAACAGCATAAGTAAAACGCAACCTTAGAACCTAAACGTATTCCATCGAATGGGGTACTCGCCCTTTTTTCTTTTTTTTTTTTTTTTTTTTGGGGGGGGGGGGGGGGGGGTAAATGTACAAACTCAACAACACCAACTGACCACAACATTGTAGTCATTAGTTTTAATTATTGACAATCTCAAAAATAGCAAACGTACGTTTTGAAAGTTGACTTTTTCGGAGACGATTTTCCAAAATAAAAATTCAAACTGAAAGTTCATATTTGGTTTTCGAATGGTGACCTAATATTTTCAGAGATTAAGTTTTTTTGTTAAACTAAAAAAAAAAAAAATCAAAATCGTTGCTCTCAAAAATGTACATGTCATAGGTCAAACAAATATGGAAAAATTAATCCACCTAATGTAGCATTAACACCCAATGGGTAGTCTCAAAATGATCTTAAAAACCAATTTTAATGAGCTCTAAAAGCTACGTTTATGCCATTTTCAGTAACTATTGTTAATCACAATGTCTTCAAAATAAATCACATGTACTTAAAGATATACAGGAAGGTCAACATTGACATACAAATTTTGAACGAGTTATAAGTACCTATTTCTTCCTTAAATACACGATTTTAGGTTTCTTGTACCGGGGCACAGTCGAAGTTAAATAACGTTACGCATGATTGGTCAAAAAGGTATAACAAAATAATTCTGATTTGACATTACAACAGTGGGACGAAATGTTCATCTTGTATAGAGACTACGCATTGGCAGAGACATGTTTTATATGTCTCTGGCATTGGTTTGCTTAAACTGGTTTTAAGGAACCCTTACTTATCCTGCCCCTCTAGTGTATAGAAACAATGTAAAATGTAACTTACCATCATATGTCTTGGGAAGTAAGTTGTGTAATTTATACCAGAGTGACAATATCTCCCATTCGTCTTTTTCCATTGTTGCCCATACTGTAATGTGATTTCCACTCGACCAGTCGACTGTAAAAATCAGATATTAGCGACATCTGATGAATTTTTCAAAAAAAAAAATAAATATTTTCAGAATTTATAAAGTGTTTATGTAAATATTAGAAAATTAAGGTTTTGCGTACAAACTTTCTACTTGCTGAGAGGACTGTTGTTTTTTTTTCTGTTTTGGTAATACAAAATGAAATTGCCAATTTTATCCAAGGTGCGGATCTACCTTTGACTAAAGACAACTGACGATCCATTGATTGCTGTTTCTCGGTGAGGCAAATGGTAATATTGGAAGGGCCACCAAAGATTGGTCTCAATTAGGACTTAAATTCAATTTTTTTTAGAATTTTCCCATTAGTAACAATGGTCCAATAAACGTCCGAAAAAAATACATGTACATATAAGGGAGACTACCTAAAATACAATTTGATCAACTATCTCTGCAGTTTTAAGAACATGTATTTTTGGCTATTTTTCTATTTAGTATCGGCGCGGCTGCAGTTTTGGTATGAGAGGGCCAACATTGGACAATTCAATTCGCATTTGGCACCGTTTGTTTTCTGTTTTTCGTAATGGCGGTCAAATTGGTTGGAGGTTGGAACCTTCAGACACTATTTATGTAAAGGGCCTTCCCACGTGGATAAGTAATAGAACTGTAGCAGGTTTATAGCCACTCTCCATTAGCTGTCCTCCGTTAGCTCAGTTGGACTACTGTACCAAAGGTTCCGGGTGCTATCCCCGGTTGGTGCGTTGAGTAATTTTGGGAAATATCAAGCTTTTATATTCGCACCCAACTTAAAAAACCCTCGTTGTCAAAAAACCAGAGGCTCTCAAGAGCCTGTATCGCTCACAGGATTTATATAGGCAATAAACAGAAAAATGTGAAATTTCTAATCAGATGGTCATGGCCATTATGTGTTTCATTTTTAGTATGACATGTAGAAGTGTGTTTAAATGTGTGAAATGTTTTGTGAGAAGAAACTATTTGTATGTATTTCCCATAGATCTCATGTTAAATGTGTCCAACAGTGGCAGCATCAAACTCGAAATTTAGAGTTTGACTTTAAAATGGTAGAGGGTAAAACTGAGGGTATTAGCATTGCATGGTAATATTATTGAAGTGTTTTATTTATGAACTTTCTGCAATTTCGGAATTATTTGTGATGTATTATAAAGCTGAATTTAGATCTTATTCGTTATATATAAAATCTTTTTTTCTATTTAGAACAAATTTTTATATCAATTGTTCTAAGGGGGGAGGAATGTAAAGGTAGTATTATGGAGAGAGAAAAAGATAGATATCTATCTCCCTTTTTGGAATATCATTTTTGTCAAAGTGAATGTAGTAGTACACAGATATTCAGTTTAACTAAATTCTTTTGCAAAAAGGGTGATTGGGTTTGTTACTGTGACTTATATAGATCAGTAACTTTGATTTAAAGCCTGTTGTTCACAAAAAAATGTAACTAAAACCCATGTCCAAACACTTCATGAACCACATTCTCAAATTGATGTTTGAATACTTTGCAAATTGCAAAGCAAAATTCTCTCAAGAGTCTTTTTAAACATTTAAAATTTGTTTTGAAAGTTCCATTTTCTTAAATTTAAAACTAGTACTTTTTCCCGCTAAAAATTCTAACTACCACCGTGACAGTGCTTTTCTATTACTATTTTCCGGGTCAACAACACTTTGCCAGTGCTCTCTACAATTTCTGAAAATTGATATATATTGTATAGAACAGTGTTTTAAGGAATTCATATTCATGTTTTTGATATATACATGTACTTATATTTTGATTTTTTTGCTGTGTTAATAAAATATGAAAATTTGTCTCCGTCAGTCTTGTTTGTCAGTAAATTTGATTTATATTAGGCTGGTGTAAAACGTGGAGTTTGTCGGACCAGCAATTCTAAACAATTCAAGATCGTACACAGTATGGCTTGGTAACGCAGTTGTCAGACCCTACTGTTACAATGAACAATGACTATTACAAAGTTAGGTCATAATTATCCCGGTGGTTTCAATATTTTTAGGTTTACCATAAGCTCTCAATGTCCTTTGGGTCCATTGAGAATCTTGGCTGCTTTCTGTCCAAAATCATGTTTCACGATTTCAAATTACAATTAAAACTTTAACATCGAGTTACCCACCACAAAATCTCAAGCCCACTTCTTTAAGTATAAACAAAGCACAAATTTACTATACAAAAGAAAGAATTTAATATTTATTTAAGATATTTATAGGCATTCTGATTTGTTTTAACTTTATTTTGATATTTCTACTGTGACATCATGAAGGTGGCTCTTTTGTTTAACGCCTTTAACAAGAATAAAATTAATACACTGAGTAATGAAATACCGACTTCGAGTGAAAAATCCTATAATTTACTGGTCATATTTAACTCAGGTCAAAACAGAAATATCTTCTATGTAACAAACAGAATTAACTATCCAGGAAGAATACAAAAAAAACACAATTCGTGAATGAAAAACTAATTCACTCGTATGCTACGCACATTCGTGAGTGGTTAAAAAATGTTTTGTCTCTCGTAGATGTTGATACTGAAATTAAGATTACAACGTAGTTACACTATAGAAAACATGATCAATATTATTTTCAGATCTTTATATCGAAATAGCCTCAATGTAGATGGTTCACAAATAGTCGGTACACACTTTTGTCAATGTAACAGATATTTTTTCCTCAGAAAATGAACAAAAAAATTTATTAAAACATTTTAGGAAATAAAAATAAACTAGAGGCTCCCAAGAGCCTGTGTCGCTCACCTGTATCTACTGTAGTGTAAAATAAGGTTAAAATCATAATGAAAAGCATTAATAAATTGCTTCGCTGAGCGCAGCTGGATACGACCGCAAAGGTCCAACCCTGAACAGTTGGGGCAAAAATGGACACAATATTCGCGCTTGATACAGGTCTGAATTTGGATTGTAATTAAATATTTGACACATAATAGGTTTCTGACACAGAATAACTGTAGTCAAAGAACTTAGAATTGGACATATGATTTGAATTTATATTCATTTTTTTGCTTTTTGTGTAATACACTATGCTGTTGCGAATTGAACCCCCCCCCCCCCCAAAAAAAAAAAAAAAATTAAAAAATTAAAAAATAAATAAAATTTTGCCCCTATTTTGCTTTTGTGCAATACACTATGCTGTTGCGTATTGACCCCCCCAAAAAAAAAATCTTTTACCCCCCCCCCCTTTTTGCAAAAGAAAAATATTATTTGAAGGAATTTTCTTTTTTAATTTCTGAAATCTGAAATGATAAATTGTCCCCCCCCACAATTTCTTATTAACCCCCCCCAAATTTTTTTCACCTCCCTCCCCTTTACCTTTTTCCAAAAAAAAATTATTTCCCTCAAGATATGGTCATAATCCCAATTCAAATTTCTCATGGAGTTTGTAAACATAATTACCCAATTAAATACATCATAAAAGTCTTCAAATAGAAAATGACATATGACTAAAATTAATTTAATTAATAGTAACTTCTAAAAATAAATTGACAGCTATATATCACCCCATGACAATCTACATTTCTTTATACATAATTTACAAGCAGTGTGAGGGAGGTAATCGAATCATACACAACATACTTTAAATATGTTTGGATTACCTCCCTTACACTGCTTTTAAATTGTCTTAATTGTCCATTAACCAAAATTTACCAATTCAGGGACAGCAACCCGACAACGGGTTGTCCGATTCGTCTTTCAGGGCAGATAGATCTTAACCCGATGAACATTTTTACCCCTGTCAAATTTACTCTAAATACTTTAATTTCAGAGATACAAACCAAAAACTGCATTTACCCCCTATGTTCTATTTTTAGCCATGGCGGCCATGTTGATTGGCAGGCGGGGCGGTCGGACATATTTTTTAAACTAGATACCCAAATGATGATTGTGGCCAAGTTTGGTTACATTTGGCCCAGTAGTTTCAGAGGAGAAGATTTTTGTAACCGTTAACACACGACGACGACGACGGACGACGGACGCCAAGTGATGAGAAAAGCTCACTTGACCTTTCAGGTCAGGTGAGCTAAAAAGCATAACTTACTTTTCCCCAGTTTTTCCAAAACGCCTTTCATTGCTTTCAAATCATCCTGCAAATCCCGCACATACAATTCCTTTTCACATTGTTCTGAAGTATCCAGAGTGCATTGCAAACTCTTGGTGTCTCTTGCTGCGTGTATAGCTTCCACTAAATTTCTTTCCTAATATGCAACAAAAATCAAACACGATTTTATTTGTGTTCATCATATTAACAGCTGCTGGGAGCTTTTAAACGACGAACTTGAGCTAGTAACATTCAGAAAGAACAGTGAAGGTTAAAAACTACAGTGTCTTTATATTCGAGTAGACCGTTTTGTAAAGTTGTCATAATCTTCAGGTAAATATCGTCAATTGCATATTATTTTAAGGCTAGAATAAAAAGTTTTTATACGGAATACATTCCGTGTGCAGTTTTGTTAAAAGCATTGGATTTACATGCAACCCTCATTTGTTTGTTCAGATACGTTGACGTATCGGATGCGGATGCGATACTTCTTTAAATGACTGACTTCAATTTAACGAACTTTATTTACAAGATTTGTTTTTTTTTATTGGTGGGTGAAGCCGGAGTACCTGGAGAGAACCACCGACCTTCGGTAGGAAAATTGGCAATCCTTGTCAATTTAGATCGCAGTCGAACACACCCCCGCCACCGGTGAGATTCGAACTCACAACCCCACTGTTGACAGGCTAGTGATCATTAGTAGTCGTGACGAACTACCTAGACGACACGGCCACTGAGGCCCCTATTTACAAAAAATACACCCATAGGAGTTAATGCAATACAAACATGACATACAAAATTGACAGCAATACAAACAAATGAACATGTAAGCAAGTATAATTCAACATACAATAAATTTAACACACACTACTTCATTGTGACTGAAATTATAGTACAAATATACATGCATGTCTGCCTTCTACACGTGGCCACTAAATCAGGACCTAGGGAATGGGTTCTCTAGAAAAATGTTAATTCATCTGTCCTAAGCCAGGGTCGGGCATTTTAATTACTGAAAAATTACCTTTGAAAAACTTACTTTGAATAAGTACGAATGATTGGTATACAATTATGGTTGCTCCCTTACAAAATTGCACCATTGTATTTTCTTTTTAAAATCTTTAGGGAGCAACCATTTGATTTTTATGGGGATGGGGGGGGGCATGGAAGTAATCTCAAGTCCTGCCTTTTTTCCTCAAAATTTCGAGACAGCTTTTTTTTAACTACCTGTTGTTGTCCTCCAAATAAAAATCAAATTAACTACATACTTCCATGCTTCTTCTGAATCTCTTTCCATTTATAAATTCAGTCACGGTGAGCAAAAAAACCACCCAACAAAATGCGGCTCTCATCTTCCAACTGCTAACCAGACTGGCATATGAAAAAATAGTGCAGACCCATCTATTTATACATATTGTCAAGGTCAGAATGATGTGGTTCAGTTGTCAAAACAAGATTTCAAAAGAGTTTTCACAGATGAGCGCTGTCCAAGATACACGTGATATAGAAAAGGTGAAAATGTATACTGAAAGTCACCGCATGAAATTTTCATGAACTTTTCTGTAAAACAAATCAATTATGTACAAATTGAGATGCAATCAAGCAAAGAAATATAAATAGTGTTGTACAAAGCTACACACGAAACATAAACTTGTAAGTTTTATTTAGTTGAAGTAAAAAAAAATGTTATGTCTTTTGGAATTTATTATGAAAGATTTTGCTGATGTCAGCATTGTAACTTATGATCACTATAAAGGAAAAATAAGTTATGTTTATATATGTCAAATGAATGCTGAAAAAACTTTCATTCTGAATTGTTAACAGCTACAATTAGTGCAATAAAATTATTATTCTTGTGTTAAAAAAACAAAAACAAAAACAAAAATTTTAATTGTTTGGGATGAATAAGTTATTTGTTGTCAAGTTCACCAAGTTAAAAAAATAAATAAAAACTGAAGCCTTGTTTCTCTTACCCCTACAATTTTTCCTCCATCTAGAGAAATATTTTTAAACGATTTTAGTTTTTACACTTTTAAGGTTAACCCGCAAACCTAACTCAGCAATACTGATTTTTCCACCAACTGTAGCTCTCAAATGCAACGCAAAATGTCAAAGTTTGAACCAAATGAATAATTTTTAACTTTGAATCAATTTGAAAAAGAATTTAAATTCAAATTAAGTTTCTGAGCAATAGCAATGCAACACACTTCTATTTCAAGGATAGACTTTTTCAAGAACAGGTAGTTTTGCAAAGGCGAAAAAAAATTTAAATTACCAAGGCTACTAGGGCTATGTATTATGTACTAAAAAGGGAAGGGTCCATAACCTATTATGTGAGATGTCAGTATGATTTATTCCATAAGATCGTCAAGCCTATTTTACTTTATGGTTGTGAAATTTGGGGGTTCAGTAATTTAGATATGATAGAAAGAATTCATTTGCAATTTTGCAAAACTACTACTTAACTTGAAAAAGTCGACTCCAAATTTCATGGTAAATGGTGAATTTGGCGCATATCCTATGTCAGTTTACATCACATTACGTATGGTTAATTACTGGTCAAGAATTGTTAATGGAAAAGAAAATAAAATGTCACTGGTTTTGTATAAATTTATGTTTTTAAAATATACACAAAATGATTATAGGTCTGAATGGATGAACTTTGTAAAAAAATATTCTTGATAGATGTGGTTATAGCGAGCGCAGCGAGCGTTATAGGAGCATATGCATTTTCTACATATAGGTCATTTAGAAAAGGACCGCCTCGGTGGTCTCGTGGTAGCGTGCTCGTCCCGAGTGCGGAAGGTCGCGGGTTCGATCCCCGGCCGGGTCAAACCAAAGACATTAAAATTGGTATTTGCTGCTTCTCCGCCAAGCACGCGGCATCTAGGAGTAAGAGCAAAGACTGGTCGGCTCGGAGTCAGTATAATGTGTCCGAGTGAGGTGATATGTCTTCCTGCGGACAGTTACCTCGTGAGCTAGCACATTAAAAGTCCGACTTAGCGTGTCGGTCTAGTACAAAGCAGGGATCATATTCATTATCAACATGTTCTCGTCCTGATATGCACCTGGTTGCCACTGGACGTTAAACAATAATTCATCCATCATTTAGAAAAGTCTTTGTTTAATGGGGGCAGCCATATTGTGCTACATACTAAGGCTAGAAAAAGTTTCGTTCGCCGGAAGTAAGTAAAGTAAGTGAAATAACTTGCTTCAAATTATAAATCAGTTTCTGGAAAGGGCTAATATTGCCACGCCAACGGCATATTAGTTATATATGGTTGTTACAATCTAACTTTAATACAAAATGGTTGAGAATTAAGTTGAAACAAAAATTATTTGACCTTTTTCAACAGAACTGGCATTTAGATATAAATGATTCTTTAAAAGGTTTATCGTATAGAATACCTAGATATTTTACCTGACAAAGACAGGATTATATTTTGCAAATTTCAAAGTTCTGTTAATCACAGACTCCCAATTAAAACTGGAAGGTGGGTCGGTTTAGACAGACAAATCAGATATTGTAATATATGTCATTCCCAAGAATTAGGTAACGAATTTAATTATCTTCTTAGTTCTCGAACCCCTACATGACTCCCGTAGACAATTTTTGGATAATATTACTGGAACAGAGTAAATGCTATTAAAAAATATCTGTAAATTTATTAAGGTTATAAATTTACTAGCAGGTCTTCCAGCTTAGCCTTGTCCGTTTTCTTCATTTTTTATCTTTCATATAATTCTTCTTATATATACATATACATTGTATGAACGTATGTCATCCATAATCTTGTCATGCGCACTTAATATTATATAGCTAATTCTTTTTGTATTTAAATTCTTTGTACCAGTGTTGTTACAATGGTTTTAAATTGTATGAACGTATGTCATCCATAATCTTGTCATGCGCACTTAATATTATATAGCTAATTCTTTTTGTATTTAAATTCTTTGTACCAGTGTTGTTACAATGGTTTTAAAGAATAAAATGGTCTTGTCAAAAAAAAGAATTATACTCGATTCCCTTAATAATAGCGTTTAACTGCTTGAACTTATTTCTCACTATTGAATTCTTTTTACGCATTTTAGGTTCTCTGAATGCCGGTATCTAGAGCATAAAAAAGGTTTTGTATATAATCCATTAAAAGGGAGGTTTTTTGTAATACATATATGTTCGCTTCTTCATGAGAAACATCTTCCATCTATCCGATAATTGGACGCTTCTTTACTCTTACAGCCCAGAAGTCCGACAGTAGCATAATCCGAAAGTTCAATAGTCCGACGGATCGATAGTCCGACAGCCCGTCAGGACAACACATTATGATGAAAATTGTAAAGGTTTTGTACCCATGGTGCCAGGTATAACCGCACGATTAAATAGTAATCCAATAAATACAAGCTGAGAAACTATTCTGATTTTTTTCGGGCGAATTAGGGGACGGAAACGATAATAGAAAAATAGTTCCAACTGATGTGGTGCAACTGCATCCGAGGGGATGGTACTTGACCATTGTATTGTTGTATTTGTACCGACTGCCCTTAAAAAAATAATCATGTTTATAAAAACCATAACCAGTCCACGACAGTCGAATGAAAAAAAAATATGTCCTGTTTACGACAGACAATAACAAAAAACATGTTCTTTCCAAGACAAAACGTGTCATTTATAATAAATCTACTTACGGATGAATATATATATGCAACTAAAAAATTGGGAAGAGTTTACAAATTTTAAACTTAAAATTATGACGAATTTCTAAAATTTATTTAAAAAAAAGATGTGATAATAATAATGGTAGTAAATGTTTGTACGCGAACATTTGAATTCAAAATCACAAACATTTTGAATTTGTTATGACGAATTGAATATATTTCAATGAATTTTAGATTTTATTATCTCTTCTTGGTAACTAAGTTAAGGGAGTAATCATTTGATATTTAGGGAGGCGGGCGTGCATCGGCTAGGATCAAATTTGAAATAAAAAGGCAGGACCAGGATTTTGGCAAAATAAAAAGACCGAATTACTTTTAAGTGTGAAAAAAAATGCAGGACCTGTGTCCATCAGGAAATGTTTTGGTTTAAATGAGAATGAAAATTTAGGACGCGATAGCGGCCGTAAAAATCCAGGACCAAAATTTCGACTAAACAAGTATATATATGTGTCCAATGGACACGACATGCCCCGCCAATGATGTAAGTATTTAGCAAAAGAATTTCATTTGTATATTGTTAAGTTTGAAGTCCCTAACGATATGGTAAATGAAATACTTTCTCTCAGTTCTTCATGAAAAACTACATTCAACCCGAACCTTAACCTGGATTCTAATATTGAAATTCCATAAAGAAATTCAAAGTTGATGACCCATGACCCCAAGGTCACAGCATCCTTTTTGCATCAACATGCTGCTGTGCATATCACAAGCTATCCATGTTCAAAGTGTCAGGATGATACCATAACTCCTTCATGAAAAACTACCTTTTTAAACCTGAACCTTAACCTGGATTCTAATATTGAAATTCCATAAAGACATTCAAAGTCGATGACCAATGACCTCAAGGTCACCGCATCCGTTTTGCACCAAAATGCTGTTGTTCATATCACAAGCTATTAATGCACAAAGTTTCAAGATGATCCCATAACTCCTTGAAAAACTACCTTAAACCTGAACGTAAACTTCGTACGGACGGAAGAACGTACGAATGGACGGACGGACGCACAGACCGAACAACTATATGCCCGGCCTGCCTTACAGGGGGGTCATAAAAAATAGGCAGGATAAAACATTTGATACCAACCCCCCCCCCCCCCCCCCCCCCCGAAAAGAATCAAGTGGTTTCTCCAAAAGGAAGATATAAAGCTGACTAATGTTTCGCATTGTTGTTTTGTTTATATTTGGATTTTTTAAATTTTTGCCTTATTTTTTCAATGACAACATCGGCCTAATTTTCTCAGATGGGTATTCGATTTAAAATTCTATTGAAAATTCGAGGTCATTTTAAAATATTTAATTGATTTACTTGTGAACACATCCCATTTTCATGCAAGGTAAGTTTATCAATTTGGTAAAGATATTTAGGTATACTTAGTTTAAGTTGAATAATTATATATACTATGATAACAACATTTTATTCATACATGAACACATGACCTATTGTGTCAAAATGTATTATATTTTCAAACCTACTTTCAGTATCGTTTTTGCCACGAATGTATGGAACGCCACAGCTGTCTTATGTTCATTTCCATAATGTTGTTATGTCCATTTGTTGTTTTATTAAGTCAAATTGTCTGATTGTGATGTTTGCTCTTATGTTGTTATGTTCAGATATTATTTCATTGAGTTAATTTCTATTTTGTTATGTGCAATTATTATTTCATTCAGTCGAATCAATTTGTTGTGATGTTAAAAGATCGTTTTGTTGGGTCAATTGATTATATTGTTATGTTAAATCATTATTTTATTACGTTAGATCAACTAATTGGCGTTCCATACGAATGCATATGTAACATATAAACATTTAAACAGTTGATAACGAAGTTTTGTGATGAAAGGACTTAACGAACAACTGAACGGAATCCGAGGATCAATCTTTCCGTCTTCAAAATAGGGGCTGATTGTAGTTATCCGGGCAGTCCACACATTAAATTATATATTTTGTAGCTTTTCGTCAATATTTTAGTCAACAAACAATATATTAGCGTGTTCAAATAAAAATAATAATTCTAATTTAAGGTCAGTATAAGTTTATGGGGTACGTGTCAGTGAGACACTACTTATCCAATAGTAATGAATACAGGAAAGGTTGATTAGATCTAAGAGGGTCAACAAGGAGCTACGTCCACAATCCTAAGGAAGGCAAAGGATTGCCCCGACAACATTGGAGGCAAAGAATCAATAAAATCCTACACATCCCAAATAAACACAATGTTACTTACAATAAATTCAAAGTCAATAAGACTTGTGACAAAAAACATATATACAATAACAGATAAAGCAATACGTAGACAATCTAGATAACCATGAAAATAAAGAGTGCTTACATACAGAATACGGCGGTGTTAGACATGTTTTTGAGTACTTAGCCCCCATCCCAACCGAATACTGGATCAGTCGCTAGGCAACAAAAAGTAGCCTATAATATAATTGCGACCGCGTGTTCTTGAACGAGTATGTTCTATACTGAAAACTTAGAGGATACGGGCTAAGCTGTCAGCATATTTTTCCCTTTACGTAAAGCTATTTCTAGAATTTCTGGAATTCTCATTCAAATATCTGACCTTTACATCTTTACATCTGTTAGTTTTCGCAGAGTAATCATATTGAATGTTTAATTATCTAAAATGGTTGATACAGCCAATTTGCAAACGATATTTTTCGGATAGTGCTATATTGATACACATGTATATTCAGCGCTTCATATCTATCACTGTCTTATCATACATGTTTATTACAGAATAGAGAGGGTGTAGTTTTAAAGAATTGAGTAGGTATAGAACAGTGGTATCGTCGAACAATGGGGAGTTCTGCGTCTGTAAGTTTTATATGTTAGTTTAACCTCTAACTTGAAATCGCATTAAAATTGTTTTATGTTTATTTATTTTTTATTGGTAAATGTTTTTTACTGCAATATATAGGATTTTGTCCATTATCATTTAATGACTGTTAGTCCAGGAGGATATCATGCCGCTCAGTATTCATGGCTTCGGCTGTGAAATGATTTTTACATGAAATTTTCAGACGATCATATTGAAATATTGTTAAAAATAGGGTTTAAGACCAACTCACCCAAAACTAACCTTACATGTACCTGTATTTTTTTCTAAACTTTCAAGACGCGTTTGGTTCTATTGGCGTCAATGTTTTGGCTTTGCAAAGTACCCACAAATTGGGATAGTTTGGCTGTGGTTATATGTACATATTATCAGGTTTTCTGCAAACGTATATCGTAAAATATCAGCCGCGAGACACAATGTGAAGCTATTTCGGCGAGTGAGCGTAGCGAACGAGCCAAAAAGCTTCATATTGTGTCGAGCGGCTTATATTTTACAATATTTGTTTGAAGAAAACTTGATGATAAATTTATCGTATTGTTAACTAGCAATCTTAATGGAATTTCTTACTTTTCAATGGCCATCCGCCTATAACCGGATGTTTTCCTGATATATTCGGGTCAACGTTGGGTCAAACATTATGACGTCGCTGATATATTCGGGTCAGCTCATATTAGGGTCGGGTCAACTCTTTACGACGTCACATTGCCGAAATACGGGAAATTCTGAAGGCCTCAGCAGGTCGATATAGGCATGGGGAAATACGATAATTTGGTTTATTTGGCGTCTGTTGCAAATCCGCGAAAATTAAACACACCAAATTAAATCAAATCCAAATTATAAACTTCAAAAATGATTTCAATTCTTTTAATCTTGAAAAGTTATTAACTTTGATTATTACAATGATGATGGTGATTTATCATAATTTCCAGTGAACGTAAATTCGATATTTTCACTCATTGAAAGATCGGTTTTTATTTAACGTCGTCAAGGGCGTTACTAACAAATGACGTTTGTGACGCACACTTTTGAAGCATATCTTGTCAATTTTATCAATGTAATAAACAGTATAACTAATTCAAGGATTTGGATATAGAAAATATTCAACTCATGACCGGAAAACACTTAGTCTAATAATTCCCTCATGCGCTGCGCGTTCGTGAATTAAGGTGTTTTTCGGTCACTCTCATAGCACTCGCTGAAAAGGAGAAATGGTAGTGAAACAATGAAATGTTATTGTTCTTTTGAGAAATATTCCTTTGATTGAACTCGTAGCATTTAATTTTGTGATTAACACAACAGTGGCACGGGGATATGCAGCGTGGCTGCCGTGTTTCATTTATTTATGTTTATTATTTATTTATTTATTTGTCATGTTTATGTTGTACAGAAATCAAAGAAAAAGGACGACAATACATGGATTGAGCAAAATACCTTGTTGGAAGAGGATTCATCTAAGGTACACGTATATGTACATGTATACAATTTCTCACGGCATGCTGTTTAAACTCTAAAGTTTTTTGGGGGTCGTAGGGGAGGTATTATTTTTTTTAAAGAAGTGTTATTTGTTATTGATTTGTATGTTTTTGTTGACATTACCTGTAGGAGCCTGTATTGTGTATAATTCAGACCCCGTTTTATACATCAGCTACGTGCTCATGATCAAAGTTTTGACAATGAAAATAATATACTTTTATATAACATTCATTCAGCATGTTCAGTGTATCTTTATGCGAGCTAAGCTCGCTCTATAGTGTATAGGATTTCAGATTTGGAAATCGTTGTTCTAGTTTCATGCTTCTATTGTTTTTCAGCAAGATGGCGGCTTTTAAAATCGAACTACTTCCTGTGAGAAAACGGATTTCGAACATTCTTTATTTTTTTTTAAAGGTTTAAGTCAATAACATATTTAGAAATAAACATTAAGTGTCATGAAATTAAAAATAAATACGAAAAAATCCACCTGGAATCAAATTTGATATATCAAAATTTGACAAGAAAAAATATGCAGACGCAAGTGTCACATTTTCCCGCCATTACGAAGGTTTCACTAAACACCGACAAAGCAAACGTAAAAACCTTACTGAAAAAGTGTGGGTGGTATATATTTTACACTTAGCCTAAATTATCAAATGTTTTTGGTTTTCTTTCAGAAATCAAACAAGAACGGAGAGGAGGGGCGTGGTCTACAAAAGTCACTACTAGAACACAACATTGAAAAGGTATAATAGTTATTTTAAAATTTTGCGTGAACATTGATTCGGTTTCGTTTTTTTTTATCGTGCGGAAAACTGTGTAAAACATTTGCCCTCATAGTTACAATTTTATACGACTCTTAATGCAATATAAATGGTCGTACGTGTAAATGTTAATAAAAAGGCATTATAACATACACCGAAGCTGAAGGCCTTACAGTGTAAATGTACAATGTATGGCACGAGAACAGACAAAACTCTGGAATACAAACAAGCAAGTACTAAACTTAAAACTGAAAACTAAAAACGTGGAGGCCAATAAAACTTTGGAATCCCGTATGAAACTTAAATGTGCTGGAAGGGGAAGCGTGTCCTGCTCAGTAAACATATATGTGTTGTACAATGTAATAAGAACAAACAAACAACATCACCTATGCGAAAAAGTAGACATTAGTTGATCAAACACGCATATGTAAAACCATATAATATGACTTTGTACAGTCATTGAAGGGCTGTCCACTAAAAATAAATTTATTATTAGTATTAGTTTAACCGAAAAGAAAACTCAGATTAAGAATGTCTAAGGCAATAAAAAGGACAAATACACCTAAGGAGCAATCAAAAAAACGTAATCCATTGGACAGACAAACCCGGGAAGACAAATGAACAACCACAAGCACAACAAATAAACACGGAAAACTAAAAAACAATGAACAACACGAACTCCTATAAAAACTAGGAGTGAACCCAGGTGCTCCGGAAGGGTAAGCAGTTCCTGCTCCGTATACGGCACCCGTCGTGAAGTTCAACAAAGTCAATCCGGGGGAAGTCACAAATCGGTGGAGGCACATGAAAGGTTACGACAGTGGGAACAGGTCCAACAATGAACATCATCTTAGATATTGGAACACTGTGGTCAATCAATTCGTGATGACGACCGTAAAATTTCCTAAGTGATGACATCAACTTATCCCTGATAAAACCCTGGTTAAGAAGCTTTTGTGACAGCAGTAATCCTCTTTATCGTAAAAACCTGTACCCAAAACGAACCTCTGCATATATGAAAGCTCAGTAATGCTATTAAAGTTTAATCAGGTTAAACAGTACATTTAACTATGTCGTAATAGTATCTTAACGTCTTTTGTCATACTGTTTTCCTAGCTCTGGGAATAATTAAAAATACTATGAACGACCTTATCTAATTTTAAATCAGGACTTATGCAAACGTTTTGTCGGTGAAAACTAAAAATGAGAAAAATATAATAATTAAAAAGTCATTTGTTCGGAGAACAAATGTGAGGTCTTTCCCTTGACCTATGACATCAGACAACTTGGACCCAACAGACTTGTAGAATTCAAAGAACAAAGTTCATGCAAGCAACATCTTTTCTGTTAGTTTTTGTTCTAAAGTTTTAAAGATAAACACTATTTTTAATTTAAAGGGGCCCTGTCAGGACAAATTTATATAAACTAGATATCATGGAGATGGGCCCCGCTATAAAAACCTGGGCACCACAGGGCACCCATACAAAACCGAATTATTTAACCTTAAGACCACAGATCAAGATTGAAGGTAAGGTAATCCAAGGGTGGAGCAAAATGAAACAAACTTGATCTGCATCTCGTCAAGGTAGACTTACATACCAACAAGAGTTAACACTTAAGTATGTCTTGCCTGCTGGAACCATCAGAAACAATAATTCTTTCTTACCTCCACTATATTTTCATAAATTTATAAGGATTTTCAGTTTCTGAGACCAAAAGTTGTTTATAAAACTTGAACATTGCTAATATACGCAATAAAAATTATCAAAGTCACTCAACCAGAAAATCAAGGTCAAGGTTAAAAGATGGGGATGCAACTGTGCTAAGCTATTACAAGGGCATATGCATACCAAGTTTCATCAACCTAAGACCTATAATTCTTGAGATATGGATGTGCTCATCAAACCTTAACACTGCTATTATATGCATTGAAAATTGTCAAAGTCACTCAACCAGAAAATCAAGGGCATGGTCACAAGATGGGGATGCAACTGTGCTAAGCTACTACTGGGGCATATGCATACCAAGTTTCATCAACCTAGGGCCTATAGTTCTTGAGATATGGAGGTGCTGATAAAACTTTAACACTGCTATTATATGCATTAAAAATTGTCAAAGTCACTCAACCAGAAAATCAAGATGGGAATGCAACTGTGCTAAGCTATTACTGGGGCATATATATACCAAGTTTCATCAACCTAGGACTTGTAGTTCTTTAGATAATATGGAGGTGCTCATAAAACCTTAACACTGCTATTATATGTATTGAAAGTTGTCAAAGTCACTCAACCGGAAAATAAAGGTCAAAAGATGGGGATGCAACTGTGCTAAACTACTACTGGGGCATATGCATACCAAGTTTCATCAACCTAGGACTTATAGTTCTTGAGATATGGCGGTGCTCATAAAACCTTAACACAAAAGTCAACGCCGCTGCCGTCGCCGGTAAAGTAACACCTATGTCCCGCTCTGCATCGCAGTCGAGACGAAAATTGGTTCAATATCTGGAAGAATTTGTTTAAAAAAGTGCGGGAAACTGAAATTTTAGTAATTTTTTTCTAAGTCCAAGGGGCATAACTCTGATAAAATTATCGGAGTGGAACGAAACGTAAACTTGATCTGTAACTCATCAAGGTAGACTCACACCAAAAATCAGCTTGATATCTGCAACCATTTAAACAAGAGGCTCCCAGGAGCCTGAATCGCTCACCTGGTCCTTAGGGCCAAAAGGGTCTCTTCTACATGGGGTAATCTGACAATTTTAATCTAAAAGAGGAGTTTCTGGTAAGGTACTCTTGTTGCTAAGGTGTGACCTTGAGATATGACATTTGACCTTGGTCTTAAATTGAAGCTCTTTTCTTACTGAACACAAAAAGTATACATGTTTACTATATAATCTGTAACGGTTAAAGTAATTGGTAAATAACGCAGTTTACAATATGTTTTTGGCCGCCATTTTGAAAACACTCAACCGAATCATGTACTGTTTGGGCTCAAATTGTAGGTCTTTTACTTCTCTATCAAATGAACCCTATGTTATATTCATTATCTTTTATGGTTAAAAAGTTATAAATAAAAAATCATTTTTCAAAATACGAATCAAGAGCATTAACTCAAAAATGATAAGTTTTACGCTTTAGCGGTTTAAGTGTTATTTCATAAAAACTGTTTACGATGTCCGCCATTTTGAAAATGGCTACCCGTAAACATTGGACTTTGGTCTTAAATTGAAGTACTCACAATGAAGGTCACAAAAAACCGATATGTTTACTATATTATCTCTGACGGCTTAAAAGTTATAAGCCAAAAACAAATAAGCCGAAACGCGTCAAGGGCCATAACTCGAAAACGGTTTGTCGAACAGTTTTCGACCCTTTATATTAGATAAAGGTCTAAATGAGAGGAGTATTTCCCCATTTAATGTCTGCTTCTATCTTTTATGGTTCATGAGATATACTGCACACAAAGTGTAATATGACCTCTGACCTTGAGATTTGACCTTTGACCTTGACATTTTGGGATGCAACATATGTCACCTAGGATGATAGGTGAAGGTCCCAAGTTCCTAGGACTAACCGTTTTGAAGAAAAAAAATTTGACGCGTCGCGACACTTTTCGACTCAAAAACGCGTAACCAGGAAGTGGATCGAAAAATTTTTTTTTGCATGACAAATCATGGCCATGAGTCTGACAACATTTTCCCCACTTTAGATTTTTGATATCCATTATGGTTTTTGAGTTTATCTGTACACAAGGTTTTTGGTAGCGGGGCAGATAACTCTGTTACTAAAAATAGATCGGTTTCGCAGGGTCAGTCAGAGCGAGTCAGAGTATGACCGAATAATGGTACCAAGTTTCGAAATGATACGTCGCAACACTTTTTTGCAATCTGTGGCAGAAAAAAAAATAATAATCATAAGAAATACAGTAAGGTCTTCCCTTTGGAAAGGGAAAGACCTTAATAAGTAATTCTGCTCATGTATATTCATATAAATTTATAATTAGAAGGTGAGAATAAGTTTTTCCTAACGTGTCCTGAATATAAGTCTCTTTGGAAAAATTTAGAAACAGAAATTGATAAAATATTTCCAGAATTTAAAAACTTTGATAAAAACAAAAAACAGAAACAGTTCTTTCTTCATATCAAATTATGCAATTTACAGCTCCATTCATTAGAAAGTCTTTAATACTGAGGAGAGTGGACCCTACTACTGCATAGTTTATAATACACCAATTAATGTTCTTGATTTATTGCTTGTTTGTTTAGTTTATGATTTATTGACATGTATGCAATCAACTCTTAGGGGTATAATTGTGCATTTATTGAATAAAGTTATAAATATGGTCACTGTAAAAAAAATCAACCTTTTTAGCTTTCATTGGAGGACAAAGACCCAGATATATCAATAGTCTACAAAAGTAATCAAAGAACTGACCGAACAAGAATACTAAAGGTAATTTAAGGTCAAGGCGAAGTAATTGAACGCCATCTAGTGTTCATTTGTTTACCGTTTCAAGGGTAACAGCCCCTTGGCATTATATTACGTCCCCAACTGATTGTCTCACGTCGTAGCCATTATGACGTTGACTCCCTAGAAATAATGTTGTGTTCCGAAGTACAGTTATTACGCAACGCAAAACTTTTTCGAAAAGTTTCAAAACGCATTGTGCGTTCACACGTCCCTACATTATCAAAACGCATTCGAAAGCATTATTTTGTCGTGTAAACGCATAATTAGACTAATTCGTTTCAGGATCTATTTGTACAGTAAATATTATGCAATTAATTTGCTTAGTTTAAATTTTAGGTATTTATGTACAGTGTACTACATTTTTTTGTGTCGCCTGCGGAACGCATGGTCGACACATAGGGATCACTATCTGTCGTCTTGCGTCTTGCGTCGTCTTGCGTCTTGCGTCTTGCGTCGTCACACTTTTCTTCTATCCTCAACTCCTCCTAAACCGCTCAAAGGAATTTGATGAAACTTTCTCTGTGCATTAACCTTAATGCACAGGTGTGCATATATATTTCATTTTTAGAAAATTTCAAATTTTTTGGGGTAAAAATTGACATTTTTGCAAAAAAGGGGGGGGGGGGGCAAAACTTCTATCCTCAACTTCTCCATAACCGCTCAAAGGAATTTGATGAAACTTTCTCTGTGCATTAACCTTAATGCACAGGTGTGCATATATATTTTATTTATAAAAATTTTAATTTATTTTTGTAAAAATTGACATTTTTGCAAAAAAAAAAGGGGGGGGGGGCAAAACTTCTATCCTCATCTACTCTATAACCGCTCAAAGGAATTTGATTAAACTTTCTCTGTGCATTGACCTTAATGCGAAGGTGTGCATATATATTTCATTTTTATAAAATTTTATTTTTTTTTCCTAAAAATTAACATTTTTTAAAAAAAAGAAGGGGGTCAAAACTTCTATCCTCAACTACTCCATAACTGCTCAAAGGAATTTGATGAAACTTTCTCTGTGCATTAACCTTAATGTACAGGTGTGCATATATATTTTATTTTTAAAAATTCAAATTTTTTTTTTGGTAAAAATTGACATTTTTGAAAAAAAAGGGGGGGGGATTCAAAACTTCTATCCTCAACTACCCCATAACGGCTCACAGCAATTTGATGAAACTTTCTCTGTGCATTAACCTTAATGTACAGGTGTGCATATATATTTTATTTTTAAAAATTAAAATTTTTTTTTTTGTAAAAATTGACATTTTTTAAAAAAAAGGGGGGGTTCAAAACTTCTATCCTCAACTACTCCGTAACGGCTCACAGCAATTTGATGAAACTTTCTCTGTGCATTAACTTTAATGCAAAGGTGTGCATATATATTTCATTTTTATAAAATTTTAATATCTTTTGTAAAAATTGACGTCCGCCGGCGACACATGTCTTCCTTGGAAGACTCACACATTTTTTGTACCTCCGTGGTAATACACGCCGTAAGTCATCTTTTTTGACACTTGGATCACGTGTACACTGTAATGCATTTACTAAACATCTCTATTTCTGTGAACTGCTAAGTAAATAACGCGAATGCATATACGCCAAGTTGCGCATATAACATCATTTTTACTTTGATGGAGAAATAAAAAACATCAAACAAGTGAAGACGGTCCTCATATCCTTTTAAAAAATATTGTTACTTATATTTCTGATTAAACGTCTTTGCAATTTTACCGTTCTCTAGAATTCGCCTGGTATTGGAATTAGTTCGTACCGGTTCGGCATTTGAATACTGCGAATTAAACTGAATCGATTGAAATTGTGACCGATATTAGCTTAATTTTATGACCTCATGAAATTATCCATAAAGAATGCACATTAATTGTTTTTAATTTTGGTTACACAAAATTGTTTTTAAGTTCTTTGGATTTTTTTAAGGGTAAATATAGGTCCAAGCGAGCAAAATGATTTTTTTTTCTAACGGAATGGGATTTTTTTTAGGCGAATATAAAACTTAAGTGTGACACAACATTTTTATTTTTAATTTGAATTAGGGGCAAATTTTCAGCTCTTATTTTTAAATGAAGCGGCAAAAAAAGCCGGGAAATCCAACGACCTAAAAATCAGTTTGGTTTGGCCTAATTTGTAAGAAATTTAACGGCGAATATTTCAGCCAAAATAAGGCATTATCAGCTCCCACTGTGTGAAAAATGTTTCCGTCGTCAATTATCCTTACGGATATTTACAATCCTGCTTATCTCTCGCATGCAAGAATTTTTTTATTAGAAGTTTTTATTTTGTAATAACGACAATACCCTCTAAATTTAAGGCATTTTGAAATAAAAAATGTTGTTTTCAACGACCTGCAATTGTTCCACTTGATGCACTGTGATTTATTTCAATATTTTACGGGACTATAAGGATACAGTTTGAATACAAAATGAATTTATCCACCGACAACATGAAAATCAAACATTGTCATTCAACAAATAAGAAATAAAATCTGCAACTCCTTACAGAAAGCAAAAAATAAATAAATAAATAAATAAAATGATCAATAAATAAATAAATAAAAATTAATGAAAAATAATAAAAACATTAACATTAAAAAATATACATCAGATGAAAGAAAACGGTTTGTTGTTTGTCCTATAATTATTATCTGCAATACATAAACGTTATCGAACCCAGACGTCATGACGTTGCCTGAAAAAAATCACCAAAATTAGTAGCTTGATATTATCTTCAGCAGCAGATACATCGAAATCAAGCATGGGGACCCCCAAATATTTTTATATCATCAGAAAGCTCGTGGATGGGACAATATAATATTAGTTTTTCAAGAAACTGTAGGATTAACATCAATGGTTTTTATAGATTTTTCGAGCAAAATTGTCGAAAAATTGATGTTTTCCCCATATATCCTATGTTAAAAGTTAATTCCAGAACGCATTTTCAAAGGGTTATAGCAAAAAAATAAGCAGGGGTACCCCCCTTTTTTATTTCATATTCCAATGTATTTCGATTAGCTTTACATACTGACAAAAAATTAGAAAACTGTAGGATACTTTCAATTACTTCGCCTTGACCTTAACATCACTGCCCTGCAAAAAAGTACGGCCATTTTTTCATGACCCTGAAGGGATCGAAATAACCAACAACTGATTGAAATTATTGACAACGTTAAAAAGCCAATGATAATATAATTATGTAATTTTAAAATAAAGATATCAGGAAAACAAGTACTATCTTTAAAAAAGATATTCGACGTCGGTGAAATTGATGGGTTTTTTGTTTAGTGTATTGTGTTTTATCTTGTGATAAACATTTATTCTATATCTGTACAAAGAGAATTTCGGTGTGCTTTTGGAGAAATAAATTCACATGTTAAGGTGCTTTTCTCTGTTTTCAATAAAAATATCCCAATGTTTACACAACAAAGAAAGCGCGCGAAAATACAGCGTGGGGAAAGTAAAAGTTGCGTTCGGAACTTGTCCTGATATAATTGCCTTTATGTCATTGTATAACTCATTTCAAATTTCTCATACATTTCTTTTACCATTGAAAACATATTTCTTTATGATAGAACAACAGTTATATTCATTTTTTTTTTTTTTTTTTTTTTTAATTATCTAACAGTAGACATATTAAAAGAGATATGTAACATTTATAGAATAATATCGAACGCAGGAAAACCAGCAATTTACATCCAATCAAAATGTTTAGACTGATTTAGTGCCAATGCGTTGCCATAGGAAGGCGTTCTTCCGTTCACGTGGCAGAAAACCAAATATAGACGACTCCGTCGAAAAATGATGAAACACGTACGATTAAACGACACGTTAAACTGCTACCCTAGAAAAATAGTTTCCGCTGCACTAGCTTCACTTCAAATACAGTCAGAAGGAAGGCCGCTAAGGGAGTCAACCGTTTGATTTCTATGGGTAGGCTAGGATCAAATGTTTGATCCTGCCTATTTTTTCGTCAAAATTTTGGTCCTGGATTTTTTTCGGCCGCTATTGCGGCTAAAATTTTTATTTTTATTCAAACCAAAATATTTCCTGATTTACACAGGTCCTGAATTTTTTTTCACACTTAAAGTGAACATGCCTTTTTATTTTGCAAAAATTCTGGTCCTGTCTTTTTTATTTCAAATTTGATTTGAGAGATTCTTCTTTTTGATTTATGTTTTTTTTTTAATGTCACACAATCGTTGTAGCTTTCTTCTTTTCTTACACGATGCATGAATAGTTCACCTTCTGGTCGACTGATACTTAGTTTTACTCTGTATATTTCCACCAAAATATATATAGCAGAAATTGTTTGGTCTTAACATATTTGCTTTTAAGTACAAAAATGTATCAATAAAAAGACCTGCGTGTGCAATAATGCATTGTGGGTAAAACACACGTATGACTTTTATTATAAAAAAATGTACTATTTTAAATAGATTGAATTTCTCCTTCAAAAAACATATAACTTTATGTGATGCTATATAGGGGAAGAAACCATGTCATGTTATAGCTTCAATCGATATTGGAACTACATACTCTGGATGCTCGTTTTCGATTGGTCGTCAGTACCTACAAGAAGGGAAGGGACTCCTTTGTCCAACCTGGGAATCTCGGGAAGACAGAACAGTAAATTTAAAAGCACCAACGACAGCGTTATTCACACCAGATAAAACACTGCACAGTTTCGGATTCGAAGCAGAAGAATATTTCAATGAAAACAAGAAAACGTTAAATAAATGGTTTCTCTTTAAAAAGTTCAAACTAAAGCTTTTTACTGAGAGGGTGAGTAATATTAACGGATTTATACATGTAATACAGAGAAAGTAGAGAGAATTCCCCATGCTTTTCTGGAACGAACATATCAAGGGTCTATCAGAGCCCCAGATAATATTTTTTAATCATAGGGTAACTACCTCCAGGATCTAAAGAGAGATGTGTATTTAACCCTCAAACAGCAGGATTAAAGAGGTAAAATGAAAATCAAAAGAGTAAAATGTATCTTGTTACCAAAACATAAGCATTTAATCTCAGTGACTGTCGTTTTCACATGAATACCTTTTATCAACACTCTATTTATACATTCCTTATGTCCTACCAATTATTCATTGAATTATTCAGTTTTATTTTATAAAATTATTCAATTTATATTCAGTAGTTCTTATTGTGGCAGCCATGTTTTACAGCGGATCGGAAAAATTTCGGCAATCTTAAGTAAAGGACCTTCCACACATCATTCCTGTAAAGTTTGGTTAAATTTGCTCAAGTAGTTTCAGAGGAGATGAACTTTAACATGTTTTCCCATAGGGTCCAATGTTAAACTATGTCCTGTACTGGCAGCCATGTTTTACAGCGGATCGGAAAAATTTCGGCACTCTAAGTAAAGGACCTTCCATACATCATTCCTGTAAAATTGATTGTCTTTTGCCATCACTTGGCGTCCGTCGTCCGTAAACTTTCACATATTGATCATCTCCTCTAAAACCAATGGAGCAAATTTAACCAAACTGTACAGGAATGATGTATGGAAGGTCCTTTACTAAGATTGCCGACATTTTTCCAATCCGCCAAAAAACATGGCTGCCAGAGCAGGACATAGTTTAACATTGGACCCTATGGGAAAACATGTTAAAGTTCATCTCCTCTGAAACTACTTGAGCAAATTTAACCAAATTTTACAGGAATGATGTATGGAAGGTCCTTTACTTAGAGTGCCGAAATTTTTCCGATCCGCTGTAAAACATGGCTGCCAGTACAGGACATAGTTTAACATTGGACCCTATGGGAAAACATGTTAAAGTTCATCTCCTCTGAAACTACTTGAGCAAATTTAACCAAACTTTACAGGAATGATGTGTGGAAGGTCCTTTACTTAAGATTGCCGAAATTTTTCCGATCCGCTGTAAAACATGGCTGCCAGTACAGGACATAGTTTAACATTGGACCCTATGGGAAAACATGTTAAAGTTCATCTTTTCTGAAACTACTTGAGCAAATTTAAGCAACCTTTACAGGAATGATGTATGGAAGGTCCTTTACTTAGATTGCCGAAATTTTTGCGATCCGCTGTAAAACATGGCTGCCAGTACAGGACATAGTTTAACATTGGACCCTATGGGAAAACATGTTAAAGTTCATCTCCTCTGAAACTACTTGAGCAAATTTAACAAAACTTTACAGGAATGATGTATGGAAGGTCCTATACTGAGATTGTTGAAATTTTTCCGATCCGCTGTAAAATATTTCTGCCAGCGCAGGACATAGTTTAACATTGGACCCTATTGGAAAACATTTTAAAGTTCATCTCTTCTGAAACTACTAGAGCAAATTTAACCAAACTGTTCTGGAATGATGTATGGAAGGTCCTTTAGAGGGATTGCTCATTTCGTTCGAATGCGACAAACATCATGGCTGACAGCAGGAACATAGTTTAACATACATGCCTATGGAAAAAAACATATTTTGATCATCTCCTCTAAAACTATAATAGCAAATTGAATAAAACTGTACTGGAATGATTGTATGGAAGGTCCTTTACAATGTTGGCTCATTATGTTCAAATCTGAGAAAAACATGGCCGTCAGAGGGGAAATACATTTAACTTTGGACCCTATGAGAAAAATATATTTTGATCATCTGCTCTGAAACTTTTGAAGCGAATTCAACCAAAGAATTAATGGAAGTTTGTAGAAGCATTTTGTCAGGTGAGCGATACAGGCTCAGCCCACTGAGCCTCTAGTTTTGTTTTGCTTCTAATTTTCATGGGTATTCTTCAATGTTAGTGATAAATGATTGCATTTATACTATTATTTTACGTTTGGTTTTACTAATATCACATTTCCTTCAATTTTCTCACTTGAAAAAAAACAATGAAACATTGAAATTAGAAATGAGATGTTTGTGAGATGGCAATAAGATATTTTCCGCTATTTTGAACTACCCATACCATAAATTTTGTTCTGAAAATCTTCACATAACACTATTTATGACTTCCCTAAATAGAAACCTGTTAAAATTTCCAGAAAACGAGTTTTATGTCAGTGCTAAAAAGAATTTATTTTTTTACAGGATAAACTGAATATTTTGACACTAATTGGGGATTTTAGGGAAGAAAACCGGAGAATGAAAGCTATAGATGTTATATCAGCTGTTATCGAATATTTGAAGAGTAAAGTTTTGACACTGTTGAAATCACAGACGTACATGTATGGTGAGGACGACATTCTTTGGGTCATTAATATTCCAGCAATATACAGCATCCAGTGGAGCACATTTTTAACCAAGGCAGCAAACATGGTATTTATAAATTAACGCATGCCTTTTTTCCATACAAGCACTGTTATCAGTTCCAGAACACAGGTTCGATATAAGTCGAGGACTGATAAGTGTTGATATGGAAAAACGCATGCATTAATCATGTGTTCTATTTTTCATATGCATTTATTATTTAAAACAATGTTTAAGGAAACATATTTTTGTAAGTCTTATGTAACTTCAGGATAAGGAGGTCAAGTTCATTATCACTGAGTCTCTGAACAGATGAAAATCCTGGACCCTGGATTGTTGTTTATCGAGATGACAACTGTAAGGACATTGAGGGGGTGGCGGTTGTACCCGGCGCCCCCAAAAACTTCGAGCATAATTTTTTTGTCAAAAACTCAGTAGATCGGGACGTATTTTCAATTATTTCTTTTTGTCTGGCTTGGCTCATTTTCTTTTGCAGGAAAATTGAAATATATTTGCTCATAACTGCCTGAGCTTCCGGATGGTTTCGCCTCCTGTACACCCCACCAAGGCTCTGCGCTGGACTCGTTGGTGCAATTGAGCGGCCTCAGACCGCTTGCCTAAAAACTGCGCTCTCCCCCCCCCCCCTCCCCAACATATAATCCTCTATTTGCCTAAATTTTTCATCGACCCGTAAAATGTTAGAATGAACATACAAAATGGCATTGTTGAGTATTAGTGGCACTGGTTTTGTAACGAAATGCATCCATTTTTTTAACGGATTACTTACTGTTAGGCGTATTCTAAATGTGCGGTTACAAATACAATTTTCACAACCCATTTCAATTCGATTTTATACACTGTTACATTTACAAAAAATGACGTCGCGGTTTATTTTGAGTTTTCCTGAAAGTTAGAATATATTGTCGTTATTTTTTTGTTCTATGGAAGTGTTTCTAATTCCAAACGATGTAATTGGGTGTTGATATGTTTTTTACAACTGCCTGTCGGTCAGGTGTGAACTTTTAAATTTGCGTCTTCGACTATGTCATGATTTGTGTGACAATTTCAATTGCAAATTAAGAATAAAAAAAATGTGATATAATCAGCTACGCAATTCCTATAATAATTCCTAAAAAGATTGACCAATTGGTTCCTCTTTTAAATCGAAACTTATACAGCAGAAATTCGATCGTTCGACATTCAAATAAATCAGACTTACAAGAGCGGCTCGGGTAATTGAAATAAAAAATAATAATATAAATTACAGTGAACGGACCGGAAAATTGTTCGAAGTAAACAAGGTATTCAAGATATATATCTATTCTCGACTTAAATTGCTTTAGAACTTATTAATGGTTAGACGTTAATCTATGAAAAAATACAAAACAACGTGTGTTAATATATATGTATCTAGGATTGTATCTAAAACTTTTACAGGCAGATATTCCAGAAAATCGATTAGTGTTGATAGAGGAACCGGAAGTTATAGTTAAATATTGCAACTTCATCAATGAATTACCAAAGCGTTATGGATGTATTATACTGGATGAGGGAGGTATGTTGTTAGTATTGGTGGTTGCCCTTTGAAGTGGTCATTTCGCGTAAATAAAGTTATGATTTTATCCATTAATAAGTGATAACAAGTATTTTTTTTTCAGTTCAAGGTATCTCTTCACATACTCCGTTGAGCATGTTGAATGAAAAATACGGGTTGTTCTGCATCCTGCGACCAAACCATAAGTATGTTGCCAAAATTGACCATAAATGGATAAGCGAAATGAAGGATACCACAGACACTACCAAATCTGCCTCTTATCTTGACCTTCACATCGAACTTGTTCAATTCAGAGGAAGGTTGAATACAAAACGTTACGATAAACGGGATGAATTTGACTTTCCATTCGTTAACTTCCCATTTTTGAGCGGCAATATTCCAAAAGCACCGGCGTATGGAGTATATATTTCACAACTCGTATTTTATTCCAGAGCTTGTGACATATACATTGACTTCCTGGACAGAGCCCGGCTCTTGACAGAAAAGTTGCTCAGACAGGGGTATGTTGCTCCTAAGTTGGTGTCATCCTTATTAAAGTTTTATGGACGTCATCATGACTTGGTTGACAGGTATGAAAAACCGTTTCCCATATGAAAATGGACTTGTTCAGTTGATGTTATCCCTTCCTCATACCGGATTTGACATGGCGGGTGTCCTGCAGTAAGCAGAAACTGCATACTCTTCCGGAGCGCCTGAGTCTACCCCCATTTTTTTATGGGGTCCCTGTTGTTCATATGTTTTTAGTTTTGCATGTATTGTTTTGGTCTTGTCTTCTTTGTTCTCCAGAGTTTGTCAGTTGTTTCGATTTTCCCCTCCTTCGAATATCCCTATGATATTTCCTGACTTTACTAAATTATTTATAGGTCAATTTGATTCTGTTTTTCACAGTAATACACTTATCATTGCCCCCACCCCCCCCAAAAAAGTTTTTGGTAACGAACATTTTGTTAATGATGAATGTTAATACAGAATTATTGAGCATTGGCAATAAATTAAATAAATTTACTAGTAATACATGTAGTCACAAAACATAGAGAGATTTTGAGATGGGCCTAGAAGTGAACGAAATTCAGGGTAGAAGTGGCCCTACTTAATTCCCACATTCATAAATGGAGTTTTCTTTAAAGTCTCAAGGCATAGGAAATGTGAGAAAAGACGGTTTATGTAAAAGAAGAAATTCGGGCTGTATGGATTTATTAACCATCTAAAGATTATTTTTGTACAAATATTGATTTACTATACATGTTACTGTTTTTCAGACGAAACTATAAATATAACAATAGCAGGAGTGTACGATCATAGCACGGTGACAATTCACGAGACGCATTTTCACCAGTATGGATGGCAGAAATTTTTTAGCTTCCTGACCAGGTTATTTGGAGGGGATGTAATCTCTGAGGTAAAGGAACAATATCCAGAACAATATCATGAAGTTATTTCTAGTTTTCAAAGAAAGGTCAAACATTTTACAGGAAGTAGCAAAACTGATGAGGGCAGGAATGTAGTGACCATTCGGATACCTCCGGAATGGTTCGAATCGTACGAAGATGTAACCAGTGAATCTCTGAGAGATATAATCGATCAAACGGAATTCAGAAAAGATATTGTTTTTCAACAGGACAAACTACGTATAAGCCAAAATCTTTTTCAGACATTTTACAACAACCCAACACAGAATATTCTTGAAAAAATTCTAGCCAAACATTCTGATTTGGGTATTTCGATTTTGTTTCTTGTTGGTGATTGTGTAGACCCAACTCTTGTCACGGCTTTAAAAACGTCACTTCCTCATCATCGTGTAATTGCTGCACCTGATCCAGAACTTGCCGTTCTTAAAGGATCTATTTTGTATGGCATTTCTCTTCATTAAATATTTAATTTGATAAGATCTCTTTCTAGCAGAAAATAGTAATTAGTTGTTATAAAAACAAGGGGGTATTGTGGATTTTGACCATGGGTCTGATATGAATAATGACATGTTATGATATTTTTAATATATACTTCAATATTGGTGTTTTATAGGTCTCCATGGAAATTCTTATCTCAATGATTTCTGTTTCATTGCCGTATTACCGAATATCCTCAAGGCGCTGTAAATTGTCATTGTCCCTCATCCATTTAGTCAAAATATTTTGTCAATTAATGTTTTCTGTTTGTATTAACATTTTTGAGCGAATTAATATAATCCACAGTTTCGTCCCGCTATCGTCTGCCGTGTTTCTATGTGCTAGTAGGTTTAGAATCGATTACGGAAACGAATGATTTATAACGCGATTACGGATTAAGGTTGTGGTATAGAACGGAAGCAGTTGATATAAACCGGAAACAGATGGTATCAAAGTCATATCAGCCGGCCGCTAAGCCAATTCTTATGAGATTTGGGAAGAAATTTGTACAATTTCCAATTTTATCTTAGGTTAAAATTTTACCATTTTTTTCTATAAGTATATGATAAATTTATTTATCTTTTCTGTGCTATTCTAAAACATGAAGTAGTACCAGATTGCCGAATCCCGAATTGCCGATTCCCAGATTGTCGAGTCCAAGTATTGCTGAATTTTTTTGGAGATCTGATATTTTACCCAAATCTCAGTTTGCCGAACCCATATTTCTGATTCCCAAATTGCCGACTCCTACTGATTTCGACTATTTAAAAGAATACTATTGCTTTTTGTCAATAAAAATAAAAGTTCTACAGATAGATGGCTTATAAAAGGACTTATTCCAAACCCAGAAAAGTTATGTGATAAATGGCTTCTCAGTTTAAGGATTCCGGTTGGTGATTATGTGCACACGAAGAACCAAGTAGTTTGCGAGGATCATTTCGAACATTCGTGTTTTGAGGAGAATTTAATGGTAAATTTTAAATTTTCTTCAACGCTTATAAGTATTATTATTTTTTTAAATCTTACAACTACCTGAAATTCGATATTTCTTTTGTGTTCTTTTTCATCAATAATAATAACATAGTAATAAATTTAGAAAAAGGATAGTTTTCCTTACGAGTTTATCTAGAAAGGAATCGATTTTGTTGCATTTTATTCCATTTTTCTCAATAGTATTACAACAATGTGTCAACTCTGTATACTCTGTGGAAGAATTTTTTTTTAAATGCTGATACTCGGTATATCGATCTAACCTCGAGGTTTCAGTTTGTTCTCCAAGACTTCTATATTGATGCCAATATGTATTATATTTTTTTTTCTACAAAAAAATGAGAATAAAGACTACGACGTATACTTTAACCATGTATAACCTTTCTCTTGTATCAGCAAGTTGATCAAGGGAAAGAGAAAGACGGCTCAAATCAATTGAAGGTTCGCAAAAGTTAACGTTAAACGATTTTTAAGATAGAAATGCACCGTATTTAATCACGTGTTACTTAAACTTAAGTAGACTTTTAGAATGTGCCTTGATATCTATTTTTTTATTAATCCGACTTCAATGGAGATTTTTTTCTTTTAAGTCGTCTTTTTTGTCATCAAATTTATCTTAAATCATTTAACAATATCACAGACTGAAATTAATGTCTTTTTAAAATTCAAATCTCGTACACACCCCCTGAATAATATTTTATGATGAAAAGACATGTAAAGTAGAGTTCATTTATTACATAGTACATGCTTGTAACGAAATCAAGCTTTTCACAAAGTAAGAAGTCTAATTCCCGTACCCCCTGTCCTATTGCTATTTAAACAGTTTATTTTTAAACGCCTGTTGTACCTTTTTTTTTAACGAAATCGGGCATTATAAAACCCAATATTTTTCAACTCCAAACAAAGATTTTAGCATTTTATCAAGTGACTTAATATAACATTGCTGTTACCAGAATTTTTTTTGTTTTACTTTTTTTTTCTTTGTTATGAAGGGGACTTGCTCAGCTGTGGCTTATATTTTTTTGAATATCAATTTAAAACCTTTTGCTTCATTGATCGGAGGAATAATGTTTTATTGGATGGATTTTGTCATATAATGAAGCTTGCCGTTACCATTATATATATACTGGTCAACAAAAGTAACGACATACGAGTTCGGAATAAAAAATCTTGGTAATTCCTTAAAAATACTTAAGTATTAGGGCAACATTGGTTTGCTACTTCATATCTTGATATAATGCGTCTCATTTTTAAATTTGGATAAAGCTTCAAATGGTGGAAATTGGAAATTTCCAAAAGGGGGTTAAATTAATTATGCGGAAAATCGAGAAGAAAATCTATACACATTTTATAGAAAGAAAATACAGGGGCTGAAATCAGTAGAAAAAACTCAAATATTTTGTCACACAGACATTATGATTCACATAACGGGATAAAAATACTGATTTTTTTTTTGGGGGGGGGGTTGAAAAATGTAATGTTTGAGATCTAAAAAATTAGATTTTTCATTTAAAACTTATTGCACAAAATCCATGCTTTTGATGAGAAAACAATCTACTATGAAAATGAGACGCGTGGGACTTTTTTCTGCTTAGTACAGTTATTTGTTATTATGAATATATGAAAAATGCATTACCCTGTATCGTTTCTTTTGTTGACTAGTATATATTGTTCTGTTATTTTATTATGTTACAGTCGCTGCATTTTGATAACTAGCTGAAGATAAAATTTCTTAATTCAGATGGAAATATTAAATATTTAGTACATTTTGTTTTTGTACTATGAAATTTTGTTCTACCGGATGCGCATGATTGTATTTATTGTTATTTTTGTTTTACTTTTAATAAAAAATTGCATCACTAATGTTGTGCTGATGGATGTAATTTCAAAATTAAAACATTTATTTGGTTCCTGGAACTTTGTATTATTCCCAAAGGTTGTTATTTAGAAGTTTAAAGAGAAACTTTAAAAGGTATTGCAGTAATACAGATTAAAAATCAAATAATTTTATAATTTGTTCGGTTGGTTTTTCTTCTATCTGCTTTTAGAAATATATTGGAAATATGTCACACAAAACACTGGGATGTTTACAACGTACATGTATGCGAACACTGGATTTAGAGAATATTAGAATGAAGAGAATTTTCTTTTTTTTTTCCTTTTTTTTCTTTCTCTCGATATATGTATTCTTGTAAAAGTTGTCTAATTTTAAAATATAGATACATAGGTAGTAGTTACCTACAAATGAGTAATATTAGAGTTTCAGAATTGTTAACCAGCCGTAGATTGAGAATGACAAATGTACGTCAGCCCATAAAGTATATAAAGTATTTATATTAAAAGATTTTTTTATTCTTGAATATTCAGAAATAGAATTGTTTTTATCGGTTAGTTTCCTATATATATATTATTACATTCCATACAATCGGTTTAATATGTTAATTTTTTGGAAAGAGGAAACAAAGAACGGTTGTTCTGGAATTTGATATTATAATTGCCAAACAGACGTTGATTGAGTATGTCACTTTTGGTAGAATCTCTTTGAAGGTTTTGAAACATCGTATTCCACCAGTGGGGTCAATGAGATGTGGATTCTTAAAAACTCAAAAAATTTACCACAATATCTAAAATCAAAACCTTTGGCTACATGTAACAGTATAAAAACATTCGACTTCTCTACACTCTATACTACTATTCTACATTCTCAATTAAAATATTGATTGAAACAACTAGTTCATCAATGTTTTTTTCAAGAAAAATGGCATACGCAGGTATAAATTTCGAGTTTTAGATAGAGAAAAGGCTTATTACGTTAAGAACCACCCTGATTCTGACAAAAAGTATTATGAAGATGAATTACAAACATGTTAGATTTTTCAACAAACAATCAGCATTCAAATGGGAACCAACTGTGCTCCTCTTCTCGCCGATCTATTTCTGTACTCATATTTTTGGCTGTAAGTGAAATTATGTATCCCCTTTCATACGACATTAGAATGGTTTTGGTTCTGGATTTCCTTCTTGGCAATATTCAAAAAAGTGATGCAGATTCACCCAAATCGCCTATTTGCATGACCTTTTGCGCGTAGAAAACTTTAAGAATTGACTGTAATTTTTTTTCAGTCTATGAAGAAATAACCCCAATCACGTGATGCACACTAAATAACCGACTTATTTGTTGCATACAATCGTTTACCATAAAAATTAGGTAAATAAATATTTAAGATTAAAAAAATCAATGGTTATGAGTAAAACAAATACTTGGGAAAGTGGCCCTACTCCTTTTTATACGCCCGTCAAAATTTTGACGGGACGTAGTATACAAATGTCCGGCGTCCGTCTGTCCGTCGTAAACATGTCGCGCCGTAACTTGAGAACAACTTTTCCAAATTTTATGAACCTTAACATAGTTGTTTCTTATGATGGTCAAACGATCTGTATACTTTTTGGTGAAAATAAAGATTAAAACTTTGAGTTACGGGACATTGTAACTAAAACACGGGTGTGTTTTTTTCACATGTCGCGCCGTATCTCAAAAACGATTTATGATTACTGCTTAAAACTTTACACACTTCTTAGTTATATTAATCTAAAGATCTTTATACTTTTTGGTGATGATTCAAAATTTTATTTTAGAGTCATTGAGTTTTTTGTAAAAAAAAAGGGGGGGTTCACATGTCGCGCCGTATCTCAAAAACGATTTGTGATTATTGCATAAAACTTTACACAATTCTTAGTTATATTAATCTAAAGATCTGTATACTTTTTGGTGATGATTCAAAATTTTATTTTAGAGTTATTGAGTTTTTTGTAAAAGGGGGGGGGGGGAGTTCACATGTCGCGCCGTATCTCAAACTATTTATGATTATTGCACACTTGTTAGTTATATTAATCTGAAGATCTGTATACTTTTTCGTGATGATTCTTTATTTTATTTTTGAGTTATTGAATTTTTATTGAGCTTTTTGGTAAAAAAAGTAGTCTTTTTTTGGTCACATTTCGCGCAGTATCTCTATTGCTTTTACACGCTTATGTTTTGCTGGGTTTCCATATACATCCCACCAGAAGCTCCACTAAATAAAGGGGGATTCCAAAAGCATTTATTATGTTTTTTTCACAAAACGACGGGCGTATCATGCGCTCGTGGCGCAGCTGTTTATTCAGAATTATGATTGACCATTGCAATGCTAATACATTTTGGATTCTCAGGGAATTCCCTATTTTACATTCTGCAAAATGCCCCAAAAATTTGGAATATTGCAATTTATACCGTTTTCGAAGTCAAATCAATCCAATTTTCTTAGTACATGTTGCCATTTTTATTACAGAACTGAACAAGCAACCATTGTTTCTCTTTATATTTCTAAACAAGTGGGTATTCGTGGGTATTCGTGGAGTTGGCTCTACAATGAACTGACTTCAAGCAATAGTGACCTAATCCCTTTCAACTTTTATAAATTTAAAATTTGGATCTTGAAACTCAAAACTTTAATTGACTTTCTCGACTTTTATAAACTCGAAATTTCGATTTTATAAACTCATAATTTCGACTTTTAAAAACTAGAAATTAAATCAATTTTATTATTTACGTGTAGAGGAAACTAAAAGGGTATGGGAAATGCTTAAATAAGCTCAAATATGGTATGAGTTAACACCATCAAAAACTTAAATTTTAACAAATATTTATTTCCCTGTCCAGATCAAAATAATTATACACATTGACTCACAATAGATATAATGATAAATAAAATTTTCTTCAATTAGTTTTTCGCACATGCGTAAAAAAGCCAAATCACCCAAAACAAATGCCGATTCGTCATGTAAGGGGAATTAAATTGCTTTTATCAAATGCATTTGGAATAAAAGACTATCATTTGGATTAAAAGAAGCATGAGAAACGCTCGAATCAAAGTACTAAATAATTAATCGTTTAACACTGCTACAGGGAATATTAAAGTTTTCGTTTGAGTAAATACCATTATCCATTGAATTTGTTTTAGCTGAAATGATCGATATAATTAGTATATTTTGATATGCTTTATGAAAATTATAAATAATTAGTCGTTTAATTCTGCAGTAGGGAATATAAAATCTTTCGTATTGGTACATCTAATGAAATATTTATAATTTTACTCGTGAAGTCATGTAAATATTACCTATAACATTGTAATGTTTAATCTTTATTTGCAATCAAATGACGTCTGTAGTTTCTTTTCAATAAAATATATATTATCATAACATAAATCATGTAAAATTTATGGACTACAAATATTCAGAAAATAGATAACAAGAAAATTAAATCGAAACGGTGAGCTGTCAATAGAGGCATAAAACGACTAAAATGTATGAAATACACAAGTCGAACAAAACCAAATATAAATTCGTAGAAAAAAACAACAAAATAAAACGTTAAAAAATACCCAACGTTTCGACCAATATGGTCCTGATCACGAGCATGTAAAAATTACGGTTTTAAAAATAACGCTATATTAAACACACCCGCGAAATCGCAGAACGAAATCAGTGTCATCTTTTGATAGATATCATCCTGAAAAAAATCTTTACTTAGTAAGTGATCTTGTCGACCTTTTACTCACTGGAGTCAATAGTGACACGATTTTTCTCTTTCAGTTTCACTCATTTGCGTAAGGGTGTGGCAAAATCAACTTATACATATAAAAATGTAAGGATATGGTGTAAGCATCAATTAACTTATAATGGCCTCTTTAACCCTTCTATTTTAGAAACGGTGAAAGATATAAAAAGATTTAAACTTAGCGCGTCACCTTATATCTCAACAAGAGAGCTGTCTGAGTGACAGCAAACCGGGTTTTCCTTCTATTTCATTTTTACTGAGTAACCTTTCTGCAACAAAGAAGTCAAGGGTCAAGGTCCGATGTCAACATCTTTAGTACATATTCACTATGTCATCTTGTTGAGGTACACTACCCACACATCAAAGATCTAAAATCTAGGTTTTAAGACAAAAGTTATAGGCTGGACATGCTTAGCAATTTATTGACCTTGAGGTCAAAGTTCAAGGTGAACATCCTTAATATGCCATACATTATCTTGAGGGAACCTACGTACACAACAAATATCCAAGGCCTAGGTCTTAAGGCAAAAAAGTTACAAAAATGACCAATATATTGACCTTGAAGTCAAGGGTCAAGGTCAATATCCTTGGAATGTGAAACATCGTCTCGAGGTAACCTACCTACATACCAAAGATCCAAGGCCTAGGTCTTTAGACAAAAAAGTTACAAAAATGACCTATTTATTGACCTTGAGGTCAAGGGTCAAGGACAATATTCTTGATACGCGACACATCATCTTGAGATAACCTACCTACACACCAACAATTTTTAGACAAAAAAGTTAGAGGCCGGACACGAAGATGATCTAAAATTACCTATTTATTCACCCTAAGGTCAAAGGTCAACATCATACGTCAACATGTTTGAAACATGACACATCGTCTGAAGGTGACATATCCACATACCATAGATCTAAGGTCTAGGTCTTAAGACAAGAAAGTTATAGGCCGGACACGATTGGCAGCAGCCCAAAAATGACATATCTGTTGACATTGAAGTCAACGGCCAAGGTCAATATTCTTGGTACGCGACACATCAACTTGAGATAATCTACCTACACACCAAAAATCCAAGGCCTAGGTCTTTAGACAAAAAGGTACAGGCCGGACACGAAGATGATCTAAAATGACCTATTTATTCACCCTAAGGTCAAGAGTCAAGGTCGTAGGTCAACATTTTTTAAACATGACACATCGTCTTGAGGTGACATATCCACATACCATAGATCTAAGGTCTTGTCTTAAGTCAAGAAAGTTATAGGCCGGACACGATTGGCAGCCACCCGCCCGACTTCACCAATTCAATAACCGGATTTTTCCAGAGGAAACCCCGGTTAAAAACGATTAGCGATATGGACAGAAACGGATGTGATTTACTTTTCTTTTCCAACAAGGAACATAATAAACAAGCCCCATAAAAATCAGACAAAAATACAAAAAAAAAGGACAAATATACCTAAGGAGCAATCAATAAAACGTAATCCATTGGACAGACAAACCCGGGAAGACAAACGAACAACCACAAGCACAACAAATAAACACAGAAAACTAAAAACAATGAACAACACGAACTCCCATAAAAACCAGGAGTGAACCCAGGTGCTCCGGAAGGGTAAGCAGTTCCTGCTCCGTATCCGGTGGAAGTCACAAATCGTAGGAGGCACATGAAAGGTTACGACAGTGGGAACAGGTCCAACATCATCTTAGATATTGGAACACTGTAATGGTCAATCAATTCATGATGACGACCGTAAAATTTCTTAAGTGATGACATCAACTTATCCCTGATAAAACCCTGGTTAAGAAGCTTTTGTGACAGCAGTAATCCTCTTTGTCGAAAGTCAGGGTAACTCACGTATGCCCTTGAAAATCGGATAAGCTGAGAAACGTAGACGCCATATGCAGGCGATGCTGGTATATTGCTACTCAAGAAGGGAAAATTAACAATAGGAAAGTTGAATTCATCACGTTTGTCATAAAGTTTTGTCTTCAAACGTCCCTCATAGTCTATTTCAAGAAACAAATCCAAATATGAAGCGGACTTTGGTGTATCTGTAGTATCTTTAATTTCAAGCTCACTGGGGTAGATAAGATGTAGAAAGTCTTGGAATTTGTCGTTATTTAACGACAACACATCATCTATATAACGAAAAGTGAAATTAAAGGATTGGGCTAGTTTCTTTTTGTTTTCACGTAGAAACCCTTGCATGAAGTCCGCTTCATATGAGTACAGAAACAGATCGGCGAGGAGAGGAGCACAGTTGGTTCCCATTGGAATGCCGATTGTTTGTTGAAAAATTAGACCGCCAAATTCAACGAATATGTTGTCTATGAGAAAATCTAACATGTTTGTAATTTCATCTTCAGAATACTTTTTGTCAGAATCAGAGTGGTTCTTCACGAAATAAGACTTTTCTCTACCTAGAACAAGGAATTTATACCTGCGTGTCCCATTTTTCTTGAAAAAACATTGATGAACTAGTTGCTTTAAGCGATCTTTTAATTGAGAATGTGGTATGGTAGTGTAGAGTGTAGAGAAGTCGAAAGTTTTTATGCTGTTGCATGTAGCCAAAGATTTTGATTTTAGATATTGAAGTAAATTTTTGGAGTTTTTAAGAATCCACATCTGATTGACGCCACTGGTGGAATATGATGTTTCACAGTAATTCTGAAGGCCCTCTTTAACACATGTCAATATGGATGTTAAAATCTTTGAAAGAGGTTTTGTAGAGCAATTAGCTGACCCAGCAATGTACCTTTGTTTAAACGGATTCGTATGTAGTTTAGGAATCCAATAAAGAGCAGGAAGGTCCATTTCTTCATCCTTTGTAGAAATGCCAAAGGAATGAAAGTTAGACCAATACAGTTTAGCATAAAATATTATTGGAGAATTCTTTATGATATAAATTTATTATCTTCCGGGAATAGTAAATTATCCCAGCGAACAATACCAACTGTGCATTCACTAGGTCTTGTCATGGGCATAAAGAGTAAAGTCAAGAAATACCAAAGGGATATTCGAAGGAGGGAAAAATCGTAACAACTGACAAACTCCGGAGAACAACGAAGACAAGACCGAAACAATACATGCACTATAATTCAAAACTAAAAACATATGAACAACATAGACCCTACCAAAATACCGGCCAGCAGTTTCGAATCTATTCAGAAACACTGATGATTCCCCCTTGTTTAAAGGGGTGGGGCATGAACTCTGGGGATATCTGAGCTTTTCACAGAGAATAAAAATGTTTATAATTAAGGGAAAATGAATTTAATGTCTTTTGTTGATTTTTTTACGAAGGAATACCCCCATTCTCCGGGCAATGTGTAAAATCATTTATTGCGTCTCCTTATAGGCAATTAGAAATATATGTGGTTACGGGGTATGGAGTTAAATGGTGTATGAGATTTGAACTTTGCGCATTAAAATGTTAAGGGGATAACCATTTTTCGGATTTTGAAATAATTAAAAATTATCTGAGGGCCGAGAATGACACCCCCCGCCCCGCCCTTTTTTTGGTGGGGGTGTTAGGTTGTTATCAATATGTTTGTCTTGTCATTGGGGAAAAGAAAATATATGATTTAAGGGCAAGGATTTCAATGCTTTACGAGATAATTAAAGACTAATGATTCGAAGGGGATGAACCCTTGGGTAAATGAGGTATATATCATTGCATGCGTCTTGTCATGGGGGGTAAGAAAATATCCTGTTTAGATGTCGGGTTTCTTACAGATTTTTAATTTTATGCCGAGCGCAGCGAGCGCTTTAGGAGCATATGCATTTTCTACATATGGTTCATTTAGAAAAGTCTTTGTTTAATGGGGAAGCCATATTGTGCTACATACTAAGGCTAGAAAAAGTTTCGTTCGCTGGAAACGGAAGTAAGGGAAATAACTTGCTTCAAATTATAATTTTAGAATCAGAATCTTGATACCGGAAATGAGTTTCTGGAAAGGTCTATTGATGTGTTCGCATCATTGGCCACGTCAACAGCATATTATAGTTCAAGATAATTGGTTTAAGGGGGCGACAATGACGCCCATTGAGTAATGAGGAACGTAATTGTTTATACGCATCGCTCTCAGCGCCATTATTATAACGTCGCGCTTGATCGTCGAAAATGTATGAGATAATTGAACATTATTGATTTGTTGGGAGTGGTGATAACCCCCTGGCGAAGCGAGGTATGTGTCACTTGGTGCGTGTTACCATCGGGAATAAGAAAATATATGGTTTATATGTGGGGAGGTTAACGGTTTATGAGATAATTGAACATTATTGATTTGATGGGAATGGTGATAAGCCCCTGGGGAAGCGAGGTATGTGTCATTTGGTTCGTCTTACCATGGGAAATAAGAAAATATATGGTTTAGGGTTGGGGATTTTAAATGTCGTTATTAATATTTTTAAATACTGGGTCAGAATAGTTGACTCAGTGAGGCACCTCATCTTTCACAAGAAATTCAAAAAAAAATTGTTAAAAGGTTCGGGATGAGCAATATTTGCAATATACTTGAATTCCTTGGTATAAAGGAGCAGCTAGGGCATTATTAAGAAAAAGAATACTTTTAATAAATTTATTATGCAGAAATTATGCTGCAAATGTTCTAGCTGTTTGGAAGAAGAATTAATGACAATCGCCAACTAGAAAGTAATAAATTAAGGACATTTCGTCTATTTAAACCAAAATTTTGCTATGAACCTTACCTTAATCTTAATAACCAACATAGAAGAAATATACTCTGTAAATTCAGAATGAAATATACTCTGTAAATTCAGAATTGGAATGCACAAACTAGAAATTGAAAAGAACAGACATTTAAGATTTAAAATACTGTGGGTTCATTTATTTCCGTGGATAGCAATTTTCGTGGATAGGGAAAAACGGCATTTCGTGGGATACGTAAATTCGTGGATTGCTGGCTTAGAAAATTATTTTTTAAAATGTTTTTGTTGGTTGCCCTCCCTGGATGAGATATATGTATTAGTATTATTGTTATTATCACTACTTAGATATATAATTTCTGGGTAATTGTGTTCCTTTCTCATCCTTGTGGGTGTGGCCCTGACCTATTATTGTCAAATTTTACTATTTTTGGGGTGGGAGAAATTCATGTATTAAAGGGATAATTTTATTGTGACTCAGGAAAGCAATATTTGGGTGGTTTATGGCAAAGAAAACAATGATTTCCTAGGTCCGCGTTTCATGGCCACAGCCATCTTTGATGTCCATCGTAACATCAACGAGACCAAGAGGTGCTTTACAACGAAACAGTAAGAATCCCATCTTATTCTCAGCAGCAGCAATGCACAGCAACAAGCAGCAGCAAAAATCCGAGAGCATTGTGCTGAGCAGTGATGAGCAGGAAAGAACAATACAGAGCAAGAGAAGAGCAGCAAAAAGCAATAACCAGCAGCGAACTGTGTGTCCTGAATGAATAGACAAAAGCAACCCTCGTCACTATGACGCAAATGGAAAGCTTTTAACGAAAATATAATCAGAGGTTTTGTTTAATTTCGTCAGTTGTTTGAAGACCGTCATCAAACAGACACGTATCAATGGAATCGAAAAAGTCTCTCGTCGATTTATTGGTTCCTGCTAGATATTTAATACCTGTAGATCTTTCTAACGCCAAAGCAAAACCAAAAAGGAAAAGGAAAATACTTCCAATACGTCCAAGTGACGAGAAACAAACGGCTGGAAAACACAAGTAGGGGGACCCAGCAAAATGGATCCAAACAAGAAATGTACAAAGTGTCAAATGAACAAGTGCTTTGCCGAATTCTACCAAAACATGAATATCTGCAAGGAATGTATCAGTATTGACCTCATCAGAAAAGTGAAATCTTAACTGCAACAATCTCGAAACGAATACTTTGCCAAACGGTTGAGTATGAATCAACAAGCCGTTGAAGAACCTGTAGTTAATATAAACACTTGCTGGACGACCGGAGCTCATTCGACTATCGAATCCCAGGAAAGAAAGACATCTTAAATGTATATCTATGACATATGTGGATACCAGTCCAAGCGAAACTTCAACCTCGGACTGATGTCCTGGCATGAAGACATGAATAAAGACCCCGTACAAGAAAACGGCTAAACGCTTGAGAGAAAAGGAAGACTACGAATCAAAAGAATCATGGGAATATACCGTAGAAAAACGAAAATATCTGCTTAACAGTGTATTGAACGACTACGACCCACCACCAGCTGAAGACAGCAATGACTCTATGTGACGGAGGAATTGGAACTAACATTAACATATTACAAAGAAAAACAGAAAAAAACATATTAAAAATTTTTTTTTAAATTTAAAAAAAAATTAAAGGAGGGAAGAAGTGATAATGCAGCCTACATATGTTTATACATATATAGCCAGTCACAAGCCTGGATAAATGCAGAGTGGCCTTAAAAAAATACGGGCGGGTTAATGCAGCCTATCTTATGATAGCCAGTCACAAGCCTGGATAAATGCAGAGTGGACTTTCAAATGACCCCGATGTAAGGGTGCTCACGCATAGATCCAATCTTTGACTAACGACAATCGACCACCACTAGCAGCAGCATTAAAAAAAACGAAATGAGCACGTGAGTGTAATCATGAGTAGCGATGAGCAGCAAAGAGCAAGAGAAAACAGCTATTAGCAGGAGAAGAACAGCGATGACGAACAGCAACAAGCAGCAGCAGCGAAAACAGCGCCCAAATAAACCGAAATGAGCACGTGTGTATAGTCATGAGTAGCGATGAGTAGCAAATGGCAAAAGAAGAACAGCGATGAGCAAGAGGCGGTTGCTAAGGTCACCCGTCCATTGAGCTAATGGTGACAGCATCACTTGGAGGTAAGGTGACATAATCCAATCCTACCTTTGGTCCTCCCTTGAACGAAAGGAAAACACCACCCACAATGAAAAACACAGGTTAAGGGGAGATAATCCAACAGTACCTCTGTACTCCGTATACTCCCAGACTTCGACGTAACAGTGAGAGTATCAGTCCCTAGAGACTCGATGCCAGACCCTTACCCTATACAGACTGATGAAAGGCCCACAGACGACCGAAAAGCGCGGGAAAAGGGAGATAATCCAATCCGAATTCTGGTCAATCATGGCACATTTGGGTCCCAGCAGATGACTGGCGTCACTTCCGTAAGCAAATAATGGGTAAATTGCGGGGGAAACCCACTAATTCCGGTTGCGCATGCGCGCAAACAACTTTTGGTCACGTGACTTCCGGTTCCGGTGACGTCATATCCGGAACCTCCTCAAAAATACGATTTGCACTGTCTCCATATACTCCTGTTAAACCTGTAGATTTTTATTATGTTATTGTCTTACTGCTTTATCACGGGCTTTTTATAGACTATTTTTTGGATTTGGTAGAAAAACGAAGTTTTGCTCTTTATTTATATTTGTCCTCTTTTCCACATGGAAGTTTGTTTATAAGAAAGGTACAAAAAAATCTAGTTCCTTATAATTACGCTTCCCATTTCGCGTTAGCTAACGAGAAATAACTGTTTTATGTTACAAGGTTTCAGCCTTGTTTTAAAACAGTCAAAATGTTGATTTTAATTTCTATTAAATTTATATATGCAAAAAATGATTTGTTATACATTTTGATTTTTTCCTATATAAATTTGATAGAAATTATATTATAATCAACATATTGACTGTTTTAAAAAAAATTTAAATCTTTCAAATCAGATTTTCCTACTAATCGGATATGTAACTTGTGTCACTACAGAGTTTTGATGGCGTTCATATCAAGAGAGCTTCATTAGTATTTTTTCTATTTGACAGCACGTGGATTTATTCTTCACGTTACCATTAATATCTTTTCTCGTTTTTCTTGGCCTGTCTCAAGACGTTCTGCATTTACTACATGAATTCTTTAGTCACTGTTTTGCTCAGATGATTTTGCGTTACCTTTTTGGTCTGTTGGGCCTTTCTGATTTGCTCTTCAACGTTTGGTTTTTAGACAATATAGGAGTACATCTGACGAGTCATAAATCGATGAAATGCGTACATCATTGGTATCAAAGAATTTATCATCACCAAGTCAATACTCCAAGTTTCAGAGCTCAGTTGCTATCAAAATTGATACCTTATATTTACAGTTACAAAAATGTTAAATTTGCTGAACACTAAGAAATATCTCTCCGTGCATATCTCTGTCCGTAGATGATTTTTGTTTTACCCCTTTTTGGTATTTTTGAATTTGCTCTTCGTGATCATCATGTTGGATAATGGTTTTGGTTTATCAACATTTTAGGCCTTGAGCAGAACTGATGAGTTGTAAATCGATAAAATGTGCACATATTGGGCATAAAAAATGGTATCAAAGAATTTAGACTTCACAGAAATTAATTTTGATACACTGTACATGTACATTATAACAATTTATCTCATAGCAGATGTGAATTCAGACACAATTAATCAGAACTTTTATTTCGAAAATTAATTACAATTCTTAGTCGGATGCATGAAATTCTGACCTCGTTAAGCATTCACTTAATTAATAGATATATTACAAATAAATATAAATACATTTTAGGATTTTTTGTTTCAGTTTCAGTTTGTGTCACATTGTTATCTTGTATACATCTGCCGAGAATCCAGTGTCGACTATCGACCCGTCAGTTGTCCACTCTACCTGAAGCTTGTTTCCAGGAGACCGGATGTCACGTGGTAGAGCTTTACCAGAGAACTTTGCCAATAACTCGCCAGATGATCCATCATACAACTAAAATGAATAAAACAGAAAAAAAAAATGTTTCTCACTTAAGGAAACAGGACTAAAATTGACGAAAACGTGCTTTAAGGATCCCCAAATGACTTAGCCTGTATATAGGTCATTTTTTTATTCTTATACGCAATACCAACAAGATTTATAAAATATTTATTATTCCCAACTGTCTCCAAGAACTTGTGTAAAATAGATCAACGTCTAAAGACTTCAGACAAAATACGGAAAGAGTGGAGACTATACTTTACAAAATTTCGAATGTTAATTTTGACTTAACCTCTTTGGTTTCTCTTGAAAGAAAATGAGCTTACTGCACGATTTCAAGTGCCTTTATTGATACAATGTCACAAAATCAAACAGGACGTCTGGCTAGTATATAGTGTTTCGGAAACTATAAGTAATTATCACATATTTTATTGAAATAACGCCGATTTTGTATATGTAATAAAAGCATAATCTGATGCATGTTATTTGGCCCCGGGACCTCGTATGATGTGTTATCTGCCCTCTCGTGGTCCTCACCGACGCCACTTCCGCTCAGCTCTAATAAAAAATTATTTATGGTGACTTAACCGTTCATAAATGTTCTAAGCAGTTTCAAATAGGGGCTTATAAAATATATTTGTAAAGCACAGGAACTGAAGTTTGACTCTATACTCCAAGTGAAAAAATCAACCCTGTTTAATAGCTGTACCATTGTGAATGTGCACCTTATATTCTTGAATGTCAAAAACCTGACAAACTTGCTTGAAGACTGGAAAAATCTAATTCAACAGTAAAATTATTTCTTGGTAGTGAATATGTGATAAATAATTAGATTAATACATGGTCTTTTTCATATTGTCCGTGTTATCAGACCTCGACTGATATCGTCCCCCGGGCTAAAGCTCATGTATTAGTTTGACTGTCATCAAACTGACTTCATTGGTGCCGTATTCGGAGTATATGCTTTTTAGAGGTGGTTGTTGTTTCGTATTTTTTTCCGTTATATTTATTTCACTATATATATATATATATATATATATATATATATATAGTGAAATGGTGCCGTATTCGGAGTATATGCGTTTTTAGAGGTGGTTGTTGTTTCGTATTTTTTTCCGTTATATTTATTTGTGTGTGTGTGTGTGTGTGTGTGTGTGTGTGTGTGTGTGTGTGTGTGTGTGTGTGTGTGTGTGTGTGTGTGTGTGTGTGTGTGTGTGTGTGTGTGTGTGTGTGTGTGTGTGTGTGTGTGCGTGCGTGCGTGCGTGCGTGCGTGCGTGCGTGCGTGCGTGCGATGGTGTGTGTGGATAACTCTCCGAAAAAAGTGCATCAACGTTTAATAACTACATTTTTAATTCGAGAAAAGATTTCGCGCCGAGTAGGAATATCGTGCGTTAGTCTGGACAAAAAATTCAACACATGCATATGATAAGTATTCAATGAAAAAAAAGTTCTTCTGACCTCAGAGCACAATCTATATATAAAACTGCATTTTTCAAAGTTTTTTTATTTTAAATATATTTTCTGCCAAGGAAATCTTACACATTTCATTTTTATGAGCAGTTATATAACAAACTTGTGATTTTTATTTTTGACCTGACAAATTAAAGTAGACACAAATTCACCAAGTACCGAGTACGCTCTGACGTTCTAAAACAGACCCGTTGACGTCAGAGGAATTTTGGATTTTACTGTTAATATCCGGGAAATAGGTTTCGGTTTGACAGTTTCTTCTCACGGTGATTTAAGGAAAATAAAAATGTTCATCATTTAGCTACAAAATTCTTTTTCCCATTGGTGCGATGAAACTTCCCTTGATATAAGATAAGAGTACAACCCTTTTTTTCTGATATTTGGAAACGTAGTTTACATTTACACAACAAACTAGAATAGTATTAGTTGAATGCGGACATGATTAACAGTTAATTTTTACGTACCTTCACAAAATCAAAGTTTAATTCTGTATCAAATGCTTTAAATCTAACGCCGACCATGGTTCCTACTTCTGCAGTAAAGGTGTTGCTTTCATGAAAATTATCCCCGTACACATTTGGATATCCTGGTGAAGTGACATGTGCAATGACCTCTTCCGCTTTGTCTGTAGAAGGAAATTATACACATGTACATAATATATAGTAGCGATATCGGTATTGTCCCAAGTACTAGACTAGTGACTTGAGTGGACAAACGATTCGTACTAAACATTTTAAAGAACATTTTACTCCTAACAAGTAAAGTCAAGAAATACCAAAGGGATATTCGAAGGAGGGAAAAATCGTAACAATTGACAAACTCTGGAGAACAACGAAGACCAAAACAATACATGGACTACAATTAAAAACTAAAAACATACGAACAACATGGACCCCATCAAAAAACGGGGGTAGACTTAGGTGCTCCGGAAGAGTAAGCAGCAGGACACCCGCCATGCTGCTCATGTCAAATCCGGTATGAGGAAGGAATAATATCAATGGACAGGTTACTCCTTACAGCAACCATAATAGCCTTATTTCTCGTATCAAACATAAGCTAAAAAAACTCGGAAAGGAATTTTCGTCGTAGCTTCTAAGGCTGCCAATAATATCGTTATTGTTTTACGTAAATTTTATAATGAGATTCTGCAAAATGAAATCACAAATTCACCTACATTCCAACTGACTCAATTTTCGGAAAATGACATCGTTAACACACATAAACTTATTGCTACCTCTTTACAAGCAGAACCGAATAACATGAAAGTTCCAACTATGTACTGGCTTCCTAAGCTACACAAAAGACCTTACAAATATAGATTTATTTCGTCTTCAATCCATTGTTCCACCAATAAACTGTCTATTCTACTTACTAGTACACTTGGTAATAAATTTGTCAAATAAGGCATACGAAAATAGTGGTATAAATTACTTTTGGGGTGTCAAAAATTCGTTGGAAGTACTTGATAAATTACATGCTCATATAGGTGATTTTGAATCTGTTCAAAGTTTTGATTTTTCTACCCTGTATACCACTTTGCCTCATATTCTCATTAAGAAAAAATTCACATACCTAATTAAATGGGCATTTAAAAAGTCAGAATGTGAATATTATGTTCAAATTCTTTTAGGTCATTTTTTAGTAACGACAAACTTTTGTCAATTGGACCTGCTGATATGATAACTGCACTTGCAGTTTTACTAGATAACATATTTGTTCGCTATGGAGATACCGTATATCGCCAAGTTACCGGACTTTCGATGGGGACTAACTGTGCACCACTTATTGCAGTGTATTGTTAAAAATCACAATTTATATCTAAAATCAGCAAAGCGCCAACGAAACAACAGTTGATACAAAAATTTAATAACACTTTTAGATATTCGGATGATATTTTGGCTGTCAATAATGACCACTTTCTTTAAATAAAGCTAGTACTAACAATGAACATTGCCCTTTCCATGCTTTCCTAGATCTTGATATTTATATCTCTAACCGGAAGCTTAATACTAACATTCACGATAAGAGAGATGATTTTTTATTTCCTATTGTTAATTAAAATTATCCGTTTTTAGATGGCGACGTTCCCTTGGCACAATCGTATGGTGTTTATATATCTCAACTTGTTCGATTCGCTCGTGTATGTAACAACGTATTTGATTTTAACGAAAGAAATCTCTGTATTACTGAAAAATTATTACGGCAGGGATTTCGATATCACAACCTTGTCAAAACTTTCACTAAATTTTATCATCGGTACAAGGACCTCGTTCGTAAATATAAATCAACGTGCAAATATCTTATATGTTCAGGTAATTGACATTCCATCTTTTATGGTAATATTCTATACAAAAATGTCGTCATTCACCTGAAAAGCTAATCAAACCTTTAAACAGATTTATCAACAAAGGATATAGTTACGATACTGTTGTCAAGTCATTAAAGCTGGAATCTTTTGGAATTAATATTGATTCACTCATAGGGTCTTTGCATCGGAAATAAACACATTTATTCTAAAACCAGTTGTTGGCACGATGCGGGATATGTTCTTCTCGTATAATTTATGATGACATGATACTAAACCCCTAACGGGAGGGATTGTGGCTGATTTTCTATGATATAGACATATCTTTTGATCAGTTTAATTGAGGTCTGGAGCTGGCATGTCAGTAACTGCTAGTAGTCCTTTGTTAATATATATTGATCATTGTCATTTTGCTTGGTTTCTTCTGTTACCTTTTTTAACATCGGACTCGGACATCTTTTGAACTGAGTTTTACTGTGGTATATGGGGAGTGTTAAGATCTCAGAAAACATGTTTAACTCCGCCGCATTTTTGCCCAAGTCGGGAACCTCTTTGTTAGTCTTGTGTGTTTTTTTTTTAATTTTGGTTCATTTTTATGTTTCGGAGTTTAGTGTGCCTTCCATTTTGCTGAACTAATGTACAATGTTGTTTAGGGGCCAGCTGAAGGCCGCCTCCGGGTGCGGGATTTCTCGCTGCGTTGAAGACCCATTGGAGCCTTGAGCTGTTTTCTGCTCTTTGCTCGGCCCGTAAATCATGTTTCCGAATTTTGCCAACAATTACCGAGGTCATTGCCATTACCATGGATACGTTCATGGAACATCTGGGATATTTGGAATAATCACATGATCAATTATATTCCGGATACTTAATTAAGATAGCTCTAGGTAATATATATATTGATCCCATGAAAATTAATTCATCTCCCCCAAAATATAATTAAATACCCCTATGGCTTTGACAAAAGTGTTCGTTTAAGCCTGTGGCGATGCATTTCGAATTAAGTTGTCCAGTGCATGGGTTATCCGGCCAACAGCCATCTTCATCCTAAAAAATAAATGTGGTTTATTCATTTACACCCAACTGAACTTATGACGCAATTATTTTGACAATTTTAACCTGTATTAGATGCTATAGTAGTTTTCTATGTTCCTAATCTCTTTTATTTAGATATTGCACTATCAATTAGTTTTTGCACGATCAAAGATTGCAGCAGGATTATTTTAATAACATTTTTGTACGACGCCATGGCCATGCGTTCGTCCAACTGTTTTAGAAAGGTACAAGTGGATATTCTGATACCTTTTAGAATATAAGTTTATGTATCAAGTCGGATTATCCTGACTCTATTGATTCTGCTTTTGTGTTTTGTTCGCTTTTATGTTGTTTCCGTCTGAAGGTTTTTCGATTGGATGGTTTTACATGATTTGTATGTTATTGTTGACTTTTCAGAATTTTTAAATATGTATTTGCATTATGAGCCTCAAGATAATTTTGGAAAAATAGAATAACGAACAATGAACAATTATGAAATAATTCATGGGGCTTATAGAGTTGAAGTCATTTACACATGGGCCTTTATATTCGGATATTTTATAATGAGCGATAATTATATATTATTCCATAAAATTCTAGAAACCCCCATCCCCTTGAACTGGAAGTTGGAATATGTAGGATGTTGACATTGAAACATTTGCTTGTGTGAATAAATACATACTAACTTTGTGTTGCTATTAATTCTACTAGAAGGAACCCGCGATTCTCGCGCGAGAGGTAAGGGAGTCGATATTTGATAGGTAAAAAAGTTGGGACTTCACCTTTTCCCAAATCGCGGGTTCCTTCTAGTATAATTAATAGCAACGCAAATTTAGTATGTATTTATTCACACAAGCACATGTTAAATAAGGTCGTTAACAATACTGATGCAGCAGATTAAAAAAAAATTGTCATTATGTCTTTCTTTGTTTCGTAAGCTTTGTCTTTTCCCTTGGACTTTAGTCTTTTAATACTTAGGGGACAATCCGGGGGACAACCATTCCATTCTAAGTGTTTATCATGTACACGCCACGTGAAGACTAGACACACTGTACATGTAGGTGCTCAGCATTTGATAATTTTTTTTATTATTATTTAAATGACAAACTAACATACTGTAAATGTTCATTGTACACACGGGATCTATTATTTATTTATTAGTCCAGATAATCATGGCGTCTCAAGGGTATAATTATTTTTTTTTTATTTTTTTATTTTTTTTGGATCCCTCATCGATGGAATAAACGTGAAAGTATTTTTCAAGACGGATTAATTATTTGGACTAACCTATTATGTACCATCGGTATTGTGTACACGCCATGTGATTTTTTGGAAACGCGTTGAGTTGTAAATTACACATTAAAATGCTAAAAGTTGTACATTGACTGAATCACGCGTTTCCTGTGACGGTGATCAAATAAAATGGGGGCTTTCATGTGTTTAAATCTATTTTACCAACTCTATGACATACGTGATGACTTCTACTTTCCTATTTTTAACTATCCCTACTTCAGTAGGGTTCTATCAGGGATCAGTCGATGTCATCCCTTAAGAAATTGTTCGGCCGTCATCACGAATTGATTGACCGTCACATTGTTCCATATCTAAGATGATGTTGGACCTGTTCCCATTGTCGTAATATTTCATGTAACTCCATCGATTTGTGATTACAACCGGATTGACTTTGGTAAGGTAGCAGGCCACAAATGACGCCATGACGTCCGAAACATACTTTTGAAAATAAAACATACTTGCTCACAATAAACTGGCTTTTGCCATCTTGGTTGTTCAACCATACATTTATATATGTATGAAATCCTCACTTTCTACAGATTTCATTTCACAAAGATGATTTGTGGTTGTAAGCTTAATAAATTATTCATGAAACTCTTCTATGAACTATTCCCTATCTTTTGAACCTAATTCATTGATATATTAACCTTTATTCTTAATTTACAGCAACTTAAACTTCAATATAGATTATTATTTCTTTTATACTGGGAGGACAAAATTCGAAACTTACAAAATAAAAAAAAACCTATTTGTATTCTGATACCTAAACCTCACGACGGGTGCGTTATACGGATCAGGAACTGCTTACCCTGCCAGAGCACATGAGTTAATTCCTATTTTTTCTGTTAGTTCGTATTGTTCATTGTTTTTTAGTTTTCAGTGTTTATTTGTTAAAATATAAAAGTAACCTTTATTTGATCGTTATAAGATTTTTTTAAAGTATAAATATTTATGATAATTTTAGAAAAAAATTGTGATTTGCAAATTATTAAATAAGGCTATAAATATGTCAAAAATGAAGCTTGTTTTTTTTCAATGATTTTTTGTTTTTATTTATGCAATAAACATGCTTCATGCCCAAATTTAATATGAATTTTATCTTTCTTATTTTATTTCAGATCTGAAAATTATTCCAGTTTTGTTCAGAAAAAACTTCCACAGTATCCGAATACCATAATGTACAGAAAAGTTATGTGTCATATTTCAATATGGCTCAAGACCTGGAAAGAAGTCCATAAAAACAATTGCGCATCTAATCCCAAATTGTGCTTGGCGAATAGTTGTCATAGTGTCTGAACGGTTTAAGTTCGAGATCCAACAAAAAATGATTGTATTAAAATCTGATTTTAACAGTGTTGGGTTAGTGTTCAGTATATATATATAAGCCCTTACCTTCTTCCAAAGGTCCATTTTTGTAAACCAGCTTCGTGCAATATTTGACATGATATCACCTGGTACAATCTGTAATAGATCACATCTTAGCTCGTCTCGTATGAAATTTACGCCATTACAGCGGGAAAATTGCAAACAACGGCGGACACACATGTTTGGGCCTACATTTCTGTAAATGCGAATAAGCTGAGATTGCTGAAAGGATTTTTTCTGATACAATCCTCCAAAAATAAATTTAGCTCTAACCATAACACAGAGCCATCCCAATACATACAAACAATAATTATTCTTTAATACCATTTCTTTGTGCATCATTCATATAAGCTCACATAAATTACAGATGATATCAACTGTTTCAACTGTCAAGTAACATATAATTGTGAATAGAACATTGATTTTTCATAAAGAAGTATATTATAATGCATTTCGAATTCCATTGGAAGATTTCGTTAAGTTGCCAAGCAATTTAGTGACAGCAATCAAAAATTAATTAATATTTTAGTTTTTTTTTCTTTTTAGACTTGTAGAGATTTGAACGATCGTCTCTGCTTTACTGCACATGCGCCAACATAAAACATAAATAACATAAAAAAAACACGAGATTCCCGCATGACTTCTGTCCGCGATAAAAAGACTCTAGCCAAAATTCCATAATTAAACAGTATTATTAAGTAGTACAAATTTTTTTTTAAATCTGTATCACAATAATACATGCACCAAGAATTTGCAGTTTTGGAATTAAACGTTCGATTATTTTACTAAACTAATGGGTAATATGGCATTGTGATGTGTTTTAGATACTGATTCCTGCAGACCATGATAATGAACATTTTAAGATCTACACTTTCTTAAAATTATTAAATGTTTAATAATAAACTACTCTATAAAAATGTTCTATGACGTATGTTGATCAATTTAGCATTTTAATGACTTATTTTTAATGCGATATTTAATTGCAAATATTGATTAAAATGGATTTTGTAATTGAGTAAACAATAAAACTTTATTACAATATGACCTTTTCATGAATAAATGATGCAAATATTGCGAAGATGTCTCATTTTAAACAAAGGGCTGTTTTAAATTAAACAAATCTAATTTACATGTATTTTGAAGCATAGAATTACATCTTCACATAAAGCATTGTTTTTCGATTTGGGGGGAAATACATTTCTTATTTTTCCCAGTTTATCGAAAATGACGAATTTAGCAATGAAGTAAACTGGAGTCTGATTTTACTGGTGTTCCTTCTTCATCCCAAAAATCAACCTAACACTAGCCGACGCCCATATTAAGGTTCTACGAACGCGACGAATGTAGGAATATAGTGACACAAACACATTACTTAGAATTTTCTTTGGATTTATTTCTTTTCAGCATGTCCTTAAAAAAACAGAATATAAAATGAAAAGGGTCGAAAAAGAATAGTAATGTCTCAAAGATACTGACTATACAATATTCCATTAAATGTCCAGACATAATATTTGGAAACGCTTAAATCAGAACGTAATTGAGAGGATAACGCGAGTTCATCATCTTATCAGTTGCTTTTTGTAATCGAAAAGCACTCAATGTTTAAATAAATATCATAATTTGTTTTCTGTTTTATAGATTTTTTAATTTGAAAACTCTATCAGGCAAAGTTAACCTTACTTTGATTTAAATTTTTGTCTGTCCTCTGTGTTGCGTATAGACAGGACTGTTCAAGACCCTTGTCTGTCATAGGACCAACTACATCTGTTTTGTTAGACTTGTGTATTTCATACATTTTAGTCGTTTTATGCCCCTTTTGACAGCTCACCATTTCCATTTATTTTTCTTGTTATCTATTGTCGCATGAGCTGTTTCGCAACATACTTAGTTTTTTGTTCATTTCCCACAAGTTGCGACCATGCCCTCTCTAAAATTACTAACATCTAAATTGTTCAAAAATTTAGCGCAATTTGTTTCAACCCACCCTGACTATGTCTGTACTTATTCTCTTCAATTGTTCAAGACTACCACTGCAATCACTAGATATAACAGTCATCTCAACTTTTTGAGACCCTACCTTCGGCAACATGTAGTTCCAAAAGGGTTCCAGCACAAGTTCAATACCATACAATGTGTTTCTAACCAACATAACTTTCTGTCTCAAATAGATAAAATATCTTCAAACTACTCCCTCTCACTGGTACAACTTACTGTTTAGGCTTTACAAACCAAGTTGAATATATTTCAACAGAACAAGTTATTTTACAAGAAGAAATTGTTTTCCTCTTGTATTCACTACATCGCTAATGACATTATATCCTACATCTACTCTTTAAATTCAGAACTTTTCACATTTTTGAATCAAAATAAAAGTAAAAAAAGCCAGTCCCTGGTTTCTCATAAAACAGCATCGCCTATGTGTAACCAGCCAGCTACTCTAAATACATCCGAATCCAGTTCACCTACTGAAGAAACTGTCCGGTGTGATCCATCTTCAGTCAACCGTTCCCCTGCTGAAAAAAGTCTCTTGTCCAAAGGTTTAAATTTCATAACTACAACCTTAACTGCCGACCGTTTTCAAAACCAAATTGACGTAAAGGCATTTTTCCGTCGACTCTTCTGAAAGCATTTTTCTTTGGTAAGGATAGCCAACGTGATCTATCATCCTCTCCTGATGAAGTTGATGGACTCCTTGCTAAATTTCATCCTGGATATTTCACATTTGGAATATTCTTTCAACCCCACCTTGCAAAGTGTTAAGGAAAATTTCACTTCCTCAAGGAGAAAGATGAACACCGTCATCCTTATAAAAATTCTTTTATCAGCTTTAATATCAGGATACCTAATATAGTAACCTACACCTTTGATTAAAAAGGAAGCAATGGAGGAATTTACCCTATTTCTGCACCTATCCATTGCCTTGGCATTATCAGAATAACGCCATTGCATTCTGGGCAAAATCTGAGACCAGGGGCCAGGTTTTCGAAAGTATCCTAAAATTTGTCCTAAGATATATCTTATGACAAATTTTAGGAAGGTCCTAGGATAGACTTAGGATATGTCAAAGACTGTAAACCGAGGCTATCTTAAGATGATCCTGGGAGAAATGATCTTAGGACTGTCCTAAGTTTTGAAGCAAAAATTAATTAACAGAACAATATTTAAAAAGGCCCATCTATTATGCAATATAAAACAATTATAATACAATATGATTTTTTATTATTCTTTCATCTGCGGTCAATTTAGACACACGCAAAATGTAAGAAAATATTATTGTATTAATATTTTGTCACAATATATTATTGTCATTATTATTATTATTATTATTATTATTATTATTATTATTATTATAAAACATCAAAACACTTAAAGAAATTAACTCTTGATACAGTTATATAATTTATATGAAAGGTACGATTCATTTGAAACGCATTCTTAACGATAAATTCGTGCTGATCAATCTTCCTAAGTATATATATTTGCTCTTGTCCTTCGTATTTGCAGATAAACAGCAGCCATGTTTGCTTACATTTTGAGGTCCTAAATTTTAGGATTATCCTAAGATTATCCTAGGACATGTATTTTGTTGTCCTAACTTTATGATAGATTTTAGGAATTATCCTAAGTTACGAAACTTTCGAAAACATGACTTAGGATTAAGATATATCCTAAGACCATCCTAGGATATGTCCTAATTCTAAGATACTTTCGAAAACCTGGCCCCAGGTAATAACTGTATCGGGCATACCTAACCAAACAATACAATTCTTCACCTGTTCACACAAAGATTTGGTACTAATTTTCCCCATATCATTACCCTCTGTGTGGAGAACAAGAATGTCAGGCGCATCTTCAAATTCTAACATTGTTCTAATTTGTTGCATCATGTCACTCAATTTTGCAGAGCCTTTCCCTTGCCACCAAACGGATATGTTAATTCTCTCAAGGCCCAACTGAGCATCCACATGACGTGCTCTTGCGTCTATGAAATCATGCTTAATAATTGAGGATCCAGCAATCCATATTGTTCTTTGTCCTGTATTAGAATTTTAAAAATTTAGAACATGTTTCCAGGACAAATGAAAGATTAATCAAAATTGTATGAAAAATGGTAAGAAACAATTGTATACAAAATTAAACTTTAACTTAACTTCTGATATAATTTAAGAATTCATTTGATTTCCAACGGCCTAATTGTTTGATTTTGTCGTCCGACATGCCTTCTATTGTTGTTTCCATCCCTCTTCTAAATGAATGGGATTTGAAATTTTTATTGTGAATACTAATTGCGGAAAGTGATTTTTTCAGTACTGCTGAAAATTGGTACCTTGTTAGTGGGGTTCCTTGAAAGTGAAAGAACAAAGGATCTACTTGTTTTGGGGTGTTCTTTCATACATTGTGACATGTATTGATATGCTGCTGCTTAGAAATGTAAATTGTTGTGCCTTTACCATATTTCTTTTATTGGTATGTTTTTATGTTGCTAAAACCAATTCAATTCCAAAATTGTCCACTTTCACATTTTCTACCAATATAGTATGAAGGGTGTCATTTTTATTGTCAACTGTCAATTCACCAACTCTTAAAAAAACATGAAAGGCTAGAGAAAAAGCAGCACTGAAAAGCTTAGTTTCGTAATTATTTTTACATACTAGCGAATGACTACCCAACAGCGTCTCCAACCCGGTTCGGGAGGCAACACTCCTATGCAAAAAGCGGCAAATTTTGTGTGAATATAATGAATATATTTGTGTGTATATAATGAATATATATGCGAATATAATGCATATATCTGTGAATATAATGCATATATTTGTGTGTATATCAGGAATATATGTTCAGGTGTCCTTATATACAAAGTCTATCAGGAATTTATATATTTAACTGTCCTTGGATATAAATTCTTTAAATTGGCCACCACATATTATGGCAAACCAAGAAAGTATATATATATATATATATATATATATATATATATATATATATATATATATATATATATAACAGGCAGAGTCCGTACGTCATGATGTATGGAAAACGTACCATATATAAGATAACTGTACCACAAAAAGTGCATACTTATTAAATGAATTGAAATTAAGAATTTTTTACATTAATTCCACGGGGTGGGAGTGTCCCCAGGCTAAAAATTATTTTCTGTTCAAGGCGTTGTCTGTATTGTCTCCCTCCGTTAACTGTCCTTAAAACGGTTACGCAGACGTCTGACGAGCTGTGATCAAGCAATCGAAAGTAATTGCCAACTGGCCATGGACAATCAGTTCCATTCTTTACAGAACGCAAGTGTTCCGCAAGCGGTCACCAAAGCGACGACATGTCTCTTCGATGTATACCTTATCACAATTCGTACTGACGATTGCGTGAACCAAATTTATATCAGTACAGATATACCCATTTTGAATGATGTATTTGTTGTTAGGGCCCAAGATCTCTTTAGTATCCATGGTGTAGGGGCATGACACACATCTGGACCGTTTACATGGCCTGGTTCCCCGGTAGTCAGTTTTTTCTGAGGAAATGTTCGACTTGATCGAACTACTGACTAAGTGTTTTTTCAGACTTTTCCCCTTACGGAATCTACCTACATATGTCTTGCACACTACTCATGCACTCAATATTTTCGATAACTATAAAGCTGTCTCCCTACATCCGAAAATGTTCACCATTGATATAACAGCTTTATACACCAGCATTCCTAATACCGATGCCATTATCGCAGTTAAACACTTTTTGGACAAGAGACCCAATCCATATGTAAATACTGATATAATTCTCAGGCGGACTGAATTTATACTCAAACTCAACACATTCCAATACAATGGAGATTACTTCTCACAGACGGGAGGTGTGGCAATGGGTACAAAAATGGGACCGAGTTTTGCTTGTCTGTTTGTTGGCTATCTGGAGGAAAAGATGTTTACGGAATTTGATGGGCCCATTCCTCGCCTATTAAAAGGTATATAGATGATGTCTTCAGTGTGACAAGATGTCCACCTTCTTCCGAATGAGAGGTTATCCCCAAATGGCCATTGACAGGTCATTTGAATCTGTTTCCAATGTGACCAGACCCAACGCCTTAAAGTCTGATCGGAAATCTAACAATAAAAGTGTTCCACTGGTCCTTACTTACCATCCCCATAATGTCGCAATCCGTAACATTCTTGCGAACAATTTTACTTTATGCATTTAATTTCTATACAGTATTGTCATATACTGCATGTAGATGTGCAATTAGGTTTTATTTTTTTTAATCGAGGCCGACAGAGGTCGAATTTGGAAAATTATGAATTTAAGCTTATGACCTAAACTCCTCCGTCATTTTATGTATTTAATTTCTATACAGTATTGTCACAAACTGTATGTAGATGCCAAAGAAAGTTTCGAATTTTGATTTTCACAACTTAGGGATCACAGGAGTCGAATTTCTAAAATTCTTTTTCATTTCTCATGTTACGTATTCAATTTCTTTACTGTATATGGATTCACAAAATCAGGCTTTATAATTGTTATTTTAGTGCTATTACATTTCTTATATCATTGATTTTTAATATACACATTGAGTAACACTATTGCAATCAGAAAACAATGAATACTTTGTACTTTTCCAAACTAGTTGTTTGCATTTATTTGTCAAAGTATATTTTAATCAGTAACAGCATTATAATTTAATAAAGTTTTATATACTCGTTTTATTTATCATATTATAATAAAATTAGGTTATCTATTACGAATCTGAAATTAACAATAATCTTATACATAATTTGATAAAAGATACAAATTGGACATTGACCGTTTACCCTTTATGGGCGTTAATCAAATACAACATCAAGTAACTGTGTATCTTGAACGTTTTGGTCAAAGAGAGGTAATTTTATAATTAGCTACAATTTATTAATTGCATTAATGATGTCACTGATTGAATACATACAGATGGGAATTCTGTGTTAATAGTTGGGTAAAATATATGGTAAAAATGTAGTTTAATATTACTGTTATTTTTGTAAGAGTTGTCAGGTGTTTACCTCACGTATAATTCTGGTCTGATTTTTTTTGTTTTAACTATTAAAAATTTTGGATTCGTATCAGCTTTTGAATTTTATGTTTATTTAGCATATAAAAGAGCTATTCGAATAACAAGATGGGGCTTCCGAAACTTTGGAAATGGTTCTCTAAAGAAAAAAAGGCTATATTAACCTTTGTTGTTGTTGTTTATTCATTTGTTTTGTTTGTTTGTTTTTTGTTTTGTTTTGTTTTGTTTTGTTTTGTTTTGTTTTGTTTTTTTTGGGGAAGTGAGGGGGTGTTTGTTTAATTAATTTATTTGATTGTATGTAGCTTGAACATGGATTTTCTTCTTCTTTTTAGCTCACCTGGCCTAGAAGGCCATGTGAGCTTTTGTCTTCACTTTGCGTCCGTCGTGTGTCGTTCGTCCATCGTCCGTCCACAATTCTCATCTGAAAAAGCTCAGCCAATTGGGACCAAACTTTCCTGGACTGGTCCTTGGGTAGTCCCCTTCCAACGTTGTGACTGGCACCTCCGACTTCCAACCAACGGCTGCTGTGACTAAAATTGAAAAAGGGAGGATGAATTTTAAAAAATCTTCTATGTAACTATATGGTCAATTGAAACCAGACTTTGCAGCAATGGTCCTTACATGGTCCCCTTGTCTTCTTTTAGAATTGTGTCCAATGACCAGGACGATCAACCCAGATGGCCTCCACAGCCAAACTTATTTTAACATAGGAGACTATGGGAAAGTCATTTAAAAATCATCTTGTCTGAAACTACTAGGCCAATTGGAACCAAACTTTGTAGCAATGGTCCTTAGAAGGACCTCTTTCAGAATTATGTCCGATGACCTGGACGATGATCAACCAAGATGGCCGCCACAGCCCAACATAGTTTAACACAGGATCTTATGGGAAATTCATTTAAACATTTTCTTGTCTGAAACCACTAAGCCAGCTGGAACAAGAATTTGCAGAAATGGTCCTTGGTTATCTTTTAGAATTGTATCCGATGACCCGGAAAGTCTACTAAGATGACAACCACAGCAAAATTTAGTTTAACATATGACTCTGTGGAAAAATTAATTAAAAAATCTTCTTGTCTAAACCCAAAGCCTATTGGAACCAGGCTTGGAAGAAGTGCATGATCCTGAGATGGTCCTCTTTCAGAATTGTGTCGATCGACCCTGAATGTCAACCAAGAAGGCGCCACAGCCGAACTTGGTTTAACATAGGACCATATGGTAAAATTTATCAGCGTCGTCTTGTTTCAAAATGGAGGCACCAAGAGGAAATTGTTCCCGACCAAATAAAATCAATACAGTACTTGATATACATATATACAACAATTATTAATTTTAAACATAATTCATATATCTCATCAACATCTGCAATAATCCATTCGTGTAATGACATTCTTTTGTACAACCGCCCGACATACATACCCGTTTAAACATGTTGTACGTGCAGGTACTAGTATTTGAAATCAGCAAAGATACAAAATGCAGTGCATATTTTGATTGTTATTTTATAAAGAGAGATATTAATATTGTAATAGGAAAGAAAAAGAAAATAAATATTACAATTCCAATAGTCTCGTGACGCAAATATTTTATTCGAAATAAGCTTGTGGCTTAAACGATAACCGTTTCAAAGCTTTTAGAACCAACGTCAGACTTTATCTCTTTCAGAAACCGACACCATACTTTACATAATAGAAATTTTAAACTTGTAAATTTATAAAAAAAAAAAAAAAAAAAAAGGCAGTAAAAGACACTTTTGAATGAAAAACCAATCATTTATTGACAAATTTCAACACTTTTGGTTTCATTTATTTATATCTTTTTAAAACAAAATTAGCAATCCAGGCTACAGCAGAAAACCTGAATTTTTTTTTTTAAATGTGATAAGAAATAGCTTTTTTAATATACGAATATTTATTTATCAATTCTTTTAACATTTTTATCATTTGATCATCATGCATTCATACATGGAATATTTTAATTCAATTAAATTTGGATAGTTGAAAATTTTGTGCAAGTGCAAGCTCGTAAATCTATCTGACTCTTAAATAATTTCACAACTTTTACAGATATAATAATAGTAGAACGTCTGCTGACGATTTCATCCAGGTGGACAGTGTCATAACAACTCATTAATTAAATTAATTTTTATATCCCCAAAGACATTCTATGTTATGCTATATGAATCGCTACTACCGATATATACAAAATTCTTACAAAGTTTACACCTGCTTGTTCTATAGGACATTGTATATTTTGCTACATTCACAAAACCTGGTATATGTATATAGAGGATTAAATATTTGTAAGAAAGATTGTATTTAATTTTTGGACCTAATAAATAAAAAAAACCGCTCACAAGGAACGGTAGCTGACATAAAAGGGACGATGTACGATAAACCATACAATGTACGCTTAACGAAACGCTAAACCATACGTTATACGCTAAAAGAGCGTTCATGGTGTCGTTTATGGTATAAGGGAATCGTCCGTACATCGTTCGTTTACTTACTGAACAAAGCCTTGTCGTATGCTCATTGAGTTCATACTGAAATTGTCTGACCATTAAGAAAATACCAACTTTTTTTACTAAAACCTGCTGACATGGTTTGTATACATAAACAACCTATTGACACGGTATACAAAGATACAAATGACATTGTCTGAATATTTCAGAACCTGCTGATATTGCCTGTCAATTGAGGGCCATCTGACATTGTCTGTGTCGTTAAGTAAATATTTTATTTTCTAAAGACATACATGTCTTATTTATACTTATGGCAAAAGGTTTAAAAATATAAATCATATCCGTTTTATATATACAAAATCCCGATCTTGTTAGCAGAGGGTCATGGTAGTCCACGACGTCTAGCTTTCTTGAAGGTTGTTCCCACCAATTATACCTTGGGTAAATGTATATAGTAAAATACTCTGAAAGTGCGTAGAACGCAAATTAACACTAGAAATATGTACTGTCGGAATCGACAGTGATCCCCGCACCTCCTGTAAGTAGTTGGGCCACGTACCTATAGTCAAAAATATAAAACCTTATTCCCATCCACAAATAGTATGCAGTCATTCTATAAAGATATTAAATCAATAAACCTAATGAAAAATCAAAAACACCTTAGTTTACAAGTTTAAACTGACATTTTTTTAAATTTGACCTAAGTGAGCCCCCGGTTTAAAACTCAATATTCTAAATCCTTATTGTGCAACTTAATATATTGGAGGACAATATACATGATATAAGCAAAATGAATAAAGTGCAAAATGAAAGAGAAGTTCAGGTCGCAAGCTTAAATTTCAAATTTCAATACCTGCGGATCCCAATTTAAAAAAATTAAAATTCTAAAACCTTATTGCACATCCGTATATGGTGTTTGACAATACTGTTTAGATCTAAATTGCATAAATTCAAAAACAAAAGACTAGTTTAGGTCACAAGCTTAAATTGAGAATTTTTCAAAATTTGACCCCTGTGGGCCGGAATTTTAGAAAATCATAATTCTAAAACCTTATTGCGCATCTGCATATTGTGCATGACAATACTGTATAGAAATAAAATGCATAAATTGTAAAATGAAAGAGGAGTTTAGGTCACAGCTTTTCAAAATCCATCCCCTGTGGGCTCCAATTTTAGAAAATCAAAATTCAAAACCTTATTGCGCATCTGCATATGGTGCATGACAATACTGTATAGAAATAAAATGAAACCACTGGGCCAAATGGAATTAAATTGGGCAGTAAGCATCTATGTAAGGTCTTTTCAGTAACAATTGCTCATTTCGTCCCGACCGGACAATAAACATGGCCGCCATGGGCAATTGTTGTTTCTGATTGGCTGAGTTTTCAAAAATCTTCTCCTCTGAAACTGCTTGGCCAAATGGAACAAAACTTGACAGGAAGCATATATGAGAGGTCCTTTGTAAAATTTCCTTATATAGATATTGTAAAGTTATAAGAAACATATATATTAGATAAATTTAAATATTCAAAAACGTGACTCTTTTGTATTTGTTTTGAACTACCAAGACGACCTTTACCTTTTTACTTTCTTTTATCGCTCATAAACAACAGAACGAAGAAGTCTGTTTTTTTGGTATGTAAATATTATCAGTTAGATTAGACTCCAAATGCAGATGTAGTTTTGTGACACCGATAAAATTAACTTTGGAAATAACCTACCAAATTTTGACATTTTTATCAATTTAATGTGAAATTCAAATTGATAAATTTTATATTTTAATAAATTTTTGAAATCAGATAAGTGTACAATTTTATTCATTGATTATCGGATTGAATTCAATTATCTTTACAAATTTGGCCTGAGGACAGATTAATAGACAGTTTAATTATCTTTACTTTATATATTTTACTTTTATCTCTTTTCCTTATTAAGTGACTATTGTGTAAATATATTTAATCTTGTGTTATAATCATGCCACATGTTTAATTGTAAGGGACATTTTTTCAGACGGCTAGACAGTTCTTGGATACCATGCTAAGTGTGTGGATGCCACACAAGTTATACAAAATTAAGGACTATTTACGGATACCGTAGTTTTCATCTGTCATGGACTTTCCGTGTTGACTTTGTATATTTTATGTACATGTATCTATCGCTGACTTTGGATTTATAATATAATATTGAATTTATATTATTTGCGTCTTACTAACTTCAACTGTGAGCTATTTATTCCCCAAAAGTCACCAATACACGAACATTCCGAAATATTCCCTGTTACACTTTAGAAACAAACTGTCTATTAATATTTTCCGAAAACTATCCATTTCATTGTCAGCTTTATTAAAAGGTTTTTGTAGAATCTGACAAATTCATCTGGTGGTAAATTTTCTTCAGACTGATGTTTATTAACCCTTTAGAATTGTTTTCTGAATTACTCAATTGCTCAAAAATTTGACTTTCATACTGTTTTTCTTCATATTTATATAATCTTCAAAATTATAATTGTTTCCGGTAATCTTCATTTTGAGGAAACTTATTTTATACAAGTTTTGCGTAACATATAAATGTAGTTTTAAAATCATTACATGTTAATTTAACACAATACGACAGAATATTCGGAAACAGTTGAACCTTAGACTGTGTGGATCAAAACGTTTAATGAATGTTTTTACAATGCTCCTTTTGTTACAGATTTTTCGACAATTTGTTTGATTGTTTACCTTCATAGCGTTCTGGTCATCACATGTTTTATTTTATTTATTGACCATAAGACTGTTGTTGAATAAACAAATTATTTTATTATTCTGTAATGTATTGAACCAATTTCATGGTTATAAAAGAGATTGGCATATAATTTTAGAATTTCATCTAAGAACCCTGAGACCCTTCTTTCGTAAAATAGTTCTTGGGTAGTGGTTTGCAAAAAGATTCGCAACTTGCATCATTATTATCGATCCGCATCACTATAAACTTGTAGAATCATCTGGTTATTTTTCTATGAAGCGTGTTCAATTAAATACTTGTCAAAACATTTTCTTTTATAATTTGTAGCCGAAACAAGCAGTCATCAGACTTTTTATCAATTATCAACATTGTAAAGTTATATGATACATATAGATTTAAATATCCAAAAACGTGACTCTTTAACACAGACAGAGACAACCTTCACCTTTTTACTTTTTTTTATCGACCATAAACTACAGAAAGAAGAAGCCTGTTATTTTGGTATGTAAATATTATCACTTAGTGAAAATGAGTATAATTTACGGTAACAGCAATGAAGCTTTTCCTCCTTTGTTTTGGACTTTCATCACGTATATGCTAGAATTTGATTTGTCTGAAATTAGTCCAACATTATCTTTTCTTTCACATTAAGGTATAAGGAAAGCATAAAAATTTTCCAGCGATGGAGGTTTAACCCATGGTCGTAAATTACCCTTTGCAATAAAAGGGCCCAGACTACCGAACCCTGAGCATGCCATAGGCAAAACCTTTAATCTTGAGACATTCCAAGACTTACTTGTTATCTTAACTAAAAAGGAGTTTCTAACAAATAATAATGGTAAAACAAAATAAAATGTCATCTATAAAAACCAAATCAAGTGGTCAAGTTAAAAAAACTGTATTGATTGTAGTCAAGATGCCCTTATATTAGATGCATTGTTCTTATTCAAGCGTTCGACAATATGGTGAATTCATGGCCGTAATTGTCACTCAGTCGGAAGCGGCATTTAGATCCCCTTTCAAACACCAAATAGTTAATTATATAAAAATTAAAGAAAGCAAAAACAAAAAATTAATTTGATTAATCTGTTATAAAGGCGACTCGACTACAGCGAATACATTTTATTCGTCTTTATCATATATTTGGTACTAAATACAGGAGTTTTGAGTATACGATAAACCCCATGATGTTGGTCCGTATCTGACGCCTATGACGTTATACCCTTAATCGCATGGTTTACTCTTTATCACATACTAGTAGCTTTTTTCAATTTTTTTTCAACTTTACTTTTTTTCTATTTTTTTTTTCTATTTTTTATTTGGAAGGGGGGCAATTTTTTTTCACAAAATGTTTTCCCCAATCAATTTTATTTGTGGCAGTAGACTTTAATTTGGAAAATCTGAAGTCCTCTGTTTAAATATATGATAACGCGTATAATACATGTTAAAATCTGTATCACATGCTGTATCAACCTCGACCAATATCATCCCTCGGGCTAAGGTTGATATTGGTTTCTCGGGTTGATACAGCATGTGATACAGACTTTACTATGTATTATTCTCTATATAACATTCCCAATTGTCCAATTAAATTTGGCAGGAAGCATCTATGTAAGGTCCTTTATAAAAATTGCTCATTCGTCCCGATTGGACAACAAACATGGCCGTCATAGGCAATTGTTGTTTCTGATTGGCTGAGTTTTCAAAAATCTCCTCTGAAACTGCTTGGCCAAATGGAACAAAACTTGACATGGGATGTCCTTTATAAAGTGTCCTCATTTCGTCCCGATCGGACTACAAATATGGCCCCCATGGGCAGTTCTTGTTTCTGATTGATTGATATAAAAAAATCTTCTCTGAAACTTCTTGGCCAGATGGAACAAAACTTGACAGGAAGCATCTGTAGGAGGTTTTTTACAAAGTTTCCTCATTTTGTCCAGATCAGGCGACAAACATGGCCACCATGGGCAATTCTTGGTTCTGATTGGTTGATTAAAAAAAAGACAAATTCTGTTAAACTGCTTTGCCAAATAGAGACAAACTTGACAGAAGGTATCTATGACATATAACAAAAATCGACAGAACCGCAGAATTGTTTGAAACCAAACATGGTCTGAATGTTCCTCCTAAGATGCTCACCAAGTGTTGTTACTCGTTACCGATCCCTAATTCAACATGGACTTGGGTTAACATAAGACCCTATGGGAAATACATGCAAAAATCTTCTGGAGAACCGCCAAATTTTAGAATATGCTGACCTGTAAGCGGAAGAACCTTGATGAAGAAAAAATTGGTTCCTACAAGGCTTACCACACTTCATAGTGATAGGGAGACGTGACTTCTCTCTTTGAGATACATCAATAAAAATGGCTTTCATGCCAGGTGGGCGATACAGGCTAAGCCCTCTGAGCCTATAGTTCTATTTGCTTAGGTGTTGATGGGCTAAGCATAAATTGTAACTTCTCACTATCAAGTAGATCAACAATCTTTAAATATTACTGGAAAAAAGAGTCAGGCAATTTAATTACAGAGTATTTATTACAATCAATAAAAAATGAGGATTACTGCTGTAAGAAAAGCTTCTTTACCAGGGTTTTAACAGGGATATGTTGATTTCGTGACTTAGGAAATGTTACGAATTGATTGACCTTTACTGTGTTCCAATATCTAAGATGATGTCAAACCTGTTCCCACTGTCGTAACATTTCATGTTCCTCCACCGATTTTAGTTTTCGGTGTTTATCTCCTCAATATTATTACAATATGAGCATAATCTATTTTCCCTTGGCCATTTTAAATGTCTTCCCTTTTCAATTAAAGGATTTAGGTCACTGAATTTTTCTGAATTTTGTAATGAAGTTCCTTTTTTCAAAATTTTATGAAGTTAAATACTTTCCTATGTTCATATTTTGTTTTAAATTTTTGTATAACATATGTTTACTATTGTTGTTACTATTTTGTTAAATTTATTTTCGAAAATGTTTCATAAACCACTTCTCACTTTTAGAATTTACATGTTTATCATGCACGTGAAAGCGATTAGGAAATTGTTTGCACAGGGGGTATTTTTCTCATTAACATATGATTTAGTTACTCTAAGATTTCTAACAGTCGAATTTTATTGGTTTTCCCGTGACAACTTTCTTTGTCTTTTGCGCTATTGCTACACTATGCCATATATTGGCGCATACTCCATACCCATACACTTTAAGGATAACAATTTTCGAAATAAATTGGCATTAATTTATAACTTAACCAGATTGAGTATACTAATAGAAATAAAATAGTTCTACTTTTAGATCAATTATTTTCAATGGCTGAATCAAAGACTGAATCAAAAGTACGCTGTGCGATATGTGAAGTCCAACAAAAAACAAACTTTGCTATTGTTTGGTGTCCAGAATGCGAGAAAGCGTTATGTTCAGAATGTAATAAGCATCATCAGGTAGCCAGACCATCAAAAAGCCATACAACTATTTTAATAGAAAATTATTTACAGTTGCCATCTTTTATTTTAAATGTCAAGCTTTATTGTGAAGATCACAACGAAAAATATCAACATTACTGCATGAACCATGAACGTCCGTTATGTAAGAAATGCTTGACGTCATCACATAAGAAATGTTCCGACGTCCAAGTTTTAGATGACATCATTGGAAACGTTAAGACGTCGTTTGCAATTGAACGAGTTTCACACGATGCAACGGCCACATTAACCACTATGAAGAAATTGGTAGCCGACAGAAAAACCAATGTTAACAAAATTACACAAGAAAAAGATGACGTCATTGCTAACATTCGCCGGATTAAAAATGAAATAAACAAACGTTTGGATCTATTAGAAGAGACAATTCTGTCAGAATTAAATGCAAAATCCGAAGATGCATTGAAATCGGTTGTACAAATATTGAAATCTATAGAAGACAAAGAAGGGGTTCTAAGAAAATTAGATGCGCATCTTCCGGTAGTAAAGAAATATGCTTCGAATTTCCAAACATTTATTGTTCTCAAAGAAATCGAGAAAAAGATTCACAACGAAAATTTATACCTTACGAGACTGATAGAAAATAATGACTTGGACAAGGTAACACTGTCCTTTAAGATTGACGACAATATTCAGAAATTGATTGACAATGTCCAGTCATATGGCAACATTGAGATATCACGAAATAAAACAACCCTTTCAGTGCAGGGACCAAAACTCAACGAACCCCAGATTGTTGTTCATAGGTTAGAATCAGCAAACCTTCAACTAAAACGGGAAGTTAAGTTAGACGAAGGATACTACTCTGGATGTGGTACTTTATCAAACGGAAATTTAGTGATCGCCGACTACTACCAAGGGCAATTAGATGAATATGACACAGAAGGATCATTTATCTTAAATATCCCATTAGAAACTGGTGCAGTTGATGTTGTGGCTATAGATGATTTCAAAATTGCAGTCAGTTCCTGTTATAATTGTGTACTCCTTATAATAGATATGAACAGAAAACAAATAATAAAAACTATAGATGTCGAATCTCCATCTGGTATAACATATAAAGCTGACAAAATTATACTATGTGCTGTCAACAAAGGAATTCAGAGTTGTTGTTTGCTCAGTAGCCGTATAGACGATCTCTATACAGATGAAACCATCTCTTACAATTCTTATGTTACATTATTTAAAAATGGTATCTGCTATACAAGCCCAGATGTTGACACTGTTACTGTTCTAGACTCCAGTTTTAAATTATTATTTAAATTCCAAGATGACCATTTGCTCCGGAAGCCATATGGTGTTGCGATATGTCATCACAATTACATTTATGTTGCCGGATATGATACAGACAACGTTGTAGCTATCTCTCCTGACGGCAAAGAAAGTCGTGAGATCCTGACCAAGGAGAAGGATGGTCTTTATGGTCCTGTAGCTGTACATTTTGACAAAAAATCAAAACAATTGATTGTAACTGACTGTAATGGTGTTATACGCTTTTATACTTTCCATTAATTGATGTATACACAAAATAATATTCTGTAATTGTAGAATTATGTAATGTCCTTTTTACAATCATCTTACTCGGAGACCAACTAGATTTATGTATCCACTAAAAGGGACCGTTCTGAAGATCATACGCTCTGTAAAGTTATGAAAATATTTAGATTTCCAAACAATTCCAACTGTTAAACTGATATCAACCCAACACATAATACTGGTTTTATATTAAATACCACGTTAGTAACGTTATACTAAAGAACATCTTTAGAATAATTTTAATTTTGTTATTTCATTTCGATATTCAAAATTGAAAAATGAAAAAGGAAATTGCAAATTTAAATTTTCAATTTTCAAACAAATATTGAAAAATGGAGAGCAAATTTTTAAATTGAAAATGAAAAATAATGCAAATGTTTTAGGTTTACATTGATAACAATTATGAGAAAAGGAAAAATGAATTTTGTTTAAATGTTTTTCAATTTGTCAAATCTTCTTTAATAATAATATTATAAAGTTTATAATAAAAAGTATCACAAAATACCGAAATAGATTTGATGCACTGTATGGCCATTTTGTTGACTAACTCATCAGCAGTGCTCGAGATCAGAATGTTGGAAAACCGGTTAAAGATATAATTATGAATTAATATGCAAAACCATCAAAAATCAAAACGATTAAAACAAACAGGAATCCAAACTCAGCTAAGGATTACCTGTGAATCAAAAGTAAAATTACAATTATTTTACTTATTTTTACTATATAGTTTTACTATCTACCTTGCCATTTATGTGTTTTCTATAAAGTACTTTTTCCTGAAGACATCCATGTCAAATATTTTTTTGTTTTTGTTTACATTTTATGTACGGACTCAGTCTTGCCCTGGGTTTCAAAGAGTCAACACCTTTTTATTTTTATTTTTTACATACTCGTGATCAAGACCATATTGGTCGAAACGTTGAGTATTTTTAACTTTTTAGTTTGTTGTTGTTTTTTTTACGATTTTATATTTGGTTTTGTTCGACTTGTGTATTTCATACATTTTAGTCGTTTTACGCCCCTTTTGACAGCTCACCATTTCCATTTATTTTTTCTTGTTATCTATTGTCGCAACATACTTAGTTTTTTTTAAATTACAATTGCAAGCATGGTTACGTATTCTCAATTCACAAATGAGTTTTCTAAATTCTGCATTAATGGAATTTAAATATTCTTCAATTTTATAATTTTCTTTTAAATTTTTATCTTTCCGGAAACAGAACTACCACATATTATTATTCTGCAATGTCACATTTGTTTGTGATGACGTCATATATACCATAAATCTATGATTACAAAGTTCGCCTCGTTCCCCCACTAATTTTGGTGTGTAGCTTTGTAGCTCACCGAGATGCACCCTTACAGCAAGCAATATGACTGTAGGTTACTTGGTATCGGAGAACTGAACTCGGGCGTAAAACCTATCCTAAGGCAATGAAATGCAATAAGTAGGTCAGAGTGACCTTATTTTGGTGAGAGACTGTTACTCCCCGAGATGCACCCTGACACAAAGTATATGATTTTAGGTCGCTTGGTATCAGAGAACTGAACTCGGACATAAAATGTAACATAAGTAAATGAAGCGTGATACGTAGGTGAGACTGATATTATTTTGGTAGGGGGCTGTGTTACCATTTTATATGAATCTTCACACCAAGTTATATAATTATAGGTCGCTTGGTATCAGAGAACTGAACTTAGACGTAAAACTCTTAACCTAAATGAAGTGCAATAAGTAGGTCAGAGTGACCTAATTTTGGTTGGAGGCTGTGTTACTCCACGAGATGCAGCCTAGCTGACACCTAGTTATATGACTGTAGGCCCCTTGATATCAGAGAACTGAACTTGGACGTAAAACTTGAACTAAGTGAATGTAGTGCGATAAGTAGGCCAGACCTAATATTGGAGGGAGGCTGTGTTACTGTCCGAGATGCATCCTTACACCAAGTACTATGATTTTAGGTCCCTTGGTATTGGAGAACTGAACTTGGACGTAAAACTTAACCTAAGTCAATAAAGTGCAATAAATAGGTCAAAGTGACCTAATCTTTTGGAGGCAGTATTACTCCCCGAGGTTCACCCTCACACCAAGTAATATGATGGTAGGTCACTTTGTATGTTAAAACTGATTTTTGTCAACTGGTAACTAAGAACTGGCTGTGGACGCGTACGCCGACGTGGATGCCGGGGGTACTCCATTAGTCCCCCTGAACTTTATTGTTAACTTCGTTGAGGCGAACTAATGATGCAAAAATCAATGAAATGCATACAAAAATTGGTACGACTATTTGAAACAAAAGATAGTGTTATATTTTTTACTTTCATTTTAAAGAAAAATTTTAGATATACCTGGAAACCACTTGCAATTTGAAAAAGAAACACAGTAAATTGTATCGTTCTGAACTGAGCTATACACTTTTTATAATACATTGTTTGTGCATACGGTTAAACAAAAACAAACAAAAAAAACAAAAAAACTATTGAAAAATCAATAAAGTAAAGTCAAGAAATACCAAATGATATTCGAAGGAGAGAACTGACAAACTCTGGAGAACAATGAAGACAAGACTAAAACAATACATGCACTACAATTAAAAACTAATAACATATGAACAACATGGACCCCACCAAAAAACAGGCATTTTAAATCATTAAATCAGCATTTTAAATGTTTACTGATGGCCAACAATTTTGACAGCATGAATGTAAAGTGTAACAATAGGTCAATGACATGTCTATGGCAGCCATGTCTGTTATTCAATTGGAACAAAATGAGGGATAAAAGACCTTCCATAGACACTTTCTGTCAAGTTTGGCTCTATTTGGCCAAGCAGTTTCAGAGAAAAAAAAATTTAATCAACCAATCAGAAACAATAATTGCCCATGACAACCTTGTTAGTGTCGCCTGATCTGTACTTTGTAAAAAATCTACCACAGTTTTCATTCCATTTGGCCAAGCGGTTTCAGAGAAGATTTCTTTATATCAGCCAATCAGAAACAAGAATTGCCCTTCAGGCAGCCATGCTTGTTGTCCAATCAGGATGAGAAAAAAATTCATAAAAGACTTTTCAAAGATGATTCCTGTCAAGTTTGATTGACAGTTTTGGCCAAGCAGTTTCAGAGAAATAAAAGGACAGTGTTCCAATGTCCCCACCACATGGCACTTCGTTTAGTGGAGAAAGTTAAACTTGAATTTGAACTTGATCTAGATACCATCAAAACATATCTTCCATATGAATTTCATCAAAAACCGCAAATAAAAGTAGGCGTGAGAGCGCTTATAACGGCAATTTTAGCCAAATTTCAAAGTTCAAAGGCAATACCTCCGCCAAAAAATCATTTTACCGCATTTGATTTTGAACTTGATCTAGATACCATTAACACACATCTTCCATATGAATTTCATCAAAATCCGTAAATAAATGAAGACGTGAAAGTGTTTCAGAGGAGAAGATTAAAATGTGAAAATTAATAGAGGGACAGACGGACGTCAGACGCCAAGTGATGACAAAACCTCACATGGCCTTTGGCCAGGGGAGCTAAAAAGTAAATCCAGCCAATTCTGCTTTGAAGAGCAACTTTATATACCAAATCAGTGTTTATAAGGAGCACTGAGACAATGTCACAATCAAAAAGTATACAAAATAATTAAGGCACCTGTTCACAAAAGGCACATTTTTCTCAGCCTAAGATCCATTTATACACTAGCATGACTATATAAATTTCAATTTTATGGTGTATGTCTTCGTATTGAACTTTATATACAAAATCTACCAAAAAACTGACATATAACCAAGTCAAACACATTCTGAATTAAGGTATCCCAGCCATTTGACCGTATGCTTCTTTCAAATGTCTGAGATATTTCATATATGTAATGTTAATGACCCCATTAATTATCAGCAAACATCCAAAATGAAATATATCTAACTTAATTTCATAGTTTCATAGACAAAACATACAAACAACGGAATGTGTTTCAACTTCAACAGTCCTTTTTGGTGCAAGATATTTTCGGTCAAAAATAAATAATTTGACTTATTACTAGAATAGAGAATGGAAATTGGAGATGTGTCAAAGAGACAACAACCTGACCAATGAGAAGAAAACAGCTCAAGGCTGCCAATGGGTCTTCAACGCAGCGAGAAAATCCGGCACCTGGAGGCGGGCTTCAGCTGGCCCGTAAACAAAAATGTATACTAGTTCAGCAAAATGGACGGCACACTAAACTCCGAAACATAAAAATGAACCAAAATTTAAAAAGTACACAAGACTAACAAAGGTTAGAGGCTAAGGGACAGGCGCAAAGATGTGGCAGGGTTAAACATGTTTTGTAAGATCTCAACCCTCCCCTATACCTCTAGCAAATGTGGAATAAACAAACACAGTGATGCACACAGTAAAATTCAGTTCAAAAGATGTCCGAGTACAATGTTAAAAAAGGTAACAGAGGAAACTAAGCAAAATGACAATGATCAATATATATTAACAAAGGACTACTAGCAGTTACTGACATGCCAGCTCCAGACCTCTGTCTGAATACCTTAAGCATTTGGCAAAATCTGTATATTCCTTTACAAGCCCCTTTCATCAATCAAAAAAATATAACCACTTCAAATAAAATTAATTTATTCAATATATAAAATTTAGGTATCTACCATTTCAAATAGTGTATAAACTATGTTAATAATTTAAAAGTCTGCTCACAAGACACAGGTTTATGATAACAGTTCACTGATTGAATTATCTTGCTACAACAGTTTATACATAGCTGAGAACAAGTTACACAATACATATTTGATAATAATGAGTGCTATGATTGTGGACCTCCAGCTGATGATAGATTAAAAAGTATAGATTTAAGGTTCAGTGCTAGAAATGCTTGATCTGTAGAACAGCCTCGTAAGATCTCTTGGATAATACCGACAATGGTGTACACATCAAAAAATCTTTTGTTAGATCTGAAATGAAAAAATTGACCAAAACTTAAAATTCAGTCTATAAGTGTAATTGCTGAGTCAACTTATTAAATTGACAACTGAATATGTAGACACCCATTTTTGTGTACTGTGGATTCATTTATTTTCGTGGATAGAGAAAAACAGGCATTTCGTGGGATACATAAATTCATGGATTGCTGGCTTAGAAAATAAACTGTTGCGCCTTATGTGCATGATACACCCTTAACTCATGAAAGACAAAAGTGGAGATTTTCAAAAGGTATACAGACCCGCATATCACCATTTGTAAGAATTTGTAATGGTTTGAAAAAAAATCAGTCAAGGCATACTGCAGTTAGTGTGCAAGATTTGAAAAATTGCTTATATTTGGACAATCTAAGGCCCATAACTTTGAAACGACAAAAATTAAAATCGTCAAAAAGTATACAGACCCTCAGACCATCATTTGTAATAATGTGTTAAAGTTTGAAGAAAATCAGCCAATGTATACTTGAGTTAGTGTGCGACATATGAAAAATTGATTATATTTGGACAATCTGTCCCATCACTGCAGAATGACAAAATTTAAAATTGTCAAAATCGAAATTGAGCTTTCTTCCGTCAAATCCATGAGAATAGATTGAAGCAAATTTGAGTTATGGTACAAAGCGTTGATGGAAGGACGGGAAAAAAATTGTTGAAATACTTAAATTTGTGGCTTGGCACATCAGATATAATGAAAATACTGTGACAAAATTTGCAGATCATACTTTGATATTGTAAGCGCTTATAAAACAAAAGTCTAACAAACAGATTCTTCTAATTTGTAACAGAACAAAGCTTGTCATGAATTGAACAAGATTAACAAATCCGTAATTATTTACTTGTTAGGTTAATCAGGTGTGAAATACTAGAGATCACAAAACTGCACTTCAACAAACTGAATTTTTTTTAAATATTAAATTTTTATATCTACAATTATAACCAATAATATTCTTCAAAATAAATTAAGTCAACAAATAGTATCAGTAATAATTAAGCTTTATCATATGTGCCCTACTGTTTTCTATATATGTTTCACTTGGACCATTCATTGCACACCAACAAAACAGATAACAAAGTAACAAGTTAAGGAGACAAGAGTTGACACACAAAAATGTCTCGCCTGTCGTGTATTTCTAATGAAAGTAAATGCTGTCAGACATATTGCATACAGTATTCGAAAAACAGGCCAAAACACAATAACTTAACTATGAACCATGAAAATAAGGTCAAGGTCAGATGAAACCTGCCAGTTGGACATGTAAACCTTACAATCCTTCCATACACCAAATATAGTAGACCTATTGCATACAGTATTCGAAAAAACAGACCAAAGCACAAAAACTGAACTTTAACCACTGAACCATGAAAATGAGGTCAAGGTCAGATGACACCTGCCAATTGGACATGTACACCTTACAATCCTTCCATACACCAAATATAGTAGACCTATTGCATACAGTATTCGAAAAAACAGACCAAAACACAAAAACTGAACTTTAACCACCGAACCATGAAAATGAGGTCAAGGTCAGATGACACCTGCCAGTTGGACATGTACACCTTACAATCCTTCCATACACCAAATATACTAGACCTATTGCTTATAGTATCTGAGATATGGACTTGACCACCAAAACTTAACCTTGTTCACTGATCCTTGAAATGGGGTCGAGGTCAATTGAAAACTGTCTGACGGTGATGAGGACCTTGTAAGGTACGCACATACCAAATATAGTTATCCTATTACTCATAATAAGAGAGAAATTAACATTACAAAAAATCTGAACTTTTTTTAAGTAGTCACTGAACCATGAAAATGAGGTCAAGGACAATGTACATATGACAGACGGAAACTTCGTAACATAAGGCATCTATATACAATGTTTAAAGCATCCAGGTCTTCCACCTTCTAAAATATAAAGCTTTTAAGAAGTAAGTTAACACCGCCGCCGCTGCCGCCGGAGCACCATCCCTATGTCGAGCTTTCTGCTACTAAAGTCGCAGGCTCGACAAAAATTATAGCTTTCATTGTAAGTGGTCTTGAATTATAAGTGATCATTATAAAGATGAATGGATATATGATTTTTTTAAAATCCAGTGGCAATTATCACATGCACATCAGAAAGAGAACATGTTGATATGAAATGAACAGTTTAACAGTGCTTCAAAGATTTGTAACTCAGTAATAAAACATTTGCAAACACAATTTTGATAGTTTTGTTTCCTTTGAAGCACTTTTTATCAGAACTTATCAAAGATCTGGATTAATAGTTGGCAATTTCCAATATGAAAAGAACAAAATTATGTATCAAAAAACTTTTTTCAATCCACAAAATTACTACCTCTGAAAATAGATTAATCCACAGTAATTACTTTTAAAATAAACTAGAAAATGTGTCTATAAGACACGGATGCCCCACCCTAAAAATAATATAGGTGTTGCTGAACAGCATTGTACTATACAAGAGGACTGTAGTGGTGAAATGTCATTGATATATTACTATCGGTTTCTGAGAAATGTAGCTAACGCAAAACTTTACCGAATCGGGACGTACTTACGGACGGTTGGGGGGGGGGGGGGGGTAAATCTATATGCCCCAGCCACATTCGTAGTAGGGCATAATAAAATATTCAACTTACTTATATTTTGACAGTTTCTGGAGAATAATGCTTAGTTTTTCCAACAGTTTGTTGTCTTGAGTTGGTGCCGAAATGTTTTTTTAAAATTTTTTGGTTTTATTAGATATATATAAACAAAAATCATTAAATTTATATACTGTAATTTCATTAATTAATGTGATAGCTATGTCATTGCAAAAAGTTGCACATCTACATTTGTGGTAGTTAGATTGTATTAAGCAGGTAATGGGTTTGCATCAATATACAGTTATATGGCATTATTAAGAGAATTCAATTTGCAATAATAAATGAACATTTTTATACAAATAGTTTATGAATTTACAGTATATAAAATATAACCCTTTCTCTTTGGCAAAACCAAAATACAAACAGAACAGAAAAAAACAAAACCAAGAATCATTTTTGAGACAAAAACATTACCTTATTTATTGGTTTTAAATACTGTAAGATAACTGGAGTTCCTTGGTAGTATAGGAAAAGTTCTTTACATATGTCTGACTTGAGGTCATTTTTTAGTACATCAAATACATGTGCTACTAAGTCAACTGAAATAAAATTATAATATATCAATTCTATTCCTGTTTTCTTAAGGATACTGTCTGTCAAATGATCATAAAAAGGTGATAATCTCAATATGCATGTGTGTGGTTACTGAATAATATAATCAGTCATTAAAATATTGAATATTATTGATTTTCTCTTGAGCAAATTTGTATCTTTTTTGACCATCCGCATTTGGAATATAATCTTTTCATGAAAATCTTTTGTGGCTGAAGGCAAGCAGAGTTCAGATTGCAATTATCCTTTTGGCAACTTTCAAACACTGAATATAAAGGCACCCTCCTTCTTATACAACTTTAAACAATACCTTTGAATTTATTACCTTGTGATAAAGTTTTCAGTATAATTAGAGACAACAACAGTCTGATATGCTGGTTAGAACTTCTAAAATAAACACCATCTTTAGTTTTATCAGTTTTTGTTGGGGATAAAGGGACATCACTCTTATCGCCACCATCCATAAATTTGACAGTTTTTGATCTGTATAATTCTTCCCCTAGTCTTCTTAAGGTGGATGAAAGGTTTGATTTCTGAAATAATAAATGGATGATCATTTTGCTGTTAAAACAAGCAGCTGACATAAAAAGCTGAAGAGTCAAATTTTGTAAACTTTAGAGAGAAACTAAATTTAAACATGAAATTTGCTGATAGAGAATATAAAATACAGTCAACAGTGATAAAAAGTGCTGTAATCAATGTGAATCGTCTAGTCACTTGGGTGAAAGATGCAAAGATACAATGAGCTTAAGTCGTAACTGAAACAATTGAACTTAAGTGATTTTGTTCAATCATGTCCTCAAAGGAACAAATGAATTCCGCCTATGAAATTTTAAATGTAAAAGGAAGATAACTCTTCCGATGATATTTTATAAAATTAAGTTTTTGTTTGTTTAGTTAGGGTTTTATGCCGTTTTCAGCACATTTGGCTATTTCGCAGTGGCCAGTTTTTATTAGTGGAGGAAACCGTTTACCCAGAGAGAACCACGACCTTTGGTAGGAAAATTTGCAATTCTTGTCAATTAAAATCGGAGTCGAACACGCCCTGCCACAGGTGAAATTCAAACTCACAACCTCAGTGTTGACAGGCTAGTGATCATTAGTAGTCATGAATAACTACCTAGACCACTCGGCCACTGAGGCCCCTTCTATAAAATTAAGTATTACAACCCTGTGATGCATGAAATATGCTCAAAGTGCATTAAAAATATTTAAAATAACAGTTTTACAAATTTTAGGATAGGTCTGAGTTGATAAATTCAGATTATAATTTTTTTGAAATTTTCAAGTGAATTAATTTTTATATTGGAAATTCCCTATTCAGAATCATTTGTGAGGTATACAACCATAACCTTTATAAACAACTTTACAATTTTTACGTTTTATAGGACGACTCAATAAGGTTAATTAACCAACAAAAGATTGTCTAATAATTCTAACGTTTAGACCTTCAAAAAGCAAAAAATCCATTCTACAAACTGAGGTGTCCAGACAGTAATTATAAAGTGTGAATAATGATAGTATGAATTTGATCCCTGGAAGAAATTTGAACATAAGGACTAACATATTTTACATACCATCATAAAAGCACCTAGGATGCTTCAGAAAATTTAAAAAGAGGATCTGTGATTAAAAAGGATGAGAAAAAAATCCTGTTCAAAATTGAATGTCCAAATTGGGTTTGGTTTAAACTGGGTGTATCAAGATTAATTTTAACATACTTTAAGACTAGGTAGAAGTAACAGGAAATCAATCCCTTAAGCTTTGATCAATTTAATATTTCAAAGTCCAATGAGTTACATTAATACTTAGATCTTGATGAAAATCTTGGTGATAATGTAATCTTTTGTATATACAGGGTTCTCACTAAGAATTTTTCAGGATGAGTCCTGGGACTCATCATTTTTCAGAATGGTGAGTCCCAGGAAACATCACCACTTTTTTAATGTACATTGCTGCATGATTTTGACCATGGTAGGCATATTGTACTATTGTTAAAGTTTAATTAAAATCATGTGCTCCCTTAAAATACTGACGAATATAATTTGAAATAAAAAAAAATTATGCAGTGGTGCTCCGAACTTGGAAGAAAATTTCTGTTACAGATATGAGCAAAAATAATTGTACCTTTTGACACAACATATTTATTATTGCCATTTTATTTTTTAATATTTATTTATCTATAATCTTTACTATTATTTTTTCTCAAACATACTCTTAAAATCCTCCCATTTACCTTGATTGAACACCTTAATAATCAATACATGTATTGAAAAAATTTCCATTTGTGCATAGATATGTCAAAATCCGCTAAATTTATTTTTAAATAAGGTCTACATATTGTTACCGGTCGGTAAAAAACACCGTGACCAATGAAAAATCACGAGAATTCCAATTGCCGCCATTTTCTAGCTTACTTTTTGACGTTTCTTTCCCCTTCCCCTTTGATCTCCAAGAAAACAAAAAATGGCGGCTCGAGATTTTTAATGACAATAACGGTCTTCAGACGCAGCTGATTAGATCTACATGCGTCCCAGGGACGCATGAGTTTGAAAGATGTCGCGTCCAGGACGCATGTACGCGCCTTAGCGAGAACCCTGATATACTTGTTCTGATATTTCATTTTCATTAAAACAATAAATCTGCAATGTACGTGTTGTCCTGAAGCTTGCTCTACATTGACTAGGGACCAGTAAATGAACTGTAAACAAGGCAGACTTATCTTAAGATTAGTTGGTGGGAAATCTCTCAACATGTCAACTGATGTTAGTAAAATCTGAAATGAGAAAAAAATGTTCTCTAAGGTATACAAGACAATATGTGTCAAATTTTCAAACAAATACTATGCAATATTTGTACCATATCAACCAAGAAGCTGTTTGGGTGACAGCATACCACATTTTCCTTAATGACTGTTTGGAGTCGTCTGCCTGTCAGCTGTACTTTCTGCTAGAAAATCTGGTTAAAAATATATACTGTTATGTAAGTCTGCATTTAAGATGGTAACAATAGCACTCTTAACCTTTTTTGTTCATTTGCATATTTATGTTCAACAGTTATCACTGTTATTTATTTTAACAGATCAGTTTCAAAATAAGAATTTCTGCAATATATATCTTATCTGCTCCACAATAAAATGCCTAATAAGAAAGATTCAATTATTGATTCCATGTATATTATAATACAAACATTCATTCCCTATTGTACCTTGAGAACTCGTTCCAGTATGTAATCGGGAGAGGAGTATCTTTCTATAGATCAGGTTGGTTGATCTGTCACGGCATAACGGAAATGTGCATCACATATCCAGTCCAGCAATATACCCATGACATCGTAACTACAGCTGCTTGATCCAAACTACATGAAATTAAAAAAAGACTAGAAAATGTGTCTAAAAGACACGGATGCCCCGCCCTAAAAACAATATAGGTGTTGCTGAACTGTGCTGTACTATACAAGAGGAAATGTGGTGAAATACTATAGGTTTCTGAGAAATGAACCTAAACGCAAAACTTAACCAAAGTCACTAAAGCATGAAATGTAGGTCATAGCGACCCAGGTGTTGCTGAACTATGTTGTACTATACCAGAGGACTTTAGTGGTAACATATCATTGATATATTACTATCTGAGAAATGAACCTAAACGCAAAACTTAACCAAAGTCACTGAAGCATGAAATGTATGTCATAGTGACCCAAGTGTTGCTGAACTGCATTTTACTATATAAGGAATGTAGTGGTGAAATATCATTGATATATTACTATAGGTTTCTGAGAAATGAACCTAAACGCAAAACTTAGAGCCAAACATACGACCACTGCCATACAGCATTTGATCCAGAGATGACTTTTCTCAATGTAGAAAAAAACGGAAATGCTGTACCGGTAGCCATTTTGCTATGTATGATAAAGAAACTATAACGTAAAAATCCGGACCGTAAAAAGTGGAATTCCATTTTAAAATGAAAACTAGAGGCTCACCTGGCTTTTATTAAGTCATTTGAAAATGTAAGCTCTTTTGTTTCCACAAGGCTGTGCAAAGAAATGCAAAATGTCAAAGAAACCTTCATATTTGACCTTTGACCTGAAAAAGGGCCATCGGTTGATCAGATGAATCTCAACCAAAAGTGGATCATTTGTAGAGGGTACTGTTGTCCTGAATCCTGCAAAGTTTCAAACGTTTCTTAATGTGGTTTCAGAGGAGAAGATTTTTGAAAATTGGCTAATCAAAATCAAAGACGGCTTCTGGCAGCCATGTTGTTCATCCAACCAAAATCAATGGTAGACAGTTAGTAGGGGTCTTTCCATACATCATTCCTTTGGTTAAACTCTGCCCGTTAGTTCCTGAGAAAATGACAAAAGAGTCCTTTCCTATATGGAAACTTTGAACAGCTGCAGCCGTTGTTTGAGCGGACAAATCTCAACGTCAATGTTATAAATCCTGAAAAGTTTCAAAACTTTTCATCGTGAAGTTTCAGAGGAGAAGACTCTTGAAAATTTGCAAATTTTAATCAAAGATGGCCTCTGGCGGCCATGTTGTTAATCAATCTGGAACCAAAGGTGGAACTCTAATAGAGGTCCTTCCAGTTGTGTATCTTTCCTGCCATCTTTGGATATAACCTGCTCATTAAATCCTGAGCAATTGACAAAAAGTCTTTTCCCATATGGAAAGTTTGAACAGCCGCAGCCATCTGTTGAGAGGACGAATCTCAACGAAAAGTGAATTGTTTGTAAATAGTATTGCTGTCATAAATCCTGCAAAGTTTCAAAACATTTCATCATGTAGTTTCAGAGAAGATTTTTGCAAATTGGCAAATAAAAATCAAAGGTGGCCTCTGGCAGCCATTTTGTCTATCCAACCAGAACCAATGGTGGAACATTTGTCATTCCTACCAAGTTTGGTTACAATCTGCCAAGTAGTTTCAGAGGAGCAGTTCAAAATGTGGAAAGTTAACGGATGCAAATTTAATTTTGCATGTAAAAATTTGTTTTCATTGACTGAAAATTTGATGATTTTTTTATAGACAGACATGAATTTTTATTCCACATGGCTTACAGACAGACATGAATTTTTAGCTCACATGGCTTATAGACAGACATGAATTTTTATCTCACATGGCTTATAGACAGACATGAATTTTTAGCTCACATGGCTTATAAACAAGACATGAATTTTTAACTACCATTGCTTATAGACAAACATGAATTTTTAGCTCGCATGGCTTATAGACAGACATGAATTTTTAGCTCACATGGCTTATAGAAAGATATGAAATTTTAGCTCACATGGCTTATAGACAGACATGAATTTTTAGCTCACATGGCTTAAAGACAGACATGAATTTTTAGCTCACCTGGCCATGTGAGCGAAAACTTCATGTCTGTCTATAAAAAATCATCAAATTTTCAGTCAATGAAAAGAAATTTTACATGCAAAATTACATTATATACTATTTTACTCACATCCTTTTTCAGAGCATCATTATCCTTAACTAATGTTTCAAAATTATCTTTCAGTCTTCTATTTTCCTTCATTTTTTCTTTCAGCTGCAGATCTAGTTTTGCCATCTCTTCTGTATGTTTCTGAAAAAAATGCTGATATATGAAAGAAGTAAAGCAAATCTTCCAAAGATAACTTTTTGTTGAAGTCACATCATTTGTTCAAACAATTTTAAAATAAAAAATCTGTTGAAAAATTCAAAGATCTGCACTAATATTCTACTATCGGTATATTTTGTCAATTAAGGACTTATCAGTAATGTTTTGTTCATGGCAAAACATTTTGAAAGCTTAAATAATTTTCGACAAAATTTTCCAAAATTTAAATAGCAGATTCAAATGCTAAAAGATTCATGTAAAAAAATAGTTTTAACAATCATTATCTCAATTTTTTTTTTTTTTTGAAAATTATCTAAAACATCTAAACAACATCGAAAAAAGTTTTGATGACACCATAATATGTTAATATTCAGAATATAACGGATTGAACATCGAAATAAATTAAAGGTGAAAGGGGTTACTTATAACCCCAGGATATTTTTTTCATACACAGATTGCAAAATCAAGCCTGTTAAAATTGGTTAGACAAATATCTTCCCTGCTATTGTATCATCTTTTCTTGAAATTAAAAAAATTTTGAGGTTCATTAAGAAAACATGGCAACACAAAAGGTAAACCACCTGATAAGCATTTTTTGAGTCTACTGGAACTCTACATTTTCTAGCAACTGGCATGTAATTTAGAGCAATTCATTCATAAACTGAAATCATAAATATGTCTCTTATTTTCTCTGGACTGTATAATGAAGCCTTGAACCCCCACCTGTTCAATGACTTTAAGCTTTTCTCTGACTTCATGTTCAGTTATAGTTTTAACATTAGCTGATGATATTGCTACAATTCTTTCTCTTTCCTTTACCTTTTCCTGTCTTTTGTGTAACTTTCTTTTTTCAAACTACAAAAAAACATGAACACTTATTACTGAAACTCTATTTTCAGCAAATAAATCAGAGTTATCTCCCATGAGGTTTTACAAACTAGTTGCTGTAAGATCTCATGAAAAAAACTTAAAGATGAAGATGGATCTCAATAGCTTAATCTCATATCAAAAGTCTTTAGTCTTAAAAATTTACTCAAAATCATAATTCAAAATACTATATGAAGTTCAAATTAAAATCCTTTGATACCAGTTTCGATGCAAAATATGTGCACATTTCGTCTATTTACGAATCATCAGTAATGCTCAAGGTCTTTGGTCGTTTTTTTTTTTTTTTTTTTTTTGTTTGATAGTCCCTTTATAAAGTTGGAGATCAATATAGTTACTGTTACTGACATATATTTTAACATCTTCTGCTCTGTAAATATATCAACAAAGGAATACCGAAGCGAAAAATCTTTGGACATAGTCCGTCAATTCGAAATCCGACGAAAAGACCAAGTCATGAGGTTGGAACACAAGAAACAAACGCCACGATGATACATGTATAATTAAAGAAATAAAAACAATATAATTACCTAGTAAACAAAACAAGTAGGGCCATTTTCAAAAAGTCGTCTAAAACCTTTCAAAATCTCTGGAGTCATAGCTTGGTAGGTGGTCTCTAAAGATTTGCTAATAATAACTTAAAAGTAAGTTTTTCTACATACCCATGATACCTGAATGTCGCTTTAGGAGACAGTTTCAACACAATGTTGCCAAATTATTGTCGTAAGACAGTTTCTTATCGTGAAGGACACTCAGAACCAAAACGAATTTTTGGCTGTATCTCCTTTCATAGGACAATATTCCAAAAAGTTATAAGGGTTGACCCAAATCGCCTTTATACACGACCTTTGCTGGTAGAAAATTTAAACTTATTCATGGTTAAGTATTACATTTTGTGTTTGCTAACATAAAAAAAGCATTGCATTCAATCGTTTACGATAAAAAAATAGGTAAATATTTAAGATTAAAAAGTCAAATTCGAGGAAAAGACAAAGTCATGATAAAGGAACACAACAAACAAACGCCACAATGATACATGTATAACTAAAAGAACAAGTAAAAATTGCTTCAATGTTTTTAATTCAACAAAAGAGAACCAATGATGCAAAATGACGATTACTGAAATATTCAAATGGAAATCCTTACACAAAATGTAATAAAACTAAATGTAATGCCGCTGATATATATGTATTTTGAAAAGCATACACTCAAAAAAGTTTATATTTAATGGCTGCAATGAGAATTGTGTAATCATCTGGAGTGCTTTGCAGGAAAATATTTAGTGGAATCAAGTGTTGGAATACACACCGTAATTGTATATAGGTTGTCCATTTGTGAAATCTTGGCCATGAACATTACATCAACAAATAATGTGAAATACAAATTACTGGACGATGAAAATGATGTCGAAATGAAGTGACATCTGTATTTCAATCAAACATGATGATTGTGATCTTCCTACCATGTACTGGATATCCAAGTTACATAAGTGTCCATACAAACAACGCTTTACAGCTGGATCTACCAAGTGTTCCACCAAACCATGGTCTCAACTTCTAACTTCTATTTTAACAGCTGTCAAAACGGGTCTTCAAAGATATTGTGAGACAAGCTGTTCAAGAAGTGGTATCAATCAAATGTGGATATTAAAGAACTCCAAAGACTTAAAGGATATTTTATGATCTCGATCCATTTCAGTCTGTAACAGCATAAAAACATTTGATTTATCTACCCTATATACCACCATTCCTCATTCACAGCTGAAGGAGAAGTTGAAAGATCTAATCCATCGATGCTTTCAAAATAAATGGCAACAGCAGATACACATACCTTTTCATTGATAGAGGTAAATCATACTTTGTTAAAATCCAATCTAAATCTAACACAAAATATACAGAGGACGAAATTGTCCTAATGATTGAATTTTTAATCGACAACATATTTGTTCAATTTGGTGGACGTGTTTTCCAACAGACAATTGGCATTCCTATGGGCCTTAATTGTGCGCCACTCCTGGCCGACCTCTTACTCATATGAGGGAGACTTCCTTAATGGGCTTCTTAATTTAATATCAGCTTCCGCTACATAGATGATTCACGTTTTGGGAATTTCTCAATCTCATCTATCCCAATGAGCTCGAAATTAAGGATACCACAGACACTGCAAAGTCTGCATCTTATCTTGACATTCACCTCGAACGTGACACCAGAGGAATGTTGAATACAAAACTTCATGACAAAGAGGATGACTTTGACTTTCCAATCGTCAACTTCCATTTTTGAGCGGCAATATTCCAGAAGGGCCGGAGTATGTGGTATATATTTCACAACTCGTACGTTATTCCAGAGCTTGTGACATATACATTGACTTCCTGGACAGAGTCAGGCTCCTGACAGAAAATTGCTCCGACAGGGGTATGTTGCTCCTGAGTTGGAGTCATCCTTATTAAAGTTTTATGGGCGTCATCATGACTTGGTAGACAGGTATGAAAAAACCGTTTCCCAAATGAAAATTGACCTGTTTAATTGATGGTATCCCTTCCTCATACCGGATTTGACATGGGCAGCATGGTGGGTGTCCTGCAGGAAACAGAGTCTGCTTACTCTTCATGAGCATCTGAGTCTACCTCCGGTTTTTAGTGGGGTCCATGTTGTTCATATGCTTTTAGTTTTTAATTGTATTGCATGTATTGTTTTGATCTTGTCTTCGTTGTTCTCCGGACTTGTCAGTTTTTCGATTCCCCCCCTTATTATGCCATGTATACTGAGGAAAGCATACATTTTTGTACAGTTAAGTTGTATTATCATGATTATGTGAAAATAAACCAATTAATAAGACATTGTAAGTGATTTTAAATTAATTAATAAGACATTGTAAGTGATTTTAAATTTATATATGAGGAAGCAAACTCTCTGTGTAATAGAGGGTTGGGAAAATAAACAAAGATATGAATAAGCTTACAAATCTGAACTCTTTGTTATGTCGACTGCAGTTGCAGTTATCTGATTATAGTTGCAGTTTGATTAAACGATAACTGGATAAAAAAGAATAAGTATGTTGCGAAACCGCTCATACGACAATAGATAACAAGGGAAATAATAGAAATGGTGAGCTGTCAAAAGGGGATAAAACGACTTAATGTATAAAATACACAAGTCAAAAAAACAAATATAAAATCGTAAAAAAAATAACAATCAAACTAAAAAGTTAAAAATTCCCAACGTTTCGACCAATATGGTCTTGATCACAAGCATTTAAAAATTATAAATAAAAAGGATAATTAATGTTTACAATATTTTAAAACAAGTATCTTTTTATTTAAAAAAAATGTTTTACTCTGATTCAACTTCTGATTAAATTTAATGAACGTTTCTAGACAGGAATAAAATCGACACAGCTTTTGGTAATACAGTGAACAATGGTTAGACAGATGCAAATTAGATGCAGATTGGTAGATTCTGGTGAAATGGTATTATTTTGTAAGCAGTGTTTGCCCTCATATATTTCATATTCTTGCTAATTATATGTCATTTGCGATCAAATAATTATGTTGCAGTTAGCCTGCTGTCAGGAAGTTAATCTGTTAAATGGAAGAAGTAACTCGATATATTATTTTATTTGTTCAGTGACAGTATGTACTCTGTGTTATATGGAATAGGTGTGAAAACAGGCTTGACATATTTACCTATGCAACAAACTGTAAGGAAGGTTTCATATATCAGAAAAATGTGTAGTGGTTACCAATCCGAATTGTTTCAAAGAAAATTATTCATAGGCCTCTTTTGGCAACATCGTCAAATGAACATGTAGGCTTATCTCTCCTCTCTCAGTAGAATAGAATAGAATAGAATAGAATACTTTATTATCCAATTTGGCCCATTAAGAGCATATATATATATATATATATATATATATATATATATTTTAGTGTTATTAACTGGCTGTTTCTGTATTGGCACTGGTATAGATTCAAGGTTTGCTGTATTGGCCTCGAGACCCGTAGGGTCGAGGGCCAATACAGCTAACCGAGAATCTATGCCAGTGTCAATACAGAAACAGCCAGTTCATAACACTTTTATTAAATAATCCAACTTTTTCAATACAGACTTGTTCTGAATGCTGTATTACATACAACAAATGTGAATATAGGGCCAATATTTCCAATACGGACTGGCAATGAAACGATCGGAAGTGAAAAGGCTGTATTAGCCCTAGGGCTCATACGGCCTTTTTCAGTATTGGACCGGGCCGAAAAGCAATATAGATCACTTGATTTATATGACCAGGACGACGTCACCAGTATGACACATGCCGTTTTGGTAGTATTAGAGCTGTTTTAATCATATTATTTAATAAATATATATATTAAATACATATATAAGTTATTATCAATAAAATATACTAACAAAACATAGATATATTGAATCAATTAAGTATAACTTTCTGTCGTATATCAAAACATTTAAATAAAAATTCTCCCAAATAATTTATTAAAATGGAATCTTCACATATCATTAACCATATAAATACGTTATTATCCGAAAGATGTTGCAGATTTGTATATTTTCCATATATTTTATTAAGAAATGTCGTTCGTTCCATTTCGTATAATTTACATTTTAAGAGAAAGTGAACTTCATCCTCTACCTCCTTACTACTACACAGTTTATATAACCTATTTTCTGCAACTATCCCTTTATATCTCCCCTTTTCGATTTCAAGGTGATGGGCACTAATGCGAAATCTCGTAAGGCATTTTCTAATTTCTTGGTCTTTTATGTCAAACAGATATTGTTCTGCTTTTAGATCGTTCTTAAAATCAACGTATGTGCGAAGTTTGCCTTTTTCACAACAGCGTTGTCTATTTAATCTTTTTTCCATTTTTTCTTTCCCCTTTTAATTAGAGTTAACTTTATTTTATCTAACTCAAGTTTTTGTTTTTGATGATCAAATACGATACCAAGTTGTTTCATTATAAAGTCAAAGCTACTAAACCAATTTTGCTTTCCATTGTTCTGTAAATCTTCACTTGTAGTTAGAGATTGGTACAACAAGCTTGATTCATCCTGTTCCGCTATTTTCACAAACTTTAAAAAACTAAATATAATATCGATATAAAAAGATGTTCTTCCAAGTTCACCCATTACAGCAGTATTCGTACTTTTGGTATGTACCCCCAATATATATTTGTAAAACTTGACACATAATTTGTCACATTCGAGCTTACTAAATTCCTTTTCTAATTTGAATTCTCGTTCATTTCTTATTGATGCAGAAGATGAAGATCATATTCCCCAAATTTCACAACCATACAATAAAATGGATCAAAAATATGTAAACTTAAGCTACTTAGACAGCTTTTTTATTTTTCATGGAGGATTATATGTATGCGGTTCAAGTTTCGGCTAATACGTCCACCTTCCATTAAAATTTAAAAGGTCAACAAAACATTGGCTATATATGACAAAGATCAAGCCATCAAAATCACATTAGATTTGAGCAAATGTTCAGGTTGCTGGGAGCCTCTGGTAAGTTTCAAAGTAAATACTATACATATTCTTGTAAAATGTGTATCCTGTATAAGTAATTATGCTGACTTTTATCGATTATCAACACTGTATAGTTATATGATACATATAGATTACAAAAAATTAAATATCCATTATTCTTATGTATTTGATTTGAACACAAAGACCGAGACAACCTTCACCTTTTTACTTCCTTTAGCGACCACAAACAACAGAAGGGAAAACTATGTTATTTTGGTATGTAAATATTAATTTAGTGAAAATGAATGTTCAATCTAATTTACAGGCACAGCAATGAACGTTTTTTTTTCTTTTGCATGAACTTTCGTTAGAATTTTTCGTCTAGAAATTAGTCCAACATATCTCTTCTTTCACATTTGCTTGTTAGGGGAGCATAAAAATGCCAGCGACGGAGGTTTAAACCGTGGTCGTAAATTACCGATTTTCCTCGAGGGGCAATAAATCAGGTAGAGGTCTGGGGCTGCCTGGCCATATCACAGTCAATGACTAATTCTGAGACATTCTAAGACTTGTTTGGCGTATTGACTAAAAGGGGCTTTTAAACAAATGATAATAAAAATAAACCAAACTATGTCAGATATAAATCAATTTTACTTGTGGCATTCGTGTGGAGTAAATACCAATTATTTAAAAAAGAAAATATACCGCAGCACCGTATTTTTATCACATTTTTCAATTCCGAAGATAACAAGTTCAGACTTGATATAAATTTTAAGTCAGTGAATAACATAGTGATTAAGAACCACCGAAATGGTCATATTTCAGCTTTCCGACAATATACAATTACGGCCCTCATTTGAGGTAGACATTCAGATTGACAGGTTGTTTTCCCTCGGGATTTGAGGTAGACATTCGGTTTGGCAACCCGAAAGAGATTGTTTTCCCGAGGGTTTTCCCGAGGGAAAACAACCTGTCAAGGGTTCCCAAATCTGAATGTCTACCTCAAATGAGGGCCGTAATTGTTTTATAATTTTTTCCACAGGAGCAAGACATAATTTTAAATGCAGACGAATTACGCAGTTGTCTCCTTTGGGGGGAAAATTCGAATGTTTTGAGATGAACAATAGGGTTGTTTCTCGCGATTACGCAGTTGTCTCCTTTGCGGGGAAAAATTGGGATATTTTGAGATGAACAATAGGGTTGTTTCCCGCGATTTTTTATTTTTTGTAAAAACATTCAATTTATTTGTTAATCACATGACAGTTTTCATCCAATGATAGTATTTTAAAATATTTAAAAAATAATAATAAATGATAATTAGGTCATTCAAAATCTTAGATGTTTGCAATTTTACGTTATAGCAAATTTATACGTCAAAAACAACAATAACTACCAAATGTGGTAGTTATAAACGATAAAGATTTAAACCCAAACTCAGTGGATGTCTTGTATTTTTAGTTGTAAGTTGAAGATTAGAAAATTTCTTGACAATTATAATTCCCGTTTTGAAGGGTTGTCCTCCAACGTAAGGCATACGGAGCAGGATCCATTGTCTGATTTTCCAACGAGCACCAATAATCTACTAAATTACTTTTAAAGTAAACAAGCAAGTACCCGTGTAAATTTTTTGTTTAGAACAAAGCAAAATATTCAGTTATGTGAATATGCAATAGCTCCTCCCTTTGAAGTGAGTGTAGCCACGACGCCCTTATACCGTTGTACTTTAGCCTTTTTTTTTCTTTTCTTTCTGCCTTAATTTACTTTTACATAATTAACTATTTTTTGTTCGAACGTTGGAGGACGTAGCTGCCGTATAATACTAAATGTACCAAATGTATATCACCTTTAATCTTATTTCTGAAAATGCCTATTTATTGCGTACCTACTTAACTTGCCTTAATACTGAGAATATTTTGACTGTCCGATTACTGAAGACCTAGCTACTAACCAATGTCATTCTTATCAGAACCTGATATTTCACGCCCATTGGGTGCACACAGAAATGGTTTCGTCTTAAGAAATTATCAATTTACGGAGGTCCTGGTGACATGGTTTGTCAACATACTGGCTTTTGTACTAAAAAACAAATGACACTTGAAGGACAATTTTTTACTTTGAACCTTCAACGATAACCTACTGACATTTTCCGCTAATAATCTACTACAATTTTGGTATACTGAGAACGCACTCACGTGGCCCAACTGATGAGAAACTGCTGCAACTTGCTGATTTTGTTTAGTACGTGTCAAGACTCGTTTCAAATTTTAGTAAACTTCCCGTTAATAAAAATGAATTGAATAATTTATGGAGTCATTAAAACTGATATTGCTTTTTTCAGCCTTTTGTTTGATATTAGATCTTCAGATGCACTTTTGCCGTGATTTTTAAGTAGACTAATAGCTTTTAAGATCTCTTCCACAGTCATTTCATTATTTGGTCCATCTGTTATCTGTGTAATGTTTTCTTTCACTCATAGAAACAAATTGCCTATTAATGTTTTCCGGGAAACTATCCATTTCATTGTCAGCTTTATTAAGGTTTTTGTAGAATCTGGCAAATTCATCTGGCGGTAAAATTCCTTCAGACTGATGTTTATTAACTCTTTAGAATTTTGATTTTTTGTGAATTATACTGTTTTCTTCTTATATATTTACATAATCTTCTAAATTTAGATATAAATTTGTAGAACATTTTCCTGTATTTTGAGAAAACTTATTTACAAGTTTTTCATTACCATTAACTATGGTTTTAAAATCTTTTCAAGATTTACATACATGTTAGTTCAACACAATACAACGGAAAATTCGGAAAAAGTTGACCCTAAGGACGTCAAGACGGATTGTGTGGATCAAAACTTTTAATGAATATTTTTACAATGCCCCTTTTGTTAACAGTTTTTCGACAATTTGTTTGATTGTTTACCTTTATAGTGTTCTGGTCACCACATGTTTCATTTTATTTATTGACCATAAGTGTGTTATGGAACAGATAAAATATTCTATTATTCTGTAATACAATGAACCAATATCTTCGTAATAAAAGAGATTGGCATATAATTTTAGAATTTCACCTAAGAACACTGAGACCTTCTTTCGTAAAATAGTTCTTATGTAATAGTCTGCAAAAAGATTCGTAACTTCCATCCGTAAATATCCTGATCACTATAAATTTGTAGAATCATCTGGTTATTTTTCTATTAAGCGTGTTCAATTAGATACTAGTCAAAACATTTTCTTTTAGAATTTGTAGCCTAAACAAGCAGTCATCTGACTTATTATCAATTTCAACATTGTAAAGGTATATGATACATATAGATTAGATCAGTAAATTTAAATATCCAACAAACGTGACTCTTTTATATTTGAACACAGACAGGGACAACCTTCACCTTTTTTACTTCCTTTTATCGACCATAAACTACAGAAAGAAGAAGCCTGTTATTTTGGTATGTAAATATTATCACTCAGTGAAATGAAGCTTTTCCTCCTTTGTTTTGGACTTTCATCACGTATATTCTAGAATTTGATTTATCTGGAATTAGTCCAACCGATTATCTTTTCTTTCACATTAAGGTGCAAGGAGAGCATAAAAATTTGCCAGCGATGGGGGTTTAACCCATGGTCGTAAATTACCTTTGCAATAAAAGGGCCTAGGCTACCGTACGCTGAGCATGCCATAGACAAAACCTTTAATCCTGAGACATTTTAAGACTTACTTGCTATCTTAACTAAAAAGAAGTTTCTAACAAATAACAATGGTAAAGCAAAAAAAAAAATGTCATCTATAAAAACCAAATCAAGTGGTCGAGTTAAAAAAAAAACTGTATCGATTGTAGTCAAGACGCCCTTATATGAGATGCATTGTTCTTAATCAAGTGTTCGACAATATGGTGAATTCATGGCCGTATTTGTCAGTTAGGCGGAAGAGGCAGTTAGATCCCCCTTTCAACAACAAATAGTTAATTAAATAAAAATTAAAGAAAACAAAAACAAAAAATTAGCTTGACTAATCTGTTATAAAGGCGACTCGACTAGAACGAATACATTTTATTCATCTTCATCATATATTTGGTACTAAATACAGGAATTTTGAATATACGATAAAGCCCATGATGTTGGTCCGTATCTGACGTCTATGACGTCACACCCTTTATCGCTTGGCTTACCCTTTACCACATAGCATTTATTCCAATTTTTTTTTCAATTTTTTTTTCAATTTTTTTTCATTTTTTTTGGGCATTTTTTGGATATTTTTAATTTGGGGGGAGGGTGGAGGCGAATTTTTTTTCACTAAATTTTTTCCCCAATCAATTTCATTTGTGGCAGGTGACTTTAATTTGGAAAATTTGAAGTCCTCTGTTTAAATATATGATAAAGCTATAATGCATGTTAAAATCTGTATCACATGCTGTATCAAACTCGACCAATATCAGCCCTCGGGCCAGGGCTTTCTGATTGATAATGGTTTCTTGGGTTGATACTGCATGTGATACAGATTTTACCATGTATTATTCTCTATATAACATTCCCAATTGTCCATATCCTATAATATTATTTCTGAAAAACGCATGTACCGAGTGAATCTACTTACCTTGCCTATATACTGAGAGATGTTTGACTTTCTATTTACTGACGACGTACTTACTGAACAAATCCTTGTCCTCATATTTTATGTTCATTGAAGTCATGATGAAATTGTCTGAAGATTAAGAAAATACCAACTTTGTTTACTGAAAACCTGCTGACATGATTTGTATACAAAGAACCAAATGACATTGTTTAAATATTTCAGAAGCTGCTGATATTGCCTGTCAATTGAGAGCCATTGACATTGTCTACTGTGAACATCCTTACATTTTCTGGATACTAAGGGCCTAATGATATTTATCTCCCGACTGGGAAACCTGAGACCTTGTCTACCCTGAACCAACTAACTTTTTCTACGAAACTTTAAAAGTTTCTGACACCTACTTCTAAAATCCTTGTTACACTGAATATCTACTAGGAAAGTTTAATTGGCCTTGACATTTATGGAGAGCTTATTCACATGGACAGTCTTTTAAAAAAAAACACGATATTGTCTGCATATGAAATTCTTACTGTCATTGTCTGAAACAAATGTTCAAAACAGATAATTATAACTGATTTAATTTATCCGGACCGTAATAAATTATGAATTATGATCGTAAATTATATGTTTTTTTTGCTTCTGTGAAAATAAGGTAGATACATTGTGTTTCCAAAGTTTGCTGATAATTACCGAGACCATTGCCATTGAGTTGTATGGATTACCCTGGACATTTCAAAGACTCGCGTGGTCATGAATTAATGGTCCTTATACTTTAGGCAATACGCTTTACAGTTTCCAGTGATATATACGTTAATGAATGAGAAGCTTCCTGTATTATATGTATTCTGAAAACCATTATAAAAAATCATCAGTCTGCTTTAAACAAGTTCCAGGCATTGTGTGCGTACTTCCGACACAAAGTGCTTTATACCTATTCGGCAATATTAACCATTTATGTATTCAAGTCAAAATGTGATTTTCTAAAGACAAACATTTCTTTTTATATTAATGGCAAAAGGTTAACACGTTTTATACTATACAAAATCCCGATTTTGTTAAAGATTTTCTTGATGAAGATAGAAACTTGTTAGCAGAGAGGCCTGGGTAGTCCAGGACGTCTAGCTTTCTTGACGGTAGTTCCCTCCAGCTACTCCACCAATTATATATGGGAGGCAAATTTATATAGTAAGATATAGTAAGATGCACTGAAAGTGGCGTAAAACCCAAAATTAACAAAATCAAACCAAGTACGTGTATTGAGTTCAGAAATTTGTCAGTTGTAAACGAACTGTGCAATTTTTCTTTCAAATTTTACAAAATTCAAACTTTTATTGTCTTAAAATCATAAGTGATATTTGATAAAAATAAATAAAAACAAAAATGCAAGTATGACAAAATATTGACATGAGTCCCCTGTCCTCATTTCTAGCAAATTTTAAATGAAGGAACCTATTTTTAGTTCATCTGGCCAAAGGCCATGTGAGCTTTTGTCATTACTTGGCGTCCGTCGTCCGTTCGTCGTCCGTTAACTTTTCACATTTTAATCTTCTCCCCTCAAACCACTGGGCCAAATGGAATTAAATTTGGCAGGAAGCATCTATGTAAGGTCCTTTATAAAAATTGCTCATTCGTCCCGATTGGACAACAAACATAGCCGCCATGGGCAATTGTTGTTTCTGATTGGCTGAGTTTTCAAAATTCTCCTCTGAAACTGCTTGGCCAAATGGAACAAAACTTGACGTGGGATGTCCTTTATAAAGTGTCCTCATTTCGTCCCGATCGGACTACAAATATGGCCGCCATGGGCAGTTCTTGTTTCTGATTGATTGATATAAAAAAATCTTCTTCTCTGAAACTTCTTGGCCAGATGGAACAAAACTTGACAGGAAGCAACTGTGGGAGGTTTTTTACAAAGTTTCCTCATTTTGTGTAGATCAGGCGACAAACATGGCCACCATGGGCAATTCTTGGTTCTGATTGGTTGATTAAAAAAAAGAAAAATTCTGTTAAACTGCTTTGCCAAATAGAGCCAAACTTGACAGAAGGTGTCTATGACATACAACAAAAATCTACAGAACCGCAGAATTGTTTGAAACCAAACATGGTCTGAATGTTCCTCCTAAGATGCTCACCAAGTGTTGTTACTCTGGTTACCGATCCCTAATTCAACATGGACTTGGGTTAACATAAGACCCTATGGGAAATACATGCAAAAATCTTCTTTAGAATATGCTGACCTGTAAGTGGAAGAACCTTGATGAAGAAAAAATTGGTTCCTACAAGGCTTACCACACTTCATAGTGATAGGGAGACGTGACTTCTCTCTTTGAGATACATCAATAAAAATGGCTTTCATGCCAGGTGGGCGATACAGGCTAAGCCCTCTGAGCCTCTAGTTCTATTTGCTTAGGTGTTGATGGGCTAAGCATAAATTGTAACTTCTCACTATCAAGTAGATCAACAATCTTTAAATATTACTGGAAAAAAGAGTCAGGCAATTTAATTACAGAGTATTTATTACAATCAATAAAAAATGAGGATTACTGCTGTAAGAAAAGCTTCTTTACCAGGGTTTTAACAGGGATAAAGTGATTTCGTGACTTAGGAAATATTACGAATTGATTGACCGTTTCAGTGTTCCAATATCTAAGATGATGTCAAACCTGTTCCCACTGTCGTAACATTTCATGTTCCTCCACCGATTTGTGACTTCCAACGGATTGACTTTGTTGAACTTTACGACGGGTGCCGTATACGGAGCAGGAACTACTTACCCTTCCGGGGCACATGCGTTCACACCTGGTTTTATAAGAGTTCGTGTTGTTCGTTGTTTTTTAGTTTTCGGTGTTTATCTCCTCAATATTATTACAATATGAGCATAATCTATTTTCCCTTGGCCATTTTAAATGTCTTCCCTTTTCAATTAAAAGATTTAGGTCACTGAATTTTTCTGAATTTTGTAATGAACTTCCTTTTTTCAAAATTTTATGAAGTTAAATAGTTTCCTATGTTCATATTTTGTTTTAAATTTTTGTATAAAATATGTTTACTATTGTTGTTACTATTTTGTTAAATTTATTTTCGAAAATGTTTTCATAAACCACTTCTCACTTTTAGAATTTACATGTTTATCATGCACGTGAAAGCGATTAGGAAATTGTTTGCACAGGGGGTATTTTTCTCATTAACATATGATTTAGTTACTCTAAGATTTCTAACAGTCGAATTTTATTGGTTTTCCCGTGACAACTTTCTTTGTCTTTTGCGCTATTGCTACACTATGCCATATATTGGCGCATACTCCATACCCATACACTTTAAGGATAACAATTTTCGAAATAAATTAGCATTAATTTATAACTTAACCAGATTGAGTATACTAATAGAAATAAAATAGTTCTACTTTTAGATCAATTATTTTCAATGGCTGAATCAAAGACTGAATCAAAAGTACGCTGTGCGATATGTGAAGTCCAACAAAAAACAAACTTTGCTATTGTTTGGTGTCCAGAATGCGAGAAAGCGTTATGTTCAGAATGTCATAAGCATCATCAGGTAGCCAGACCATCAAAAGGCCATACAACTATTTTAATAGAAAATTATTTACAGTTGCCATCTTTTATTTTAAATGTCAAGCTTTATTGTAAAGATCACAATGAAAAATATCAACATTACTGCATGAACCATGAACGTCCGTTATGTAAGAAATGCTTGACGTCATCACATAAGAAATGTTCCGACGTCCAAGTTTTAGATGACATCATTGGAAACGTTAAGACGTCGTTTGCAATTGAACGAGTTTCACACGATGCAACGGCCACATTAACCACTATGAAGAAATTGGTAGACGACAGAAAAACCAATGTTAACAAAATTACACAAGAAAAAGATGACGTCATTGCTAACATTCGCCGGATTAAAAATGAAATAAACAAACGTTTGGATCTATTAGAAGAGACAATTCTGTTAGAATTAAATGCAAAATCCGAAGATGCATTGAAATCGGTTCAACAAATATTGAAATCTATAGAAGACAAAGAAGGGGTTCTAAGAAAATTAGATGCGCATCTTCCGGTAGTAAAGAAATATGCTTCGAATTTCAAAACATTTATTGTTCTCAAAGAAATCGAGAAAAAGATTCACAACGAAAATTTATACCTTACGAGACTGATAGAAAATAATGACTTGGACAAGGTAACACTGTCCTTTAAGATTGACGACAATATTCAGAAATTGATTGACAATGTCCAGTCATATGGCAACATTGAGATATCACGAAATAAAACAACCCTTTCAGTGCAGGGACCAAAACTAAACGAAGCCCAGATTGTTGTTCATAGGTTAGAATCAGCAAACCTTCAACTAAAACGGGAAGTTATGTTAGACGAAGGATTCTGCTCTGGATGTTGTACTTTATCAAACGGAAATTTAGTAATCGCCGACTACTACCAAAACCAATTAAAAGAATATGACACAGAAGGATCATTAATCTCAAATATCCCATCACAAAATCCATGTGATGTTGTGGCTATAGATGATTTCAAAGTTGCAGTCAGTTGCTATGATACTGATAAACTGCTTATAATAGATATGAACAGAAAACAAATAATAAAAACTATAGATGTCGAATCTCCATCTGGTATAACATATAAAGCTGACACAATTATACTATGTGCTGCCTACAAAGGAATTCAGAGTTGTTGTTTGCTCAGTAGCCGTATAGACGATCTCTATGCAGATAGAACCATCTCTATCCGTTCTTATGTTACATTATTTAAAAATGGTATTTGTTATACAAGCAAAAACACTGTTTCGGTTCTAGACTCCAGTTTTAAATTATTATTTAAATTCCAAGATGACAATTTGCTCTGGAACCCACATGGTGTGGCGATAAGTCATCACAATTACATTTATGTTGCCGGATATCGTACAGACAACGTTGTAGCTATCTCTCCTGACGGCAAAGAAAGTCGTGAGATCCTGACCAAGGATGGTCTTTTTGGTCCTGTAGCTGTACATTTTGACAAAAAATCAAAACAGTTGATTGTAACTCACTGCAATAATAGTATACGCTTTTACACTTTCCATTAATTGATGTATTAAAAAAATACTATTCTGTAATTGTAGAATTATCATGGTAATGTCCTTTTGACAATCATCTTTCTCGGAGACCAAATAGATGTATGTATCCACTAAAAGGGCCCGCGTTATGAAGATCATACGCATTGTAAATTTGTGAAAATATTTAGATTTCCAAAAATTTCCAACTGTAAAAGATGACATCAACCCCACACATGATACAGGTTTTATATTAAAGTACAAATTTAGTAACAGTATACTACAGACATGTCAGTATGGATATAAAATGAAAATTGGTATATGCAGAATATACATTAAATGATTTGTATATTCCTTGTCATTAAAGGGAAAATACAATTTGAACATCTTTAGAATAATTTTCAATTTTTGATTTCAGTTTTCGATATACAAAATTGGAAAATGAAAAATGAAAAATGAAAAAACAAATTGCAAATCTAATTTTTCAATCATTTCAAACAAAAATTGAAAAATGGAAAGCAGATTTTCAAATAGAAAATGAAAAAATAATGTTAATGTTTTAGGTTTTCATTGATAACAAATTTGAGAAAAGGAAAAATGAATTTTGTTTAGAACTTTTCGATTTGTTAAATCTTTATAAATTGAAAACTGTTTGGCCGCATGATACACGGACCGAAGCTACCCCCAATTCTTGTATATCTATATTTTATTTAGAGTTCATTGATATGTTGTTTGTCCTGTATGTGTCAATTCTTACTGCTATAATTAATTTAAATTTTAACATGTTTTTAAATAGTGTTAATATATTTGGATGAACTTACATATCTTGTTTACCTTTATTATAATTGAAGTTTCAGTAAATCTATCAACATTTTATAACACTATATTAATACTGTAAAATTACACACCTCTGATTAGAGAAATATATCCAAAAGAACGTTCTGGATTCTGTTTAAAGATGAAGCAGAGAACAATTTTGATCAGGGGCCGGTTTCACGACGATATACTAAGACCTGTCATAAGATATATCTTAGGACATGTCTTAGGATCCTCCTATGACTAACTTAGACATCATCTCGAAGCTGTCTTAGGATGATCTTAGCAAAGATGTCCTAAACGTGTCGGAAGTTAAATATTTATGAAAAAACTAGTATAAATTTAGTATGTGTTTCCCAAATATTGCTAAACGTATTGATTCATGTTCCCAAATTAGATCATTTTAAAATTGATTTTTCAAAGAAAACAAATGAAGTGTAATTATAAATAATCTATTAATTAGACACCAATATACATATGAAAATTAAAATTCAAAATGAAGAGAAAAAAGAATGAAATAATAATACATTTTTTCTATAAGTGAGCCGAGTTCAATTTGTCACTGTATCGGTTATAAAAAGGTTAAAGGATAAAATCGTGCACACTTGCTATAAATACATTGAATGTTCATCGTTGTTAAATCATTTTAAATATTCCGTCAACCTATAAAGACAGTTGTTGTGATCCTAAGAACATCGTAAGACACCTTCCGTGTAGTCCAAACTTTATGACCAACTTTAAGAGATGTCCTAAGTTAGGACCACTTTGTGAAACCAAATTAGGACTAAGATACGTCGTAAGACAATCCTAGGACATGTCTCAGTCCTACGACAGCTTTGTGAAACTGGCCCCAGGTCTCGATGATTTTTCAATATTTGTCTAAGTCCATGACATGATCTGTGATAAAAAAAAATAATTTTTTATAAAAGGTTACAATCTAGGACCCAAGTCTAAAGTCTCAGAGATAAGATTAAGATTTTATACTTCTTGTTGATTTTTCTATTTTCAGTACAACAGTCTTAAAGTTTTGAAAGAGGAGATTTTCAGAATTACAAATTGTTTTTTAATTTTTTTTTCTCTCAAATCAAACCAAATTAAGGGCTAATGGCTTACATTTAAGTACAATATAAAATACAACAAATAAAATCATGCAGTAATAGAAGATACAAATGAAACTAAGTGTTTCTGACCTCAGTACAAAAGACTGTTTTAGAAAGAAAATCAAGCAATTTCATCTGTTCACTGTTAAATACATAACTATAAGTTTAAACTGTTCATGTTAATTTTCATTTAAATCTAAATTCTAATAAAATAATCTCTGACATTTTTGTTTATTTCATATTTGAAGAGGAACAATAACATTTCATTGCATTCACATTCATTTGTTGTTAGATATCTACCTCTTTCTAATATTCTATAGCTAAAGTATGGTCACTTATTCTCAATTCACAAATGAGTTTTCTAAATTCTACATTATTGGATTTTAAATATTCTTCCATTTTATAATTTTCTTTTACAATCTTATTCCGGAAACAGAACTTCCACATATTATTATTCTGTTTGTGGTGACGTCATATATACCAGAAATCTACGATTACAAAGTTCATCTTGTTCCCCCACTAATTTTGGTGTGTGGGTTTGTAGCTCCCCGAGATGCACCCTTACAGCAAGTAATATGATTGTAGGTTGTATGGTATCGGAGAATTGAACTCGGCGTAAAACTTAACCAAAGACAATGAAATGCAATAAGTAGGTCAGAGTGACCTAATTTTGGTAGGAGGCTGTGTTATTCCCCCAGATGCACTCTCACACCCAATAATATGATTGTAGGTCACTGTATGTTAAAACAGATTTTTGATATAAAACTTAAAAGCCAGTCAACCATGTAATATTGGTCATGTGACCTTCATCTTATGTCACATAGTCAGTATCTTCATCATGCACCTGCACACAAAAATATATGACCCAATGTCAACTAGTAACTGAGAACTGGCTGTGGACATGGACGCGCACACGCATCCGGACATGGATGCCGGGGTGACTCCAATAGTCCCCCTCAACTTCGCTGAGGCGAACTAAAAATGAACCAAAATTTTAAAAAATACAGAAGAGTAACAAAGGCTAGAGGTTCCTGACTTGGGACAGGTGCAAAAATGTGGCAAGGTTAAACATGTTTTGTGAGATCTCAACACTCTCCCTATATCTCTAACCAATGTGGAATAAACAAACACAAAGCGATACATGACATGCCAGCTCCAGACCTCTGTCTGAATACCTTAAACACTTGGCATAATTAGTATATTCCTTTACAACCCCCTTTCATCAATCAAAAAAAGATATAACCACTTCAAATAAAATTAATTTATTCAATATATAAAATTTAGGTTTCTACCATTTCAAATAGCATAAAATCTACGTTAATGATTTAAAAGTCTGCTCACAACAGAAGTTCATGATAACAGTTCACTGATTGAATTATCTTGCTACAACAGTTTATACATAGCTGAGAACAAGTTACACAATACATATTTGATAATAATGAGTGCTATGATTGTGGACCTCCAGCTGATGATAGATTAAATAGTATAGACTTAAGGTTCAGTGCTAGAAATGCTTGATCTGGAGAACACCCTCGTAAGATCTCTTGGATAATACCGACAATGGTGTATACATCAAAAAATCTTTTGTTAGATCTGAAATGAGAAAATTGACCAAAACTTAAAATTCAGTGTATAACTGTAATTGCTGATTCAACTTATTAAATTGACAACTGAATATGTAGACACCCATTTTTGTGTACTGTGGATTCATTTATTTTCGTGGATAGAGAAAAACAGGCATTTCTTGGGATACATAAATTCATGGATTGCTGGCTTAGAAAATAAACTGTTGCGCCTTATGTGCATGATACACCCTTAACTCATGAACGACAAAAGTGGAAATCTTCAAAAGGTATACAGACCCGCAGATCACCATTTGTAAGAATGTGCAATGGTTTGAAAAAAAATATTCAGTCAAGGCATACTGCAGTTGGTGTGCAAGATTTGAAAAATTGCTTATATTTGGACAATCTAAGTCCCATAACTCTGAAACGAGAAAAATTAAAATCGTCAAAAAATATACAGACCCTCAGACCATCATTTGTAATAATGTGTTAAAGTTTGAAGAAAATCAGTCAATGCGTACTTGAGTTAGTGTGCGACATGTGAAAAATTTATTATATTTGGACAATCTAAGTCCCATCACTCCAGAATGACAAAATTTAAAATTGTCAAAATCGAAATTGAGCTTTCTTCCGTCAAATCCATGAGAATAGATTGAAGCAAATTTGAGTTATGGTACAAAGTGTTGAGTGAAGGACGGACGGACGGACATTGGTATACCATAATACGTCCCATCTATGATGGGCGTATAATTTTTTTTTTTTAAATTGTTGAAATACTTAAATTTGTGGCTTGGCACATCAGATATAATGAAAATACTGCGACAAAATTTGTCGATCATACTTTGATATTGTAAGCGCTTATAAAACAAAAGTCTAACAAACAGATTCTTCTAATTTGTAACAGAACAAAGCTTGTCATGAATTGAACAAGATTAACAAAATCCGTAATTATTTACTTGTTAGGTTAATCAGGTGTGAAATACAAGAGATCACAAAACTGCACTTCAACAAACTGGATTTTTAAAAAAAAATTATTTATATTAAATTTTTTACTTATCTACAGTTATTACCAATAATATTCTTCAAAATAAATTAAGTCAACAAATTGTATCAGTAGCAATTAAGCTTTATCATATGTGCCCTACTGTTTTCTAGATATGTTTCACTTGGACATTCATAGCACACCAACAAAACAGATAACAAAGTAACAAGTTAAGGAGAAAATTATAGCTTTCATTGTAAGTGGTCTTGAATTATAAATGATCATTATAAAGATGAATGGATATACGATTTTTCAAAATCCAGTTGTAATTATCACATGCGCATCAGAAAGAGAACATGTTGATATGAAATGAACAGTTTAACAGTGCTTCAAAGATTTGTAACTCAGTAATAAAACATTTGCAAACACAATTTTGATAGTTTTGTTTCCTTTGAAGCACTTTTTATCAGAACTTATCAAAGATCTGGATTAATAGTTGGCAATTTCCAATATGAAAAGAACAAAATTATGTATTAAAAAACTTTTTCAAAGGACAATCCACAAAATTACTACCTCTGAAAATATATTAATCCACAGTAATTACTTTTAAAATAAACTAGAAAATTTGTCTATAAGACATGGATGCCCCACCCTAAAAACAATATTGGTGTTGCTTAACTGCATTGTACTATACAAGAGTACTGTAGTGGTGAAATATCATTAATATATTACTATAGGTTTCTGAGAAATGGAGCTAAATGCAAAACTTAACCGAATCAGGACGTACGTACGGACGGACGGACAATGATAAATCTATATGCAACAGCCACATTCATGGCCGGGCATAATACAATATTCAACTTACTTATATTTTGACAGTTTCTGGAGAATAATGCTTAGTTTTTCCAACAGTTTGTTGTCTTGAGTTGGTGCCCTTAGGACCATTGCAACAGTTCTAAACCACTGCTCATTACTACAATTCTCTAGAAAAGGAGTCTGGAAAGGTGTATCAGCAGACATTTGTAGAAAAATATCCATAGCAGCACCCCTGAATGCCTGTAATTCATGAAAAAATACTTTATGTTGTTATTCTCTATTTCTTTTAATATTTAATTTTCTACTTTCCACATGTTTTGCAATCTAAAGCAGAAAAAAATCATTTGAAAAGTTTGTAACATTTTGATACTTATTGCTTAGCTTTTCATACACAAATAGATGGGTTGGACATATATCTTATGTGCAGTTTTAACTTTCTAAATTGATAAGAAAAAAAATGTGACAGATGTACACAAGTGCATCTATTATTACAGTATCAATCTAATTAATCAATTTCTTCCACCGAAATGTTTTTTTAAAATTTTTTGGTTTTATTAGATATATATAAACAAAAATCATTAAATTTATATGCTGTAATTTCATTAATTAATGTGATAGCTATGTCATTGCAAAAAGTTGCACATCTACATTTGTGGTAGTTAGATTGTATTAAGCAGGTAATGGGTTTGCATCAATATACAGTTATATGGCATTATTAAGAGAATTGCAATAATAAATGAACATTTTTATACAAATAGTTTATGAATTTACAGTATATAAAATATAACCCTTTCTCTTTGGCAAAACCAAAATACAAACAGAACCAAAAAAAACAAAACCAAGAAACATTTTTGAGACAAAAACATTACCTTATTGGTTTTAAATACTGTAAGATAACTGGAGTTCCTTGATAATATAGGAAAAGTTCTTTACATATGTCTGACTTGAGGTCATTTTTTAGTACATCAAATACATGTGCTACTAAGTCAACTGAAATAAAATTATAATATATCAATTCTATTCCTGTTTTCTTAAGGATACTGTCTGTCAAATGATCATAAAAAGGTGATAATCTCAATATGCATGTGTGTGGTTACTGAATAATATAATCAGTCATTAAAATATTGAATATTATTGATTTTCTCTTGAGCAAATTTGTATCTATTTTGACCATCCGCATTTGGAATATAATCTTTTCATGAAAATCTTTTGTGGCTGAAGGCAAGCAGAGTTCAGATTGCAATTATCCTTTTGGCAACTTTCAAACACTGAATATAAAGGCACCCTCCTTCTTATACAACTTTAAACAATACCTTTGAATTTATTACTTTGTGATAAAGTTTTCAGTATAATTAGAGAAGACAAAAGTCTGACATGCTGGTTAGAACTTCTAAAATAAACATCATCTTTAGTTTTATCAGTCTTTGTTGGCGATAAAGGGACATCACTCTTATCGCCACCATCCATAAATTTGACTGTTTTTGATCTGTATAATTCTTCCCCTAGTCTTCTTAAGGTGGATGAAAGGTTTGATTTCTGAAATAATAAATGGATGATCATTTTGCTGTAAAAACAGGCAATTGACATAAAAAGTTGAAGAGTCAAATTTTGTAACATTTAGTGGGATTCTAAATTTAAACATGAAATTTGCTGATACAGAATATAAAATACAGTCAACAGTGATAAAAAAAAGTGCTGTAATCAATGTGAATAGTCTAGTCACTTGGGTGAAAGATGCAAAGATACAATGAGCTCTGTCGTAACTGAAACAATTGAACTTAAGTGATTTTGTTCAATCGTGTCCTCAAGGGAAACAAAACAATTTGGACATATGGAATTTTCAATGTAAAGGGAAGTTTTTATTGGTGATAAAGCCGTTTACCCAGAGAGAACCACGACCTTCGGTAGGAAAATTGGCAATTCTTGTCAATTAAGATCTGAGTCGAACACACCCTGCCACAGGTGAGATTCAAACTTACAGCCTCAGTGTTGACAGGCTAGTGATCATTAGTAGTCATGAATAACTACCTAGACCCCTCGGCAACCGAGACCCATGTGATGCCAGAGATATACTCAAAGTGCATTAAAATATTTAAAATAACAGTTTTACAAATTTTAGGATACATGTAGGTCTGAGTTGATAAATTCAAATTGTAATTTTTTTGAAATTTTCAAGTGCATTGATTTTTATATTGGAAATTCCCCATTCAGAATCTTCTGTGAGGTATACAACCATAATCTTTATAAACAACTCTACAATTTTTATGTTTTGTAGGACGACTCAATAAGGTTAATTAACCAACAAAAGATTGTCTAATAATTCTAACGTTTAGACCTTCAAAAAGCAAAAAATCCATTCTTCAAACTGAGGTTTCCAGACAGTAATTATAAAGTGTGAATTATGATATTATGAATTTGATCCGGGGAAGAAATTTGAACATAAGGACTAACATATTTTACATACCATCATAAAAGCACCTAGGATCCTTAAGAAAATTTAAAAAGAGGATCTGTGATTAATAAGGATGAGAAAAAAAATCCTGTTCAAAATTGAATGTCCAAATTGGGTTTGGCTTAAACTGGGTGTATCAAGATTAACTTTAACAAGCTTTGATCAATTTAATATTTCAAAGTCCAATGAGTAACACTAATACTTAGATCTTGATGAAAATCGTGGTGGTAATGTAATCTTTTGTATATACTTGTTCTTATATTTCATTTTCATTAAAACAATAAATCTACAATGTACCTGTTGTCCCGAAGCTTGCTCTACATTGACTAGGGACCAGTAAATGAACTGTAAACAAGGCAGACTTATCTTAAGATTAGTTAGTGGGAAATCTCTCAACATGTCAACTGATGTTGGTAAAATCTGAAATGAGAAAAAAATGTTCTCTAATGTATACCACACAACATGTGTGAAATTTTCAAACAAATGCTATGCAATATTTGTGCCATATCAACCAAGAAGCTGTTTGGGTGACAGCATACCACATTTTCCTTAATGACTGTTTGGAGTCGTCTGCCTGTCAGCTGTAGTTTCTGATTGAAAATATGGTTGTTATGTAAGTCTGCATTTAAGATGGTAACAATAGCACTCTTAACCTTACAAAAGATTAATATTTAGCTAATTTGAGTAACTATTTGATTAAGACTATGATAAACAGAACAGTCAATGAATGTTTTGTTCATTTGCATATTATGTTCAACAGTTATCACTGTTATGATTTTTTTTAACAGATCAGTTTCAAATAAGAATTTCTGCAATATATATCTTATCTGCTCCACAATAAAATGCCTAATAAAAAAATTAAATTATTGATTCCATGTTTATTATAATACAACCATTCATTCCCTATTGTACCTTGAGAACTCGTTCCAGTATGTAATCAGGAGAGGAGTATCTTTCTATAGATCTGGTTGGTTGATCTGTTACGGCATAACGGAGATGGGCATCACATATCCAATCCAGCAATATACCCATGACATCGTAACTACAGCTGCTTGATCCAAACTATATGAAATTAAAAAAAAAGATACCAAATTATACTTGTACATGTAGGAACTTTTTCAAAAACAAAAAAGTCTAAATAAACATGAGATAAAAGGAACTTAACTTGAACTGAAAAGTTAAAGTGACTAACTGTGACCAGCTTGTCGCAAGACTGTAACACTGTCAATTTTGCAAGTGTAAAAAAATATGGGTTTCTCGTACAATTCAATTTCCCTTGAATTTAAAAAAGTGATGAAAAATTTGCAAAAAGATTCACAAGATAACCTGTTTATTTACGTATTTACAAATTTAATTCTTCTCTACTCATTTTAAATTCATTGTCGTTTCTTAACTTGTGAAAATTCAGAGTAATTACAGTAGTCAACTTAAAGGAAAAGACACACTGTATGTTGTTTATGAAGAAAAGTTAAAGTTACCGTATGTAACCAGCTGGTGGTAAGATCATTTGTGCATAATTGGCACTTTAGTGTTTTTATGTGGAAAATTAATCTACATCATTAAATAAATATCATTTAAATGTTATGTTATTTCACCTTTTTCTCTTTCTGAGCTTTGATCTTGTCCTCCTTTTGTTGACCTTTCTGTTTAGGTACAGCAATAGACAATGCAATATTTCCAATTTCAACTTCTTTCTGTCGTTCAGCAAAGTCTTGTTTTCTCTGTAAAAAAAAACACCAACATACTTAAATTGAAATGTTTGTTTAAACAGATAATTTATATAAAATCACCTGCCAATCCTTCATTTTTATCTACTTAGTATATGAGGGAATTGTCACCACTTAAATTATAATTTCAGAGTTAACTTTAAGTACATGGGAAGAGAAGTTAATAATTCTTCCTAAACTTTGTTGGTGAACCTATTATCGAGAAAGAAATAGCTGCAAAATATCAAATCGTCTGTCAAATCATATCTTATTGGTGGGGATCAACATTTACCATGAAAGGTTTGCTGTTTACTATTTTTCGTTCAGCTGTACAACATAATGCCTTCTCATAGTAAAATACTTTACAGGTAAGCAATGAAATCTTGATGAAAGTCTGGATAGTAAACTGCACAAGCCATATACAGCAAGCATTTTATGGTAAATTTAAACTGCGCACCAAATAAATTCAGTACATCACTCAGGTGACTTTTTGCATCAATTATTTTCACTCCCATAATCCTATTAAGTTACTGAGAACATAAGTCAATGAAGGGTGAAAAGTATGTCAAAGCAACTGAAAGCTCATGTAATCAATAACAAGCACTGTTAAAGAACTTTAGATTTTACTTCCCACACTTAAGCAACCAAAGTCAGTGAATTGGAGAGTAAAACATATGTTACTAACATCTATTTCTGCACTGATTGTAACCTCGCAAACAATATACATTGTATCCATTCACGAGTGCAGAAAATGTAATTATACATTGTAATATGTTGCTGCAGTTAGAACATTAATATAAAATGTAACAGAAGTAAACAAAGCATTAATTGTAGGTGAAGTGGATTTACTTTTACAAGTGCATGTACGTTATATAGTGTAAACCTTGCAGCTTTGGGACTGTAGAAATTGGCCGGTTTTCGGTGGTGCTGGTCTTGAGAGGGTCCGGGCTGTACTGAAATCTGACTGGAAGTTATTTAATTGAAATATCGGAAGGCATGAACATTACATATTTACTACATTTGCATTGTTTCTTATTTATCTTTTACTAAATCTTAGTCTTTAAGCTTCGTCGATAGTTTTTGGTAAAATGGCAAGTTAAAATCCTTTATTAGAACAAAGTATTTACTGTACACATCAATGAGGCTTGTTAAAAATATACCACTCAAAGAAGGAAATTAGAGTTTGGCTGGTTTTTAGAGGTGTATTTCACAGGAATATATATGTTTTGGACCGCAAATTATCTCTGGTATTCGGAATTCAGAGGGGCCGGTTTTTGGAGGATTTATTTACTTGAAGACATAGGTGTAAATTCCGGACCAAAAGAAATCGTTCGGTTTGCAGAGGAATCCGGTTTTCAGAGGGGCCGCTTTAGGGGAGTTCCACTGTATATGGATAAATTACAGAGATATGAAATCTGACTTTAAATTTAACCAAAGTCAATGAAGTGCGAGATATATGTCAGAGACATATATCTGACTGGATGCTGACCTACCCATCTAATTGCGTCGCCAAATTCTATTAATGGTAATTAGAAAAACCCTTAGAAATCCACATATTGGAAAATTCTTAATGTTTTCGCATTCCAACCTTAGTTCAATTAAATAAAATAACTGTTCAAAATTGTGTCCTGATTTAATCTTTGAAAGTGTCGTTTACTGCAGTAACAAATTTGTCAATATGAACTTTGTATTGGTAATAAACAAACCGGTAAATTTGTCAGTCTGGACTGGACACTGACAGCCTGCTTTTCCAATCTGTCATGCTGACTCTGAAGAGCATCAAACTGAAAAAAGCATATTATTTAATGAAAATCTTGGTTGCACAAATTTTCTAAACAACCAAGTTGTCACATTTTTTTTCTAAATCATCTTTTTGTCTTATCAAAACTTTCACGTGCATCATTTTAACTTTTATGTTTATCAAGATTCACCATTGATGTACATATTTTGAATGTACTTGATTTATTTGATGTAATATCTTAAATGCAAAATTATTAAAAAAAACAATTTTAGTCAGGTAATAAGAAATAAAAGAAATTTACTGTCAAATTGTAGCAAACCAATTGTCTTGGTTCTTCACTGTTTAGAGCCAAATATACAACCACTGCCATACAGCACTTGGATCAGTGATGATTTTCGAACCATTAAAAAAACGGAAATTCTGTACCGCAAGCCATTATGCTATGTATGATAAAGACACTATATCGTACAAATCCGGACTGTAAGAAGTGGAATTCCATTTTGAAATGAAAACTAGAGGCTCACCTGGCTTTTATTAAGCCATTTGAAAATTTAAGCTCTTTTGTATCCACAAGGCTGTAAAAGAAATGCAAAATGTCAAAGTAACCTTGATATTTGACCTTTGACCAGAAAAAGGGCCATCGGTTGATCAGATGAATCTCAACCAAAAGTGGATCATTTGTAGAGGGTACTCTTGTCCTCAATGCTGCAAAGTTTCAAACATTTCATAATGTGGTTTCACAGGAGAAGATTTTTGAAAATTGGCTAATCAAAATAAAAGATGGCTTCTGGCAGCCACGTTGTTCATCCAACCGGAACCAATGTTGAAAAGTTTGTAGAAGTCCTTCCATACATCATTCCTATCAAGTTTGGTTACAATCCCCAACCCCCCTCCCCTCCAGTAGTTTCAGAGGAGAAGTTCAAAATGTGGAAAGTTGATGGAGGATGACGGACGATGAACAACGGACGCAAAGTGATGACATAAGCTCCAGACTATAGGCCAGGTGAGCTAAAAATTCATGTCTGTCCATAAAAAAATCATCAAATTTTCAGCCAATGAAAACCAATTTTACATGCAAAATTACCTTATATGCTATTTTACTCACATCCTTTTTCAGAGCATCATTAGCCTTAACTAATGTTTCAAAATTATCTTTCAGTCTTCTATTTTCCTTCATTTTTTCTTTCAGCTGCAGGTCTAGTTTTCCCATCTCTTCTTTGTGTTTCTAAAAAAAATGCTGATATATAATAGAAGTAAAGCAAATATTCCAAAGATAACTTTTTGTTGAAGTAATATCATTTTTCAAACAGTTTTAAAATAAAAAATCTGTTGCAAAATTCAATCTGCACTAATATTCTAGGATCCACAAGATAGGTATATTTGTCAATTAAAGGCTTATCAGTAATTTTTTGTTCATGGCAAACAATTTAGAAAGCATAAACAATTTTTGAAAAATTTTCAAAAATTTAAACAGCAGATTCAAATGCTAAAATATTCAAATAAAAAAATAGTTTTAACAAACATTATCTCAATTTTTTTTGAAAATTATATAAATCTAAACAACATCGAAAAATTTTTTCATGAAACCATAATATGTTAATATTCAGAATATAATGGATTGAACATCGAAATAAATTAAAGGTGAAAGGGGTTACTTATAACCCCAGGATATTTTTTTCATACACAGATTGCAAAATCAAGCCTGTTAAAATTGGTTAGACAAATATCTTCCCTGCTATTGTATCATCTTTTCTTGAAATTTAAAAATGTTTGAAGTTCATTAAGAAAACATGTCAAAAGGTAGTCCACTTGATAATGCATTTTTTGAGTCCACTGGAACTCTACATTTTCTAGCAACTGACATGTACTGACTTCATGTTCAGTTATAGTTTTAACATTAGCTGATAATCTTGCTACAATTCTTTCTCTTTCCTTTACTTTTTCCTGTCTTTCGTGTAATTTTCTTTTTTCAAACTACAAAAAAAGCATGCACACTTATTACTGAAACCCTATTTTCAGCATATAAATCAGAGTTATCTCCCATGAGGTTTTACAAACTAGTTGCTCTAAGATCTCATGAAAAAACTTAAAAATGAAGATGGATCTCAATAGCTTAATCTCATATCAAAAGTCTTTAGTCTTAAAACTTTACTCAAAATCATAATTCAAAATATTATATGAAGTTCAAATTAAAATCCTTTGATACCAGTTTTGATGCAAAATATGTGCACATTTCGTCTATTTACGAATCATCAGTAATGCTCAAGGTCTTTGGTCGTTTTTCTTCTTTTTTTTTTTTTTGTTGGATAGTCCCTTTATAAAGTTGGAGATCAATATAGTTACTGTTACTGACATATATTTTAACATCTTCTGCTCTGTAATTATATCAACAAAGGAATACCGAAGCGGAAAATCCTTGGAAATAGTCCGTCAATTAGAAATCCGACGAAAAGACCAAGTCATGAGATTGGAACACAAGAAACAAACGCCACGATGATACATGTATAATTAAAGAAATAAAAACAATATAATAAACTAGTAAACAAACCAAAACAAGTAGGGCCATTTTCAAAAAGTCGTCTAAAACCTTTCAAAATCTCTGGAGTCATAGTTTGGTAGGTGGTCTCTAAAGATTTGCTAATAATAACTTTAAAGTAAGTTATAATTTTTTTTCTACATACCCATGATACATGAATGTCCCTTTAGGAGACAGTTTCAACACAATGTTGCCAAATTATTGTCGTAAGACAGTTTCTTATCGTGAACGACACTCAGAACCAAAACGAATTTTTGGCTGTATTTCCTTTCATAGGACAGTAGAATGGTTTTGGTTCTGAATGACCTTCTTGGCAATATTCCAAAAAGTGATAAAGGTTGACCCAAATCGCCTATATACACGACCTTTGCTGGTAGAAAATTTAAACTTATTCATGGTTAAGTATTACATTTTTTGTTTGCTAACATAAAAAAAGCATTGCATTCAATCGTTTACGATAAAAAATTAGGTAAATATTTAAGATTAAAAAGTCAAATTCGAGGAAAAGACAAAGTCATGATAAAGGAACGCAACAAAAAAACGCCACAATGATACATGTATATCTAAAAGAACAAGTAAAAATTGCTTCAATGTTTTTAATTCAACAAAAAAGAACCAATGATGCAAAATGACGATTACTGATATATTCAAATGGAAATCCTTACACAGAATGTAATAAAAACTAAATGTAATGCCACTGATATACATGTATTTTGAAAAGCATACACTCAAAAAAGTTTATATTTAATGCCTGCAATGAGAATTGTGTAATCATCTGGAGTGCTTTGCAGGAAAATATTTAGTGGAATCAAGTGTTGGAATACACACCGTAATTGTATATAGGTTGTCCATTTGTGAAATCTTGGTCATGAACATTACATCAACAAATAATGTGAAATACAAGTTACTGGACAATGAAAATGATGTCGAAATGAAGTGACATCTGTATTTCAATCAAACATGATGATTGTGATTTTCCTACCATGTACTGGATATCCAAGTTACATAAGTGTCCATACAAACAACGCTTTACAGCTGGATCTACCAAGTGTTCCACCAAACCATGGTCTCAACTTCTAACTTCTATTTTAACAGCTGTCAAAACGGGTCTTCAAAGATATTGTGAGACAAGCTGTTCAAGAAGTGGTATCAATCAAATGTGGATATTAAAGAACTCCAAAGACTTAAAGGATATTTTATGATCTCGATCCATTTCAGTCTGTAACAGCATAAAAACATTTGATTTATCTACCCTATATACCACCATTCCTCATTCACAGCTGAAGGAGAAGTTGAAAGATCTAATCCATCTATGCTTTCAAAATAAATGGCAACAGCAGATACACATACCTTTTCATTGATAGAGGTAAATCATACTTTGTTAAAATCCACTCTAAATCTAACACAAAATATACAGAGGACGAAATTGTCCTAATGATTGAATTTTTAATCGACAACATATTTGTTCAATTTGGTGGACGTGTTTTCCAACAGACAATTGGCATTCCTATGGGCATTAATTGTGCGCCACTCCTGGCCGACCTCTTCCTTTACTCATAAGAGGGAGACTTCCTTAACGGGCTTCTTAATTTAATATCAGCTTCCGCTACATAGATGATTCACGTTTTGGGAATTTCTCAATCTCATCTATCCCAATGAGCTCGAAATTAAGGATACCACAGACACTGCAAAGTCTGCATCTTATCTTGACATTCACCTCGAACGTGACACCAGAGGAAGGTTGAATACAAAACTTCATGACAAAGAGGATGACTTTGACTTTCCAATCGTCAACTTCCATTTTTGAGCGGCAATATTCCAGAAGGGCCGGAGTATGGAGTATATATTTCACAACTTGTACGTTATTCCAGAGCTTGTGACATATACATTGACTTCCTGGACAGAGTCAGGCTCCTGAAAGAAAAGTTGCTCCGACAGGGGTATGTTGCTCCTAAGTTGGAGTCATCCTTATTAAAGTTTTATGGGCGTCATCATGACTTGGTAGACAGGTATGAAAAAACCGTTTCCCAAATGAAAATTGACCTGTTCAATTGATGGTATCCCTTCCTCATACCGGATTTGACATGGGCAGCATGGTGGGTGTCCTGCAGGAAACAGAGTCTGCTTACTCTTCATGAGCATCTGAGTCTACCCCCGGTTTTTAGTGGGGTTCATGTTGTTCATATGCTTTTAGTTTTTAATTGTATTGCCTGTATTGTTTTGATCTTGTCTTCGTTGTTCTCCGGACTTGTCAGTTTTTCGATTTCCCCCTCCTTATTATGCCATGTATACTGTGGAAAGCATACATTTTTGTACAGTTAAGTTGTATTATCATGATTATGTGAAAATAAACCAATTAATAAGACATTGTAAGTGATTTTAAATTTATATGTGAGGAAGCAAACTCTCTGTGTAATAGAGGGTTGGGAAAATAAACAAAGATATGAATAAGCTTACAAATCTGAACGCTTTGTTATGTCGACTGCAGTTGCAGTTATCTGATTATAGTTGCAGTTTGATCAAACGATAACTGGATAAAAAAGAATAAGTATGTTGCGAAACCGCTCATACGACAATAGATAACAAGGGAAATAATGGAAATGGTGAGCTGTCAAAAGGGGCATAAAACGACTTAAATGTATAAAATACACAAGTCAAAAAAACAAATATAAAATCGTAAAAAAAATAACAATCAAACTAAAAAGTTAAAAATACCCAACGTTTCGACCAATATGGTCTTGATCACAAGCATTTAAAAATTAAAAATAAAAAGGATAGTTAATGTTTAGAATATTTTAAAACAAGTATCTTTTTATTTCAAAAAAATGTTTTACTCTGATTCAACTTCTGATTAAATTTAATGAACGTTTCTAGACAGGAATAAAATCGACACAGCTTTATGACAGTGAACAATGGTTAGACAGATGCAAATTAGATGCAGATTGGTAGATTCTGGTGAAATGGTATTATTTTGTAAGCAGTGTTTGCCCTCATATATTTCATATTCTTGCTAATTATATGTCATTTGCGATCAAATAATTATGTTGCAGTTAGCCTGCTGTCAGGAAGTTAATCTGTTAAATGGAAGAAGTAACTCGATATATTATTTTATTTGTTCAGTGACAGTATGTACTCTGTGTTATATGGAATAGGTGTGAAAACAGGCTTGGCATATTTACCTATGCAACAAACTGTAAGGAAGGTTTCATATATCAGAAAAATGTGTAGTGGTTACCAATCCGAATTGTTTCAAAGAAAATTATTCATAGGCCTCTTTTGGCAACATCGTCAAATGAACATGTAGGCTTATCTCTCCTCTCTCAGTAGAATAGAATAGAATAGAATAGAATACTTTATTATCCAATTTGGGCCATTAAGAGCATATATATATATATATTTTTTTTAGTGTTATTAACTGGCTGTTTCTGTATTGGCACTGGTATAGATTCAAGGTTTGCTGTATTGGCCTCGAGACCCGTAGGGTCGAGGGCCAATACAGCTAACCGAGAATCTATGCCAGTGTCAATACAGAAACAGCCAGTTCATAACACTTTTATTAAATAATCCAACTTTTTCAATACAGACTTGTTCTGAATGCTGTATTACATACATCAAATGTGAATATAGGACCAATATTTCCAATACGGACTGGCAATGAAACGATCGGAAGTGAAAAGGCTGTATTAGCCCTAGGGCTCATACGGCCTTTTTCAGTATTGGACCGGGCCGAAAAGCAATATAGATCACTTGATTTATATGACCAGGACGACGTCACCAGTATGACACATGCCGTTTTGGTAGTATTAGAGCTGTTTTAATCATATTATTTAATTGCAACTATCCCTTTATATCTCCCCTTTTCGATTTCAAGGTGATGGGCACTAATGCGAAATCTCGTAAGGCATTTTCTAATTTCTTGGTCTTTTATGTCAAACAGATATTGTTCTGCTTTTAGATCGTTCTTAAAATCAACGTATGTGCGAAGTTTGCCTTTCTTCACAACAGCGTTGTCTATTTAATCTTTTTTCCATTTTTTCTTTTCCCTTTTAATTAGAGTTAACTTTATTTTATCTAACTCAAGTTTTTGTTTTTGATGATCAAATACGATACCAAGTTGTTTCATTATAAAGTCAAAGCTACTAAACCAATTTTGCTTTCCATTGTTATGTAAATCTTCACTTGTAGTTAGAGATTGGTACAACAAGCTTGATTCATCCTGTTCCGCTATTTTCACAAACTTTAAAAAACTAAATATAATATCGATATAAAAAGATGTTCTTCCAAGTTCACCCATTACAGCAGTATTCGTACTTTTGGTATGTACCCCCAATATGTATTTGTAAAACTTGACACATAATTTGTCACATTCGAGCTTACTAAATGCCTTTTCTAATTTGAATTCTCGTTCATTTCTTATTGATGCAGAAGATGAAGATCATATTCCCCAAATTTCACAACCATACAATAAAATGGATCAAAAATATGTAAACTTAAGCTACTTAGACAGCTTTTTTATTTTTCATGGAGGATTATATGTATGCGGTTCAAGTTTTGGCTAATACGTCCACCTTCCATTAAAATTTAAAAGGTCAACAAAACATTGGCTATATATGACAAAGATCAAGCCATCAAAATCACATTAGATTTGAGCAAATGTTCAGGTTGCTGGGAGCCTCTGGTAAGTTTCAAAGTAAATACTATACATATTCTTGTAAAATGTGTATCCTGTATAAGTAATTATGCTGACTTTTATCGATTATCAACACTGTATAGTTATATGATACATATAGATTACAAAAAATTAAATATCCATTATTCTTATGTATTTGATTTGAACACAAAGACCGAGACAACCTTCACCTTTTTACTTCCTTTAGCGACCACAAACAACAGAAGGGAAAACTATGTTATTTTGGTATGTAAATATTAATTTAGTGAAAATGAATGTTCAATCTAATTTACAGGCACAGCAATGAACGTTTTTTTTTCTTTTGCATGGACTTTCGTTAGAATTTTTCGTCTAGAAATTAGTCCAACATATCTCTTCTTTCACATTTGCTTGTTAGGGGAGCATAAAAATGCCAGCGACGGAGGTTTAAACCGTGGTCGTAAATTACCGATTTTCCTCGAGGGGCAATAAATCAGGTAGAGGTCTGGGGCTGCCTGACCATATCACAGTCAATGACTAATTCTGAGACATTCCAAGACTTGTTTGGCGTATTGACTAAAAGGGGCTTTTAAACAAATGATAATAAAAATAAACCAAACTATGTCAGATATAAATCAATTTTACTTGTGGCATTCGTGTGGAGTAAATACCAATTATTTAAAAAAGAAAATATACCGCAGCACCGTATTTTTATCACATTTTTCAATTCCGAAGATAACAAGTTCAGACTTGATATAAATTTTAAGTCAGTGAATAACATAGTGATTAAGAACCACCGAAATGGTCATATTTCAGCTTTCCGACAATATACAATTACGGCCCTCATTTGAGGTAGACATTCAGATTGACAGGTTGTTTTCCCTCGGGATTTGAGGTAGACATTCGGTTTGGCAACCCGAAAGAGATTGTTTTCCCGAGGGAAAACAACCTGTCAAAGGTTCCCAAATCTGAATGTCTACCTCAAATGAGGGCCGTAATTGTTTTATAATTTTTTCCACAGGAGCAAGACATAATTTTAAATGCAGACGAATTACGCAGTTGTCTCCCTTGGGGGGGAAATTCGAATGTTTTGAGATGAACAATAGGGTTGTTCCTCGCGATTACGCAGTTGTCTCCTTTGCGGGGAAAAATTGGGATATTTTGAGATGAACAATAGGGTTGTTTCCCGCGATTTTTTATTTTTTGTAAAAACATTCAATTTATTTGTTAATCACATGACAGTTTTCATCCAATGATAGTATTTTAAAATATTTAAAAAATAATAATAAATGATAATTAGGTCATTCAAAATCTTAGATGTTTGCAATTTTACGTTATAGCAAATTTATACGTCAAAAACAACAATAACTACCAAATGTGGTAGTTATAAACGATAAAGATTTAAACCCAAACTCAGTGGATGTCTTGTATTTTTAGTTGTAAGTTGAAGATTAGAAAATTTCTTGACAATTATAAGTCCCGTTTTGAAGGGTTGTCCTCCAACGTAAGGCATACGGAGCAGGATCCATTGTCTGATTTTCCAACGAGCACCAATAATCTACTAAATTACTTTTAAAGTAAACAAGCAAGTACCCGTGTAAATTTTTTGTTTAGAACAAAGCAAAATATTCAGTTATGTGAATATGCAATAGCTCCTCCCTTTGAAGTGAGTGTAGCCACGACGCCCTTATACCGTTGTACTTTAGCCTTTTTTTTCTTTTCTTTCTGCCTTAATTTACTTTTACATAATTAACTATTTTTTGTTCGAACATTGGAGGACGTAGCTGCCGTATAATACTATATGTACCAAATGTATATCACCTTTAATCTTATTTCTGAAAATGCCTATTTATTGCGTACCTACTTAACTTGCCTTAATACTGAGAATATTTTGACTGTCCGATTACTGAAGACCTAGCTACTAACCAATGTCATTCTTATCAGAACCTGATATTTCACGCCCATTTTGTGCACACAGAAATGGTTTCGTCTTAAGAAATTATCAATTTACGGAGGTCCTAGTGACATGGTTTGTCAACATACTGGCTTTTGTACTAAAAAACAAATGACACTTGAAGGACAATTTTTTACTTTGAACCTTCAACGATAACCTACTGACATTTTCCGCTAATAATCTACTACAATTTTGGTATACTGAGAACGCACTCACGTGGCCCAACTGATGAGAAACTGCTGAAACTTGCTGATTTTGTTCAGTACGTGTCAGGACTCGTTTCAAATTTTAGTAAACTTCCCGTTAATAAAAATGAATTGAATAATTTATGGAGTCAATAAAACTGATATTGCTTTTTTCAGCATTTTGTTTGATATTAGATTTTCAGATGCACTTTTGCCGTGATTTTTAAGTAGACTAATAGCATTTAAGATCTCTTCCACAGTCATTTCATTATTTGGTCCATCTGTTATCTGTGTAATGTTTTCTTTCACTCATCATGCTCATAGAAACAAATTGTCTATTAATGTTTTCCGGGAAACTATCCATTTCATTGTCAGCTTTATTAAGGTTTTTGTAGAATCTGGCAAATTCATCTGGCGGTAAAATTCCTTCAGACAGATGTTTATTAACTCTTTAGGATTTTGTTTTTTTTTTTTTTGGTGAATTATTCAATTGCTCAAATATTTTACTTTTATACTGTTTTCTTCTTATATATTTACATAATCTTCTAAATTTAGATATAAATTTGTAGAACATTTTCCTGTAATCTGCATTTTGAGAAAACTTATTTACAAGTTTTTCATTACCATTAACTGTGGTTTTAAAATCTTTTCAAGATTTACATACATGTTAATTCAACACAATACAACGGAAAATTCGGAAAAAGTTCACCCTAAGGACTTCAAGAAGGATTGTGTGGATCAAAACTTTTAATGAATATTTTTACAATGCTCCTTTTGTCACAGGTTTTTTGACAATTTGTTTGATTGTTTACCTTCATAGTGTTCTGGTCACCACATGTTTCATTTTATTTATTGACCATAATTGTGTTATGGAATAGACAAAATATTTTATTATTCTGTAATACATTGAACCAATTTCTTCGTAATAAAAGAGATTCTCATATACTTTTAGAATTTCACCTAAGAACACTGAGACCCTTCTTTCGTAAAATAGTTCTTAGGTAGTAGTCTGCAAAAAGATTCGTAACTTCCATCAGTAAATATCCTGATTACTATAAATTTGTAGAATCATCTGGTTATTTTTCTATTAAGCGTGTTCAATTAAATACTAGTCAAAACATTTTCTTTTAGAATTTGTAGTCTAAACAAGCAGTCATCTGACTTATTATACATTTCAACATTGTAAAGTTATATGATACATATAGATTAGAACAGTAAATTTAAATATCCAACAAACGTGACTCTTTTATATTTGATTTGAACACAGACAGAGACAACCTTCACTTTTTTACTTCCTTTTATCGACCATAAACTACAGAAAGAAGAAGCCTGTTATAAATTACTTAAAAAGCTTTTAGATTGGTATCCAAATTTTATACTGCTTAACAATAATGAAAAACTAATAAAAATTTTAAACCCGTCAACACCCGAAGAAATTGGGACTGTTGTCTCTTTTATAGATCGGTCATTAGAACTGAGGAAGGGAGACCCTAGTTAGTTTTGATAATTGTCAACACTTTCTATGGTATTGTTCCATTAATTAATATAAAATGTTTATATTACTTATTATGTCATTTTATTGTTTGTTCCATGTTTTTTATGTCAATTTATGAATATATGTATGTCATTGTTATATAATGTAATGTACTGTATGACATGGCTGTAATAGTCTTGAGTTGCATTAATAAATAAAAAAAATTAAAGTTATTTTGGTATGTAAATATTATTACTCAGTGAAATGAAGCTTTTCCTCCTTTGTTTTGGACTTTCATCACGTATATGCTAGAATTTGATTTGTCTGGAATTAGTCCAACCGATTATCTTTTCTTTCACATTAAGGTGCAAGGAGAGCATAAAAAGTTGCCAGCGATGGAGGTTTAACCCATGGTCGTAAATTACCTTTGCAATACAAGGGCCTAGGCTACCCTACCCTGAGCATGCCATAGACAAAACCTTTAATCCTGAGACATTCCAAGACTTACTTGCTATCTTAACTAAAAAGGAGTTTCTAACAAATAATAATGGTAAAGTAAAATAAAATGTCATCTATAAAAACCAAATCAAGTGGTCAAGTTAAAAAAACTGTATTGATTGTAGTCAACACGCCCTAATATGAGATGCATTGTTCTTAATCAAGTGTTCGACAATATGGTGAATTCATGGCCGTATTTGTCAGTTAGGCGGAAGAGGCAGTTAGATCCCCCTTTCAACAAAAAGTAGTTAATTAAAGAAAAATTAAAGAAAACAAAAACAAAAAATTAGTTTGATTAATCTGTTATAAAGGCGACTCGACTACAGCGGATACATTTTATTCGTCTTTATCATATATTTGGTACTAAATACAGGTGTTTTGAATATACGATAAAGCCCATGATATTGGTCCGTATCTGACGCCTATAACATTATACCCTTAATCGTATGGCTTACCCTTTATCGCATACTCTTTATCGCATGGCTTACCCTTTATCACATACTAGGAGCTTTTTTCCATTTTTTCAATTTAATTTTTTTTGTTTTTTTTATGTATTTTTAATTTGGGGGGGGGGCATTTTTTTTAACAAAATATTTTCTCCAATAAATTTCATTTGAGGCAGTAGACTTAAATTTCGAAACTTTTAAGTCCTCTGTTTAAATATATGATAAAGCGTATAATGCATGTTAAAATCTGTATCACATGCTGTATCAACCTCGACCAATATCAGCCCTCGGGCCAGGGTTTTCTGATTGATATTGGTTTCTCGGGTTGATACTGCATGTGATACAGATTTTTCCATGTATTATTCTCTATATAACATTCCCAATTGTCCATATCCTATAATATTATTTCTGAAAAACGCATGTACTGAGTGAATCTACTTACCTTGCCTATATACTGAGACATCTTTGACTTTCTATTTACTGACGACGTACTTACTGAACAAATCCTTGACCTCATATTTTATGTTCATTGAAGTCATACTGAAATTGTCTGAAGATTAAGAAATACCAACTTTGTTTACTGAAAACCTGCTGACATGATTTGTATACAAAGAACCAAATGACATTGTCTAAATATTTCAGAAGCTGCTGATATTGCCTGTCAATTGAGAGCCATTGACATTGTCTACTGTAAACATCCTTACATTTTCTGGATACTAAGGGCTTAATGATATTTATCTCCCGACTGTGAAACCTGAGACCTTGTCTACCCTGAACCACATAACTTTTTCTACGAAACTTTAGAAGTTTCTGACACCTACTTCTAAAATCCTTGTTACACTGACTATCTACTAGGAAAGTTTAATTGGCCTTGACATTTATGGAGAGCTTATTCACATGGACAGTCTTTTAAAAAAAACACGATATTGTCTGCATATGAAATTCTTACTGTCATTGTCTGTACACTAGAAACAAATGTTCAAAACAGATAATTATAACTGATTTAATTTATCCGGACCGTAATAAATCATGAATTATGATCGTAAATTATATTTTTTTTTTTGCTTCTGTGAAAATAAGGTAGATACATTGTGTTTCCAAAGTTTGCTGATAATTACCGAGACCATTGCCATTGAGTTGTATGGATTACCCTGGACATTTCAAAGACTCGCGTGGTCATGAATTAATGGTCCTTATACTTTAGGCAATACGGTTTACAGTTTCCAGTGATATACAAGTTAATGAATGAGAAGCTTCCTGTATTATATGTATTCTGAAAACCATTATAAAAAATCATCAGTCTGCTTTAAACAAGTTCCAGGCATTGTGTGCGTACTTCCGACACAAAGTGCTTTACACATATTCGGCAATATTTACCGTTTATGTATTCAAGTCAAAATGTGATTTTCTAAAGACAAACATTTCTTTTTATATTAATGGCAAAAGGTTAACACGTTTTATACTATACAAAATCCCGATTTTGTTAAAGATTTTCTTGATGAAGATAGAAACTTGTTAGCAGAGGGGCCTGGGTAGTCCAGGACGTCTAGCTTTCTTGACGGTAGTTCCCTCCAGCTATTCCACCAATTATATATGGGAGGCAAATTTATATAGTAAGATATAGTAAGATGCACTGAAAGTGGCGTAAAACCCAAAATTAACAAAATCAAACCAAGTACGTGTATTGAGTTCAGAAATTTGTCAGTTGTAGACGAACTGTGCAATTTTTCTTTCAAATTTTACAAAATTCAAACTTTTATTGTCTTAAAATCATAAGTGATATTTGATAAAAACAAATAAAAACAAAAATGCAAGTATGACAACATATTGTCATGAGTCCCCTGTCCTCATTTCTAGCAACTTTTAAATGAAGGAACCTATTTTTTAGTTCATCTGGCCAAAGGCCATGTGAGCTTTTGTCATTACTTGGCGTCCGTCGTCCGTTCGTCGTCCGTTAACTTTTCACATTTTAATCTTCTCCCCTCAAACCACTGGGCCAATTAAATTTGGCAGGAAGCATCTATGTAAGGTCCTTTATAAAAATTGCTCATTCGTCCCGATTGGACAACAAACATGGCCGTCATGGGCAATTGTTGTTTCTGATTGGCTGAGTTTTCAAAAATCTCCTCTGAAACTGCTTGGCCAAATGGAACAAAACTTGACATGGGATGTCCTTTATAAAGTGTCCTCATTTCGTCCCGATCGGACTACAAATATGGCACCATGGGCAGTTCTTGTTTCTGATTGATTGATATAAAAAAAAACCTTCTTCTCTGAAACTTCTTGGCCAGATGGAACAAAACTTGACAGGAAGCATCTGTGGGAGGTTTTTTACAAAGTTTCCTCATTTTGTCCAGATCAGGCGACAAACATGGCCACCATGGGCAATTCTTGGTTCTGATTGGTTGATTAAAAAAAAGAAAAATTCTGTTAAACTGCTTTGCCAAATAGAGCCAAACTTGACAGAAGGTATCTATGACATATAACAAAAATCTACAGAACCGCGGAATTCTTTGAAACCAAACATGGTCTGAATGTTCCTCCTAAGATGCTCACCAAGTGTTGTTACTCTGGTTACCGATCCCTAATTCAACATGGACTTGGGTTAACATAAGACCCTATGGGAAATACATGCAAAAATCTTCTGGAGAACCGCTAAATTTTAGAATATGCTGACCTGTAAGTGGAAGAACCTTGATGAAGAAAAAATTGGTTCCTACAAGGCTTACCACACTTCATAGTGATAGGGAGACGTGACTTCTCTCTTTGAGATTCATCAATAAAAATGGCTTTCATGCCAGGTGGGCGATACAGGCTAAGCCCTCTGAGCCTCTAGTTCTATATGCTTAGGTGTTGATGGGCTAAGCATAAATTGTAACTTCTCACTATCAAGTAGATCAACAATCTTTAAATATTACTGGAAAAAAGAGTCAGGCAATTTAATTACAGAGTATTTATTACAATCAATAAAAAATGAGGAAAACTGCTGTAAGAAAAGCTTCTTTACCAGGGTTTTAACAGGGATAGGTTGATTTCGTGACTTAGGAAATGTTACGAATTGATTGACCGTTACACTGTTCCAATATCTAAGATGATGTCAAACCTGTTCCCACTGTCGTAACATTTCATGTTCCTCCACCGATTTGTGACTTCCAACGGATTGACTTTGTTGAACTTTACGACGGGTGCCGTATACGGAGCAGGAACTACTTACCCTTCCGGGGCACATGCGTTCACACCTGGTTTTATAAGAGTTCGTGTTGTTCGTTGTTTTTTAGTTTTTGGTGTTTATCTCCTCAATATTATTACAATATGAGCATAATCTATTTTCCCTTGGCCATTTTAAATGTCTTCCCTTTTCAATTAAAAGATTTCGGTCACTGAATTTTTCTGAATTTTGTAATGAACTTCCTTTTTTCAAAATTTTATGAAGTTAAATACTTTCCTATGTTCATATTTTGTTTTAAATTTTTGTATAACATATGTTTACTATTGTTGTTACTATTTTGTTAAATTTATTTTCGAAAATGTTTTCATAAACCACTTCTCACTTTTAGAATTTACATGTTTATCATGCACGTGAAAGCGATTAGGAAATTGTTTGCACAGGGGGTATTTTTCTCATTAACATCTGATTTAGTTACTTTAAGATTTCTAACAGTCGAATTTTATTGGTTTTCCCGTGACAACTTTCTTTATCTTTTGCGCTATTGCTACACTATGCCATATATTGGCGCATACTCCATACCCATACACTTTAAGGATAACAATTTTCGAAATAAATTAGCATTAATCTATAACTTAACCAGATTGAGTATACTAATAGAAATAAAATAGTTCTACTTTTAGATCAATTAATTTCAATGGCTGAATCAAAGACTGAATCAAAAGTACGCTGTGCGATATGTGAAGTCAAACAAAAAACAAACTTTGCTATTGTTTGGTGTCCAGAATGCGAGAAAGCGTTATGTTCAGAATGTCATAAGCATCATCAGGTAGCCAGACCATCAAAAGGCCATACAACTATTTTAATAGAAAATTATTTACAGTTGCCATCTTTTATTTTAAATGTCAAGCTTTATTGTGAAGATCACAATGAAAAATATCAACATTACTGCATGAACCATGAACGTCCGTTATGTAAGAAATGCTTGAAGTCATCACATAAGAAATGTTCCGACGTCCAAGTTTTAGATGACATCATTGGAAACGTTAAGACGTCGTTTGCAATTGAACGAGTTTCACACGATGCAACGGCCACATTAACCACTATGAAGAAATTGGTAGACGACAGAAAAACCAATGTTAACAAGATTACACAAGAAAAAGATGACGTAATTGCTAACATTCGCCGGATTAAAAATGAAATAAACAAACGTTTGGATCTATTAGAAGAGACAATTCTGTCAGAATTAAATGCAAAATCCGAAGATGCATTGAAATCGGTTCAACAAATATTGAAATCTATAGAAGACAAAGAAGGGGTTCTAAGAAAATTAGATGCGCATCTTCCGGTGGTAAAGAAATATGCTTCGAATTTCCAAACATTTATTGTTCTCAAAGAAATCGAGAAAAAGATTCACAACGAAAATTTATACCTTACGAGACTGATAGAAAATAATGACTTGGACAAGGTAACACTGTCCTTTAAGATTGACGACAATATTCAGAAATTGATTGACAATGTCCAGTCATATGGCAACATTGAGATATCACGAAATAAAACAACCCTTTCAGTGCAGGGACCAAAACTCAACGAAGCCCAGATTGTTGTTCATAGGTTAGAATCAGCAAACCTTCAACTAAAACGGGAAGTTAAGTTAGACGAAGGATACTACTCTGGATGTTGTACTTTATCAAACGGAAATTTAGTAATCGCCGACTACTACCAAGGGCAATTAGATGAATATGACACTGAAGGATCATTTATCTTAAATATCCCATTAGAAACTGGTGCACTTGATGTTGTGGCTATAGATGATTTCAAAATTGCAGTCAGTTCCTGTTATAATTGTGTACTCCTTATAATAGATATGAACAGAAAACAAATAATAAAAACTATAGATGTCGAATCTCCATCTGGTATAACATATAAAGCTGACACAATTATACTATGTGCTGCCAACAAAGGAATTCAGAGTTGTTGTTTGCTCAATAGCCGTATAGACGATCTCTATACAGATGAAACCATCTCTTACAATTCTTATGTTACATTATTTAAAAATGGTATCTGCTATACAAGCCCAGATGTTGACACTGTTACTGTTCTAGACTCCTGTTTTAAACTTTTATTTAAATTCCAAGATGACAAATTGCTCCAGAACCCACGTGGTGTGGCGATAAGTCATAACAATTACATTTATGTTGCCGGATGTTTTACAGACAACGTTGTAGCTATCTCTCCTGACGGCAAAGAAAGTCGTGAGATCCTGACCAAGGAGAAGGATGGTCTTACTGGTCCTATATCTGTACATTTTGACAAAAAGTCAAAACAATTGATTGTAACTGACAGTAATAGTGTTATACGCTTTTACACTTTCCATTAATTGATGTATACACACAATAATATTCCGTAATTGTAGAATTATGTAATGTCCTTTTTACAATCATCTTTCTCAGATACCTACTAGATTTATGTATCCACTAAAAGGGACCGTTCTGAAGATCATACGCTCTGTAAATGTGTGAAAATATTTGGGATTTCCAAACAATTCCAACTGTTAAACTGATATCAACCCAACACATAATGCTGGTTTTATATTAAATACCAAATTAGTATTTCATTTCGATATTCAAAATTATAATATAAACAAATATTGAAAAATGGAAAGCAAATTTTCAAATTTAAAATGAAAAATAATGTAAATGTTTTAGGTTTTCATTGATAACAATTTGGAGAAAAGGAAAAATGAATTTTGTTTAAATGTTTTTCAGTTTGTCAAATCTTCTTTATAATAAAACGTATCACAAAATACCCAAATAAATTTGATGTACTGTATGGCCATCTTGTTGACTGACAACTCATCAGCAGTGCTCGAGATCAAAATATTGGAAAACCGGTTAAAGATATAATGTTGAATTAATAAGCACAACCATTAAAATTCAAAACGATTAAAACAAACAGGAATCCAAACTCAGCTAAGAATTACATCTGCATCAAAAGGAAGAGCTTATAATTTTAAAAAATGTCTGGCTGCATTATACACGGACCGATGCTACCCCAAATTCTTGTATATCTATAATTTATTTAGAGTTCATTGATGTATAATTCCATTTTAATTTGCATATGATAAAATACAAGAATTTCATTGGTCGGAGGGACAAAATCATAAAAGTTTATACATCGATAAACCCGTATTTGGCAAGTATATTCATGCGCTTTCTTGATTATTTAAAGTTTCAAATGAGACATTAAATGTGAACAATGCTGTAAAAGAATAAATTTTAAGGATAATACTGACAATAATAGTTAAGATTTAATGAGAAATGGTTTAAAAATTGATGAAAATTGCGTTTTCAAAAATTCCGCGAAAATTTGCTGCACGGACGTCACAGTCAAGATTGCAACGTGATTTAAACAACGCAAGTTGGATTCTTCAAACGGGAAAAAATCGTACATTGCGTGGTACGATCATATTATTTCAATAAGTTTCCTTGTTTTTTTATTTGTAAATGGCTCTGTTGACTCTTTTATTCACTATGATTGCTCAGCTGCCAAAAATAGTACCAGATTCAAGATGGATGTCGCCTGAAAAGGGCAAAGTTATATATTTTTTTTTATTTCGGTTAGGAACAACTTTTCGATGTTTGAAATGTAATTATAAGGATTAAATACGATTTTGTATGAGTTTATCGATGTGTAAGCTCGGTCTTGTCACTCACACACTCAACATAAAGTCCTTCGGATTTTATTTAGCTTGTGAGTGAGTCGGCCGAGTTTACACATCGATAAACTCATACAAAATCGTATTTAATCCTATAATTGTTTGTCCTGTATGTGTCAATTTTTATTGCTATAATTAATTTAAATTTTAACATGTTTTTAAATAGTGTTAATATATTTTGATGAACTTACATATCTTGTCTACCTTTATTATTGAGGTTTCAGTAAATCTATCAACATTTTATAATACTATATTTACACTGTAAAATTACACAAATATATCCAAAAGAACGGTCTGGATTGGGTTTAAGATGAATCAGAGAAAAAATTTTATCAGGTCTCGATGTTTTTTTTAAACATTTTTGTAACAACATATGATTAAATTTGTTACATCCATATTTCTCCAAGTCCATGACATGGTCTGTGATAAAAAATAATTATGAAAGGTTACAATCTAGGACCCAAGTCTAAAGTGGCCAAGTAGTCTCAGAGATAAGATTTTATACTCCTTGTTTTTTTTTTTTTTTCATTTTCAGTACAACAGCTTTACAAATTGTTTTGTAATTTTTTTTCTCTCAAATCAAATCAAATTAATGACTAATGGCTTATGTTTAAGTACAATATAAAATACAACAAATAAAATGATGCAGTAATAGAAGATACAAATGAAACTAAGTGTTTCTGACCTCAGTACAAAAAACTGTCAAGCAATTTCACCTGGTCACTGTTAAATGAATAACTGTAAGTTTAAACTGTTCATGTTGATTTTCATTAAAATCTAAATTCTATTGAAATAATCTCTGACATTTTTGTTTATTTTACAATTGAAGAGGAACAATAACATTACATTGCATCCAAATTCAGTTACTGTTAGATACCTACCTCTTTCTAATATTCTATAGCTAAAGTATAGTAACTTTTTCTGTATTCACAAATGAATTTTCTAAATTCTACATTATTATACATATAATTTTCTTTTAAAATTTTCTCTTTCCGGAAACAGAACTTCCATATATTATTAGTCTGCAATGTCACATTTGTTTGTTGATGTCATATAAACTACAATTCTACGATTATAAAGTTCCCCCACTAATTTTGGTGTGTGGTGTTGTAGCTTCCCGAGATGCAACCTTACAGCAAGTAATATGATTGTAGGTTGCTTGGTATTGGAGAACTGAACTCTGGCGTAAAACTTAACCTAAGTCAATGAAATGCAATAAGTAGGTCAGTGTGACCTAATTTTGGTGGGAGGCTATGTTACGCCCGGAGATGCACCCTGACACCAAGTTAAATAATTTTAGGTGGCTTGGTATCAGAGAACTGAACTCAGACGTAAAACTTAACATAAGTAAATGAAGCCCGATAAGTAGATCAAAGTGACCTAATTTTCATGGGAGGCTGTGTTACAACCAGAGATGCACCCTCACACCAAATGATATGATTATTGGTCGCTTGGTATCGGATAACTGAACTCAGTCGTGAAACTTAACCTGTCAATGACGCGCGATAAGTAGGTCAGAGTGACCATATTTTTATTGGAGGCTGTGTTACTCCCTGAGATCCACAAGTTGCACTCACACCAAGTAATATGATTGTGGGTCGCTTTGTATCAGAGAACTGAACTTAGACGTAAAACTCTTAACCTAAGTTAATTAAGTGCAATAAATAGGCCAGAGTTACCTAATTTCGGTGGGAGGCTGTGTTACTCCACAAGATCCACCGTAGTTAGATGACTTTAGGTCCCTTAGTATCAGAGAACTGAACTCGGACGTAAAACTTAACCTAAGTCAATGAAGCACGATATGTAGGTTATATTGACCTAACTTTGTTGGGAGGCTGAGTTACTCCCCTTAATACACCCTCACACCAAGTAATATGATTATAGGTCGCTTGGTATTGGAGAAATGAACTCGGACGTAAAACTTAAACTGAGTCAATGAAGTGCGATAAGTAGGTCAGAGTAACCTAATATTGGTGAGAGGCTGTGCTACTCTCCGAGATGCATCCTCAAATCAAGTAATATGATTGTAGGTCCCTTGGTATTGGAGAACTGAACTCGGACGTAAAACTTAACCTAAGTCAATGAAGTGCAATAAGTAGGTCAAAGTGACCTAATTTTTTGGAGGCTGTATTACTCCCCGAGATGCACCCTCACACCAAGTAATATGATTGTAGGTCACTTTGTATGTTAAAACTGATTTTCGTCAACTGGTAACGGAGAACTGGCTGTGGACGCGTACGCCAACGTGGATGAAGGGTGTACTCCATTAGTCCCCTTCAACTTCGTTGAGAAGAACTAATGATGCAGAAATCGATGAAATGCATACAAAAATTGGTACGACTATTTGAAACAAGAGGTAATGTTATACTTTTTACTGCCCCCAGTTTTAGAAAATCAAAATTCTAAAGCCTTATTGCACACCTGCATATGGTGTTTGACAATACTGTATAGAAATAAAATGCATAAATTGAAAAACAAAAGAGACATGTTTATGTCACAAGCTTAAATTGATAATTTTTCAAAATTCGACCCCTGTGGGCCCCTTGTTTAGAAAATCAAAATTCTAAAACCTTATTGCGCATCTGCATATAGTGCATGACAATACTTTATAGAAATAAAATGCATAAATTGTAAAATGAAAGCGGAGTTAAGGTCACAAGCTTAAATTGACAGTTTTTCGAAATTCGACCTCTGTGGGCCCCAATTTTAGAAAATCAGAATTCTGAAACCTTATTGCGCATCTGCATATGGTGCATGACAATACTGTATAGAAATAAAATGCATAAATTGAAAAATGAAAGAAGAGTTCAGGTCACAAGCTTGAATTCCAAATTTTCGAAGTTAAACCTATGTGGGCCCCTTGTTTAGAAAATCAAAATTCTAAAACCTTATTGTCCATCTACAGGTGGTATGCAACCATTCTATATAGAAATTAAATTCCTAAACCCAAAAGCGAAGGAGGAGTTGATGTCTCAAGAAAGTGTGACGGACAGACGGATGGACGGAGACAATTGCTATATCCCCAAACTTTCTTCCAAAGTGCGGGGATAACTAAGCAAAATGACAATGATCAATATATATTAACAAAGGACTACTAGCAGTTACTAACATGCCAGCTCCAGACCTCTGTCTGAATACCGTAAGCACTTGGGATATTTTACAATTGAAGAGGAACAATAACATTACATTGCATCCAAATTCAGTTACTGTATATTCCTTTACAACCCCCTTTCATCAATATCAAAAAAAATATAACCACTTCAAATAAAATTAATTTATTCAATATATAAAATTTAGGTTTCTACCATTTCAAATAGCGTATAAACTATGTTAATAATTTAAAAGTCTGCTCACAAGACACAAGTTCATGATAACAGTTCATTGATTGGATTATCTAGCTACAACAGTTTATACATAGCAGAACAAGTTACACAATACATATTTGATAATGATGGGTGCTATGATTGTGGACCTCCAGCTGATGATAGATTAAACAGTATAGATTTAAGGTTCAGTGCTAGAAATGCTTGATCTGTAGAACACCCTCGTAAGATCTCTTGGATAATACCGACAATGGTGTACACATCAAAAAATCTTTTGTTAGATCTGAAATGAAAAAATTGACCAAAACTTAAAATTCAGTGTACAAGTGTAATTGCTGAGTCAACTTATTAAACTGACAACTGAATATGTAGACACCCAATTTTGTGTACTGTGGATTCATTTATTTTCGTGGATAGCGAAAAACAGGCATTTCGTGGGATACATAAATTTATGGATTGCTGGCTTAGAAAATGAACTGTTGCGCAGTATACAGACCGTCAGATCACCATTTGTAACAACATGTAACGGTTTGAAAAAAAATCAGTCAAGGCATACTGGAGTTCGTGCGCGACATGTAAAAAATTGCTTATATTTTGACCATCTATGTCCCATAATCTGTAACGACAAAAGTGAAAATCGTCAAAACGTTTACACACCCTCAGACCACCATTTGTAATTATGTGTTAAAGTTTGAAGAAAATAAGTCAAGGCGTACTCAAGTTCGTGTGCAACATTTGAAAAATTGCTTATATTTGGACAATCTAAGTCCCATAACTCTGGAATGACAAAACTTAAACAGACTCTCGGACCATCATTTGTAATAATGTGTTAAAGTTTGAAGAAAATCAGTCAATGCATACACGAGTTAGTGTGAGACATGTGAAAAATTGATTATATTTGGACAATCTAAGTCCCATCACTCCAGAATGACAAAATTGAAAATTGTCAAAATCAAAATTGAGCTTTCTTCCGTCAATTCCATGAGAATAGATTGAATCAAATTTGAGTTACGGTACGAAGTGTTGACGGACAGACGGACGGACATTGGTATACCATAATACGTCCCATCTAAGACGGGCGTATCATTTTTTTTTGTAAATTATTGAAATACTTAAATTTGTGGCTTGGCACATCAGATATAATGAAATACTGCTACAAAATTTGACGATCATACTTTGATATTGTACAGTAAAGTACTGATTTTAAGCGCTTAGAAAACAAAAGTCTAAGAAACAGATTATTCAAATTTGTAACGGAACAAAGCTTGTCATGACTTTAACAAAATTAACAAAATCCGTAATTATTTACTTGTTAGGCTAATTAGGTGTGAAATACTAGAGATCACAAAACTGCACTACAACAAACTAGATTTTTTTTTTAATTATTTATATTAAATGTTTTACTTATCTACAATTATTACCAATAATATTCTTCAAAATAAATTAAGTCAACAAATTGTATCAGTAATAATTTAGCTTTATCATATGTGCCCGACTGTTTTCTAGATATGTTTCACTTGGACCATTCATAGCACACCAACAAAACAGATAACAAAGTAACAAGTTAAGGAGAAAATTATGGTTTTCATTGTAAGTGGTCTTGAATTATAAGTGATCATTATAAAGATGAATGGATATACGATTTTTTAAAATCCAGTGGTAATTATCACATGCACATCAGAAAGAGAACATGTTGATATGAAATGAACAGTTTAACAGTGCTTCAAAGATTTGTAACTCAGTAATAAAACATTTGCAAACACAATTTTGATAGTTTTGTTTCCTTTGAAGCACTTTTTATCAGAACTTATCAAAGATCTGGATTAATAGTTGGCAATTTCCAATATGAAAAGAACAAAATTATGTAACTTTTTCAAAGGACAATCCACAAAATTACTACCTCTGAAAATATATTAATCCACAGTAATTACTTTTAAAATAAACTAGAAAATTTGTCTATAAGACATGGATGCCACACCCTAAAAACAATATTGGTGTTGCTTAACTGCATTGTACTATACAAGAGTACTGTAGTGGTGAAATATCATTGATATATTACTATAGGTTTCTGAGAAATGGAGCTAAATGCAAAACTTAACCGAATCAGGATGTACGTACGGACGGACGGACAATGGTAAATCTATATGCAACAGCCACATTCATGGCCGGGCATAATAAAATATTCAACTTACTTATATTTTGACAGTTTCTGGAGAATAATGCTTAGTTTTTCCAACAGTTTGTTGTCTTGAGTTGGTGCCCTTAGGACCATTGCAACAGTTCTAAACCACTGCTCATTACTGCAACTCTCTAGAAAAGGAGTCTGGAAAGGTGTATCAGCAGACATTTGTAGAAAAATATCCATAGCAGCACCCATGAATGCCTGTAATTCATGAAAAAATACTTTATGTTGTTATTCTCTATTTCTTTTAATATTTAATTTTCTACTTTCCACATGTTTTGCAATCTAAAGCAGAAAAAAATCATTTGAAAAGTTTGTAACATTTTGATATTTATTGCTTAGCTTTTCATACACAAATAGATGGGTTGGACAAATATCTTATGTGCAGTTTTAACTTTCTAAATTGGTAAGAAAAAAATGTGACAGATGTACACAAGTGCATCTATTATTACAGTATCAATCTAATTAATCAATTTCTTCCACCGAAATGTTTTTTTTAAATTTTTTGGTTTTATTAGATATATATTAACAAAAATCATTAAATTTATATACGGTAATTTCATTAATTAATGTGATAGCTATGTCATTGCAAAAAGTTGCACATCTACATTTGTGGTAGATTTTATTAATCAGGTGTTGGGTTTGCATCAGTATACAGTTATACGGCATTATTCAGAGAATTCCAATAATAAATGAACATTTTTATACAAATTTATTTACAGTATATAAAATATAACCCTTTCTCTTTGGGAAAACCAAAATACAAACAGAACAGAAAAAAACAAAACCAAGAAACATTTTTGAGACAAAAAACATTACCTTATTTATTGGTTTTAAATACTGTAAGATAACTGGAGTTCCTTGGTAATATAGGAAAAGTTCTTTACATATGTCTGACTTGAGGTCATTTTTTAGTACATCAAATACATGTGCTACTAAGTCAACTGAAATGAAATTATAATATATTTATTCTATTCCTGTTTCCTTAAGGAAACTGTCTATCAAATGAACATAAAAAAAGTGATTATCTACTTAAGATATGCATGTGTGTGGTTACTGAAAAATCTTATCAGTTATTACAATATTGAATACTGATTTTTTTCCTTCATCAAATTTGCATCTGTTTTGATAAGGCCAACTAAAATTAATTAGTAGATTTTCATCCAACTTTTTGAAAAAAATGGGGCGGGTGGGAGGATTTTATTTTTTATTTTTTATTTCATATGAAACTATTTTGTAATTTTTTATTAATATGTAAACGTTATAAAATGGCTTATACCGCTTACTACTCTAAGAATCACGAAAACCATGTTGAATTGTTACAGGAAGTTAACAAAAAACGAAATTATTGACACGGATACCGGTAACAGAGATTAACAAAATCCGGAAATCGTAAATTTTAGAAAATAAAAAAAATCGGGGCGGCACGATTTTCAAGGGGCGGGCTAGGATGAAAATCTATCAATTAATTTTAATTGGCCTAATCAGTGTTTGGAATATAATCTTTTCATGAAATTTTTGTGGCTGAAGGCAAGCAGAGTTCAGATTGCACTTATCCTTTTGGCAACTTTCAAACACTGAATATAAAGGCACACTCCTTCTTATACAACTTTAAACAATACCTTTGAATTTATTACCTTGTGATAAAGTTTTCAGTATAATTAGAGACGACAACAGTCTGACATGCTGGTTAGAACTTCTAAAATAAACACCATCTTTAGTTTTATCAGTCTTTGTCGGGGATAAAGGGACATCACTCTTATCACCACCGTCCATAAATTTGACAGTTTTTGATCTGTATAATTCTTCCCCTAGTCTTCTTAAGGTGGATGAAAGGTTGGATTTCTGAAATAATAAATGGATGATAATTTTGCTGTAAAAGCAGGCAGCTGACATAAGAGGCTAAAGAGTAAAATTTTGTAAAATTTAGTGGGAATCTAAATTTAAACATGAAAATTGCTGACACAGAATATAAAACACAGTCAACAGTGATAAAAAAGTGCTGTAATCAATGTGAATCGTCTAGTCACTTGGGTGAAAGATGCAAAGATGCAATGAGCTAAGTCCTAACTGAAACAATTGAACGTAAGTGATTTTGTTCAATCATGTCCTCAAGGGAAACAAACAATTTGCACCTGTGGAATTTTCAATGTAAAGGGAAGATAACTCTTCCGATGATATTTTATAAAATTAAGTTTTTGTTTGTTTAGTTGGGTTTTTTCGCCGTTTTCAGTACATTTGGCTATTTTGCAGCGGCCAGTTTTTATTGGTGGAGGAAGCCATTTACCCAGAGAGAACAACGACCTTCGGTAGGAAAATTGGCAATTCTTGTCAATGAAGATCGGAGTTGAACACACCCTGCCACAGGTGAGATTCAAACTCACAACCTCAGTGTTGACAGGCTAGTGATCATTAGTAGTCATGAATACCTACCTAGACCACTCGGCCACCGAGGTCCCTTCTATAAAATTAAGTATTACAACCCTGTGATGCATGAAATATGCTCAAAGTGCATTAAAATATTTAAAATAACAGTTTTATTAAATTTTAGGATAGGTTTGAGTTGATAAATTCAAATTGTAACTTTTTTCAAATTTTCAAGTGCATTAATTTTTATATTGGAAATTCCCCATTCAGAATCATTTGTGAGGTATACAACCATAACCGTTATAAACAACTCTACAATTTTATGTTTTGTAGGACGACTCAATAAAGTTAATTAACCAAAAAAAGTTTGTCTAATAATTCTAACGTTTGTTTGTTAGTTTAGTTGGGGTTTAACGCCGTTTTCAGCACATTTTGGCCATTTCGCAGCGGCCAGTTTTTATTGGTGGAGGAAGCCGGAGTACCCGGAGAGAACCACCGACCTTCGGTAGGAAAATTGACAATCCTTGTCAATTAAGATCGGAGTCGAACACACCCCGCCACAGGTGAGATTCGAACTCACAACCTCAGTGTTGACAGGCTAGTGATCATGACGACTACCTAGACCACTCGGCCACCGAGGCCCCTGATTCTAACCTAAGTGAAAAATCCATTCTACGAACTGGGGTCTTCAGGCAATAATTATAAAGTGTGAATAATGATAGTATGAATTTGATTCCTGGATGAAATTTGAACATAAGGACTAATACATTTTACATACCATCATAAAAGCACCTAGGATGCTTAAGGTCTGTGATTAATAAGGATGAGAAAAAAATCCTGTTCAAAATTTAATATCCAAATTGGGTTTGGCTTAAGCTGGGTGTATCAAGATTAATTTCAACATACTTTAAGACAAGGCAGAAATAACAGGAAATCAATCCCTTAAGCTTTGATCAATTTAATATTTCAAATTCCAATGAGTAACATTAATACTTAGATCTTGATGAAAATCATGGTGATAATGTAATCTTTATATATACTTGTTCTTATATTTCATTTTCATTAAAAAAATAAATCTGCAATGTACCTGTTGTCCTGAAGCTTGCTCTACATTGACTAGGGACCAGTAAATGAACTGTAAACAAGGCAGACTTATCTTAAGATTATTTGGTGGGAAATCTCTCAACATGTCAACTGATGTTGGTAAAATCTGAAATGAGAAAAAAATGTTCTCTAAGGTATACAAGACAATATGTGTCAAATTTTCAAACAAATACTATGCAATATTAGTGCCATATCAACCAAGAAGCTGTTTGGGTGACACCATACCAAATTTTCCTTAATGACTGTTTGGAGTCGTCTGCCTGTCAGCTGTACTTCTGCTAGAAAATCTGGTTAAAAATACATGTATATATTATTATGTAAATCTGTATTTAAGATGTTTTGTTCATTTGCATATTTAAGTTCAACAGTTATCATCAGTTTCAAAATAAGAATTTCTGATCTGCTCCACAATAAAATGTCTAATATTAAGAAAAATTCAATTATTGATTCCATGTTTATTATAATACAAACATTCATTCCCTATTGTACCTTGAGAACTCGTTCCAGTATGTAATCAGGAGAGGAGTATCTTTCTATAGATCTGGTTGGTTGATCTGTCACGGCATAACGGAGATGGGCATCACATATCCAGTCCAGCAATATACCCATGACATCGTAACTACAGCTGCTTGATCCAAACTATATGAAATTAAAAAAAGATAACAAATTATACATGTACATGTAGGAACATATTTAAAAACAAAAAAGTCTAAATAATCATGAGATAAAAAGAACTTAACTTGCAAAGAAAAGTTAAAGTGACTAACTCTGACCAGCTTGTCGCAAGACCGTAACATTGACAATTTTGCAAGTGTAAAAAAATATGGGTTTCTCGAACAATTCAAATTTCCTTGAATTTAAAAAAGTGATGAAAAATTTTCAAAAAGATTCACAAGATAACCTGTTTATTTACGTATTTACCAATTTAACTCTTGTGTACTCATTTTAAATTCATTGTTGTTTCTTAACTTGTGAAAATTCAGAGTAATTACAATAGTCAACTTATAGGGAAAGGCACACTGTATGTTGTTTATAAAGAAAAGTTAAATTTACCATATGTCACCAGCTGTTGTAAGATCATTTGTGCATAATTGAACATTACTGTTTTTATGTGGAAAAATAACCTACAGCATTATTCAAATAACATTTAAATGTTATTTCACCTTTTTCTCTTTCTGAGCTTTGATCTTGTCCTCCTTTTGTTGACCTTTCTGTTTAGGCACAGCTATAGACAATGCAATATTTCCAATTTCAACTTCTTTCTGTCGTTCAGCAAAGTCTTGTTTTCTCTGTAAAAAAACACCAACATACTTAAATTAAAATGTTTGTTTAAACAGATAATTTTTATATAATCACCTGCAAATCCTTAATTATTATCTATATAAGGGAATTGTCAGCACAGAGTTACCTTTAAGTACATGGGAAGGGAAGTTAATAATTCTTCCTAAACTTTGTTGATGAACCTATTATTTTTCTATTTTTTGTTCAGCTGTACAACATACAGCCTTCTCTTAGTAAAATACTTTCGCATTCCAACCTTAGTTCAATTAAATAAAATAACTGTTCAAAATTGTGTCCTGATTAATCTTTGAAAGTGTGGTTTACTGCAGTAACAAATTTGTCAATATGAACTTTGTATTGAAAATAAACAAACCTGTAAATTTGTCAGTCTGGACTGGACACTGACAGCCTGCTTTTCCAATCTGTCATGCTGACTCTGAAGAGCATCAAACTGAAAAAAAGCATATTATTTCATGAAAATCTTGGTTGCACAAATTTTCTAAACATCCAAGTTGTCACAAATTTTTTTCTAAATCATCTTTTTGTCTTATCAAAACTTTCACTTGCATCATTTTAAGTTTTATGTTTATAAAGATTCAGCATTGATGTACATATTTAGTACAGTGCTATAGCTTGATGTACATATTTATTACAGTGCTATAGCTTGATGTACATATTTAGTACAGTGCTATAGCTTGATGTACATATTTAGTACAGTGCTATAGCTTAAGTATGGTTTCTATTTCAGAACTGAGTTTATTTTGAATGTACTTTAATTATTTGATGTAATATCTTAAATGCAAAATTATTAAAAAACACTTTAAGTCAGGTAATAAGAAATAAAAGAAATTAACTATCAAATTGATAGCAAACCAATTGTTTTGGTTCTTCACTGTTTAGAGCCAAATATACGACCATTGCCATACAGCATTTGATCCAGTGATGATTTCCGAACCATTAATAAAACGGAAATTCTGTAAAGCAAGCCATTATGCTATGTATGATAAAGAAACTATAACATACAAATCCGGATTGTAAGAAGTGGAATTCAATTTTGAAATGAAAACTAGAGGCTCACCTGGCTTTTATTAAGTCATTTGAAAATGTAAGCTCTTTTGTATCCACAAGGCTGTTAAAGAAATGCAAAATGTCAAAGTAACCTTGATATTTGACCCTTGACCAGAAAAAGGGCCATTGGTTGATCAGATGAATCTCAACCAAAAGTGGATCATTTGTAGAGGGTACTCTTGTCCTCAATCCTGCAAAGTTTCAAACATTTCATAATGTGGTTTCACAGGAGAAGATTTTTGAAAATTGGCTAATCAAAATCAAAGATGGCTTCTGGCAGCCATGCTGTTCATCCAACCAGAACCAACGGTGAAAAGTTTGTAGAAGTCCTTCCATACATCTTTCCCCCCCCCCCTCCTCCCCAAGTAGTTTCAGAGGAGAAGTTCAAAATGTGGAAAGTTGACGGAGGATGACGGATGATGAAAAACGGACGCAAAGTGATGACATAAGCTTACATGGACTATAGGCCAAGTGAGCTAAAAATTCATGTCTGTCCATCAAAAAATCATCAAATTTTCAGCCAATCAAAACCAATTTTACATGCAAAATTACATTGTATACTATTTTACTCACATCCTTTTTCAGAGCATCATTAGCCTTAACTAATGTTTCAAAATTATCTTTCAGTCTTCTATTTTCCTTCATTTTTTCTTTCAGCTGCAGATCTAGTTTTGCCATCTCTTCTTTGTTTTTCTGAAAAAAAATGCTGATTTATAATTGAGGTAAAGCAAATCTTTCAAAGATAACTTTTTGTTGAAGTAACATCATTTTTTCAAACAGTTTTAAAAAAAAAAATCTGTTCGAAAATTCAATCTGCAGTATTATTCTATAATCCCCAAGATAGGTATATTTTGTCAATTAAGGAGTTTGGTATATGAGAAGACATTTTCCGCAATAAGTCCGCAATAAGTCTAAACAAGACCAAATGAAATATGTGATAAACTTTATCAAATCCAACAGTTGCCAAAACTCTAATGTGACGTCTACTGATGGGACATATTGTGTACCAAACAAAACCAATGGGGTTGCTAAAAAACCAGGACAGTCAAGGCATCCAAGAAAAATAAGAACTTCAAAATATTTTTAGACATGTGACTTAATTGTTTTACTTTTGAAGTGTTTAATAAATAAGATATAATATTGTTTCTACGAATTTCTTATATGCATCGGATTTCAAATGTATCCTTCAAGTGAATTCTTTCATATTCTACTGATTTCTTGGGTATTTTTAGGTATTCTTGGGTATTTCTTGGACCCAATTTATAGATAAGGTTTTACTGTTAATAGCGGTGTCGGTGGCACTCATACACAACACAGCGCCACCACTGTTGATAGTAAAACCTTGTCTAACAAGCCCCTGTTACCTGTATATGAGGACAAAGAAAAATAATGGTTGTTTTCCCCTTAACCGGGTCAACACTTTTTTCAGGAAGATAAAAAAAAATAAAAACTGCCAAGTGTCTTCTTACAGAGCTATTTGGATTTTTTTTTCTGTAAACAATATTGGTCATTTCTTTATCCACATTTCGCAATGTAAAGCACAACATAACAGGTCAACTGTTCAGGTCGTGGTTTTGTTTCAATGTCCAGGTCATTGATATATATCATCAATATGCGCTTGTGGTAAAAGGAAAATGGCATTGATTTCAACCGTTTCTGTCACCACTGTAATTAATTTAGATCTCCGCCACCAGTGTGCTGAGTGCCAGTGTTTTGGCAGTTCAATTGAGAAAATATCTCATTTATCAGAGAAAGTAAAATTAATGCAACAACCAAAAAAGAACAACACATAAGAACGGAAAGTTGAATCAACAACACAGTCTTCTAGCCAAAAAATTAAGACTACTAAATAAAAAAAAACCTGCCTACAGGGCCTAAAAAATTTGATCATGTTAGGGGAAATCAATAATTGATTTTTCTTGGCCTGAATAGCAGGATATAATGGAACCAACGTTCCTATTAGAGAGTATCAGACCTAAATTTCTTCTTGCTTTAAGTCTTAGAAGAATTTGTCTATTTAAGTTCCTTCAATATGCATAGTATATTCACGGTGGAAATATCATTTGCCCTATTTGTAAACAGTTGTCAAATTCAGGTCTGGAGTATAAATCATGTTATGATTCTTTGAAAAACTTAGTCACTCATTTCTTTTTGCAATATTTTTGTTAGATGGTAAATGTGTCCAGTGTTCTTGATGCACTGGCTATCACAAGCAAAACACAGATTTAAAAAAAAAATAATCTACCATAACAGGAATCAACTACATGTATTGTCACTGAGTATTGTTTAAAATATTGGTTTTTGATATCTTCCCTGCTATTGTATCATCTTTTCTCGAAATTTAAAAATTTTTGAGTTTCGTTAATCTAAAAAAAAAAAAGGCAACACAAAACATAAACCAGTTGATAATGCATTTTTTTAGTATACTAGAACTCTACATTTTCTAGCAAAATTTAACAAGGTTCTATGATGAATTTTAACAGCTGACATGTAATTTAGAGCAATTCATTCATAAACTGAAATCATAAATGTGTCTCTTATTTTCTTTGGACTGTATAATGAAGCCTTGAACCCTTACCTGTTCAATGACTTTAAGTTTTTCTCTGACTTCATGTTCAGTTATAGTTTTAACATTAGCTGATGATATGGCTACAATTCTTTCTCTTTCCTTTACTTTTTCCTCTCTTTCGTGTAACTTTCTATTTTCAAACTAAAAGAAAAAACATACACTTATTACTGAAACCTATTTTCAGCAAATAAATCAGAGTTATCTCCCATGAGTTTTTACCAACTAGTTGCTGTAAGATCTCATGAAAAAGACTTAAGAGATGAAGATGCATCTAAATAGCTTAATTTCATATCAAAAGTCTATAATCTTAAAACTTTAATGAAAATCGTAATTCAAAACACTATATGAAGTTCAAATTAAAATCCTTTGATACTAGTTTCTATGCGCAAGATGTGCACATTTCGTCTATTTATGAATCATCAGTAATGTGCGGGTCTAAGATGTTGAAAAACAAAATCAAAACTCAAAGAGTTGAAGAACAAATTGAAAAAAGCAGACATGATCAAAAGGGGTATAGCCAAAGCCATCTTGGGACAGACCTATGCACAAGGGAGATAAATTTTTCAATTTTGTAACAATAAATTTTAAGTAACAATTTAGGGGTTGTATAAAAATACTAGCAACTGACCTGGAGCTACCCTCCACCAGCAGTTCAACATATCCCATGACATCGTACCGTTTTTCAGTTTTTTTTTCATCTAAATTCTTTTTATTGTAAATTAGTCTTTAAAAAGAAGCCTTCAGGGGAATATAGTCAAAATGTAAATCCTTGTTATCTTGATAGTTTAATTTTTGTACAATCAGAATATCTAAATAAAAGTTTCCCACATAAAAATATTACAATTCAATTTTTTAAGTGCTTTAAAGGGAAGGGAAATAACTCTTTAAAATTTTACTTTTCGGTTACCTTTAATTTATCACTGATGACCTGAAGCTCTCTATAAATGTCTTTCATACTTTCTTCTTTACTTCTGTTTAAATCTGCATCTATCAAAATAAAAAGACAATTGGGACATATTTGGAATGAATGTCTAAGAGAAAGTAATATATTATGCATGTGTTCCCATGGAAATTCATTCCCAATTATAGTTCAATAATTCACTAGTCAGTGTAAATGAGATGAAGAACAATGGTACAAAATTTGTCCTGCAATTGGCATTACAATAGACAAATAACAGGTGTCAAATACAAAAAAAATGTGTTTATATACTATACAAATACAGAATTAAGCCTCACATTTTCCCCAGTTCTTTAGCCTCATACAAATATTTCCTATATTCTTCTATAGTACACTAATATAGTATATATATATATTATGACAAACTACAAGGGTAATTGAAGAATGGAGCCACCAGTGCCCTCTGGTAAGCATTAGTTACTACAGACATATTTCATGTCATAGATCCCAATTTATTTGTATGTCCATTGTTTTTTGCTGTATCTATTCCTTACATTTCATGTTTGATCCTAGACTTATAATTTGATTTTGGAATTTAACTTTAATCACAGAGGTACTGTGGGAAAGCTCACAAAATGATGGCTCTTTGTCAAAAATATTATATTGGTGATGTATCATTATTTCCACTTAAAGATTCAGACTGTAAACACTTTGCTATCTTTGTGTTTCATGAATTGCATTTTTTAAAGGATTTGTGCTTAAAAGATTTACAAAACCGAAAGGCAGATTGATTCATATGTACATCCCCTCCCCCCAAAAGAAAACCAATAAAATATTTATGCAAACAACATAAAAACACAAACACATGGTTAGATGCAAATAAATACTAGATGAATGTAACAGTTTCTGCTTCCAAAAACATTTTTGCAGGATTACCTCCATCCCCTACATGGTCCGAATGATAAATTTTCTTTTTCCGCTGATGTTTGGAATGTTTCTTGTGTTTAGCTTCATTGAGATAGAAATCTGAGAGACTATCAGACTCGATGACTTGACCATGTGTATTGTCATCTGGCCGGTTTATAGGAGTTACTGTTGAGTCTGTAGAAAAATATAAATGTGATTAGTAAACTTTAATTTCTATGCTAGTTTGGTTTGAATATTTATTCAAAAGTCAAATTTTCCCCATAAAGATGTTGGACTGGAATTTTTTTCATATACATCTTTATATGTTGTATATCTGTGTAGTTTATGTTGAAATAATTCCACTTCACAGTTTATTTGTGCTGACAAGATTCGTGGGGGGGGGGGGGGGGGGGGGGCAGATTGACAATGTGTTACCTATAAAGCCCCAACTTTTATGGGGAGGATAATAAGCCTGTAATTTTGAAAAACATATATATCCTGTATACATGTATATTTTTTTTTTTTCTATACACACATTTAAAATAATACACTGAATTGAGTATTTACTCTGTTGTTTTTATGTTTGTCTTTTGTAAGCTTTTTTGTTATATTTTGTCTAGAGTTCTGTCTGTTGGGTTGCTTTGATTGATTGGTATCTCATTGTTGACATTTCATGTTATACTTTTTGGTTATTATCTTTTTTAAGTACCTAGGTCACTCTCATCACTTTCTGCAAAATCCATCTTCTTTGGTCTTATTTTAGCCTTACTCATTCTGTAATATAAATAAATAAATGTAAGATTATGTTGGAAAGGAAGGAAGTATAATATAACAAATTAATTTTTTTTAAGATATGTATACATGTGATATCAAATCTTGAATTGCCTGAAATTTTATGCAATTTTCCCATAATTTTTGGTTATTCTGAAAAAATATCACTGAGGATTATGGAAATAAAAACATATTTCCAGCCATATATGAGTGGGCAAAGTAACTGAACATAAGCAGGTAAAGTTAATATTTTTAGTAACTAAAGCCCAAAATACATGTTTTGAGGATAATTTAAATTTATTATTAACCTAATTAATCATAAAAGAGCCATTAAGCCATCAAAAACCAATATTTTAAACAATACTCAGTGACAATACATGTAGTTGATTCCTGTTATGGTAGATTATTTTTTTTTTAAATCTGTGTTTTGCTTGTGATAGCCAGTGCATCAAGAACACTGGACACATTTACCATCTAACAAAAATATTGCAAAAAGAAATGAGTGACTAAGTTTTTCAAAGAATCATAACATGATTTATACTCCAGACCTGAATTTGACAACTGTTTACAAATAGGGCAAATGATATTTCCACCGTGAATATACTATGCATATTGAAGGAACTTAAATAGACAAATTCTTCTAAGACTTAAAGCAAGAAGAAATTTAGGTCTGATACTCTCTAATAGGAACGTTGGTTCCATTATATCCTGCTATTCAGGCCAAGAAAAATCAATTATTGATTTCCCCTAACATGATCAAATTTTTTAGGCCCTGTAGGCAGGTTTTTTTTTATTTAGTAGTCTTAATTTTTTGGCTAGAAGACTGTGTTGTTGATTCAACTTTCCGTTCTTATGTGTTGTTCTTTTTTGGTTGTTGCATTAATTTTACTTTCTCTGATAAATGAGATATTTTCTCAATTGAACTGCCAAAACACTGGCACTCAGCACACTGGTGGCGGAGATCTAAATTAATTACAGTGGTGACAGAAACGGTTGAAATCAATGCCATTTTCCTTTTACCACAAGCGCATATTGATGATATATATCAATGACCTGGACATTGAAACAAAACCACGACCTGAACAGTTGACCTGTTATGTTGTGCTTTACATTGCGAAATGTGGATAAAGAAATGACCAATATTGTTTACAGAAAAAAAAATCCAAATAGCTCTGTAAGAAGACACTTGGCAGTTTTTATTTTTTTTTATCTTCCTGAAAAAAGTGTTGACCCGGTTAAGGGGAAAACAACCATTATTTTTCTTTGTCCTCATATACAGGTAACAGGGGCTTGTTAGACAAGGTTTTACTATCAACAGTGGTGGCGCTGTGTTGTGTATGAGTGCCACCGACACCGCTATTAACAGTAAAACCTTATCTATAAATTGGGTCCAAGAAATACCCAAGAATACCTAAAAATACCCAAGAAATCAGTAGAATATGAAAGAATTCACTTGAAGGATACATTTGAAATCCGATGCATATAAGAAATTCGTAGAAACAATATTATATCTTATTTATTAAACACTTCAAAAGTAAAACAATTAAGTCACATGTCTAAAAATATTTTGAAGTTCTTATTTTTCTTGGATGCCTTGACTGTCCTGGTTTTTTAGCAACCCCATTGGTTTTGTTTGATACACAATATGTCCCATCAGTAGACGTCACATTAGAGTTTTGGCAACTGTTGGATTTGATAAAGTTTATCACATATTTCATTTGGTCTTGTTTAGACTTATTGCGGACTTATTGCGGAAAATGTCTTCTCATATACCAAACTTGATGTAAACTAGATATCCATCGAAATAATCTTAGTTAAAAAATTTAAATAAAAAAAAAAAGTAATGTAAAATTGCATTTGTAACAGCAGGTCCTCTCTATAAGACTTAAGATCATTTGATCTATTATTAAGAAGAACAAAAATAAACAAATATTATATAGACATGTGAAAAATTATAGGTCATCTTAAAATATTTTTGTTTTAAAAGTAACCCTATCTTTGCTTATTGTTGATGGCCACATATATTGTTTAATGATTTTTTGATGGCATGCTTTCTCATTGACGCATACTCCATATACTTCGATTTTCATATTTAACAATCATTACTTTGACTCTCAGTATGAGATTTTTTTTTTCGTTTTTCACTGACAATTATTTCCATGCTTCAATTTTTCTTAAAAATCTATTTAAATAAGCAAAATCAATTTGGGAGGAGTCACATTTAAATAATACAATTTACGTTATGTGTAACCAACCTGTTCTATGTAATTAGGAAATTCATGACAATAATTAATACTGATTACCTATTACGATTTTTTGCAAACAACCGATGACTGTTAAGCAAAGCACATGTATTTAATGTATTGTAACATTATTGGTACACAATTCTTGCTTCCGAAATGACAATAGAAAATAATATAAAATAGATTTCACGTATTTCGGGTTATTCTTGGGTGTTTGTATGGACCGCCATAAATTTGCATGTGATTCACAATCTATTTCAACGTAAATTCAATGCCATATTGACGTCAAGTACCACGATATAGTGAGCTACTAGTATACTAGCTACAATAATGTAGCTCCTATGACAACTTTTGACTCGACGGAGCTACAAAGCAGTCCCATTACTCGTAATGGGGCAGTCGGGTGTGATTCACATCTGGGGGTTTTAGGCATATTTTCCACCTGTTTTGGTTCAAAAACTTTAAAAATATTATATTTATATCATTATCCGTTAAAATAAAGTAACATATCATCACCTAACGGGAGATTTCAAATCTAGAAATCTGGCATTCAAAATTTTCATCCATGTTTTGAATTTGTTTTCTTTTTCAAGTCCCGGAGGGGTTCTGACGCTAAAGTCACGTTCCAAATAATGAAGTTTCCATTGATAAAATACTACAACGATATCCGTATAAGGTCAGGCCACACCCCCTGTGATCTCGCGATACATTTCATGGTGAAAAGAAAACAATTTTGAAACTGACAAAATGACCAGACGATTTCGACATTAATAATGAAGTAATGTTACATTTAATATGCTGGAAATTATACAGTTCAATGATATTTCAGGAAAACACGACCTCTTATTACTATACATAAAAGTTATTTTTGCTCCATTACGAGTAATGGGACCGCTTAGTAGCTCCGTCGGGTCAAAAGTTGTCACAGGAACTACATTATTATAGCTACTACTATACATCTAGGTTGTACAAATCAGGTAATGAAATTAATATTGGTCATACTAATTTTCACAAACTCATCAAATTTATAAACTTGTGGCTGTGCAAGTTGTGGCTGTGCAAGTTGTGCCTTGTGCCCCAAGCTGTTGTCTTGTTCAGACAGGTCGCAAAACTGTTTGCAATAAGATATTTGCAAATTTCTTCACCAGTAACCTTTCAAAACATTTCTTTCAATAAAAATACAAATTTTAAAGGGTTTGGTGTAGCCTATATTAATTCAAGTGTATAAGCGAAAAAAATGCTGGACTGAACATTTGTTTGTTTATATCTTCTTACGCCATTTTGAAATTTGATTCTAAAATCTTTGGACTTATCGGTTTATATATGGTACATGACGAAACTTCCGCATAAATAACTTTTCGAATTCTCTCCGTACTTTTCATTGTTATTAGTCAAGGTCAAGGCCATTTCGCGGTGAAAAAAAAATCTGCGATGCTGTCTGTTGCGACCTTTTTAGGTTCCTTTTTAACCAGGACTGGTGGGGGACAATCAGGTTAATTGATAAAATTACATCAGTCACAATCCATTTACTCGTTTCAATACCTTGCACTCAATTGAAGCTTCAGCTTTTCATTCCACAACACAAACCACAGCCACAGGAACAAGATGTTCTTTCAATATTTAAAAAATAAGCGCAATGGGAAGAAAATTGTGTCAAATATGTATCTTTTTTCTATACATTATTTTCTTTCCGTTAATATAGATAGAACGTCTTGTGTGAGTAAACCAACTCAACAATCTAATTCAAATTAGTTCTTCGCACTTGCTTTTTATTTTTGTTTGTTGTTTATATGTCGTGCGTGGGAAATCTAACTGCAGTTGCTTGAGGGTCATGTCAAGGGTCAGATTTGCAGAACTTTGACCAACCAATAAGTGTCTAGAAAGTCATTTACAATTATTGAACCAATCAACGAAGTTCTCTAATACCCTGTCGGGGTTCAACTTCAGTTTTTGATTGAAGAGTTTTTTTTTCTACCAGCTCTCCCGTTGTCAACATTTCAATGTTTATGAACAAGAATCCACACAATACACAACTGTTTGTTCTTATACATATTTTTCTAGGTGTTAATAAACCCCGAGGGCATTGATATTTGTAGGTAGACTTAAAAACAATAAATTTTAACGATTTGGATTATTAAATAAAAATCGCATGGAGACTGCCATATTTGTTATTTGTTAATTTACATTCGGAATTACTCTAGATGCTACAGTAACTTCTATGTCAGTTCTATACCCTACGATTTTATAGTGGCATTGCTGATTTGCTACTGCAAATTTTACCCGAGACATGACCCTCAAGTGGGTGTAGTTAGATCTCCCACGTGCAACATATAAACGACCGAACAAATATAAGGAGCAAGTGCAGAGAACTAATTTTAATTAGATTGCCAACTTAGGCATTAGCTGATTAGTCTGAATTTCCTCTTACCCTGCAACTCTCCTTATTTTATTTGGATATTGATATGTTGCTTTAGGGTAAAAAAAAGTTGGAATATCAGTGGTACTGTGGTACCACATTTCAAACACTTCGTACGCTCTTTCGTTAGTATTGTGCAAACCCAATCTACCTAGTTGATTCCAGAATGATTATACTGCATGCTGATATAATTTTTATTGCACATATTTATTTTAACTAAAATTCCAAGTATTTTTAACGACAACCTTCCTTTGTTGTCAAGATGCTTGAAAATGACAAAGAGGGGTTGTCATTTAAATATACTTTAATTAAAATGAAATATGGGCAATTAAAATGATACATGTATCAGCATGCAGGATAATCATTCCAAATCGAACTAGGTAGGTCGCGTTGTACATTAATAACTGAAAAAGTGTAAGAAAAATATCTGTCGTCCATCTGTCCACAATAAAAAAAAAAAATGTTTCCTCTGAAACCGCTTGGCCGATTTGGACCAATATTTAATGGAATGGTCCTTGGGTGGCCCCCTTCCGAAAATGGGTCTGGCATTCCCGACTTCCAACAAACATGGCTGCCATGACTAATGATAGAATAAAAGGGTGATGAATTTCAAAATCTCCTACATGGCCAATTGGAACTAGACGTAGCAGCAGTGGTCCTTAGATGGTCCTCTTTCAGAATTGTTTCCAATGACCCGGAATATCAACCAAGATGGTCACCACAGCCCAACTTGGTTTAACATAGGACCTCATGGGAAATTCAATTTAAAATCATCTTGTCTGGAACCATTGAGCCAATTGGAACAAGACTTGGCAGCAATGGTGCTTGGATGGTCTTCTTTCAGATTTTTGTCCGATGACCCAGACTGTCAACCAAGATGGCCACCACAGCCAAACATAGTTTAACATAGGACCCTATGGGAAAATTCATTAAAAAATCTTCTTGTCTAAAACAACTAAGCCTATTGGAACCAAAGTTGGTTTTTGCTGAAAAAAAATTCATTTGAACATTTCTGTCATAATGAATTCATTGTTAAATGTGAAAGAAGAAATGAATTCACAGTTCAATAAATGATTGATTGTTGCTATTAACTAAAATTAAAAACTTTTTAAAACCTGACCGTATTTTAAAAACTTACAAGAATGTGATGTTTACTGTCTATATTTCTTTACTTTAGCAAAGATAGGAAATTTCCAATGGGTTCATACAAGTTACCACAAGCCTGGTTTGTTGCTAGAGATGGTGAAGTCATTTGTACCACCATTAACATATGAATCACATAAAGGGATGGCTGGTCGGATTGCTGTCATAGGAGGATCTAAAGAGTAGGTTTTTATACTATTTATATAAGACATTAAATATTGAAATAAATGTTTGAGATTTGCTCTATGAAACTGTTGTAATATCAATAGAACTTATGGGGTTTGTCCTACTTTTAATAAAGTCTTAATTGAAAGACCTTGTTTCCATGTGTAAATAGTTCTCTGTTAGTAATGTGACTTGTTTCTTCAATAAAAAATTGCTGCTGGAGTATATCTCGTTATAGTGAAAGTGACAGTGTTATAAAACTCCAATGAACCATACCAGAACCAGTGAACTGTAACAATCTGTTACCATAAATCATATCTTCATATTTTAAGTATAGAATTAAGTTCAGCGAATTAGCAAACTGTCTAAGTTGACTGTTTCAGTAGTAATATATAATTAATTTAACCTACTCTGGAAATCATGTGAATTGGAAAAATCTTACCATTAAATATAAAAAGACAGCCATTGTGTATGGTTTTGAATGAATTATCAATGCTTTAATTATCCATATTTTAGGTATACCGGTGCACCATACTTTGCTGCGATATCTGCATTGAAACTGGTAGGTTTGTATTGTCTACCTAGATTACTTAAGAATAAGAATGACAAACTGCCTTGATGATCTTATGGTATCGTGGGTTCGATCCCCGGCCAGGTCAAGCCAAAGACATTTAAATTGGTGTTTGTTGTTTCTCCTCCAAGCATGCAGCATCTAGGAGTAATGGGGTCGATATAATGTGTCCATGTGGGGTGATATGTCTTCCTGTGGACAGTTATGATCCTCGTGCACTAGCATGTTAAAAATGCAGCTCAGCTTGTCGGTCTAGTACAAAGCAGGGGTCATATTCATATCATATCAACATGTTCTTGTCCTGATATGCACCTAATGGCTGCCACTGGGCATTAGGCAATAATTCATCCATCCATCCATAAGAATAAAATTATTAATATATGTGTAATGTATGAAAATTTAGCAGTTGAGTAGGTTGGAAGTTTTTTTTCAAATAGGAAAGATGTTTTATATCTATGAATTTATATTTATGTTCTGTTATCAAAAAAAAATTTGGACTGTTTTTAGATACAATCAGGACTTATATTGTGAATGCTTATTTATATGCAGTAGAATATCATGTTTGCAAACCATAGTGGTCAGGTGTTAAATCACTTGGCTTTTTATAAGCTATGTGGCCTCTGCTTTAAATTTGCTATTATTCAATTGAAATTACTTGATATTTATATCAGTTTGCATTAATGATTTTTAGTTACATTATTGTATTGATGTAAGGACTAGAAAATTATAAGTTACAGAAATAATGCAAAACGGCTTCAACTTTGATTGAGAAAACCATGGTAATTGACCTGAGTAGAAATTATAGTGGTTCTTCCGTAAATAATTTTAACTTTTCAGGTTTTACAATTTTCTTCACACACTTATCTCCCTTGCACACTTTACACAGTTATCTCCCTTAGAACAGTTTTATCGAAAAAGAAGTGAAACAGAAAAGTGAAATGTAGAATAAACTCTTGAAACAATCTCTCTACGTGCTTCTATTAACAATTGTGTCATGTACAAATTGTAATATCCGATCATTTCAATATGAGGACCTACTTGTTGCACTTTATTGACTTAGGTTAAGTTTGATGTCCGAGTTCAGTTCTCCTATACCAAGCGACCAACAATCATATAAAAATATCACAAGTATGCCTTTTAATTTTTCTAGTCTTTTGGGCTTTTTAGATCTTAAAATTGGGTAGCCCATCATCAAAAAGGAAAGTGCCAGGCGTCAGGCTAGTTAATTTTTCAATCCGTTTTAATATATGCAAATTCCACACAAGTTTTTTAAAGATTAAACTTAATTTAACATGGATTTTTTAAAACATAACCTTAAATACATATTCAACTAACTTGTGTTAACTAATGTTTGTATTTTATCATTATAATCTTTGAATTGTAGGGTGCAGATTTATCACATGTTTTCTGTACAGAAGGAGCTTCAACTGTGATAAAAAGCTACAGCCCAGAATTAATAGTCCATCCTATACTGTAAGTTTAAATTATCACTTCCGTCATATAGTATCTCAGTTTGTTCAGCTCTTTCATAATCCTACATCATGGCATCATATTCCTACATCATTGCATGCTTGATTAACACATTTTGGCCTGATCTGGACCCAATATCATAGACATTACAAAGTATGCATTGACCAGAACTAAGAAAAAAAACTTCATGTTTCCAGTAACAGCTCATATAAACATAAACCTGGTGCCATGTGGTTTTTCTAGTGTATTTTATACCTCGAACCTTGAGAGTACCTCTGTAGAAAGCATAAAATCAAGAAAGATTGGTTCTCTGGGTTTAATATTCAAATATTGTCTGTATAGCCACTAAATACAATATGAAGCTTAATGATATTTTTTGTTATTGGAAAGTAGACAAAATTGTCAATATTCAAAATTCACAAAATAGATTGCCAAAAATATCTGAAAAAAACACCTAACATGTGGAAATTGTTGATTTTAGTGATTTTGTACTGATTATTTATTTTACAGAGATTCCAAATTTGCAGTAAGAGAGACAAGTGATTGGTTACAGAGGATGCATGCTGTTGTGTTAGGTCCAGGTCTAGGTCGTGATCCTGTTGTGTCTTTAGATAAAGCCAAAGTAAGAACGGTTAAAGTTGAACAGTGACCTGACAAAAATAATTTTTGAACAACAAAATTGACAGTCCATTATGTTTTTCAATAGAGTTATCTCCCTTAGACCAGTTTTTATTGAAAAAGAAGTGAATATAGAATAGACTCATGAAACAAACTTCCTTTAAGCATTCAAGCAACAAGTGTGTCATGTACAAATAATATTACATTATGATTTCAATATGCACAATGATTTCATAGTTAATTTTGGATTAATTTTATTTCATTTGATACCAATTTCAGTGGCACAAAAGTTAAAGTTTGTAATGCAATGCATATTTCCTAATGCTTTATTACTACAGGACCATGAAAACTTAGTATCCTTGAAATAACAAATTTTTAGTTCAAACTGAAGAATTATATCCATAAAATTAATGTATCTTCAGTTCAACTTAAAAAGTAAAGTAAAAATTATGTGAAATCAACACTAAAATTATCAACTAGAAATACAGGATACCCACACCCACTCCCTGTTTTTGCACAAGGAGAAAAGAAATAGGGTCTTAGAAGGGTGAGTAATTCAGAAACTAATGATCAAATTTATATTATTGTTGTCATTGTGATAAGTAGAGAAAAGAAAAGGTCTACAAATAGTCATTTTCATTTGCAAATTTTTAAAATATATGAAAGTCAGAATTTTAAAAAAATAATTTATTTCAGGGTATTTTAGAAGAAGTAAAGAAGAAAAACCTTCCACTGGTTGTAGATGCTGTAAGTAAAATGTGGATGTAGAAGTTTTATGTGTTTGTTTCCTCTCACAGAACTGTTGGAGACAAAGTTATAATGATTGTCTGTCTGTCTGTTACAGTTTATGCTTTCTTCTCCTCAGCAATGACTGGATTGCTTTTTCTCTTTTCTTTGGAAGTGTTGTTTGATTTAAAGCCATTCCTCATATTCATTTTAAATATCAAAATGAAATTATTCTCACCCTCAGACTCTGTAGTAAATCATAAGTTCAGTGTTTTCCCAAGAAATTTTTAATAGCATTGTGTTAGAACATTATCATAGATTTGTCACAGATCATTAGTTCGCCTGAACAAAGTTGAGGGGGACTGTTTGAGGCACCCCGACATCCATGTCCACATGTGTGTGTGTGTTTGCATCCGTGTCCACAACCAGTTCTCAGTTACTAGTTGATATAGGGTCATATATTTTTGTGTGCAGGTGCATGATGAAGAGACTTACCATGTGACATAAGATGATGGTCATATGACCCATATTACACGGTTGACTGGCTTTTAAGTTTTATGTCAAAAATCAGTTTTAATATATAAAGTGACCTACAATCATATTACTTGGTGTGAGAGTGCAGGGAGTAACGAAGCCTCCTTCCAAAATTAGGTCACTCTGACCTTCTTATCGTGCTTCATTGACTTAGGTTAACTTTCTCGTCCGAGTTCAGTTCTTTGATACCAAGGGACCTACAGTCATATTACTTGGTGTGAGGGTGCATCCCGGGGAGTAACACAGCCTCACACCAAAATTAGGTCACTCTTGCCTACTTATCTTACTTCATTGACTTAGGTTAAGTTTTATGTCCGAGTTCAGTTCTCCGATACAAAGTGACCTACAGTCATATTACTTGGTTTTGAGGGTACATCTCGGGGAGTAACACAGTCTTTTACCAAAATTAGGTCACTCTGACCTACTTATCACACTTCATTGATTTGGGTTAAGTTGTACGCCTGAGTTCAGTTCTTCGATACCAAGGGATACAATCATATTACTTGGTTTTGAGGGTGCATCTCAGGGAGTAACACTGCCTTCTACCAAAATTAGGTCACTCTGACCTACCTATCACACTTCATTGACTTAGTTTAAGTTTTACGCCCGAGTTCAGTTCTTCGATACCAAGGGACCTACAGTAATATTTCTTGGTGTGAGGGTGCATCTTAAGGAGTAACACAGCCTCCCACTAAAATTAGGGCACTCTGACCTACTTATCACGCTTCATTGACTTGGGTTAAGTTTTACATCAGAGTTTAGTGTCTCCGAGACCATTGGACCTACAGTCTTATTTCTTGGTGTGATGGATGCATCTTAGGGACCAAAATAAGGTCACTCTGACCTACTTATCGCCCTCTATAGACTTAGGTTAAGTTTTATGTCCGAGTTCAGTTCTCCGATAACAAGGGACCTACAATCATGTGACTTGTTGTCAAGGTGCATTTCAGGGAGTAACACAGCCTCCTACCAAAATTAGGTCACTCTGACCTACTTGTTCCACTTTATTGACTTATGTTAAGTTTTACGTTCGAGTTCAGTTCTCCTATAACAAGCGACCTACAATCATATTACTTGGTGTCAGGGTGCACAGCCACAGCCTCCCACCAAAATTAGGTCTCTCTGACCTATTAATCGAGCTTCATTGACTTAGGTTACGTTTTACCTCTGAGTTCAGTTCTCCGATACCAAGCGGCGTACAATAATATTACTTGCTGTAAGGTTGCATCTCGGGGAGCTACACAGCCACACATCAAAATTTGTGGGTGAACAAGGCGAACTTTGTAATCGTCAATTTCTGATTACAAAATGTAATCATATTTCATGAAATGTTATCTGAATGTTCTATTGATTGATTAATGATACATTTCAAATTGTTTCAGGATGGACTCTTTCTCATAACAGAATATCCAGACATAATAAAATCATATGGAAAGGCTATACTGACACCAAATGTTGCTGAATTTGGAAGATTATATGAAAAAATGGTAAATTATTTGTTATTATTATATATTCAGTAAACCTGATTTTGAATAAACAGATATTTTGATTACACACGTCAATTTATTTAAAAATCTGCATTGAACATTTTGACACAGTACATAGTTTATAGAGGGTTGAGGGTTTATAGAGAATATAATATATACCTTTGTGGGAGAAAATCCTTATGAATTACTTGACAATGGTTTAGTTTAGTTTAAACTTATTTATTTATAATATGGTGGATTGGAAAACAAGTTATACCAACTTATGCTAATCCCTTTCCACTTGGCAGGTGTGAGTGTGGTCCTTGTGATGGCATTTTCACCTACTCCATTTCAAAATCTACAGGGGAGTCTAATGTGCTAAGGGTGTTACTCTACCTTAACATGGGACAGCAAAATTTTTGTCCCCATCCGGGGCCTAATCTAGGATTTTGAAGAGGGAGAAGTGACTTCTCCTTCCAGGATGGATTAGTGAGAAGTGGTCATTTTTTCTGGAGAAGTTGACTTTAATTCACCGTATCGGTTGCGCTTTTTTTGTGTGTGTGTTTTCAATGAAATGGCCAAGAGCATAGGCATTGCCTTTTTTAGCGGCACGACAAATGTCACAGTGCCAAAAACCTTTTGGGTCTTCCTTATACCAATCAAAGCAATCTTGGCTCATAACTTTACAAAACTTCTTTGACTTAACATTTTGATCAGTCTCATCTGTATGTTTTCTTTTTAAGTTTGATTTTGGTGATTGAGACTGATTTGGTTTTGGGGATTGAACCCCCCACCAGTTAGCCAAAGACATGATATTGCCAAAAGCAGTTTAATTTAATTATGTTATCAGTGTTAACAGAATTTTGAATTAGATAAACTATAAAAAATTAGGACAGTTATATACAGTTTGATTTTCTTTTGATCTATTAATTTTGAGTACTTGAGTAATTTAATTTTCACAGCTTACCAATATATCTTATTATCAAAGGATAAGTTGTCAAAACATTGTGTCATTGTAACTCGAGATTTTCATACTCAACGTCACCCAATTTTCAATCACATAATTAACCTATTAATGGCTAATTATCTTTTATAATAGGTGTTTCATTGTAATCCTAACTGTAGAACAAAACAACAATCAACTGATCATGTTTTGTTATCCTGCATTCCTCTGGTAACCAAACTATTTGTCGAATGTTCTTTCCCTTCAAAATTCGAATTTAAATACAAGTTACAAAAAAAGCCGTTTAAGAATTTCCACCAACCTCTCGGCCGATCAAAAATTACGTGTTGTAGTAAAAATATAAAATAAGTTGACTTTGTGATTACGCAACATCGTCCTGACGCCATGCATTTTCAATTAATAACAAACGAATGAAACGATATTTCGATTTCCCTTAAATAGTTTTGAATATAAAATTAAAATAGGTTTAAAGTCGCCGTTGTATTTATTTCAATCAAACATTGACAATATAAGTCGAGGGCCACTTCAAAATTTCGATTCTTCTTGATGGTCGGCATTTTGTTTAAAAAATTTACCTGTGCTAAAAATCCAAAAATTTCACGATCTATCTCCCATTTACTGATATTTCGATAGTGACTTCACTTCGCCAAGAAATGAATAGGCTGGCGAGATTTAGCGATTTTGAAAATTCTTTGGCGACTTAAATTGTCATTGCCCCAGCAAGATTATGGCCTGCCCCCATCCGACAGACTAGCATCTGTCTACCAAGACCATCCTCCCAAATGGTGTCAATAGGGTATCGCAAATTTAATCCCTGAAAATTTCATCCCAAATTGGAATTGTAGTTTGATGCGCTAACCTCTGCATCACAGTACCCTTTACAGTTGTTTATTCAAAGAATCATTAATTTGATTGCTGTTCTTAATATGAAATTAAATTATATTTTATTTGAATGCTTATTTTATCATTTTTAGCTCACCTGGCCTAAAAGGCCATGTGAGCTATTCTCATCATTTTTATCAACTCCTCTGAAACCACTGAACCAATTTGAACCAAACTTAAGTGGAATGGTCCTTGGATGGTCCTCTTTAAAAAATTTGTTCGGTTTTCCGGGGCGCCATTCAATATGGCTGCCATGGTCGGACATAGTTTAACCATGGACCCTATGGGAATTTTAACATTTTCGTTATCTTCTCTGAGACCATTAGGCCAATTTGAACCAAACCTTTGGTGGAATAGTCCTTGGGTTGCCCCTTTAAAAATTTATGTTCGGATTCCCTGAACGCCATCCAACATGGCCGCCATGGCTGGACTTAGTTTAACATTGAGCCTATGGGAATTTTACTTTTTCGTCAACTACTCTGAAACCACTGAACCAATTTAAACCAAACTTAAGTTGAATGGTCCTTGGATGGTCCCCTTTAAAATTTGTGTTTGGTTTTCCGGGGCGCCATCCAATATGGCTGCCATGGCTGGACTTAGTTTAACATTGAGCCTATGGGAATTTTACTTTTTCGTCAACTCCTCTTAAATCACTGAACCAATTTGAACCAAACTTATGTGGAATGATCCTTGGATGGTCCCCTTTAAAATTTGTGTTTTGTTTTCCGGGGCGCCTTCCATTATGGCTGCCATGGTTGGACATAGTTTAACCTTGGACCCTATGGGAATTTTAACATTTTCATTATTTTCTTGGAGACCATTAGGCCAATTTGAAACAAACTTTGTCGGAATACATCTTGGGTGGCCCCTTTTAAAATGTGTGTTCAGTTTCCATGAATGCCATCCAACATGGCCACCATGGCTGGACTTAGTTTAACATTCAGCCTATGGGAATTTTACTTTTTCGTCAACTCCCCTGAAACCACTGAGCCAATTCGAACCAAACTTTGGTAAAATGGTCCTTGGGTGGCCCCTTTCCAAACTTATGTCTGGCATCCCCGACTTCCAACCGACATGGCTGCTTTTACTACAAATAGAAAAAGGGGGGGGATGAATTCTATGAAACTACAAGGCCAGTTGCAACCAAACTTGGAAGTAATGGTCCTTAGGAGGTTCTCTTTCAGAGGGATGTCTGATGACCCGGACTGTTAACCAAGATGGCAGCCACAGCTGAACTTAGTTAAACATAGGGCCCTATGGGAAAATTCATTGAAAAATCTTTTTATCTGAAACCATTTTTTACAAATTGAAACCAGACTTTGCAGCAATGGTCCTTATATGGTCCTCTTTCAGAATTGTGTCCCATGACCTGGACTGTCAACCAAGATGGCTGCCACAATCGAACTTAGTTTAACATAAGGCCCCATGGGAAAATTTATTGAAAAATCTTCTTGTCTGAAACCACTTGACCAATTGGAACCAGACTTTGCAGCAATGGTCCTTAGGAGATCCTATTTCAGAATTGTCTGATTTCATGGACTGTGAACCAAGATGGCCGACACAGCCGAATTTAGTTTAACATAGCACCCTATGGGAAATTCACTCAAAAATCTTCTGGTCTGAAACCACTCAGCCAATTAGAACTAGACTTTGTAGCAATGGTCCTTAGATGGTTCTCTTTTAGAAATGTGTCCATTGACCTAGACTTTCAACCATCTTGGCTGCCACAGCCGAACTTAATTGAACATAGAACCCTATAGAAAAACCAGCCAAATCTTTAGTCCTGCTCAAGAAGAAAATTTCAATGCAGGTGAGTGATACAGGCTCTTTAGAGCCTCTAGTTGTATTTAGATAAGCTCTTCAAAATACTGTAACTGTTTTCCACATATGAGGACTATTATTGAGCCATGATTATACAAAATATACTGTTAAATGCATTAAAAAAAATTATTAAAATTCAAATTCACAATAATGACCGTAACTTCAAATTTTTTTAGTTGAGTTCATTTATGTTAATCATAGGAAGTCAAAAATAATGCAGGAGTTATTATATATGACTTTGTTAACATTTTCTGCATTTATAAAAACTTGCATGAAATTCTTAATTTTCAAGACCATTGATTTAAATTTACCAGGCATAAAAACTAAATTTGCCTATTTTTAACAAAATTTGCCTTTTTTTTTCATGTAAAATTTCCTTTATGAAGATGAAAGTATATTCAATAAATCAGATATTTATAATATATATAAATGATTTTATTACATTAGACAATTTTTGGGCTGGTACAGGGTATAGAAAGTGTCAAAAAATTACCAAAAAATTAGAAGATTGATAAAGAAAAATAATTGAACCATTTTCTAAACATTTTGTAATGTGCATGTAGTGATAATGTGTACAAAAACCATTATATCCTTTCTTTCATACAAATATTAGTTCTGATCATTTAATTTTTTATTACTGGGTACTCATGCTTTTGATTTGTTAGAAAAAAAATGTAATTATCTCCCATTGACCATAATAGCAAAGTTGTGAAGTTTTCAGTTTAGTTCTGTTGTTTAATACAATTGTGTCAAAGAGTTTAGTGAAATGTGTTTTTTCTTTTCCTTTTTCAAGTCATTAAACATGTAATTTTTTATTACTGGGTACTCATGCTTTTGATTTTTTAGAAAAAAAATGTAATTATCTCCCTTTGACCATAATAGCAAAGTTGTGAAGTGTAGCAGTTTAGTTCTGTTGTTTAATACAATTGTGTCAAAGAGCTTAGTGAAATGTGTTTTTTCTTTTCCTTTTTCAAGTCATTAAACATGTGAGATTTCCAAAAAAAAAATATTCTACTCTGAAATTGCTTGGAAAAATTTATAGTTTTAAGTTGACAGAAGTATCTGTTTCCCTAATACTTGAATATTTTGTACCCGTCAGAAAGCTCTTAGGACAGTTATAGTTTCTTATTAGTGGAAAATAAAAAATAGTATGCTCAAGTGTTCTTAGTTGATGAACTAGGATTTGAAATAAGCCTTCCTGAGATGCCATGGGTAAATAAAGATGAAGATTGGTCAAAAATCCATTTGTCAAATGAACTGAAGCTTGATTTGATGTGTTTGTTGGGTTTGAATCTTTTGCGATAATCAAACATATAATATTGGCCATTTTCAGTTCTAGTTTCTAATTGATGGAATTTTAAATTTTATTTCCTATAAAAATGTTTGGCCAAATGTAAAGTGGATAGTTTGTTGGGACACCCAGACAAGCAGTATATACAAGCTCAGATGTTCAGCCTGTAGTACTTTGAGACTCGCTTAATATAAATATAGCAATGTCGCAAAAGAAGACTTATATGATAGACATGGAGATGTTTACTTTTTTTGCCTTGCAATATAATATCTGAACTTCAGATTTTCACTGCTGGTAATAAATATTTGGACATTTTTCTTTTTGTTAATTTTTAATATTTACCAAAGAATTTTAAGATTTTAAAACATCTGATTTATAGAATAACATACTTTATCCAGATATGAGGCCTACAATAGTGGTTGAGTTTGATTATGTGGTCTTAAATATGTGACTTTAAAGTTTCATTTTTGGATTGAATAATTTTGTTATAGAGTTATCTCCCCATTGACCACAAATATTTATTATCACTTCAAGTTTGTGGTGATTTAGTATTTCTGAGTTATTTGCTAAGAGGTTTATCACTCTTTTTTACTTTCAAATTTCACATATATGTATTTCCAACAGGCTAATCTTATGACTTAGTGTGTCTAAGGAATTTTGCTTAGTAACGGAAAAAATAAACAACTGTTGAAGATTACTAGAAAATACATGTATTGGAAGGAGTATCATCAATTAAAATTATAAAATACAATATGATATTTAAAACTGAAATTTTTCTTATTTATTCAAAAACTATAAATATTAAATTTTTTAATATTTCTGGAAAAATTTTAAATTGTTTTCTATACCACAGCATTTGCTGTCAATACCAATGCAGTTTGGATGTTTGGAATCATACCCTCCTTTTTCCATCTTGAACAGGGGTTTCTTTTTAAAAAATTACATATAAAGGTAAATATTTGAGGGTTTTTAGATATTCTCACTTTTTTTTTCATAGTTTAAAACACCCCTCCCCTTTTTTAAAACATAATTTGAGAAATTGATGACTGTGTTATCTGTTTTGTTCATGAAGTTTCAAGATAAAAAAAAACAACAAAAAAATCATTTCCACAAATTTTACAAATGATATTTCTCCTATTTCTGATGTGTTTAATCGGTGGGATAAAAATACATAATATCTTTAACCACTTCCCGGTGATTAAATTTCTACGTGGGAATTACCGCCCTTTTTCTACAGTTATTAGAACGATAAACTAGAGAAGTCCCGAAATGACGTCTATGTAAACAAACTACATAGCAACGACATTTTCTTGAGGTTTTTGTCGAAAACGTAGGAGAAACAGATTATCCTTCAATTTACTCGTGAGTTATGGAATTTCTCCACCCTCAATAGTTAAATTTTAGATTTTAACACGCTCGCTAAAGGCTCGCGTGTTGAAAATCGAAAATTTAACTATCTCGGGTGGAGAAATTCCATAACTCACTCGTACCTGAAGGAGAATCTATATTTATTATTCATGATTATTTCTGGTATGAAATTTCGTCAGTTTTAAATGGTAGAAATTTGATACTAATGATACCTTTAATATGTTGCAAGAGATTTGTCTATTGTAGTTTTACACTGTCACTGTGAAGTTACAATTTGTCTGTACTGTGAAGGTTATTCCAAATTGATTTTATTGTGAAGAAAGAATATTTTTTTAAAAATAAATAAACTACTGCAAAGTCAAGAAAATTTTTGAAAAACTAAAAGTTTAGGAGAAGGATATAACATCTAAACAGAAGTAAAATTCCTTGTATGAAAATATATATTTATAATGCAGATGTAATTAAAGAAATTGATTTATAGGATTAATAGAAATATAACAATTTCATAAATAAATATGTATAATAATAATAATATTTTATTGCCATAAAACATATAAAACTAATGTCTGTGACAATCATGATACAAACAAACAGTACAATTAGTGCAAGTTTATATATATACAAAAAGTTATAATCATAGAAGTACATGATTAGATTAAGAGCCCTCCGACGTCTTCTTATTGAAAAATCATTAAACTATAAATAGCTTTCCATATATAATAATATAGGGTTATTGCACGAATACTAGGAAATATTGTCCCGAGTAGAATGTAATATTGCACGAGCTTGAGAGTGTGATATAATATTCTACGAGGGACAATATAGTCCCAGTTTCGTGCAATAACCCTTTTATTGTATGGCAACACCACCCAAATCCCGGAAATAACCTGAAAAACTATCGAAGACATCGTCCTTACAATGCGATATTGCTCTCCAATTTGCACGCTAATTTTTGGTTACGTTCTACATGAATATTACATTGCTATACAATAATACAAATTCTCATTATTGTTCAATTATCCAGTCACCTTTCTCACAATATTACAAAAATCACATAAATTTTATGAATTTACGTGTAAAAGAACGTGAATTTTGGCAGTGGAAATCTCCTTTTTTCTAATAAAATTTTTGAAAATCAACCAGAATGTCAGATTAAAATATATTTCATATTTAGCAAAATTTCTTACTTTTACCTAAATTTTCAAAAAAAGGTATGAAACACATTTTCTATGAAAATTTTATTTGAAATAATTTCTCTGTAGAGAGCAAATACTATGAAATTTCAATGCAGGATCCAAGATCAGGTCCTGATTCCCCCCATGGATATCATATAGAATACAACTGACAAAAATTAGAAATGAGACTTAATTGTTGGGTATAATCATAAACTTTTGCATTAATTAAAATGTTGCAATTTTGCTGATTTTCTTGAATGTTCTTTGGACAAAAACAACATTGCAACTTATTACAACTGTGTAATTGATTAATCAGGAAAAAAATTTTGATTAAAGGACTGAGAAAATATTGAATATGACCCTCTTAGAAACCCAGCTTTTTGGAGAATTCTGACTTTATTTCTCCAATAAGAATATGGAAATTATTAGCACAATTTATTTCTAGCTAAATTGATGTTCAAATGGCTTATTAAGTAAAATTATATGTTTGTTTGATTTATAGCCCTTGTTAAGAAAGCAGCTGATTCCTTAGATCGCAAATTATCATTACTCTGCAGTGTTTTTGGCTGATTTCTGTGATAATTTGTCAGAGGCTTATGCTTGACTTATCTGGATACCATAGAAAGAACATTTTAGAGACGATTTTCATTAATTTCAAATAATTCATTGAAGAGATTGTGTCTTTTGTTTATTTAACAATGTCACATTCATGCATTTTGTTTACATTTGTGTTATTAATGACCTTAATAATGACCTCTGTGAATATTAGTGGCATTTAAGGGGAGATAAGACAGAAAATAGCAGCATCTATCTAGATTAACTCATTTATCCTTTCCCTAAGAAATTCCGTAATTACTCCCCAGAATAATTATTTATTTTAAGCTCCAATTAGTTTTTGCAGATTTTGACCCAAGTATCCGTTTTTTCGACAATGTAGCAGTGTCAATCAATAACTACTCATATGGAAGTGTGCCTTTCCCGGTATTTATTATCTTAATTAATTAGTTTGAAGACTTTTATTTTATTTTTATGATTGTTTATATGTTTCCAAATTAAAGAAAAGGCTCTCTAAAGCAATTTGTCATTATACGGAAACTGCTCGTGCATATATATTGCGTTTTTATTGAAAAAATTGGCAGTTCCTTGATTTTTATCAGTATTTTTATGGTATTTTAGTTACAAGTTCAACTTGATCGGAAATATTTGTTTTTGGAATTAAAGATTTAATTTGGATTGCCTAGAAAGAAAAATAATCGAAACTGTTCATGATCTAAAGATTCAATGTATAGTAAACTTTTAGAACTGTTGGTTGTATTGTGTTTATGGCCTGGGATAACATCAGATTGAAGATGTGAAAAAATTTGGACTAGTCTTCTAAAATATTACACTTAGTTAGAGCTATAAGAAATTATATCAAGTGGTAAAGACAAAGACAGAAAGTCTGGGACTGGGGCCAACACTCTGTCCCAAACTTTTTTTTTAGGTGAATGACAGTAAAACAAAATGATAACATCTTCACACTTACGTTTAAAGGGTGTGACAACTGTGTTAAAAATGTAAAAGTCAGAAGGTTTGCCATAGGTCACATAATTAGTGGTTTTTGTTGTCGGTGGTCAGTAAAAGTGAAAATCTGATGACAAATTTTGATAGCATTGTAAAATTGTCTGGGATGAAATAATCTATTGTTGATTATGTGTATGTTAAAGTACTTTTCATTCATAAAAAGTATAGGGGTTTGATCGTTGAAATTTAACACCTGATTAAAAGATGATTTTTAGTCCAATTAAAGGTTTAAAAGATTTTAACTTAATTTTAGACATTTGGTAGAGTCGTGAATTTTCACACAGGATTAATACTACTTGTTTGCAATTTCAGCAGCGGGGATGTCCACTGACAGATTAAGTGTGGAACCATTAAAATTTCATTTCTTTACATTTATGAAAATTCCAGAAAAATGTAGATAATATAAAAAAGTTAAAGAACAAATTATCAGCTTCATGCATTTGTCAGTAAAAAAACTGGCTAAATGTAAAACTTTTATGTTTTTTTTATCATAAATATCAATTTCATGCAAATCAGACAAATTAAAAGACTGATAACAGTTTTTGGAATATATTTGTTTCCACCATATATAGTGCATCAATTTCAGAAATTAATGCAGGACAAAAAAAGCAATAGATTGATAATTTTTTTAATTTTATTTCTAACTTGGTGAAATTCAGGTGGAGTCATTAGTTTCTCTGTAGTCAGTTGCAATTTTATTAACCACAAATCAATATAGTTTTCAGTATTGTCTTTATTGTGAAGAATTTTATGCCTGCAATCCTTTAATTTCTGATTTTTAAAAAAAATTACTTCCAGTTAGGAGAGAAACCAAAAGTTGAAGAGCCAGTACTGGCTGTCAAGTCCCTGTGTAAAGCTTTGGGTAATGTTACCATAGTGCAGAAAGGTCACAATGACATCATATCTGATGGAGAACATGGTAGGTAAAATAACATTATCAGAATTTTTTTGAGACAGAGGGCACCATTGTTTTAGTGATGATGGTTTTAGGTCCAAATGTTCCCACTATTGTATAGAACCAAAATCTTTCACAATATACAAATCTATTAAATGTGCTATTAAGGAACATTCATAATATGGAGACGGAGTCAAAAGGGGGGATATGTTGAAAGATGTGAGGATATGGGATAGATATTGGTGTGACACCATCCCAACGATTTGTTTAAAATTATTTATTTATCGTGGATTGGGAAACAAGTTATATCAACATACCAGTATTTTAATCCCTCTCCACTTTTCAGGTTTGACAATAGCCCCTTTAGCGGCTTTTAGCCTACTCTTTCTGGACATCTAAAGGGGAGAATTTATTGTGATAAGGCTATTGCTCCATCTTGACAGGGTTCAGCAATTTTTAGACCCTATGTGACAAACTATTATCTTTTATTGAGAGTATCCTCACGAATGGGATTTTTAGGGTCTTGCAAATTTGATCCATAAAATTTTCATTCCAAACTCGCACCAGGGACCTTTGGCTTTGTACTTCTATGTGCTGACCACTACACACTGGCACCCAATGATTGAATATAGAGTCTTCAATCAGGAGCAATAGCCCACACCCTCTGACACAGCACTAAATCAATCCAAAGAACATGTAAAAAAATTCAACAGATGTATAATTCTATTACAGATTTAAAATTCAAAATATTCATTATGTTAAAGGAAACTCTCATTAGGTTTCTTATTCTGCCTGTGAATGAAAATATTGATCCAGGAAATATTATGAATAAGATTTTTTTTTGTAGTATTATTTCATGTTTTTTTGGAACAATGATTGTATAATTCACCTCCAAAGTGTCAAAGGTTATTTGATATTGTTATTCAGATTGGTGGATTATTCCATATGTCATATTTTTCATACCCAAATGTTGTTTATGTCTAATCTATCAAGTATTTTTATCAGTGTAACTCACATATACAGAATTTCAATTTAGTGAGAATATTAGCTCACCTATTCTGACACAGGCATTGAATAGTTGATAAAATTTATATTACCTTAGTTATGAATAAAAGGTTTCCTTATACCTTATTAAACATTGTTTATAGATTAATAGAAATTTTGGCAGGAAAATACAACTTGTACAAGGACAAAATCTGTATATAATATCTCAATTAGTACAACAATAAAAATAGCCATAATGGTTAGTTTTTGGTCATTTATATAAATTGATTTTTTAAATTATGGGAATAGGTTGCTTTGAACACTGAAGTATAAATATGTACAGTTTTCTATTTTTATAATTAATTTTTGTTATTTAAAAATGAAAAATAAATACCCAACAGTTTTTTTCGTGGTATATGTTCTTGGCATTGGGTTTAAGAGGTGCAAAAAATGACTCATTAATTGAGATAATTATAACCTGTTTTTAAATGCATGTTAATAAGTATACCTACCTGCAGTAGTCATACCTGAAATTTAAAACCAGTAATTATCTCCCTTTAAACAGAGATCTTGTGACTTAGTTAATTAATGTTGAAGTTGTAATTATAAAGATAATTATAATAGGATGGCACCTCTTCAGTCAGTGAGCATGTCTTGTCTTGTCTTTTGATCTGAAAGTGAAGGAAAGTTATGGGGACTTTAGAAAATAAAAGTTCACATACAGTATGTATAATATGCAAAACAGGGAAAAAAGAAATGCATAAACTCTTTAAAAAGAAACTCATTCAAAATTAACTTTGTACATCCATATACTAGATTTTATTTCAAGCTAATTGTAGAAATTAATATGATGTTGGCGTATAGCATATAGCCCTTTCCAGAAACTCATTTCCGGTATCACTATTCTGACTCTAAAATTATTATTTGAAGCATGTTATTTCCATTACTTTCGTTTCTGGCAAACGAAACTTTTTCTAGCCTTAGTATGTAGCACAATATGGCTAAACAAAGACTTTTCTAAATGACCCATATGTAGAAAATGCATATGCTTCTATAGCACTCGCTATAACAATATTTTGTTCCTCTTTCTTAGCAAAAATGAACAAGTTTTAAAGTTACATAACAAAATAATTATGAAATATAATTATATTATAAGTCAGGAATAAATCCACCAGCATTCAAGGAATATTCAAATTAATTCATAAAACATTTTAAAGAGATTTAAGTACTTGCACAAAGGTTTTCTCCTCCCGATGGTAAATCCCTTTAAAATTTCATAATTCTAACTATACATTTTTTAATTGAAAATTTTGACTAGTCACGTGCAAATCCTGCTGGGATTCTGGATTCTTACTTGTGAGATCTTTTACTTATATTAATTTCATTATATTTGTCTGTCTCATGTGTAGTGTTGTATGGTTTTTGTAATGAAGGGTGGGGGACAATTCAGGTGTCCTTGGGGATTGTCATCACTGAAGTATTAAATTCATACCCATTTTTAGTGTTGCCATTAAAGTTTATGGTTTTCACTGGGTCTTCTGATACCAATAAAATATGATGACCATGATACATGTATAGCCAACTGCACTGAAAACAGGAAATATACAAAGAAACATCAGCTCATTCAATCGTAGGTTGAGATTAGTGTTGGGAATCGGAAGAAATTTCATAATCGATTATCGCTTCTACACAACCGATCAATGATCGATTAATAATCGGTTAATATTGTTATTTACATTTCCAAGGAATCATGTGTATATACATGTATTTCATGTACCGGTACCATGTCACATTTCTAAAAATAAATGTTGTGTACTATGTATGTATTGATTAATAAAGAATACACTAATTTGTGAGTTCATTTACTGGAGATTTTGTGGTTGGATATTGCAATTTAAAGGTTTAATGCATCTATATTCATAAAACCGTGTGTAAACCACATTTTTCTAACAAGTCTGTACCAAGTTGTAGGTAACAATATGCTCTTAAAATTGTTTATGCTTTGGACTTTCCACACTTGACAATTATTATTACTATATACTTAAATCACTTTTGATTCTCATACAGTTTTGTAAGTCCAAGGATGGGAAAACAGAAATCAGCATAAAACAAGAGGAAACCGGCTCATGATACGAAACTGACATAAATCGAAATTGGGAAGAAATAAAAGATCACGGTGTTTTAGTCTAATTCATTACCTTTTGATATTAAATGCCTCAAAATGGATCAAACCGCTTTAATTACTTCACTTTTGTACATTTCCTTGAGATTCGAAAATAAATATTCAAAAAATAAAAACAAAGTCAAAACCGGAAGTGAAAGTAAATATTTTCCGATTAATCGGAAATGTCACTTTTGTAATCGAGCGCTTGAAATAGCACTACATTCGACTGATTTTCGATTAAAATCGATCATCGGGACACCACTAGTTGAGATATTATGTTTCAAATTGAGGGGTACCGGTAGCATTTCTTTCAGAAAAAAGATTTGCAGATCTATGCTTTTGCATGGTGAATCCAATAAAAAATCTCAACTATACATTTTGTACCTGTAAAATTTCAAAAGATGAGCATATCTTTGTAAAACTGCATATTTGCAATAATTTTCGTGCTTCATTCATTTAAAAAAAAATTTCTGTGGCAAATAATTTAAATTCTTCTCTATTCTAAATTAATTTCTGTTCACTTGATACCAATATATAATTTTGTAATTTACAGAGAAGAAATCAAGATGTCATCAAATAATCAAGAAAAGACAAAAACCAAAAAACTACAGTGATAGGCAAGGCCCCACCCACAGTGTTGTTTTATCAACAAATATATGATCAGATTCATTAATTTAATGAGTAAATTGATTACTTTTACAGCCTGTTTATTTCTATACTGATAAGGAAACATACAAGTCACTTGACCTCAGAATAATAAAAACATAAATATTTCACCTGCAAAATCATACAGGCATAAAAATCATGCTAAATTATGACCTCATGATAACCCATAACATAAATATTTCACCTGAGATTGTGTATTATCTCGTAAAGTGACAAATTTGATGATAATTATAAGAAACAGGTTTCCTTGCCTATTGTTTTAAAGGCGGATGACTTATTGTACTGAAAAGAATTGAAAAGTTCGCCCATTTCACAGAGGTGGTTAATCTAAAGATTTCTTCTTTAATGATAATATTTGTCTCTTATTTTTACCCTAATTGTTTTTGACTGAAAGCAGATGCTGATTAAAAATTCTGTAATTTGAAATAAATAAATAAATAATTAAATAAATGTCTATAGCACAAACTGATATGGTCAGAAAAGGTTAAGTCTTGCTTTGAAGAAGTTTTATATTTAAATGAGAAAGGGTACATTAAAAAAAAAAAACAGATTTAGAACACACACACAAAAAAGGAAATTGAAAAGTTTGGAAGGCCATAATCCTTTGGCTTAGGTGACATTACTGAAAAATTTTACATGATGAACATATTTTGATAAAGGCCTTCCTTTGGGTTTTTAGCTGAAATCTTAAGTAATCTGTATAATTTGCATGTCCTATCATTATTTCATTGTTTTCTTATTCAGATAATTAAATTCTTTTCCATTTGAACTGATACTCTCCATTAAAAAAAGCAAGCTGGATAATAAGACATTTTCATGCTTGAAAATCAAATGCTGAATATAAGAGGAGTCCGACTATCTCATGTCTTTTTGTATCCTTTGTCTAAAAGTGCTTTCACATCAAAAGGGCACCTAAAGCCTATTAAAGACATACATTTTGTCATTAATACTAATTTGCCCTCATCTTTGTTTATTAACTGGATTAACATCAAAAACAATTTGTTAACCATACAACCAAGTACTCATTTCTCCTGTGAGTTATTAATTTTTACAGTATACATCTGTTTTTAAGCATGTTTTTTCTCCATTTACAAAGAAGATAGAACTATAAGTTACATATTGTAGCCATGCTTCATTACAATATGTCAGAGATTGCCATCAAAAAATGTTTTGCAATCTGTTTTTCTGTAAAGATTATCTATATGATATTGACAAGGAAGTAATGTGCCAATTAATTTAGCAGTAGGGTTTTGCTGTAAATGATGCTTTTTTTTCTCTTTTACCCCCATGACAAATAATGTGTGTATAGTAAAATTGTTTTATGCAGTTCAATTTACCGGTGTTGGGGTTTTACAGTGGTTTCAGCATGTTGAGTTTATCTCCACTATCAGATACCAGGAAAGGGGAGGGGGAGGCATAGAACCACTGACAGGTTAGATCAGAATCATACACTTTGCCACAGCTGAGTATGAACTTGTAGCCATGGAGCTTATAGCTAGTCATTTGTGGTTTATATGTATATATATTGAGGTGTTATTGTATTGTTTTGCTTTGACCCATATGGGTGTATTTTATGCAAATAAAGAATTCTATAACATAACTACATTTACCGGCTGTATGTTGTTATAAAGTTTTAGTAGAACAAGTTGTTTGAGATGCACAGGGTGTTCCAGCAGATAGAATGTGAGCAATAATGTTCCACTGCAATTTGGAGACATATAAAAGTATTTTTCTGTGATGAAAATTAATTCATACAGATGCTGACAACTAATATTGCTTCACTGATTAAGGCGCAAGTCCAAAAACATAAGGAAACCAAACCACAACTTACAAGAACTTAGTGTTGAAATGATTAAAACTGTGGAGCAAAAACCACCTGAGTAGAGAGATGTGCTGAGGGAATCCTTTACAGTCACTTTTACTGAAGACAGGAGACAGCTATTCTCATTTGATTCACGAGCTCTGTTTACACTGTTTGTTATATTGATTAATTGCTTAATGTTTTGTCTTGTTTGATGAATGTATATACATGTAGCCAGTAGTCCTTAATTGGACACAACAGTTGCTTAATAAAATAGAATAAATTTAATTGTTTAGCCTGTACAAAATTAAAGCCTGTACATCAGGGATGATTTTAGTTATTTGGTATTGCAAAATTTATTTGAAAAGTTGTCAATCTTGGCAGAAGCTGCCAGAAAATGATATTTTTGTACACCTAACCCTCCTATTCCAGTTACTTTTAGCAATTTTCAGTTATTACCTCTGCTCATCAAAATCATCCATGGTATATGCAATTACTGAAATCAGACCATACCATGGATGAAGTTGAAATGATTTCCAAAAAAATGTTAGACTAAATTACCTCTAAAGATTTTTATAAATTCATTGCAGGTTTTTGTAAATTGTGAATTTATCAAAAGACAAAATTAGTTAAATTGATTTCCATAAAAAAACAGACTTATTTCATAAATATTCATACTTATTTTCCCTGGCAGAATATTACTGCTTTTGCAGTTAAGCATAAACTTGCTCTATCCATATTTCCTGATGTTCGTATAATAGTGCTGTAATAGAGAATGAAAAAATATTTTAAGAAGTTAAAAGGCATGAGAAAATGATCATTCCAAACTAATTTTCAGATTGTCATATCCAAGCTACAGTGATGATAATTTGATTGTACAAGAAAGTGTGTTGACAAAAATATTAAACATGTTGGACTGGTTGTGAAAGTTGACAGGAGTCAGATTAAATTTGTCACAATCACATTAGCGTTTAATTAAAGAGAGAAATACTGACTGACAGCAAGACTGATTTGGATTCAGATTTTCACAAGTTGCCATTAATATTCAGATTAATATGTATTGTTTAAGATTTAGATCTTTATTTCTCCTAAATCGTTCCGCCATGGATTGCCGTCGTATTCCTATTCCCTTTCATGTTATATTAAATTTTTTTCTGCAACTAGAGACGTGATGTTGAAAAAGTTTTCATTTTGTAAATTGGTTTTACTTAAAAACTAAACCATTTAATTCAGAAAGCGATGTTTTGGAAGTAATTTTAAATTGATCAATTTGTCCAATTTTCAATCGAGCGAATATCCAAAATTGCATTATCTGTCACACTATTCCTAATTGTGGTTACTCGTAAATTTCTAAAGTTCTGATATTGTAAGATCGTTTTCATTTTCCTTTCCTAGAAAATTTGTAAATTTTACTAAAATTTTAAATGAAAAGTAAATTAATATAACTTTAGTAATGTTATGTTGTTGAGTGATTAAATCTAAACATTAAGCTAATTCAGGACAGACTGGAAGCATATATTATGGTTCAACAAGAGCTGCGTTTTGATTAAATTAAATCGATCTTGCATGAATATCAGGGTTGATTTTGGGGTAACAGTTGTATGCAGATGTGCAGGGTGAAAAAAAATATCTGTTGACAGGATCCTCTGAATGAAATATATTGAAATCATCCATACATATGATGCAATCTTACACGCATTAGTAGAATATTGCAAAGTAAAAAAATCAAATAATAAATGCTGCTAAGCAAAGATTTCACTTATGATAATGTATATCATTTTTGCATTAGAATTTAAAGAAACATGTAAGATGAATACCTAAATTTAGATAAGCAATTTAAGTATCTTTTAAAATAGAATATCAGACATTCAAGTTTTGTGTGTGTGGTTTTTTTTTTTTTCAAATAGACTGCCAAAAGAAAATGATTGTGTTCTAAAGTTATCTCACAAATCGTAACTTAATCATCCCCCAATTATAAAGTTAAGTACCTTATTACCAAAATTTCCACAGTTTTTGTAATAATTCTAATATTTTCACACCAATACATCATATTTTGTATCCAAGAGTAATTGCCAATAGATTGACTTCAGACAGAAAAGTCATGCCAAGTTTTCATATCTGATAGAAAGACAAATTAAAGAAAACCAATATAGAATTATCTTTTGAGGTTATAGAGCTGTCAATCAACTCATTGACAACACTTCAGAATGATTGCCTTTGTATTTTTATGATAACTCATTTTGTATCAGATATCAGGGGTAGACTGGCTTATATGATTTATGACTTTGCATGGATGGTCATTTTGGATTGCCAGAGTTTGTTGGAGATAAAGAAATATTTAAAAACTTGGCTTTATTTTGTAAAGACAGGTTTCATGTGCTTCAGACACTTGCCTCTTGAGGGACCTGATCACTTTTGGTTTCATACGAAAGTCTGCACTGTACTGGCTTACGGTTTACCTTCTGTATTATTCTGTTCACTACCTGTTTTAAATTACAGATTTTTGAATTTTTGGTTTTGTCTCTGTTTTCTCTTTTGGTTCCTTTTTGTCCAACAATGTGAGTTGTTGCATCCCTTGTCATTATACTGCGTGTGCCTCTTAGAAATCTTCATCTTTGACACCATCGGGCCAATTAGACCAAACTTTAGTGCAATCGTCCTTGTTCGGCACTCTGTCAAAATGTGTCAATATTCTTTGCAGTTTACAGTATACAGAAAGTTCCCAGAAAACTTTTATGTCTGAGGCTGGTAGATTAACTATTGAGGGACAATGTCACATTACCTTGATAAAAGGTATTTGTTCATATTTGCATTTACAAAAATATTTTCCAAACTTAAAATTTATTTTTTGGGCATTATTGTTTGTCCACTGTGAATCTTCTAAATAGTCTAAGACTTCAAAATGGCAAAATTGTATTGAGGTCAAGCTGTCTGAAGGTGTCCATTTCATGTCTCATATCCCTCATTTAATGTACACCCATAAAAGTCATAGTACATTACTTGGACATTTTTTCAATATAAAGACATCATTCAAGTTTTTTATTCCTTCATTATCGAGGAGAACCACTTCTGGCAGATGGAGTGTAGAGAAATAAAATACAAATAAAGTTGTCAGTTACAATGATTTTATAATGTCATTTCCAAAAAGAGCACTTGAAATATTGCTGTGTTTGCAGATGTTTTTGTTATCCCTGAGGTACATGCAACCAAATATGGTAATGGCAGAAACTTTCAAGAAACGGTTGATTTAATATAGTTTTTGTCAAATGCAAGAGTCTTGCTTGGAGGCTTCTTCCATATGACTTGTTTCTCTCTAGAAATATATTTCGTCTTGTTTTTTAAGAAAGTTATTTTGAGTTAGTTTTCGTTCAGACATTTTTGGACTAAAATCATAAAGAACATAAAACAAAGAAAAGAAAACTTTTTCCTTATACTTTTTTCAGCTAAACCTTAATTTGAGAGGTTAATTCTCTAATTTTGAAGGTACTTTCATGACAGGTAAAAAAATCTTTAAACCAAGCCACGTTAAAGATTAAAGCGAAAAAATCTTTAAAATCATGCCATGTTAAAGATTAAGGCAATTCTGTACAATTAAGGCTAGTACCTTAAAATTTAAGGAAAGTTTACTGCAATTTTTGTTCAGTGGCTACCAGCTGAGTGTCTCATCCTTTAGCTGCAGATATTCAGGTCTGATGGAGATGGAAGTTTTATATCATATCAGAAAGATTCTTTCATTTACATATTAAAAATTAAGGATTTAATGTTTTTCCCAGTAAATTAAGGAAAAACTGTCCAGAGTACAAGATTTCAGATCTGAATTATTGTAGAAGTTATGAATAAGAGGTCTTGCCATTGTCATTGAAGGTAATTGTAATTTATTGACACTGAGTCAGTAGACTGTCTTAGAGCGTATTGCTGTGCAATTATAGATTATACTGGTAATAGACAGAAAAAAAAAGAATCTTTTATTAAGGATATGTCATAAATCTGAAAGAAGGATATACAAAAATTTCATTCCTTTTATTTTGCAGTGCTAGTATGCTGTACAGAAGGAGGACCAAGACGATGTGGAGGACAAGGGGACCTGTTGTCAGGGACCATGGGAACTTTCTCATACTGGGCCCATGATGCCATTGAAAGAGGCACTGACAAGTAAGAAATCTTAACTAATTTTCCAATAATTTGTTTAGTTTTGTGATGTATGACTGGCACATGGCTCTACAGATGGACACTCACATAGCTTGTTTTATTTGTACCATGATTTCATCTTTGATCCCATGGAACATTTTATCCTGAAATCATAAAATTTTCCCTTTATAGATGCGTAAAATGTCTTAAAAATACGTTTAAAGTTGAAATCCAGGTGAAAACATGGTAAAACACCATGACGTAATCTGATGCATTTACTACACTCATTGCGCTCTTCATGTAAACAAGTAAGTACCAGTAGACTTTATTAGGTCATTGACTTAATATGACTCGTTTATTCTACCCTTGATATTAGACTGGAAATGACTTGATTGTAGGATAAAAAGTATACCACAGTTGAATTTCAAGTACTGGCTAGTGGTTCCTGGGTAAAGTTATATAATTCTACAAATGAAATTAATTTAAATCTATGAAGGAAGAATATATTGAATATATTCCTTTCGGCTAAAAATGGTGCTTCTGTACAGGAAAGTACCCAAAATCTTCCAGTGTTTTCAATGAAAGTCACATGACAGATATAACTCAAAACCAGAATCCTGAAAGTGGAGTAAGATGTTTTGCCAGTACTTGCTTTGCCATCATAAACTTTCCTCCTCTTGAACCACTGTATCAGTTGGATAAAACTCCAACAAAATGTTTTTTGATGGCCATCTTTCAATCTTTTCATTTGTACCTGTTTCCGTCAAATTGATATGGTGCTCAGTTGCAGCAAGAGAATATTATTTGACCAATTTTGCTGACCTGCTGTAGTGTTTAGATGCGGTAAAATAATTTATTAAACAATGGGTTGAAATGCAGTAAAAAATGTCTAGTTGATACAAAACCAGAACTGGTCTTTAATACAAGTCTAATACAGGATTTTCTGTATTAGACCTGTATTAATGACCAGTTTCGGTTTTTCTGTATAAAACCTGTATTAATGACCCGTTCTCAGACACATGGAATTGTATTAAATAGACAATTTATAATGTATTTTAAGTCATTGGTTAATAAAAGTATCATAAAATGGGTATTTTGATATTGATCCTGTATGATCTTCTATGATATGTCCTCGTACAGTCATATTGGGTCTCGTACAGCTATACTCAACCCAATACGACTGTACTTGGACATAAAACAGGATCAACATCAAAACACCCATCTAATAATACTATAAGATTGACTGTTTGTGTCTAGTGACCTTTAGATTTATGCCCAGAAATCACATGCAACTTTCATGAATTATATAAATCATATAAAAACATCAAAGGATGTAATTTAATATTAAGAAATAATATAAAATTCTTATTGTGTAATCCTTTCTTTGATTTTACTGTACATCTTAGAGTCTTTTGAATATTTTATATCTTTTCTTGAGTAATGTTTTCAAATATTCATGAAATTGTCTGTGTATTGTTCATTAGCCGATTAGGGGTCAAATTGAATCTTGTGTTCCCTGGTATATATATTTTGCTGTTTCTGTATTGAATCAAATGAATGTTGGCTTCTTAGGTCCAGCAATCAATCAGTTAAGAATAAAGGGATGAATGAGACTGTGACCATCACTTTATAATTTAACAAGGATAAGAGATTAATAGGTTTTTATCCAAGTTCATAATGAGGATAAAGAAACTCATCACAGTTCAAGAACTTTCTCTTCCTGGTTAGAGTGTAGTGAATAAATTTTGACATTTGTTAAAAGTAGACTTTGTGCTTCATCAGGCAAAGTTGATCTTCTTTCTTGTTCAGGCCTGTCTAATTTTTCTCACAATGACCTGGATGATTATTTTTGTCTTTCTGAAGTTTTGGTAATGAGTACCCATCAGGAAATACACAGCATAAGAAATAAATTTGATGTATTAGTATATTTACTTAATTTTACTGTTTATTTCAGAATTTTTGTACTATTTTTGCGTGTAGTACTTTCATAAAGAATAATTTATTTTCGGTTCTACCAACACTGCTAATTCATAGAAATTTGCAGTAATAATTGGTTTGACTAAAACTGTTTGACCCATAAGATTTCTTTGCTAAGATTAGTCCTTTTATTATTCATAGACATTAGCTAATTTACATTCTAAAAGATTTCTGTGTGTAAAAAAATCCTTTGTGGTCATTTATTCCCTAAATTAATTCGGAAAAAAACAAATATAATTAATTTATGAAGGACTGATTGCAAACCTTTGGGAAATATAACTATCAATGTATGTCCCAAGGCATTTTAATTTTACCGATACCAATTTTTTACTCATCAAAGAACATCCCTGAAGTGTTGCAACTGCTTCTTTTTATTTCAAAGAAAACTGCGTTTGGTCATTACGCATGGCCGAATAATTGGTAAATCGAAAATGGTCAGTTTCATTGTTCTTTTCTTGCATTAATTTAAGATCGCCACCTCGGAGATGAGAAATATTACTCCAATAGAATATTGTATTTGTCAAAGCAATCACACCAAGGCAATCATCGGGATGTCCAGTTAAGGAAATGTCTTGTTAACGTTTGGTGATTGCAGACCAAAAGGGCATCTTGATGGAAGTTGATTTTCACGTCTAAACCTCGTCTAAAATAATGGAATTAGATAGTCATCATCACAGAGTGTGGGCTTCGATGATTTTATTACTCTAAGATCTCCTGTAATTTACTTTCCGAACATGGAAAAATAGATTTGTAAACTCAGAAAGCATAAAATCTCATTACATCGCCAATATCTAAATGAACTTTATGGGCCAAATATATTGCCTAAATTTATATTGGTTTTACAAGTTTTAACATTGATTCAGAAACATTTCTTTCATTAAGAATAAGAGATGTTTCGCTTTGTGTCTACTAGCAGTTCAAATTGACAAATTACAGAGGTATTAAATACAAATTTGTATTTTTATCGGTTAAGAGTTTCCAAGCTCTGGTTTGTTATGTGCCTTGGATATTTGATTAACGTATTTTAACTAATGATTTTTTGCTAATTGTACAGGCAATTTATATTCAATTTGGTTTTATTTTAGTGATTCACTTTCTCTTAAAGTTTGAATTGATTTTACTCTATATGGAATATGGAAGCTTTTTTTCAGAAATTAGAGACAATTGATAAATGTAGGTGAAAATCTGTTTTTGAAAACCATTTGATAAGATAAGAAACTTTTATAATAAATATATTTATATTCAAAAGCTTTATTTATTGAAAATTCAAATAACAGAATCATTATATTTTTTTTAATACCAATTTTTGTGGTTTTTAGCTCACCTGTCTTAAAAGGATATGTGAGCTTTTGCCATCACTTGGCGTTTGTCGTCCGTCGTCCATAAACTTTTACATTTTCATCTTCTCCTCTGAAACCCCTGGACCCATTCCGGTCCATGAAACAAAATGGCCGCCATTAGCATTTACATGTTCTGATTGGTCCAAATTTAAAACTTCTCCTCTGAAACCGTAAAGCCAAATGAACTGATTTTTGGTATGGAGCATCCATGGATAGTCCTTTACAAAGTTTGCATAAATCATCCTGGTCTGTGAAACAAAATGGCCGCCATTAGCATTTACATGTTCTGATTGGTCCAAATTTAAAACTTCTTCTCCTCTGAAACCGTAAAGCCAAATGAAACTGATTTTTGGTGTGGAGCATCTATGTAAGGTCCTTTACAAAGTTTGCATAAATCATCCCTGTCCGTGAAACGAAATGGCCGCCATACCATTTAAATGTTCTGATTGGTTGAAATTTAAAACTTCTTCTCCCTTGAAACTGTAAAGCAACTTATGAACTGATTTTTGATATGGAGCATCTATGGAAGGTCCTTTACAAAATTTGCATAAATCATCCCTGTCCATGAAACAAAATGGCTGCCATGAGCATTACATGTTCTGATTGGTTGAAATTTAAAACTTCTTCTTCTCTGAAACCGTAATTAGCCAAATGAACCAAATTTTGGTATGGAGCATCTATGAAAGGTCCTTTACAAACTTTGCGTAAATTATCATAGTCTGTGAAACAAAATGGCCACCAGAAGCCTTTATATGTTCTCATTGGTCAAATTTTTAAACTCTTCTCTTCTGAAACCGTTTGGCCAAATGAACTTATACTTGGTATGAAGCATCGATGGAAGGTCATTTACAAAGTTTCCAGAAATCAATCTAGTCCATCAAATCAAATCAAAAGTTTGATTCCCAGGTGAGCGATACAGGCTGAGCCCTCTGAGCCTCTTGTTTAGTGGTGTATTGGAACCACAAATTTAATTATACTGTTATGTATCTGTACTATAATACTAGATCACGACCGTAAATTATATTTCTTTTTGACCAAAAATAACTTTAACCAAAAACGTTAAAACACAAATTATGTAGACTACATTGTTTGACTGCGGCTTCGATGAGAAGACACATTTATGAAGATAATTGCCATTACATTGTACTGAATGTCCAGGACATTCGGAAGAATCACATGGTCAATTATGGTCCAGATAAGTTCAGAGTATACGGCTGCATATATACATCATAAGCTCAGGAAGGGAGCTATTATGCTAGAAGTGTCGATTTGGCTACTGTACTTAGAAGATTTTTTTATTAAATCGGAAGTTGAAACCAACTTCCGATCTTGTGCTAAGACACAAATGTGGGTCCAATCTACGTCTTTTCGCCCCTGGATCCATTCAAAGCCTTTGTTAAGATATTTTGTTAAATAATTTTTCATTGGAAATATGGATACACATTTGCTGATTTACCATTCTTAAAAAACTGAGGGAGCTCTTCAGGTAACACCTGCCTCATATTATTCATTAGTTAATGCTTCATAATTAGATAAAAGTTTTCTTGACCTTTAAAATCAAGGATCTTCAAGAACTTTGTCCAGCAGTAAAATTAATGCATTTCTATAATTAAGTGTTTTTCCTGCAAAATGAGCCTGGCATCTGAAGAAGTTCTTTTTCCTGGTGAGAAAAATACTTTGATGAAAAGAAACTACAAACATTTCATGTAACAAATAAAATAAATTGTTGTAACAGCTTTCTGCATTAACACAGGAAGTCCATAAGTTAAGCAATTTACAGGCTTAGATCTGTTTTAAAGTCATCTAAATGTTTATTTTAGTAAAAGATGTGGTGAAAAATATCTATCATTGGGGGTTGTAAATTAAAGTGATGGATATAGAATTTTTTACATTAGTTTATAATAAACTGTTAGTTGGTTTATATTACAGCTTCTGTTTGGAATGAGGCATAACTCTGTTACAAAATGATGTTTTTATGTGAATAATGTGGGAAAAAAAGGCTGACATATTAGAGATATTGCATGCTACTATAATAACTCTAAATTCAAAATTGTTGCAATGTTTTTTATTATTTTAAAAAATGTCACAGGATGAAGATTACAAGACTGCAATAATCAGGTTGGGAACAAACTTTCAGGGGAGGTGTAACCACATAATCAATGTGTTATCCCCTTTATGAGGGATAAATTTTAAGAACCATTTAGAGTAATTTTTAGAATTTCTAATTTTAAATTCAAAAGGGCACTTCTGCATACAGTTTGCTACATTTAAAGAAATACAAAACTATATATGTGTCTTATATACTTGAAACAAAACATGGCAATGGGTTACAAAATAGTCATTAATTATTATTCAAAGTTATATCATACATATTCCTCAACCTTTTTCATTATAATTGGAAGAATCCAGTTGATTTAGTTATTGAATCTTCAATGTCAAAAGGTCTGCTGTAACAGTTGTTCTCACATGCCTAGTTACATGAATGTTTTAGATATGAAGTGCAACAGCAAAACTGTCAAACATCCAAACAACTTTGATCAGACACAACAAAAAAATAGCATACTTTCCTAATTAAAATATCTCATTATTGGCAGAACATATTGTTAACTTCTGTTTTACAAATTCCATTACATATGTTTTTATGTCATTTGTAATGTTATGCACCACTAGGATCAAATTGCCATGGACATACAAATTGTAAATAAAGAATCAAAAGAAAGTTTGCTATATTTGTTGACTTAGTTCAAATTCATGGGAGTTGGCTTTTCAACACATGATTAAGTTAAGAATGACTCAATTAAAATAATTGGAAATATAAAATTGTTTGAATGTTCTTAATGCTTCTTTGATTCTGTCTATCACTTGCATTAATATAATCAGTGAAGAAATTGTTATAATATGCCATTTACTGATGTTTGTGCAAAAATGAACGTAAATATACAGATTTCATATAAAAACACAAAAAATAGAAATGCAGTTGAGCTGCTCTGGAATATTTGTTAATTGAATTATCCAGTTTCAGTGTGTCAATTAAAAAAGGCAAAGTTTTATATTGAATATATTATATCAGTTAGTTAATATATAGTTGGAAAAATGTATATGTCTGATCTGTTTATTTTTTTGGAAAAATAAAATGCCTATAATGTTTAACAATACATGTATGTATTAAATTTATAGTAGCTTCGAAAATTATGATTTCAAAGTATCCCGGAAAACTGCTATTTTGAAACCAAAAGACATTAATTAAGGTATATCTATATGTCTAGGGTTGCATAATTGTTTCCAATTTATGTAATTACACTAATTTCCAAGAATATTTTGCATCGTCTGTAGAGGTCAGGCTGATTAATTATTCATTGGTATGTCTTTACAGAAATGACTGAGCTTTGAATTTTTTTACCAAATTCCAAAAACTGAGAACTAAACATTTTAATTGCCTTTCAAATTATGGTATTTTGGCTTTTTTTTTCTTCCATCTTGGTTTAGGTTCAATTCAATTACAGTCTTCAATCTTCACATATTTGTTTTGAGAAAATAAGTGTAAAAAGCTAGTTACTGTAAAACAATAACATTCGGTGAAGTTATGTGAGGAGCTATTTTGTGAAATCATCAATATCAAAACACTGTTTATTCAATCAATAAAGTTTATAATAATATATTTTATTCCAAGCCTCTGGTCCATTTGACACCTGACAAATGTCGTAGGACTTGCACTAACCACTTCTCAGTTTCTTTGTTTAGCAGAATCAGTAGATGATTTTGGTCGACTATTTACTTTGTATAGACATTTTTTTCAGCAAATTTTGTTACAGGCACGCGCACGATTTTCACGGAAAAAGGTCATGTTGAGGTTATATGAATAGGGGCAGGAATGAAATTGATTTTTTGTTGCACTGACAAAAATTCAAACAGGGTTTGTTTAAGCCTATTGCTAAGTCTTTTACACAAAAAATATTTTCTAGACCTTTTGAAGGATTTTTTTTATTAGTTTCTTCAAAAATATCATTTAATTTTTTTTTTTTTTTAAAAATCGTAGCTACTATAATTTTAGTTCATATTTTCACCAGTGACTTCAGATTTGAGATATGAAAATCAGGATCTTTAATTGATACCATCACCTTATGTTTTCTTCACTGAAATGTTATCACTTAGAAAATCACATGCACTTGGATTCTCCCTTTTACTTCATATTTTTGTTTATGTCTGAAAGTGGTCAACTTTCATTTACTGTTATTACAATTCTGACCAGTAAACAAACATCTGTATAAAGTTACAAGATATGGACATAGATAAAAGGAATGTTTACATTCTTCAGTGTTATTCTGGATGATAATTCCATGTCTGATATCTTTGATAGAGAAACTAAATGTTTTGTTAAGTAGTGTGATATTATTTGAAGAAATAACAAACACATATTGGTGTTATTTTGCAGGCTTGGTGATAGAATTTATAGAGTAAGATTGAAATGTATGTGTATTTAAAATATGTGGGTATGGAAGAGTGGGAGAGGACAAACAATTTAAAATTTAAGAATTTTGATAATAAAGTTTCTATCTCATATCCATTAAGAACAGATATCAATCCAGTACTCTGATAAAAATGGCATATTTTTCTGTAATTGGATGCATAGTGGAATGATGTTTCATAAACATGGCTTGCCAATTTTCATTTCTATTTAATGTCAGATATTTCCCATAAATCTTCCATTTGGAAACTTCTTGGCAAAAGCAGTATTAGAGAGCTTACAGTTGCTATAAGTTATATTACTGCATCTTAAACTGCAGCCGTATCAAATTCTTCTTATGATTCTAAGCATTTGAGGAAAAAAACACAATAATATTCAACACTTGTTAGAAGCTAGGACAGATATTTTAGTGGTGCTACATAAATAGGAACCAAGCTTGTGTTGTTTGTGTAAAGATTAGTGATCTGAGCCTCTGGTTAAATGAGGACTGTGTCCGTCAAGAATGTTTCAAGATAGAAATTATGGCAGTGCACTTTATTTCTCATCCTGCAGTCTTCCTGATTGATTCATGTCTTTCCCCTAACTCCTTATCTCCCCACCTCAGGAGCATCTTTTATCATCTTATCTTGTAAGTGAAGATATCACCCTGTTATATCTATACAAACTGTTGATTTAATTGACCTCCAAATGTGTGATATCTGATGTATCAGCCAGATAGACCTGCCATTAAAGAGTTTTTATCATATTTATTTTTTTACAAAATATATGTTTTATATAAAATGATTGACAGTTTAATTTGATAGCTGTTTGTAAACTAAGATGCTAATTTCATAGTTAAATCTGTTGATAAGTCTGACATTACTTAGTATAGTTATAACACAGGGGATTCATTATATTTCCCTTGATAGTCATTTTAGAGACATTGATATAAGTACTGGGAACTATGAGTTAGAGTACTCAAAAAAAACATTAAACACTTAAACACCACAAAGTTACACACGTAGGTATCCTCGAAAACAGAATGTTCACCAGACCACTGTAATTGATATTCACCAAAATGAATGAATCCACAGTATATATTTTCCATAAAGGGATCATGGTGGATATTTCTGACCCTAATCCATATTTCCTGTCATTTTGTCCTGACACTTTTACGATTATGTTTTTTTTGTTAGAGTTGTCTCCCTTTTTAGCAGAAAATTTATGAGCTATTACAAAGATAAGCTCTGAGAACAACCATTTTAGGTTTTCAAGAGAAAATAAAGAAAAGAATTATCTCTTGAAAGTTATTGGAAGAAAATATTATTCAGAGTGTTTTGTTAAAAACCATTTATTTTCTAATGAAAATTGTTAAATTGTCAATTACTATGGTAACAAGTACTAGTTTTGTAGAAAAAAAGATAAAAAAAAATGTATGCAGCTCCTTCAATGTGTAATTTCTTTCATATTAAAATAAATCAAAATATTTGGTGTTAAACTAAAACACTTAGAACTTTAAAAATGATTCTTAAGAAGCTGGAAAAAAATCATTTCTGATTTTTTTTCATTTTGATTATTTTTAAGTGGTTAGAGTCATGGCATTACATTTCCTTTTCAATTTTTTTCTCAATAGCTCATAAATGAAATTCAATGATTGTTGCTCAGAATTTAAAAAATAAAAGGATGAAACTTCAGTAAAAAAATATCTTTTAAGTGTCTTACGAAAAACTAATGACAAACGTTTACATCATCCTGATTAAAACCAGATGAAACAGGAACCAGAATGGCAGCATTTTATTTGATTTTAATTTCCACTTTATGAGAGAAAAGTGCAAACTGCAGCTCTCCTTTAGCATTAATTACCCATAATGCTACTGCATTAATGGAAAATACATGTTACGTCAATGTGAATTTATCATTTTCTAATGGTGATGTAAAGAAAGCTGAAGAAAAACTTGTGCTGTTTCTTTTCTTTAAGATTTGCCATGATCAAGGGTTATTCCTGTGGCTGAAGTGAAATATAGTTTCATGCTTGAGGAGGTCTCTTTTGATGATTTTTGATGAATCAACTTTATAACAGCAATTATAGGCCTACAATGAACAACTGGCCATTGATCAGTCTCAATTAGTATGGCAGATTTCATAAATTGAAATAAATTCTGCTAAATATGATTTTTATGTTCCCGGTTTTTCTGGAACATCTTTGGTTGCATATTCTTCATATTTTAGTTTTAAGATTGTTGTATTCTTTACAAAATCTGAGATTATATCTTGTCTCACCCAGAGATCCAGGGCACCTAATAGCATCTCTTTCTGTCAGTCCTCTCTTATCCATCAAAATTTATAAAAAAGGTATATCCTGAAATTTCCATCAGCATCATTTTCTCTCCATTAAATGACCATTCTGTTAAACTGAAAATGATTCTGCGGCACCAGAATATTGTGATGAAACATTCGTCACATAACATTAAGGATGATCGCTGGTCTAATAGGAAATAAATAGGATTTGAAATACGTGATTTAGTTTGAGAGAACATATGAATAGTAAACAAATAAGCGAGAAAAAAATATAGGTTCATGTGCTCATTTTAGTGCTATAAGACATTGAAACATTGCAGGAAATGGGTTTTCTCTGGATTCTGGCAACTTCAGTTTCTCAAAAATGTATGAAAAAATAAAAAGGATTTCATAAGATTTTGTCATTTACCATTTTACAGTATATATGATTGAATTAAAAAAAAAAGTAGGGGTTCATGGGCAAAAAAATTCATGTTTAAGAAATGGATAAATCCCGAGGATTTCGAAAATCTGACAAAAAGACCAAAATATGACCAGCGAGCATCCTTAAAATATAAACTGTGCATAAAAATTATTATCTAAAATGAACCAAAGTGACTATATCTGTTTATTTAGAAATTTAGTTTTTAAATTCAAAAGTTATAAATATGATGATATTTATGCAAAGCTGATTTGGTGAAATTCTGATAATACAGAGTTCATTCTGTGTTATGGGTATGGAGTATTTAGGGGATGGACATGGGGTGGGTCCAGGAGATTTCAGAGCCAAGGTTCAAATAAACTTGGTTGTAATGATCTTTAGATTGTCTTAAAAAGAATATTGGATTTTCCCATCTACCAAGATGGTAGCAATTGCAAAAATATTGATTTTTCATTTTTTTAATAAAAATCTTTAAAAGTGGCAAAAAGATAACTAGTGAGCAATGAATCTCCTGTGAGCTGCTGGTTCTTCTGTTTCTTTTTTCTAGCATTCTATGGTGTTGCTTATTTTGGCAGACATCAGTCAAGATGACATTTTCCACTTTAATCTGTCTGTATGCTTTATCTGGAAAAAATTAGATCATATTGTGAAGAAAAAAACTCTTTGGGTTAACATGCTTATAAAAATTTAGGGTCAATTATATAAGCAAAACTTTATTTTTCTAGAAAATTTAATCACAACTTGACAAATGCTTTCTATTGAAAGTATACAATAGGTATTTTTCTACAGCCATCCTCCTCTCCCTCCCAGTTTGATTACTAGTACACTTTCTTTTTGATACAATGAGCTTGGGATCATTAAATAGTTTTGTATATATTATATTTATATCAGTGGTAAGTGGTATAAAGACATAAGGGATTTCTTTCCATTAAACACATCTGGTTGCAATAGACAAACCTAATTAAATCACCTTTGTAACAAGTAAATCATATGTTCTGGCATGTTAGCTGTTTTTCAAAATATACAAATGTCTGGATCTGTAGAGTACATGTCAGCATGGAAAATACACATTAACTCAAGTTGATAATCCCGGCAGTCAGTAAGAGTTATTTTACTTCTGGATTCAGGGAACATAAATAAAGTTTAATTTCCATGTTCATATATGTTAATTTTCTGTTTTCAAAGTGTTAGCGAAATAAATTCATTTTTAGCTCACCTGTCCCATAGGGTCATGTAAACAACTGGCATCACTTGGAGTCTGTCGTCATTGTCGTTGTCTTAAACTTTCCTTTAAAGGTCTTCTCCTCTGAAACCACTGGGCCAATTGGAACAAAACTTAGCAGCAATGGTCCTTAGGTTGTCCTCTTTCAGATTTGTATCCAATGACTCTGCCCGCTGTCCAAGATGCTGCCAGAGCAGAACATAGTTGAACATAGGATCCTATAGGAAATTTAAAGATCTTCTTGTCTGAAACCACAAAGCCAATTGGACCAAAACTTGGCAGCAATGGTCCTTAGGTGGTCCTCTTTCAGAACTGCATCCGATGACTCTGCCCACCATCCAAGATGGCCGCCAGAGCAGAACATATTTTAACATAGGACCTTATGGGAAAATTCACTGAAAGATCTTCTTGTCTGAAACCAGTCAACAATTTGGCAAAACCATGCAGTGAGCCAATTGGAACATAGTAACAGCAATGTTCCAGACTGCTAGTCAAGATGGATATAGTCAAACATAGGCTGACAGCAATGTTCCACATAGTAACAGCAATGTTCCAGACTGCTAGTCAAGATGGATATAGTCAAACAGTTTATTCTGCAAATGATTTCCGGGTGAGTGATACAGGCTCCTGGGAGCCTCTAGTTACCAGACATTCCAGTCAGATGTTATGACTTCTTTTAACACACTGAACAAGTATTGATTGGCCTGAATATTTTTGTTTTATCAGCAGATCACCAAAATATGGCATATTTATAAACTATTATATGTCATATTCCATGTTGACATGTTTTTGATTCTGAGACTGGTGATACATAGGCTGACGTGGAATTGACATCTAATTATTTGTTGATCACGTACTTCAGATGTTGAAATTTCAAAGAAAAGTATGACATGGAATTTTAATACGTCAGTATATTTGAGTAAATTAGAATATCTGTTCATTCCTTCCGTTTTGCAATTACTCTTCAGCTTTTTCTGACTTTTAACTCAGTAATGTCATAAATCTACATATATACATTTTAGTTCCTTAAAGGATGTGATGGGGTGAATGACATTGGGAGAATTTTCAGATGGATATTTGCACCTGTCACACAATTTTATTACTGTAGATTTCTTTGGAAAAGTAGAATGCTCTGTGACTGATCATGTTAAAAATTTGTTTAGCAGCAGGTCTGGGGTGATAAAGTTCACACGTATCTAAGGTTCCTCAGTTGCTGCTGACTCTGACACATATAAAGCAAGCTATGCTAGCTAGTAAACCATGAAAGGAATAAAAAAAAAATACTGCCTCAATTATTCATGATCCAGATTAAGATTTATACCAAATTACAAATTAATTTATGACTTGTTTTCATGTTATCTAGTAGTTTTTAATATAAAAAATTATCATCCCCAGACCTAGTCTAAATTTCTGTTTATTGAATGTTAAAAAAGACAGCGACTTTTAACTCCCTGTGAGCTTTCAAGACGGCTTTATCAAGCAGCTTCTGATATTGTGTTAAGATGAAGGTTTTATATGATAATTTCCTTTTTTCCATATCGATTAGGAAAGATTGGTGTAAATAATTGAAAGCTTAATTTGTCCTTTGATAAGTTTGCTATGCACAGGAAGTTACAGCATGGGTAATACTAAATCAGGTCTTTATATAATAAAATCAGATTATTCCAATTGTAATATTAGTTTCAGTCATAGAACTTTGGAGTTGAGCATTTGATTTGTATGGAGATCTGGGAAGGAATGTCCCCGTGTTTCCAAGGGATGTTGAAAAAAGCCAGGATTGTACATCATCTGGATTCAAATACTACTGTAACAGAAATTATTGCATGCATTTGTTATTGAGAATTATAAAAAAACAAAATCAACAAAAATAATAGCATAATTAATGCATTAAGTGCACAACTTGTAAAAGAATATTCTAGAAAAAATTAGTAATGTTTTAAATATTGTGATGCTTTTACTGTCACATTTAACATCATTTACAGTAGACCCTGAAAATATAATCGGTCAGATCTATGCTGTTCCTTACATTTTCATAAAAGACATGAAGTGATATATAATATGGGTCAAATCAATGAAAAAACAACCCGAAAATGCATTCCGAAAAATACGAAAAAGGGTCAATCATTGATACTGCATGAGCAATTGCCCAATACAAGTTGTATGTTTTAAGATTGGGAATAATTTTATCTCAATAATTTGAAGGAGTTTGTTTTTCCTAATTATTTTATGAATTTCAAGCCATATAGGGTAAAACCTTTTTAGGTCAGATTTCTCCCACGATAAAACATAAAAAAAACTACATTATTATGTAGTGTTTTATTTAAATCTTTATTACCAAACCACCTTTTAAGTGACAATAAAGAAAAGTTTTTTTTAGAGAAAATGACCACTGGGCAGTTGTATGGTCATTAAGTGACCATTAAGGTGAACAGGTTATACATTAGCTGGTAATAGTTTTACAAATTACATAAACAAATATTTACAACAAGGTTGTGATTGATGTTGGTCATTTTTCTAACAGATCTTAAATAGTACCAGAGGTTATAGTAATTTCAATTTGTCATGTAACAGTTATTGAAACCCTTTTTAGAAAAAAGTAATTTTATGACAATCAAATTTTTCTTGGGTCAGATGAGCATATGTTGACTTAAGGTGTATGTATTTAAAAAGGCTTTAAGGGACTTGCAAATACATTTATTCCTTCTCATGATATATATTCTAAAAAATTTAATGTACAGTTCACCAAGCTTTGTGTGTCTCAACATCAGCATCTCATATGATTCAGAAAAAAATGGTTTATTCCCATTTTTGTAGTATTTTGTAATTTTTCTCTCATTTTCAATTTTTTTTTTGGTTTATATTTTTAGTTTGTTTTTATTTTAATATTTTTTATATTTTTTATTTATTTTTTTACTCTCTTTTAATTTAATTGTATTGGTATTATTTATTTATTTTATTTTATTTTATTTTATTTTTTATTTATTTTATTTTTTTTTTTTTGGAGGAGGGTGAATCAAATTTTACAGATAAAAAATAGAAAATCAAAGGTTACCTCACAAACTCCTTAAAACGTCCCTGGTCCCTCACAATTAAAATCCTTTCAAATAAAAAAAATTTTGAAACATGCTTAAGAGTAATTTGTTACCTATCAAGACTAGGAAATTATAGGGTGTTAAGCCATAAACCTTTAAATGACCATGTAAGTTTCAATCACACATCATTAATATCAAAGACAACACAGCATTAATGTTATGTCATATACATAGGTATAATAATGGGTTAATTGATTTTCACAAAGGAGGGACATTAAATTCTACAGTGGTCATTTTGTTAACTGGACATGTAGTGTCCAGTCCAAGACATAAATTTTAAGATGACCACTGGCCATTAGTTTTATGGTCCTGTTCATCAGATGGAGAAATGGATACAGGGTGTAATTGATTGTTATGTTCAGATAATTGACAGTTTTCAGATCTTCAAAGAGAATTTAGGGAAAAAAATTTAACACACAGTTGGGACTCCATATCAAAAATTTAACATACAGTTGGGATCCCATATCTTAGGAGTATCACCAGAAAAAAGTCTTTGTTTACCTTATCACAATGTTACTATGATAGCATATTGATAAATGAGTTCTTTTATATTATATAGTCTAAATTCCTTCTAACTTTTGTCTTTTGTTTTTTTTTTTTTTAATTTTAAATTTTTTTGCTAATTACAGAAAAATCTGGTTATTAATTTAGTTACTAAATTCAAAATAAAAGCCGAACATCAATTCACATTTAAAATTTAACCCAACCACTGCATGTACACTATCGATATGTTTAAGTGGACATTACACCACCTTCCCTTAAAAAATATTTAAACAAATGCCTAAAATGATACAGTTTACAAAATTTAAGTTACTACATAGCTCATTTATTTCTGCTCAATGGAGCTCAGAGCCAATAAAAACTGGATGTCCAAAAATAGTCATAGTCCTATCGTGATAATCTGATAGAATACCAAAGGGACAATAAAAATAAGCAATTAAAAATATTGAAGTGCCATGCAAAAAAAAAAAAATGTGAATTAAAATATTCATTATATGCATGATGGAAATGGTGTTCCAGACATTTTCATTTTTACTGGTATTTAACAACCAAAAATGTCAATATACTGAGCAACCCACATACAAATCTATATAAAGGGTACATCAGATGCATAAATTATATCAAAAGAGTGTTATTTGATCCTGTATAACTAAAGGGTATGATGGAACTTTATTAGACACTCTTTATTTGGAGCAAATTGAAAATCAACATTTCAATAGTTTTTTTTAAAGCTCAACAAACAGTCGACTTTTGTTAAAGCAGTGGTTGTCCTAATAAGATCTGACCACTATCCAGTTTACCATCACCTGACACCCTTTGTAGTCTAAATTAAAACTCATGTCCATCCTCAGGAGCACTTGCTGTTCATTATATTTTGAAGTGTTGGTCATTAAAATCTGGTAAACATCTGTTTATCTTTGAAGAGCATTTTGGAAATGAAATAAAATAATACATTTTAGACACTTGGATGCATTTTAAATGATTGAATGGACCAACATTTTAAATGAAGTGGAATTCATTAAATCATTTTGAATTGAAGTTATATTTGTTTTTCCATTTAGTTAACTCATTATCATATATTTGAAAATACAATTATAATCTGTGAAACCAATATTTGCTTAGATGCTGGGATTTCTGTGTCAAAAATTCAAACCTTATACCTGTAAAGTACGACATCAAAAGTTCAACGTAGGATAAAAAACTTAATTCAAATAGTTTGGGGGTGGGTGGAGGGTAAAAATTGCTGCAAGTTTTGTTATCCAACATCGATTTTCAGATTGAAAAATATGGATCGGCCCTAACATATGTTTGGACTTTTAAAGCAAATAAAAGCTATCATACATACATTGTTCAGGAAAAACAGGACCCATGTTACAAAAAGTGTACTCTCAAAGCATATGCCCATATTGGTCAATCAATTTTTCCTAAATTAAGTCAAGAGGTGGGGGGTCAGTGAAAAAACTATGTGAATTAAGTTTTTTATCCTATATTGAACTTTTGATCTCGTCCCTAAATGAAATAGATAAAGAGTATGTATAAATAACCTTAGCAATATATGATCTTTTTCCTATTGTTTGACTTAACATATTTCTCAGAAAACATAAAGATCGTACTCTCCTCTGGAAACTTTCTGAAACTGTCTATATGTTGGGCTCTATTCACACATAAAAAAAATACTGATGTTTAAAAAAATAAAAAGATATTCCTTGATCAGTGACAGTTGATTGCCTTCTTTACTGTAAATGTAGTCCGAGATTGCTCTGAAGTCTGACAACCTTTTTTGTGATATGCTGGGGCCGTGGGCCAGCATATCACAAAAAAACGCCGTCAGACTTCAGAGCAATCTCGGACTACTGTAAAAGGAAAACCTGGAAAGTCTTTGGCCTATAATTGAATAAGTGTGAGCATGACAGTAAACTAATAATTGATTTTGAAATGCCTATACTGAAAATCTACACCTGATCGTTAATCTTTATAATTAGTAAGTTCAGAAGATTAATGTGAAATGATCATGTCTGTCCAACAGGATACAGCCACCTGCTGACCATTGGTCATCACAATGATCCCCTATAATCATTATTAGAAAATATGGCGTGCTGTAAAACCTTGGCATTCTATATGGTGTTAGGCAAGGAGAATGTGCAAGTATTTACTGCATTTAGTGCAGAGCAGAAATTAAAATACAGAAATGATTTATGATATATGAGCATCTTTGGTAGTTTCAAGTTAAGTTATTAAGTTGAAGCAAGTAAATCTTGAATATACATTATTACTTAACTTGTCATGTATTTAATTGCATATTGGCATTTTTTGGCAAAAATTATTCAAGGAACTACAGCATAACAAAAATTGGATTCTGGCTGCTCCTGATTTCATCCACATTTTACATGGGCCTATAATTGTTTGCCCACAAGACTAATGTCTCCATGTGAAAGACAAATGCTTCACATATTGTAAGTATTTAGGCACCCTATAATATGGGGGTGTGGTCGTTATTGATTACAGGGTGTTATTAATGGCAGTGGAAAATATTAGGTCTGGAATAGGGTGAAAAAGATTAATATAGTTTTAATACTATGATATAGTAAATTAAATTAAAGTCTCCTTTGTCATGTTAGTTGTTGGTTTTAGTTTGTCTGGTAATTCTGATGTCTTCTTATCTGTACTTGAAAAGAAGAAAAAGTAGGTTGTCAGTTTTATCTATGAATGATTTACATGTCGAATTTATTAAAAAGACATACTTGTTTGTTCTTCAGTTCTATTTCGTTTATTTTAGAAAAAAAATTTGGTTTCCAATTTTGGTGTAAAGTTTTATTAGTAATTTAGCGATGGGTAGTTGGGTTAATGTGAAAAAACAAACTAAACAATGAAATACCAAATATAAACACTTAAAGAAAAGTGAAGTATAAATTTGTTGAATATATTTTCCTTCTATACTCATCTCTTGATGTTTTGATGTAGTTATGAATTTTTGCACAACTTATTTGGTTCTGAAATTGGGATATGCATTGTTGTACAAAAGCCACATATTTTGGAACAGACACATACAAGTATTTCATGTGATTCAGAAAATTTTGTAAAAATTACATAGATCGGGAGAAATAAAAGAAGAAATGGTGTCAGTATTCACCAGAAAATTGTATGGAATCAAAAAAGTATAAACCTACATGTGTGTAAGCAGGAAAAGTATGTTCAATTTAATTAAAGTACAAATATTTTAGAATTTTTGAAATCTCTAGAATATTTTATCCTTCACAACCACTTATGAATGCCACAATGAAACTCGCACTTACAGCGTTTATTTTGATGTAGAAATTTCCATAATGACAGACCGTGATTTTAACGGCAGTTTTTGATAGATTCAATTTAAACTAAATTACAAATTTTTACAAAGCGACCTGCAAGAATGCTGTGTCCTGATGATAGCTCCCACATGAAATTATGTGTCGGAAATGTTTAAGTTTGTGATCTGACTATTTTTATTGTCGCACCTTTCAAAAAAAAGAATGATGGTGTCACATGACCCTAAACTAACATGTCACCTGATACACTGTTATTTACTACTTAATCATCGTGCAGTGTTGATGTTACTTTGTGTCCTATTGTAAAGTGTTGATTTCGACTTCTGGCCCAGAGTTTGTTATTATCATATATTAAAAGTTAACAGTTACAAAATATGCTTTTGTTAAAATGTAATGCGAAATACTTGAGCTTTAATTTCGAAACAGTTTCTGTTACGAAACGAATAAATTGAACACAGACAATTATCTTGTTAATTTAAAATTTAGGATCTTAAATTGTATGTTTTTCGTATAACATTACATTTAATTTAGTAATAAGTCAATTTAACAAGATTTTGCCCTCTGCTATAATTTATATGTGTACTTAAAGATCGAGAGATCAAAAGAATTTTACAAATTTATGAAAAATTTCATACAAATGGGGTATCAGTGATAAGAATTTCGTAATGCCAGTTTTGATACATATTAGTTCTGCACATTGGGTCAAATTACAACTCATCAGTTGTGCGCAAGGCCAAAAATATTGTAATCTGAAACAATAACACAGAACGTAGAAGAACTGAGATTCAAATGCTGAAATTGCTCAGATGACAACAGACCACCTACCAATATGGTGCTTCTTATTTGAAACCTGTGACTCACCCAGTTGGAATCGGACTTGGCAGCATTGGTCCTAAGGTATTCTGCTTTCAAAATTTATGACTTCAGGTAGTAACAACCAACATTATGCTATCAAGGCCCAACTTAGTTGAACATTATAGGAACCAAAGGGAAAATTCATTTAAAAATCTGCTTTTCTGAAACCACTAAGCCAGTTTGAATTAAACATGAATTGAGCAATAGTTCTTATGTGAGCATGAGTTGTATAGACTAGAATTTACCTCTTTTTTTCAAGGGAGATAATTACAAATTCATTTCAACATCTGCAAAATACCAAAATATGAAGAGGTTTAAATGATAGCTGAAATCTTAGCACTTCAGTAAAATTTATTTGTTAGTTATTTCCTAACTGTTTTTGGTATACATATTTATTTGATTTATTTAAATGAGGACAGGGAATATGTCTGTATACCATAAGAAGATGATGTATAAAAATACAGTCCAGTCTCCGTTGTCTTTAATAAGACTTTGATAGCAGCTGCTACATCAAATTTACCAAATTTGTATATAATTTATAAAGTAATGGATGTTGAGACAGAATACTAAATTAATGGATATGTGGTATGCACTAATAAGTGAAATAAGTGTTTGAGGAATGGTGTCTAACATTCCTTGCATCATTGTATCATTGACAATAGCTATATTTTTGTATATTGAAAATTTTATTTTATTTAAGGGCCCCACATCAGATGATACAGGACCCTATAGTTTTCACTGCATCCGTCTGTCTGTCAACAATTCTACATTTCTCAACGGATTTCAACTAAATTTATATGGAAGGTGTATATGGGCAATATCTTGATCAAATTCGAAAACGAGTGCTATCAGTTTTTAGTAGCATTTTTATCCTTAAATTTTTTTCATATTTTAAATGAAAGTAAATATTGAAATTTGAACTTAATTTAACCTCAAAACTTTAATCAAGTTGGACTTATCATCAAATAATGTCAATAAATTTTTTTCTAACAATTAGAGAATTTACATTTTTCATTTCTTTTTGGTTCGTAATGTCTAGCGGTCATCTTATCTATATGAAACGCATGCCAGATGGACACTCGAAATGGACGTTGACTATCTGTTTTATATTGATGAATTCCCAATCGTGCATGAATATTTAATTTAATCTAACATTCATTTTGTAAAGTAAAAAAGATAGATCTTTTGGGATCAGTGAATTGATCTCTCTGACAGAAAAAAAATCTTTTAATTTAGATTTGCAAGAAGGAGACAAGTGTAATATGAATTTATATCAGAATAGAGATTTTCCAATATTGATACTAAGCTTATTTTTGCCATATCCCTTTGGTCAGTCATGCATGGATAAATTTTTAATATTTCTATTCATATAAATTAATTTATACATTTTCTGGAATTCAAGCAATTCAGTTGTACATACATGTCATTATAAAAATCTTGCACGATAAAAATGATAAAAATACGAAAATATAGTCATAAAAAGATTTCTAAAGTTCTAAATTTGAAATAGATTTTTTTCAGTTAACTTTACTTTTTTTCTAACTATAATTTAGTTTTAAATATAATTCAATTTTTACACAGAGGTGAATATCCAATGATTAAAAAAAAAAGATCTGGAATTGTTTGTATGCCCTCACCAAGAGTTACGATCTGCTTTTATATGAAGTTTAAGCAGAAAGAGTCACTCTGGAGAGGAGCATTACCTCCTGTGAAGAGAGATGATCTCTTAGGCTCTATAAGTGAAAGAGAAATATCATTGTAACCCTCCGAGAAGAGAGAGAGGAAAATGTTGTCAAGTTCTGTGAAAACTTGGAGGAGAGGAGATTTAGGAATGTTTTAACCACTGTGCAATGAGATGGAGGGCAGGGTCTTTAGCCTCTGCGAATAGAGAGGAGAGGAGCATATAGGTCAATGTCATTCTCCAGCCATGCATTTAGATGACAAAATAATTATTTTAATTTCATGTACCTAAAATTACAAAATGTCAACTTTTTTTAATAAGACTTTTTTTTAGGTGAAAAACCTTCGGATACTTTTTGAAAGATTTTTTTAAATTTTGCTATAATTACTTTTATTTGGGAATACTAAGCACTTTAACTACCAGAGCAAGAAGGTGATCATTAATGAGATGGTATGTGCCCGAGACATCACTAAATATATTTGTATTAATAACCATTTGTGATTTGTTGCAAAACTGATTCTAAGTCAATTTTACAACACTTGCCCTAAACGTCATTAGAGTTTATACTATATAATTTAGAGGCAGAATAAGAGGGGGTATGATCTAAGCAACTGACATGAATGGATTAATGAATAATTATGGTCGCTAACTTTTTGCTATCCTATTTGTAGGATAGAAAATTTTTGTGGTTCTTCTTTGTGTTCATTAAAAACAAAACTGCTCAGTGTACCCTTTCTCGTTGTGTACCCTTTCTTGTCAAGTACCCATTCTCGTATGATTTTCCATAATTCCACACATTTTTATGCCCCGTCCATGAATGTGGATTGGGCATATAGAGTTACCCTTGTCCGAACTATGTGGTTAAGTTTTGCGTTTAGGTTCACTTCTTTGGAACTAAGCATAGAGTATCCATTAAACTTCATCAGTGGATGTGCCTTAGGTAGTACTGAGCAGCCATACAATAATTGGGTCATTATAACCTACGTTTTATGCTTGAGCAACTCTGGTTAAGTTTTGCATTTAGGTTCATTTCTTTGGAACTAAGTATTGTGTATCAGTGAAACTTCATCAGTGGATGTGCATTGGGTAGTACTGAGCAATCATACAAAAATTGGGTCATTATGACCTACATTTACACTTGAGTGACTCTGGTTAAGTTTTGCGTTTAGGTTCATTTCTTAGGGCGGGGCATCCATGTATTACACACACAATTTCTAGTTTGAAATTTTTTTTAAACATTCTGTTTAAACATGAAGTTTATATGCGTTTATTTCAAACAATGAATGAAATTTTAAACAACAGAAATCCTGTGATGGTGAGATTACGTACACAGTGACACAGTGTAGCTAGCCAGTATGCAGTGAACTTTTCGATGAAAGGAACATTTCATTTTTTATTTCATTAATACTGAAAAACTAATTCTTAATCTCCTCTAAACAGTTTCTGGACCTTGTAACCTGTGACTAAAAATAGAATGATGAGCACTGAAAATATTTGAAAATCTCTGCTAAAACTTAATTGTGCCCATAGAGTTTTATGGAATGGTCCTTAATAAAATGTATCACAAAATACCTCAATAAATTTGATTAAAAAGTATATGTCTTCTAAACTCCATTAAATCCAGGCCAGTGATTATAAGGATCTAACACCGGTGAAAGTGCAAGATGGAAAAATCTCAGACATCCAAGGGAAAGATTTCTGGTCTCCAACGAGGCTCCGCCGAGTTGGAGACCAATGGAAATCTTTCACGCGGGTTCTGAGATTTTCGTCTTGCACTTTAACACCGGTGTTTTGATCCTTTTTCTCACTAATATTTACTCTAGCAAGAGTGTCATACAGTGTATTCTGTGCGTATGAAACAAACGGAGTTATCTCCCCATGAAAGGAGTGCGTTATGTACATCTTGTGTGTGATGTGTATGTGCTTTTGTGTATTGAATGTATTTTGAATAATTCAAGCCACCAACCTTTAAATATAAAACGATATGGACAATATGGAATAGGTAAGACTAATAAAAACTCAAACTATTTGTTAAATATCGCTCAAACAGTAAATAATCACGATTTTCAGAACCGCGAAAATTTTGTGGGAAAACAAGCGTGAAATTCTTATCTCACCCACGGAAAGACAAGGATATCTCACATGGGTAAAAATAGGTACTGGGCTGTCTCATTAGTGAGAAATAGGCTTCTCAGAACCTGTTCCTAATTTCAGAAATGACACAATTTTTTGGGTGTCTTTCAATGATTGATTTTGCTATAATGACCTCAAATAATTGTTTCAAATGACAGTCTCATTGGTTGTTTTGTGTTGTCCAGATTGTAAAGAGTACAAATGGTACTTAATATTTTGTAAGAGTTATAATTTAAATTCATTTATTAGCTTTCAGTTTTTCTTTGACAGGATGCCTGGGGTATTCAAGGATTGTATTTTTCACAATACAATATACAACATATAAGGTTATGTGAAAGATTTAAAAAGTGCTTTTCTTACTAACTCCTTTCAGACTTAAGTGGTTTACCAAAATTCTAAATAAGGGTCATTTAAGTGTTTATCATCTTGTTAATAACGACCCACTAGCTGTGGACCATCTCTTGATACAGTACATTTAAGTTGTGGTCACAAAACACTTATTTTACCATAATAACAATTTTAAATTTAAATTTGTCCTCACCACAGCATACACGACTGGATGTTATTTTAACAAATATATTCCCTTACATCGTCCCATTGAAAAATCATTTGACCATAATTTTGCACCATCACCATACAGAGTCGGTAGCCTCCTTTTCAATTTAACAAATTGTAATCTGCTTGTTAGTATCTTGTCACTGCTTTGAAGTTTCATTATTGCATGGCTAAATTTCTGTTTCATTATTATTCTCGTTATTCACCGGAAAGTTGATTTCGCTGACCCAGTAATTACAGATTGCAGTGTGTGACGGATATAACTTTGATATGCTAATTACAGCAACGGGACATATTTGTAATATGAAGGATTATGAATTTTAATATGCTAAAGTACAAGATATCCCACAGTTATGCTGAATGTCGGTTTGATAAGTCAAATTAAGACGATTTTAGCTTTAAAATTATACCAGCATGGTATTCACTATAATTTGCATATATATCATGCAACAAATATCTGATTTCTCATAGGAAAAAAAATTCAAAACTTTTACGTTGTCCTAAACTCTCTTTGGTTCTCTTTACTGAAAATGCAGGCTTTTTTTGTTTTTTGTAAATTATTGAAATCTTCATAAGCAGTGAATGAAAGGGATTGATATAGTTTTATGATTGAATATTACTATTAAGCATTAATAAAAGAGTGAGTCTGTGTATTATTCAAAAGAAAACAAATGAACACATTAAATTCCAAATTTACAGTAGTCCGTCATTTGAATTTTTACATTTCATGTTAGTTTGTGCAAATTTTTTCCCTGCTGTCTTTTTAGAGAATTTTTAATTTTGTAAATTTTGATATCTGATCCTTTTGGCTTTTCAGCATTGTAATGTTATGCCACAGACCACAGTTATTTAAAAATAGCACTAGTACAAACTTTATGATTATACTATTTGAAATTTCAAATTACCTGTCTCAATGGCATGATATTTTAACTAGAATACTTCCAAAAAAGCAATTACAGACAGAAAATTAATTTGGAAGTAATACACGAATAGATATTCTGTGGACTTTGTTCTTGGATTATGCTGTTTGGGTGCCAGTGTGAACTTCTTCTGATTTGGTCATTTATAAATTCACAGAAAATAATTTTTCATTACTGCTGAGTTGATAATTATATTATTTTGATAAATACAGTGTCATAAAATAATGGGAAAAAGAGGAGGAATGTTGTATAGATATTACTTTATCTGGTCTGGTACCTAAGAAGGTGATAATTCAGTTAGAATACCAGAAGAGAATTGAATTAAACAAACAATATTTTATTACTTCATATTATATACTGTGTCTGAGACCACTTTTATAAAGTGATAATTCAATAAAGATATATATACATATTTCAATGAATTTGGATAATGTAATTTGTGAGAATTATTTCTGTGTTTAGACTTCTTCTATACAATGTGCTAATTCTGCTTTAATGACACTCTTTATGAAACAGATAGAGAATTGATTCTGAGATTTTTTGAATGCTTGTAGAAAAATATTTATACAATATAAATGTGAAGTTCAGGGAGGACAGGGTCAAGGCGTGACCTTTTTGCCCTTAACAATAAGTTTAAGCTTTAACTAAAATTACTGTGTAGTACTAAATTATCTGTCCCTATTACAAATTTTCATGGATTTATATGGGGATGAAAAAAAACCCACAAATATCAAGATCCAATGAAATATTAAAAAACCCTTCAAAATATTGTACCCTCAGTAGCTTTAGGTTACTAATTACTGAGTGATGATAAAAATTAGTAACTTGAACAAACTTACAAATTTGAAAACAACAAAATAATATATGAAAGGAGGGATATGCTAGTAATTGGCAAAATTTTAAAGAAAAAGTTCTTTGGTATTGCTGTTCTTCATCTTAAAGTCATGATAGTGTCTCAGGTTTTCGTCTGAGTTAAATCTTCCACCACACTTCTAGTCCAAGATGCCCCTTAGCACCAATATGATTGTAATGATGGATTTATATGCCACACACACCATTAGTAATACCAGAATGTATAGAGGGCAGCCAACATTAGATGTTTTGTCATCATTTTACTGTAAGTAAACAAATTCCATCATCAGACTTTTTTGTTCTGTTTAAATCTACAATGTATTTGCCTAGGATGAAAATATTTAAAATTGTCTTCAAATAAATCAATGAGAATGGTAAAAATGTTTGATTTGAATTACTAAAAACGTTTATTTGAGGAAACATTTTATCCATTGTTGATAAAGTATTTAAAATGTCCCAGGCATGATGTTTTGTTAGGAATTACAAATGGATTGCCATAAAGCTTCAGGATAAATTCCAACATCCTATTCAAGGTTCCAAGATTAAAATTTTATCCTCAATATTTAGAGATAAATTTCTATTCCAGCAGTGAAATGTCATTTAGAACAGTATTCAGTAAAACTTTAGTTAAAAAAGAGAAAAAATAGAAAAAAAAATCAATTTATTAGATAACTTATTATGTGAGGGAATACTGTGAGAATTTTTTTCATTTTATACCTGGAAAAGAATAAGGCAGTGCTTATGCTAGATCTTTAAATAGGCTTTCGGTGAAAGCCGTATTTTTGACACTGAGAATGAGCTTTCTCATTGTCTGTGAACGTAAGAATCTTGCCAAATTTTTAATTTTAAATATAAATTTTGCAAGAATTTTGTTTTAACTAATGATTTGGGAGACCTTAATCTTGAAGCGAGGTGCAACATATGAGTCATCCTACAGGCTTTATGGATTACAGTACTTGGGGATTTTGTTTAGATCAAGTCATTCTTTGATCAAACTTGCTTCCTGATAAATTGAAAAGGGATTTTTTTTCTGAAATTAACACATTAATTTAAATTATGAAACTGAACAGGGAAAAAAATATAAGACTTTTTATTTCGAATTTGTTTTAAGTTTATTTTGTCAGGTAAAGTTATTTCCCTTGAAGTAACAAAGAAATTCAAAAGTTTTGACACCAAGAAAGTTGTAAAGAGTTATAAATTTCATTTAAATTTGTAATCCTTTAATCAATATATCTCGATATCTAAAAATGTCATCATCCAGTTCAAACATTTAAATTATTCATATTTATAACATTTTAATATTTTATGTTTGATCATGTGTAAAGTTTAAGAAAGTAATTTGCACAGTAATTATATGAACATTATTTATCTAATATTCACAAAATATGTAAATGTATAGAGGTACATGAAGGGGATATTTAATGTCAGTACATATGATAATCTTTAAAAATATTCATAATTAATTGAAGGAAATCATGACGGGATTAATCGCATGCTTTTCCCCAAAAAAATCTAAAAACTTATATTGCTACAGAAAATATTAAAATTATTTATTTAAAAAGAAAAAAATAGCCCCCTATCCATTTAAATTGAGGTAAACCTATTGGGTTTTGAATATCTCGTTTATAAATGATTCATAAACTGTGATGATTTTTATCAGATCAAAATGATATCTTCATAACTTTGTTCATAACTCGTTACAGGTAAAAATCGAGGTACGAACAGGTGTCTCAAACAATAATACTGACACTATTTAACATCAGGATATTGTAATAAAATACAGCATTATATTCCATTTTACTTATAATGTCTTTTTTTGAAAAAGTATTTATAGTATAAATAATTTAATTGTTTGGGTTATAATGCTGAAACTCAACCAATTTTCAAAAAAGTACAATCCGGTAATGTAGTTTACTTTCAAAAGTGATTTGGGTGAAATGCTAGGATTTTTTTTTTGTTAACTTGGCATCTAGGATGAAAGATTCCAGTTTTGGATTCTGGGACCAAGAAACATATAATTCTTTTGCCAAACTTTGGTGAAATGAATTTAACTGACACAAATGTGCAAGTTGATGCAGCATATAGTCACTTCCTTAAGTGAAATACAGCTCATAATTCACTAGTGAAATTCAAAATTTTATTGCACTCATAAATCAAACAAACACTCTTTGTTAGAAGTAATAATATGTTAAGCAAGTTTTTTTGTTGTTTTTTTTTTTTTTTTTTTGTTTGGCTATAGGTCTTTAATTTCACCAGAATTTTAAAATAACTATATCTATATGCCAGGATAGGAGCTGCTATTTTCGGGTATTATCAACATGCATATTTTTCACTCTCTTGAATCATATTTCAATCATTTCAAAATGGGCCTTTTTTAACTTGAGTTGGTTAATTTTTTCCACATTATCAGAATGTAAAAAATATATCATTATTTTATATTTGCTACTATTTACAAATATATTCCCCTCAGAAGTCTTCCTGTTCAATCAGTTTGTAAGAAAGGGGGGAAATTGGGCTGAGTTTTGAAGTCATTTTGTAGAAAAATACACTGTTTGCCTTCTGTCATTGTTTTCTGTGTAAATATATACATTTTATATTTATGGCAAATTAATATGTTCAAGTAGGCATGTCCAGACAAATGGTCGCAATAAATCATCCATAGTTAATGGACTGTGCTTTATATTGCTGGATGTTCCATTGAATCATGATATATGTCCAGTTCTAGTGCGAATATAGATGGCTTCCTCTCAATCAAATTCTCAGAATTTAATGAACTGTATCTTATTGGCCTCTTCTGATTTCTAGGGTATGTCCAATAAATCAGATTACTTACAAAATCAGTTTGAGAGATAAAGGAGCTGCAGATTTTGAACTTTTAAAAGAAACAGATGTTTTCCTCTAATATCAAAATGAAGCAACAATTTGCAGCCAAATTTTCAAAATAATTTCCTGGATGCCGAAAATAAATTTGTATAGAAGGGGGTAGAAACCTCATTTTCCAAATTAGATATATTTTTCCTTTTCTTTTCCCATAATAGGTAAAGTTTTCTCAAGATAAAGTGGCCCAAGAGGTTGTTTGGTCTATGAAGAATTTTACACCATCATATCTCACAGTCTTGCTTAAATTCAAAAGATGATTGTCCAATTAAGAGCTACCATAAAATGCTGCAGATGATCCGATACCATGGCTCATTTACTAACGACAGTTCTGGTCAGGAGATCAAACTGACCATTTATAAATTACGGCCACTATACATCTGTTCATTAAATCTGATAAAAAATTTGAATTATGTATAATGGAAAAACAATCAAATAAGAATTGAGAAAGATTGAAGAGCGGGTTCAAAGTTAGGTCAAATGTCCCTCAATAAGTCCTTACTATGTTTTTAATTTTCTGCAGAGATTTGAATATATTCTGAAAAAGCCACCATATCACTGGAATCAGAATAGCTGTAGAAATTTCCAATAAGTCTGTATCCTCAGAGAGTGAGGAAGCTTAATGAATATTTTTGTGTTCAGTTTCGCTAACAAAGTAATAGTATTGCTTTAAGGCATAATTACATTGGCGGATATTTTCAATGATTGCACATTGTTTATTATTAGCAGAGATGGAAATAGCATTTTTACTCTTTTTTAGACATCATTAAATGCTTTTCATGTGCGGACAATGAGAAAAATATATATGCCTGTAGTATTCTTATGAAAAATAAACAGCTGCAAGTTAATGAAGTGTATTGTAAAGGAACTTTTGTTGTGAAAAAAAAGAATATGGTTTGCCCTATTATATTTAATTACTGAATGGCCGAGAACCGTTTTCGTTGCAAGGTTTGCAACAATTAAAAAATGACTTCAAAAATTAACATGTTAATATGTATGGACTAATTTTGGGTCCACTATTAATTCTATAATAAATTTATGGTCCACTCTAAATGTTACTATGCAACAAATTTGTGACCGTGTTCAACTAATATATATACAGTTGACTCTCGTTATCTCGAACACATTTAAGTCGAAATTACGTGTAACTTGAATTATCTTTTTGAACCCTCAAAGGCAGTATAAACTGTATAGATTTACTCCTGATATCTCAAATTTTTTCTTAAGTCGAACTAGATTTTCAGGTCCCAATGGATTTGATATAAGGGACGACATCAAAAGTTCGATGTAGGATAAAAAAACTTAATTTACATAGTTTTTTCACTGATTCCCCCCCCCCCCCTTAACTTAATTTGGGAAAAATTTATTGACCAATATGGGCATATGCTTTGAGAGTATACTTTTTGTATCCTGGGTCCTGTTTTTCCTCAACAATGTATGTTTGTTCTGTACATTGACTTGGACATCACTTTTAAAAAGTATTGGAAAAAAGTGATGGTATTTTTAGTATGCATCAAAAAAGGCACTGTTAAATTAGAATTGTATACATATCATTCAATATTCACGATCGATAAAGCGTTTGAACGACGTAGATACTACGATTGATTTCGCCCCAATACTCTCTGCCAAAAATTTGCTTTCCGGTACGTTTTGATGGCTTTTTTTTGCTGTCCAAACATATGTTAGGGCCAAACTTGAATCCGAATTTTTCAATCTATAAATCGATGTCGGATAACAAAATTTACAGCGATTTTTACCCCCCCCCCCCCCCCCCAGACTATGTGAATTAAGTTTTTTATCCTGCATTGAACTTTTAATGTCGTCCCTAACAAGAATTGAATTGAATGTAGTTAGCATTGATAGAAATAAGTGCCTGTTTGTAGGGTCCAATGTTTGAAATTATAGATTTCTAGAAATCAACTGAACTCCCAGTCATACATAATTGTACTGATATTTTGTCATTCGAAAGAAAATTTTCATAAACCAACAATTTAATACAGAGTATCTGCAATGTCTTATATATATAGAAATAGGAATTGGAGTTTATTTAGAAAATTACGCTGTTGTCCGTTTAAAAAAGGAATCTTATGCAGTTTCGCTAATTATCTTTTGTGACATTGACAATAGAATTTTAACAATTATCACGAGTCAATTATAAAACTTCTTTGTATTTTTAAAATATTTGTTCATTTTTGTCTTGTAACAGTGGAATATTCTTCTTTTTTGTCTTGTAACACTGGAATATTCTTCTTACAAGAAGCCCTAGTGAGTATAGATTTTCAGGATATTTCTTACAAGTTTAGAAAGAATAAGAATTATACATTTTTGTTGAAACTTAGGAAACCAAATTATTTATTACATACATTTTTTTATATAAGTCCAAAATTTTTCTAACTTTTACATTTCTTTAGAACTTCTTAGGCAATGAAAATGTAAATAAAGTACTTTCTTTCAGTTTTGATTTAAGTGGCTGTTTTCTGTGGTGTAGAAAACTATAAAACTCTGCATAAAAATTCTGTAAAATACATTATATTTATCAGGATCAATTATGCCTAAAATCATTAATTTTTACTATTATATTTTCCAAAATAGCTTATCTGTTTTCCAGCAGTTTACAGCAATACACAAAATCCCATTTTCAGTGTGATATATTTGATTGATTGACATCTAATCATGAGGTGGGTGGAGCTTATTGTGAAGAACAACTTCATTCACTCTGATGAACAGAGTTCAGAGTTTGTATTCACTTTTGTGTTTTTGTTTGGGGAGTAAAAATTCCTGTGTTATATTTTTTAAGTGAAATTTTAAAGGATTTTAATACATATTTTGTAAGTACAAATTTGTTTTAATTATAGTATATTATTTACACTTTTTATATTCTCACAAATTTTAAATGTATTATAGCAGAAATTAAAGTATGCACATTTTTTAGATGTGATTTAAGTCATTTATAAAAAAAATGGTTAAACATTTTGATCAACATTTTGATAGAAGATCATATCATGTGCCTTAATCTGATAAAAGAGTTCTTTCACTGTTGACTGTTAAAAGTAGCAAGTGGTTTTAAATTGAATTGAACTGGATCAACCAAATTAACATTCATTTTACAAACCATTTTGTACCCTTTTACTATGTATCCATTTATAAGATAAATTAGTAGAGGAAGAGGCATTTGATAGTTGGGAAATCCATATACGAAAACGTTAGTCTTACATAACCCATTTTTCATTTACGGGTTTGAAGTTATGGTCAGTTTGGAGCTGATAAAAACTGAAACTGGTCAAAATTCACTTAATATGATGTAGAACCCTTGTTAAATCTGAAGATTTTGATCATTTCTGTCTGAAAATATGGTTGTATTACATAGATATTTTTTGTAAAAGGATTTTGGATAAATTCGTGAGATAAAATCTAAACATGCACATAACAAAATATCAAGTGAAAAAGAGGTTCTTTTTATATTAAAAAGTTGGAGTTAGGCCTTAAATAACAGAAAAATGTTGGACCTCACTACAAGTTAAAGTTAAGGCCTTAAACACTTTAAATGAGTTCCGGTATAAGTCCATCTTCGGAAACCCACGGCCGGTGGTGCTTACGCTTTGCTTCCACTTACCGAAAGCATAAGCACGACCGACGATGGTATTAGTCAAGATAAAAAAAAATAAGATTTTCATCCTGACCATCCTTACATTTAACCCCCATTATCCCATGAACCCACCCCCACCCCCCTCTTTCCTTGTGTAATAGACAAAATTTGCTGCTTTTGAAAAAGATTTAAAAAAAGTAGTAAAATTCTATATCCCCCGTACGTCTCAGTTTTATATGAAAGAATAGTTGAAAGTCTTAATTATTTTTCCTGGCTTTAAATGGGAAATTATGACAGGTGATTCAAAAAGTACAAACTCATTGTGAATTCTTTCTCAAAATTTTAAAAATAGTATAAACCATTTATCTGTGTGTTTTTCATTGACTATTTGCATGTTATGAATTTAATTAGAGGACATAGGAGTCGTAATGGCAGCAGGTTTTAAGTTGTATTGTTCTTCCACCGATTTCTATTGTCACAAATTGTTATTTTCAACCTAAATTGTTTACTTATTTGTTTTCATTATTGAAAAATTATTTGTTTAAAGTAAAAGGCAAATTGTTCCGTCAATACTTCTAAGCTTGTAACAGTTTTGCCTAATGCTTGTCGATAAAAAGTATCCATAGTACAAAGATAAAAATTGGACTTAGTCGGATATCGCTTTCTATAAATCAGTTGAAATGGAGTATTAATAGGGGGAGGGAGTTTTCAGTGCAAATCATTATTTGGTTCAAGAAATTTTTGTTTCTTTCTATTTTGTTAAATTTTATAGATGCTATTATTAATGTTTATTTGGTTGACAATTTTGGAGTTGAAAGATATATTTCTGTGAGAACTAAAGTGCTAGAGCACAGATTTCCCTATATAAAATTTGTAAAACTGGAAATTATGCACATTGAATAAAATGAAAATTGATTTATTCAGATTCAATGTTATTCTATTATAAAGGTATATAAGAAGTATTGAGATATATGAATTGATCTTGCATAACAATTTTTGACATTTATTTAATTCATTTGTATACAGTTTATAACAATATCCTTTTATATCTGATTGATAAATTTTCATATGTGAACATTTCCATTTTCACAATTTTAGAATTTAAGGATGAAAATAAAAAAATATCTCCAATGACATAAGTGAGGAGAATCAAAATATAGAAGTCTTGCCTGGATATGTATTTGTATATCATGATATTAAAACTCAGAATATGTGGAAAAAGAATAAAATTGCTGTGGACATATGGCACATAAATTTTTTTTTTAAAAATAAAGAAGGGTAATAAAACATTAACAGCCATATGCAATTCATTTCCTCATATACCTAAATACTTCAAATTGCTCTTCAAAAATTGAAAGTTGAAATGATACTTTAAAATGCATTCCAGGATATATAGAAAATGCTATGTATTTTTTCAATTAGCCAACAGCAGGAGTCAATTAAGTCAGGTTTTGACATAATAATTTTTTAACATTTAATCCCAGATGTAACTTATTATTCTTTAATATAGGGGAATTACTACACGCCAGTTCCCTAATTTAAGAATAACTGCACACTGCAGACATCCGGAAGAATTTTTTTTATCATTCCAGTTTTTCTTTTTTCTTCGTTATACTTTTCAGCCTTACCTCTCTTCTCAAAGCAGTTGTCAGTTTACTGGAAAATTGTATGTTACAAAAACATTCAAGTTTCTGGGTTAAATTAGACTAAGTATATTCAGTGGATTTTTTTCTTGGTAAAGAACCTTTTAGGGAACTGACACTCTCTTGATATTGGTCAGAATAGGAACTCATCTGTGGATGTTACAACAAAAACAACGAGTATATAAAAAATTCTCCTAGTCAAACAATCAGGAAGAGAAGGAAAAAAAAACAGAAATTGAATGCCTGACTACCAAACCCTGTTCAATCCCAAGTTTAAACAGGTGCATAACAAATTGTCCTAAATAACTGATTGTTTTGTCTGGATATTGCACAATACTGTACAAAAAGAACAATATTTATTTGAATTTCCACATGATTTCCAGTAGATTTTGTTATGACATAGAGTGAAATGATCCTTGTCTAAACATAGTATCATAGAGTTCTCCCACAGTTTGTTTTCTCATTATAATGTGGGGAGGCCAGCAGGAGATGTTGGGAAACTGTCATCAGCATGTTAAAATGGCCAAATTGTATGGTCAGGCATAAGTTCATCTGGAAAATTGGTCAGATAATATCATTTACTGGTAGATTATCAGAAATGTCATTTCTGACATGTAAAAAAGTATTTTTGTTTCATATTATAGCTTGTGTCCCATTAAGTTTCCTGGAATATCTCTAAAAGTTTGAAATACCAATAACAACAGCAACTGACCTATTTGTTTCCTTCAGTCATAATTCACATAAATTTCCCATTGCTGATTATAAAGTGATTTCTGCATGCCAAATATGCATCCTGAAAGTCAACATGGATCAAGTTGTTTTAAGAAGGAAAGGTGCAGGCAATATCATATTTTGTGCAAAAATCAATGAACTGTTTAGGGAAAACAAAAAATCTGAGACATCTTAATTAGCAAAGCTAAAGGTATTTGATTAATTGGCCTGGACAAAAGAAAAAACAAAAGGCACAGTTGACATTTTCATCAAAAAAGCAACTTTATACTGTTGACATCTGGGGGACACAGTGTGATTTTTGTCGAGCCTTCGACTTTTGTCGAAAAAGCGAGACATAGCGATCCTACATTCCGTCGTCGTCGTCGGCGGCGGCGGCGTCCACAAATATTCACCCTCTGGTTAAAGTTTTTGAAATTTTAATAACTTTCTTAAACTATCCTGGATTTCTACCAAACTTGGACAGAGGCTTGTTTATGATCATAAGATAGTATCCAGAAGGAAATTTTGTAAAAAAAAAATTCCAGTTTTTCCGTATTTTACTTATAAATGGACTTAGTTTTTCTGCCAGGAAACATTACATTCACTCTGTGGTTAAAGTTTTTAAAATTTTAATAACTTTCTTAAAATATCCTGGATTTGTACCAAACTTGGACAGAAGCTTGTTTATGATCATAAGATAGTATCCAGAAGTAAATTTTGTAAAATAAAAATTCCAGTTTTTCTGTATATTACTTATAAATGGACTTAGTTTTTCTGCCAGGAAACATTACATTCATTCTGTGGTTAAAGTTTTCAAAATGTTAATAACTTTCTTAAACTATCCTGGATTTGTACCAAACTTGGACAGAAGCTTGTTTATGATCATAATATAGTATCCAGAAGTAAATTTAGTAAAAAAAAAAAAAAATTTTCCGTATTTTACTTATAAATGGACTTAGTTTTTCTGCCAGGAAACATTACATTCACTCTGTGGTTAAAGTTTTTAAAATTTTAATAACTTTCTTAAACTATCCAGGAATTTTACCAAATTTGGACAGAAGCTTGTTTATGATATAAAGATTGTATCCAGGAGAAAATTTTGTAAAATATTTATTTCTGTTTTTCAGTTTTTTACGTATAAATGGACTTAACATTGCATTCACTATGTTGTGAAAGTTTTTAAAAATTTTAATAACTTTATTATTTTTATTAAGTTTGCAGAGAAGTTTCTTCATTATCAAAATAGAGTATCCAGACGATAATTTTGGAATTGATTTCATTATTTCATTGCAGGAATTTATTTACTGTGTTTCAGAGCCTATAAATAACATCTCGCAATAATACATTTTTAATTTATATTCATATTTATGTCACCTGGCCTTAAACATCTTATTCTAATTCACTCTAAATGTAGTTTATGAGAAAAAAATGCAAATTTCCGATAACCCACAATTTTCTTATTTGTACATATATTCTACTTTTTTAATTAAAGGCTAGATCATTAAGCACTTTAAAATTTGTCTTCTTTAACATTTGTTCATTCAATAAATTTATGTTTCTACTCATTTATAAATCTATATATATATAATTGCATACTATATTAATTTTTTACAACAAAATCTTTTTTCATACATTTCAAATGTTTTATTTCATTAACTGCAAATCTATTATGTGCATTCACCTATCACACTGAAAATATAGACAACATCAAAAGTAGGCGAGACACTGGGTTCCGCGGAACCCTTACGAATTTTTTTTTTTTTTTGTCATAAAAACATCAAAAACATATGTGCATAGTAAAGTATTAAATAATTTGAACTGTACCAAATTATTTTTCTGACTTTCAATATTTAAATGGTTTTTAAGGAATCGTTATTTCTAGGACAAGTCGGTCACACTAAATTTATTGTTCTATTTATTTCCGGTAAAAGCACATTACTTAATAAGCCTTGTGAAGAATTTCTTTGCTTGTCTTCAACCACAATATAACCAACTAATATGGTAACCAATGAAAATTAATGAATCTGCATTATGCAAATTTTTGTCACAGTCATTATTCGAATAAAGAATGCCTTTGAAGATATGTATGCATAAACTCTCTGCACCTGACCTTCATTAAACATTTATATAGATAAAATAAAAATTAATATATTCATTCCTTATACATTTGAAATGGTCAAATAACAAGGGTTTCTCTTTGAACACTTACAAAAGTTTGTACAATTCAAAAATACCAGTAGTCAAGCATTTCACATAAAACGTTTTTCTGACAATAGCAAACAATAGGCAAAAATGTAAATGGGCGTAATGCATAGAGACCCATAACTATTAATCCTGTAATGTCTGTCTGCGGACATCAGTGTCCATTGTATCAGACGAATTATAATGGTCACGAGATTAGCCCAAGATGCCCCTATAATTTACTTATCATGGGACAGTTTACCTAGATCAAAGAGTAATGAGGTGTGAGAAACAGCTAAAAATGCATATTTTATCCGAATATTTCTTTTTACTTGTGTAGTATATTGTCCTGTTTTGATCAGACAGATATAATTATTAGATGTATTTTGTATTGTTGAAAAGGCATTGAATTTTATGCAGACAGACATCAGAATATCATAGAATGTTCAGATGTATCGAAAGCATATTTAGCCATCTGCAGTTCTTGTTTAAATATGGATGGAATGTAAAGACCCTGATTTTCCCTGCCTTTTTATTTAACTCTTTTGATTCTAGGATATATTGGCTATCAAATCACTTACATTTCTCATTTTCTTCTTCGTTAGTTACAGAAAACCATCAGATCTTATTAATGCTACTGATATTTATAAAAAAAATTCAAGCATTTTTTTGCTTATCGATTGATATTTGTCAAAAAATTTGTTACAGTACCCTAAGTGTAAATGAGTCAGGGCTATTAATCCTCAGGTTAAATTTCAAGATCAGTATGAAAATATACCCTAAAATAAGGTCTATCTATGAATATAAAAATCGGATGATTTTATTCAAAAAAATAATCTTGGAATCAAACACAGGTACATTGATATATTTCTTGAATTGAGTTTGTTTAGATAATACAAGACTTGTGGATAAAATCATATCTGATTTGCATGCTGTATGGACTAAATACAAAATTGTGTTCGACTTAAAAAATCAATTTGAAAAAGATATGATTAGTAAACATTACATGCAATTAAGGTGAAAAATCAATCAATTTTAACGACCTGACTTTTATGTAACACATTCTTTGGGAATGAATGAATCGTGGGTCAACAAAGCTCTTCGGAAGTTGTATATTCTATATACAAATAAACATACACTTGATATTGATAATTTATAGATTATATTTTGACTTTAAAAAAAAATGAATTTTGAGATTAACTTGCCAACTTAAAATTGACAAGATTTATTTTGAGAAGATTTTGTAAAGTATTCATGAAATTTATTTTTATTGTAAAGATGTTTCTAGCTGGCCTGCCCACTGATTGCCATGACCGTGTACATCGCCAGTCTGGATTTTTTTTTTAAAGATACCATACTATACATACATGTTTATTGAACATAAATTACTTTTTATCATCTTATAAAAAAAAAAACAAAATAAGATTGATTTTTTTATTTAGAAAGATCATGTCATAAGTCTCCTGTTCATTGGTCCCATTATGCAAAAAATAAATGTTGAATGTTTGAACGATGACTTAAGTATTGTCATACATTAGGTTAAGATATTCGTAACATCATTAGACCATTAATTAACCTTGTCCCTGGCGACATTATCTTTCCGATTATTAATATTCATTGATCAATCTGTCTTGTAAACAACAGATCACAATGATGGATTTTATTTTCTGGACTCTCAGTACAACATTTTCAGGTAAATTAAACATTGGTTTTGAGACCCCAAAAAAATTATGAAATTTTTTGAAAATTTTTAGTCATATTGTTCTTTAAAGGAAAAATGAAAGCAGTTAAAGTATCTTACAGTGGTTTCAGAAATCCACTAGAAGCTTTAGGAATTATGAGTATAACCAAAACTATATATCTCCTATATATCAGAGTCTGAGTTTAGAACAAAGAAAAGTTAGCTTAGAGTCAGAGTACTTTTGAAATCATATATTAAAACCAGCAATAAAACTGCTAGTTTTTGTGTTGTCTAAATGTTCTGATTAAATTTGGTTTCCTACATGTCTTTACTATTTTGGTTGTGTCTTTGTACTGTTTGTCTGCTGTGTTAGTGTTCTCATGGATTGTTTTTGGATTTTAGTCTTGTTGAATTTACCCAATTTTATCACCTTACTATTCTTTTTCTGAATTTTCATGAATAGTGTCAAAATAATAACTTAATCTTTAAGTGCAATTCTCTAGTTTATACATATAAGATGGTATTTGTTGATGCATGCCTCCTATCCTTTACTTTTAAACCAGTTTCATGTCTGTTTGTTTATCCAAGCAGTTTGTTGACTATAGCCAAGAGAAACATCAGCTCGCTGCATATTGCTTTTATTGACAGATAAATTATGGAAGAAATTCTCTGCTCATAAAATTGTTACATAGTCTTTGAAGTATTCTCCTGAAGGTGTTTTTATTGCAGGTTTGTGTGAAAATTGTGATTTTCTAATTACGAACTTAGAGCAATTAAAATTATTGATTAAATAGGATTGAGCAAAAGTATTTTCTGTGGAAGACGGAACAGTCAGTTCATGAGTTAGCATACCCACAAGGTTTCTTCCTAGTAATTTCTGTTCACTGCATATTTATCGGGTGGGTAGTTTTGTCTTTATTAGAAGAAAATTTTTTGAGTGATTAATCCCCAAATGTTGGCCAAACACTGAAGATTTCTAGATGTTCTGGGACTTATTTGATAAAAAAAGGTACATAGATTTTCTTATTTGTTTTACAAAATAATTTACAAACACCCATGAGACCAAAAAAACCCAATATAGGCAGATACCAAAAATTTATTAAAACACAGACATCCACTACTCCGGGGTAGGTACATGTACGTTAAAATTCGCATGAAAGTTTTCAAGAGTAATTATGTAGAGTATTATAGCTATTGGATCCAGCCATATATGTATGTGATTATGCAAAATGGTCATATTTGAGATTTTTCGTTTTTACCAGCAATTATAAAGAATGGTAAACAATTGATAAATATATGTGTTAGGGGTGAGATATAATATTATTTCCATAAAATTATATGTATTATCAGGTCCCCCTTCAAAATTTAAGGTATCACATGTACGCCCAGCTGCTTTCCAATCAATGGCTTCAGGAATTAAATCTTTCTTTAGATAAAGTGATTGAATATTTCCTACCAAATTTATTGTCCTGATCATTTCCACTTGAATTACAATCGGATGATAGCCCAGAGTGTCCAGGGCTAGTAATTACAGATCTAAAAAAGACTGAGGGCCCAGGGTTCAATCAAGCTGATTTAAATCATCGTAACATTCTGTCCACTTTTGTTTACAAAATTGTTTGTGGGGTCGCATTACAGATTTCTTTTTATAAAAAAAATAATTATAACTTTGTCCACTATGCTAAAAATCGTAAAAACGGTGAGTGCTAATTCTGTAAATAATGCCTTGATGATTAGTGTAAAATTGTTTCTTTTGTGTTCAATTTAATGGTTGGACATTTTCGGGTTATAATTTAATGTTTGTGTGTTCCGTTCAGGTCAGGCATATGAATTTAATAGCATACAGTCGAATTGACTTTTCAACATGCAATAAAATGGCACGTTTATAAGTTTGATCAAACCAGCTGTTTGAAATTCACAATGAGAAATATGAAAAAATTGGGGTTAATTGTATAATTTGTCATGAGATATGAAAAATGTTTTCCTTTTAATATAAAACACAATAAATCATTATTTATTAAAAATTAAAATGAATGCTATTAAAAGAAGATTTAAACATTATTTTTTCATGCAATAAATGATTACGGATCTGTTCATCTTTTTATCTTTTTTCTTATTGGAGGGGGGGGGGGGGGGGGGAGGTCCTATAAAATGAAAATAGAAAATGAATTTCTAGTGTTGTCCAGAAACAAAAATCATCCAAATACTGAATTTTTATGCAGCTAATTGGTTATTTTGTTTCATTTAATTTATATATTTAGGTGAAATATGAAACATACTTTTTTTATTACTCTGCAGGTATGAGTGTATATAGATACACTGTGTCATTGAAGTATACCCCATCTCCTTTAATTTTTAAATGTAAGAAATTTTTATCTGATTTGGGCAAAGGAATATTACCATGCAACATAAATTCCTTATACAGTCAGTATTCTAAGCATGTATGCATATTATTTTTTGTATCGGAAAAGGAATCATTTTTAGCCATAACATCCCCCCCTCCTTTTTCGTGAAATGATTGATCACCTAATTATGATGTAAAATGTCAAAAATCACAAAAGATGTGTTAACATAATTAGAATAACTACAAAATACTATTAATATTGAAATTGTACTATAATAATTTCCTCATTTATCAATCTTACGACTGACAATTGATGATAATTTAATGACCATGCTTCCCCTTTTATTATATGTCTTCTTAAAAAAACTCAGGAGTAGTGATTTACTAAAAACCTAATCAATCTATCCACAGAAATTTGATCAATTAAGTGATGAGCGGCCATTAAATCGATGAAGCGTGTCAGATCAAAATGGACTATATCTTCAAAGGGAAATCTGCCTATTTAGACAACAAGATATGTCATATTTTATGGTGGTTTTATTTTTTCCATTTTCACTCTTATTAGAAAAACATGACCTCATAATCACATACCTTTGTCCGGGGTCATAAAACTAATGCCCTAACATGGTTTGATAGGAATTAATTGTTTTCTTGTTGAGAGGGATCGTCCATATCACATTGATCTGTTTCAACTGACCAAGCTGTGTATATACTAATGGCATTTTAATAAAAATGATTTATTTTGTTGGTATTTATATTTTCATTTTTATTCAGGAATTTATTTTTTGAAGTTTTATTAATATGAGTAAATAGGTGTATTATATTGGATGAATTTCAGATAGTACTCTTTTTAGTTTTTAGAAAAAAAGATAAAACAAAAAACCCGTAATATACAGTTGCTTCAGTTTATTTCCTTGTTTATCTCTTTTCCTGGGTGCAAATAAATTAAAAATTCAAATAGGCAACAAAATATTTCATAATTATAAAACCACAAAATTTGAGCTCTTTATAAAAACATAAATGTGCCTATCCTAAATAAGGAGAATTTATCATTTGTTGACCGTTCCCTTTAATGTTTTTGGGGTATAAGTTTATTTGGGAAAATTTTTTGTTTCCTTTGATAGTCTTCCCAACATTTTTATAAGGGCGTGCAGCCATGGCATTGTTGGCACATGTTACATGTAAACAGCAATTGTTCTGTTCATTTGGGTTGCCATCTTTCTTAAATTGTCGTCTGCAAGTGTGCCAACTTCTTTCCAAAATACACTATTGCTGGTATCTTGATTGCATGTGTTTATATAGAGATTCAGATTTCTTCTTCCCCAGCCCCCCTTCCCAGTCTCCTCTCATAATAAATCATTGTTATTCTATAAATTGGAAATTAAGTTTTAGAAAGAAGCTTAAATTTGAGGCATGTTAGTGAGAATTGCACAAATATTCAAAATCAGTTCCAATTAAGACTTTTCAGATTTTGTTAGTAATCCAAAGAATTTTTAGATCACTTCAATTATTAATGATTTCTTTAATCAGTAGCTCATTAAGAGAATCTTGTCACATTAACGCAGCCATATTTGCATGATATCTATGCATTAGTACACATATAACCTTTGTCACAAAGCTTTTAAATCTGTAGTGAAATTAACAGATTTTATTTTGGCCTTTCATCTTTTGAATGGATTAACGATTTTTCATAATTGTTGTGGCAGTTTGAAAATTTCCAGTAATCTTGGTAAGAGGGTGAGACATTATGATGCTGGCATTCGGAAGTACGACTTGCAAATATCTGATGTCAGGACTTCTATATGATTATGAATTTCAAATGGATAATAAAAATTTACTGACATTCGATTCCTTCATTTGAATAAGTTATGAAATATTCTAAATTGTTGATATTAATGTTTAATAAAAGCTGTCAAATATAAATTGTTGACATATATATATAATTTTATTGATGATATTTTATCCATTACAAAATGTAAGTCCAGTTTGACTTGTAAGTTAATTTTAGTTGATTTAGACTTTTACACCTTTCTAAAATCAAGGGTATAGATAAAACAGAGGCAGGTCAATACCATTTGTAGCCCTTATTAGAACCACTGTTCCATTTTCATGGATCTTATGCTAAGGGAGTTATTTACCCTTTTATGTGTTACAACTGGTTCATGCAAGGCAGAAAAAATTATGAGATTCAAGTAGAATTTTCTTATATACTTTGATGTACCTACACTTTTAATTTATAGGTACAAGTGATAAAATGTAAATTTGGATCAAATATGACCCTTGACTATATCTGTTTGTTCCTTTGTACCTTGAGTATCTGCAGTTAGAAGATTACACTGTAACCATTTTTATTGGCCTCTGGATGACATGAAAATGCAATGTTATTAAGAGAAACATTTAATAATAAGGAAATTAAATGTAACATTTTAAGGAAGTTGTTCTATAGAGATTTATGTACTGTCATTGACAAATTTGTGGACATTATTTTATGTCCAGTAAAATGAATGGTTATCTGTAAAATGTGGATATACCTAACTTGTGAAGGCAGATGGATTAACAAATTTATTTAATCTTTGTATTTTTTTTTTAAAGTGAAAAAGTATGTCTGTTTAGAATTTTTGTTTTAAAAGACTTTGACACCTACTATAAATTCTTCAGAAGGCCTCGTGGTGTGGACTCATCATTTCATAACAACTTATTATCTTGTTTAATGCAATGAGGAGTTTTGTAATGAACAAATACCCTATATTATCTCATTTTGAGATATCAAATGCAATTGTCAGTAGAAAAAAATCAGTTTACCCCTTTGGCAATGTAAGGCATGCGGGCAGCTCCAAAGAGTGATGAATTAAAATCCTGTTTGATGTCAGTCATATAGCTTTTTGTTTAATTTTTAAGGCAAAATTTGTGGATTTCGAGCAACACTGTGTTAAGTATATGTGTGTGTATATGTACTTTTTGCACCGACATGTTACCTAACTTGATAATGAATTGAAAAACCTTTTATTTGGTGTATGTAAATTGAAAAATTACATAAAATAAATTTATTTTATAATTATTCTTTATAAACTTTGCATGGTTTTGAACAAAGCAGCAACAGCTTGATATTATTAATATGATGTTATATTCCTCAATTCTCAACATGTGCAAATATTGGATTGACCATCATAACTATTGAGAAACAGATGCATTCAAACTGTAAACACTATTAGTTAATACATTATTTTCATAAATATCAAGATAAACTCAATGAAACAGTGGTTAAATGTTCTCAGAGGCTGTTGATAACCACACTTAATGGCTCATTGCAAGGATTTCTACTTTTTATTATTATTAACTAAATTTATGAAGGAAAAAATCCACATATTTAGATTTGGCAACATACAGCAGGCAGTCTGCTGGCCAGGTGGGCAGCTTCATACAGTAATGATAGAAAATCCATTTTTTTACAGTCACACATCATTTTGATGAAATTCTAAGGACTCTCCAGTTTTGTGATTTTCTCTAGGAACCCATGGCTCCCACTGAAAGAAGTTTTCAAGACAACATAATGCGTTATTTGACCAAAAGTTTCCATAATTAGTCATCCATGTCCACTCTTTCTTTTACAGTATGCCATGTCATCAACCACAGGCATATGGCCAATGTTGTCAGATAATAAAAAAACTATAGTGTAACAACCAAATAAAAAAGTCAATAATTATTGTACCAAATCACAGATAATAACTACAAGAATTACTGGTGATCATAAAAAAAATTATGTGTACAAATCTCTAAATAATCAATCATAAGGGTGGACTTTGGTTTTTTTTTTTGCCTGGTTTAATCAGAAATACAAAAAAAATCTTAAGATCATGCTAAATTCAGTGACAACCAAGGCAAAAGTTTGTTGAAAATTTGATGCAAATTTATAAAAACCAAATTTATCAAACTTTTTTATTCATCATGCATGATGACTGGTCATAGAAATAAAAGATATTTCTCACATAAATTTGTTTGAATTTTCAAAATTACTTGTGAAAGCTATCAAGAAAAAAAGATTCATAATCCTCTTTCTGACCATCAAATCTCACTTCCAAAGAAATATTTGCACTTACGATTAAATTAAACCATTTCTGACCAAATTCTATCTGTTTTTTTCCTCGGTTAACTTCCAATTACAATTAAATTTGGAAACAAAGTGTATTGCATGTGTAACTCAGATGGTGTCTTTGTTACTTGTATCCTCATTTTTATAGATTAATTATTTGTTTATTAAACCTGACATCAAATTTCAACTGATTGGAAATTATCTGAGCCAGTAGGCTTTGGCCTTTTTGTTGTATTCATAATGAAATTTGACAAGAAAATAGAATCTTTGCATGTTAGATGTTTAGTGGTTATAGTAAACTTTAATCAGGAGTTAAAAGGGAAAGCTGGTTGTGATTCTATTCATTGCCTGTGGGTAAAAGCACATTGAGCTTGTAGAGGGAAGCAGATTTTTGCACCATGTCAAAGGCTTCAAGTTTTTAGCAAATTCTTTGTATTACTTGTATTTAGGGCACATTAGTGTTATATTTTGGAAAAAAACTTGCTTTTGTAATGAAAAAAGACAGGTTCATGGTGCCTGCAAGAAATCAAATATCAATTATTGGTTATTGTTACATTCGTCATGACTTACTAATGATCACTAGCCTATCAAAACTAATGTTGTGAGTTCAAATCTCACTTGTGGTGGGGTTTGTTCGACTCTGATCTTAATTGACAAGGATTGCCAATTTTCCTACCGAAGGTCGGTGGTTCTCTCCGGGTTCTCCGGCTCCCTCCACCACAAAAAAGCCAAATGTGCTGAAAACGGCATAAAACGCCAACTTTATGCAAACAAACAAACAAATCATTGTTACATGTGGATGAACAGGCAATGTTATATTTTGAGGTATTAAATGTATTCCTTATTATTTCTTTAAGATTAGGCCTAAATTAAAATATTGTTTGTTTGCTGTCAGCCGATCGACCCAAAAAAATCGCCGCGACCCAAATAATTTTATTGCCGTTTTTGAAAACATTTTTTTTTATTCCGGAATTTTGCCGGTTGCGGTTTAGAATCGAGTGCTGATTTCCGGGTTACATGCGGTTTTGATTTTCCAGAAAAAAAATTAAAATAATTTACCTACCTACCTACCCACATAAAAAATTCTGGGTAGGAGAATGGCAAACAAACAATATTTTAATTTAGGCCTTATATAGAAAAGAAGGTGTGTATGTCTGATGTAAAAAGAAAAAAAAAGTTTTATACTGCAACACCAATGAAATTTAACAAATTTTTTGGCATTTCTTTTACAGTGCCTTGTTATCACTGTATGGTCCAACAGTGTGTGCAGCTTACGCAGCGTGCTTACTGACAAAAGAGTGTAACAAACAGGCATACAGTCAATTCCGACGATCTACAACCACAACGGATATGGTCAATTGTATTCAATCGGCATTTGAAACATTATATGTATAGCAAGTAAGTATTAAGTCCTGGAGAAGATTAAAAAAAAGTTGTTGTTTAATGTCACTTTCAGCATTTTCTGCATTTTATTTCAAGTGTCATAAAGGATTGCAAGTCCTCTTGAGCAAAAGATTAGGCCACATCAAATTGATCTTTAGCTCTTTTGATTTCGCCGCTCTGATTTTTGAACTATGTAAATTTTAAGAAAAACTGTTTTCCCACTTCATTTTACAAGAAATTAAGAATAAAAATTGTATGCCCGCTCCTAAAATTTGGTAAAAATTGGAATTTGTTCACATTTTTAGCAATATTTTAGTTAAGAAAATGTGTGTGGCATGTAAATTTGATCTTCAACCCCAAAAAACTTGTCCTCAGGAAAAACAAATTTAAAATTTCGCTTGCTCGCACCCATTTTTGCCATCCAGAAATCCTAAGAACTAAAAATATCACTTTGGTGCATTCCCTTCACATTAGGCAACATAGAGAAACTGCAGATTCATTTATTTTGTTGGTAGTAATCTCCATGGTTTGGTGAATATTCTTGATGGTAATATATCTATATTTTGTTGAATACAAATTCAAGATTCAAAAGTATCCAAAAAAGCGATGAAAATGGTATCCAATAGAAAAATATGAGGAATCCACAGATATATTACTGGATATATTGTGGCTCCAAATATTTTTCATTTATTATTATTTAACAACATGACAGATTATTGTACATTTAATTAGATATACTAGTACTTTTCAATGGCTTAAAAAAAAGTTCTCCAATTAAAGATTCTAAGGAACAAAAATAAAAAGTAATAAAAATATATCAGTATTGTCCAGACAATTCAGCGTGATAAATTGATCGAATATTGAACAGAAACAACATTTTCCTGGTACCAAAGTAATGTATATTTCCTTTTAACATTATCTCCCCTTGTTTTGGCATGTTTTGTTTCATTTTAATGTGAAATATACATTTCTGTTAAGGAAATGATATTTTAATGAGTTTTTTGGTGTGATTTTTTGATAACGATCATGTCAAATTAACCGTATCAGTGCAAATAGGTGCAAATTTCTTCAAAATTTATAACTGAAAAGGAAAGTCACATTGTTTTGCAAAAGATAAAGAAAATTTTAAATGTAAATCTATTGTTAAAAAATGGCATGTAAGTTTACTAAATAAATAATGAACATGCACATGAATTTTGCAACATGAAGTTTTTAATTTTTTGAAGGTGTATATATTTTTACCAGTTTTTTTTTTTTAGCAATTTTTGGGTGAACATTGAAGTTTAAATGCATAGAAATTAAATTTAAATTTGAAATGTTTAATATTTTGAATTTTTTTTTTTTTTTAGTGGGGTGAGGGTTTGAACTTTGAACTTTGAAGAAACCTTTTGGAGTGTTCACTCTATTAATTCAATATGGAAATTGTTAGCTGGGTCATTTCTAACAAAAAAAGGGCAGGAAAGATTGAAAATAAACAGTTTTTCCGTGAAAAATGACCATCATTTGGTATTTAGTGAAATTTGATCAACCTCTTGTGAAAAGGACAAAACATTGTGGTATGCATTTCACACAGTGACAACTTACATAATGAAAAATGAACAATAAACATAAAAAAAGTGGGTGTTAACAAACTTTCCCTTGGTTAAATCACATTGATCGGATATCAGGGAAATAGATGACCACTATCCAGACACAAAATGACCGTCTTGCCAGGCGACAAAATTTAAAATGTCAAGCAATAAAGGAATACAAAGCGAGCAGGTGTAATTACAAAATTATGTTTTCTTGCATTGTTTGGGAAAATGGGGGGATATTTTTAATTGATTATGGGAAACATAACGAAAGATTAAAGAGGAGCCCCACAGAGTAAGGTGCATGATTTAATCATCGGTCAAAGTTTTATGTCTGTGTTGATAAATTATTCTGTCCAAATTAGGACGTCATCCATCTAGTCAGAGCACTAGTAATAGTGAAGGGTTTTGAAATGTTTCCATACCTGTTGTCACTTCAAATATTTTTTTTACTTCCTGAATTCCGTTAGATCTGAAGGATTGTATGGGTCAAATGGTTGTTTGTTTTTTGTTCTTTTTATATGTAAAATATATCAAACTAAAGGAATGGATTTTTCTTTTCTTTTGACCCCACCCCCCTCCCCCCTTTTCCCCACCAAATTTTCACACATTTATCCATCCTTCCAAAATTGTAGCAACTATTATACTAACTGTCTAAGTGGATTCTCAGTGAAATATAAATAAAAACAATCTTTATTGGTAGTATCCCAGTCTGTTGAGATTTAAGATTGGAAAAAATTAGCAGTTATGCCCCTTCTAAATTTTAGGTTTGTTCAAAACTATCTTGTACCTTAGCATGTTTTGTTACATATGTTTATTGATTTAGAAAAAAGTTAGAATCATGTACCTTCTTGTTTTCTTTTACGAGGACTTGGTTTAAATGAATTTACCAGATAAAGCATTTGTTTTTTGTTGGTATGCACCATTTAATAAAGAGGTAATTTTCTGTTTGTTTAGTACAGTCCAATTCACATCATGTTAAGCATTATAAAACATGTATTCTTTCTTGTAATAATTTGACTCATACTTTAAAGAAATAATACATATTTGATGTATCTATTATGTACTTAGAATTATGGCACCACTTCTAATAGACTTACATATTGATGTATATAAGCAAATATTTGTCTGTGGGAGTTGACTTTCTTTTGTAACTTTTTAGAATGATATAAGGGATATTATGGGTTAATTCTTGACGTAAAATTCCAATATACAAGAGACAAATGTTTAATCAGAGGAACAGTAATTGTATTGCTGTTCTTCATCTAAAAGTTACAGTTATGCCCTCAATGTGGAAAAAAATCTTACACACATGACGGCCTTAGCACCCCTCTCCCTCTGTGCTTAGTATTGTTTTAATTTGAAAAAAGGGTGACAGATGTAAATCTATCGTATTTTGAAAATTGTAGAAAAAAAAATGTTAAAACATTTTGAATAAGTTAGTTGGCAAGAAAATGTTATAACAATTTTTTTTTAGTCAAAGTCATGAAAAGAGGTCCTTTTTAGCTCACCTGGCCGAAGGCCATGTGAGCTATTGCCATCACTTGGCGTCCGTCGTCGTCCGTCGTCGTCAACAATTTTTCAAAACTCTTCTCCTCTGAAACTACTTGACCAATTGGAACCATACTTGGTATGAATGTTCTTTGGGGTATCCTGCATAGAACTGATGTGGGGATTTTTGATCCGTTGAAAAACATGGCCGCTGTTACTAAAAATAGAACGTAGGGGTCAGACAACAGTTTTTCGCAAATATCTCAAAAATCATTAGGTTATGGCAAATTCTGGCAGTTTGAAAGTGTTCTGTATGATGAGAGCTACCTGTATGCTGATTTTCGTGAAAATCTGTCAACTGATGTTAGAGTTATTGCCCTTTTTTGACATTTTTGGCTTTTTTTTATGTTATTATTTCAAAAATCTTCTCCTCTGAAACTACTTGACTAATTAGAACCAAACTTGGTATGAATGTTCCTTGGGGTACCCTGCATAGAACTGATGTGGGGATTTTTGATTCGTCAAAAAACATGGCCGCTGTTACTAAAAATAGAACATAGGGGTAAATTGCTGTTTTTATACGACCGCAAAATTTTTGCGGTCGTATATTGGTATGACGTTGGCGTCGTCGTCGTCGTTGTCGTCGTCGTCTGCGTCGTCGTCCGTCGTCTGCGGCGTCGTCCGAAGACATTTGGTTTTCGCACTATAACTTTAGTATAAGTTAATAGAAATCTATGAAATTTAAACACAAGGTTTATGACCACAAAAGGAAGGTTGGGATTGATTTTGGGAGTTTTGGTCCCAACAGTTTAAGAATCAGGGGCCAAAAAAGGGCCCAATAAGCATTTTTCTAGGTTTTCGCACAATAACTCTAGTATAAGTAAATAGAAATCTATGAAATTTTAACACAAGGTTTATGACCACAAAAGGAAGGTTGGGATTGTTTTTGGGAGTTTTGGTCCCAACAGTTTAGGAATTAGGGGCTAAAAAAGGGCCAAAATAAGCATTTTTCTTGGTTTTTGCACAATAACTTTAGTATATGTAAATAGAAATCTATGAAATTTAAACACAAGGTTTATGACCACAAAAGGAAGGTTGGGATTGATTTTTGGAGTTTTGGTCCCAACAGTTTAGGAATTAGGGGCCAAAAGGGTCCAAAATTAAACTTTGTTTGATTTCATTGAAAATTGAACTATTGGGGTTCTTTGATATGCCGAATCTAACCGTGCATTTAGGATCTTAATTTTTGGTCCCGTTTTCAAATTGGTCTACATTAAGGTCCAAAGGGTCCAAAATTAAACTTAGTTTGATTTTAACAAAAATTGAATTCTTTGGGTTCTTTGATATGCTGAATCTAAACATGTACTTAGTTTTTTTATTATGGGCCCAGTTTTCAAGTTGGTCCAAATCGGGGTCCAAAATTAAACTTTGTTTGATTTCATCGAAAATTGAACTATTGGGGTTCTTTGATATGCGGAATCTAACCGTGCGTTTAGATTCTTAATTTTTGGTCCCGTTTTCAAATTGGTCTACATTAAGGTCCAAAGGGTCCAAAATTAAACTTAGTTCGATTTTAACAAAAATTGAATTCTTTGGGTTCTTTGATATGCTGAATCTAAACATGTACTTAGTTTTTTTATTATTGTCCGAGTTTTCAAGTTGGTCCAAATCGGGGTCCAAAATTAAAGCTAAAAAGGGGGTAAATTTTTTTTTTTTTTTTGGGGGGGGGGGGGGGGGGCAATTCTCCACAGCATATTGTATTACACAAAAGCAAAAAATTTAATATAAATTCAAATCATATGACCAATTCTAAGTTCTTTATTTCAGTTATTCTGTGTCAGAAACCTATTATGTGTCAAATATTTGAAGAAATTTTCAATTGCACAGTATTGCGCAATAGCAAGAAATTGATATATGTGCCCTGTTATCAAAACTTTATTATTAACAAATTCCATTGGAAATTTGCCAATATAAAATGTGCTGATGAAGCTTTTTTGTTTATCTTATCTAAACTGCTTTTAATATGTATATTTAAAATTTGCCATCCATGACTATGATGTCATTTTCTATTTTAATATGTTATGGTGTATTTAAATGGGCTGTTATGGTTGCAAAGTATAAAGAAATGGGGGGGGGGGGGGGGTTGAAAACAAAATTTTGTGGGGGGGGGGTAATTTTTTCTCATTTCAAATTTCATAAATTAAAAAGAAAATTTCAAATTTTTTTTAGCAAAAAAAAGGGTGGGGGGGGGGTTACAATAAATTTTATTGTTTTTTGTTTTTTTTTTTGGGAGGGGGGTCAATGTGCAACTTCATAGTGTATTGCACAAAAGCTAAAAAAAGGGGTAAATTATTATTTTTTTTTTGGGGGGGGGGGGCAATTCTCCACAGCATATTGTATTACACAAAAGCAAAAAATTGAATATAAATTCAAATCATATGACCAATTTTAAGTTCTTTGATTTCAGTTATTCTGTGTCAGAAACCTATTATGTGTCAAATATTTGAAGAAATTTTCAATTACACAGTATTGCGCAATAGCAAGAAATTGATATGTGTGCCCAATTTTAAATTTTAAATTGGTTATTTCTGATTTATATATAAAAACAAATAATACTGATATGGTTTGAATAGGTAAATTAAAAATTTTTAAGTTCTTAGACAACATTCATTCTGTGTCAGAAACCTATGCTGTGTCAAATATTTATTCACAATCCAAATTCAGTATTGTATCAAGCTTGAATGTTGTGTTCATAATTGCCCCAACTATTCAGGGTTCGACATCTGCGGTCGTATCTAGCTGCGCCCAGCGGAGCATTTTATTTGCTAATAACTCAAAAACCGTTACAGATATCGAAAATCTGATATGGGGTAAAATTGATCAGCATGACAAGATCTACCTACCCTGAAATTTTGAAGGAAATTCCAAAACCCATTTAGGAGTTATTGCCCTTTTTTCATCAAATTTTCAAAATTTTAACATTTTTCATCATTTATCTCCAAAACTATTTGAGATAGAAGTGAAATGTAAATTTGAAAAATGTTTGCCATGTTGAGATCTAGTCCTACCCTGAAATTTTAAAGGAAATCCCAAAACCCATTTAGGAGTTGTTGCCCTTTTTTTGTCAAATTTTCAAAATTTTTTTATTCAAAAATCTTCTCCTCTGAAACCGCTGGGCCGATTGGTTTGAAACTTAATAGGAATGATCTATGACATGTCCTGTACAAACAATCTTCAATTTATTTTGATCTGACATAAAACATGGTTGTCGTAGCTAAAAATAGAATATAGGGGTGCATGTGTTGTTTTTGGCTTATAACTTAAAAACCGTTACAGATATCAAAAATCTGATATGGGGTAAAATTGATCAGCATGACAAGATCTACCTAACCTGAAATTTTGAAGGAAATCTTAAAACCCATTTAGGAGTTATTGCCCTTTTTCATCAAATTTTCGTAATTTAACATTTTTCGTCATTTATCTCCAAAACTATTTGAGATAGAAGTGAAATGTAAATTTGAAAAATGTTTGCCATGTTGAGATCTACATACCCTGAAATTTTAAAGGAAATCCCAAAACCCATTTAGGAGTTATTGCCCTTTTTTTGTCAAATTTCAAAATTTTAACATTTTTGCATTTATCTCCAAAACTATTTGAGATAGAAGTGAAATATAAATTGAAAAATGTTTGCCATGTTGAGATCTACCTACCCTGAAATTTTGAAGGTAATCCCAAATTCTATTCAGGAGTTATTGTTTTGTGTAATTTGAGGTCGGGTTCTGTTACAATTATTTAAGGTTCAGCCTTATTCCTGGTCAATTTTGTCAACTTCCTGCCAGGACTACCACCATCAGGGAACATATTTTAACATTAAACCTTATGAAAAATAAATCTTCAACAAATTTTCCCTGAACTATTGAACCAATTGCAACAAACTTGGTAAAATAGTTGATTAATTGTCCAATGAAAACCAGACTCCAGGTGAGCGATACAGGCTCTGGTGAGCCTCGTGTTTTTCTCATTTGATCTGTACAATCATGTATATAAATTACGCTTAAAATTCCAATATCCAATGGTTTCCAAATGTTATATTGACACTAAACTGTTGATTAACCAGTCAAGTGATATTCTTACAGACTAATGGTTAAAAGTAGGGACAATTCAGTAGGTAAGACAGAATTCATCTGTAAAAATTATATCAGAAATTTTCAAAAGCGTGTAAACCAATACGATATTTATGTACAAAATTAAGGTCGATTTATATTGCTATGAATGAACCAGGATCTTTGCCATTTATAAATACTCAGGCTATAACTTGGAACATTAATTTGTCACAAAACACTTCCTTTTGAGTCTATTAAGCATTCCGCCCTGAATTACCTTAGATCTGCTCATCAGGCAGCCATCTTGAAAATCTGATGGGCTGTGCTCCTATTGTCAAAAATTTCTGCATTTATTCCTGATGAAAATGTCACAAAAATATCATGGGAAAAAATTCAAGTGTAAAATTGAAGATTTGATCAAAAAGTTTTATTTCAATTTAATTTTAGATTTTTGAGAGGAATTATTGAGAATTATTCTGTTTGATAAGTGTTTATCATGAATAAAAACATAATAATACAACTGAGATCAAAAACACTAAATTTCAAAGTTCAAGATGTAATAATAGGTGGCGCTTTGACAACTTAATTATAGTTATCAAGAACAGTAATTTAAAAAACATTAAAATTTCAATCGAATCATTCAAAATTGATGTAAATTTACATCCCCAAATTTTATGTAATAATGAAACGATTAATATAAGACCGCTGCTACAAGAGGCATTGTCATTACAAATTGTCAAATTGTACAACGTTAAGAGTTATTTTGTATTTACCAGTCTTCATTTGAATAAAAGGGGCGTGTGTTCTCATACTGTTAACACTTTAGGTCCATTTTACTTAAGCGCCTCTCTGTCGTATATTAAATATTACATTTAATATTTATTCCAGATTCAATGCATTGGAAATAAAAATTTTAGAATTTTGTAGTAGTTTAAATTGACACATCAGGTTTCTACGAGAGTTCAATATTGTAAAAAACATTCAAGTGAAATAAACACTTGAAAAGTATTAGTAAAAATGAATTGCGATTTGAAATGTTGACTCAGGTAATTGTCGAGGGTCCTCAATGACACTTTGTATGATCTGGATTGACTGTCTTCAGCTTCTCTGCGGTATTTTCTCTGTTAGAGGTATTTGGGAAGGGTAAGTGTTGATTGAATAGGGGTATGGAGTTTGAACTCTGTTTTTTTTTTACTTGTTGCAATTTTTGAAGTAGTTTTAAAATACTTTATCAATTTTTTAAAGTGTTTACAATGGATGTTGCAGCTTTAAATGATGATCAGAAGAGGTCTAACTCTACCCTTGTATTGTTTTAGTTTAAAGAAAATACCAGCTTTCCTCAGCAATAGTGATTCAAAGGCAAAGATGACTCATAAGACCTTAATATTTCATATGTACTTAAGATTAATATTTCCTAAGATCCGTTATGAATATGACGGCAGTTATCTTAAATTTAAGAACATTTAAGACATCTTCACCTGAAAATTTTAAATCTACAGTTGATAGATTGATAAAAGGAGTCGATTTCATGGAGGGCTTGGATTTTTGTTAATTTCTGCACTTTCTGCAAGAGATTTGTCGTTTGACCATAACAGTCAGCAATAAACATGTATTCAAAATTCAATAGATTTTTTATTGTCACCATATGACTAGTAAGCCTGATCATTTTCTGGTTTTTGGAACTTCATATAGATCTTTTAAATTTGTTGAATACAGCCTTTGCATTTTGTATTAAAATTTTTTAAACAGATTTTCTAAAAATGGGAGCATGATGGACAGCTGGTCGGGCGTATCCAAACAGTGATGAAAGAAAATCGTATTTGCTGTCACTTGGACATCACCTTGTTTATTCTTTCTTGTACAGAAATAAAATTCAAACATGGCCTAAACTGGTCATTTTGACATCTACATAATCATTTCTGTCTTATAAAAATATGTTCTGTCATTTAAACAGCTAGACACACTTCTAAATAGTCTAATGTTTTTAAACATTGGTTTATCTTGTTTTGGCAATCTTCTTATAAAATTATGTATTCCTACCTAATTTATCCTAATTAATCCTTATTGGATTAATTAACAAAAACCCAAAACACATTGTCATGAATTATTGGATTAGAATTTAGATACACCACAAAAATTATTGACTCAATATTACAAATTATTATAGGAGTTCTCAGCATGTGTCTAAAGAGGATTATTAAAACCTCTAAGCTGTTTGTTTAAGGGATATAGTTTCTTTTTTCGATAGTTTAAAGTCGTGTAAGGCCTAAATCAGCTAAAGAAAGAGGCTTGAAAGCCTTCGGAAATAAACTTGTTAGCTTGTTGATTTGTGAGCATGCCTCAATGAATTTAAAATTACGCTCTTTAGGTATTTGTTATTGGAGCTGTCTCTGGTATGGGGCATTAAAGGTGTTGTGTTTAGTCGTAGTGATTCTTGTGTCTCAAGAAAAATGGATATTTCAGCATTTTTGTCAGAGGTATGTGTAAGGATAGGAAAACATGTCATATGAAAATGAATGGATATGGGGTTAAATTTATAAAACACCAAAATAAACATGGGCTTCAGGCATGAGCAACAGCTTGCATACCACAAATTCGAAAATGTTGATGTCAAGAATTCTGAAAAAGTCACAAAAATCCAAATAGATACAAAAATGTAAGGATATGGGGTAATCAAGAAAGAGACAATGCCTTACCCATAGAATTGTTGTATGGTCTCCCAGTGAGGATGATACAAGACCCCACCATAAAACAAGCACTAAAAGGCCACGAAAACATTAGCATTTAGAAGCTGTGTAGCATTTTTTCAACCTATTGCTTCTTTTGGCCTCAAGCATTATCAGCTAAAGTGTGCATCCCAAGGGTTTGTCTTTGAATATTACTATTTCATCAATTTTTTAGATTGAAGTTTTGAAATTGAAAATGCAAAAGCTAAGTTTACTTCAGAATTCAAAAGTTTTTCCAAAATACATTGTCTTTCATCTAATTTATAAACAATTTCTTTGACATTGAGTATTTATGGAATGTTAAAAAAAAACTTCTTAAAAAAATATTCCATTCTTTTTGGTGAATTGATCGAATAGTTTTTGACACTGGCACACTCCAGACTTGTGTTTTTGTAACCTTATAATTGCTTTGACACTTCCATGGACAAGTTTAATTTGATATCAAAATAATTAGCTTCTTGTGATAATTAACATTTTGATATAAATAGGATTAATATATTTTTTGTCGTAAAACCTGCATTTAAATCCTTAGTGGTGACACTATAGTCTACCGATTTCTCTGCGATAAAAATCTAAGTTTATCGGAATATCGGTTTCAAGTTCACAAAGCGTTTGAAGATTTAACAACGATTGTGAAAAAGGTCAAAGTGTGTACAAAACATTCCCTTATCAATTTTATTATTCGTCACATCAGTTAAAGATCTTACGATGTCTGTTACGATATAATGTGTGTTCCTGTTGTTTTTTGTGCAGTTTCCGGATATTATTTGTATTGTTTTTGGTCACCAGTTGTCAGATTCGGCTTATTGGGCTTTATTCAGTTTTTTATCACTTTTACTTTTGTTCGATATTAAGGGTGTGTTTGAGTGCAATCATCTATTTGTTTTCCAGCAGTTTAGCTTCAAAATTTGACAGAAAAAATACTGCATTATAAATGCTAAAAAAAATTGGCAGGATGATCAAACATTGCATGATAAATTTTTTTTTATTTTATTTATGCCAATGATATTTTATGACAATTTAAACAATAATTATTAATTATGCTCAATTTAAGGGAGTACCAAACACTTTGATTAAAATAGATTTGGCTCGTTTTATTTTCATAAAATTTTTACAAAATATTTACTTTGACCTGTTTGACAAAATATAAAAATTTGAACCACACAATATATAGAAATAATTTAATTGGATATATAGCAGTTTGGCAAACACTTATTTTGATAATATATATCATATCTAATTCATGTTTTATGCTTGCAAAATGAATATTTCCATGATCGTAATGCATATTTAAAAATTAATAATTTTACTTTTATATATAGGTATTTTAATTTTTTTAAATAATATTATTTTACTCAAAAAGCAATTAAGACACAAGAATTACAACTTACAGAATGTTTTTATAAAGTGTATTATTTTAATTCAATTTTTTATCAGCTCAAAATTCAATTAAATTCAAATATCTTGACCCTTTGATCTCAGAAATGTTTGAAAAAGTGAAAAGTACTTGAATTTGAAAATATTTAGAGTGAAGTTGTATCGGCTTGTAATAGGTATATATATAATTAAGATATTGAATTTTAAAATAAAAATGTACATCAAAGTAGAATAGAAAAACATTTATTCTTATCAGTAAATTAACTAAAAACTTGACTGATTTTTATAATCGTATCAAAATTTTTAATTAATGATTAATGAGGCATTGATTCAATCATTTATGAGTCATGCTTGTTTTTCGATCTCCCCGTATAGGTATATGTTTTGTTTAGAGATAAGAGACATTTTCTGGACTACTTTCTCTGGTATTGTCTGTGTTCAGTGTGACTGTATCGGCATAACTTTCACTGACTTTGTTTTTACAAGTGATTTAAATGGTGGAATATGCCACCTTGTAATAAGACTTTACAAAAATAAAATTTCAACAATAGAATTATCTACCCTTATCTTTCGGCTTTGTTTTTAGTTAAAAGTTTTGACGTTTGAGGGTCAGTCAAAAATCGGAAAAGCAGATATGTCAAAAATTACGGTAGTGGAAGGACTTACTTATGTCTGTGCATAATGTGAAAACAATTCAATGTTGTGATGTATTTTTAACATTTTAAAATGGGATAAGAGAAATTGCAGATTTGTAAAATGATGTAGTAAGTAATAACACATATATTCAGATTTCTTTAGTTTTTACCCACTAAAATTTTGAATATCTAATCGTATGTAGGTACTGTCAACACTCTAATGGCTTCCAGCCAAGATGTCTTGTCACCGTACTGTTCTAAATGTGTTATTTTCTAGCATGAAAAATTTCTGTTGAAAATACTTTCTGATCATATATCTCTATTTCATAATGTTATAACTTAATTTCTTCAAGATATTTAAATTCAAATATGAGTGGGCACAGGCAGGCGTGCAGTAAGGTGGCGCCAAACAGTATTATTTGTTGTTAATTTGACAGATCAAATTTGTTTATTTTCTATATTGAGAACCTTAAATGAGAAAATCTGCAGAGTTACCTTCCCCTAGTAGCTTCCCCCCCCCCCCCCCCAGAACTTCAGCTTATGTGCTATCAGAATTCTCTCTCAGAAATACCTGTGACCAACACGATTGTATCATAGTAGTAGTAAGAATCTGTAAAATCGATGAATTTAAACAAAGTAAACGTCTAATGATATGATGTTAAATCGGTTGATGAATAAGTAAATACGTCATTTCATAATTATAAATTTTTATGATCTGGGAGAAAAAAATGCTAAAAGGATTCTTTTTAACATAAACAAGTTTATTGTCATTACAGAATTCTAAAACCTACATGTTAATACATATAAGTAATTTTGTCAATTTTCTGCCATTAAATTTATCGTTAAATATTGGTATGATGTAAGATTTGAGTGATAAAATTAGCATAAAGCAAAATATTTGTTTTGATTGTTTCCTTGGAAATTTTTTTCTTTTTTCCTACCTAAGCTTGAGGAAGGATGTGGCATGAAGTTTCATTGACATTAAACAGTCTAATATAAAAATTTATATGTTGCATATTATTGAAAGTTTGTATAAAAAAATGGCAGTGTGATATCAGTCTCATCAGTATAGTCATTTGAAAAGGGGACGTTGAGATGTAAATTTTTTGCAAGTTTAAGGGCAAATGTGACCCAGTTTCATTGTGCATTAGTCACAATTATGTGCAGGGAAATATGCACTAGTACACTTACTGTTGGTGAAGGCTATGTTCTTGAGAGGGGGATGGGGGGAGGGGGTAAAAACCCGGATTATAGATTTCAAGGGTAAAAAATTAAGGTAGCAGGATATATTTAATCAATCAAGTCATTGGCCACTGAACATTACCATTGTTTTCTATTGTGAAAAAAAATACATGGCTGTTTTGCAAAATAAAAAAATGAATTTTTGCACTTGAAGTTTTGTAGTAATATTAAATGATCTTGTTTGATAAAAATAAATCTGTCTTGTAAAATATATTAATATTTCAAAAGTTTAATAAATTCTGACACCCTGAAGTCTTGCAGGCCAGGTGACAGTCATCTTGTGTTTGGGTTGGATTTCGTTCACCAGTTCTGAAAAATATCAAATAGATATTTAACATGACCATAAATGTCTGGGTTAGGGTATCCATACAGATGCTAAAAGGGTTCAGGTAAAAAAAATATAAAATTTACAAATGGACACATCGTTTGTGGCAATTTTTTGCTCCATTGAACCATATCAAAGAATTGAAGCTCAGACGTAAATCATCTGAAAAATCCAATCGCATAATTATCAGTCGAACAGAACCTACACTTCAATAGGTTTTATACCTTCCATTAGTATTAAAAACGTTAAAAAGAAAAAAATTAAAGTTCCGAGCTTTCGAAAATTACTCCTTGTTTCTATTGCCGTGTTTACAAATTGCAATGGTGTGACTCAATTTAACTTTGTAAAATAGAAAGAAAATTTTGGGATTGTATTCTAAATACCCAAGGATTTTTAGACAAAAGAAAATGATTCGATAGAGCCTAGTTGAAAATTGTTTTACCTACCGATTTGGTTAGAACAGTCAGGACATGATTAGTGGACATTTATTTGTATTTCTTGTGGGTTTAAAATTTTATGGATCTTAAATTGGACATTCTGAGGATGATTTTTAAGGTTTGTTTATAAGCTTATTAATTAAATTGTAAAATTTGTATATCTTATTCGTTTTAAAAACATTGTATGAATTAGTAATTATAATGGGTTTATAATCCAAATAAAGGGGGGGAGAGAAGAGGAGGAATTTAAATGTAAAGAAGTTTAGGGAGTCCACTTTTTTCTATTTTTGATTGAAATCATTTCTATTAACTTTTAAGGGTGGCAAATGTTGTCATTTCTGTTAGTGTTCTGCCAAAAGGACCCAGAGAAATCACTGGTGTCAAAATCTTTTTCAATGGTACAATTAACCAACAACACTGGGCTAATTTAAGGTAGAAAAAATTTGGAAACTAATGAATTTTAGCAATTCATCTTTGTCCATATCGTATGAGTTACTATACAAATTTTGTAATTCGATACCTTGCAGTCTAATATTTCTGCAAAATTTTTGTACCCTATATATTTCATAACAAATGTATCTTAGCAACACGATTTAACTAGAATCTCACACATACTGCATAATTTATAAAGTCAGAGTAAGTTGATCTAGAAATCCCTGACTGGGTATTGAATTTTCATATTTACCTGCAAAATATTACAAACACATGTTTACCTGAGTTCTTTGATGCTGCTTGACGAGAATCCGTTATTGTTTTTCATTGAAATGCGATAGCTATGGTTCTGAGTTTTGAACTTTTGGTAAGTTTTTGAAATATTATGTTTTAGAAGTTCATATTGAGTTTGAAACCAATTCATGCCAAAATGTATTTGACCCTGATCATAACTGACTTGGTTCGCTCTAAGTTGACTTTGGCTTCCACTGTTGATAAAAACTGAGCACCACAATATGGCCGAAACGAAAATATACCAATAAGCCAAATAAACCAAGCAACAAATTACCAATAGAAAAAACAAAACACTATACTGTACTTGCTGTTTCGATTGCAAAATTATAGTAACTTATTTACACCATCCAATAACTTAAGAAAATACTGTGAATTCTTGTTTTGGATACTATTAGTTTTCATGGGTGCGTTGAACCATTTATTAAAGTAGAAATCCATATTTTAATCGACTCTTCAATATTTGGGTTTTTTTATATTTTAGGCCTTGAGCACAACTGATGAGTCTTCAATCGACGAAATTTGCACACCTTTGTGCATCAAAATTGGTATCAAAGAATTTATTACTACAGAATTACAAAATTTGATATCCTCAAAACAATGAAGTTTCTTTAAACCATGAAAAATTATATATGCCAGAGAAAACAGAAGTCATGCACAGAAATTGTAATTCGAAAGTTTTAGACAGCTTTTTTTTTTTAGTCAAAAAGTCATATCCACACAGACTAATTCTATAAATTTTACTGAAACATACAATAATGATATAAATTCAAACTAATGTACATTTTGTAACATATAATCTTCGTAAATCGTACATATTTTATCATTATTATGCAATATTAATGGGAATATTGATGGTGTGGAAATGTTTGAAAGGAGTTTACCCACCTGTAAATCTGTTTGTGGAAGATAACATGCTGAAACTTATCTTGTCTTTAGAAAAATTAGGATTCAGGAAAGTTCAGTATTTGCATCATGTTGATAATAATTATATGCATAAAGATTTAAGATTTAAAAAAGTTCAACAGGGAATTGAGAAGTTTTCCTCAGTAATGAATTTTGCATTCATTGTCTTATTTGTGTATTAAGTAAGCAACCATTTAGAAGGTGGAGGGGCAAGGTCTGACATTGGATCTTGGGAATTTATTTTTGCAGCATCCGTTACTGCGTTAGCCTGGAGTTTTTCTTCAAATTTAAACCTACCTGTCCCTTACTGACAGTAAGGGGTACTTTTCGATGTAGTGTAAAGTAAAAAATAGTTCTTAGATACAAACTCTTGTAAGACTGGACTTTACTGCAAATGTGTTTCATCTGTCTGGGAAAGATATGTTTATTTAAAAATTCTGTTAAAGGGAGACAAACTGTTGGGTTAAAAAATTTATATCATGACTAAAGAAAGGATTTGCAATGGCTAATGATATGAAATGCAAGGAGACAAGCAAATATATTTTATTGTCTGGGCATTTTTTATACGACCGCAAAATTTTTGCGGTCGTATATTGGTATGACGTTGGCGTCGTCGTCGTCGTCGTCGTCTGCGTCGTCGTCCGTCGTCTGCGGCGTCGTCCGAAGACATTTGGTTTTCGCACTGTAACTTTAGTATAAGTTAATAGAAATCTATGAAATTTAAACACAAGGTTTATGACCACAAAAGGAAGGTTGGGATTGATTTTGGGAGTTTTGGTCCCAACAGTTTAAGAATCAGGGGCCAAAAAAGGGCCCGATAAGCATTTTTCTAGGTTTTCGCACAATAACTCTAGTATAAGTAAATAGAAATCTATGAAATTTTAACACAAGGTTTATGACCACAAAAGGAAGGTTGGGATTGTTTTTGGGAGTTTTGGTCCCAACAGTTTAGGAATTAGGGGCTAAAAAAGGGCCAAAATAAGCATTTTTCTTGGTTTTTGCACAATAACTTTAGTATAAGTAAATAGAAATCTATGAAATTTAAACACAAGGTTTATGACCACAAAAGGAAGGTTGGGATTGATTTTTGGAGTTTTGGTCCCAACAGTTTAGGAATTAGGGGCCAAAAGGGTCCAAAATTAAACTTTGTTTGATTTCATCGAAAATTGAACTATTGGGGTTCTTTGATATGCCGAATCTAACCGTGCATTTAGGATCTTAATTTTTGGTCCCGTTTTCAAATTGGTCTACATTAAGGTCCAAAGGGTCCAAAATTAAACTTAGTTTGATTTTAACAAAAATTGAATTCTTTGGGTTCTTTGATATGCTGAATCTAAACATGTACTTAGTTTTTTTATTATGGGCCCAGTTTTCAAGTTGGTCCAAATCGGGGTCCAAAATTAAACTTTGTTTGATTTCATCGAAAATTGAACTATTGGGGTTCTTTGATATGCCGAATCTAACCGTGCATTTAGATTCTTAATTTTTGGTCCTGTTTTCAAATTGGTCTACATTAAGGTCCAAAGGGTCCAAAATTAAACTTAGTTCGATTTTAACAAAAATTGAATTCTTGGGGTTCTTTGATATGCTGAATCTAAACATGTACTTAGTTTTTTTATTATGGGCCGAGTTTTCAAGTTGGTCCAAATCGGGGTCCAAAATTAAAGCTAAAAAGGGGGTAAATTTTTTTTTTTTTTGGGGGGGGGGGGGGCAATTCTCCACAGCATATTGTATTACACAAAAGCAAAAAATTGAATATAAATTCAAATCATATGACCAATTCTAAGTTCTTTATTTCAGTTATTCTGTGTCAGAAACCTATTATGTGTCAAATATTTGAAGAAATTTTCAATTGCACAGTATTGCGCAATAGCAAGAAATTGATATGTGTGCCCTGTTATCAAAACTTTATTATTAACAAATTCCATTGGAAATTTGCCAATATAAGATGTGCTGATGAAGCTTTTTTGTTTATCTTATCTAAACTGCTTTTAATATGTATATTTAAAATTTGCCATCCATGACTATGATGTCATTTTCTATTTTAATATGTTATGGTGTATTTAAATGGGCTGTTATGGTTGCAAAGTATAAAGAAATGGGGGGGGGGGGGGGGGGGGTTGAAAACAAAATTTGGGGGGGGAGGGTAAATGAGAAATTGGGGAGGGGGTAATTTTTTCTCATTTCATATTTCATAAATTAAAAAGAAAATTTCAAATTTTTTTTAGCAAAAAAAAGGGGGGGGGTTACAATAAATTTTATTGTTTTTTGTTTTTTTTTTTTGGGGAGGGGGGTCAATGTGCAACTTCATAGTGTATTGCACAAAAGCTAAAAAAAGGGGTAAATTATTATTTTTTTTTTGGGGGGGGGGGCAATTCTCCACAGCATATTGTATTACACAAAAGCAAAAAATTGAATATAAATTCAAATCATATGACCAATTTTAAGTTCTTTGATTTCAGTTATTCTGTGTCAGAAACCTATTATGTGTCAAATATTTGAAGAAATTTTCAATTACACAGTATTGCGCAATAGCAAGAAATTGATATGTGTGCCCAATTTTAAATTTTAAATTGGTTATTTCTGATTTATATATAAAAACAAATAATACTGATATGGTTTGAATAGGTAAATTAAAAATTTTTAAGTTCTTAGACAACATTCATTCTGTGTCAGAAACCTATGCTGTGTCAAATATTTATTCACAATCCAAATTCAGTATTGTATCAAGCTTGAATGTTGTGTTCATAATTGCCCCAACTATTCAGGGTTCGACATCTGCGGTCGTATCTAGCTGCGCCCAGCGGAGCATTTTATTTTTAATTGTCTTTATCTTAGAATTTTATAGATAACTTATATTTTATATTTGTTATTCAAGTCATAGTGATCACCACGGGTGACTGGAATGTCTAATTTTAACTAATTTGGACCAATTTTATGTAACACTTTCTTTATTTGGGCTTTTTATGGTATTTAACACTTTTCCATAGTGCAAAAATCTATCTTTTCCTTTGAAGTTCCCTTTTCCAAACATGAATTTGATTTTTATGGTTAGAAATAAAAGTTACAAATTTTTTTGTATACCTGTGAAAAGTAATTTGCATAACCCACTTAAGTAAATTGTCATCAAAATTATCTACCAATACTTGTAAAATATTGGATTCTTTACCATTGTTCATGGAGTTGTAGATATTTTTGTTAAAAGTAATTTAATCATTTAATTTTTACAAGTTTGTGGTAATATGTTTCTCTGATAATTTGTAGATAATTTATGTCCTTCAGAAAAAAAAACAAAAGATCAAAGAGCACAGGTAAAAATCAGAATACCTGTTACCTATATAAATTACCATGGGAGTCCAGTTGGGCCAATTTAGACTTAATAGATCAGAAGAAAATAAAAAATAAGCAAATATCTAAAAAATTTAATAAACTTTTTTTTCTTGTTTTGCATGAATAAGTAATCCTACAATAAGATTTAGCCTAAGTTCAAAATATCACTCAAACCTGTAAATGAATTTGAATAAATCAATTAATTGTATAATGGGTTGAGATATATCTGCCACAAGTATGATTTAATATTTCCTCTCTGATTGTTGTCACTAAATGCCAGTAGAGATTCTCCATATTTTACTTCAATAACTGGTTTGGTACAATTGTCATTCACGAGCGTCAAGTGCGCTCCCAGCAATTTTTGTCGCAGTGACACCTTTTAATGGCATTTTTACAAGGGGATTAAGCTCATCTCAAGATATATTTTATAGATTTTGAAAAACAAGATAACATTAAATTTAAGGATTACAAAAATATTAAAAATTTTTATCTCTAGTATTTTCATCTTGTTTTTGTTGTAACAGGTGCAAAAAGTTGTAAAATAAAAATATATGTGATGCTCGGCACTTGTACACAACATATAATCCATTTCGTATGACAAACTTTAAAATTCTAATTTGCATGCCCGATTCTCATTAAATTTGGAATGCAGTTCTGTATCAAGTTTTTTCATTGAATGGCTAAAGTTAATTTAGATATAACACATTATATTATTTATTTTAAATATATTACACCATTAGGATTTATAAAAAGAATGGTCCATATCCAATAGATTTTAATTTCAAATTGGGTGTTGATATATATTTTGATTTAAATACACTTCATTCTAAGAGCAAACAAATTTAAAATACATTCATTAAATTATTAAAACTCAAGTGTTGAAGATTCAGAACTTATGAAACTTTTTTAAAAAGGAATTTAATCCTTTTGTGATGTTTTAATCCAATTTTTTGGCCAGCTTTATTCGTTGACTTGAAAAAATTTGATAAGCAAAGTACGTTTATGATAAAAATTAATATGCTAATTAAACTTTTGACTGGGAAAAAATCCCTTTCAGTTAATTTCATTGCCTTTGAAATACATTTTCTGAATGACTTGGTTATCTGCACAAATTTTTATCGACTTTTTGAGAACTTTTTGAGTTGGGTCTTTAAGTGCTGAAATACTTTGTTTTGTTTAGGGCAAGTGTCATGAAACAGTTTCTGATTATTTTTGCCTGAACGATCTTGAGCAGATGAAAACGAAAGTGATTTTTCGGATGGTAGATTTTCTATACGATGGACTTCCTTGAAATTTGTTCTGTAAAATTAAGGACACATCTGTCATACATTAGGTTGAAAGCACGACAAACTGACCAGTCATCAGAACAAAAGAAATATTGAATTGTGGGTATGATTTTTTTAAGACCATGCAGAGTAACGAAAGGATATTGGCAGTACTTTAGAAAAGTTAACACAATTTGTATGACCAAGAAAAAATGGGGTTCTTCGCTGCAAACATTTCATTGTGACAAATTTCAAATACAAAACATGATAATGGTAAAATAACAATTTTAAACTATGCCACTGCTGCAGTTTTGATTATTACAAAAATAATACAGTATTGTCATTTTGTAAAACTGACATGGAGAAAAAAATTCATAAGTCATAATTCCATGAAATTTTTTTTTTAAATTCTGGGTGATGTGATTGGAGGAGCAGACAAGATGGGAATCCACAAAGTATTAAATATTAGACTAATGCCAGCTGACATCAAACAAATATACATTATAACCTTGAACTTGAATAAGTATATAATGCCACTGCCGTCTCAGATATTCTTGAACTGAAATTTCAGCTTTTTAAAAATTTTGATGACTAGCATATGAACCCATGACATCAACTGTTTTAGGTGGTCCAAACTTTGAGGGACCAAAGTTCTGTTGTGTAAGAAATATCCAAAGAAAAGTAAAAACAAAAATTTTGAACTGACTTTAAATTTCCTTTGATTCTGTCCTTTTGATTTTAAATAATGGTTGTAATATGTTTTGGTTGATAATTACAGTTAAGAGATAATTACTTAGACCATTGTCTTCATGAAAAAGATTGGACACTTCTGGGTGACAAGATGTTTTTTAAATATATACTGGTACCCCAACGTTTATGGGCTTTAGTATTATAACTAACATGATAATTAATTAATGATTAACAAAATATTTAGCATTTTGACAGTCAGGAGAAAAGGAGCAGTATGAAATTTGAAATAATTCCCATTTAATTATTTTAGCATCTTTGCATTAATTTTAAGCATAATTTTGAGAAAAGGACTCTTATTAAAGGTGGAAAATGTTTTAAATTCGAAATGTTGTTAAAATTCTTTACCTGAAAATGAAGTTTTTTAGCTCACCTGGCTAAAAGCCAGGGTGAGCTTTTGCCATCACTTTGCATCCGTCGTCCGTCGTCCGTCCGTCTTCTGTCGTCCGTCGTCCGTCCGTTAACTTTTCACATTTCAATCTTCTTCTAAAAAACCACTGAAAAAAATGGAACCAAACTTGGCAGCAATGTTCCTGTGAAGGTCCTTTACAGAATTTGTAATTTTGGTGCTGATCGAATATTCAACATGGCTGCCAGGCCCAATAATGTGTTCTGATTGGCTGAAATTTCAAAAATCTTCTTGTTTAAAACAAGTGCCTGTGTGTCAAAGCGTCTTTTCCGTTCCTGGTTCTTAGATGGTCCTCTTTCAGAATTGTGTCTGATTACCTGGACTGTCAACCCAGATGGCTGCCACAGCTGAACTTTAACATAGGATTCAATTAGAAAATGCGTTTAAAAATCTTGTTTGCAGCAATGGTTCTTAAATGGTCCTCTTTCAGAAATGTGACTGATGACCTGGACTGTCAAAGGACCGTATGGAAAAACCAGCCAAATTGACTGTTACACTAGATTAAGGTGGACAAGTTAAATTCCGGTGAGCGATACAGGCTCTTATGAGCCTCTAGTTATTTATATAAATTGTTGCAAAGACATTTAAATGTTATGAATTCATTATGACATGTTTCTCAAAATGCTTGGTATTATATATGAGGTTTTCCCAAAATTTGGTAATTCAGTTTTTAACATGCCAATTTGAAAATATCTTTTAACTAATTATATACACCTGTTAATGTTCACAGTTCAGTGTAAAAATGTTGTCTTCATGACAATGGTTTAATTTTGTATCAATTAGTGTAATTAAGATATTAAAATATTTCTCAGTGATATAATAATCATTTCAAATGTATTTCACTAAGTAAGTTTTGGATTTATTAGTTTATTTCTTAGATTTTGAAATTATTTATTATTTCAGGTACTTGACCTTTTTGATCAGTTAATTGATGATAAATGCTCGTTATTTTAAAAGAAAATTTAAGTGTCAAATTTTACTTATTTACTAGAACAGTCAAATAAAAAAAGAAAAGGATAAAGAAGTTTGCTTGAAATAATTGTAGCATTTTTAGCACAGTAGTAAAATGGGCAATAATAAAGGTATTATTGAATTGTTGAATTATTATAAAATTTAATTGGAAAAATTAAACAATTAGCTATTTAACCAAGTGACTTTTCATATGTATTTTTCTTCTTATCCTGGACATTTTTAAGAATTTGAATGTAATATTTTTGGGTTTATTTTCAATGACAAAATGTTACATCTTAAAATTATTTTTTATTTATTTTTAATGTTTATGTAAGTCCTCTTTACATGGTTAACATACAACCCTTACTATCTTATGTCACCATCAGACATGAACATTTAACAACCTGTAAATTATCATGTCTCATCATGACACAGGGAAATTGTATCTGATATTAAACTGGTTTGTTTTTGTCACTTTGCTTAAGTATAGTATGTGGGGTAACAGGTTCTTCCATTCAAAAGTGTAAAATATCTCAGTTTTGATATTAAAATCTATGAATTTGGGGTATACATAAGTGAAAAATAAAATAGTGTCTATCCTTTAAATCCAAAAATTCCAAGGATAGCACTACTGCTTTATCTGACAAGTTTCAGCAAATATAGTTAGCTTTTATTGCTGTTTTTTCATCTAAATGTCACAGTGCGCAAAAACAAGTCTTATTTAAGACAAGTCAGAAATGGCTTTTTTCTTTAATCAACTTAAAAATTAAACAAACGAAATGTTTTCTAATATTCTGTTGATAATATTTCAATTTGAAAAAAATAATAAAAAGAGAATACGATTTACTTAATCTGGAAGAGTAAATATCCATTGTGTGTATGATACAGGAGGAGGAAGTTGGAGAATTATAAGACCAAGTGAGTGAAAACAAAAAAAATTTCTTTGGTGTTTCAAGAGTGTTTTTACAAAGAAAATTTAGATCTGTCCCGTGTAAACAAGATTGGGGAATGGGAGCAAGAAGACCTGATTGACAGATATTAAGATGTTGATTTTGGTTTCTTCTTAAAAAACATACACAAAATCTTCAGTGTTCTTCTGGACTCCAAAATAACACATCCCCCAGAAAAGCTGCATGCCATCTGTGATGTAATTTTGAAAAAAATTGACTTGGTTTACTTAAGAAGATGAAGCTGTGAATTCCATGAGTAACCTCCCTTTATCACAGGTGATAAAAGACACTCAATTGACACAAGTTATCAGAAGCATCCTGTTGACATACCAAAAAACTGGGCAGGGTACCAGGTGATTTTCCACGTCTCTTCTGATGTTAATACCTTAACTGAGGGATATTAACACACTGTTTGTCAAAGTTTATTAAACTTTTATTCTATTTTTCAAACAGTATGGCTGCATTTTCTTCCTACTAAGCAATCCTGAATTGTTCTGTGATTTTAGCGATATCTACAACTCTCGCTGGATTCAAAATTTGTTTACTTGCTGGCTAGATAAGATTTACAGAATATCCCAGGTAATTGTAGAATTGACAAAAAGGGGCTTTAGAGGGTAGCCTTTTCTTAATCCATGGCTTATGATAATCAACTTTTAATTATCCTTAAGTTTTGATATGGGCTGAGCATTTGTAAGAGGTTTGTTTTCTTACTAGATTTGTAAACTTTTAGGGTGAATTTTTACTTGTATTAATGTTGTGTTAAATGGACTTCAGGTAATGGACAGCTGAGTATATCTTCAATGTTATTAGGATTTCAGAATAAATTTTATAAAAGGTATGTTTGATTTGAATAAAATTTTGAGGTTTGCTTAATCAGAAGAAAGGTTTTTAGTTTGATTTTTGAATTGTATGGGGTGATTGTTTGCACTCACAACTGTGTATTTTCAGTGTCAGAATTTCAATTAAGGTCCAAAATCTGTTGATTGAGCCAAACTTGAAGATAACCAAAAATCCTTCATATATTTCAAAATAGATGTGGTTTTAACCAAAATATACATTAGGAATTTCAAAAACTATATTTTCCTTAAGAAAACATTTGACATAAAAGAAAGGGTAATTAATACAGATAATTATATTCTTTTTCAATCAATTATTTCAGATAATTTTCAGTTCCATGTCATCAAGCTGTTCTTTGGCTGTACAAAATGTCAGACATATGTTTTTTGTTTGTTTCTTGAGAGTTGAAATTAATGTTATTATCAGCTTTAATTATGACACCTCAATCATAAGTGGGCCAAACTGAGCTCTCCAAAAGGGATAAAGTCCACAATCCTCTGCCCCTTGCTGTGGTTGTTATTATTTTGACCTCACCAGGTCATCACAACTCATTTGCCTCTCCCCTAGAAATAATTAGAAGTTCATTATTACTATTGTTATCATATATCAGATAAGTATGACAGGTTTTCCTTAATTTTTTATGAAAATAAAAGATTTTGGAGCAGGCTGTCTGCTTGTTATAATAGTAAAAAATGAATATGTTTTCACATATCATAAAACTGTGAAAAAAAATCTTTCAGGTGGTGGAAAAAGTGTTTTTTTGAAAGTGTGCTTTGTTTATCACTGAAATTAAGAGTCAGGTGTTAAGAAATAAGGTATAAACTCTACCTGTATTTCACTGAATTCCAAGTCAGGTGTTTAGAAATAACGTACAAACCACTTAAAAAGTTACAATTTTCAGTTTTGGGGGAGGGATTATAAAATAATTTTTCTTTGAGAAAACCTATTGTGTTCATATGAATACCTAACATATTTTTACACCTTCAAGTTTTCTCATAGTTTTGGATTTCTTTGTTAATTGCTTATGAAAATTGTTGGCAAATAATTGTCCATTAAGGGGGAGATAATTTACTAATGGATGTAGCCAGATGATTGACACAATGTACATTTCTTTGATCTTTATTGTTTGTTTACATTAGGCACAAGTTATTGTTTTGATTACAAATACCTGTAAATAGATTATCCTGACAGAAGTTGTCTGTGTTTTTACTGTTATTTATACAAAATTATTTACTTTGACTGTTTTTGACAATTTTGAGAGATTTCTGTCATTTTTTATCAGAGAAAAAAAATAATTGAGTACTCTTTGTTTCAGTGATTTTATGAATGAAAATAATAAAAAGAAATCAAATAATTTACTTTAAAATTTTTTAGTTCTACCGAAAATCAGAGGAAATTATATTTACTCATTGTTTTAATATTGAAGAGATTGGTGGCTCAGTTTTAATTGCATTAAGATAAAAATAATGATTCAATTTAATTAATTGAGATTCTATCATTTTTTGTTTAAAGTACAATGTTGTAATATGTTATACCAGAATGATTAAATTTCAGTTCAATTTAACAAAAATGCAGATTGTTCTTAATTGGTATAGAAAAAAATAATTTGGAAATTTAATATCATCATAGACATATAAAACAATATATATGTCTCTGATATCATCATATTCTATCAAAGAGAATTTTTACTGTTTTTTTTAACACATTTTACTGAAAATTTAGATTTATATGAGTACATGTATTAATAAAGAGAATGAAAAAAAATTCTGTTTGAAAAATAGGTGTTTTATCATCATTAAATTTTATCAAAGAAAATTTTGACAAAAATCACATTTAAAAAAAAAATATTAAAAAAAAAATTATAAAAATGTCAAATTTATAACTCTTTTAAAATAAGATTTATGGTTGGGGTTTAGATTTATGTTTTGAACATTGTAAGCCCTTGGGTGACTCTCAGACAAGCAGGTCATGTCAATTATCAGATAATTACCATAAAAAAACTCACTGACCAGCTTACCATAATCTGGCCACTGGTCAGTTGAAATGGACAAATCTGATTGGTCAATAGGGAACAATAGGTCCTGTCATAACAGATGTATATTTCTCTCCCACATGTAGAAAGCATGCAGTTGACTTTTTGAGTACACGTGAAATTTACTAAGTAAATTGGGGTCTTCAGAAAAATTAACTAAATTGAATGTTACTTGATATTTAAGGTAAATATTTTGATTTCCTTAAGAACATGTGAAATGGAGTGACTTTTCAATGATTTGAGTAAAATGTAATTAAAAACTTAATACATGTTTGATTAATTCTGTTCTTTTCCGTATTTTTTCAGGATTGGTGTTGGAGTTCATTGGACAAGATAAATGAGACATGTAGTTTGAACTTTGTTGGATATAACGTGTGCATAATACTGTTTCGTTCAATTCATATTCATTCATTTTTTTGCTAATCTTTATTCATAATTGCACCATGACCAGTCCAAGTGTTCGACAGCTATTTCTTTTACTCGCTTTGGATGTTTATCACAGTTTTACAAATGCACAAGAATCAACGACCCTCAGTTACAGTTTTCGTGAGGAACAGATGGAAAGCACTTTTGTGGGAAATGTCGCTAGAGATAGTCTGTTGTATGGAAATGTTACACAGCAAGAATTCAACAATATGAGATTCCAGATTTTAACTCAGGGAAATGAGCATGCACTTCTTTTTAAAATTAATGGAACCAGTAGTTCACTTTACAGCAGTGAAGTTTTAGACCGTGAAACCTTATGCCCATATCAAAAAGTGTGCTTGTTAAATTTTAATGTCGCAGTATATAAGAAAGATCCTCGCAATGGAAATCTGGATTTGTTTAAAATTATTCAGATTAATATTTCTCTTGAAGACACTAACGACAATGCACCTGTGTTCCCAGAATCCGAAATATCATTAACAGTGGAAGAATCGGTTTCTGTCGGACACATATTGTATACAAGTATTGCTGATGACAAGGACACGGGTTTTAACAATTCTGTTCAAACGTATGAACTTATTCCGGGGAATGAAATGTTTGGTTTAGATGTGAGTAAAAATTTAGTTGGTTCTTCCGATTTGAGTCTTATTGTGAATTATAAATTGGACCGTGAAACCAGAGATTTTTATCAGTTGAAAATTTATGCCCGTGATGGTGGCTTCCCACAGAAAACAGGAACTCTGACTCTTAATATAACTGTTACAGATTTTAATGACAATCGACCACTATTTTCGCAACCAAAATATCAAACTAACGTTCCTGAAAATGCTGTTGTGAAGACACCTGTCCTTAAACTTAGTGCTACTGATGCAGATATTGACGAAAATGGACAATTTACTTTCCGTTTTAACTCAAGAGTTTTATCAAAAGTCACTGATGTGTTTGCAATTAATGAAACATCTGGAGAAGTTTATATTATTTCTGGATTGGATTACGATGAAGAAAAACAATACCAGTTTTTGGTTGAAGTCGTCGACCATGGTAGAATACCACTTTCGTCTTCTGCTATGGTTACTGTAGACATTGTTGATATAAATGACAATGCGCCACAGATCAACATAAATTTTCCACCAGGTGGCACATTGATTTCGGAGTCAGCAGATGAGGGTCAGTATGTTGCTACAGTTTCTGTTTATGATAAAGATTTGGGTCCAAATGGAAAAGTTCTTTGTCAAATTTTGGGCAATCATTTCAAACTTGAAGAACTTTATACAAATATGTATAAAATTGGAATCGGCAAGAAGTTAGATTACGAAAATAAAAAATCTCATAATATCACTGTGACCTGCCAAGATCAGGGAATTCCCCAACAACAAAACACAACATCATTTACAATATATGTCAAAGACGAAAATGACAATTCACCAGTGTTTCATCAAAATATGTACAGAGCAACAATCGTGGAAAATAAGTCAACTTTCCAAGACATTGTTCAGGTATCTGCCACCGACAAAGATAGTGGTGAAAATGGCAAGATTTCATACTTCTTACACTCTGATGCAGGTGACAATTTTACAATCAATTCAGAGACTGGAACTGTTAAGACAAATGCTGTATTTGATAGGGAGTCCCAATCTGAAGTGAGATTTCATGTAAATGCCTCAGATAATGGAACACCAAAACATGTCTCTTCAACATTGGTCGTACTGACGTTAGAAGATGTTAATGATAATGCTCCTAGATTTACGAAATCAAAGTTCATATTCAATGCTTTGGAGGGACAGGAAAACGAACCAACAATCGGAACTGTCACAGCAAACGATCTCGATGCTGGCATCAATGGACAGTTTAATTTCGAATTTGTGCCTCCCTCACTTGGTGTGTTCTACCTTGACTCTCAGACTGGTGTGATCAAATCTGGAAAATTAGATCGTGAAGTACAGTCGGAGTATAAATTTAGTGTTCGTGTGACTGACAAGGGAAATCCAGTTTTATCGTCCACTGCTGATGTCACTGTCCATGTATATGACGACAATGATAACCCACCAGTTATTCATATGCCAAATAATTTTAACGATACTTTCTACATACCATACACAGCCATGCCAGGAACTCTTATAATCCAAGTTAATGCGACAGACAATGATATGGGCAACAATGCTAAATTGTTGTATGGTATCGACAGCATATCACCCAACAGCAATATTTTTAGACTGGATCCACGAACAGGAAATTTGACAGTGGCAAAGGCAATGCATTTGTACGATTCTGATACTTACAGACTTTTGATCTCCGTTAAAGACGGTGGGTACAACCAACATGTCACATATCAGCGTCTCAATATAATTGTCACACTAACAAACGACACAAGTGTTTTACCGAAAATGCAGGAGGAAACTGGAACGAACATTGTGATTGTTGTGATTATCATTGTGGTGACCATCATCTTATCGGCAGCAATTGTTGTGATCATCTGTGTCATCCGTAGACTGGATTTAGGTCATCGTCATCAAAAAAATAAAAATAACGACAAAGACGAGAATAAAATGTTCAGTGCAAACCATAATGAAACAATTTCGACAGAATCATCACAGTTTTCACAGTTCTCAGATGCACCATTGAAGAAAAAGAATAAAAAAGAAGTCAGTTTTTCATTAAGTGAAGAATCTGATTCTGTGAACACATCAACATTTACAAACATTACCTCATTTTCAGCATCTAAACCTCCTGCCATTATGATGTTAGATGGGAAAATTTTAGATGTAAGTATAATTCTGTATTGTTTCGTATTACAACAAATGTATTATAAAAAAAAATTCAAAAAAATATTTTAGAAAACATGGTAAATTGCAGTTTGCTGAAATTCTGCAATGGTGGTGTTAAACTCCAGTCAGTTCGACTAGGAAAATGAATTATTGCGGACAATAAATTTATCTAATCTAGGGAAAAGTCTTTAGACCTAGAACTAAATTTCATAAAAACTAAAAGTGCAAACAGAAACCACTGCAAGTGAAATTCAGTATTGGGCGAAGAAATAAAGCCATGCCTCCAGAGTTAAAAACCCCATCTATCTATCTTATAAATTTCTTCACAGTTTCCAAAGAATTTATCAGATAAGATAGTTCATTAGAGTGATAGGCTATTTATTGCTGTATCATTTGTAAAATTAATCCCTTATGACAAATAAGATTAATATATTTTCCCTGTCCCTTATTCTTGGTTTGCTAAGCAGTAAAAGTATGGTGACCAATGCAGTTAACATTTGTAATGTCAACTTGAAATTCTATTGAATCTACAGATCTGTGATTGTTTATTTTCTGATAGTTTTTCATAAAAGTTTTACAATTTTAAGGAAATGCAGAGTTTAAATTGAAATTAAAAGGTTTTTCTATGTGTGTCACTAAGGGTGGTGTCTAGTGGCAACCCACATTTAGAAATATGTGTTTAAGTTGCTGAAATATATTTTGATATAATTTCTATGAATAAATATAATGAAGAATTTAAATCCATTTAACAAACAGCCTGAAAATTTTAAATTTCTGTAATAAAAATTATATAATGTCAGTCAGGAGCAAAGCTTTTATGAATAATATAATTTTTCCTTGTATCTTAAATGTTTGACAATTAAACATTTTTGATTAATTACAAATTTCTCATAAATTTCTTTTTTTAAATACTATTTTATTCCTCTTGTTTACCATATCTGATTGTGAACAGATGTATCAATGAATAATTTATTACAGACAGGAACCCAGTAGATTTCTCAGAAATCTAATCAAAGATAAATATATTTAATTATTTATGAAGTTTTCTTTCTTTAATTAGAAAATGATCTAACTCCAGAACAAGATGACATCAGTAAGAAATATTCCCACCCATTTTTGGGGAAAGGGGGTGAGGTGATGTTGTGACAATAAAAAAAGCTTGTTTCTAAATAGTCAAGAAATTTCTTCCTGATTTTCTAAAGGAAAAACAGTTTAGATTTAAATTCAACAAAATCAGTATAAATTTGACTTAGTGAAATAACACATTTGACAAATATTTATCAAAATTCCTTAGCCCACCTAGAACAAACATCTTATATTGTGTGAGCATGTTAATCGGACATACAAACATTTGTTCTAAAAGTCATTATGAAAACTATCCAAATTTTAATGTATGCTTAAAGAATTTTCAAATAATTTGTGTTTTTATGCAAACTTTATAAATTTAAACAGCTTAGTATTTGTTTTTTTTAACGTTACATTTTAAGTTTATAGTAAATAGGTTTTTTCTATCGTAAATATAATTGTCTTGTGGTTTGCTGAACTAAAGGTCGCATGTTGAAGTTTTTGTGTAATTATTCCAAGTCCCTCGAATGGCTATTTGAAAGACTAACTTTTTTAAGTGTTGCTAAATTCACGGGATAATTATGCATGTTAGGTGATTAAGTTCACGTTTAATTGAATACGTAAGGCCATTTTAAATGAGTCTTTACTCATTATTTTTGTAAAGGAACGGAAAAATCAAAAGTTTAAGTCGAAGCCATATTGAATAGACAGTCTCGTTTGTGGCGTTAATTAAAGATAATTTTAATTGTTCAATTACGTCTAATTTTCATATTTTACATATCTACATATGTAAATGTCAATTCATGAGTAACCAGAATTATTTCCGAACGAAGTGGCATTTTAACTAATCATTGTGTGTGACATACCTTCAAAAGATTTGGCGTAAATTTCTTTTGAAATTTAATAAGAAGAAGTGACCTCAAAATTCGCTAAACAAATCGATAAAATCAATACATAATGAATAATCAACACCACAGTAAATTAATGGCCGTAAAATTAGTCGAGTTTTAATCGTAATAAAAATTTGACCAAAGCTTCTGATTTTAATGTTGTGCTAACTATATGGTTTATGAGGTGACAGTCTTGTCAAGGTGGCATCTGCTATGCTATGAACAATTTATATTTTTTTCACAAATTTAGGCTATTTAAAGATATTTGTGAACAGTATAATTTTATAATGAATGATAATATATATCAAATATGGTAAATTTGACAGATAAGTTCCTGTTTTTTGCTAGTTTTTCTTCTAAACATTCACAATCCCTTCCCCAAATTATGAGGACAAGCTTAGCTTCTATCAGAGTACAAATTTCATCAAGCTTTTATTTGCACCAGAGATTTAAATATATAAAATACGCATAATTATTTCCATTTAAAAAGGTTAATTTTTTAAATATTATAGAATTGCAAATAAACATGATAAATACATTCAGACATATTTTCCATCCCATTTTGAATATATATGTATATTTTTTCAGAATCCACAAGCCTGTAGTTCATTGATCACAAATAATACCTTGAATTCAGAGAAAAGCAAGGATTCATATGGCAACAAACAGTACCAGATCGACTGTCTGGCATACCAGCCAAATAGTCCAAGCTACTGGTACCAACAGCTTAAAGAACAAGAGGTAAGGGTACCAGAAATAAACTTTTCAGGTTTTGCCATTAGGAATACATGTATGTCAGTGAACAATCAAAATAAGATTTCATGTAGGTATGAGAGATTTGAAGTTGATAAAGAATGTAGAAATTCTTCACAATTTGATGAAACTTATATACGAAAGAAATTTTTTTATATTTTTAAAGGGTCCTCGGTGGCCGAGTGGTCTAGGTAGTTCGTCATGACTACTAATGACCACTAGCCTGTCAACGCTGAGGTTGCGAGTTCGAATCTCACCTGTGGTGGGGTGTGTTCGACTCCGATCTCAATTGACAAGGATTGCCAATTTTCCTACCAAAGGTCGGTGGTTCTGTCCGGGTACTCCGGCTTCCTCCACCAATAAAAACTGGCCTCCGCGAAATAGCCAAATGTGCTGAAAACGGCGTAAAACCCCAACTAAACAAACAAAATATATTTTTAAAACTTTTTGACTCAAATGTGTGAATATTACACAACCGACTTTTGCTACATGTATGTGTAAGTTGCCTAAGTTGGAAAATGCTGAATATATCACTGTATAAATGAATATATATGGCTGTAACCTGTTTTGGGTCAAATTTTTTATCCTTTGGTTAATATCTGAAACAATCTTGTAATTTGAAAAACTTGTTCAGTGTTCATAAGAAATAATATTTTAACAAGTTTTTGAATATTTTGCCATCAGCAAGGATCAGCAACTGTGAAATGTTTAATAAAAATAGATATTCAATACTAGTCATGTTTGAATAGTTAAATAGGGATCAAAATTAGCGATTTTATACCTGAAATAATTATTTACATTTTTTGACAATAGATTTTACTATAGCGACTCTCTTTGTTGTGGTAAAGAATAGGAAGACCTCAATGATATAACCGTTGGCTAAATTTTACTGAAAGAGTGAGGTCATCTCCAATATCAATATTTTTTAAAAGAATGAAGAAGTTTAGAAAGGCTTGATACAAAACAAAATTAAATCTTGCCCCTAAAACTCCCAAGTTAGTTATTTAAAACATCTGGTGTATTGTTGAAAGGTGTTAAATTTCAATTGATGTCAATTTGTAATACAAATTTTAATTTAGAGTTACTTCTCTTCATTATCATATATGAATTTTGAACAAAAATAGCAAACAAAAATTTAAAATTTATTTCCTGAAAGTTTGTACTTTCATTATTTTGGGTCAGATATTTTTGCTTAACACTTTTGTTAAAGGGGTCGACATGCTATCATAAGATGAGTCACCCTTGTTTGTACCAACTTGCAAATCAGTACTATTTAAGAAAGAATTTATAATGATTAATAATAAAATTATTTATGATTTTCCTAATTTTCAGATTGTTAAAAAAAATATTTTATTCTCAGAATTTATTTTTTCATGATAAATGATTATTTTTTAACTTTTAATTTTTTTTATTATTATTAATGTATTAGTTATTTCCATTAGGCAAGAGAAATGGAAATGTTTAGAAAAAGTGATGATGTACACAGTGAAGCCTCCGCTGAGTCTGCCACAAGTGACAGCGGTAGAGGAGGCAGTGAAGAAGATATAAATAGTAACAGAGGTCATCCTCTAAGTGACACAGGTAATTTGAATACTATGAAAACGATAACAATTTCTTTCAAATTGCTTTTCTTCCAATACGAAGTCTCTGAACAGTTAAATAATAGGTTTCTCCTGAATATCAAAACTCAGTCATTATGTATATTTGAATAATTGTCTAATCACAACAAAGAAGAGAATTTTGAAGTCTATTAATGTTGATATGAAATTATAATATTTGTAACCATTTATTTTATAATAATTTCACCAATTTTTCATCTCTTTCATATTCCTTTCATCAAAAATATTTATGTCCTGTTATTAAAATTTCTATATATTAAGATATCAAAAACTGTAATTGCTTTGACCCCTTCTAGCAATATATATATATAAATTTTTTAAACGATAATGGGACTGTTGTTGAAATGAATGAACGAATAGGACCCAGTGATTTGTAAATCTTTAGAAGTCATCTGTATCATAAGAAGGCATTTATGTTAAAATAAAAAGGAATAAAAATGTACGAAAAATTTTATTACACTTAAAACCAGTGTACTTTGAATGAGCTGTAATGGTTAAGAATAAAATATAGAAGAGGCTCATTAAAATTTAAAATATTTTTATAAATCATTTTATGGGAACAATTAATTTGTTAAAATGAGGCATCAGATTTGTTGAAAACAATTTTCGTAGATATGAATTTAATACTAGAAATAAAGGAGGTATTGACATCTTCAATTAAAATTGTAAAGTGTGTACATGTAAATTTTTACAACCATGACTAAAAAATTTAACTATAAAGTTGTCAAGACTTGAAATTAAGATTCTATACCTTAAGACTGTAAAAAGCTATAATGATTTCATCATGTTCTGTTTTTTTGTTTTTTTGTTTTTTTTTGACAAACTTATTTGATATTTTGTCCTTTAATTTTTACAGTCATTTATTATCAGTGTTACGTATAAGGAGTAAGTTTCAATCGATAGTTTGCATGGCCAAATAGTCAGCATCAAAATTAACAGTTTGCAGCAAAGCGTGTTAAAACTTAACATAAATGTTGTTTCATAGATGTGCACCCCATATACTTTCATTTTCATAGACTTTGTTAAAATACAAAATCAGTTTGTGGATGTTTTAATTAAGTTGGGAAACAAGTTTCATCTATTATTGAAATAGACTTCTGAACGATTTGGTTCATTAGGAAATATGATGTGTCTATTGCGTGCAATACATTTTTTATATTTTCTTTGTGTGGTCAGGTATTTCATTCTGACTAAGTAAATTATTATTAGACAAAAACAGTTGTTGTAATTTTTTTCTGTTTGGTAGAAATATACATTTTGTAATTAACGGGCTGACAGACAGCCAAATTGTCTTGCATCACTTAAACTCTTGAAGTGGCCTGAAATAATTGATGAGAGCAAAGATCTGTTTGGCATGTGTTTGAAACAGAATTTGAACTTTTTCATCCTATATATTACACCCTGAACATATGTTTATGTGCATTTTAGACATTTTACAAAATAATTAAAAAATAATATGTGCATGCATGAAAATAACACTTCAAAATCTGTTTCCTATAAACTCTTTATATTATTAGGAAGTGAGCTCTTCAAAAGATGAAAGTTCCATTTTCCAAAAACTAGTGATACAATTATATATTTTGTCCAAAAAAAAAAGCTTGCTGCTGAGCATTTTTGTGTTTTTGTGTGGGTTTGTAATAACTTGTTTAAATAAATTAACAAATTCATAACCAGGTTCCTTTTACCCAGGCAGTATTAATAGCAAAGAAAAATGTTGGTATCATCAGAAGCATGCAATTACTAAGCAAATTGTAATGATGCTTTCTGAAGAATTCTCTTTGATTCAACAAGAAGAAACAATTTTTATGCCAAAAACATTCTGACAATTCACAAAGTTATTATTGTCAATGGCTTTTATATTTTACATTTGTACTTAGAAATTACAGGCATACATTTTGTAAGTGGTTTCAGTGATGTTAAATTATTTGTACCATTCAATTGTGTTTTGTATAAATCACAAAAAGCTGAAGAAACGTTATGTAAGAATTGTATTTATAGATAGAGAAAAATGCTAAAAAACAAAAGATGAAAGTGATGTTGTGTTTTTGAAATGAAAATTTGTAGTTTTATAAAACTATTTTTTTTTTTTTTTGTAGATGAACCGTACAAAATGGGACACCATTCCTCCAAGAACTCCAGTATTTCACATTCCAGTTTTGACACACCAGTCAAGTCAAAAATACCAATAAACAATGACGTCTATCCAAGAAATATTAGTTTTAGTGACGACAGTGTGACTGCAAACACGACAGTCGATGAAATGAAATCAAAATACGCAAGACGGAAAGAGGCATTAGTTGCGTCATATATGAATCAGAATTTACCAAATTTTTCACAAAGTGGAATTAGTGCTATACAGACTCCGCATAGGAACAATTTACGGACACATTTAGATACTCTCGATGAGGCATCTCACAGTGCATATGGACTTAAATACTCCATACAAGACATTGATACAATGAGCGATAGTGTTGCGACTCGTGACGATGATGGAGCGAGCACAACAACATCAGGGAGCTATACAATTAATCCCGATGAGCTAGTCAATGAAATAGACAATTTGTTTTTCAATTCAGACATTATTGTATGATAATAAATGTATGGTTGTTATTTAAGTCCCTTGGTGCCAAAAAATGTTAAACTGCCTCAGTCTGTAGCTGTTGCCATGGAAATGCAGAAATATTGTTACCATGACAACAGTTACATAAACCAAAATAATGTGTTTCATGCACAAAAATGGTGCTCTATTGTTTGTTGTCTCTTTGTTAAACTGTGATTTTATATTTTGCTTGTAAGATCACTGAATAAGTATTGGTCAGTATAAATTTAAGGTTACAAGGTCATATGCGGTATTTTGGTTGGTTAATTCAGTAATTCAGAATTTGACCATTTTGACGGATAAGTAATAGAAAAATCAAACTTCTCTTTAGACATTTATTTCTAATATTTATCAAATTAAAAGGCTATTACAACTTTCTGTAATTTAAAAACTAAGTTCTTATGTACTTGAAGTTTAAAATTGAAATTTGCATACAGGGTATACTCTTTGCCATCACATATAATCATAAAAAATGTATAACAGAGGAAGAATTTTTTTCATACATATAATAAATTCAGATAAAATTTTAGTAATTTGGGGGAAAATGGATTTTGAATTTTAGTGCAAATAGTTTCTAATTGAACAACTGAAACACTCAGCATAATGTCAAAACAGAAGTATCTATGATGATCAGATTGTATGTTTACTCAGATTAATACTTACAATCTCAGAAGTTTAATTTGAGTGAACAATTTGTATGGCAACCAATCATTGGATAATTATTTTTTATCAAAGTTGATCCTACATGTCCATATAGAATAAATAATGAGTAATCAATTCTCAACGGATTTATTGATTTATTTCCTTGAATTGTAGCTTGTTAATTTATTTGAAGGCGATGACTGAAGGAAAATTGATTAAGGGGGAATAACTCTATTTTTTCTTGTGAAAAAAATGTTAGTACATTGGATCTAGTCATTGTTCATTCATTTCATATATACCATTTTGAGAAAATGCCTCTGGACACAATTATTTATTTCATAAAAATTCATGATCAAATAATATTTTCATTGCAAATACTCAACTCAACTTTTTTCATTCGGATCATAAGGTTTCATTAGGAATATCCGTAAACATTGCTCACTTGATATTTCCCGAACTATGTTAAAGTACAAAAGATTTTAAAAGCTTTTTAATCTTTTTAATTTTAATATGTATTTGCTTAATTAGAATCAAATTCTAAAAACTCAGAAAACCTAAAATTGCATGGCAATATGAAAGGGTTTTAACTGCTGACTATATTATTTAACTTTATGGCTGAAAGAATGAAATGCTTGTTGTTTTAAGAATTACACATTTATTTTATTTCTGTTGAATAATTGTAGAAAAAAATATTTGTTGATATTTTGTACATAATTATTGTATTTTTTACAGAAAAATGAATAAATCTTTATACAATGAGTTAATGTTATTGTTTTATGAACATTTAAACGTCACATGGCTATGCATATTCATGATGACAACATGTTGATGTGTGATATGAATATGAACCTTGCTTTTTACTAGACTGACATGCAAGCTCACAAGCTAAGAGTCCGCAGGAAAATACGTCACTATAATCAGACGATTATTCTGACTCCAAGCCAATACTAATTGCGAAAGAAGCTTTAAATAATTATTAAAAGACTTTGGTTCGACCCAAATGTGGGATCAAATCTTGAGAAAATAGCAGGACATATTTTGGTTATCAACATTTTAGGTCTTGAGCACAACTTATGAGTCATAAGTCAAAGAAATGTTCACATCTTGTGCATCAAAATTTGTATCAAAGATAATTGCATATTCCTTGATTGTGCTGGAAACAGTACTTTACCACAGTTGGTTCCTTGAATACGAAAATAAGTAATGCCCGTCTCCATCAATCTACTAAAGGTTAGATGGGAGGACTTAAGATGAAGTTATTCATTCCATCTACGCTGGAGATGCCACACCAGCCCAGAAATAATGTTAATTTATTCAATGATTTTTCGTTAGCAGTTTTTGATGTATTTCTTCTGTCTCTAAGTCTGTCTTAAGACAACTATTTCACAACCAGAAAAACATAATTTACATATAGGACCTAAATATTGACATATGATTCTATGTTGATCCAGTGTTAAAGTCGCTAAAGTGGCAAATGTGCATGGTAGAAGCCACTGTGTTAGCTTTTGCAGAGACGTATGACTTTTTATACGACCGCAAAATTTTTGCGGTCATATATTGGTATGACGTTGGCGTCGTCGTCGTCGCCGTCGTCCGTCGGAGTCTGTAGACATTTGGTTTTCGCACTATAAATGTAGTATAAGTTAATAGAAATCTACGAAATTTAAACACAAGGTTTATGACCACAAAAGGAAGGTTGGGATTGTTTTTGGGAGTTTTGGTCCCAACAGTTTAGGAATTAGGGGCCAAAAGGGTCCAAAATTAAACTTTGTTTGATTTCATCGAAAATTGAACTATTGGGGTTCTTTGATATGCCGAATCTAACCGTGCCTTTAGATTCTTAATTTTTGGTCCCGTTTTCAAATTGGTCTACATTAAGGTCCAAAGGGTCCAAAATTAAACTTAGTTTGATTTTAACAAAAATTGAATTCTTGGGGTTCTTTGATATGCTGAATCTAAACATGTACTTAGTTTTTTTATTATGGGCCCAGTTTTCAAGTTGGTCCAAATCGGGTTCCAAAATTAAACTTTGTTTGATTTCATCGAAAATTGAAGTATTGGGGTTCTTTGATATGCCGAATCTAACTGTGCATTTAGATTCTTAATTTTTGGTCCCGTTTTCAAATTGGTCTACATTAAGGTCCAAAGTGTCCAAAATTAAACTTAGTTTGATTTTAACAAAAATTGAATTCTTGGGGTTCTTTGATATGCTGAATCTAAACATGTACTTAGTTTTTTTTATTATGGGCCCAGTTTTCAAGTTGGTCCAAATCGGGGTCCAAAATTAAAGCTAAAAAAGGGGTAAATATTTTTTTTTTTTGGGGGGGGGGGGGGGAATTCTCCACAGCATATTGTATTGCACAAGAAGCAAAAAATTGAATATAAATTCAAATCATATGACCAATTCTAAGTTCTTTATTTCAGTTATTCTGTGTCAGAAACCTATTATGTGTCAAATATTTGAAGAAATTTTCAATTGCACAGTATTGTGCAATAGCAAGAAATTGATATGTGTGCTCTGCTATCAAAACCTTATTATTAACAAATTCCATGACTATGATGTCATTTTCTATTTTAATATGTTATGGTGTATTTAAATGGGCTGTTATGGTTGCAAAGTATAAAGAAATGGGGGGGGGTGAAAACAAAATTTAGAGGGGGGGGGTAAATGAGAAATTGGGGAGGGGGTAATTTTTTTCTCATTTCATATTTCATAATTAAAAAGAAAATTTCAAATTTTTTTAGCAAAAAAAGGGGGGGTTACATTAAATTTTATTGTTTTTTGTTTTTTTTTTTGGGAGGGGGGGGGGGGGGTCAATGTGCAACTTCATAGTGTATTGCACAAAAGCTAAAAAAAGGGGTAAATTTTTTTTTTTTTTTTTTTGGGGGGGGGGGGGGCAATTCTCCACAGCATATTGTATTGCACAAGAAGCAAAAAATTGAATATAAATTCAACTCATATGACCAATTCTAAGTTCTTTGATTTCAGTTATTCTGTGTCAGAAACCTATTATGTGTCAAATATTTGAAGAAATTTTCAATTGCACAGTATTGCGCAATAGCAAGAAATTGTTATGTGTGCCCAATTTTAAATTTTAAATTGGTTATTTCTGATTTATATATAAAAACAAATAATACTGATATGGTTTGAATAGGTAAATTAAAAAATTTTAAGTTCTTAGACAACATTCATTCTGTGTCAGAAACCTATGCTGTGTCAAATATTTATTCACAATCCAAATTCAGTATTGTATCAAGCTTGAATGTTGTGTTCATAATTGCCCCAACTATTCAGGGTTCGACATCTGCGGTCGTATCTAGCTGCGCCCAGCGGAGCATTTTATTAAATATGGAATAGATATACATGTACTATGATGGATTCATTCTCGCCAACAGTTTGTCGTTTGAACTTGTCCTCTGATATTTATGTACATGTAAGCTCGGGTGATTTGCATCACTTTTCTGTGAACTGGTCTATGCACACCGTCCAATTTGGTTTGTGGCATTTATAATACTTATGTGATCTGACTGCCTAACTTCCTTGAAATGAATAGTATGTCAGTTAAGTTTTCAAAATTTCTACGAAAAAATTATGCATACCAACATACAATCACAATAAGAATGGAACGGAGTCTTAATTCATTATTGTTCCTCATCTTAACAATATACGTTCTATGTACAGCGAACATACCGGTGCAACAAACTTGCGATGAATCTGCTAAGACCAAAAGCATATAACCTAATCAGCATTTCTCATTTGTATGACAGATATTACACGCATATACATACTGATACGGACACTTTGATATCGTTGCACTATTTGATACTGACACTGATATCACCATACAACAGATATTGACACGTTGATGTCGTTATACCAGATTTAATATAGACACATTACTAAAAAAAATATGATCTGAATCTGGAACTGACACTGTTGGATTTCAAAACCGGATTCTTTTTAATATGAAAACAACTCGATCTGAAATCTACACTGTGCAATTGCCACGAATTCGTAAATTTGTTTGGTACTCTCAAACGAACTTTTACCAATTCTCTGATATCTCTAGGCCTATACGGTCCGATTCTGACATGTCAGTGATATTACCACACGATCTGATACTGACACTTCAACATCACCATTCGATAATCAGAGCATCACTATAAACAGGCACAAATATCCCTATATAGTAACACTCACAATGCTTTTTTCACAAACACTATTTGTTATATGGCTACCTATTAACCTACGTTTGAATGGCGAGACAAACTACCTCATGCATTCACCGCGAACATATCAGTTTCTCTTTCAACTTGCCTTACATCGGGATAGAGTGAAACATGCACACAGAGAGGAGTTAAGTCGAATCCCAGAACAAATCAACTTTATTTATGTAATGATCATACGAAGATATTCCCTTTTTCGTTACATTTTATGTAATTGATATAATTTTCGACATGTTTAATTCGATTCCCATTTGGCAGAAACAGAAGTTAGTTTGTAACTAACTGTAACCAATTTTTCAGAATGTATTAAGCTAATATCTTTCGGTCATCTCTAAAAACTAGGCAAATTCACTCAGTGCATTGCATACTGAGACTACTGTAGTAGGCCTCAGATTGCATATAATAATTGGAAAAAAAACGTATCTGGTATCAAAATTTATTTTACAACTGAATCGATACAACTGTTGGTGGACTAAAGTCCCCGAAGGTATCACCCGCTCAGTTGTTAGTACTCCTGTACAAAGCCGGAATTAAAAAAAACTTAAACTAAAGAGTACCTCCGGCTTAACCCTTAACACCCTTTTTTGGATTTTTGAATTTTCTCTTCAAACTTATGGATACTTAATTTGATTTAAAACTTTTTAAACAGTTTAAGTCGTAAATCGACTAATTGTGTTCATCTTGTACATCAGATTGGTTATTAAAGAATTTGTTATTTTTTATATGATTGATGATTTTAGCGAATCCAGTGTTCTAGAACCATAACAGTATCTTAGTCTAGTTCTGATAAAACGACAACGCTTTCAAATTGTAGTTTATAATAAACTATATAGGATTAAATAGATACAGAGCCGCCGTACTATCGTTTGAATAAAAGAGGAATAACTCTAATTAAAAAGAAAAGCGCACAATCATAGTGTAGAAGTAGGAGAAATTAAAAAAATATAATTTTATCCAAAGAAAATCTGTGGATAATTTATTTTCATTTCGTAATTTTTTTTACAAATAAATCACTGGCAAATAATTCTGAATATTTATAAAGCCATTAAATCAATATTTTTTATTCTCGAGTTTTAATAACTCAGAATTTTCATCAATTGCAAAGGATAACTGGTGATAATAAATAAAATCAAAATGCACCTACAGATACGATAATCACCCTCAATTATCAGCTTAACGACCAAACCTATTCTGTCCAGTAAATATCAAATTTATAGCCATGTTTTTCAGCCACGTTTCTAATTGCATTTTCTAGTAAACACCATTTGATCAAATTGCTCTTCCTCTTTGACCTTACTATTTTATTTGTTTGTTTAGGTTTCATGCCATTTTCAGGGCATTCGGTTATATCGTTGCAGGCATGCCGTTTTAATTGATTCAGGAAGCTGAAATTCCCGTATTGACTGTGGAAATCTGGAAATCCTTGTCAATTAAGATCGGTGCCGAACACATCTCTCCACGAGCTTGGTCCAAACTCGCAACCTCAGTGTCGGTAGGCCGCTGACCATTAATGGTTATGACGAATTACCTATAATACCAGTAACACGGAGTGCGAATGAAATCGAATGGATACCAGATGTGTTCATCTTCTCGCTGGCTTTTCTATCTTCGTTCATTCGAGCTAGTCTTTACTCTTTGGTTACTCTAAAAACTGTAAACTCTCCATTGTAACGTTGTCATTTATGCTATATAAGTACATGTAATCGACCATTCGGATGTGCATTCTTGCATTTTACAATCAAGTCTCGAACTCGTTGAATAAAGCGTTTACTGCGATTGCTTTCGTTCATTTTTTCTGCATGAGTCTAATAAGGAGCGGATTTATGCTATCGCGGTGTAATATAGATATACATAAGATAGTTTTACTTAATGGGAATGCTACCTAGTTCTTCCGTGTAGTGATCTGTTTTAATTTAGAAATGTAGGTATACTTTTCAAATGGCGTTTAATCTATAAATCCTTAAATGTCCAGTTCTATTTCATTATTTTTTTGCTCGGTTTTGAGCTCTGAAATATTTAAGAGAAATAAAATACTAGTACCAAAATAGATTTAACTAATGTTTAGAATATTACCGAATTCTATTGAACTCTGTGACGAAATAGTTAAACCCTTTGTTGGAGTATTATATCTGATCTTTTCCTTCAACAGTGCGACGGTATCCAACCAGCAGCTATGAAAACCTTATTTTTTTTAAGTTAAAACGAGCACATTCTGACCCTGCTATCTAAATTATGTACCGTCCAAAAAAAATTTTCAGTTCTAGCAAGCGGTCACCTTGTTGGTTACCCATACAACTGGTTTAACCGAGCACTGTTCATTGTCGTTACCATGTCAGACTATCCCGACTCTCCGTTGTGTTTATGTTTGTGTTTTGTGCTCTTTTATGTTATTTTGTGTCTGTTGAGTGGATTTGATTGATTGGTAAGTCATTTTTTACCTTACCTGTTATAAATTTTGTTGTTTTCGAATAGACTGCAAGCTAAATTTACGGGAACCATGCAAAAGCTTGAGCTATATAATTTAATGGCAAACAACGCATTTTTTGCCCTATTTGCAAATCTAAACTACAAGGGGTTAAGTTTCCATATACATCCTAAAAAAAAATTTTTTTCACTACAGTTTCATGGGATTGTTCCTTGTATCTAAACAGATATCTGTTTAATACTTTTATACTGAATATAGACTTTATTTGAAATTTTTGCAAATCTTTTTTTTTGCAGGAAATTCAATGGTGATCTTGTAATGTCACGACATCGGAAATTAATGATCATATGTTGAAAATGATCGAATATTGTGTCCCGTGCCCTTTTAGCAACAGAGGATTTATATGTTTTTGATAGCCTACTTCTCTTGGTAAAAGAGTGCTTGTTTATACATTTTGTATTAATACATCAGAAGTCCTGAATGAGATACAGAATATGTATAAAGAAGATCTACAGACTTTCATTTGACTGGAAAATTTTGAATTCGAATTCTTTAAAAATAAAGTTTCACAGAAAAGTCAACAGTGAATCCCCAGTCAATATTAAGATAATATGTGAGTACATATAAGACTAGACGTGAACAAATCTGCAAGTCATAAAAGTTTGACTTGGTATCTACACCAAAACGTGTCGAGGTTAAACCGATAATATCTGATAAAATGTATTCGTAAAAGTATTGGTTCAAGGTCTGGACCCAAAACGCAATCTGCAAATACTGATGGCAACATAAAAGACCCTTCCACCATTGCCTAATTAGTTTCAGAGGAGATTTTTCTTTTATTATTTTTCTGATCATTTAATTTTTTTATAATGGAGGAAAGTCCGGACCCTCAATTGGTCACCATTTTGATCTCCTTTGTCAAAGAAGTCTCAGAGGAGAATATCTTTCAGTATTATTTTGGTGACTTTTCTAGTTTAGGTAAAGACGGCTATATATATTGGTCCATGGTCCGGACCACCGAACCCCGATTTGAGAAGTTTTAGAAGAGAATATTATATTATTGTTTTCCTCATCGTTCATTTTTTTTGTACAACGGCATAAAAGTGCAAGGTCTGAACCCCCAAAACCCCATTCGAAAGGGGACCGCCTTAGGACCATTTCACAAAAATTTGGTATCTTTTACCCCAGTAGTTACAGAGGAGACAATTTTTTTTAAAATATTTTTTTGTCTTTTTCTAATTTTATGAACGAAATCCATATTTGTTGGAGGTCCGGACATTCTGGCACATTTTTGAAAAGGGGCCGCCGCGGACCATTCCACAAACGTTTGATCTCAACTGCATAAATAATTTCAGGAGAAATTTTTTCAGTAGTTTTTGCTGATTTTTCTATTTCAAGTTAGTACTGGTGTCCAGGTCCAAATTCCTGGGCATAATTTTAGAAAGGGGACCCTCACAAAACTTTGGTCTTAATTCCCTCAGTAGCTTCAGAGGAGAAGATTTTTAAAGTTCACGATGAAGTATGCCGAGTGATGGCATTAAGCTTCTGTCGTCCGTTTGAACACTTTCACTTCTTAATTTTCCAACGAACTCTGAAACCTCTGGGGCACACGAACTGATAATTGGTATGAAGCATCTTTGTATAAATGACTTTTGTGTAAAGACCTTTATAAAGTTTGTATATTTCGTCCAAATATAGACAGCATGAACAATAAATTATTTATGATTGTTCTATTATAAAGAATAGAAACTTTTACAAGGATTGAAAGTTTGTTTGGCAAATATGTCAAAGATTATAACGTTTACAGAATCTATGATCAGTAATATGTCACAAATCCTCTCTTCTCAAACCGTTCGACCCAATGAACTGAAACTTTACAGAATTATTGGACAGTCTTATAAAGTTTGTATATGTCAAGCATAGGTGATTCCAGTTTCAAGAGTTTCTATCATGAAAATGCTTGACCAAATGAATTGAAACTTGACACTAATCATACGGGACAGTCAACAACAATATCGATCAGAGTTTTATTAATTTTATTATTTAACAATATATATAAAAATATCTAAAACAATCATGCATCTCTCACAACATTCCTATATAAACAGACATAAAACTAGAACAAACACATATGATGCCACATTTAAACCCCCATAGTACTGGCGTACTGATTTGTACTATACATTTATTTCATTTCTTCAAAAAATTGAGATTTCTTAAAAATTATAATTATTGGCTGGCTCTGAACATTATTTAAACTGTCAAATACTATGCTGAGCAAAACATACAATTTTCCGCCAGATTGGTGAAGCCATTTCAGAAATTGAATAGGACTTATAAGTTCCTGTTACAGATCAAGCTATTCTCAACTTGAAAAAAATACATCTGCATACAAATTTCAACATTCACAACGATGCATTCTAACAATAAGAAAAAAAAAGAAAAAATAGTCACAAATTTGTTAAATTCAATTTTACATATGTACAATTTATTTGGCACAAAAGTGTAGTATCACTCCATTTAATGAGATCAGTTTTTTACTCGTTAATATTTTCTTATCACAAGATTAATAGCACTTTGTCTTCAAGCTTCAAAAGCTTAAAAAATGAATGCATATTGTCGGATATTTTCGTTGGTTTCGATATGGTTGCTATGACAACTATACAACAATATCATTCACATTTTCATTTAAATTATAAATGCCATTTTCGTTCATATGAGAATTCATATCATCAGTATAGTTATCTGACCTTGAACCTTCTGAACACATGTCAAATCTTGAACTTTCCTTATACCCAGGACTATGAGCAAATGTATAATTTGTTCTAGGACTATGAAAGTATGTTTCACTCGTTGGACTCTGTGCATGAGTGTCTGATCTCGGACTAATGTTTATGTGATTATCTGAATGTGAATGTCTATAAAAATTGGAACCATCTTCTAAGTCACGTATTTCTAAAACTTCCGGTTCCGGTGTCGCACTAATCGGTGGTAAATCGGAACGAGGAGTATTTCGGAATGAGTATTTAGTGTGTACTGTTTTGTCTTTGCTATATGGGTTTCTCTGTAAGCTATGATATCCATAAGGCTGTCTTTGAACTGAGGTATTTAAACAATGTTCCGAAATTGTGAACAAATTAGAATTGTTTTGTCCAGAATCGGATATCGATCTACAGTTGAAACTCGAAAATGAAGGAACGTTGAACTTCTCTCTTTCTTTTTGTCGTAACACTTCGTCGTCAAAGCTAACATTTCTGGTATATGACGGTCTGTTCTCACTTTTCTTCCAACATCGTGTCGGAAGTGATGTTTCTAAATAAGGGGAGGGAATCCGTATCCCTCTACTATCCAAATAGGATGTTTTAGAATCTGGACCACCTGAAAAAAGAAAAATAAATATGAAAATACACAGTAAAGTTTTTATCTTTAATTATCGTTTCGTAATTATCGGGCAGCGATTGGACAATATTATTAAGTTTCAATGAAAAAATAAGTAAGCTTTTACAAAATTCGTTTTAAAGTCCATAATGTGGGAGCTAACAGGAAGACATGGTCAATTAATAGTTAACACTCTAAAAATTTTATTTTTTACCACTGATTCGATGCCACTGCTTGAGGACTCCAAGTCCCCGAGGGTATCCCAAGCTCAGTTGCTAGTATTTCGATACTAGCCAACAATTGATACTTAAAATTGACTGTTACAAAATTGTAAAATTTTTGAAAACTAAGGCGTATCCCCCTCTTGCATAGCTCTGTCCTTAGATGCATGGTTTCGGCTTTAACATTTGGTGTTTTTTTTACTTTGCTCTTCAACCGTTTGGATTGTGTTTTGGTTTTCCACATTTTAGGCCTTGAGCACAACTGATGAGTCGTAATTCGACGAAATGTGCATATCTTCTGCATCAAAATTGGTATCAAAGAATTTAATTTAAACAAGACACAAATGATTTGTGCTAATGAAGAAAGCAGTACAAAAGCAAACGACATTTTTTCTTCATTACCAAATTAGAGAAAAAAAGTATTTACCTAAATGTCCCAAAGCATCTTGTAATCCTCGTCTTTCTAAACTTTCTCCAAATCCACTGTCCTGATCTTTTGACGACATTTCTTCCGATAAGTCTTTTAAATTGTTATCAATTTTGGTCAAATTCTGGTTGGATCCAGGCTGTAAAAGAATAAATATTTTCATGCAAAATAATTCAATGTAGATTTCAATATAATTCAATTGGTATTTATATCGAAATATCTTACTTAAAATAAGACTGCATGGTAATTTAAATGTGATGATTTTTCCTTCTATGTTCTGGATTATTATTTTGGCTTTCAACATTTTAGGCCTTGAGCGCAACTGACGAGTCATAAATGGAAGAAATTTGCACATATTGTGCATCAGAATTTGTACCGGAATCCTTGAATATAAAATTTATGATGTCTTGGTAAGTCATTAAAAAAGACCGTTTATTGAGACCGTTTTCTAAGCCATGAAATCAAACTGTTCTCAATTTCTTTTCAAAGTTTTGGTTATCAACATTTTTGACCTTGATTACAACTGATGAGCCGTAAAACTACAAAATGTGCATATTTTTGCATCAAAATTGGTATCAAATAATTTATTACAAAACCATGTAACTAAAGAATTGCTTGGTTTGCTATGCATGTGTAACAAAACTTAGAAGATAAATAAAATGACATTTGATGCACCCTATGTTCATTTCGAATATATATTTTTCTCTAGTAACGATAAAAGTCATTAGCTCTCAATGCCCCTATCGACGAAAAGAGTAAAAAACACACATAAATAAACAGCAAGGACATTTTAAGTGAAAAAAGCAATAGTTACCAATAGGCTACATTTGTATCTCAGAATGGACAATTTCTAAACGTTTATGTAAACTCAAAACTTTGTGAAGTCTTTACTATACATGTATGTATTTATCTGAACAGATGTTTTATGTAAAATTGAACATCTCGTTTAATAAAAATCCCAAACCTTTTTAATTTATAGTTTCTTCCAAGTTTTAATATGATTTTTTAATTACGTGTACAAAACAAATGTTTCATTTTTCGAAATTATGACAATTTAATTAAATGTTTAAACACCTGAACTTGTTCATTTCAAATGAGAGCAACATAAATCTATATTTAACAAATATCACACAATAAAACATTTAAATAAAATTTATGAAATCATATAATTTATAGAAAAGCACTGGTTTACACAAGCTCAATTTTCTGTGCCTTTTATTTACAAATTACTGATGATGTTCGATTTTTCTTTGTTGACATAACCTGCACTCAGTTCACCCCACAGCACTTGTACACATTACATTTGTAGAAGCGAAAATCACAAATCCTAATATTTGTGCATCAACTTGAATGATTTAAACCCTAACCTTATATGCCTAATTTAATCATTTTCTTAACCCCATACATTCGAACACGAAGTCGACATCAGCTAAAAGCCTATGTATATTTCAGCACTTACCATATAATGAGATTTAAAAATCTGTTGACATTACGGATTGACTCGTTCAATATCATTCATCTTGTTTTTATTTGTGATTTTAAATTCGACAGAAAAAAAATGAACATCCTGATTTGAGGTCAATTCTTAAGTACTTGTTTTCTCTCATATAAGCAGATTTTAAAACAAAAAGTCTAGCTGTGATATTTTTTCCATCGCCACCTACTAGCAGTAAATTGATGTGAGAGAATGGGATTTCAGTATAGGGGGTTACATGCTTTTGGGAATTGGGAAAAAGAGTGATTTGTTTTTTTTTTGTTTTTTTTTTTTTTTTTTGGGGGGGGGGGGTCGGGGGATTAGAAAAATTCAAGAAAACATTTATATAATTTATTAAAAGGGGCACAAATTTTAAGAAACTGGGAAAAAATCTCGAAGTTGGAAAATCATAACCCTGTGTCACACAATAAAGTACATGTAATAGAATTGTTTGCCAAGCTGGCATAAAATCATTTCGCTTAAGATCCGAAGACAAGAGTCATAAAGTCCTTTTTATTCAAACCGATCTAAACAAGAAAGGGAAAAAAACCCTCGAATTTCCATAAATTATGAGGAAACTCATTTAAATGGCCTGAGCTCTGACAGTGTTAACAAAATTTTTTCAGGTTGTTTAATTGACAGGTCTACGTTTTAATCCCATCCCAAACAAACTTTTTTTTGTTTTTATCACAAAATCCAAAGATTCCTTTTAAAGGTCAAAGTTCATAGTCAAGGTCACTGCTCAACCAACAAGATCACTTGATTACATGTTATTTCTAATCTACTTAAAAATAAAGAATGAATTTAACTTAATATAATCTAATGCTGTCACGTTTCCTAGAAGTACACATGTGTAGTACTGAAGTTAATAAATGGGCACATAAGAACTAAATTAAGTCATTGTTTTTCTCTTTTTTTTTAATGTTCAATTTGAACTCCAAAAACACAACAGGAGTGGAAACTTTCCAATAAAGTATATCTGAACGCTTACTATGTGACGCCTTATACATTAATATCGCAAAATCGTTTAAATTTAAAAGCTTTATGAAGTCGTTAACTTTTTGATAACTTAAATAAGACATTTTTCGTTTTATCATAAAGATACTTCGATTATCTGATATTTTCTCTTTGTAATAGTAGGTAACGTTTCCGGTTCGCGTACGCTCGGTCTTCTGGTTCAGATATTCTGAAAAGCAATTTGCTTTTTAATTTGAATAAAACGATGATATCAGTTTAATTCAAGATGTTTTAGCACTTTCCTAAATTATTGATACATCAAAAAGCAAAATCATAAAGTTTGAATTAATGATCCAATTTGTATACGCATATTTTTGTCTTGCCTGGAGGATGGAGTTTTTAAATAGGTATTTTAAAAGTTCAAAACGTTTATCAAATTGCTGCTTGTCCAATTTCACGTTTATGATCAAAGAATTAAAATTCAAAACTGATTCAAGCAAAAGAAATAAAGTTAATTTTAGTGAGCTGTATCCCCTCCATATTATAGGGGGCGGGATACAGTACACGTGTTGATAGGGAATCAGTATAAATTTTACTAAACAATACCTCCCAATTCGAAATTTCCAAATTTTAAAGTATTTCAAATGGGTTTGGGGTTGAAATACAGTAAAATTGTTTCAAATTAAATTACATCTAACGATTACAGTTTGAAATTGTCATTAAAATTAAATTCACATACAACGACATGGTATATTTGTAGTTTTATTTATGAGAAACAAATTTATATCTACTTTTGATCTAAATAAATTTATTGTTATATATCTTGAATTTAATTCATATAAAACAATTATACTGCAAATTATACTTTCTTATTTTCTTTGATGAAGTAACTTTAAATTTCTTCAAGTGTAATTTTGTAACAATTATTTGATTTTATTCCATCTTGTAAAACGTGTCATTTTTTAACATCAAAGTACTTGATGAAAATTAAAGTTTATATATGAACAAATTACAGAATCTTTATACTTTATTGCGTGGGTCGTCTGATTTGTTAATATATCAAAAATCATTTTAAATCTATTAAAACATTATCGATTGTTACGTTCTATGTTTGTATTTATAACCGAGTTTTTAACCCAAAATGTTGATTCATATTGAAAGTTCTGAAATAAAGATCTTTATTTTATATCATTTTGGCTTATTTTTGGCCAAATTTACATTTGATAGTTTGGGTAAATGTATTGTAGAAACAAAAAATAAAAATGATATAAAATAAAGTTCTACTAGTTTTCTACTGAATTTCAATGACAACAGACGAAGGAACAAATAAATTCTTTGATACAAATTTTGATGAAAAGGATAAGTGCACATTTCGTCGATTTACGACTCATCAGTAGTGCTCAAGTCCTAAAATGTTGAAAACCAAAACAACAATATAAAATATTGAGGAGAAAATGTCAAAATAACCAAAAGGGTAAAGCAAAACTATCCGGCTAAGGACAGAGCTATACACGAGGGAGATACTCCTTATTTTTCACAAAAATTAACATTTTGTGATGGTAAATTTAAAGAATCAATTTTGGTCTAGTATCGAAAGACTAGCAACTAAGCTGGTAATACACCAAGTTACTCGGGGTCCACCAGCAACTTTATCGACTCAGTGGTAAAATTTAATTTTTTGATAACAATTGTGATCACATTTTTTTAACTGATATGATAGATAAATGTTTAAAAGTAACAATCAATTGGTTTTAAGAGAGATGATATATAAAATTTAAAAAAAAATATATGTGTTGCAACATGGACAAGGTAAAACAAATTGGCAAAACAATATACCTAAGTACCTGTCATAATTAACCCTAAACACATATTTTTTATTTGGCCTTTTGATTTCAAAGTATGCGATAATATCCATATACGGTTGAATCCGTTTCTAATAGAACTTTCTCATGGATAGTCAAGATCTCATGTAGTAGCCAGTACTTTGTGAGATTGATTGTTTTTATTCCTTGACTATGTGGAAAGTTAGACAGACCTGTGAATATTTGGGACTATTCTTGTTTTGTTTTGTTCTGAATTTTTCATTATTCCTGATGTTCTCAACTGTTTGCTTCCAAAATAGCCGACTAGTCTAGTATCATATATGTGCTTGGTTATTTGTAATTCATATTGTCCTGACACTATGCTAAACAAAATGGCCTTGCCGCAGACTGACTTAAATTATACATAATCTTGGAATCGTACAAAGATTTTCTATATACCATACCTCAATTGATTTGCTGTCATCTGATGACGTGCTTCCTGTATCCGGAACCATTGGTTGCATGTCTGTTCCATTTTTGTAATCATTCTGTTTATTTGTGTCCTTGACCTTTTCTGATATGACCATTTTTTGAATGTCTTTCGAGGATGATGACAAACATGTAACCCAACCGGAGACGAAAGTTTGCTTATCTGATTTCAACTGCATTTCTTTTTCCTTTTGTTTCATCGCATCCCGCCGACGGATAACAAATATCGTTAGAATCATCGCCACCGACAGTGCAAATGTCACGGTAGAAACAGCAATTGCTATAATCATATTTTGTCGACCTCTGTCGTCCTCGATAACCAGCACGAGGTTGGTCCATGCTGTAAGTTGTGGAACGCCATGATCTTGAACTGCAATTAATAGTGTGTACGTTCCTGCATCATTTTCGTTAATTTGTTTTTCGACCGTGACGACACCGGTAAAATTGTTCATCAGGAATATTCCACGACGATCACCTTGCATTATGTAGTACGACAATTTCGCATTATTACCTTCGTCTAAGTCCACAACTATTACCCTCGTAATAACTGATCCAACAGGTGTTGTCTGTGAAACATGAACAGAATTATTCGAGTTTGTGGGAAAACTTATCAGTGGTACGTTATCATTGATATCTGTTACGTGAATTTCTATCCTTGCTGTGCTTTGAAGAGAAGGATTTCCCTTGTCTTGAGCTGTCAAATCAAAAACGTAGCTAGACTTCGTTTCCCGATCAAGAACTTGTTTAGTTGTAATTTTACCGGTAGAAGAATCGATTACAAAAACGTTGGTATACGGAAAATTTTGAAGAAAGGAGACGTCACCGTTTGAGCCTTGGTCGTGGTCTGTTACCGTGATATTACCGACCTCAGTTCCAAGCTGTGCACCTTCTTCAATATAGAAAACATAACTTTTTTCCGAGAACGCTGGTGTCCAGTCGTTTTTATCCATCACCGAAACGGAAACTGTCGCAGTTGAACTAAATATGGTGTCTCCTGAATCATGTGCGATGACCTTGAAAACGTACACGGGTCTGATTTCTCGATCGAACACAAAATTAGCTGTAATAAGTCCGGAATTTCCATTTATCAAAAAGTAATCTCTGTCCATGTCATGTTCAATAAGATAAGTCACTTTACCGTGTTCACCTTCATCTATGTCTGACGCCGTAACCATGGCGATGGGGTCACCAATCTCATTATTCTCCGGTATATTCAGCTCATACAAGTCCTTTTCAAAAACTGGTTGGTTATCGTTAATATCCTGAACACGAATCGTTAATACAGTTGAGTTTGACTTTTTGGGTGTTCCATTATCGGAACACATGATGCTGACTTTGTGAACTGGGATAACCTCCCGATCGAGTTTACGGTTAAGCTTAACTTTATACATTCCAATGGACAGCATTTCTAATTTGAAATAGTCACTATTCACAGAACAAAATACTGTTCCATTCTCTCCACTATCAGGGTCATTTGCATCGAAATATGCAATATATCGATCAACATCAGCAGATTCCGGAATATCAGATCCACCTGGTGGCAAATTTATGTGTATTTCGGGGGCGTTGTCGTTTTCGTCGGTAACTGTCACTCTGATTATCGCCTGTGCCGTTTTTGGAGACGTCCCTCTATCATATGCTTCAACTGCAAATTGGAATTCTTTGTCTTTTTCGAAATCAATATTACTTTTTATTTTTACTTCTCCCGATATTTGATCTATTTCAAACGTAGTTGTTATCTTCGGGGACGCCCTTGAACTTATCCTGTATAAGACCTCCCCATTTACATCGATGTCGTTATCTTCTGCAGTTACTTGCAAAATAACCATTCCTAATGGCTGATTTTCTTGAATAGAAACTGCGTACTCTGACTGTTCGAAAACAGGAACGTTATCATTTGTGTCTAGCACAGTCACGTTAATCATCACGACACCTGATCTAACGGGGATTCCACCATCCTTGGCCACGACTTTGAGTCGATAGAAACTCTTAATTTCCCGATCTAGTGCTTTGTTTACAATAATTCCCAAGTTTCCACCATCCGTTTCTGGCGTCTGAAGACCAAAGGTATCGTCGTCTGCGATCAATTCATAACTCTTTACGCCATTATCAACACCACTATCTGGGTCGTCTGCTGAACTGATGAAAAGAACATAACCAATTTCAGAAGATTCGGGAATATTTAAACTTACTTCTGGTCGTATAAAATTTGGGTCATTGTCATTTAAATCGTCGAGTATAACATTAACTCTGAAAGCTTGAAATAAATCCAAGTTGAGCGGATTGTCTATGTGTTCTTTATAAATAACGATGTCCAACCCAAGAACACAGAGTTCGGATGAACATACATTTTCTCGATCTATAACTTCGGTAGTTTCCAGCTGGCCTCCTTTTTTGTCGATAGAAAACCAGTCTGCATATTTGTTTCCTTCTCTTAGAATTTCAAACTGAAGTCGATTTAACTCGCTACTATTTAGAGATGATCTTAAATTTGTGTCGTCTGCAACGTTACCGACGAATGTGCGCGGTGATTGTTCTTCTAGCAAGTGGTATTCGATATCGTCTGCTTTTACTTTACCAGAAATGGAAAGAAATACGAAACACAAGTGAAAGGCATTCATCTTATTTTCCATTCCACATCGCTGAAATCTGAAAAAGAAATTCTCACTAAACATTTTCATGTAAAAAGATCGATTTTCATTTTATGTACCTATACTTAATATTACTTTTTATGTGAAAAATTTACTTCATTAATACAATGAAGAATATGGAACTCGGCTATGAAATAACTTCTGACTTTGACACAAAAAGGAAAAATACATGTAATTAAACCTTTCACTATATTTCTAATTTATTTAATGTATAAATGACGGAGAGAAATAATTCAAAATAATTTTCCACAGGCTGCGTAAATTTCTCTTGACTGTCTAATTCTTTATATAATATTTCTGTTTTTCGAAACCAATAGCTATTTCATAGCAAGTCCAGTTAAAAAGATTATTTCAAGTTTTAATTACAAGTAACCGAATAGACCACTAAAATAAAATTCAAGTCAAAATATTACCCTGAAAATATTTCATCGTTTAAAAATTGTGTTGCTGGCATAAATTTGATATATTAAATTTGTATTGTATTTTAATTTTGTTCAATTCTTATAGGAAACTGAATTATCGACAGTAGCACAGCTGTAACAGAAATTTCAAATATAGTTTTACTATACTATTTCTATTATTTTAATGAAATATACTGACGTGAAAAATGTTTGACTCTTTTTTCAGTTTTCCAAATTTTTTGCTTAAAATAGTAAGCCGATATCACAATAAATAATAAAAGGAAATAAATAAACGAACAAACAAACAAACAAATAGATAAAAAAAAATATTCTATATTTTTGACTTATAATTTGCAACGAACGACAAAAGTTTAACAAAACATTTGTTGTTTCTTACCTTAAAAAACAACACAGATCCCTTTACATAAACAATTTTTCAGTTGTTTTACTGTACCTAGTATACTGTGCGGTCTGGTTCCGAACAGATTACTCCGTATATATTAAAGGCCAATGATTGGAATGACAACATCCTAATGAGTATTAAATGAATGAATGATGTTTTATCAGCGTGATTATTAACCAAATCCGAACGCAAAAAGGAAAGATAATTAAACCTTTCACCCATATTCATTATTTAGTCTGATAATGTGTGAATGACGGACAATAGGCAGACGTGATGCTTCACACTGGCTTTAGTTACGGATAATACATAATGCATGTTATAGATACAAGTTGTCTTTGAACATGGTCAGATCACATGGGCGACATCGGAAACTGGTAGAAGTGTTATAATATGAATGATAACGGCTTTGCATGGTCAAATGGTGCTAAACCCGGAGCAAACTGGGTAGCAAGATTTCTGATTTAGCTGGACAGATGTAAAATTTGGATGTTAAATTCGTCTGTACAAAAATGTGAAACGAAGTTAAAAATGGAAAAGTCGAAAAATTGAAATTTTTGCTTTAAAAAATGAAACAGACCTGTCGGTTTTCAAAAACCAAGAGACAGATGAGAATATTTTTTATTGCAAAGCGAGAAATACGTAAGAAGAAATAACGAAAAATTCAATAGAAAGAAAAAATCAAATACAATGAGAATATACAAATGCACAAAATCTATACAGAAAACCCCCCAGAAAATATATATACAAACTTACTATTAGGTTGTATAGGATCGAGTACCAGTCCAAAACCAATATCAAAACGAAGTTAAAAATCCATTTCATTCCCAAGACGTATCATGTTATAGGATACTAACAGGTTTAAAACAAACTAAAAGTGTTTGTATTTCAGATTATCAGTCCCGGCGTTTTATGTGTCGCACTCCTTTGTAAACTTATCAAATGCTATTCGACGGATTTCGTAAGTCCATTTGTTTAAAACAACAAACAGTTCTGAAATCGTAGTGACCTCCCCCTGCTTTTTTCTTATCTCTTCGGATATTAATTCTATCGGGTGTTTTCATCTATAATCAATTCCATGTTCTATTCATCGTTTTCTAAACAACATTTTCTTCTTCATTAAATATTTAAAATGTTTGCACCTAATACTAAGTGTACTATTCATTTATTGTTTTATGCTGTTCTAAGTAAGATAATGTGTAGATCAAACGAGGCGTTTATCTACGTTTTGCTAATAACTGAAAAATGAAACAGATATTTAGTTAATTAAGATGTAATTTCAATGAATTCTGATACAGTGTTTTTAATTAAAGATTTCTGTCAATATTTTCTTTAGAAAACGGGAAAAATCATTTGCTCAGGTTCACACTAGAATTGTACGAATTAATCAAGCAGAAAATATCAGCATAGAGACCATATATAAGCATATCTAAATTGTTATCGATTTGTTTTACATAAGGAATTAAATTTAAAAAAATAGAAGCACCATAATGGTTTGTTTATTGTATACCTGCATTAGTTTATATTAAACCGCAATGAAAGCTACAGAATTATACACCTGTGTGCACCGTTAGAAGTTTTCCTTTAAAAATCATGTAGCTCCTCTCCTAGAATCAGAATCATGCATCCTTGGCTGAACCCTATAACTTACTGTGTATTTCCTTGAGAAACTGAAGTCCAAAGAATAAATTAAAAATGTTGAATTTCTGTATAAAATTTCAGATAAATTCTATGTAGACATAAAAATGATACATGGATCCCGGCATACACAGCCTTAAAATTCCCTTATTAATATATAATGCCTGCAATGGGACACCATCACCCTGTTCATTCCCCTCCATACAGATATGAAAGTGCACCTGTATAATACCATACCCCGAGATTCTTTAATTTCTCTTAATAAGCTATAACATATTCCTGATCCTTATCTGAAATTTGTTCATGTTATCATAGAGTCAACAACATTTATCCCCAAATAAGTCATATCTGTCTCACAAATTCTTTCATTCCGTTCCCAGTATACAAACTTTCTTAATTTTATCAGTTTACTGTTTTCTTTTACCTACATTTATATCGCGGGTACACATAAAGTGGTCCTGGACAAACAGACAAGACCTATTATTATAACATTGCTGAGTCTTTGGTTGTTTCAAGGCGCGGACAAATAAATGCCCGGATGTTGGGTTTCCTAATGATGCTGTTCCAGACGAAATGTCTGTATTGATCTGTATTGAACTGACTTCATAGAGACAAAATGGATTGCGTTTTTTTTTTTTTTTTTTGGTTTGCTCCTTTGGTATATTTTTCCTCTTTACTTCTTCGTTTTGAAAAGGTTTACGCGTATTTACATTTTCCCCAATTTTTCATTCAGAAATTAAGATTGGTCTTGGTTTTCTTGCTAGGAATGATATATTGGACTGTGTAAATCAAAAGAGAAGCTGACTGATGTTATATGAACATGTAATGTTTTTGAGAAAAAAATGTATTTCGCTGATGCCGACGAATCTTAAACCACAGAGGTATATGAAATTCATTGTTAACTTTGTTTTAACGCCACGTAGAAAAAAAAATCTTTCTCATCTGAAAAAAGTATAAGTAAAGATTTTTGAATGTCCCTTCCGCACTTGGACCTGTTCCATGAAAAATCTTACCTTATTTTTTTCTCTGTGACCTTTGGTTGCAAATATTTCTTAATTAAGGAGCAGATAACTGTATTATGATAAACCGTTACATGTATACAGCTCAGATAATCCATTTATTTAATGTTTACTTAGAGCTTGTTAACATTAGGGCACAGAAATAACACTCAACTGTGACAGGGGGCTAACATTAAATCCCCTTTCTTGCTCAATTCTATACATTAAGGATTATCGCATAGTTTGTTTGTTTAAAATTGGATAAGAAAACGAAAAAAAGGTGAAAAATAAACATACAACAAAAGGTGTTATTACAAAGAGGTAGCAATTATTCACTTATACTTAATTTAAACTAATTAGGATTATAACAAGTTAAATCATATGTCTGTTTGTCTTTTGAAAACATTTTTGTGAGTAAGGCACAGGTCGACATTTTTACATTACAATGATGTTCTACGTTACGGATACATAACCCTATTTATAGATTTGTTACATTTTGGTTGTTTTGCATATTCACGTGTAATTTTCAACAATTATAAAAGCGTAACAGAACTATGGAAATTGATATATAAATGAACATTAAAAATTAACTGCTTAGTTTGATAAAAGAATACTTATCTATTTTAGAAATCCGAAATTTTTAAGACTTTATTCCAAAAGACCGCTTCAAAGACAATTAGCAACAAATGAATCTCATTTATATACTATAATAAAAAGATATGCATCTTTTTATGTTTGAAAATCCATCAAAATTATCAATGCTGACCGCCAAATTAGTTTTATATTCCCCAAATAGTCATATGGTTTTGTCCAGGGACTGACATACAAAGACTGAAAGTTCAAAATACTAACATGTTAAGAAAATTATAAAATATTTAAAGTGAAATTGATTTTTGTACGTTTTAAGATATTTTCAAATGTGAAAAATATCACTTGGCCGTAAATAAGTTATCCGTATCATTCTAGACCAGCGGTCACCATTTGCATTAATTTATCTATTCTAAAACATCTATAATTGCCTTTTAAATCATTTTTATATAAATTAGTCCTATGAAAATCTCAAATGATCCATAAATCTTTATCCCAAGCTATTAACGACAATCAAATTTTGATGCGAATTGGTTCTGAATATTTTTTCCAATCGAACAGACCCCTGCTGATCAAGCAGTTGTCCTTAAGCACGTTACTGAACCTCAGCGTTTGAGCACAAAATAAGAGGTCACGTGAGGTGAAACCGCTTTAATTCAAAAGGAAAGCGATTGGAAATATTATTTCACGTCTCGTTAATAACAAAAGTTACATTTCATTGAGCATTTCCAGTCTTCGTGGATTTGTCGGAATAACATTAAATTTGGTTTATTGACAGAAAAGAACTTTAATCGTTAATTCAATTGTCCTGATTAAATTTTTTCTATTTGTGTAATGGGGTTTGCTAAAAGTAGAGGTTTTTAGCTCTGGTGAGCTTAAGGTCCACCTGCTGGATCAAGAGGTGAACTCTGTGGCAGGAATATTATCTTTTGTGATTATTTTTGTCTCGGTGTTTTATATGAAAACTGTACAATAAGCTTATGTTAAGGTTTTGTCTTTCATTAATATATATATTTCTTATGTTTATTTTCTTTTCCGGACTTTAGTCAGCACACCCTGCATATACAGTTCTGCAAACCGCGGATAATTCTGGCTCCGCGGTAAGAAATATCAATGTTTACCATTAGAACACGATATGAAATCCGCGGAGCCAATATGTATCCGCAGATTTCATATCAGTTTGTAATGGATAAAATGGATATTTCTTACCGCGGAGCCAGATTTATCTGCGGATTGCAGAACTGTACGCAGGATGTGGTCAGTTTGTAGATCACGCGAGCTATTTGCATATATAAAACATGCATAATAGAATCTTTTATTGCGTAGCAATGTAGTATTTCATGATTTTGCATTAGCGCAATATATCTTTAATATAATGAAGTTATCTTAAAAATATATTGTATATGAGTTTATGTTCGTTTGTTTTTTCTTCTTCCGAAAATGATTATTCGAATATTGTGAAATATAAATATTGTACTCAGTTCAGGACAATATTCAGACATATTCCTTCAATAAATGTATATAATTACACAATAAATGTGAAAAGTACGACAAATTTCACAATTAGTGAAACTGAGAGTACAGCCTTTAATGTTTGACCTGTAATACATGTAGGTTAAACTGAAGCAGTGGTATTAAAGGAAAATACAGTTAATCTATAAAGAGGAAGTTTTTCGGAGATCAAACAGATGTTGACAAAACTGCATAATTTTATAATTTTTATAATTATGGCTTAATTGTTTTGAATTGATGGATACGTTTTAAGTGCGAGTGATAAATAGAATATATGATTGTAAAATAAAGTCTATATCAGCTTCAAGATTTTAACTCAGGGAAAACTTTAGGGAAAACGAGGAAACCTTCAACATTTTTGTCTAATACTATCAAAGTCAAGACTTCTTTATTATGAATCAACATCTTGTTTGAATTTTGTTTTCAAGAGGTACAAAATATGCAAAATTGTGTTTTCAAACACAATCTTAACTACATGTGTCAGCATGATCGACAAAGTTACGAGTTTCCTCTATTGTGCTATATCCTCAATTAAAATATTTAAGCATAAAAATCCAAGGCAATGAGATAGTTAGCACCCTGCGCTATTTTGTACGATTGACGAATATTTAAATTTTTGTAAAATTTATCAGATATTACGAATTTTAAAAATTGTTGTTATGTTGTGACAACCAAGGTTAAATTTTGTTGAGTCACACTTATATATTGTCTCTCGAAATTAAAATATGTAGTTTGTATCTAAGGGTTTTACCAAATTATTTTTGTTAAAACAAAATTATCTTTTTGAATTTTGCAAATTCTCAATTTAGAACAAACAAGAAAATAGAGGTTAATACTCTAACAGGGAGTTCTTCTTTTTATCAGCTAATTATAGTAATTTTGAAATGAAATTACGTGTAACTTTCTCTTTACTATTGTCAATTTCACCCAAACAATTACCATTTTCACTGTTTCGAGTGCAAGTTTTAGAAAGTAATTATTGTGGACAAAAGATAACCGAAGGATGAACATAATATGATCTGGTTTGAGAACTAATTATTACTCTTCTTTAACAAATTTAAATTTTTTCCAAACCAATACTTGTAATTTCGCTCTTGTTTGTCACACAGTACAAAAGACAAATAATTATGGTCTACTGAAAATTGCTGTATAATTTTTCAAAAGTCGGTTTTTACCAATTGTTGAACGATTATTGTCAAATTTTATCACTTTGTATGGGGATTTTAAATGTATTTTGTATAGTAAATCCTCTCCTGGTTGGCAATTTATCATTTCCTCTGAAATAATTTCTGCATGTTGCACAGTTGTTTAATTTGTTTAAATTGATCTGATATTACATTGATTATTTAATAATGGGAAGATACAATACCTGTCAAACGTTGCCATTTTCTATTAAAATTTGAAATCCACACGTAAATCTTGATTTTTGGTAATCTATTTTATATGATTTCACGTGCGCGAAAAAAACAGTTTATAAGCTTTTCGTCTCGTAATGTCGTTTCTTTGTATGGATAGAAGATCACAAGAATGTTTTTACTTTCATTCCTGCCGATAGTGCATTGAGATAAACATTTTAGATGCAATTTATATAAACATTGCAACTCAGAGCTTTTATATTACCACAGCCATACTGGTCCAAAGTATGGACGCTCAGATGAACTGTAGAACGTCGAAAAGGTCATGCCTTGTCTTACTGGGCTCACGGTCACTTTGGGAAGCACCTTATGCGGTACAAATACGTAATGAAATAGGGCTCAAATTTTGACAACTAAATGTTGAGATTGCCTTTATCTCAAAAATAACCCCCCCCCCCCCCCACACACACACAAAGTACAATGGTTGGCCTCTCAACAAAACAACGAAGGGAATCTCACAAAATGCCATTTGAAGTACAATTGATTTAGTCGTCCTTCTGTTTTGTGCCTCTAGTAAATATTTGAGCATAAACAGCAATCTATATAGTGCAATAAACTACTAGTATACTTTTGATGCACGAAAGACTATCTTCACATGATAATCTGATATATTCGTACGGAAAATACGGAAGCTATTAGTCTTAGAGATGTTCATACTGATATCAATCGATATTAAAAACTTAAAAATAAAGTACCGACAGAATATATTGACGCTTACCTGAATAAAAATTGAATTTGCTTCAATCTTCCCGTTATGAAATTTAGAAACGATATGATCGTCAGTCATTTAACACAAAAAGACGGTTACACATCACCCAGACAGTGAGGTGTTTGTTAAATTCTATAATAATGTCCAATTTGTAACACGTTGGTTTAGAAATGTTTATTTTTGAGGGCCTTCTATTGTATAGTATACAGTAATTACCGTGATCAGAGATGTGCATCGGTAGATAGCTTGATAACTTTCCGATATTGGATTCACCTCAGTTACAACCTCGGAAATTTCTTTGTAGCAAAATGTCAAGTCATAGTTGTACTCTAGAACATGCAGTCGCGGGGGTATTCAACTTTTACATAATTTTAATTTGGTAATCACTTGAGAAATTTATTGTGACTTAATATACAAATAAAAAAATGATTAGGCTAAGATGAAAACGTCAATTTGCCAACACAGAGACGAACAGTACGTTGCGTTGCAATATTTTGATAAAAGTGATATACTAAGATTATCTGTGTTACAATTGTAAATTCACCATCAATAAATTGAACTCACAAGGTAACCGTTAGAAAGCTTCAATTAAGGGACGGTGGCTAAGGAAGTGAGTTTGGGAAACTTGGAAATTTATTTGCATCCACGCGACTGCATTTTTGTTGTAATCTTTTTTTTCAAAACTATATGCTTTTATCAGATTCCAGGTCCTTTTCAATCCTCCATTTTTTCACCAAACTTCTGAGCCTGAATGCCATTTTTCACCAAATTTGTATCTTGCCATTTTATAAATTAAAATTTCTGCCTTGCCCGTCCCTCAACGGTTGTTTTTCCCTTCTGCGAGCATTTTGATGGCAGCGTTAGAAGAATTAAACCGAACCCTTAAAAATTTAATCCGATCGTGCTTACAAAGACATTACACAACATAACAGCAATTGTGTTAAACATCCGGATTGTAACGGAAATGCCAGAAAAAAAACTTATCATTAAACTCAGCCGTCATGTCTAATGGTTGTACATATTAGGTTTATATTCTTTTAAAATTTCAAAACCCATCAGTTTGGAACGGATTTTATTCACAGGTTGTAGAAATTTAGTCGGCAATGCTTATTAAAGGTGACAAAAAGTCTTGATGTATCCATTTAATCAGAAAAAAAATGTTATATCATTTTAATTTTAATAATTGCATCTAAATAGCTCACAATCATCCTATCATCTATAATAAATCCATACTTTAAATGAACACTTTATTATATGGAGTGAATCAGCAAATTTCGATTTTGTTTTGACTTCGTAAAATCTGTGAAAATGTTTTGAAAATCTGCGATAATAATTTTTCGTAAGAATTCTTTATGTAAATATTTGTAAATAAGTTAAATTTCTAATCTTTCTTTTTATATTTACTTTGGTTTCTTGTAAATACGCTAAAGATAATCACACCGGTTGTTAGTTAAATCAAAATTGAATTTACAAAACTGTTTTATTTCAGACAGTGATTCACATAAGGAGTACCTGCTTGTTTCCATTTATTTTTCGCCAGTAATCTTATGATTAAAAAGTAAATTTTAATAAAATAACCATTTGAAAATCTTTTTTTATTAATCTTGGCCAGAAAGACTATTGCTCTTGGTCTCTGAAGAAAGTTACTTTCCACAGCGGTTACAAGAAAAAAGACCCATCGATGATAATTTTTGTTCTGTATCTCAATCACACACCGAACACCGAATAACATCGGCTAATATTAGGTATACTCTTGGCATTAGTCCAATATGTTTAATACCATGATACGACAATATTCCAACCATACAGAGGGGATCTTTTATAATTATAATATATATTGTACGGTATATATATTTTTTTTCAGCCAACCCTGCATTCCTCATTATAAAAACTGGATTGGACATAAGTATGCAGGGTTCATTGGACTTTACTAAACTCCTGTTATATTTCTTTTAATTTTTTTTCGCTAAATATATATTTGCTGAATGTAACTTGCTTGACTGCTAGTATTTCTTTCACTGATGTTAACCCCATATCCTTTCATTTATAAAGTACTATAAATTCAGGCGATGTTCCTTGGTATAATATAAACATGAAGATTCCTTTAATTGTTTGCAAAAATGTCAGTATAGAAAAAACTTTCTTATGAATTTTTGTTCAATCCTTTGGGAACCAAATAAAAAAGCGATATAAGTCAACAATTCGAAATTTTTTACTTTAAAACACCTGTTAATTGAATAGTCAAATTTTAACAACATATAATTTTATTATAAACAGACATATTATTATAAATCTGTCATTTTGATTTTGATTGTTATATTATAATGTCATCGACAAATACCTTACACTTTTAAAGATTGAATAAAAAAGAATGAAATTTGATTTGATCTTTAGATATTATCAACAAACATGTGAAACATGATTCTTTTAGAATAATTTGGACTCCATAGATTGAATGCTGTAAGATAAAACCAAATTTGGTACAAATTATTCACCGTTTATATATCAAGAAATTCAAAATCACACTGCATGTGGAGGATATCTTGCAAAAACTCCAAAAGAAGCCGACTAAAATGTAATACCAGCTTATGATGTCGATTCTTTTGCCAAAACTCATAAATGTTTACTATTTAAAAAAATAGGATGATTTAAGGTAATACCACCCCCTTAAAAATATCTTTCTGAATCGGACAACGGTTACATAAATAGTCTGCCTTCTAAAGGACTTGCACAGAACTACAAGAGAAACATGTAAATGGAGTCCTGTTTCATGTCAAGTAACCTATATAGAGACTAGAACACTTTCAAATCCAAGAAAAGAAAATTTAAAAACTTAAAGCATCCAAAGTGGTACTCCCCCTCCTCCAAAACAAAAACAAAATTCAGTATTCAAATGTGACAGATCAACAATCTAAGAAAGAATTCGGTTCAAAACTATGCTATAGGGGACCATTTGAATTTGAAGTGAGACGCAAGATTTTTCTTTGTATAGAATACCTCGTTTGGCTTTTAGATAACGGACAGCATTAATAAACCGCTGTTATTTTACTCGATTTTTTCGCATACGTTTCTAAATTTTCTGTTAAAATTATATCCACCAAACGCTTTCCTACTTTTCTATTGGCAGACTTTGACCCTGATACTATCAGGAAGCTGGGGAAAGTATTTCCTGTGCTTGAGATGTATGCTGTTTATATTTTTTTTACGGTAATGGTGTATTTAATTTTTTTTTTATAATACACCCTCATTTTTCTCTTTTCTGTCTGACTGCTGTTCATAAATCTTATACATCTCATCCGTATCATTAGCCCGATTAATGCTTTCTCAACTGCAAAGTCAATACCTCTGATTGTTAGATTTGATTGACTGTTATTGGGTGTAATTTTTCGATATTACTTTGTATCTGAGTTCTTTAATATTATGTTAAGACCGTAAGATGAAGAACTGCAATATCTGTATGAACATCTATGTGAATTAAGTATCAAGGATTTATCCATTAAAGCACTTTTTATTCATAGAGAATCGGTATTATACTAAAACATTTTCAGTTTGGTGTTGATTCACGAAATACGAACAAGTGCGAAAAAATGGCTTCATGTTTCTGTTGAGCTGAAATTCAAACCGGAAATGAAACACCCGTGCTGGAATTATGTTGGTATCTGATTCTTCATGAATATTTCATTTGATTGGCGCGAACAAAACCACTTACTTAAATTACAAACTTTACAGCATGTTTTAAATGGATAACATTATATTAAAAAGACACATTTTATGGATTTTCGAATTTTATTTGATCATCATTGCTTTAAAAGAAAAAAACCAAAGCCGAACACCACCTGAAGATTATTGATCTTATGAAAATGATTATCATGACTCGTAAATTCAAACGTAAAGATCATGTTTGCATTAGTATATGTATTCCCCAATTTTTGGTATATGTGAGTTGTCTCCCATTCACAGAGTTATCTGCTCTTTGGAGAAGGTGTCTTCCATAGATATCAATGTGCAAATTGTCATTTTTCTGCAAAAGATTCAGGAAAGATAACTCATGCATATGGGAGACAACTCCAATATCCGCAAGTGTGGAATATACAAGAAATTAGTTGTCATCGGACTTTCCTACATTACTATTTGGTGCCACCCGATCACCCACTTCCAGTCTGTTTAAGTCAATTTACCACCTGAACCCTTCGGCCTATCCCGCAAACACAACTATCTTCATATTTTATTCGGTAATTTAAATTGATAAAGTAAACCATAGAGGTTTAAGCGGAAGAGAAGTTCTGACGTAATTACTGATACGTCTTTTCCATCTTAAACGTTTTAAGATGCATGGATGCAATATATAAAAACCCACATTGTTTCCGAGCTCACTTCATTTAGAAGAAACAAATTGTACGTAACCTTCAGATAGGCTTGTTTTGGTATCCGCGAACAATGTTATGTCATTAAGTGGGAAATAAAGATATATTTGATGCATAAGTACGACATTTATGGTGGGTTTTAAGGTCACGTTGGCCATATTGAATACTTTCATGTTGACACTTTATGTTAAAAATATTATGTTTTACACCAAACTAATTATGGAAATAATAATAAAATTTATTTTTTACACCTCATACGGACCTTTCTTTTATGATAATTTACCTTACTAGTTTCAATAAAAAATAAATAAAAATCACAGGTGCAACTTCAATATATCTTAATATCGGTATTTATATTATTTTTTATATTTTGATATATCACTGTTCAATTGATCATAAAAAAAAGAAAGAAAAAAGGCCAAACAGACGAAAAGTTAATAAACGGACAACTGTGATCATAGCATAAGAACTAAATATAGATTTCAGTTTACTAATGATTTGGGGAAAATATTATGAAGCTCAAAATCTTTGTTTCATGTACAATGAAAAGGAAACACTCGGTTTATGTTGAAATGCGGTGTGCGTTGTGGGAAAGGGGGGCCTAGGGAATGGAATTCGATCCTTGATTTATTGACGCGCATGTGCAAGCAAAATAAGATATATATTACTATTGTGATTGGGTACCAATGAATGATTACACAAAATGCATCTTATTTCTTTTTGTTCGCTGAATAAGGCTCAGAAGGTGATTTATCAAATATACCTATGTTGTTCCTCACCTCAAACACTTGCCACGTAGAGATTTTGTGTATAGATTTTATCCATCATAACCCTTCTCAGCACCTATCAGAGCAGTTGTCCGATACTTTCAGTACTCTCAATATCTTCGGACTTCAAAAATCAAGGGTTACGCTTATGCTTGACAGGGTTTGGGTTTAAGGAGAGCGTAAGCTGATAGTACAGCCTTGACTTGGGAAGATGTATTGATAAGTGTACCGGTAAGTGGTTTTCTAAAGGTAGAAGGTGTTTCCTATAAGCGAGCACGGTCTTTCAAACGATAAAAGGCAAAAATCATAAACAATTTTTTAGTACAACAAAATATATATTTTCAATTGGTTTTTTAGGCCTAATTTATTATTAAAAATAGATTTCTTTTCTAAAGCTCAAAATGCTTTGTTTTGAAAAATATGCGCAGAATGAATAACGTGTCGGACTCATAAGAAATCCGAGATATACGGTCATGTAGGCTAACATCAAACCAATTTTCTCATCTGTCAAACTAAATGTAACAACTTGTCAAGCTTTAAGCTCAAAAAGCAACAAACAAGCTACAAGTTAAGGACAATAGATCACGCTGTTTTATAGGGATATTTTAAAACAATATTTTTCGAGTGATCAATCGCCCTTGTGGTCGTACGGCAAGCTCACCTTTTATCTTAAAAGTATACACATATTAAGCCTATGTAATGTGTAAACCAATAACGAAAGAAATATAGCTTCCTTTTGTAATCTTTTCAAAACAAACTGATCGGGAACCATGCAGAGAATCAACTTTTCGGAAAATCCATACGTACATTAATCACGCTTGTCAAAAGGCAGTTTAACACGGTGTAATTTTTACCTGATCAGGGATCAAATTCCTGATTGATCGGTTTCTAATGATATATGATTTTTTATAAGCTAGGCCAGACATTTGTAATCAGCTGGGAATTAACATCGTAAAAAGGCTACACGCAGTGGTCGAAAAAGGTTGGACCTTTTTTTAACCATCAGACGCTCGTGTCAAATTTGGCGAAATGCAGTGACAGGTGCAAATTATATTTTTTTTTGTTCCGTTGGTTGAATTTGCGTTTTGTTTAGGCATCGCTATTTCGTTCTGAAAAAGACCACTGCTCCTTTAAGCTTTTGTATGAACCATACGTAAAATGTTTTGATGACCTATATTCGTGCTGGATGTGACCATTTTCCTCATAATTAAAAATTCTATGTTGTATAATTGGTTACATGGAAAAAGTGAGAACAGAGCTACTACTAGCTGACAAGGCCGAGCAACTTGTTGCCATTTTTGAGCTCTTCGTGGCGCAATCTCGTTGATGAATATATCATATTCTTTAATTTTCATTATATAATGTTAACAAGATCAGTGTATTTATAAACATAAATTTGGTTAAGCATATATTTTTCGTGCCAAATAAATAACATCTTTATTGTTATTTGTACCCCTGAATCTATGTATGCACAGGGTCCAGGAAGGATTTTCGGTTTACCGGTTCTGTTGTCTAAACGATGCACATAATCGGAAATCACAGTATCGATTAAAATCGAGCATCAGTTATCGATACTTCGTCTTTCGAGCCTTTCAGTCAAAATATATATAGACGATAATATTCAGAATCTCCAACTATTTGTAGGATTTTCAATTCACTCAAAGCGAAAATATTTCATTCCTATATTGTGGTCAAATAAAAATCAAAACATTTAATGCGGGTCCAACAAAAAGAAGATAAACCTTAATTTGTAGAAAAACAATTGGAACGTTAGCTTTAAAAACATCAATGTAAACAAACAAACACCCATCCTATCTTCCTAATAAATCTGACATTCATCGGTAGTAGGGAACCAGACTTTTTACAAATGACTCTGGAGATTCGTTGTCAAATACATTGGAGTAGGCTACACCTGGATATAACGGGTTGACCATCTTCAAGAACAAACCAAAAAGAAATAAAAGAAAGGCAAGGTTCCTTACTCGTTATGTGCTTAATCAGTGGAAAAGTCTTAGATTTGCGCGTTTTGATCAAGAAGCTGTTGAAAAACACGTTTGAGAAATTCTACCATTTTTCGCATTGACATATAAAGCCAGATCACAAGTTCAAAAATGAATTAAGCATAAAAAGCAGGTGTTCACTTAATTAGACAATTCTTTCTATTTTAATAATATAGCAAATTTTTATATCTAAATAAAACACCCATGACACACACACTTCTGAAAATTTGTTTTTGTTAATAAAATTAAATTCGTGTTGCTGATAAGAGGTATCATTTTCCTGTAACCGTTCTTTTCGGTGTACTTTTAAATGTTTAAAAACATCTTTAGTCATTAATCCTAATCAAAATGGAATAAACTGTAATTTTCAAATTCTTCTCGCCGCCGGTCTTTCCTTCTTTGTGATATTAACTCCATTATTCTCAAATATTTCGTTTCATTTTTCAACTTCTGAATCTAATAAAAGCTTCTCTAAATTTGTGGGATTTAATGATTATGGATGGTAGTACCTTATTTTATAATTAGCCTCATCAGTTTCGTGTAAACGAGTCACCGCAATTTCTTAAGGGGTTTTAAGTAGAAGAAATAGGTGTTTATTTTAGAAAATTACATGTTTAGAGACAGATCTCATCGGGTTACCTTCAAATATAAAGTTAATGATCTGTCCGATGTTTGACAAAAACGAATGATAAAGGCTCGAAATCAGAGTATTTTTAAGGTTATTTTATTCAATGATGTCCTGTTGGGTTAGAAGAAACATAGACGCTTTTAAAAATTGAGAAAACCTTATTAACGACGGCAAATGTTTAGCTTTAAACCGAAATTATTTTGAGTTGCATAATTTTAACGGAAACTGTGGGTTCTACAACATAATCCCATCTTATTTCCTTTAAATAATTTCATGTAAATTATATTTCCCTCACCTGTATACATTAGTATATTTGAATTTATATTTCAGTTCCTTGCGATTATCTTTTTTTATTTTTTATTTTTCTGTAGAATATATATTTTACTTCAAAGTCCGTCCTTTTTAAAAATTATAGGATCAATGTAATAATTGTTTTCTTGTTATGTATAAAACAAATGTCAAATGATGAAAGATAAATATCATAACAGCAAAGCAAAGAGTATAATAAAATCCACTTCATCTGTATGGATAAATACTTAATAAAGTGTGTCTAGCTATAACTTTTAATATTTTAAAAAAATATTCCAACACTAAAAAATATATTTTTATCCATTCTGATATTTATAGAAAATTTATTCAGAGAAAATAAAAAAAATTTCATTATGCAAACCTTAATGTATAAACAGCTTTTAAATATCTGACGAAAGATATTTTGTAATGTTTTTAAGCTGAACATGGGGGCGGTGGGAGAGGTGGGGGGTGTTCATTAAAAAACATAACAAAGTTTTACATTGTAAACTAATATGGCAGTCCGTTCATTAATTATTTAAAGTCAGATGCGTAGTAATAAAAAAATGCTAAATGTGTGTAACAAATGGTATAGAAATAAGGCAATAAAAAAATAAATAAAATAAAATAGGATGAATAAGATAAAACGTCATTTGGTTTCAATGTGAGCATCAATTTTCGGTTCTAAAAATATAGCTTAAAAATGTATACTTTTTTATCAAAATTAAACACACTTGCATAATAGTAAATAATATAAATAAATTAATATAATACTTACCAAATCTGTCTGTTAAATATGTGCTTCAATTTTTACCGTTTGTCACGTTGTCTTTCACCTTGTGTTGTTTATTTCCATTTACCTGTTCTTATGATTGACAGGTGCGCGTTCCATCTTTAAGATCACGTGACCTTTAAATCTCTTATTTTCCAACATTTTAAAAACCAATGAATTTCAAGTAAAAAATGTATCCAGGTTAATCTTAAATCATAGATATTTTGTTTTCTATTTTTAAAATGAAAAATATAACTGCATTTAAATAAACAAATATCTAATAAATAAATAAATAAATAAATAAATAAATAAATAAATAAACAAATAAATAAATAAATAAATAAATAAATAAATAAATAAATAAATAAATAAATAAATAAATAAATAAACAAACAAATAAATAAATAAATAAATAAATAAATAAATAAATAAATAAATAAATAAAATGACGTACTGTGAAGAAATTATATGATTTATTTTGCAAATAACAAGGACGTATATTAGTTATGTTAGTTATACGTCCTTGCAAATAATGATTTGATTTTTTTTAGTTAAATATAGCCTATTCAATTTTTATTTGTTAAAATGTGTATATAAATTGCAGCATTCAAATTTAAATGACTTTGTATTATTTAAAATGAAAACAGAATGTTAAATATTATCAAACACTGATAATTGTATAAATTATAGATTTCAATTTCCCCTTAGTCATATTGGTTTTAATGGTTTAACAGGTTTATTCTAAATACGTTTAGTCAAGTATCATAATTTAAAATCTTGTATTTTTATTTGGCGAAAATCTTGTATCGTTTATATCTTGCATAACAAAGATAAAAGTCCGTTTTATATTCATTAACACTTTTGGGGCGTTAACGACCCGACACATATGTCACCAATCCCCCTTGACAAAAGAAATCCCCCGTAATTAGACAAAAGTTTATTTAACGAGTTGAGTAGTTGATATATTGTACCATATGGTACCAAACATAAAAAACACAAAAATTATTCAACGGCGAAACAAAATCTGTCCCCTGGTAAATTATAGATATTTTAATAAAACTCAAGTTTTATGGACAAGAGCATTTTACACAATAAGTCATCTTTCTATTTTTTTAAATAAATATAAAATAATAAGTACAATTTTGCTGAGGAATAGACCCCAGTGCAAGCCTTAATATAGAAGAAACAAATAATTTAAAAAAAAACACCCTTTGGAAAAAATAAACAAACAACAAACATGGCAACGTTTTTCTTTATTGCTTTGGTTTAAAACTCTGGTATTAAAAAGATCTTAGTTTTAACTTAAACCCTCTTTTTAACAAGATCCACTGTATACCCGTGCTGGTTACAAAGGGGTATTATTTTAGACGTAGATTGTCTGTAAAGGGGTATGTAATATGGGTAATTTTTTTCTGGAAAGGGGTCGGTGTTCAAATGTGCTGGAAGAACCCACCTGTCAAATTTTTGACAAGGTGCCCCCCCCCCCCCCCACGGCTATCGACAGACTCGACAAATATAATTCTGGTAATGAACATATAGCTGCCATGATTTGGGATCTAACGGTCGGAGTTGTTTCAAGATCAAAATAAGGGGATCCAATGCTAAAGTACCTTGAGCTATTGACAATCTTGGTTGTTAGGTAGAGTCGTTAGAGTTATTTTCTTATCGGGGCTACCTAATTACCATTGCTGCCGGGGTTACGTTATTTTAATCAGTTAGGCAATTATGGTCGGCGGATGAAACCAGAGAGTAAATTCCTGAAAGAGCTGACCTACTGATGCAAATTTGGCAGGTTTCTAATTGGGCAAGTGGTCGTAGACAAATCTTTACGAGAATTTTCTTGTCGTTTACTACGAAAACCCAAGTTTTATTATGTGCGTGTTCATCCTATATTGTTATTGCTTATTCAGATTTCAATTGGTCAACTTGTTACTGACATGGTCTTGAAGTGTATTTCCAGTATGTTCTTATATTTATATAACAGGGCAATATCACGATATATGGACTGCCCAAGGATTATGATATGGACCAGATAAACTTATATTTCCCGAGCCGAAGTCAGTCCATATATCGTGATATTGCCCTCAACACCAGTAACTAACGTGTTTATTGCAACATCGACCAAATGACCACCTGTAGACCTTTTAAATGATGCAGAGTTGTTTTAAATTTTAAAATTTGGACCGTGTGGTTCTAGTTTCATTGACAATATTTCACATGCAGTTTTTTATCCCCAGAGACGACAACTAAACGTTAAACGATGTTTCTCAATCGTCCAAGCCATCGTTGTGTTTATTGCAAGGGAATAACTCTAATAGAACTAGCAATGAGCATTCATATCACGGATTTAGTACTTACACAATGAAGTAGCTCATTTGTTGATATACATATACATGTACAGGGTTCAAGTTCGAGAAAACATAAGAACCATAACTGCCAGGATGGACTCAAATTGACCAAACCGATTTACACAAGGTCTCTTAGGGAAGTTTTCGTCACAGTTGAAATTCCACAAATAATTACCCTGTAGGTTTCGGCATGTAAGGAACATCTGCTAATTCGGATCAGAGAAGTTCCTTGTAGAACCATTTTCACTTTTGGTACACATAATAGACCTAGAAATATTTGTCAAATCACAAACAATTTTAAAATTCTCCGATCGACCAGCCTTTGAATTGGGTTCGGGTAAATGAAGGATTGGAAGTTTCATTTTTTCCTTTTCATACAAATTTCGCCAAACAATACGAGTACAACTCTTAAACATACAGTAATAACCGTCGACAAAATGTTTAAGTAAGAGATCTTTCATTTTATAATACTTCACCTTGAGCCGGATTAAACAGGTGAAGAGTGAATCACTGCAGGCAAGTTTTTGCTACACTTAAAATTTATTATTCCACAGGATTTGTAAAAACTCAGCCTGCTATACAATCAAATTGCTTGAAGTCTTTTTTTTCAAAATATTATTCCATTTACCTTAAATGGCAAAACAAAAAAACTCAACGAGGCCCAATTTAGTGTTCAAGAAGTTCAAAGAGAGATTATCCAATTATTGTACTCCCTCGACCTACCCTACGAACAGCAATTAAGATAAGACGGCTTCCAACTTAGATATAAGGGGTACTATGTGCGCTTCTTTTAACATATGCCGTTAACCCCCTTAATCCTGGTCAGTGGCAAAACAAAAGCGGACAAACAATAAAACTTACACCCATTAATTACTTAATTTAGTAGGTTTGGCCACGGTACTAGTACGAAAAAGACAAACACGAGAAAAAAAAACAAAGTCAGTTCAACATTTACTCGTAGTCGCATTACACATCTATATTCGGAGATATTTTCTGCACTCTGTTTTTATCACATTTGAATCTCTTGATGAAATTCAAAGCCACAAAATAAATAAATTCTCCCAATTCCGTTAAAGTAACGATACTTGCACCAAGAAATAGTCCAATTTGTCCACCGATATTTGCTGAAAAAATAAAATATTGACTGACTTTTGAGCGAAAAGTTTTATTTGTATCTATCTCTATCTCCCAATATTCTTAAAGAAAATCCAAAAATCTTGACTTAAGCTCCAGTTTTGGTGTGGTTCAAATCGTCTCCCGCAGAATCTTTAGTTTGTCTTGTACAGTAAAATTGGTATCAAAGAAATATATTTTTTCTCTGCCCATGGTGAGATTTAAAGTCGGTTCTTTGTTTTCTAGTATTTTGAATTGAATTTAATTAACACCTATCTCTCTTTCTTCACGATTGCCTTTACTGAATTGTGACTGTTTTCCTTGTTTTCGAATAAACGACTGGGCAGGGCAATTTATGTTACAAAAATATGATAGTCAAACCTGCCATAGTGACAGCTTCTACATACATTTATCTGAAGATAATAATATTATTTGAGCAAAATTTTATCCTAGCTTTAGCGAGGAATAAAATTTCGGTAAATAATGTTACCCATGTTAAAATCTAATACAAAAGTATGGCTTTCATGAATTATTTCGATTCTAATATGGCAAAAACGAACATAAAGTAAACGTCTTAAAACTACATGTATAAGGCTTTTCAAAGGACAGCCATTTTGCCTTGCATCTCCTGAAATGAAATTGAAAACGGTAGAAAAGTAAATAAAATACATTTTGAAAACCATACTCTCACTTATCATCAGATTTTATTGAATTTGAAGCATAAACTTTCAAACAATTGAAAAACTCCTCATTTTGACAGTTCAATTGAAGAGATTCAAAAGAATGGCGTTATAATTTTGGTTATGACTTCAGATACATGCTACCCAAATCGCGAAAATTTTAATATTTATCTTTATTTGTAAAGCGAGAACAGGAGGCCATATTAAAATAAGGAATAACCTGTCTTATGAGACCTTAATTTTTACTTCCCATTTCATACTTACTGAACCTGTATTAAGAGACCACCTGTCTTAAGTTCCCTTGAGAGGTCACAGAAGAGAAAGAGATCTATTTTATTTCTCTCAAACCTAGAATATCTCCGAATTCTTGTAACGTAGTATATCTGACTTTAAACCAGTTCGTCAAAATATATATATATGCAAAAATTTCTCCTGGAAAAAATTCTAATTTATTTTGTCATGTCAGAAAGTAAAAAATGCCATTTTTTCTGCACTACCTTCATCGGAATAGGTAAGAAATGATGTTCTGGGTAGATACTTGACACAAGATCGTGACAGAGTACAAATATAAGTACAGAGGGTTATGGTATAGCGTTCCCTAAGACACGGAAAAAAATAAAATGGCTCCTATATATCACAGCTATGAATAGAATTTTCTATTATGTCTGCTCAACTGATAGATCAAAAATATGAATATCCGCAAAAGAACAGATCTATATTTCTGGCTTTGTAACAATGATTCCCATTGGACAAAATCATAAATTTTCAGGGGTAAAATACTCATGGAATCCACCTGTCAAAAATTTAGAACTGATGAAAATATGTTTTTAAGGACATATAGATGGTTTGTATTAGGAAAGGCGTAAGCATGTTCTCGACGCTCCGTCATTGGTAGGTAGTCTCACAGAGTTTCCCCGCCATCACTGAATAAAGGACTTCACGCTAAGCGCAGCATGATACGACCGCAACATGTCCACAAGTAACCCTAACCCTAACCCTATCCTAACCCTAACGCTAACCCTAACCCTAACCCTAACCCTAACCCTACCCCTACCCTAACCCTAACTCTATCCTAACCATAACCCTAACCCTAATCGTAACCATAACACTATCCCTTATTCTAACCCTATCCTAACCCTAACCCTAACCCTAACCATTACATTTACCCTTTTCCTAACCCTAACCCTAACCATAACCCTAAGCCTAACCCTATCCTAACCCTAACCCTAACCCTAACCCTAACCTATCCTAACCCTAAGCCTAAGCCTAACCCTAACCCTAACCCTAACCCTAACCTATCCTAACCCTAAGCCTAACCCTAACCCTAACCCTAACCCTAACTTTAACCCTTACCCTAACCCTAACCCTAACCCACCGTAACACTAATACTACTTCAGTCCTCCACGATTTAGCCCAATTCATCATTTGCTAGACTTGGAGGTCCTAGTGTTAGGGTTAGGGTTAGGGTAAGGGTTAGAGTTAGAGTTAGGTAGGGTTAGGGTTAGGGTTAGGGTTAGGGTTAGTGTTAGTGTTAGGGTAAGGGTTAGGGTTAGGGTTAGGGTTAGGGTTAGGGTTATGTTATTGTAAGGGTTATGGTTAAGTTAGAGTAAGGCTTAGGGTTATAGGGTTAGGGTTATGATTATATTTATGGGTATGGTTAGGGTTAGGGTTAGGGTTTGAGCATTGATGAGTAGGAAAGAGCAATCTGAGCAGCGAAAAGCAGCGTCTTGAGCAGCGACCCGTAGCAGCAGGAAAAAAACACGAGTATAGTTATGAGTAGCAAAGAGCAGTGATGAGCCGCGAAGAGCAAAGATGAGTAGAATAGAGCAATTCGAAAAACAAAGAGCAGCGTTTTGAACAGCGACCACTAGCAGCAGCTGCAATGAGCAGCGACCACCAGCAGCAGCCTTCTGGTGTGTTTGAAGACCAGGTCCCGTATGCATAAAACATCTCAACTTCAGTGTTTCTCAAACTAACATTTCGCGAAGAATTGTCTTACCTAAGCAGTCATATGCATACAACTACTTAACTAAAAAGCCGTTGTTTTAAAAATAACTCCAATACGAATAACTTTTTGTTAATGGGTTTAAAAGAAGACCGGGCCTGTTTGAGTAGCACTGCTCCTATAGAAATTGGTCAGTAAATTAAGTAAACCACACTTATTCAGAACTCGATTGAAACGGTTTTCGTGCAAATCAGTTTTTGCAATGTCTGATGAAAAAATTATAGATACGTTTATTTATATCTGTAAATTTTAATTTTAAAGGTTGAATTTTGTGTGAAAAGTTTCTGAAAAAATTGTACTGAAATGTATAAAAGATTTCTCTCAAATAAGCAATGAAATAATTGTCACATTTGGTGGAATATGAAACTCTAACACAAACTTCATAGATTGAAGACATATAAACGAAAATCACTGGGGATGTTTGAAAGTTATGTGTTAAATATCTATTTTGATCACTTACATGTGTCCCTACTCATTGATGAAATTGGCTTTCCGGTTTAATTTAAAATGACCTATTTTAACCATGTTTTTATTGTGTTTACATTTTTTTACCAAGTAAGTGAGAAATCCCAAATGGAATTTCCTGATATTGATTTTTTATTCTTGTCGCTTTATTGCCAAAGTTTCCGAAATAAAGGATCATATCATAATGGAAATGTGTAAGAATTTTCACCAGGAAATCTGCCTTGGTCATATAGAAATAGTGAAATTTTAATTCTACGTCAAATTAAACCATAAACATGAGTCATAAAGAGATTATCGGAAAGGAATTTATCCATAGTTTCTACACAAATGTAACAATTTTTGCATTATTAAGTTTCACATTAACGATTCACATTTTGAGTTTGAATTTTTAAATTTTGTGCGGACACGATCTTTTAACGACACTTTGCTCTATATTTTCCTAGTTTTTTTGCTAGTCTAGTTAAACCCGAGAATCGTTTGTTTGTTTGTATAGTTGGGGTTTTATGCCGTTTTCAGCACATTTGGCTATTCCGCGGAGACCAGTTTTTATTGGCGGAGGAAGCCGGAGTACCCGGAGAGAACCACCGAACTTCGGTAAGAAAATTGGCAATCCTCGTCAATTGTGACTGTTTTCCTTGTTTTCGAATATACCACTGGATAGGAAAATTTATGTTAAAAAATATGAGTCAAACCTGCCATAGTGACAGCTTCTACATACATTTATTTGAAGATAATAATATTATTTGAGCAAAATTTTATCCTAGCTTTAGCGAGGAATAAAATTTCGGTAAATAATGTTACCCATGTTGAAATCTAATACAAACGTATGGCTTTCATGAACTATTTCAATTCTAATATGGCAAAAACGAACATAAAGTAAACGTCTTAAAACTACATGTATAAGGCTTTTCAAAGGACAGCCATTTTGCCTTGCATCTCCTGAAAATGAAATTGAAAACGGTAGAAAAGTAAATAAAATACATTTTGAAAACCATACACTCACTTATCATGAGAATTTATTGAATTTTGAAGCTTAAACATTCAAACAATTGAAAAACTCCCCATTTTGACAGTTCAATTGATGAGATTCAAAAGAATGGCGTTATAATTTTGGTTATGACTTCATATGCATCCTACCCAAATCGCGAAAATTTTAATATATATCTTTATTTGTAAAGCAAAAACAGGACGCCATATTAGAATAAGGAATAACCTGTCTTATGAGACCTTAATTTTTCCTTTCTATTTTATACTTACTGAACCTATATTAAGAGACCACGTGTCTTATGTTCCCTTGAGAGGTCACAGAAGAGAAAGAGATCTATTTTATTTCTCTCAAACCTAGAATATCTCCGACATTATTGTAACGTGGTACATCTGACTTAAAACCAGTTCGTCAAAATATATATGCAAAAATTCCTCCTGGAAAAAATTCTAATTTATTTTGTCATGTCAGAAAGTAAAAAATGCCAATTTTTTTTCTGCACTACCTTCATCGGAATAGGTAAGAAATGAGGTGCTGGGTAGATACTTGACACAAGGTCGTGACAAAGTACAACCATAAGTACAGAGGGTTATGGTATAGCGTTCCCTAAGACACGGGAAAAAAAATAAAATGGCTCCTATATATTACGACTATGAATATAATTTTCTGTTATGTCTGCTCAACTGGTAGATCAAAAATATGAATATCCACAAAAGAACAGAAGCGTTATATTTCTGGCTTTGTAACAATGATTCCCATTGGACAAAATCATAAATTTTCAGGGGTAAAATACTCAATCCACATGTCAAAAATTTAGAACTGATGAAAATATGTTTTTAAGGACATATAGATAGTTTGTATAAGGAAAGGCGTAAGCATGTTCTCGACGCTCCGTCATTGGTAGGTAATGTCGCAAAACTGATTTTTTTACTGAGTTTCCCCGCCATCACTGAATAAAGGGCTTCACGCTAAGCGCAGCATGATACGACCGCAACATGTCCACAAGTAACCCTAACCCTAACCCTATCCCTATCCTAACCCTAGCCCTAATCCTAACCTTACTCTTACCCTTACCCTTACCCTTACCCTATCCTAACCCTAACCCTTACCCTAACCCTAACCCTAACTAACCCTATCCTAACATTAACCCTAACCCTAACTAACCCTATCGTAACCCTAACCCTAACCCTTACCCTTAACCTTATACAATTATCACCCTTGTTGGTGTGTGACCCGACGGCTTGTCTCCCAGAGGAAAGTAAGGTCACCCTAGGGCTTGCGCGAGGGTGACCTTACTTTCCGAGGGGAGACAAGCCGTCGGGTCACACACCAACAAGGGTGATAACTTATGTTATATCGAATATTCAACTTTTGACAGATACCACGTTGTTTTTTGTAGGTAACAAGCACGACCAAGTTTGCATATAAATAATCTACCCAGAGCTTTTCGATGGACGCATAGTGATTTAATGTTTTTTGTTTACTGAATCAAGGGAAGTATCTATAAATGGAAACACGTGAGGCTCACGAGGGGATTTCCATGGGGTTTTCTCGCGAGCGGTTGACCGTACCCAACGATTTTCGGTTGACCCAAAGAATGGGAAAATATCGCATGACACTGTTTTAACAAATCAGATTAAAGATTTCTATATGAGTATATAATATAACCCTATCCTAACCCTAACCCTAACCCTAACTCCAACACTAACCATAACCCTAACCCTAACTCTATAACCCTAACCCTACCCTAACCCTAACCCTAATCCTAACCCTAACCCTAACCCTAACCCTAACCCTAACCCTAACCCTAACCCTTACCCTTACCCTTAACCTAACCCTATCCTAACCCTAACCCTAACCAAAACCCTAACCCTAACACTAACCATAACCCTAACCCTAGCCCTAACCCTAACCCTAACCCTAACCCTAACCCTAACCCTTACCCTAACCCTAACCCTAATCCTAACCCTAACCCTAACCCTAACCCTAACCCTAAACCTAACCCTTACCCTAACCCTAACCCTAACCCTTACCCTAACCTAACCCTAATCCTTACCCTTACCCTAACCCTAAGCCTAACCCTAACCCTAACCCTAACCCTAGCCCTAACCCTAACCCTAACCCTTACCCTAACCTAACCCTAATCCTTACCCTTACCCTAACCCTAAGCCTAACCCTAACCCTAACCCTAACCCTAGCCCTAACCCTAACCCTAACCCTAACCCTAACCCTAACCCTAACCCTAATCCTAACCCTTACCCTAACCCTAACCCTAACCCTAACCCTAATCCTAACCCTTACCCTAACCCTAATCCTAACCCTTACCCTAATCCTAACCCTTACCCTAACCCTTACCCTTACCCTAACCCTAACCCTAACCCTAACCCTAACCCTAATCCTAACCCTTACCCTTACCCTAACCCTAACCCTAACCCTAACCCTTACCCTTACCCTAACCTTAACTCTAACCCTAACCCTAACTCTAACCCTAACCCCTTACCCTAACTCTAACCCTAACCCTAACCTTAACTCTTACCCTTACCCTAACCCTAACCCTTACCCTTACCCTTACCCTAACCCTAACCCTAACCCTTACCCTTACCCTTACCCTAACCCTCACCCTAACCCTAACCCTAACTCTAACCCTAACCCCTTACCCTAACTCTAACCCTAACCTTAACTCTTATCCTGACCCTAACCCTTACCCTTACCCTTACCCTAACCATTACCCTAACCCTAACCCTAACCCTAACCCTAACACTAACCCGAACCCTAACCCTATCTTAACCACAACCCTAACACTAACCCTAACCGTAACACTATCCCTTATTCTAACCCTATCCTAACCCTTACACTAACCCTAACGCTAACCCTAACCCTAACCCTTACCCTAACCCTAACCCTAATCCTAACCCTAACCCTAACCCTAACCCTAACCCTAACCCTAACCCTAACCCTAAACCTAACCCTTACCCTAACCCTAACCCTTACCCTAACCTAACCCTAATCCTTACCCTTACCCTAACCCTAAGCCTAACCCTAACCCTAACCCTAACCCTAACCCTAGCCCTAACCCTAACCCTAACCCTAATCCTAACCCTTACCCTAACCCTAACCCTAACCCTAACCCTAATCCTAACCCTTACCCTAACCCTTACCCTAACCCTAACCCTAACCCTTACCCTAACCCTAACCCTAACCCTAACCCTAACCCTAACCCTAACCCTAACCCTAACCTAACCCTTACCCTTACCCTTACCCTTAACCTAACCCTATCCTAACCCTAACCCTAACCAAAACCCTAACCCTAACACTAACCATAACCCTAACCCTAACCCTAACCCTAACCCTAACCCTAAACCTAACCCTTACCCTAACCCTAACCCTAACCCTTACCCTAACCTAACCCTAATCCTTACCCTTACCCTAACCCTAAGCCTAACCCTAACCCTAACCCTAACCCTAATCCTAACCCTTACCCTAACCCTAACCCTAACCCTAACCCTAACCCTCACCCTTACCCTTACCCTAACCATTACCCTAACCCTAACCTTAACTCTAACCCTAACCCTAACTCTAACCCTAACCCCTTACCCTAACTCTAACCCTAACCTTAACTCTTATCCTGACCCTAACCCTTACCCTTACCCTTACCCTAACCATTACCCTAACCCTAACCCTAACCCTAACCCTAACACTAACCCGAACCCTAACCCTATCTTAACCACAACCCTAACACTAACCCTAACCGTAACACTATCCCTTATTCTAACCCTATCCTAACCCTTACACTAACCCTAACCCTAACCCTAACCCTAACCCTAACCCTAACCCTAACTCTAACCCTAACCCTAACTCTAACCCTAGCCCTAACCCTAACCCTAACCCTAACCCTAACCCTAACTCTAACCCTAACCCTAACCCTAACCCTACCCTACCCTAACCCTATCTTAACCATAACCCTAACACTCACCCTAACCCTAACACTATCCATTATTCTAACCCTATCCTAACTCTAACCCTAACCCAAACCCTTACCCTTACCCTAACCCTAACCCTTACCCTTACCCTAACCCTAACCCTAACCCTAACACTAACCCTAACCCTAACCCTAACCCTAACCCTAACTCTAACTCTAGCCCTAACCCTAACCCTAACTCTAACCCTAATCCTAACCCTAACCCTAACCCTAACCCTAACCCTTAATCTAAGCTAAACCTTAATCTTAACCCTAACCATAACACTAGAACTTGAAAGTCTAGCCCAATGATGGATTGGGCTAAATCGTGGATGACTGAAGTAGTAATAGTGTTACGCGGGGTTAGGGTTATGTTATTATAAGGGTTAGGGTTGAGTTAGAATAAGGCTGAGGGTTATAGGGTTAGGGTCATGGTTAGAGTTATGGTTATATTTATAGATATGGTTAAGGTTAGGGTTTGAGCAACGATGAGTAGGAAAGTGCAATCTTAGCAGCAAAAAGCAGCGTCATGAGCAGCGACCCGTAGCAGCAGCAAAAAAACGAAATGAGCACGTGAGCACGTGAGTATAGTTATGAGTAGCAAAGAGCAGTGATGAGCCGCGAAGGGCAAAGATGAGTAGAAAAGAGAATCGGAAAAACTAAGAGCAGCGTCTTGTACAGCGACCACTAGCAGCAGTTGCAACGAGCAGCGACCACCAGCAGCAGGCCTCTGGTGTGTTTGAAGACCAGGTCCCGTATGCATAAAACATCTCAACCTCAGTGTTTCTCAAACTAACGTTTCGCGAAGAATTGTCTTAGCTATGCAGTCGTATGCATAAAACTATTTAAGTTTTTACTTAACTAAAAAGCCGTTTAATTGTTTTAAAAATAACTCTCCTACGAATAACCTTTTGTTAATGGGTTTAAAAGAAGGCCGGGCCTGTTTGAGTAGCACTGATCCTGTAGAAATTGATCAGTATTGTAGAGCCGTACAATTAAGTAAACCAAATTTATTCAGAACTCAATTGAAACGGTTTTCGTGCAAATCAGTTTTTGCAATGTCGGATGAAAAAATTATAGATACGTTTATTTATATTTGTAAATTTTAATTTTAAAGGTTTCATTTTGTGTGAAAATTTTTGTTGAAATGTATAAAAGATTTCTCTCAAATAAGTAATGAAATAATTGTCACATTTGGTGGAATATGAAACTCTTACACAAACTTCATAGATTGAAGATATATAAACGAAAATCACTAGGGATTTTTGAAAGTTCTGTGTTAAACATCTATTTCGATCACTTACATGTGTCCCTACTCATTGATGGTTTAGATGACCTACTTTAAACCATCTTTTTATTGTGTTTACATTTTTTTACCAATTAAGTGAGAAATCCCAAATGGAATTTTCTGATATTGATTTTTATTCTTTAAAAAGGTGTCGCTTTATTGCCAAAGTTTCCGAAATAAAGGATCATATCATAATGGAAATGCGTAAGAATTTTCACGAGGAAATCTGCCTTGAGAAATAATGAAATTTTAATTCTAAGTCAAATTAAACCGTAAAAATGAGTCATTAAGAGATTATCGGAAAACGATTTTTCCATAGTTTCTACACAAATGTAACAATGTTTGCATTCTTAAGTTTCACTTTATATATCGATCCACATTTTGAGTTTTAATTTTTAAATTTTGTGCGGACACGATCTTTTTACGATACTTTGCTCTATATTTTCATACTTTTTTTGCTAGTCTAGTTAAACCTGAGAATCGTTTATTGGGGTTTTATGTCGTTTTCAGCACATTTGGCTATTTTGCGGAGACAGGTTTTTATTGGTGGAGGAAGCCGGAGTTCCCGGAGAGAACCACCGACCTTCGGTAGGAAAATTGACAATCCTTGTCAATTAAGATCAGAGTCCAACACACCTCGCCACCGATGAGATTCGAACTCACAACCTCAGTGTTGATTGATTGATTGTCGCTTAACGTCCTGTGGCAAATATTTCACGCTTCTTCAGGACGAGAACCAGTTCAATTGATCAAATAGGGGTGGAATGGGAAACAATTTTGACTGCCACTGTAAAAGGAGGATGGTTGGGTAGGGTCGGATAATTTAGCCTTCTGTAGCGGGCACAAGCCTACTCTTCCTCGAAAACTACAGAAGGTATCTTTAGCGTGCAGGGAGTGTGGCATTCTCCAAACACGTTACCCACTATGGTCCGCTGTTAGGTTTTCCGTATTATGACTTGACAACCCCCCAACGAGAGGGTCTCCCCTATCCGCCACCCGGAGACGTGCTCAGGTGCCTAGACCTCAGTGTTGACAAGCTATTGATCAGTAGTCAGGACGAACTACATAGACCATTCTCCTTTTGAGAATCGTAATAGATATCATGGGATATGTGAAATCTTTAAATATTCGCTTCTTTCTTCAATCATACGGTATCGAGCGACGTTGAACAATATTGCCGCTTTATAAAGGATGTAACTGATGAGCAACACTTATCATTAATTTCATGTTTGACATAATAGTAAGCAATGTTTAATCAGACACGACATGTGCAAGTATATTATAAATATAAAGCGAGTATATTTTAACAAAATTTCAGAGATCCCATTATTACAAATTTATCTTAGAGAACTGTTTTTCATTTGTAAACAGATCTGGGACCGTATGCATAAAACTACTGAAGTTAAGATTTTGCTAAGGAAATACTTAAGTTAAGTAAACTCCGCCCACATTGCTTAAGTGATATGTATAAAACAAATTTAGTTCAGAATTTGCTTAGAAAAATCTTAAATTTATTGAAACCCCGCCCACTCCACTTAATTCGTATGTATAAAACAACTGAACACGGTTAATATGACTTAAGTCTAAGATCTATGGAGGTGACTTGAGTCGTTTCAAAATCAATATTTAATCATACATATCTAAACTATCTAATAAATAGCTAAATTTAATGCATACAATATATGTAAGGGACATGAATATTTAAATATTTATGAAAAAAAATCCTCTCTTCCACTTCTTTTCTAATCTATGAATTTGCAGTGAAGTATATTTAAAAAAAATCACAATTTGCTTATTCATACTATACATGTATTGTTGTGTGTGACTGGCATAAAGTCAAGGCGTAAAGGAACGATTAACATGTGCTAAAGTTTAAAACAAATGAAATGAGATAAATTTGTAATAACAGGCTCTGGCAATTTTTTTAAAATATAATCGCTATATATTTAAAATATTACACATGTGCTGTCTTATCTTAAAAAAGTGCTTACTATTATGACACACATAAAATTAATGCATTTAATGAATTACATGTAGAATTGTTTTTATCCTGCAAATCTGCTGTATGAGCAACCAAAATACATTGACTGTATATTTGAGAAATAATTCAGGGTGGCTTCAAAATATCCTGATTTTACTACGGGTAGGCCCATTATGCCAAATATTTTGCCAAAATTTTGGTAAAATATCGGCATAAAGGGCTACCAGTTTTAAAATCAGGATATTTTCAAGCCACCGTGAATTATTTCAATTCTGATTGGACAGTTTCTAAATTTTAAAACGCCGCAACATAGGTTTTCAGACACGATGACGCCATTACACAACACAAGTTATGTCACAGGACATAACTTTGGAATTTTACTTATGACGTTGTGAAATGAGACAGTTTTGCGGTCTTTTGGCGTTGTTCGTTTAATGCAGAAATTTTAAAACTATTATCCAGCTATTTTTGACAAATTTTATGTTGAAGGATAAACAGATTGTGTGTACATTGTCTCTTAATATAAAATTTATTCGAACTCGGCATGAAACAGGCGAGAAAAGCATTTCTACCTGTTTCTAAGCCTTGTACGAATACATTTTATATTCCGAGACAATGTACACATATTCTATATATAAACAGTGCTGCATTTGTGTCTGAAATTAAAAACTTCTCCATGTCTTAATGATAAATGCAGATTTCTTCATGCAACGCCTGACAAATTAGAGTTTAACATTCCGCCAAAAGTGACAATTGTTTCATTGCTAATATTCTAGAAAATCCTCTTCCTAAATTTTTCACTCAATATTCAAACTTTAACATGAAAAATCATAGATACAAATAAACATATCAATTTCATAAAGGGAAGAATACTTTGCGCGAAAATCATTTCAATCGAGTACACATAGCAGCCTTGTAGGGACAACATTTTTCTGCATCTTGGTCCTTGTACTTACAGGTCAACATATCCTAAAATTCAGCGGTTCTAAAGAAGATTTTTGAATGTATTTCACATAGGGTCTTATTTTAACCTAAGTCCTCTGTTGGTGGCCATCTTGAATGAGGGATTGGCACCAAAGTAGCAACACTTGGTCAGCACCTTGTGAGGAACATTCAGGCCATGTTTGGTTTCAAGCAATTGTGTGGTTCTGTAGATTATGTTATACGGTAGCAAAATTGCTCCCTGACTCCACGTGAACATAGAGTTTAAGGATGCGCGCTGGTCACGTTTGGGTCTTTTTGTCAGATTTTCGGAATTCTCGGGTTTTATCCATTTCTTAAACATGAGTTTTTTTTTTCCTATGAACCCCCACTTTTTCCTTTATAATTCAATCATATATACCTTAAAATGGTATTTGACAAAATTTTATGAAATCCTTTTTATTTTTTCAAACAATTTTGAAAGGCTGAAGTTGTCAATGCAAAGACAATGATAAATCCAGAGAAAACCCATTTCTTGCAAATTTTCAAGGCCTTTTAGCTGTAAAATGAGCAAATGAACCTATATTTTTTTCTTGCTTATTTGTTTACTGTTCATATGTTCTCTCAAACTAAAACACCTATTTCAAATCCTATTACAGCGATCATCCTTAAGGACCTTACAATTCTTGTGTTTCAGCCATGTTTGTTATTCAATTGGAACAGAATGAGGGATACAGGACCTTCCATTTACACTTTCTGTCATTTGGCTCTATTTGGCCCAGCAGTTTCAGAGAATTTTTTTTTACATCAACCAATCAGAAACAAGAATTGCCCATGGCGGCCATGCATATATATGTTTGTCACCTGATCTAAACAAAATGAGGAAAGTTTGTATATAAACCTCCAACAGATGCTCCCTGTTAAGTTTCATTCCATTTGGCCAAGCCGTTTCAGAGGAGATTTATTTATATCACCGAATATGTATGAAAAAAATTCTGCAATGTTTGTTGCCCGATCAGGAAAAAATGATGAAACTTCATAAAGAACCTCCCATAGATGCTTCCTGTCAAGTTTCGTTCCATCCGGCAATTTCAGAGGAAGATTTTTTTAATATCAGTCAATCAGAAACAAGAACTGCCCATGGCGGCCATATATGTAGTCCGATAGGGATGAAATATGGAAACATTATAAAGGACCCCCCCTCAATATGTGCTTCTTGTTAAAATTTTTTCCATTTGACCAAACAGTTTCAGAGAAGGTTTTTGAAAACTCAGCCAATCAGAATCAACAATTGCCCATCGTGGGCGTTTGTTGTCCGATCGGGACGAAATGAGCAAATTATATAAAGGACCTTACATAGATGTTTGCTACCAAGTTTAATTCCATTTGGCCCAGTGGTTTCAGAGAGGAAGGTTAAAATGTGAAAAGTTAACAGACAGACGGACGGACGGACGCCAAGTGATGACAAAAGCTCACATGCCTTTGGCGGTCATCTCCATAGAGTGATCTAACACTGCAGAAAGTTTCATGAGAATCATGCAAGTAATGTAGGGTGAATTGCGGACAACACATGGAATGAAATTTTGTTAAAAAAAATGCCAAAGTCCAAACAGCCATATCTTTTACATTTCTTTTCCAAACAGAAATTCCTGACAATATGCATATCTCCATAGAGTGATCTAACACTTCAGAAAGTTTAATGAGAATCCTGCAAGAAAAGTAGGAGTATGTGCGGACGTTATTTTGGACAGATGGACAGACAGACAGACTGAAACCTATAGGCTATACCCCCAAACTTCCTTTGCTGGAGGTATAACAAGAATGTGTATCCTTTCATCAATTGAAACAATATATATAAAAATCATAGGGATCAGTTGAAGAAATCCTGAATTATCATAAAACACTGGAATATGCCTAAAAATGTAGAAAGATAAAAGTGAATATGCCTACAAATCTAGAAAGACAGAAGTGATATTAAAAATAAAGGGAGAACAACATCTGATCAATCAAAACACTGTACTGGTATATAAAAATCAAAAGAATTGATTAAAACATGCTGGAGTAATCGTATGACTCAGAATGGACTGTGGGGCAGACGAAAAAATTGTCAGGGAAGCTTACACAGCAATCGCATCTTCGATACAAAAGTTAAATTTTGGAAAAAAACAAGTTTATTTCACTTAGCTAAAAATCTGTTCAATTAATTTCATAAAAATAATAAAAATCTACAACAGATTATATATTTATAATATCATTTCTTTATCAAGTAGAATATTTACTGGCATTAGGACTAGTAAACAAATGTATAGTTTAATCCTAATTTGTCTTGATTTTTACAATGTAATTATTTCTTTGACAATTACAAGATATTTTGCTTTACTGTTAATCAACATCAGTTTAGACAACTTCATATGATAATTTTTATTTTGATCTTAACTGGTCTTACACTGCCTTGACTGACTGAAATGCAATTTTGTCTTGATTTGGTCTTACTAAAAACAAGACCAGAATGGATGTTTAAAACCAACAATGGGATTTTATAACAAAATTCAACAAGAAAAGGAAATCTTCTATGAATTAATTCTTTAAACATCATAATTGGTATCACAGTATATCATAAATATGATAATATAATAAAAAAAACAAAGAATAACAAATAGAAACAAATGATTAAAGAATATTTGAAAAATTAATTGGCAAAGACACTAACCCCCCCCCCCCCCCCCCCTCCAACAAAAAATATTGATGTGAAAGACAGTACTATGACTCCCTGAAGAAAAAAACCTACAAAATTAATAAATAGATAATACTTAATTAAAAAAACCAATTTATATACAATAATGGCCCAAATAATAAAAAAAAACAGAGAACAATGATGATCTTAAATAATTTAAATTCAAAAATAGATAAAGAATTTTAGGAAAAACAGTGACTACAGAAAATAACAACTGTACAAAGAATGAAGAAATTTTGCTCTAGAAAATCTATTTTATCAGAAATTCAGCTTTACTTCTTTAAACTACTTTTTTTTCAAAGACATGTCATCTGCATTGGACAAAAATGTAAATAATACAGACTTTTAGACCCTTCACACTCATATAATATATTTTTTAGTTGATACCAATGATTTATTTTAGTTTTCTTGACAAATTGACAAGATTAAATTACAGACAAAACACCATTTTAAAAATTAATATGATTTCGACTTTCAAAGTAAGAAAAATACATAACATGACTAAATACAAAGTTGTGGTTATAATTCTTTACCAAATCCATGTTAATCGAAAAATAAAATTTAAATATCTTCAAATTCTTACAACATAGTAAGTTATTACAGAATATAGTCACCAAAATTTAGGAATTAGCTTTACACATGACTAGGCCAAAAATATAATAAAGTTACAATGGGGAAATAATAAAAATTGTCTTCCTTTATAACTTTATACTTATCTCCCATGGAAAATTGTCAAAGGGAGATAATTTATGGTTCATTTACTCAACTATATATACATATGTACCTACACTAATAAGAACAAAAACATCACAGTGTTAAAAATATAAATAAAAAATATTCACAGAACACACAATAGTGACTAAATTGAAAGCATGCAATAGTGACTAATTGAAAGCACACAAAAGTGACTAAACAACACTATCATTAAGGCCATATAGAATTAATTAACAGAATCTTTCTGTATGTTATAAAAGACGGGATCATTTTTTGACACAAAGTCCCTAAATTCTCATGAACGTCTAAGCTAAAGGAGCAGGATCCTTATTACTTATCTTTGGCATAAAGTCTATGCAAGTACAACACAAAAAATATCACACTATTTATTCAGCCCAAAGAAGAGTTTTTATATACTTTGCACCCCAGTATTATTAATCAATAACAAAGAGATTTCCAAATATGTAAGTGCAGTTCCACTCATTGTCTTCAGTATCTGGCATTTTTTGACTGAAATCGACAGAGTGCTTTAAAAAATGTGATTTTACTTTATAAGGATCACACTGACACAGATTAACATTTTTCTTTTACCAATTTCAGATGCTTCAGGATCAAATTCCAACTTGCCATCAAATTTAGATTTCAAATCACTTGCCACAAAAATGTATTTTACAGGCAAAATCCATGTAAAATATAGACGATCTGTAAGAGTAAATAGCTCTGCAATTGTGAATATGATTTTTAGCAGACAGTCAGGAATATCTATGGAAATCTATCAAATAGTTTAACTGGTCTGTACAGAAATAGAAAAATCTAATGCTTCATTACATTACAATGAATATTTGTTTAAGACTCTAAAAATAATTCTTTTATGGCCTGAACGACATACAATAATGAAACTGACAATGCTAGACATAACACTTGGGTAAAAAATAATACTGTCCGAAAAAAAAATGGATATATTATTAAAACAACTGATATGTTGCATGACATAATGAAAGAGTCATATATAATTATATAAATGTAACAAGGAAACTATGCATTGCATATTAATATTCATATTTACATATTTATAATTCATTTGAGCTGCATTTCATTGAATCGTAGAAATATAAAAACTGGATTTTTCTTTTACTAGCTACATAAAGTTGTAAAAGCCTTCATTCAGCACATTTTGTAGGGGAAGGAGCTTAATGAAAAATTATTGAACACAGAATAATGCCCAATAAAATAAAGAATAGAGAATTGTGACATTCTACAATATAGAGAATAATTTAATAAACTGGTGCACTTCATGCACAAGATATGCCCATCCCAAGCAATAGAATTTATCGGATCCTAAAGGAAAAAGAAAATATTTGATTTTTAAAGTATACATACCCTTGGACATCCGTTTATAATACTGTGATAAAGTTTGTAGAATATTGTAGTGCTCTAGTTAGTGCAAAAAATGCTTATCCCTGATTTAACACGTGAAAAATTTCTTTTAACTCTTGAAATACAGAAACGAAAACTGCCAAAACATATGTGGACCCTCAGCCCATTATTTTCAATTACAAACTGAAGTTAGAACCTTGGACAAAGCATACTGGAATGTGGGACATGTAAAAAATTGTACTTTTTTACATTATAATCCCGTAACTCTGAAAACACAGAAGTTAAAACCGTCAAAAAGTATATTGACCCTCAGACAACCAATTGAAATAATGTGGTAAAGAAAATCAGTCAGGGCATACCGAAGTTAGAGCATGACATGATTATAAGTGCTGGATGAAAGAAAAATATATTATAATACATCCGTCATTGATGGGTGTATAATAAAAAAGGATACAAAAGGAAAAATGTTAATTTCAGAAAATAACAACTCGATAGAATATCGAAAATTGCTAAAAATAAATCTATTAACAGTATATTTAAACATATATACCTCAACAAATCTATAAGTTCCTCATAACTCAATTTAGGATGTTCATCTAACGCAAGGCGGAGCTGTATTTCTGGAAGTTATTTAAAAACTGAGTTAAATATTTATCACCTATCTATAGACGATTTGGGTACCAGATTTAATGTTTACAATCGATGTTTCCGCCCAGTGCTGCACCTAGCGTTAACTGAAGATCCTACTGAATTCATCTTTTAATTTGCAATTTGGTACTTCTGAGATAATGAATAAATTGCAACCTCATAAGATTTATCAAAATATGCATATTTTTAATTGAAATCTGAAAAGGTAAAACATTGTTAGATCTATCATCCAGACCATCTATTAAGGCAAATTCAAGTTAATTGATATATTATCTTCCAGATCTTCTAAAAGTATTGGGCAGGTGGCAGGATTTATTTTGTATTTTATTTTCCCTCATATTTTGTGCATGACAAATGCATTAAGGCTATATTTATTTATTTATTATAAGGAACCCTCCTTTGCTAGAAAGAACCTTTTATCCTGACTCTGTTAAAAATACCGTCTTTCCATTGGCTACAAAGTGTCCTTATCAATTATTGTATTCCCCTTCCTTGAAATCACGTGATTCGCTACATGCCGTGAATTTTTTTGTATCCCGTCTCCGCGATCTTTATCTCCCTTCCTTGAAATCACATGACTCGCTTTCACTATTTTCTGTTAACAAATTGTTTTAAACTTTATAATTTTAGTTTTGCTTTTTCCATCCCACAAAAAATTAAAAGAAAGAAAAAATATTAAAGGCCATAATATAAAAAATTCCTGATGTGAAATTTCATCTTCAGGATACATTCGTTATACAGTCAGTTACAGGGGGGATACGGGAATATGAATAAATGCAATGAAAGAACAATATATTTTACCGGAAACCAAATATGAAAATTGCATTCCAGAAAAATAAAAAATATGGGTTGGGGAGGAGGAGGGGGTGATAATCTATCAATTGTCTGGAACTGGCTTAATGATCCTGTAAATAACTTTTATGAAATTAAGATCTTGAAATAAGGATAAAAATGTCCAAATAAAATGTATAACTCTTGCATATTTGTAGTTCATAATCCACAAAAATTTGTGCCAATTTAATTTTCAGACAGCAATTCATTTGTGCATTTTTTATTGACAAAAGGAAGATAACTCTAGCTTTCTACCTATATTACATGTAAATGTACTGTGTATACCAAATGCTCCCATTAAAAATCTTACCATTACAATTTGTGTAATGGAAAGATACTAGACTTCCTTTTGAACCACCTAATAAGTAAAGGTATGTACATAAGGGGGGGGGGGTTCAAATGGAAGTCTTTCCATTGTCATAAGTTTGGTATTAATATGCTATAAAAACAATAGATCACATTTATGATAAATCATAATAGTAAAAGTTTTGTGAAAAAATGCCTTGACTTCAAATGGAAGTCTTTCCATTGTCATAAGTTTGGTATTAATATGCTATAAAAACAATAGATCACATTTATGATAAATCATAATAGTAAAAGTTTTGTGAAAAAATGCCTTGACTTTAATATTTGCATTTATAAATTACTTATTCTGTATAATATATATATATATTATTATTTTATTTTATTATCTCTTCATACCTAATTTATGACAATTGACTACAGAATCTGGATACTTAGGACATTTCCCATTCAGAAGATTTCCAATAAAAAGTTTCATGCTTAAAGAAAAAAGTAGAAAAAAACCAAAAAAAAACCAGTTATCATAAATACCCGTATTTAATGATGACTGTAAAAAAACACAAACAAACATAATCTCATCGTGACCTAACTTTCATGAATTTTTAAAGTTAAAAAAAAAAAATGCAAACTTATATAATTCTTTGGATACGACATTCATTGTTTTTTGCTGATGGAGTTCAACCACAGTTTCACTAAACTAAACACAGGAATTATCTATTTCATATAGTGATACATTGTATTACTAGGTTGTAGACAATTTCAAAACTACATAGTTTATTACAAATTTACTTATGTCCAAAACAGGGAATTTTCACTTAAACACAAAAAAACTTATATTCACAAAACTTAATAAATAAATCATTCTGCTGACGGTTCAGTGTAAAGTTTTTCAACTGTATAACATGAATTTTTATATTTTACAAATCCCGAACAATGTTAAAGGTTTTTTCCAGTAAGAATAAGTAAACCAAGTATGATGGGGTCAAAATAGAACAGTTAAGTTTTCAAAAGCCTATGTAGGATCTGTAGCAAAATTCTTTTATTAAAATATAAGGATATGTGGAATGCATCAATGAGCCAATATCCCATAGAACATGGGGTTTTCAGAGAGAAGCAATCTCATGCCTCAAAATAAAAATAATGTCAAAAATACTAATCAATTAACAAAATATCCAAAATAAACACTGTAATCCATACAAAACAGGTATAACAAGATAGCTACTGAAAATACATGTTCCTGGCTAGGAACAGGCACATAAAGAAATTGACCAAAGGACAATCTTGTCAAAAATTCATATAGTGTCTTCAGGTGTCAAAGTAACGCTTAACTCATTATTTGAAACGAAAGTTTCAGGTTTTATTATATAACTTTATCCATAAATGTCTCTTTGCCTATCTAAAATATTGTTTCATTGTGTGACAACTTACGTGTATATCCCATGTCACATAGAAAAAGAAGGATTAGTGACTACGTGATGAAATACACTAAAAATATACATAAGGCAGGGTTCTCACTAAGATTTTTTCATGATGACTTCTAGGACTCTTCATTATTCAGATGGTTCACCCACTTTTCTATACAAAATGCTATACAATAAAGATTAAAGGTCAACATGAATGAGAATAAAGGATCAATGATTTCTGAAAAATTCTGAATTCCCTTAAACATTAAATGAAGGTTAACACTTAAGCTGGAGGTCACACACAAGGGATAAGTGGTCAGATGGGAAAGAAAAAGAAGGAAGTTTGTTTTCTCCAAGATCTTCTCCTTTTGGTATTTCTAAGACTGATTTTGGATGGAAATGTTTAGAATACCAAATATAGTCTATAGTTCTGCAGAACTCTTTATTCCCTTGTGGACTCCCACGGATTTTCCAAGTCGTGTACAAAGGTTCTTCTTTAGTTCCGGAAAGACTTGTACATGAACTCTGCATATCTAATGGCGAATCTTTGAATGCTGAATAGATTGGTTCTTGTGGATCAGCATTGAAATCTCCACATATGATTACTGGACTAGATCCAACTTTCTCTTCTAAGTATCTAAGCAAGAATGAACCTTGCCTCAGCCGTAGTTGATGATAGGGCGTTTTTGCCTTCAAATGAGTAACAGCAACGCTAAAATTTGGAACATCATTCTTTCCGTTTTCATTTTCTCTCGGTGCAAATGTACAAACAATTGCAACTTGATTTGTCAAAAAGTTACCATCCTTCAATATAATGGAGTCTTTTGCTATCAGTTTTACTTTATTTGTTTTGTAAAACATGGCACATCCATCTGGACCAGTGTGGTGTTCGAAATCTAAACATGGTGAATCAGGTTTGGGAAAAAACAGACCTTCGTAACCAACTCTTTGTAGATTTTCTTTGACATATTCAAATTTATCAACTTCTTGTAAGCACAATATATCTGGGCTGTATTGTATCATTTCTTCAATTACTCTCAGTTTTCTGTTTTCCCAATCTAAGGCTTCTTTTGGACACACGACAAAATTATCACTTCCATGACACAATGCTAAAATGACAAAAACAATTATATATTATGTATATTCCAAGTTAAAGTAATGTTTTGATAGGTTCAAAAGGTAAAAGTTTGCATTTACTTTTTTTTGACCCAACAATTGTCAAATCACTTTTGACTACCAGTATCTGCTATCATAAAAGTATTGAGCAGTTTTTATATAATTATATAAGATGTGAAATCAAATCAAATTTTAAAATGTATTTCTGTGTAACCTACAAGTGTTGTAAACTGAATCATTTACAGCAGACTCCTGCTAATTGGATATAAAAAATTTCAACAAAAAATATTCAATTAGACAGAAACAACAATTCTGACAAAAATCAACAATCTAATTTCATTTTTATACATTTTATGTGCATATAGTATTCTATCTTTTTGCATATTTCAATCTATTGGCATTTATTTGAATTTTAAGGTGAACTAAGTAATTTGACCGAACAAATATGTTCAAATATAATGAAAATTGTCTTCTTGAAAAAGAGCATTTATATGTTACCAAAGACAAAATTACATAAAAATAAATTATAATTAACATATGTATATGTAGAATGACTGGAAATTGCAAATTTAAGAATAGCATGAAGTTGACTTAATATGCAAAATAGCAGAAAAAAATCTCTGTTTTGACTAGTCCAATGCCAATCTTGAACAAAAGGTCTCTTTACACAAACCTTGTGCTAACATATTCCACTGCATTACTCTGATAATGGGACCAGCCTTTTCATCATTAACATCACATGTATGGAATTCCCTCTTCAATCTTGGAGGTAAATTTCTCTCTTCTATCCGTGACAGTATGTCTAAATATAGATCACTTGATGCCATCCTTCTGAAAAATCGAAATAAATTTATATTTAAAGTGTTGACTGACAATTCATTTATTACTTCCCTTATATGTCGGCAGTAGATTCAATTTGCAACCATAAGATCCACAACTGAGGCTGGGAAATACATGTACTATTATCTCCTAAATGACCAAAAATTTTAAGGCAAAAAGTTTAACTGTGTGTCCCACAAAAGCCTAAAATTTAAAAAAAAATAATATCTTTTCATGTATCAGGAAAAATCAATAAAAGAATGTAGTTCTAATTTTTGTGTCCTTCGTTCATAAACCAATTGTTATTTGAAATTTTTAAAGAGAGCAGATAATCTATTTTCTAAACATGTGTAAAGTTAATTGAATTCTGCATAAAATATCATGTCAACACATAAAACTGTAACTTTTGAAAAACAAGTGTTATTTACAAGTTTGAACTATCGGGAATTTCAGGATATACCTGATTGTTGTTGGTAGTATAATGTATGTAAAATTTTAGCAATTTCACAAGACTTTCATCAAGAAGTCAGTTTCAGCGGCATTTGGACCAAAAGTATATCATAAAAAAACCCATTACTTCTTATTTATAAATAAATTCTATGCACAAGGACATGCATTTACAATTCCCTAAAATGTAAGAAATTAATAATCTGAGATTTTATTTATCAATTGTTGATTAAGAAGTTCTACATTTTTTTGGTTATTTTGTATTAGCAATTTATTCAATAAAGAGACAGAAAACTAAAATCAAAGTGTTTGTAAAAATTATTTATTCCTATTTCCGCTTGACAAGCTCCCCCACTTTCATGCCACCTTATCTCTCTAATTCATAACATTTGTTTATGGTTTAATTTTTACAATGTGCTGATTAATTTTAAATTTTGGGAATCTGTTTCAATGGATAGTTCATGTGTGAAGTGTGGGTTAGGGTTATTACCCCATTTTTGATAAACACAATTATGGTTGCAACTCTGTTCCGAATGTGGAAGAGATTGAACGTACATGTATATAATTAACTATAAACTAAGGAAATATTACATCAAATTGTTTTCCTGAAATTTGTAAATAAAGTAGAAAAATGTGAAAATTGAACATTAAATAAATGTTATTCAAGAGAGATAAGCAGGCAAGCCCTTTCCATTTTTTTTTTAATTCATACTTTTGTTGTTTAATTGACAAAACAACCATTTACCTTGTAAAAGTAGCTCAGAAAACGATAAAACTAAAACAAGAAAATGATGGTCATTGACACTAAATTTTACAAAACACTAATGAATTACTTTTTATGGATTAAACAACATATACCTTTGACAGGAAATTTATAAAAGTTAACAAAGTTTTTCCATAAAAGAAAATGAAATGATATCTCTTCTTTCTAGTATGTATGACAAATCAGGAAATAATCACACATTTGATTTAATATTTATGAACAATATTACAATTTAATAAGTTGAAATTCTTTGAAAATACATGTAAAATGTACGTATAAATTGAAGAATTAATTTAATTTTCTCAGTAAATTTATGCATGTACATGTAGTCCTGGAACAATAAAATACAGATTTTGATTTATAAAGAATTTCAATAATATTCCCAAAAATGACCTACCACTAACATTTACAAATAAATTTCCTGTCGATGTATGATAAATAGTATTACTGATGATATCACTTATATTTCCTCATTTAAAAAGCTAAAAATAGAATTTCTATAGTTGTGATGATTTAATAAGGATATCATTTTATAAACTGTGACCTTTTTTTTTTTGACAAACGTGTTTATATACTTCAATAAGTAAATAAATTATTTCCCAGCATAATGTTTCATCCCTCCTCCATTCAACAATTCTTATTTAATATTTCTAAAATTTTATTCACATTAATTTTTTCATATAAAAGACCATCATCCACATGTTCCACTTGGTCTACTCCCATTTAGTCTTTTATTGTACCATTCCCATTTTGTCTACTGTGGAATATGAAAAATGTTCGTCCAATCATTTAAATTAACAGTCTGTCTACTACTAGGGAACACGAGGCAGTTCCCATTTTGTCTATAATTTTTAATTTATAATTATACACAACACTGAATATAAAATATTTCATTAATTTAAAGAAAAAATAAATATCAATTTCAAGTTTGAATTGTATATATAGGCATCATGTAATTCCTTCATTTAAAGTCAATGTTCGTGACCTGTTTAATGACATAACACCTTGTCAATTGTTAAAACAATTTGTAAATGAACAAACAGAACATTGAGATATGAAGGCATTTAATTAATGGTCGTAATCCTATTGTTATTATATTCACAGAAAACTAATGAGAAAAATTTTTTTTGGATATAAAAAATAAATTTTAAAAGTAGACCATAAGGCAGTGAACAAAGTAAACCAAATGCAGCTATTTAACATTTATGAGAAGACAAAAATGTGGCTAGAGCGACCAAGTGGCAATAAACTTGAATTGAAAGAGAACAAACATACCTAAGGTAGCCAATTTTATAATTTATTACACACTGTTAGTCCAGAAACACATGAAGTTAGCACATACATGTATATTTCATTGCATGCCCCTCATTTACAACAATTTCATGTCGACCCTGCCCAAGTTGATCAGTCCTTAAGTCTATCTGGCCCCATATTACGATAGATTCGTCCAATATTCAGTAATGAACAATGTTATATTGGAAGGGAATGTATAGCTGAACATAAATTATACATATGAATAAACATTTAATTTTTATATTATTTTTTCATTTATTATGCAGGGATTATTCTACCATTTAGAGCCATTAAACGGCCCCGAAATTTGTCAACGCACCCACATTTTCCCGCCACAGTAACCGGAAAAATGGGCCCCCTGACCACTCGGACCGTGTTATCGGACAATTCGGATATCTGCACACATAATTGTGATTGTGAAACCCACTCGCCATGTGCAATTTGCGCATTCAATATGAAAATGGCCCATTTTAATGTGAAACCAGTGCGCAGTTGTGCGCATTACAAATTTCAGATATTTTGTTATATTCCCGATATAATTTGTCACTGTTCTCCTGATCATAAAGTTATCATTGCCAAAAATGCCTTGATCTGACCGGGAACCAGGTTTTAATAAACGTATCATCAATCTTCTTGTTCTAACGCGAGGAATGATCCAAAGACTACCGAATCACATTGATAAAACTAAAAACCAATAAACAATATAAGCTATGCAATGAAGATGTTACATCCACTGCTTGATTTATAAAATATGTATGTTGTTCGCTCATGAAAATTTATTGATTTTTAATAATTTCTTAAATCATTTTGATCTTTAACTCACATAATTCGGAAATAAATTTGTTAATATATAAGAAAATACTGTCATTTTTGCGCATGTTGGTAATATCTTCTTTTTCTGTCTTCAGCTTTATCAATATGATATTTGTTTATCATGCCACCAAAAAAAATGGCCGAACTGGTAGTATGGCCGAAACGACTTGTTTCCCAACAAATTAGGCAGTGACATAAATAACAGTAATCATACCAAATTGTATTTATTATGCCATTAAACACACAAATTATCTCTGATACCAATTTGATTGCACTTAACGTACATGATGTACAATTGTAAACATGCACATTTCATCAAATAATGAGCCACCAGCAGTGCTCAGGGTTCAAAATATTATGAAAGTGGAAAACAATGAGACAAATCTTGAGTTCAAACATTTCCACAATAGTACTTAAAATGGCCCATTGTCTTTTCCTGACGGCCCATTAAATTTTTCAGGAAGGGGCCATAGGCCCATAACAAAAAATTCTTTCCCAATCACTGCCAAGGTTCTCTTGGCCATGTACATTTGATTTTCTACTTGCTAATTATTTGGGAACGAAGCGATCTCGTGCTTTAATGCAGAATCAACTATAAATTAATCAGAAAAAATATACTCCAAGTGCAAAACAATCCTACATTTAAATCTCTAGGTCAAATACCGATTTGCGGTTTTAACCGGAAGTTTTGGTATGTCGTATAGTGACAAAACGTCTGAGTAATGGAACAAAATTTCCGGTCCTATTGATGTGTAATTTTGAAAGTTCTGACAAAACACCAATTGAAAAAATACAGCTTATTTTCATAAAAAAAATGCCCTGGGCACAAAAAGATGCTCAATAAATTTAGTTGTCAGAGAAGAGTTAAACATTCTTTCTGTTGAGTCTTTTATAAAAATTCAAACTATGATGTATTTATCAAGACTAAATAATGATGAAATTAACCCTATCCTTAAAGAATATGTTCTCCTTACAAAAAAATTAGATAACGAGGGAACTTATTCTTGGTACACTTATGCAGTTAATGTAGTAAAGGAAACTGAAAATGATTTAAATCAAATTTCAAAATGTAAAACGCTAATGGAAACAAATAAATTAAAAGATAAAATTAATTTACCTGTTAAAGACTATTATCAAAAACTTGTCAAAAATAAAATATCTACTCTAAATGACAGTAATAAGAATTTATTTAAATACTTAAAAATTGAAACTTAAGAAAATCTGCACTATTTATCCCACCCAAATAAAGAGAAACGTAAAATTATAACAAAATTCAGAATTTCCGATCATGAGTTAATTGTTGATTGAAACAGCAAATAGGTACAAAAACATTATAAGGGAACAGAGACTTTGTAAGGAATGTAATATTTTAGATGATGAATCACATTTTTTTCTTCAATGGTAAAATTAAAACAAAATTGAGAGAAACATTTTTAAAACAGTTATATAGGAAATTATCCTAAAATTAAAACTATTTTGAATCCATTAACACCTGTGATATTAAGACAGTAGCGTCTTTTATACAACAGTCATTAGAACTGACAAAGGGAGACACTTAAACTGTGTTAATATACATATTTTTCCTTTTTGTGTTATATATATATATATCTGTCTGTATATTTGTATGATTTGTCTGTATTGCTATGGACCAAATGGTTTTTTGTGTTATATATATGTATATCTGTCTGTATATTTGTATGATTTGTCTGTATTGCTATGGACCAACTGGTCTTTTTGTTTCGAAATAAAGTTTGAAATGAATTAATATTGATTGTCCAGAAAAATAAGTAAGATTCCTCCCCGGATTCCTCGGGAGAAAAAAGATAAAAAACAATTGCTTCATAAATTATCGATGGTTTAAAATAAAGTCCAAGTATTGTTTTGTTTTAATAACATTAAATTTACTGGATTTGAAAATTGCCCGTAAAAAAAGAACAAAAATTAGTAAGATCCCTCCCAGATTCCAAACTGTAAATTCGAGCTGCCCTAATAAAAATTACATTCTTTGCTAAAAAATTCTTGCAAAGTAGCTTTTGATTGTTTGCTGAAAGCAAGGCTTGATATTTTTTCAGTTTTCAGTCTACTGAATTGTCATGTATTTAAATGGAAACTTAAATTATCATCTACATCCAGATTCCCCTTTTCGACAATGAAATATAAAACTTTTAGTTTCCTCCAGATTAATTCATATATTGTATAATGTTTAACCGATCAAAACGAAATTTTAGCACGAGAGATTTCAACTAGCGGCAAAGGTGTACCCGCAGGTCACATTTCAAAACTATTTGAACAAAACAGTAACGGTTTATTCCCCGAACGTCTACCGGACTAAAAAACATCTGATCAAGTTTAGGGATTAAGAGGCCATCTGGAGGGTCAAGCAATTAATACATCTACATTTAATAGGTGAAAATAATACAGGAAATTAAGAAATATTTTAATTTTAATTTATGAGGAGAAAAATAGATTAAAATATAAATAATTTTTTTTTAGTTCGTTGTTTTCACATTTCAAACATATTTGTGTTGAACATTTTGTATAGGTTTTCATAAAAGAAAAACACATGTAAGATATCAATTTTATTTTATAAAGTTTCATATTATGAAATGTGTGGAACAATTTCAAAGCAGACAATTACAACAATTAACGACATATAGGCGCAGCACTAGTCCAAATATAACAAATGCATTACAATGTAGAGTTATTATAAATGCCAAGATGAAGAAGCTGAGATGCAGAGTCGGCGTAAGTTATCAAGTCGATGATTCCTGTTTGGTAACGGCACTTCAAGGTGGTGATACGGCGGTCGATGTTCATGTATTTCTTGGCACGAGATCGGGTAGTTCCACCGGCTGCTCTCTGTATCCTGGTTATGTCGTTGGCGTAAGATCGAATATGTTAATGATTAGGCTGTGATTTATGCTGTGTATCTGGTGTTGACCAATGAGAATTAAGATTTTATTGAGCCTGCTTGGTGGGGATTTTTTTTGCATGGGCTCCGCAAAAGCATTTCGAAGCGACCATTATTTAAATAAGACGTGTGGAAATGAAGGCGCTGAATGAATTCTTGGACAAGGAAGATTTTCACAATTATTTCAACGAAACTCATGAAACTGGAAATAATTAATTAAAGGAATATAACGGAGATTTTCTGTGTCAAGCCGGAGTTAGAAATGCATGACGCCCTACGCATTGTTATGGATAATGGAAAATTACTTATTACTCATCAGGAGGTCATCCTCCCAAGTCAGGGTTTTGTATCCACATTCATTCCTACAAACCACTGACAGCATTCATTCATATTTTACGGGTCGGAAAAGAACGATTTTCATTGGTTGCCTCTCCAGGTAAAAAGAGAATCTAATTGCCTCGTAGGCAGAAGTATTTAGGTCACACCAGGCGGCGACCCGCTAAATATGAACGAGTGTTGTCAGGGTTTTTTTTAGGAACGAACGTGGATACAAACCTGACTTGAGAGGATGTAGGAGGTAAGCAGTATATTATTTCATAGCAAATACCATACGGTTTGATTAAGAAATCAAGTTATGTTATAACTGAGGAAAAGGCTAATGAACAAGTATCGCAAGAATTGCATTCCAACATTAATATTGGCACAGTGTTCATGGAAAAACATTTTGATCCTCGTGTCAGAATCTCAATGTCGATGCCATATTAACGTGTTGATATCTGTATTATTGTATATGATTTTTGTTCATTTTGGGCTAATCAAGAGAATATTTTAATGACAATTTTCAGGTTTTTATCGTTTTTTTGTGAAAAAAATGAAATGCCTTAAGCACAGGTTTCGTAGTGAGAGAAAGTTACTTTTTTGTAAAGTTTTACCCGACACGGAATTAAATTGTACCCATATAGACAACGAAAATGTAACCTTAATAAATTCGTAAATAAATGGCTTAAAGTTCTTTTTGAAAATCTAATTTAACGAATCGGATGGTAGTAATGTCCTTTTTGACTGCTGGAAAAAAAAAATTAATTTTTTTTTTAATTTGTATTGTAGGTCCGATGTTCATTATCAATATGTGTATGTGTGTACTGTTGAATCGGAATTCTCTTTCGGTACGGTAAATTTGACATTGGAGTGAATATCAGAGTGGTTTAGTGAGGGAATTTATTAGAAACGTGTTTTGACCAGCAATTACACTTAGTCTAGTTATTCTTGGATACGCACGTATGCTACGACAATGTCTAAAACAGAAGTTGATTATCAAGAAATCACGCAGAGAACTAGAAATAATGAAAATGCAATGTTATTTCAATGCTGCTTTTCAACTAAATGTTAAAATAATTTTTTATCGTATTTAATTTTCTGATCCTATGTTTCTGACAAAGGAATAATTTAAGGTGTGCTTGAAAGGTAGTTCATTGTAGGTTGTTTTTATTCTAGCAGTATTGGACATATCTTCCTTCTCATTGGTTGGCTTGATAGTGCATTAACAGGAATCAGAGTGTATGTTATAAATAATTCCTATGGGTTTCGGCGTTGATCTGTCACAACTAATGCCACAATCTAAAGCATACAACTAATGCCACAATCTAAAGCATAAACAAGTGAATTTATTCTGGAAAGGAATGAATACCCTACGAAATACACTTTACGGCATGTCCATAACCCTTAAAAGTTTCGAGAACTGGACATATTAATGCGCCTGTAATTTTCGGTATTCAGTTTGAAGTGATGGGGCAAATTTTCACCAGGAAATTTAGTATAAACATATTTTATTCAAACATCAAGCACACATCACAGTATAATACACACAATGTTAAAGATGAATGGGATTTGGAAACGAGCAACTGGGTGCTTATATAAATCCGTCTCCCGGGAAATTTGAAACGAGAAAAAAATTCTTATTTGGTAAGCAATGCACTATTCAAGTACAATTTTCTAAGACAGCTTTTATTTGAAAAACACGTCAACATATTGCCCGACTTGGGAAAATTCATTTTATATTTTCTCTAATTTTTGAAAATGACGAATTTAACATTGAAGTAAAGGGGGCTCGATTTAGTGGTGTGCCTTCTTACCTCATTGCACTGGATTAAGCTCCCCCTTTCCCATAGACTTCTATGGGATTTTAAACTCTGGTTTTTTGCTACAGTGTAACAACACTCTCCCCCTTTCCCATAGACTTCTATGGGATTTTAAACTCTGGTTTTTTGCTACAGTGTAACAACACTAGATTCGCTGTGTTTAATGCATAACTTGTCAGACATCAAAGGAAAAAAGTACCATTCATGTTACAAGTGATAAACTACAGTGTGTAACAAAAGGGGCATATTCTTTTGAAGTCATAAATTTAACTTGTATACCATTTTCAACATTCTGCAGATAAAACTTAGTGGAGTTTATCAGAAAACAGTTAGTCTGATGAAAAAACTAGTCGCATTTCACCACAAGATTAAATATTACAAGCCTGGCTATCAAAATTATTCTATTTTTTTTAAAATCAATTTGAAAGCGACTGAGATACCGTACTGATATGAGGTTAGTCTTCATACTTAGCACACTCTTCATTTGATACTTCATTGATTTTTCCGAAAATATGTAAGGTTTTAATTTCTGTTTGAGATAATAAAAAAAAACATTCAAAAACAGACATTAGCCAACAAATGCAATAATTTCCTCGTCAAACTTCTTTATCAATCTCGTGTTGATCAAAGTTTGAAACTGAAAAAGAAAATACATCCTAGCATGGGCAAAAAACTTCTCTCAAAAGGTTTTTAGCACAGAACAGGCACTTAATTATTACATTCAAATGTGGTTGTGGCCATTAGAATGAAACAAGTTCTTGTATCTTATAAAAATACCCTAGTTTTGACATGAAGACTTTATGGCCTAATTGATATTAAACTCTATGCGTAACAAAATAATCAAATTCTTTTTAAAAGAAATATGTAGAAAAAATAGAACAATATCCTAAATTCAGATTTGCATTGGCAATTCATACCGGTAAGTGTTATTAAACATTTAGAATATTACGATGTTTTCTCATTGCCTTTGCCATACATTTTACTAAAAATAAGATCCACATATTTCGTTAGTTTTGCTCTGAAAATGAAATACATGTATTTTTCTAATCATTATTGATTATTTAATTTTCTGACTTATTGATTTTTAAACACATGTTGTAAACTGATATAGAAAATTCAGTAACTGAAGGCATTATTTTTTTTCAAAAATTTAGCTTACGTAAAAAAATGAAAGGATATGAGATACGTATATATATATGACATAATGAATCATTTCTTATATTAGTACATGTAATACAGTTCGATACTGGCTAAAAAAACTTTCTTGACAAGTAAACTATATATGTAAAGTATAAATTTAAAGGTATGATGAGTGAAGTACATCTGTATTGAAGAATATTCATTTATATATATCAGACTGAGAAAATCACCATGACATAGCTCTGAAGAAATTTCTCCAAACAGTTTCTATGAATGCCGAAATGAACCAAGTGAAGAAAAAGTTTTGTGATATATTTTCATTCTAAAAATGTTGAAAATTCCCATAGGTTCCTATATTAAATTGTGTTCGGCTCTAGTGGCCATCCTGGATGACGGACCAGTCATCGGATATAGTTCTGAAAGAGGACCAACTAAGGGCCATTGCTGCAAAGTTTAGTTCCATATGGCCAAAAGGTTTCAGACAAGATCTTGTTGTAAATTTCCCATAAAGTCCTAAACTATGTTCGGCTCTGGCGGCCATCTTGGATGACGGGCGGGGTCATCGGATATATTTCTGAAAAAGGACCACCCAAGAACTATTGCTGTCATTTTTGTTCCAATTTGCCAAGTTGTTTCATACAAGAAGATCTTAAAGTAAATTTCCCATAGGGTCCTATGTTAAACTATGTTTGGCCCTGGCGACCAACTTGTATGACGGACGGGGTCATCGGATATATTTCTGAAAGCGGGCTACCTGAGGACCATTGATGCCAATTTTTTTTTAATTGGCCAAGTGATTTCAGACAAGAAGATCTTTAAGTAAATTTCCCGTAGGGTCCTTTGTTAAACTACAAAACGTATGTTCGGCTCTGGCGGCCATCCTGGATGACGGGCCCGATCATCGGATACTATTCTGAAAGAGGACCAACTAAGGACCATTGCTGCGAAGAGTTTAATTTCCAATTGGACAAGTGGTTTCAGACAAGAAGGTCTTTATGTAAATTTCCCATACGGTCCTATGTTAAACTATGTAAGCTCTGGTGGCCATTTTGGATGACGGGCGGGGTCATCGGATACACTTCTGAAAGAGGACCACCCGAGGACCATTGCTGTTAAGTTTTGTTCCAATTGGCCCAATGGTTTCAGGGCCTTAATTAGGTCAAAAGTAGGTCAACTGGAATAAAACGAATAGACAATTTATACATGTAAGTACTCATTAAACAACTATATTCTAAAAATCAGCTTAATATTTACATTTAAAGCCATAAAAGATTACAAGTTTGCCTGTTTTACCCCTATGTTCTATTTATAGTAAAGGTGGTCATGTTGGTGGGTCGGCCGCATCAATTGATATAATTTTGAAACTAGACACCCTAAGGATGATTGTGACCATTTTTGGTTTCAATTGGCCCAGTGGTTTCAGAGGAGAATATTTTGTTAAAAGTTTTCAGACGACAAACGGACGACGAACGATGGACGCCGAGTGATCACAATAGCTCACACTGGCCCTTTGAGCTAAAAATGAGTTGTTAAGTCTTTAGGTCGATCTTTTGCCATGCCATTATATATACAGATACAATTTTTTTACCAACAAGTTAGGCTAAATAAATATTCGATATGGTTTGTTCACGGTTCTCCAACATTTGAAAAAAATAATTCACGTTTATCTAACATGATCAAACAAAGGTTGGCTTGTTGTTCGGATTGCAATGAAAATCCATATTTGCCCTCGGAAATCCATATTGGGCATTGGCCCTCGAAAATCCATATTTTTGTTTGTTTGTTTTTTCTCTCCATTTTTTTTAAATCTAAAATTCTTTTTAATTTTTTTAAATATGTGATAAATAGATCATTACATGGCATTTTCCATATCGGCCCTAAGTCCGATATGGGAGTCTCGGAATGATACCAGGGCAGATATGGAAAATGCCATGTAATAATCTATAAATATGGCATACACAGACCTTTATTATACACATTTTGTAAAATAAAATTTAATCATAAATTTAATAATACAACATGTGTGCATTATTCCATACAGTTTTTATACACTGCATTAATAATGTGACAATATACAAAGAGATCAGTATTAATATTTTGGAAATGTTATTTCTAACTATAAAACATATATGTATATATATTGTTCCATTTTGGTATATTTAATATCTGACATGTGTTAGTAAAGCCTTGGTTTTCTTCACTTAGTTTTATTTTTTATAAAATTTTCTGTTATGAAAACACATTATTATTTTTACCATTATAACCACAATTATTTTTTTTCAATTTATTTCTAAATCAAATTATTTTATTCCAGACTTTTTAATGAAACATTAAAAAACCTTGTCCTCCCCCCCCCCCCAAAAAAATAAAAAATTCAATTATCCGTGCCTGACATTTCTAAGGTAACAGGTGAGTATAAAGGTGTCATCCCCATTTATAATACTATTTGAGCATAATTAAGCTCACAAATTGTGCAAAAAGTCTTGGGTATGAGTCTGATTGGTTTCATTTTGGACATAGAATCATGTTCAACTTTACATAAATATCTAACATTTATTTATTATTAATAGATACATATAGTATATATAAAACAAAGAGGCAGAAGTTCAAACTTTAAATGACACAGATGTACAGATTTCAAAATATAGAGAGTCATGAAGACAAATTTTCTGGTTTTACATTCAACTGAATAGTTAATAATAAACCTCTACAACACGTCAATCTCAAAATTTCTTCAGAAGTGTTTTTTAAAATAGTTAAAAAAATTATCAGCATGTGTTTTTTCCTTATATTTTATGTCATGAATGAAATCATTTGTACACGAAAGACTTGAACAGTTCATTGACATGATTTTATTGCTAAACCTTCGCCTTACAGCTGGAATCTTAATTTCTAATTACTATTCCATATCTGTCCTTACATGGGTAGAAGTGCTCGTATCCATTCGATTGACTATAAAGTTAGTGGTATCAATGAATCTGTCTACACAGTTTTTTAAACAGTATTCCGCTTTAGAGTCAAGTTTCTGACCTGGTTTGTCAACGCACATGTCCCAGCATTTCTCATTCAAATTGTGTACTAATTGTTGAAATTTCTGTTTCTGTGCCTCGGCGTCCATAAATCGTCGTATTCTAGGATCATTTACTGCCATTTTCCGTGAGAACAACGTTTCTTTCTGTTAGAATCCTATTCAGGCTATTGATGTAATCCCAAGTTCTGAAAAATGTGTTTTTAAAGGTCAAATTTTAGGACGTTTACTGGTTTCTATTTATAACAGGTAATCAGCAAATGAGACGAATCAGTCTAAAAACCACAACTATATTTAAAAACCGAATAATGCGACTAAAATAACAATTATAAAAGAGACAAATTAAACTACCATTTTGTTTTTTAATTCTTATTTTTAATGTCTGAAAAAGTAGAAACAACTAATACTTAGTCGAAAATTAAATTATAAGATAACTATTCATCTAATGATGACAAATTCTGAAACTTTAACTCTATATAAACATCAACACACTTCAGTCTTATTTATTTTATGCTTTAAGCCCAATCTCATATAAGTCAAGCAAATATCATCCTCTTCCGAAGGACACAGTTGACAAAATTGAAAGAATTTTTTTCTTGAAAATTCCTCCGTAACAGGACATTAAATTTGAAAAGCGTTTATTAATTGAGACATTTTGTTTGTTTGTTAGAATGAAAACTTTTATTTCTGCTTGGATATACTTGCCCTTAGATATGACTGACATTAATTAATTGTTCTTAAAATAATTTAAGATTCCCCCGTAACAGAAATCAGGGGAGTTTCCAGGATATTTGAAAGGGGGGGCGTATAATAAAACTTTTGTCGAGCGGAGCGAGGCGAAAAATTTTTTGGAACTTTTTTTTGCTAAAAAACATAAAATAATTGTGAAATGCACTAATGTAACGGTTCCTGACGCCCCCTTTCAAATAGGGTGTGACTAAACATCGAGTTCGAGTTCGAGTTAAAGTTAGAGTTAGAGTTCGAGTTAGAGTTCGAGTTAGAGTTCGAGTTAGAGTTCGAGTTAAAGTTAGAGTTCGAGTTATAATTCGAGTTCGAGTTGAAGTTCGAGTGAACTCGAGATATTAATTTCTTATGCCATTTATCGAGTTACATTACGAGTTAGAGTTACAGTTCGAGTTGAAGTTCGAGTTAAGATAAAGGCACTTGTTCCTGGTACAAATTTTTTTCTAATACGGAAATCAGTGACGAATTGGAAATGTTGTTCAACAGACATTTTTGTCACACTTCACATGATAAAATGCTGCTACGTGGGCCTTTAGAGTGCTTCATCTGCTAATAATTTGTAATTTTAAATTTTTTAATAAAATTTCAATGAAAATTTAAGCCTTCTTTTATTCCGGGTGTAGATCATCAGTCCTAGCAAAACAAGTCAACCAGACTCTACCATACGATCTTCAACATACGGACGGAGGTATAGACACACTATATTTGTCCCAAATTAGAAAAATGTGAACACGACATATCAAGCCTACAAGTACTCTTTACTACAAACAATATTTCAAACAAACACGAGGCTACAAGGAGCATATATAAGCTCGCCTGTAAGGGCACAACATTTAACTTCAAGGGGCGGGGGGGGGGGTGTTTTTCTTTAATATTGGTTTGAAATTATTTTTTTTTCAAAGTATGGACCGAATTTTATTTTTTTTTCGATTACAATCAAACCAAATTATTTTTTTTTCATACCAAGTCGAATCAGAATTTTTTTTGAGCAATGCCCGGAAAGTAAAAGTTGTATTTATTTCTATGAAATCACTAGAGGTAAATAAAACTGGTATATACTATGAATTTGTTTTTATAATAAAACATTTGCATATTTCTGATATGTGAAGGACTTTTATTTTGTTTTTTATATTAATTCTTTAAGAAATAGAATATAAAATCATTTTCTCTGTACTTTGTTTTTTTATTATAACAATCATAATTCAACACAATAATGAGTAGACACACATTGGGTATATGTGCATGTATGCATATTTAAACTAGAGGTTCAGAGGCCTGAGGCTGTATCGCTCACCTGACAGAAACAAGAATTGCCCATGGCGGCCATGTTTGTCTCATGATCTAACCAAATGAGAAAAAAATGTAAAAAACCTCCTACAGATGCTTCTTTTCAAGTATCGTTTCATTTGGCCAAGCTGTTTCAGAGAAGAAGACGTCTTTATATCAGCCTATCAGAAACAAGAATTGCCCACGGCAGTCATGCCTGTCGTCCAATCAGGATGTAAAAGATTTATTTCATAAGACTTTCCAAACGGATACTTCCTGTCAAGTTTGGCTGACAGTTTTGGCCAAGTAGTTCCAGATTTTTTTTTAAATCAACCAATGAGAAAAAAGAATTGCCCATGACGGCCATGTTTGTTGCCCGATCGGGACGAAATGAGGAAACGTTGTAAAGAACCCCCCATAGATGTTTCCTGTCAAGTTTCGTTCCATTTGGCCAAGCGATTTCAGAGAAGAAAATTTTTATATATCAGCCAATAAGAAACAAGAACTGGCCATGGTGGCCATATTTGTAGTCCTATCGGGAAAAAATGAGGAGGCTTTGTGCAGAACCTCCAATAGATGCTTCCTGTCAGGTTTCATTCCATTTGGCCAAACAGTTCCTGAAAAAATATCAACCAATGAAAAACAAGAATTGCCCATGATGGCCATGTTTGTTGCCCGATCGGGACGAAATGAGAAAACTGTGTAAAGAACCTCCCATATATGCTTCCTTTCAAGTTTAGTTCCATTTGGCCAAGCAATTTTAGAGGATAAGATTTTTTATTCAGCCAATCAGAAACAAGAACTGCCCAAAAAAGGAACAATGCTTTGATTGTCATGATTGTTGCTCTTCATCTTGATGGTTAATCACTGAAAGGTCAAGTATGACGGAAAAAACTAAGGAGAATCTTATATTATGTTCAAAATAAATCAAGTCAGGTTTGTATTAAATAATGATCTTCAGCTTTTCTTGTAATGCTTGTGATTTATTAAATCGACTCTCGGATTCAAATATTTATTTTTGCAAAAATATATCTAAACCAGAAATTCTTTCCATAGTTTTGTAAAACAGATTACTTTTTGGTCCTTGCTGCAACATTATTTTTTTCCTTCCCTTTGGAATCAGAATATTTTTTTTCACCAAAAAAACCACAACCCCCCTTTTGAAGTTAAATGGTTGTTCCCTAAATGTTATTGGTTCGGTGCATCCTTCGACACGATATTGAAACTGAACACTCCTAAAGATGAATTAGGCCAAATTGCACAGTGGATTTAGAGGAGGCCACCGTTGTAGCAGAGGTCGGAATTAGCTGACATCGTTTTGGAAGAGGACCATCTTAAGATCATTAAAGTAAAATTTGGTTGATGTTGACTTTGAATAGTTTCAGAGGAAAAGATTTTAAATTTTTCTCCCCCCTTTTCTATAATTAGCTCCGGCAACTATCTTGGTTGAAGGTCGGGAACAACAGACACATGTTAGAAGGGGACCACCCAAGGAATTTTCCACCAAAGTTTGGTTCTAATAGGCCCAGCAGTTTCAGAGGAGATCTTCAAATTGTATTCCCCATAGAATCCTAAGTTTAATTATATCCGGCCGTGATGGCAATCTTGGATGACGAACGAACACGCCAGATAAAAGTTTAAAGGGGACCATCCCATAACTATTATAACAATTTTTGGTTCCAATTGGCCCTGTAATTTTAGGGGAGGAGATTTTTATATAAAAAACAATAACAAAAAGCTAAAAATCAACAATTCACGGGGCAATAACTCCAAGACGGGTAATAGGATTTCTACAAAAAATGAAACGCATGTACATCTTGTCCTTGTGATCGTTTTTAACTTCCCAGATTTTCTCTAAAAGATATTTCTTCTGAGATAATTTTCAAAACTAATGTCTGACCCATATACTCCCTTTTAGTAACATAGGCAATGTGGTTTGGCTTCCGCGTCAGTCAAATGCGCAATATAAAAAAAACAATAAACAATAAAAATGGTTCCAAAACTATTCACAACGTTTATATTATTTTGAAGGATATAGTTTTGTATCACAACTTGAAATCCCACAATTCAGTGTACGGATTATTTTAAGGAAGTTTTGAAAAAAAAAAAAACTTTCTGTAATTATACAGGATCCACATGCATTTGATACATGTAGCTATATCTGGTGTCCAGATGATTATAAACTGCGAAGAATAAAACTCTACGCACAATAACTTAATCCCCAAAAAAGAGGGGGGGGGGGGTACTCTCCAAAATGTTCTGCACTTAGGCTAGTACTATTTATTTCTCGATTTTGCTATATTGTCTAGGGGTCCCAACAATTGCAGGTATTTTGAGGGTTGCGTTCAAAAAGAAAATAATAGCGTATTTTTCTGGGTCTGAAAAGGGTAGAGATATCTTTATGGGGGTGTTAACAAATTTAGCTATTTTTTTATGAGCCTATGTACAGGAAATTTTTTTTACCTCCCTCCCCTTAAACTTAATCCGTAACTCGAATTTTAACTCGACATGCAACTCGATAAATGACATTAGAAATCAATATTCGAGTTAACTCGAAGATTAACTTGAACTCGAACTCTAACTCGAACTTTAACTCGAACTCTAACTCGAACTGTAACTCGAACTCTAACTCGAACTTTAACTCTAACTCGAACTCGAACTCGAACTCGAACTCGATGTTTAGTCACACCCTTTCAAATATATGGCCATTAGGGAAGTTTAAAAAGAAATCAGAGTATGCATTTAATTAATGAATATGATAAATTGCCATATTCAATACAATATAAGCAGATTACGATTTTTTTTTTTGAAAAGTGGGGGCGTACGCCCATTACGCCCTCACCTGGACCCGCCCCTGGAAATTGTTGTATGAATAACCAAAGTAGATGTTGTCAAATATGAACACAACCGCCTCGGTGGTCTCGTGGTAGCGTGCTCGCCCCGAGTGCGGAAGGTCGCGGGTTCGATCCCCGGCCGGGTCAAACCAAAGACATTAAAATTGGTATTTGCTGCTTCTCCGCCAAGCACGCGGCATCTAGGAGTAAGAGCAAAGACTGGTCGGCTCGGAGTCAGTATAATGTGTCCGAGTGAGATGATATGTCTTCCTGCGGACAGTTACCTCGTGAGCTAGCACATTAAAAATCCGACTTAGCGTGTCGGTCTAGTACAAAGCAGGGATCATATTCATTATCATATCAATATGTTCTCGTCCTGATATGCACCTGGTTGAAACTGGACGTTAAACAATAATTCATCCATCCATCCATCCATCCATCAAATATGAACATAAAATAGTTTTATGAACTTCATTATGTTAAAGGTTCAATAATATATGTAAAAAGCAATAAGGATATCTTATTATTTCACTCCCAAAAACCTTGATTTATAGACACTTTTATTAACATCATAGCTTACAGTTTTCATCACTTTAAATTTGTTGAATACATATAAAAGTTTAAACATCGGAAATTCGTTTGGCATTTTTGGATTGTTTGTAATAAAAAAAAACAGTGTCCTTAAGGATCATTCAATTGTTATAGAGGAATCTGGGTGATAAAATAATATCAAGCAAGAGAAAAATATTTTTTCAACTTGTTTCAAAAACAAACCCTTTTTAACTGAATTTTTTAAATTAATTTTGCTAACATTTTACTGGCAAAAAACAGCAAAAAAAAAAAAAAATAAAAAAAAAAAAAAATACAAATAAATTACTGCACGATGTTTGATACAATAAATTACTCTAAAAAAAGACTTAGTGTTTTTACCACCACTTGCAGAGCTTACGAGAAAGGAAATATTGTCCATAAACATTTAAATTTAAGATATGTCCTTCTTAGTATGAACTAACTTTGAAATAACATACATGTATTTGAAAACGCTATATCGTTTATTATGATACCAATTTTAATATTTTGAGTGTTTGAATGTAACTTTCATTCTCTTGTTGGATATTTAGGTAAATTTGTTTAGATTTTTTGTCCATATGAACTGCTGTCCTTCTTTCTATTTATATGTATGGTCTGGCACTAGAACACTATTATTCTAGGTTTTTATGATGATTGAAATTAATTTTGAAGTACCACAGCTGATACCTAGTTTTCAGATAAAACCGAGCATTCTCATTTTTAATTTGCCCAGACCACAGGTGCTATATTGCCATCACCTGGTATGTCCCAACGGTGTCCCCTATAAACTTTTGTTTTAATCTTTACCTCTGAAACCACTGGGCAAATCGGAACTACACTTTGGTGGTTTCCTTTCCAAATTATTTTTAAGAGGAGCAGACCTTGATCAATTCGGCCACCATTACTGAAAAAACGGAAAATCAGCAAAATATTCAAAACTTTTCTTTGAAATTACATGGTCAGTAGGGGCCAAACTTTGATAACACTTTGATAATTGGTCTTTTAATGATGTCTCACTGACAATTACACAATATTCTTACACTGCATGTAGCACAGAAGCGTCTCAAAAAGAAAAAAAATCTCAATATTTGGGGAAAAAGTGTGAGAAATCCGATGTTTGCTTTATAACTCAAAAACTACTGAAACGTCAAGGTTGATAAATAGTGGTTTCTCACACTTTGGGGGGGGGGGGGGGGGGGGATACTAGCTTATTTTTTCGAAAAAAGTGCTTAAATGTCTTTTCAAATTATAAGTCTCACCCTTAAATTCCTCAAATTCTATTACATTCTTTGTATTAAAATTTTCAAAATTTTCAAAGGAACGTCTCAGTGAAGAATCATGCGTATGTCAAGAATATGCCAAGACATCCACAGGCACTAGGCAACTGGAAATTACCTACATATAAATGTAGTTTTTAGTTTTCCTCTTGACAAAATATTAGTCAGGGCCTGCTAAGGCAGTACAATCTATTTCCGTGATTTTTGTCCAACTCCGATTTTTTTTAAAAGTGTTTGCCATCAATTGTCCGCCAGTTAACTTTTCACGTTTTGATCTTCTTAAGAACCACTGACCAAACTTTGCAGAGATGTTTGTTATAAAGTCCTTTTCAAATATTTTTTACTTTGGGGATAATTGGTCAAGAAATATGGCCGCAAGAGCCTGTAATGTTTTATTGGCTGCACTTTGAAAAACTATGGTAAGACTTAGGGTTAGATTTACCCGATTGAACACAAACTTTACAAATATGTTTCTATAAGAATGTTGTTTCTTTGGTGCAGATGAGGAATCAAAGATGGCCACCAACAAATGAATTGATTAACATTGGACCCTATGGGAAATGCATTAAGAAATTATGTTCTGATGGATAAATTATTGTTAAAGATCAAGTGGAAATTATTTAATGCATACTAGGACGAGAACATGTTGATATGATTTGAATATGGACCCTATTTTGTATTAGACTGACACGTTGAGCCGCATTTTAACATGCTGCTCACAAGGTAACAGTCCGCAGGAAGACGTATCACCCCATCCGGATACAGTATACTGACTCTGAGCCGACCAGTCCTTTACTCCTGCTTAGCAGAGAACCAGCAATTACAATTTTAATGTCTTTGGTTTGATTAAAAATATTCAACAGCAGAAGATGATTGTCTGGTTCTGTTAAATGTCAGAACATGAAATAAATAACAACAGTTTGATTACTACCTTATATCAGCCGAAAAAAAGTTGTTTAAAAAAGCGTGGTGTGCAAAAAGAATTTTTTTTTTATTAGAGCAATTTCAAATTCCTGTGCTGAATAAATGTAGGTCAAACAATACTAGTAAATTCGCATCGGACGAAAGTGAGCATATTTTCAAATCAGTGTCTGAGAAACTTGCAAATGAATTACATGTAGCACAAAACGAGCATGCAAATGAACTACTCCAATTTAGACGGAAATTTGATGAAATTTCGGTAAATAAAGACAAATCAGTGAAGAAAGCCAAAAGAAAAAAAAGACATGAAATACTGATAAGAAGTTTTCAGAGACAAATAAAGTTAAATAAAGAAGGATTGCAAAGCAAAAAAAAGGAATTGATAGTTTAAAAAAAAATCAAAAAAGAGTTTGGAAGTGCAAAAGAGAAGATATGCACAAACTTTGAAAAAATCACAAAAATCTTTAAAGGATTGTATAGAAAAGAACAATGACTATATACAACAAATAAAGAAACTTAAATCTGAAAATGAGGCTCTTAAATCAGACTGTCTTAACGTCCAGAATTTAAGTGATACCAAAGAAAAAAATATTATAAAACTGAAAACGGAGTTACATGCTGCTCAAGTTGATTGTAACTATTTACATTCACTTATTCAAGACAACAGCTGTATTGATATATATGATGAAACATCATATACACCTGAGTTTAGGTAAACAGTAATGTCTTTAACACGTTTAAATGTGGCAACAAGTAATGTTACATCAGTTATAAAAGAAAGTCTTAAACTTGCCGGTAAAACAATGAATTCAATCCCTATTCGTCAAACGATATTTAATATAGTAGCTGAAAAGGTGATTGTTAGTCAAAAACAGGTTGGTTTAGAATTAAAAAATAAGAAAAATACCACTCTTTATTCAGACGAGACAAGAAAGTTTGGAAATACCTATAATAGTTACTTTTTAGGTGATGAAAAGAAAAATGTTTACATGCTTGGAATGAGAGAAATATAAATCATCAAGCACAACTATGGATACTTTTAAATAAATTTTGTCGGATTTATCAGATTTATGTGATAAAAATTTAGAAGAGGATGACATTTCTTTTGGTTATAATATATTGTGTAATGTAAGAGACTTTATGTCTGATAGAGCTAAGACTAGCATAGCTTTCACTAATTTGTTAATAGATTATAGAAAGGAAATAATGCCTAATGTTGTAGATGCTTGGGATGGTTTATCAAATGAGCAGAAAAGTGCATGTGCCACGATAAATAATTTTTCTGTGGTTTGCATTTGTTAGTTAACTTCGCTGGATGTGTTAACCCAATCTTAAAAGAGTTTGAATCATTGCATCCCAATTCTGAAAACTTATTACATGAAATAGAAACTGAGTTTCATGCTGAAGATGAAGATATATCATTTTCCAAATTTGATGGTAAAGTTCTGACCTTTTTAAGGTTTTGTGCTAAGTGTTTTGCAAGTGGAGTTGATGAGAAATGTGGATGCTTTAGTGACTTCAAAACATATTGTACAAGTAAGAATTCAGGGGAAATCGGTTTAATGTTATATTTCTTATGGGACAATTTGCTTTTTATCATAAAGATCATATACAGGATTTTTTAAGTAAAGTACATGGAGCTACTAACTTTATTTAGAAGGCAACATTGAGTCTTTCGAAAGCAGATATAGTATTGGCAGAATGTAAAGTTCTTGCCTTGATTTCTAAGGTTATTACTGGACCATTATGGAGATTAATAGAAATGAATAAACATGTGTTAGAAATGAATCGCCATTATGAATGTCTTCTTAACTTTTTTGAAGAACATAGTAAAAATGCTGTTCATTCATAAACTTTGAAGTATTTCCCTTTGAAGAAGAATTGGTAAATTTTTTGAGTGTCTTAAAGAACAGAATGAAAATATTGACAATATTGCAGTTCAAGTGGCACAAAATTCATTTTTGAGTTTTTATGAATTGTTGAAAGTTGCAATGAAAGATCAGCTACCAGGGGGTAATTTTTATGAACCATCTCCAGAAGTCGTACAGGAAATAATATCTGCAATTCCACATAACAAATTGCCTGAGAGGGCTTTTGGTATGCAAGATTTCATGATTAGGTACAGACCTAATGCCTCAGTTTTAACTAATGAAGCATTTATTTTATGTTTTCTTTTAATCAAACAAGTGAGGTGTTGCAGAATTTACTTTATAATGAAAGAATCAATTTATTAAATGAGGCTCGAATGAAAAGAAAGTCTTTGAAAGATAAATTTAAAAGTAGATGTAAAGAAATTGAAAATAAAAGAAAGCTAGCATTGCAGGATAAACAAGAAGCAATTAGAAAAAGAAAAGAAAATGTTTATAAAAAGAAAGAAAAACAGAATTCAGATATTTTGTATTATGGCCTGTGGAAAAATTTATCTATGGTAGATGAAAGGCTTAAATCCATTTCAAAAATAAGTGAAAAAAGAAAGGCTTTAATTTCTCAATTACGATTCAGACAAAATGTGTTAAAGCAATTTTCAAACGATAAGACTATATTTAATGCATCTTCAAAAGGAAAAGCTTTCAGTATAGAAGTCTTAACAAATAATGTAAAGAAACTGATTGAGAATGCTTCAAGCAAAAGTGCTAATAAGGAATCACAGAGAATGTCAAGCAGGATGCCTCTTTTGGTTGGAAAGAAAATTCGACACATCCTTCAGGAGGATTCCTACGTAGGAAAAGTAATTTCAACTGTTCCTGGGTTCCCTGAATTCTATAACATCATTTATAATTGTGAGTTAGACAGTACAGGAAATGTTTGTGAAACTACAGCCATCTACACTTATCGCTTGCTTGAAGATTATGGTGACAAAAAACTGGAAATAATTCCTCAGGTGGTATGTCTGACAGATGTTGTGTTATGTTCCAGAATTTTTGGTTTTATTGAAATTTACAGAAAGTGCATTTTATTGCATGCTTTACTAACAATTCTTTTAATTTAAGTTATATTTAGTGTCTCACTATGTATCATATTCTAATTATAAATAAGCTTTTCTCAGTAAATGCTGAGTAGATTTATACTTAACTTGACAAAAATCATCATGGTGAGCTGCTAAGAACCTGTTGTTTATTATTTTAGATTTGAAGTGCACAGATAGTGCATTTTCAACTCTATTTCTATTATTATATATTTGCATGTGTCAGGCTTAAGATAAGATTGGGACTGTCTCCAATTTTAACACACTACCATTAAATGTTTTATTTTACTGTTTAAGTCACAATGTTGCTCTCAAAGATAGATTGAAAATAAATAATAATAAAACAAATCCTGACTTTTTTCATCATGTGACAGTAAACACACATAATTTTTTGGTCTGAACACATGAAGCAACCATTTTACCTGAAGAAGCAGTAATTGTGTTAGGATTTTTTTTAGATGAACCACTGTATCTAATAGAGTCTAATATATATTTTTGCATTTTATTTTAGTTTTGAGTGTTAAGTTATCAGAAACAAACCATTATAAGAAGTTAACTGGTTGCTGTCATATATTGATTTGTTCTTGCTTTTCAGAAGTCAGCTCTGCACATGAGTCAAAATATAAACTGTATTTTATATTATTCTAGGTAACAATAAATATCACTGTCACAGAATCTGAATCTGAATTATAGGAACTTTAGTGATTGTAAATTGACATTTTTTCATCCAGCAAATAATTAAATAATGATGCAAAATTATCATTTTAAATATATTATATATATAAAAAAACCACAATAATACATGTACATGAATGGCTTTTGAAGGTACATGTTTATGTAATATTTGTAAATACAAAACATTAAAACAAGAACAGGTATTCTCCAACTACACGCATAAGAATCAAAATTTATGTATGATACATTTAAGGCGTTTACTAATTACAGTTTCTTAAATTTTTTTATTGAAAAGTACGTTTGTTCTGTACTGTATTTTTAGCCTTTATAAATGATAATAATAATAATATTTTGATTTAATTTCTCTTTTTGTAGGTCTCCCAGTGATTTGGAAAGAACGTGTTTCTGACTCCCAACTAGGTAATTATTCTGTGCTGCTATCGATGACATTGATGAAGAAAAAAATTGTCATTTTCATTAAATTGAATTTTCTGTATGCATTTTGTTATATATATGTATGGATTCCAATTCTGTAGAGAATATAATGCATTTTTTTTTTATCTAAAGTATGTTTAAATTTTTTTTTGAAAATTGGAAACAATTAATGCTAAGATGTGATTTTTTTTTCAAAAAACAAAAATGTTAATTTCTCGCTTAAAAATGCAGATATATTAAAAATTAAACTTGTTTTGAAAATGTCTATATAGACCCTTTAAAATAAGGTATAACGTTCTATGTTTTTCATTTTAAAAAAATCAGTTTGCGATCCTAAAAGTAGGTCATCGTTGTGACGTCTGCAGGTAAATCGAAAAATGGCCAGAACAACGAACACGCATTATTTTACTGCCGTTTCCTTTGTGTTGTGCTCGTTTTTTGGTAAGATATTTTTTTCTAGTTTCAATATATTCATTTTTATATATCCGACGCATTCAAATATTGAAAGTGAAAGCAGAAAGGTGAGAAACTCGATTGCTTGTATATAAATTTTTAATGTTAAATTATGATTGTGTGCTTCAAAGGTATGTGGATTTCTGTAGTTGTAAACAGCTGGAAAAATATGACAAAATCTCAGTGTTATGTGAACAGCCGATAAAATCTCTTTCTTTGAGGAAAACAAACTATTTTTTTCAGAAATAACCACAATCTAATTTTTTTTTTGCTTTAAATTCGAATCAAATTTTTTTCCCAAACAATCTGGAATCGAACATTTTTTTGGAAAGAAAACCATGCCCCCCCCCACAAACGATGAATGGTCCGTGTCTAACAGATAATTAAAATATGTAGGTAATACATGTAATATGGTATAATATATATTATATATTCTTTACTCCCCATTTCCATTTGATACATATACATATGTGTTTATATACAACCATGGTAATATTAATTGAAACTTCCTCAACTGTGATAATACGTTTGTTAGGTATTATATTTGATATACGTATCAGGTATATATTGTATGTCAGTCTAATTATGTTATATTTCATGTGTATTTGTAATTTGATGATAGTCTTATGTTAGATTTTAAATCATCAAAACTTTGCACTTTGAACTTTATGTATACCTTTAATAATCAAGATAATTTACAATCTTAAAGTTTAATTTATTACAAATATGAATATGATTACAGTGTCGAAATATCGAGGTTTTATTTTTATGCATGACTTATATTAGATTGGGCATTTACGTGATGTTCAAGGTTTCCTATCTGACTAGTGTACGTTTGGATGGGCTTCACTGAATATAGAATATTTACAGCCTAAAAATTAAATAATAGAAAATCTAATTAGTGACCATAATTTAGAAATAGAAAAAGGTCGCTATTATAAAATTCCTAGAAAGGATAGAATATGTAAACGGTGCTACTTGCTGGGGGATGAAAAACACTTCCTTCTTGAATGTAAAATTAACAAAAATCTAAGGGATAATCTATTTGAAAATTGTTTACCTACTGATAATTTTATGTCTCCAACCCAAGAACAAAAATTTAAAGAAATGTTAAACCCTTCTATCATGGAACATGTTAAAAATATTGGCTCCTTTATAAAACAGTCATTAGAACTGAGGGCAGAAGTATTTTAATTTTTTCCATGTGTTCATTTAATTAGATTTGTTATTTTTTGGCAATATTATGTTTTGTTTTGTTTTGTCACAAACTAAATATGTTTATATGACAATAAAGAAATAAAAATTTGATAGCGGCCGTTTCAAAAATGGCGGCCATCTTGGACTTTTTAGTATTGCGAGGTATTACCTCAGATGATTCCATATCTGAAGTTTGGTTTAATAGATTGAACCGTTTTCGAGAAAAAAAAAACAGCTACTGAAAAAAGAAGAATAATAATAACTAGTATAATGAGTCCTCGACTACGCCCACGACCGTCGCATTGCAAAAGAACAAACCATAATATGCATCATCAACGTCGTTCCTCTGTTAACCTTAAAGATCTACAGAAAATATTAAAAAATAATGGGCGACATGGTTTATTCATCAGATTTTGTTCCATTCCTACTTCTCAATTACATAAGATTTATCAGAAATGTGCTTTTGCTTCATTCTATAATCCATCTCATAAATGTTCAAAAATTATTTCTTCGTTTTTGGCAATACTGTGCATCGACAGGTCATTGGGATTCCTATGGGTACAAACTCTTACTGCCGACTTATTTTTATATTGTTATGAACAGTCTTTCATGAAAAAACTCCTTAAGTGTAAAATACAGAATCATGATAATTCATTGACATGCGAACAATTTTTTCTGAAGCAGAATGTGGAGAGAAAACTTCTAAAAATCAACCATTTTCGAGATATTTGGTCAATGAAGCATGTGAAAAATAAAGTCTGAGGTTGTTACGGATGTCCGTTGCTTAGTTTCAAAATAGCAAGCATTTCATAACACTGGTAAATATTGATAGTTGATTAATTGCAGGTATCTTGACGATGTACTTACTGTTGATAACCCCGAGTTTCCTAAATATGCAAAAGACATTCATCCAAAAGAGCTATATTTGAACAAAACTAATAAGAATAGTAAATGCTGTTCTTTTTTAGATCTTACTATAAATATCGATAATGGAGAGATACGTACTAAAATTTATGACGAAAGGGACGATTTTAATTTTCCAATTACTAGTTTCTCCTTCCTTGATGGAGACGTGCCTTTGGTACCATCGTATAGAGTGTACATATCACAGCTTGGACGTTTTGCACGAATATGCCCTCGGCTAGAAGATTAACGAACGAAACCATACAATTATACTAAAAAAAATATTTGCTGCATAATGCTTTTAAAAGGTTTTATAATAGATATTAACATCTTTCATCTAAATATACAGCTTCTAGAAAAACACTTAACATGAACGGATTTTCCCACCCTAGTTTCTACTGCAATTTCGTGAATAAATGCAGTCTCGCTAGTAACCCACAGAAACTTGGGAGTAACTTAAGATTTTTTACAGTAAGGGTTACAAATATGAAATTATGTGTAATTCTGTAAAAATTGCAATTTCTCCCAATGGCTTGAAGACTCTAAATTCATAATGGCCTCTCACGAATACTGCCGATTTCTATTGAACTCTATGACTAGATACCATTAAACCCTTGATGGAAGTGTTATTTCAGATTTTTTCGTTCAGTAGAGGGAAGTATCCGACCTGCAGCTATGAGAGCCTTAGCTAGTTTCAATGTTAAACCCTCCACTCTAATTTTCATTTCTAGCTAGCGGTCACCTTATTGGTAATCATACTGTATTGGTTTTTATAGTGTGTTTTATACACCAGACTGTCATAATAGAAAAAGTGGGAGGTTTGGGTACCCATTAGACCGGTTTAACCCAGCCACTATTCAGTGTCTGTACCAAGTTAGACTATCCTGACTCTGTTGTGTTCATGTTTGTGTTTTGTACACTTATTTTGTGTCCGGCGTTTTGTCAGTTGGGTTGCTTTGATTGATTGGTATGTTATTGTTGACTTTTCCTGTTATCCATTTTGTTGTTTGTTTATAAAAATATAAAAGATTATCTCACAGAATACACTTAAATAAATTATCTATATAAAAGTAAAATTCTTCTAAACGAAATAATTGCAAGACACTTTCATGACTTTTTTTATTGAAAGAGAGCATCACTGTCGTACCCCATTCCTCTTATATTAAAATATAATAGTTATGTTATTTGCGGAAACACATTTTCATGTCTTCTTTATAGATGAGGATATGCCTTGGTTCTTAAAACCTAAACCGAAACACTGAACAACTATGACTCCACTAGTACTATTGGAATTATAAATTATAAATAAAACAAATGGTAATTAACTTAGAAATTATTTGCTAATTGGGTATTTGTTTGGATTGTTAGTTAGGACAGGTATTTAACTAACAATATTGCATCGAAATAACAATATAACTAGAGGCTCCCAAGAGCCTGTATCGCTCACCTGGACTATGTCCATTTTGACTGGCAGCCTGAAAAATTGCTGTCAAGTTCCAATTGGCTCACTGGTTTTTAAACAAGAAGGTCATTCAGTGAACTTTCCCATTAGGTCCTATGTTAAACTAAGTTCATTTCTGGCAGTAATCTTGGATGGTGGACAGGAACATCGGATATACTCCTGAAAGAGGACCAACTAAGCACCATTGCTGCCGAGTTTTGTTCCAATTGGCCAAGTGGTTTCAGACGAGAAGATCTTTAAGTAGATTTCACAAAGCGTCCTATGTTAAACTATGTTCGACTATGAAGGCTATCCTATATGACGGTCGAGTCATCGGATATAATTCTGAAAGAGAACAACCTAAGGACCATTGCTGCCCAGTTTTGTTCGAATTGGCCAAGTGGTTTCGGACAAGCAGATCTTGAAGTAAATTTCCCATAAGATCACATGTAAAACTATGTTCGCCTCTGGGGGTCATCTTGGGTAATGGAAGGGGTCATCGAATATACGTCTGAAAGAGGACCAGCTTTTGTTCCAATTGGCCAAGTGGTTTCGGACAAGCAGATCTTTAAGTAAATTTCCTATAGGATCCTATGTAAAACTATGTTCGGCTCTGGCGGTCATCTTGGATAATGGAAGGAGTCATCGAATAAACGTTTGAAAGAGGACCACCTTGCTGCCTTTTTTTGTTTCATTGGGCAAGTGCTTGCAGACAAAAATATCTTTATGTAAATTTCCCATAGGGTCCTATTTTAAACTAAGTTCGGCTCTGGTGGCCATCTTGCATGACAAGCGCGGTCATCGGATATAATTCTGAAAGAGGACCGCCTAAGGACCATTGCAGCCAACGTTTGTTCCAATTGGCCCAATGGTTTCAGAGGAGAAGATCTTTAAAGGGACGTTTACGACGACGACGACGGGCCAGGTGAGCTAATAAACCGAGATAACGATATAATAAATCGAGATAACGTTATAATTAATTGAGATAACGATATTATAAATCGATATAACGATATAATAATTGAGATGACGATATAATAAATCGATATAACGATATGATAAATCGAGATAACGATATACTAAATCGTGATAACGATATGATAAATCGAGATAACAATATCATAAATCGTGATAACGATATCATAAATCGAGATAACGGTATAATTTTTTTTCTTGTCGTGTCCCCTGCGGGGCTCCGTACTAATCAATATTTTCAAACATGACAAAAGAAAGTATGGAAACTGATTTGCCGGACTGACGGATGGACAGACGGACTATATCCTGTTGACATACACAAGAAGTTTGGTCCACCTCATGCATGACTAGTGCACATGAACCAATAGACAAACTAGATATTTATAACCAGACTCAAGCTAGTATATGCTAAAGTCACCAAGGGAATGTGCTAAATGGACATCTTATGTGCTACTATGTACACTGTACATGCAGATGGACTACATATATTAAATTGGGAAATATTGAAAACAATATTTATCAAATTTTTCGGATTTCAAATTAATTTTCCGCCAAGAAAACCTTATAAGAATTATTTCAAAACATATTTTCGTGAAAACTTGAGATTGACGTTATGACCAAGGACACAAATGCCTGCTATGAAGTCTCACGGCCAAAGACAATTCTAAAACAGGCCATGTGAATGTCTGTGAAGTCAGATGAATCTCGAACGCACTACAGACGTTAGTCCCACAACCCCAGAAAATATTCTAAAATAGGCGGTTTGAAGTCAGAGAAATCTCCTACAGCTGTTGGTCCCACGGCCCCCCGACAAAACAGCGGTTCGAAATCAGGGACATCTGGAACAACGTCTGTTGGTCCCAAGACCCTAAACAATTCTAAAACAGAGCTAGGTTTGAAGTCCGAGAAATGCCATACTACAGCCGTTCACCGGGTTCCACGGCCCCATTGAGACAAAACAGCATTTCGAATGAAGTTCGAGGAATCTCGAACTAAATGACATTCATGAGAGCCATTCCTCGGCTCTCTAGATATATATTAATGACATGAAGGACTCCGCTTTATAAACCATTCATACTGAAGAAATACAACTATCATTTATATCAAGATGTCATAAAATGCTCCCTTGGGTTTATTTGTTTGCCATAAAACATGAAGTCGTAGGTTTTTATTGCCAGTAATAAAATGGCTGAAAGTGCCCCCTCCCCCCTTTATAAATGTCTATAAATTGGTATAACCTAATTTATCTGAAATAAATAAACTGGATCAATTAGCAATCGCATATGATTTTCTTGATTAATTAAACATGGCCCAGTAACAAAGTCAAAATGTTATAGATTTTCAGGAAGTCAAAATATACGAAAGTAGGTCATCGTTGTGACGTCTTCAGGTGAATCGAAAAATGGCCAGAACAATGAACACGCGTTATTTTACTGCCGTTTCCTTTGTGTTGTGCTCGTTTTTTGGTAAGATATTTTTTTCTAGTTTCAATATATTCATTATTCTTAATTGAGCGTTTTAATATTCTTCTGCACTTCAGTTAGTCACTGTGCAGTTGTGTTTTATATACACAACAGTGCGTAAAATCACAGGAGCTTGAAATCCTATCAATAAATGTCTGTAAATAGTAAAACAAAATGTCTGTAACTCCCAGACAAGGGCTTCTCTCGTAAAACAAAATGTCTGTACACTAACAGATAAGAGCTTCTCTCATACTATTTACAGACATTTATTGATAAGATTTCAAGCTCCTGTGATCAAATTCATTTGGTATTTTGTGATCGATACATTTAAGAAGGTACATGTAATATTAACTGGTACATGACTGTGTATTCGAGAACTACACATTGTCATAAACGAATCTGTGTGTATTTAAATCTCCTTGTTTTAGGCATAGAATAATTTTAGTTGTCCACTGTAAATATAATGTAAATATTTTAATTTTGGGTGTACATTCAATTTATAGTTTACAAATTCAATTTCAAATTCAAACTTTTATTGTCTTAAATTAAAATTATAAAGGATTTGTGACAAAAACAAATAAAAACAAAAATACAGGTATGAAAAAATATTGTCATGAGTCCCCTGCCCTCAGTTCTAGCAACTGTTTAATGGAGAAACTGTATTTTGTCTACTTTCTTAGGTGTTGATGGGCTACACATAAAGTTTCAAATTACAGGTTTATTTGCCCCCCCCCCCCCAAAAAAAAAATGTTTGTTATCAATGAAAATATAAAATCTTGCGAAACAGTTGATATACATTGTAGTATTAAGAAATAAATAATTAAATATAATTAAGAATACCAACAACTTGAGCTGTTGGATGAGGAAAAATGTAAATACACCAAGCTTAAAGATGACCAAAAATGATAATAAGAAAATAGCTGATGTGTACTTGGTATAGATATTTAGATACATGGTGTGTGGCAAATTCGGGTCAAGATTTTACAAATCCGGCGGAGATATTGGGTCGGGATTTTTTGATACTGGAGAATTCCGGTCAGGATTTTAAAAAATTATGCAGATTTTTATAAAACACTGGGAGAATTCAGGTTGACTTTTCACAATAAAAGGCCGATCACAAGAAACGATTTATTTCTGGAATAATTTCTGGTATGTAATTTTAGCTTTCCTGGATATTTTCGGGTCACAAATTCGATACAGGGTGGATAATTTTGGGTATCGGTTTCAAGTTCACCGACACACCCCCGTCATAAAATGGTCAAGTTACCCCCGAGCCCTCCCCCCCCAAAAAAATATGCATAAAATCTGTAATATTAGTTGAATGCATATAAAAAAGATAAAACTGCCTGGAGCTTTTGGCCGCCTACTGGCCTTCCTCAGCATGTTTATTATTTTTATCCTGCAATAAGGCAATTTCCGGTCTAATAGCACGGGTAGAATAAATTTTAGTCGTATTGGGTCAATGACCAAAAGTAGTATATAGGAGGTTGTGGAGGAGTAGGTTGTGGTGCTGTGGAACCGGAAATGACGTCACAGGAAATAACGTCTTCGGAACTGGAAGTCACGTGACCGGAACCGAAAGTACCCCGAAGTGGTTTGCGCGAATGTGCAACCGGAAGTAGTGGTTTCCCCCGGTATTTTTCCTTTTTTTGTTGACGGAAGTGATGTCAGTCACGTGCTGGGACCAGGATGTGTCGTCTGCGCATGCTTGACGAGAATTCGGATTGGATTATCTCCCTTTTTCCCGCGCTGTCATCGGTCTGTATAGGGTAAGGGTCTCGCATTGAGTCTCTAGGGACGGCTACGTTCACTGTTATGTCGAAGTCCGAGAGTATTCGAAGTACAGAGGGTTATCTCCCTTTTCCCGCGCTTTTCATTCCAGGTAAAGTTTTCCGTTTGTTCAAGGGAAGTCCAATGGTAAGATTGGATTATGGCCCGTTACCCCAGTTCCGGTTGATGCTGTTGCTGCACGTCGTTGCTCTTCTCTTGCTTTTCGCTGCTCATCCATGCTCTTCTCTTTCTCTTCACTGCTCATTGCTGCTCATCGCTACTCATCTCTTGCTCCCTGGTGCTCTTCGTTGGTCATCCCTTTCTCCGTGCTGCTCTTCGCTGCTCATCTCTTGCTTCGTACTACCCTTCTCTTGCTCCTTGTTACTCATCATAGCTCTTCTCTTGCTTCTTCCTTTCTACATGCTGCTCATTTCTACTCATGACTATACTCACATGCTCATTTCGGTTTTTGTGGTGCTACTTGTCGCTGTTTTCGCTGTTGCTGCTGCTCTTGCTGTTTGTTGCTGTTCGTCATCGCTCGTCTTCTCTTGCTCATCGCGGTTCTTCTCTTGATCCGTGCTGATCATCTTGCTCATCGCTTCTCTTCACTGCTCTTCTCTTGCTCTTCGGTACTCTTTGCTGCTCTTCTCTGCTCATTGCTGCTCTTTTTTACTCATCTGTTGCTCCCTGCTGCTCTTCGTTAGCCATCTGTTGCTCCTTCCTTCTTTCTCTATGCTGCTCTTTGCTGCTCATCGCTACTATACTCAAGTGCTCATTTGGTTTTGTGGTGCTACTTGTCGCTGTTTTCGCTGCTGCTGCTGCTCCTGCTGCTTGTTGCTTTTCGTCATCGCTGCTCTTCTCTTGCCCATCGCTGTACTTTTCTTGCTCCGTGATGATCATCGGGGCTTTACTCTTGCTCATGACTGCTCTTCACTGCTCTTCCCTTGCTCTTCATTACAGTTCGCTGCTCTTTTCTGCTCATTGCTGTCTTTGCTACCCATCTCTCGCTCCCTACTGCTCTTCGTTGGTCATCTCTTGCTCCTTCCTTTCTCTATGCTTTCTTTACTGCTCATCGCTACATTTCGTTTTTTTTTTGTGCTACTTGTCGCTGTTTTCGCTGCTGCTGCTGCTGCTGCTGCTTCTTGCTGTTCATCATCGCTGCTCTTATCTTGCTCATAGCTGTTCTTCTCTTGCTCCGTGCTGATCATCGGTACTCTACTCTTGCTCATCGCTGCTCTATACTGCTCTTGTCTTGCTCATCACTGATCTTCTCTTGCTCTGTACTGCTCACCGCTGCTCTTCTCTTGCTCCCTGTTGCTCATCGCTACTTTTCTCTTGCTTCCTGCTGCTCTTCGTTGGTAGTCTCTTGCTCGGTCATTTCTCTATGCTGCTCTTTGCTGCTCATCGCTACTCATGACTATAGCGGGGAGCTAGAGATGAGTAGCAAAGAGCAGCAATGAGTACCGAAGAGCAAGAGAAGAGCATTGAAGAGCAGCGATGAGCAAGAGTAGAGCACCGATGATCAACACGGAGCAAGAGAAGAGCAGCGATGATTAACAGCAACAAGCAGCAGGAGCAGAAGCAGCAGCGAAAAAAGCGACATGTAGCACCAAAAAGAAACCGAAATGAGCACGCGAGTATAGTCATGAGTAGAGATGAGTTCTTCTTTATCTTCCTTATTTCTTTTATTACAAAATGTTGCTTTTTTTACGGTGCCAGTTTTGTCTGTTGATTTTTTTTATTTCCCTGTTTACATGTATTCTATTATATACATTTTTCTACATTTTTCCACGTTATAATTTTCTTTCTTTTCTCACTCCTTCTCTATTATGCCATGTAATTATGGCGTCACTGTGCACAATTGTTAGAAGCGTCCATTGTAACGTCGTGGACAAATAATAAATATGGTGATGAAGGCCAGTATCGCGACCAAAAGCTCCTGGTAGTTTTACATGTTTTAGCGTTTTTATATGTTAATAAATAGTATATAAATATTTATTACTTTTTAAAGTTAAACCTCACCTAAGCAAAGCATTTTTACATAAATAACAGTGAATTCCTCAGATCTGCAACCTTTTTACCTCACTTGGCCAAAGGCCATGTGAGCTTTTGTCATCACTTGGCGTCCGTCCGTCCGTTAACATTTCACATTTTAATCTTCTCCTCTGAAACCAAATGGAATTAAACTTTGCAGGAACATCTATGTAAGGTCCTTTATAAAATTTGCTCATTTCGTCCCGATCGGACAACAAACATGGCCGCCATGGGCACTTGTTGTTTCTGAAAATCTTTTCAAAAATCTTTTCCTCTGAAACTGCTTGGCCAAATTGAACGAAACTTGATAGGAAGCATCTATGGGAGGTTCTTTACAAAGTTTCCTCACTTCGTCCTGATTGGTTAACAAACATGACCGCCATGGAAAATTTTTGTTTCTCATTGGTTGATTTAAAAAAAAAAATTCTGTGGAACTGCTTGGTCAAATGGAATGAAACTTGACAAGAAGCATCTGTGGGAGGTTTTTACAAAGTTTTCTCATTTTGTCTAGATCACGCGACAAACATGGCCACTGTGGCCATTTCTTGTTTTTGCTAGGTGAGCCTCTAGTTCTTTAAAATTTTTTTATTTTTATCTTTGGCTTTCTGAGGTTTTTATGACAGGATTATACATGTTATAGGTTAGAGGGTAACTTATTGATTCTTGACATGTATATTTCCGAGCCTGAAATCTTCTATAATTTTTTTAATGCATTTTTTGTTTTTTTGGGGGGGGGGATAAAAATTAAATCATTCCCTCCCTTCACCTCTAAAAACCAAACCTTTTGTTCCAATTCAGTCCACTGTTAACAATATTGGAATGCAAATTTGTTACATTATTGTCTAATTATATACATATATATTATATAGTACATGTAATATTTGTCTTGCAAGACAAAGTTGTTTAAAATATTGATCTTTTGTGAAATCAATGTCATCTGTTGCAAATTGATCCGTCAATACAATGTCACGCGTTTTCTGATGATACAAGTTTGTATCTCATTATAATAATCTTTATTTTGCAAACAATACCCATTTGGGTCATAGCAATACAAATGTCACATACAAAAAAACATATTTGAACATCAATAAAGATGATCCACTGGAATCGAAAAACGTCTTGAATAGTGATATTTCTAAAATTCACAAATGGTCTTCTGAGTGCATGGTTGGTTTCTTTTAATCCTCAAAATACTGAGACCATGACTATCTCAAGGAAATTTCATAAATCATATCATCCAAACCTATATATGAATGATAATCTGGTTTCTGAGGTTTACTGTCATAAGCATCTTGGAGTTTATATATCCAATGATGGCACGTGGCACAAACATATTGACTTGATTACTGAAAAGGCCTACAGACGTTTAAATGTATTACGCAAATTTAGATTTATTCTTGACGGACAGACACTTGAGACAATTTATGTCACATATGTTAGACCAATATTGGAATATGCCGATGTAGGGTGGGACAATAGCATTAATATATTAATACTGTAAATTTGGAAATTATTGCGATGTTTTTATTATTGCGAAAAATGCGACAGGGTGGTAAATGGCAATAATTTAAACTTGCATTTTCGAATTGTTTATATGAATGAAGCGGGATTTTTCTCAATATCGCAAAAATTAAAATCGCATTTTGGTCTAAATTGACAAAATCGCAATAATAAATGTACGCAATAATTTCTGAATTGACAGTAAATAAAACTGAAAAGGTTCAAAAAGAGGCCGCCGGGATTGTGACCTGAGGCACTAGATTGGTCTCCTTGAGTAACTTATACACTGAGACTGGTTGGGAATAACACAGATTACTTTACTTCTATGAAATGAAAAAGAAAGCTGTATCAGCATATCAATCAGCACCTCTTTATAAAAAATATTGTTAACTCCCCCCTTTGCCAGTGCGGTGCTATCGAGTCTATTGATCACTATTTTCTTCACTGTCCGCGTTTCGACCTCCAGCGTCAGCAGCATATTGAGTACATTGTAGATTTGACAGTAGGATTCTTCTCTTCGGGTCTCATCATTTTAGCGATGAACAAAACATAGAACTTTTCTTGGCAGTTCAGTCATATATTATGAGTAGCAAACGATTTGCTAGACAGTAACAAATACTCATCATTATTCATCAACATTCCAGTGCATGTTATCTATCAAAATTTTGCATTATTTCTTTAAATTTTTTTTGAATGTATTGATTCAGAATACATAATCTTCATATTTTTTATACGACCGCAAAATTTTTGCGGTCGTATATTGGTATGACGTTGGCGTCGTCGTCGTCGTCGTCGTCGTCGTCTGCGTCGTCGTCCGTCGTCTGTGGCGTCGTCCGAAGACATTTGGTTTTCGCACTATAACTTTAGTATAAGTTAATAGAAATCTATGAAATTTAAACACAAGGTTTATGACCACAAAAGGAAGGTTGGGATTGATTTTGGGAGTTTTGGTCCCAACAGTTTAAGAATCAGGGGCCAAAAAAGGGCCCAATAAGCATTTTTCTAGGTTTTCGCACAATAACTCTAGTATAAGTAAATAGAAATCTATGAAATTTTAACACAAGGTTTATGACCACAAAAGGAAGGTTGGGATTGTTTTTGGGAGTTTTGGTCCCAACAGTTTAGGAATTAGGGGCTAAAAAAGGGCCAAAATAAGCATTTTTCTTGGTTTTTTGCACAATAACTTTAGTATAAGTAAATAGAAATCTATGAAATTTAAACACAAGGTTTATGACCACAAAAGGAAGGTTGGGATTGATTTTTGGAGTTTTGGTCCCAACAGTTTAGGAATTAGGGGCCAAAAGGGTCCAAAATTAAACTTTGTTTGATTTCATTGAAAATTGAACTATTGGGGTTCTTTGATATGCCGAATCTAACCGTGCATTTAGGATCTTAATTTTTGGTCCCGTTTTCAAATTGGTCTACATTAAGGTCCAAAGGGTCCAAAATTAAACTTAGTTTGATTTTAACAAAAATTGAATTCTTTGGGTTCTTTGATATGCTGAATCTAAAAATGTACTTAGTTTTTTTTATTATGGGCCCAGTTTTCAAGTTGGTCCAAATCGGGGTCCAAAATTAAACTTTGTTTGATTTCATCGAAAATTGAACTATTGGGGTTCTTTGATATGCCGAATCTAACCGTGCATTTAGATTCTTAATTTTTGGTCCCGTTTTCAAATTGGTCTACATTAAGGTCCAAAGGGTCCAAAATTAAACTTAGTTTGATTTTAACAAAAATTGAATTCTTTGGGTTCTTTGATATGCTGAATCTAAACATGTACTTAGTTTTTTTTATTATGGGCCCAGTTTTCAACTTGGTCCAAATCGGGGTCCAAAATTAAACTTTGTTTGATTTCATCGAAAATTGAACTATTGGGGTTCTTTGATATGCCGAATCTAACCGTGCATTTAGATTCTTAATTTTTGGTCCCGTTTTCAAATTGGTCTACATTAAGGTCCAAAGGGTCCAAAATTAAACTTAGTTCGATTTTAACAAAAATTGAATTCTTGGGGTTCTTTGATATGCTGAATCTAAACATGTACTTAGTTTTTTTATTATGGGCCGAGTTTTCAAGTTGGTCCAAATCGGGGTCCAAAATTAAAGCTAAAAAGGGGGTAAATTATTTTTTTTTTGGGGGGGGGGGCAATTCTCCACAGCATATTGTATTACACAAAAGCAAAAAATTGAATATAAATTCAAATCATATGACCAATTCTAAGTTCTTTATTTCAGTTATTCTGTGTCAGAAACCTATTATGTGTCAAATATTTGAAGAAATTTTCAATTGCACAGTATTGCGCAATAGCAAGAAATTGATATGTGTGCCCTGTTATCAAAACTTTATTATTAACAAATTCCATTGGAAATTTGCCAATATAAAATGTGCTGATGAAGCTTTTTTGTTTATCTTATCTAAACTGCTTTTAATATGTATATTTAAAATTTGCCATCCATGACTATGATGTCATTTTCTATTTTAATATGTTATGGTGTAATTAAATGGGCTGTTATGGTTGCAAAGTATAAAGAAATGGGGGGGGGGGGTTGAAAACAAAATTTGGGGGGGGGGGGGGTAAATGAGAAATTGGGGAGGGGGTAATTTTTTCTCATTTCATATTTCATAAATTAAAAAGAAAATTTCAAATTTTTTTTAGCAAAAAAAGGGGGGGTTACAATAAATTTTATTGTTTTTTGTTTTTTTTTGGGAGAGGGGGTCAATGTGCAACTTCATAGTGTATTGCACAAAAGCTAAAAAGGGGTAAATTATTATTTTTTTTTTTTTGGGGGGGGGGCAATTCTCCACAGCATATTGTATTGCACAAGAAGCAAAAAATTGAATATAAATTCAAATCATATGACCAATTTTAAGTTCTTTGATTTCAGTTATTCTGTGTCAGAAACCTATTATGTGTCAAATATTTGAAGAAATTTTCAATTACACAGTATTGTGCAATAGCAAGAAATTGATATGTGTGCCCAATTTTAAATTTTAAATTGGTTATTTCTGATTTATATATAAAAACAAATAATACTGATATGGTTTGAATAGGTAAATTAAAAATTTTTAAGTTCTTAGACAACATTCATTCTGTGTCAGAAACCTATGCTGTGTCAAATATTTATTCACAATCCAAATTCAGTATTGTATCAAGCTTGAATGTTGTGTTCATAATTGCCCCAACTATTCAGGGTTCGACATCTGCGGTCGTATCTAGCTGCGCCCAGCGGAGCATTTTATTGTAGGTTACGAATTTATTTAAGCCCAAAACTTGTTTCCGAATCCTATATTGATTATATAATTGTATTGTATATTACATAATTGCGTAGTGGTCCCTAGGTCCCCGAGGGTATTCGCCAACCCAGTCGTCAGACTTGTCTGACATGATTTTTCATTGACTTGTTATAGAAATTACCAGTATTTAGGAAAATTCAAAAATAATAGAATTACTAAGGGTTCATTCCTTGTATTGCACATGGTAGATCTCCTTAGCTGAAATTTGGCTTCCTATTTAGGTATTTTTGGTTATGAGTACTTCTTGTTTTAAAATAAGTTTTGGTTTTTGGTCTTCCAAATGTTTCGGTTTTAATTCTGCTGATGAGAGGTAACTCCTTGAAATGCGTCGTATACAGCATAGTATAAATTTACTATATCTAATATTAGTATCTTTGGATTGTTATTTTATATTAGTTATCTATATGGTTTATACTTTTAATTATTGTATGTTTTATTGAATTAATTAATAAAATATGTTTACACCAATGTCACGTGTTTTGGAATCAATCCACTACACCCGTTCTCTCATTTAATAAGTGATACTTAACAGTTGAATGAAAATAAATAAATAAATTAATTAATTTAATAAAAGAAAAATACCTAGTAGTATCAGTCTTTATTGCAGAACAGAACAAAAACCCAACTTGATTATTAATACAAACAACACAACACAAACATAATCATACAACCTTATTTAATTCTAAATGTGAAAACATGCACCTTATTCTATTATAAAAATAACAATATTGCACACAAATCATAAATTAATATTGCCATGAGGCCGTAAGCACGAGGGAGCGATGTGTATATCTGTTTTATACCCTTGTAATAATTAAGCAGAAGGCCGTTGATATGGATTTTACCTTATTCAATGCAGGAAAAAGATAAAAGTGTGGAAAGTTATGCGCCATATCTCGTCTGACAATAATAATCTTATTGTACACTATTTCCATGTAATGACAAATTGTGTGACTCAACCCTACTACTGGATCCGCATCTTCTGAATATAATTGTAATCATCTCTCTTTTACGGACAACTATTAATTAGCATAGGTCATCAGACGCAACGATAATATCAATCCGAATGTCAGTCTTTAAAAATGAAGCACACTCCAGATTGTCCGGTGCGAAAGATTACAAGAAATACCGATGGTAAGAAAATATTCAAGAATTTCATTTGACTATCTGATCCAAGATTCCTCAAAAGTTGAACTGCCCATTGGCCCGTGTTGGCTCGGGTCGTTTTAAATTACGACTATTTCTGCGAATCAAGCCAACACAGTCATCTTAAGCCATACCAAATTGATCTTTGTTTTTCCCTGCTCCGATTTTTGGACTATGTAAATTTTACTGAAAATTCGCCCCAAATTTTTCATTTTTCAATAAATTAGAAATAAGAATTGTTCGCCCGCTCCTAAAATTTTGTAAAAATTGGGATTTTTCTCTTTTTTGCAATATTTTACTCTAAAAAAATGTGTACCTCACGTAAATTTGATATTATTTTGAAAAAAATAAATCCTCGAGAAAAAAAAGAATTGAAATCCCCCCGCTCGCACCTATTTTTGCCATCCAAAAATCAAAAGAACGAAAAATTAATTTGGTGTGGCCTTAACATTTATAATCAAATTAATTTACTTTCACTGTTTCAGTATCGAGTGTGTACTCCGGGGAATGCTGTAAGGCCTTTACTGGTATAACCGGCGAGGAACATCCGGCAAAATGGTGTTCGGAATATTGTTGTCATGATGTAAAAACCCTGTTATTGGAATATGATTGTTGTGACAATGAGTATCTGCGAGCAGACGAAAGTATGCGGGATAGCTTCTGTGTTCAGTGGTGGGAAGAACACTTGTAAGTATTGTCTTAAAATACAAAAAACCTAGATATGAATGGGTTGGAATTTGGAGGACCTTAGACGATGGGGACATGGACATTAAATTCTACTTGCTTTGTATTAATTAGCTGCTTGTGATTGGCCAAAAAATGAACAGTACCTTTTAATTTTTGGCCGGGTTGCACATCCGGGTTATAGTATGGTGAATGTCGGGCGGGCGGCGGCGGCGGGCGCGCGGGGAAAATGGGTACCTATTTTGTGAAATCAACTCCTTCTACAGTTTTTCACCCACATCCTTGAAACTTCATAGAATGTTTCTATATATATTGAAGATGTGCACCTCACTTTATGGAATTATTTCAGGAATTATTTCCCATTTTTCCAAACTTTGGAACTTAGTCGTTTTTTATTGACATCTTCAATAGAGGGTACCTATTTTGTGAAATCAACTCCTCCTACAGTTTTTCACCCACATCCTTGAAACTTCATAGAATGTTTTTATATATATTGAAGATGTGCACCTCACTTTATGGAATTATTTCAGGAATTATTTCCCATTTTCCCAAACTTTGGAACTTAGTCGTTTTTTATTGACATCTTCAATAGAGGGTACCTATTTTGTGAAATCAACTCCTCCTACAGTTTTTCACCCACATCCTTGAAACTTCATAGAATGTTTCTATATATATTGAAGATGTGCACCTCACTTTATGGAATTATTTCAGGAATTATTTCCCATTTTTCCAAACAAGTGTTTATCAACATGTAATCAAATCAAATATTGCTTAGTTCACCTATTTCTAATTAAATTGATGGCTGCCTCTGTGCTCGTACACCAACATACAATGTGTCTGATTTTGTCTATATAAATATTCATGACTGCCAATGTGCAATATGATCTTGAAATCACCTTTGTCACCACTACAGTAAACACCCAGCAACCTGGCCATTTGTGTCTTTGACCCATTTTTAATTTTTCATTTAGGAAAATAGTATTAATTTTAGTCATTTTAGATAATTTACGTCTACGAAGGTAGAAGAAAGTAAGTATGATGGTGTAAGGATTAATTCCGTCTTTCAAGAGTAGAGCGCTGTTTCACTCATGAAAAAGAAGCAATTTCTTAGACTCGTAGAACAAATTCCAGACCCCCAATAGCGACTCGTGTAAGAAGCTATTAGTGTTTCCTCATCGGAATTTCATTCTTTTAACCATAGGTACCTTCCTGTTCTGAACGGTATTTTAAGTTTTATATTATCAGGTACGTTCATGCCCTGATTGATGCCATAGGTACGTTGTTATCCTAATTAATATTATATTTTTTATGATCATAGCTACGTTCCTGTCCTTATTGGTGTTGGTGTTTTGCTGATTGGTATATTGACATGCTGCTGCTGTTGTTGTGGATGTTGCAGACGACAACGACCTGGTTTCATCGTACAGAGGCAGGCATCAGGTGATAATTTTAATCTGTTTCAGATTTAGCCCATCCATGTTTCCTCATAAAAAAGAGAGAAAACATATAACCTTGTTTCTGAAATAGTAATAGTTATACATTTAACTTGACAAACAAGTTTAAAATCGTGGCATCAAAAGTTGACACACATGAAAGAAGTTACCGTTCTGTCCCCAGAGATTGGCCAACTTATATTTATTGCGTTTTTATTATTTTACCTGGTTTAGGGACGAGATCAAAAGTTCAATGTAGGATAAAAAACTTAATTCACATAGTTTTTTTCACTGACCACCCCCACCCACCTCTTAACTTAATTTTGGAAAAATTGATTGACCAATATGGGCATATGCTTTGAGAGTATACTTTCTGAATCATGGGTCCTGTTTTTCTTCAACAATGTATGATGGCTTTTATTTGCTTTAAAAGTCCAAACATATGTTAGGGCCGAACTTGAATCCGTATTTTTCAATCCGAAAATCGATGTCGGATAACAAAACTTGCAGCGATTTTTATCCCCAACCCCCAAACTATTTGAATTAAGTTTTTTATCCTACATTGAACTTTTGATATCGTCCCTTACCTGGTCCGAGGTCAATTGTATGCCGAAGACCCTTCTTCATAAACACGACACACTTATGATTCGAGTCGACAAAAAATATCACCTTGCTAGCACTGTAAACTCTCGTTTCATATGTACATGTATATTTCATAGGTTTCACCTTGATATATGAGGCAATGTAACAACCCACTTTGAAAAAAATACGCACTTTGATTTGTTTTTTTTAGATCAAACCTAAAACGAACGAGGCTAGTACATGAAATGATCTAGGTAAATTTGAATCTCTAACTCAAACTGGCCATACCATTTCATTTTATTGGAAAGAAAATGCTTTGGCACAATACAAAAGTCTCATGTAAACGAACAGTCTCGATTTCATCACTGTTCGGCAATGTAGTTTATGTGCAAAAAATCTCTTATTTAATCACATCTAGCCGAAAAGGACCACACGAGGTATTGCCGTTGTCTGTCGTAATCCTTAAACATTTCTTTAAAGAGTTTCTCTGAAACTAATGGGCCAGTTCGGACCAAACTTTGGTGGAATGGTCTTCGGGTGCCCCCTTCTAAAATAAGTCTGGCATCACCGACTTCCAACCAGCATGGCTGGTTCTACTAAAAAAAAGGAGGGGGGTGAATTTAAAAAAAATTCTTCTTCTATACTAAAAATTATACGACAAGACGAAACCAAAGTTTGAAGCAATGGTCCTTAGGTAGCCCTCTTTTAGATTTATGTCAACTAAACCATAGCCGCCATAGCCGAACTCAGTTTAAGATAGGAAAATTCATTTAAAAATCATCTTGTCTGAAATCACATGTCCATTGGAACCAGATTTGGCAGTAATGGTCCTTATATGGTTCTCTTTGAGAAGTGTGACCTATAACCCAGATTGTCCACCAAGATGGCAGCCACAGCCGAATATAGTTTAACACAGGACGGTGTGGGAAAATTCATTAAAACATTTTCTTATCTTAAATCACTTAACCAATTGGAACCAGACTTGGCAATGGTCTTTCAGAATTGTGTCCAATTACCTGGACTGTCAACCAAGATGCGCACAACAGCCAAACTTAGTTTAAGATAGGACCCTTTAGGAAAATTCATTTAAAAATATTCTCTGAAACCGCTTGGCCAGTTTGAACCAGACACAGCAATAATGGTCCCTAGCCCTAGATGCCCCCCCCCCCCCCCCTCCCTTTTCAGAGTTGCTTGGTGACACAGACTATCCTTATACATGTATGGCCCCCTTTCAGAGTTGCGTCTGATAATATGAAATTCTAATTCTAACTACTAAGCGAAAGAGAGTCAAACATGACAGCAGTGATGTTTATCCTATGACCAAGACTGTCAACTAAGATGGCCACTTGTGCCTTACATAGGATCGGTGGAAAATTTCACCGTTTGATAGTCTTCTTCTGTCAAGCTTGATCCAGTTTAAGCAAATCTTGGCAGCAATCGTATTTACATGTAAATGATCTAATATAAAAAAAAATGGACAGGTACTCCATTTATGGCTGTTGATTAGCAAATTGAATACTGGCTCCTGGTAGCCTTAAGTTGTTAATTCCGCTATAGTCACAAATTTCCTTTGCCAGTTTGACAACTAGTTCACGAAATTAGTGAATAAGATTTGTTTTTGTTTTCTTTCAGGACCAGTAGTGATGGTACAACAACAACAGCAGTCCACGGGCATGTCATTTGATTCAGGACTGCATGCCGGATATGACCAGTAGTAAAAGAGGACCGAAATTTTCCTGGCCAATTTTCAAAAATTGTGAAACAGTTGAAGTAGAATTATGTGGTGATTTTTGTGTGGCCAGTGGGAAAACAACCATGTTATCAGCCTTAGTTAAACCAAGTTAACCCAAGGGAGATAATTATATTACTCCTTTGGAATGCTATTATCTCCCTTGGAGTATCTTTATTAAGAGAGATAAGTGATTATTATTTCTCATTCTTGTAAATAGTGTATAAAAAGGTTTTGCTTCAAATAAAATTAATAAGGTTTTGAAAAATTTCCACAATTTGGATAATTTTATATTATTATGAGTTCTTTATAAGCACCTTTTGTAGTCTTTTTGTGCTTTTTATTTTATATTCATTTGTTAGCAAACATAATTATTGAAATTTAAGTAATTTTAGTAGATAAGTCATTTAAGTAGTGAATGATACTGTTTGGTATTGTTTTATTATATCTCATACTCAATTGATATTTACTGGGTGTCTCACATTAACTGCAGCTCATTTTTTTGGGGAAAGTGTGAAACATTTCTCCACATTGTCAGTAAAAACTTAAACTGTATCTTGTATTTTTTTATGCTGATTAATTATTGATTTTCACTGCAGAAATGCTTCAGATTTTCTACAAATTTTTGTGCATGTGTGATTCAAAGAGTTCAAAGGGACCAAAATGGAGACCTGGAGATCCTGACCTTGAATATTTTTTTCATCCATTAAAAGTATTATTAAAAATTTCTGGTTGATATAATACATATATTAATAAAATATTACACTATAAAGTGGGACTGGACTCCCTATCGCTGGACAATCTCCAACCAGGCCCTACATGGATCTGTCACTGATTGATGATTTACGGACGGATCGACTATGAGGAAGTATCGACTTTGGACCGGATAGGTTTTGAGACGGATCGACCTGATACCATTTTACCACATACAAATGTCATATTACAACTTTTATTCGCAAAAGTTTGAGCTGTTGTGACATGTACGAGTTGTAGGGAATAGCTAATCATTATTTGATTTATTAATTTGAGACAAAATTTTCGTAAAACCTCTTCACCAAGAAATCAGTTGCATTATGTAGGAAAACCCAGTTGTTAATAGTTTTAAACTTTTATTCAACTGTTTCTAGACTTATAAGTTAAATTTTTAATAACACACAATTATATGTAATATATGCAATATTGTTGAAGATGAAGTCATTTCTTTTTTCATTGCCCTAAATTTAACCAACCTAGCTAGAAATTTATTATTTAGCATCATTGAAAGAAATGATCGTAACTTTCTTAATTTGTCAGATTCAAATAAATCATATTATATTCTTAATCCAATTCAAGATCTTTTATCTGATATCTTTTCCTTTATAAAACAATCATTAGAATTAAGATAGGAGGTCCATGTCGGTCAAAGACTCTTTCTTTTTTATGCTTTATGTGTATATATTGAAAATATTACCGTGGTATCTTTTATTTGTATTGTTTTTAAGGATAATCGCTGTTCTAGTAGGAAATAAATAGGATTTGAAATTGGTGTTTTAGTTTGAGAGAACATACGAATGGTAAACAAATAAGCAAGAACAAAATATAGGTTCATGTGCTCATTTTAGAGCTAAAAGGCCTTGAAAATTTGCAGGAAATGGGTTTTCTCTGGATTTTTCATTGTCTTTGCATTGACAACTTCAGTCTCTCAAAAATGTATGAAAAAATAAAAAGGATTTTATAAAAGTTTGTCAAATACCATTTTAAGGTATATATGAGTGAATTATGAAAGAAAAAGTGGGGGTTCATGGGCAAAAAATTTCATGTTTAAGAAATGGATAAAACCCGTGGATTCCGAAAATCTGACAAAAAGACCATATGGGAGTAATATGCATTAAAATAAATAACATTATAAAAAAATAAATGATAGAAATAATCTGTGATTGAAATTTTTTATAGGAGACATGGAGATGCATTTAGGAGTTTCAGGATTATTGCTAAACTTGGAAAATCTTAACAAAAATAATGATTTATAATTTGAAAACGTCTGGCAGTCACGTCTTTAACCTGCCACGCCACCTGCCCCTTAAAAGGATACATTCTAGTTTACAAATGTATAAAAATTAGCAGAATGAATTATGTTTTGTTAGGAATGACTCTGAATTAATTTATATATTGACAGCTATGGACAGTTTATCTACCCTACACTTTCTTATCTTCTATTTGGAAAGGGAGGGGTATAAATTGCTTTAAACTTGCATCTCCATGACAACCATTTCAAAAACATGACTGTAGGATTCACCTTTTTCAAAACACTTGAACATGATTTTGAAATGTCATCGAAAAATATGTTTCGGATTCTTAAAATAAATCCCCTGATAGCCACTGGAAAAACTGGATTCTTTAAAATTTAATCAAAACAAACGTTTTTGTGTACATGTAGTCGATTTTTTTTTCTGTCTTTTACTATTGGAGACCAGAGTAAGATCTCAGCATATTAAATACAAAAATATTTTTATACTTTTTCTAGTTGTATGTGGAATTTAATTGTGATGTTTCTTTTTCCATATCAATTTGATTGTAGAATTTTAATTAAAGAAAAGTATACAAACGTTGTTTTCCCTTTGATATTTGAAGAGAAAGGTATGCTAAATATTCAGTGATTACTATTTTGTATACGCCCGCTCCAAAGGAGAGGGAGCTCTACTGTTTTACCCTTATGGTTCCCTCTGTCCGTCCGTCCGTCTGTCCGTAACAAAATCTTTCTTCACTCTTTTCTTTGCAACTACTCATCACAGCTGTTTGATATTTTGCCACAAGCCTTCTATATGTACGCCATATTATGGGATACGTTTTTGGACCAAGGCGACATGAACTGCCTGTTTGACGACCTTATGGTTTTGAATACAAAGTTTTTTGTCAAACATTTCTCTGCAACTACTCATCACAGCCGCTTTATATTTTGTCACAAGCCGTTTATAGGTACAGATGATAAGTAGGGGGGATCGTGAAAAAAATTTGATGCATGAGAATATATTATGTGCGGATAACCACAGGACCGTATACCAATAAAAGTGTGAGCTATATGTGTTGTCGTGGTGAAACAATAACAAAATCCTGGAAAGTTACCCTTATGTTATTAAACAATGACCACTATGTGTGAAGAACAAAAAGAGAAACCGACCACATGAACAGTTATAGAACAAAAAAAAAAAAACATCCAGAACTGGCAACCAGTCTTCAATGGTAGAAAATCACACCATACTGGAAGCTCTCTGAATGGCCCCTGAGTAATTCGTGAGTAGTTTAATATGTGTGCTGAGTCTAGCATTGTTTTACCACTAGAAGAGGAAGACATGCTACAAGATTAAAGCTTTATAAAATGTTATTAACGAATTTTCATATGGAAAAAAGAATAGATATGGACCCATGCTATGTAGGCAACATCTACCATCCATAATGACACCAAACAAAGGTTACCCTGAGGTCACCATATAGTCTTTCAAGAACGCAAAACCCACCATACGTGAGCTCTGGGTCGCCTCAATGAAGTAATAAGTAAAAATATCCACCTGATTAGCTATGTACCAAATTGTATGTATAAAGTGACGTAACGAGACTAGACAAAACATTGACCTGCAATTTCCTGACTTGGGACAGGTGTATAATCCACGTGTCGGGATTAAACCAGTTCTTTCTTCTAAGAACCCTCACCTAATTTAAAAACAAAAAGGACATCACAGTATGATATAAGCCACTGGGATCACAATTTGGTGACAAAAGGGGTGGGGTCACATCTTTTTAGGTAACTATTGTAATAGTGCAAGTGGTCGCTTTTTGCAATCCGTGAAATAATTTTTACCCCCCCCCCCCCCTTTCCGGCGATAAATAATGTCTGGTCCCTAAAACATTGGTGCTTTGTAGAACATGAAAAATAAAAATAGTAGGAGCGGTATTAGTTGAACCAAAACATGTCTCAATAATCCGTAGCTTCATTCTGAAAACGATATGTTTATCTTAAAAAACAAAAATATTATGGCCCGGACAAAGATATTTCCCGAAAAAAGATTATTTCTTTACCTTGTGCTCAAGGGTCAAGGTGAAATGAAGACAAGGTCTAATCAAGCTACACCTCCATTATGAATATGATTTGTCTATCTTAAAAAAACAAAAAAGTTATGGACCAGATAAGCTTTTGCCAAAAAGCCTATTATTTCACCTTGAGGTCAAAGATTAAGGTCACATGTAGACCATTCTGATACACGACACACCAACAACCAAATGCCATTAGTTTACCTCAAAGAAAAAAATTGTTATGGCCAAGACAAGCATATTTTCCAAAAAGGCTATTATTTGACCTTTAGGCCAAAGGTCAAGATAAAATGTTGATCATAATGATATGTGACACACCGTCTCATCAAACTACATCTACATATCAAATATGAGTTTAACTCAAAGGATAAAAAAGCTTATTATTTGACCTTGGAGTCCAAGGTCAAGGTCAAATGTTGATCATGATGATACACAACACACCAACATTCCAAATACCATTAGTTTATCTCCACGGACCAAAAAGTTATTGCCAAGACTAGTATATTGTCAAAAAGCCTATCATTTGACCTTAAGGTCAATTTCATGCAAAGGTCATGATCAAGTTGATCATGATGATACATAACACAACGTCTCATCAAGATACATTGTACATCTACATACCAAATATGAGTCTACCTCAAAGGATAAAAAAGCCTATTATTTGAACTTGAGATCATAGGTCAATTTGATATGTTAATCATGATACGCGACCTCAAAGAACAAAAAAGGTTATATTGCCCAGACAAGCATATTGATCCATATTGTCCAAAAAGCCTATTATTTGACCTTGAGGTCAAACGTCAAGGTCAAATGTTGCTTATGATGATACGTGAAACACTGTCTCATCAAAATACATCTACATATCAAATATCATGAGTCTCACTCGAAGGATAAAAAAAAATATGGCCGGGAAAAGCATATTGTCCAAAAAAGCCTATTATTTGACCTTAGGATCAAAGGTCAAGGTAAAATATTGATTATTATGAAATGCGACACACTGTCTCATCAATATACATCTATATATCAAATATCATGAGTCTACCTCAAAGGACAAAACAGTTTGGATTATTAGAAGGTTGTATTAAAAACAGAAGAAGAAGGAGAAACGCTACTAAAACAAAAGATCTCCCTTCTCACGATGATAAAGTAAATTATAATTTATTAGGGTCGTCGTAAACTTTAAATCTGAGAAATACTATCAAAATGAAATGAAAAAAAAAAAATCTGCATTCGTGGTGTTATTTTATTTCAAAAATAGTGATATTTTATTTAAGACACCTTTATGACATTTTCACACATTATTCGTCCGTTGTCACAGCTACAGTTGGGCTTAAATGGAACTGTTTTACCGCTCAAAATACACAAACCACCATAGTTACACACTGGAACATAAAGATAAATTAGAATGATATAAAATGAATAAGTACATTTTCTAAATTTTCCATATAACCAACAAAAACGAAATTCTGGTTTTGATTTTGGTAAGTTGTTCAAACAAGGGGCATCTTAACAGACACTGTCCGAATTGTCAGCGCCACCTGTTGTCATTAATGAATTTGATTATATTAATTAACCTTCACTCAAGTCCTGAAGCGTCAATTCGACGTATTCGAAATAAAATTACAACAAACATACCTTGCTACAAATTATTTTTTGTCTTGGAGCAATTTAGGAGATGCACGAATATCTCCAGATTTAATGTCACTTGCAGTTCATGTAGCCTTTTTATTTAAAAAAAAAAAAATGAAACTTTATTAAAAAGTACATGAAAAACATTTTTCTTATTGTTTCCAATGTAAATATTCATAATTATTCTAAAAAGCTTAAATCATCGTTACTAAAATGGTGAAAAATGGTTACACAATAGTATGGCCAAGTTCTTTGTATCTGTGATCAAAGTTTGAAGTTGCAAAAAAGACTGAAATTTCCTCTATACTGTTAGTTATGTCGCCTTGTCCATAAAAAAATCAAATATGCACGAAAAATAACAAAATTAGCAATTTTCTGGCAAATTAAAAAACGTGTCGACTTCGATGTGCTCAATATATCTTGTTAAAATTTGAAATACTTTGTTAAAAGTATCTTTTAATGGTAAACTTCTGATCAATGCTTAACATATAGCTTCATCTCCTATTTTGTGTTTTAATTTAATGAAGTTTACCCGTGACTTAGTTTTGATATGTTAAAGAATTACTGTTTCGTTTGCAATAAGAAGTCAAGTTTTGATGACAGACAAAGATGAACCAACAGTTCATACCAAGGCCAAAATTAAGTAAAATCTATAAATAGAACATTCTGATTACACCATAGGCTTTATCGTGACGTCCACTTATTATTGTTGGTGGGAACTGGATCTTCTGAAGAGAACCACAAACCATTGACCGGGAAAATTTGAAATAAACTACTAGTATTCAAACATACATGGCCCAAATTGGCAAATTGTTTTGACAGGCTAGTGATTATTAGAAGTTATGACAAAAGACAAAGACCAGTCAACCTCCTCGGTGGTCTAGTGGTAGCGTGCTTGCCTCGAGTGAGGAAGGTCGTGGGTTCGATCCCCGGCCGCGTCAAACCAAAGACATTAAAATTGATATTTGCTTCTTCTCCGCCAAGTACGCGGCATCTAGGAGTAAGAGCAAGGAACTTGACAGCTCGGAGTCAGTATAATGTGTCAGATTGGGGTGATATGTCTTCCTGCGGACAGTTACCTCGTGAGCTAGCCCGTTAAAAATACGACTGAGCGTGTCGGTTTAGTACAAAGCAGGGTTCGTCCTGATATGTACCTAATGGTTGCCACAGGACGTTAAACAATAATTCATCCATCATCATCCAAGACCAGTCAGCACATTTTATATGATAAATCGATAAAAATATATTGTTTATAAAGAACCTCTTCCTAAAATACAGATTTCTACGTACTAGTAGGTAGTAACGATTTGATTTTTGGGGTGCGAGTGGAACTGGAGTCAGCTGGAAAGTATATATATATATATATAATTTTGAATCCTTGATTTTTTTCGCAGCATCTACATGACTTACTGTGTGCGCCGACCATTTTCGTATATTTTTTCCAATTAAATCCATTTTTTCACTGAGTTCCAGTCTTTCCAAACCCTTTCCTTGCCCCCAGAAAAAAACCCCAAATTAAATGTACCTGAAGATGTTTTCCTTTGTTTGCGCCCTTTTCTTGTACATTTGAATGTTTGACATTGATCAGTATCCTTGTTATACTCATGCCACAAAGCTTTTCTTTTGTGGCATTTATCAGAATTCTTCTCTTTACAGTACAAAGAAGCTGTAAAAATAATAAAACATATATATGCATGTATTTGGGTGTGACTAAACATCGAGTTCGAGTAAGAGTTAAAGTTCGAGTTATAATTCGAGTTCAAGTTAATCTTCGAGTTAACACGATATATTGATTTCTAATGTCATTTATCGAGTTGCATTTCGAGTTAAAAATCGAGTTACGGATTAAGTTTAGGGGGAGGTAGGTAAAAATTACCTGTACATAGGCCCAGAAAAATCTTTCAATCTTTCATTTTACCCTATAAAACATGTTAAAGACGCTACTTTTTCGTTTTTTTGAACGCACCCCCAAAAATACCTGCAATTTTTGGGACCCTCCAAAAAAATTAGCAAAATCGAGAAATTTGACCACAAAAAATAGTACTTGCGTACGTGCAGAAAATTTTGGACTGTACAACCCCCCATCCTTTTGGGAATAAGTTATTGTGCGTCGCCGTTTAATCATCTGGACACCGGATATAGGTATCAATGAATCTCAAATGTTTGACCCTGCCTATATGTTTCGCCGAAATTTTGGTCCTGGATTTCTCTTTACGACCTGAAATTTTATTTTCATGTAAACCAAAAATTCCCAGATCGGAACAGGTCCTGCATTTTTTTTCACACCTAAAGTGATCCTTTCTTTTTATGTTGCCCAAAATCCTGGTCCTGCCTTTTTATTTCAAATTATTTTATCCTACCCCCGCCCTCCCACCCTCCCCCCACACACACACCTTAAAACCTTAAAAATCAAATGGTTGCTCCCTAACTGGAACTTTAACTCGAACCGTAACTCTAACTCGAAATGTAACTCGATAAATGACATTAGAAATTAATATCTCGAGTTCACCCGAACTACAACTCAAACTCGAATTATAACTCGAACTCTAACTCGAACTTTAACAGTAACTTTAACTCGAACTCGATGTTTAGTCATACCCCATGTATTTAGTATTGTCAACACTTTTTCAAATATATTTTTGGAGAAATATGATTACTAAACCATTGTAAATGTTGTAAATGTATTTATATTTTGTATTTCATGGGCTTTTAATATAAACTAGACATTGAACCCCCGCGAGCGCGGGAAAATAAGCTTTTTTTTGTGGTGTCCATATTGACTATAAAAATTTGTTGCGGCCATGCCATTCATGGAACAGGAACTCAATATGGATGATGTGGCAGGCTTCCATAAACTTTCCTGTCAAGTAGGTGGTATCAACTGATAGTTTCATGTCTATATGTGCTGCATGTAGTATTCTTAGAAATGAATTTTAATGCAGACTTTAACCAAAGTCAATGAAGCGTGAAATGTAGGTCATCGTGACCAAATTGTCATGGCTGTTCGTTACTACCGAAGATGTATCCACTGATGCAGTAGACTGTATGCCACGTAGAATTACCAAAATGGACCTTAAGGTGCCATCAAAGTCAAAATCTATGACGAAAACACAACTACATAAATTGTCAATATTTTTATTGTTATAATTAATTCTAAACTGGAACTTGATGAAAAGCTTTCATTAAATACACATTTCATAATGCATTACCTTTTTCCTTCAGAATAAATATGAAAATGAAATTGTAGATGTAAACATTTCCTTAGTGACGGATGAATTTTTCAAAAGATGCCATGAGTTAGTTAGAGCATATTTTTGGAAAATAATTGTTCCAATTGTTCCATTGTCATTATGGGCAGGGCAAGCGAGGCTTAATTTTACAAATATATCCAATAATCAGAAGGTGAAAGCATTTTTAGTGTGTGGCTGCTTGTGTTGTCCACGTTTATATTTATCAAAGATGTCCGAGATAAATTTCGTCATTAATTATAAAGATGACCATTTGTTAAAAACATTTTTATCTAGGGCTTACAGTAGAGATATATTTAGACAGGTCACATGACAAATAATTTAAAAATAGATAATGGTTGGTTTTATCACTTTGTGCAAGGTAAACATCCGAGCAATCCAAAAAACAACTAAGTTAGGAATTCCTCTGAACTTTACCTTACATTCTTCATTATCTTCAAAGTTCATAACCTTTACAGTTAGGAGAAATTGCGTTATTGAAGAAAAACAATCCTGAATACATAAAGCGGAAACATCCCACTCGAAGGAGAATGTTTTTAATTTTTTTTATTCTTCTTCCGTAATTTCAAACAGAAATACATTAAAAATATGTGCATACTTGTTTATTTAAATCAATGTGCTAAAATGATGCCTTCGAGAACCTTCTGAGGGATACGTTGGGAGAATTCATATCGGAAAAGTGCATACAAATTCCATTTGCACATAAACAAAACTGTAGTTTAAATTTATAAAAGCAGATTGTCAAATCCGATAATAACCTTTATAATCTGAACTATACATCGTTTATTTTGAACCACGCGTTTTGCCGCCTATTCAGCTAATTCGTAAATTTAGTATTATAGATTGGCCATTGCAATGTCATGGGGAAATATTCTTCTCTTTTTTTAATTAGGTTTTAATATTTGAAAAGATTTATCAATTTTAAGATCAATAATTTTAGAAAGATTGAACAAATTAAACGGGGATCAACTGTTGTAACCGTTAAGGGAAAAAATTCGAATTATTACTTTCTATAAACCTTAGTGTTTGGAATGGATTTTTGGCATTTTTAAGGTATACATGTTAGGGACGAGATCAAAAGTTCAATGTAGGATAAAAAAACTTAATTCACATAATTTTTTTCACTGACCCCCCCACCCCCCTCTTAATTTAATTTGGGAAAAATTGATTGACCAATATGGGCATATGCTTTGAGAGTATACTTTTTGTATCATGGGTCCTGTTTTTCCTCAACAATGTATTTTTGTTTTGTATATTGACTTGAACATCACTTGAATCCGTATTTTTCAATCCGAAAATCGATGTCGGATAACAAAAATTTTTACCCCCACCCCCAAACTATTTGAATTAAGTTTTTTATCCTACATTGAACTTTTGATCTCGTCCCTTAGAATTATAAGAAATTTTTTGTTGGTTAATTAACCCTGTAGGGTCGTCAAGGAAAACATAAAATATTTACAATTTTTATGAAGGTTATATCTTTACACTTCAAAAATTATTCTGAATGGTGAATTTCAAATAGAAAAAATAATGCACTTTAAAATAAAAAATAAATAAAGTGTGAATTGGCTAACTCAGACCTATCTAAAAATTTGTGAAACCATTGTTTTTAAATACACATTGATTAAGGTATGTACTCGAATTTTGTAAAATTCATTCCGTGGCCTGAAGTTTACAGACATTAGTGTGAAACAGTCTTGTTATCACAAGTAAGGTCATATTATGTTTTGTCTTTTTACAACATGAAATTAAAACAAATGGAAATTTCAACAGTTATTGCTATTTTCGCCGCTACTTTCAGCAGGATTGTTTAAGACATATAAACAACAAATGTGCTAAAATACAGCACATTCCCATAATGATACAAAAGTAACAAATCACACAAAATAATTTCACAGCTTCTAAGTACATGTGTATACAAAATAAAAAATTGAAAGAACCTTATACTTATAAATTTGTGTTTCCTACCATTGACTTCCCTGATTTTGCTAACAAGTCTATTTCTCTTTAAAATAGCTACACATTGTTTGGTCTTGCAGTCCTCTCCTTCAGCCTCACCCCATTTTTCTCCCTTTGATTTACATCCTTTATTTACTTTACAACCTGAAAAAATACATGTATAGATGGAATAAAAAAAGAGACATATCATATGAATTACTGAGAAGATCATGGAGCATTCCTTGAAAAATTCATGGCCAACTGAGGCGAGGTTGATGTGAACCATAAATGTTCCATGAGTAAAAAATTAAAAGCTTTCATGTACCTATACTTTTATAGCATTATTTCCCCTTATTTTTCTGTTGTAACGAATTCGCCTAGTGTTTATATTTTCGCCTTACGAATTCCCCTGTTATTTAGATTTTCGCCTAACGAATTCGCCTGGTGTTTAGATTTTCGCCTTAAATACTTCTGTCTCAATAATTTCATTACATTAACTGATGAGAGGGGACTGAGTCGGAATTAATTAAGAACGGGCGACTGTTGGCTACCGACGTACCTTGCAAAAAGGGCACAAAGATTTTAAAAATATTTTTTTGCAGAGAAAAACATTTACCATTGGAACCTTATAATTTGACAAAGCTGTAAATTTCAACTTGTCGCAGAAGTCTGTTCATTCCAGAAAGAACAAAAGGCACAACAAAAAATCCTCTGGCGTCAAACGGCCTTTCGAAATAGCCGGTGTCCGGGGACGCCAAAACACGTGGTACGGGGCTCAAATCCTGTGTCAATTAAAGCCAATCAATACAAAGATTAAAACTGGTTTTTTTATTCATGTAGACGTTGTATCAGTGAATCAAATCTAATAACATTTCATATTTATAAAGTTCAGCTATATTTAAAAGGAATAGAAAAATAGACATGAAAGCTGCATTTATATTCTGTTATAATTACCGAGGCTGATAGCTTCAAATTTTCCGAGGTCTCTACATTCAACCTGTGAACATTCATCAACTGTCTCTTTGTGTCCTTGTGGATAACATTCTTTATGCAGTTTGCATCCTCGGAAAATAGAGAAAAAAAATAAAGACAAAGCACTAATTTTATAAACGCTGAAAGTGATCATGACAATTATGCATACCCGATATCATTTCATTTTCACAAAAATGGTTTGTCATGTTTTTACATTTCAACATTTCAATTTCACTTTAATAGAGATAAAATAACAATCCAAAACATTTGAAAGACCAAAAACCCAACTTATTTTAAACAAGAAGTACTCATAACCAAAAATACCGAAATGAGAGGGTGGAAAGGGTATTGGGAGACAGGGAGAAAGGGGGCGGGAGAAAGGAGAAAGTGGGCGGGAGAAAGGAGAGAGGGGGCGGGAGAAAGGAGAGAAAGGGCGGGAGAAAGGAGAGAAAGGGCGGGAGAAAGGAGGGAGAACTATCAAAGGGAGACGAACTTTAATGTTGAAAAAAAAAATAAAGAGGTAAAAAATCGAAAAAACTGGATACTAAATGTTCTAATAAATGGAAAAATCTTTGAAAAAAGGCAACATTTATATTTCCCAAACCATTTTTGCAATTTCCGATCATTTCTAGAAATCATCCTTTCAAAACGTAATTATCTCTCCGTTACGTTTTTCTTTTTAGCTCACCTGGCCGAAGGCCATGTGAGCTATTGCCATCACTTGGCGTCCGTCGTCGTCGTCCGTTGTCGTCGTTAACAATTTTTCAAAACTCTTCTCCTCTGAAACTACTTGACCAATTGGAACCACACTTGGTATGAATGTTCTTTGGGGTATCCTGCATAGAACTGATGTGGGGATTTTTGATTCGTCGAAAAACATGGCCGCTGTTACTAAAAATAGAACATAGGGGTCAAACAACAGTTTTTCGCAAATATCTCAAAAATCATTAGGTTACGGCAAATTCTGCAGGTTGAAAGTGGTCAGCATAATGAGAGCTACCTTTGTGATGATTTTCGTGAAAATCTGTCAAGTGATGTTAGAGTTATTGCCCTTTTTTGACATTTTTGGCTTTTTTTATGTTATTATTTCAAAAATCTTCTCCTCTGAAACTACTATTCAAAATCAAATGAAACTTGGTAAGATTGTTCCTTAGGGTATCCTGCAAAAAGTTAATGCTTGGATTTTTGATTGGTCGAAAAACATGTCCGCCCTTACTAAAAATAGAACATAGGGGTCAAAATGCTGTTTTTTGCTATTTTTTCCTGAATTATAGAAAGAAAATGAGGATGAAAGCTACTTTCAAGGTAAACATGGTATCCCGAGTTGAATGGTGATGATGAAAGTTTGTTTCGGACGGCCATTTTTAAAATGGCTGCCATTTTCCCCGCCATTTTTTACACTTGCTCGGATTTCAACAATATTTGGTTTTTAAAGTAAACATGGTATCCTTAGTGTATGGTGATGATGAGAATGTTGTATAACAATGATTAAACTTCATAATATGTGAGCTTTTAATTGCTATCACTTAAATTGGTGTCCGTCATCATTGTTGTTAACAAATTTTCAAACATCTTCTCCTCTGAAACTATTAGGGGGATTTGGATGAAACTCTACAAAATGACAGATGAGTTAAGCATGGTTTATTGGATAAAAACCAACAGCTTAGTCAATATGATCAAAGATCAAGCATAATAGAAAATAAAAAGCCTTAACCCACAATTTTTACATAATTTTAAAACGAAGACAACATATAGACCAAAAGATTTATACTTTTATTTGAAGATGAATTAAAGCTTGTATTTTGTATTGTGAATCATCAGATTGACCATGACTGTATCTTAATCAAGCGTAGGGAGAACTCATGCCCATTTCTTTCCAGAGGTTCTTGAAAGGCTTTTAAAGGTATTTTCAGCATTTTACATGACCTTTAATACTCAGTTTAATTTACAACAAACATTAATATATTAATTTAGTTTATAGTGCATTGTTTGCCAGGTGAGCGATTCAGGCTCTTGAGAGCCTCTTGTTAAAATGCCCCCATCATTTCCGGTTTGCCTTCACATGTGGGTATCTGTTTCCTCTATGTATTTGGCGATCTTCTACAAATTTAAAAAGAAGGGATGCTGACAATGTCAGAGAGGTACACTCCCTCCTCTAAACAATATTACATGTACTTAACGCGTTTCTCAGGTCACCTTAAAATATTTACGTTATCCACTTGACCATACAAAGTAAGGTGTTCTCGAGGACAGGGAAAAATAGAGATGACACAATAAAAAACTATGTCTAATTTCATGATCCTCATACATCACCAAAATGAGTTTCTTGACATTGGGGCGTGCACAATGCACCATTGACAAAATTCCAACATTGTGTATTAATTTGCGTACGAGTCGGAGGCAGGCCTTGTTCGTAAAATCAGTATATGCTTTAAATAAAGACCTATGCCACCTATATATGGTCATATATTAATTCAAATTTGTATTAAAATCGATTTATCTAAAAAAAGACGGTTGTTAAGGTGGGAGATGGAAGCAGAGGGGCGGAAGAAAGGAGAGAGGGGGCGGGAGAAAGGAGACGAGGGGCGGAAGAAAGGAGAAAGGTACCCCCCTTTCCACCCCCTCCGAAATAGGAAGCCAAATTTCAGCTAAGGAGATCAATACAAGGGTTGGCGAATACCCTTGGGGACCTAGGGTCCACAATGCAGAGGCATCATCCCAGGAGATAATCATTTGATATAATGTTATGGGTTCGCGAGATAGTAATCTTGTTACATGGAAATTGTTTTTGTAGTAGCCAGGAGTACAATTTTTTTAATAGGCAATCACCCCCCCCTTTCAAAATAACCTGTTATTTGATTCAATGTAATATTCAATCCAACTTTAGCTATTTCAATGCTGAGCGTATATACGTGTTTTCACTGAAAGAATTCAACTGTTCATTTATTTTGCTACTTTTATTCTAAATTGCTATTGTTACATGTAACTAAAAACGAGTAAGTGTTAGCCCTAGAGTCCATGTTTTTGCGTAACGGTCTTTTTCGCCTTAAAACTTTTGACGAACAAAATAATTTGTGATTGATGTTTTAATTTAATGAGATAAATGTACACCATTTTATCCTATAGGTGCTGCCGTTTTATTCTTTAGAATAGGTGTTTCAATGGCCTTACAGACGTCAATCGTTAGTGATGCCAGTAACTAACCTCCTTTTTTGCAGTTTTGTCACTGTTTTGTATTGTGATTACACTACAGAATGAAAGCTGTGTTCTGGAGCGGAGCATCGCTTACCCAATGTTTTCTTAAATGCCGTTCTGCTACCTTCCATAATACATTCAAAATACATGCACCTTTCATCATTCCAGTGTTTGCCCAACTCTACACATAACCCACCGTCTGTCTCACAACCTTCAAAATAATTTAAAAAAAAAATAACTCACCATAAATTTCTACACCTTCAAAATGATAAAAACATAACTTACCACTAGTTTCCCCACCTTCAAAATGATATAACATAACTCACCTTAAGTTTCCCCACCGTCAAAATGATAAAACATAACTCACCATAAGTATTCCCACCTTCAGAATGATAAAACATAACGTAACATAAGTTTCCCCACATTCAAAATATTAAAAACACAACTCACCATAAGTTTCTCAACAAATGAAAGGCAAGGGGTCTGCATAAAGGACATAAAGTAAAACGTGAGAAGAAAAGATTAATTAAAAAAATGAAATGAATGTACAGAGATTTAATATAGAGGCAAAAACTAAGGAAACGAACTACTATTGCTACACATTTGTATAATAAAGAACCCCAAAACAGGAGATAAATAAAAAAGATAAAGTTATATAAAACCAACTTAAAAAGGAAGATATGAAAAAAAGAGTCGTGTAACTAAATTAAAAATGAATATTAACCAAGTTTGATCTCTTCGCTGATAACCCCGGGCATTTCAGCACCACATCTGGAGATGACACATCCTTTGGTCGCCGTGTCTCCGTGCGCCATAATTTTTCCATTCAAAAGGCAATTCTTTTCTATTTCTGAAAGGATGAAAAAATAAACATTTTATGGCACTAGCGGATATACAGGCGGGTTATTAAATTCGACCACCCTTTCACAATCATGTAAATACACGTATAACATAGCCTTCATAAAAAAAATAAAGAACACAAATTATAACAAATTAAGAGGTGATAACACGGAAACAATTACTGAGCTGGATGGTGTGTTATTAATAGATCTCACATTAGCTAACGGAAGTTAAAATCTATTGCAAGCTTCCGAAAATGTGCATAGTACTCTTCAATGCACCTTCAAAATTATGCATAGAAAGAAAGAGCGTCCGCTATACGTTATAATTTTATGACGTAATTTGTAAATTTACGTTAAGAATTCAAACAAACGAAAAATAAAGAAAAAAAATGTGTTAAAACAAAGAAGTCTTCTTTAATTTAAATTTAAGTTTCACATTTGAATGAAATTTTCTTGATCGATATTCACACGGCATATATGCACAGACACACCGAGTAAAGCGCAACTAAAATGTAGATACTCTATAATGCGAACACTCTTGTATTGACGTGTCTTTTAGCCAATTATAATTTAATTTTTTAAAAATCAAAATGCAATAACATGAGAATTACCTACCTTCTACCGGTGAAAGGACTTCCGGTGCAGGACATAAGTGAAACAACAGAACAGTAAGACAAATAATCTTGAGCATCTTTTCCTAGTGCTAAAAAATCAAGAACTGAAGGAAAACAAAGAACATAAGTCGAAAAATACATCTGTCTTTTTAGTACGGGTCACAGATGAATCGATGGAACACAGTTACCTATTATTTGCAAATTATTTATATGACATATGTAAATTTTCATTGTATAATTGTCACTACATATTGCAAAATCAATTTTTTAGAGGTATAACGTAGATATCCTTTTATTGTCTAAAAAGAAGAGATGATCATGCATAAAAAATCTCTGTTAAGCAACACAAACAGATAAAAATATACTATAATAATCTTTTATATAAACAAAAGGTCAACGAATTATAAAAAAAAAAATTAGTTTGTCAGCTTGCAAGCATCTTTAAGCGAAAGTTTGGTTCATTCCTTTTATTGTGGTAAATTGTTGGGTAGAATACTTTGCTTTTTGTCAACCTTAAGGTCTAATAGGAAATAAATAGGATTTGAAATACGTGTTTTAGTTTGAGAGAACATATGAATAGTAAACAAATAAGCAAGAAAAAAAAAATAGGTTCATGTGCTCATTTTATAGCTATAAGGCCTTGAAAGTTTGCAGGAAATGGGTTTTCTCTGGATTTTTCATTGTCTTTGCATTGACAACTTCAGTCTCTCAAAGATGTATGAAAAAAAAAGGATTTCATAAAATTTTGTCAAATACCATTTTAAGGTATATATGATTGAATTATAAAAGAAAAAGTGGGAGTTCATGGGCAAAATATTTCATGTTTAAGAAATGGATAAACCCGAGGATTCTGAAAATCTGACAAAAAGACCACAACATGACCAGCGAGCATCCTTAACACGATTTGAAAACAAAATTGGCTACTGTTAATAAAAATTTGAAGAAATTAGCCAAAAAATATTATACTTCTTCCCCTCTGAAATGACTTGGGCAGTTGGTACCTAACCTTAGTAAAATGATCCTTGGGTGGTCCTCTTTCGGGTCAGGACTTGGGCAGTTGGTACCTAACCTTAGTAAAATGATCCTTGGGTGGTCCACTTTCGGGTCAGGACTTAGGCAGTTGGTACCTAACCTTAGTAAAATAATCCTTGGGTGGTCCTCTTTCGGGTCAGAACCTCCAACAAATACGACCGCCGTTAAAATGCTAGGTTAACTGAGACCAAACCTTGATAGAATGATAGTTAGATGGTCCCCTTTAGAAATTGAGTTCTCGAGTCCTGACATTGACCTATAAACCTGCAGGTACTAAAAACAGAAAGTTTTGTTTAAAAATCTTCTCCCCTGAAACAACTGAAGCAGCTGATACCAAACGATGATGGAATGTTCTATAAGTACAAAAGATGTAGTACGCTATTAAAATCGTGACTGGGTGTCCGGACCTCTGATCTCTAACAGCTGTTACCATAAACAAATTATCAAAAAAAATCTTCTGCGCTGGAAGTAATTGTTCAATTGAGACCAAACTGATGAAATAGTCATTAGGTGGCCCCTGTTCAAATTTGTGTATGGGTCCCCAGTCCTCTGGGCAATGTGGCTAATGTTAATATAAAATTCTTTGATATCAATAATAAAATAGAAAAAACATCAATGAAAAAGAAAAATATTTAGAAATCTTCTTCCTGAAACCAAACTTTAATGGAATAGTCTTTAGGCTTTCCCCTATCAAATTTATTTCCAAGGCACTTGAAATTGGAACAAAGCAGACAAATCAGCAAAACTATATTTAAAATACTTTGGCACTTTAGACCAAATCTGGTTGAATGCTCTTTAGATGGTCCTCTTTGAGAATTTTGACTGCGGTCAGGACCATAACACAATATTTCATTTTTTGTTTTTAAGTACAGTTCCATATAAAAATCAAACAATTACATAAAAATGTGTGGCACATCATAGTTTTTTAATTGCAATTTAATTTGCTTGTTATAATGTCCATACATTAGAATAACAAAAACATCAAACATTGATTCCAAATATAGCTAGAGGTAGGGGCTGTCGGAACGACAGCTATACCCGCACCCCACATTTATTTGGAAACAAACTTTCTTAACATTTTCAGTTTCCATTGCATTACAGTTTGCATCTGTAAAAAAATAACCTTTGCAGAGATATATAACAACCCACTTTTACTGTAATCTTACTTTTTGTCCTCTTTTCCCTTTTTTGGTCCTTTAAATCCACAAAATGCAAAATTAAAGCATGTTTAGCATTACAGTTTGCATCTGTAACAAATAAACTTTTCACAAATATATCACAACCAACTTTTAATATAATTTAACTATTTGGACCCTATAAGACCTATAGCCCCTTAAATTGAAATTCACAAATTTCTTCAATTTTTTTTCTTGAGATAAAATTTAAGTAATTATTTTGTGTTTCGGCCCTTTTGGTCCCTCCCACCCCCTTTAAAAAATTTGGAATTCCAAAACCTTATTGCGCATCTATAGTTGGTAAGCAACAAAATGGAAACAATAAAAATGATTTAAATTAAAAAATGAAATACGATTTCAAAATAACAATCCAAAGATACTAATATTAGATATAGTAAATCCATATATGTAATGCAGGTTGAAGATACCTCTATAACATATTCAGATGAAGGTATAAAAGAGGTCCACGTCACATTCAAACAATACAAACACCATGTTTCAGGCACTCCACAAGTTATTTCGTTTTCACATGGTGACACTAAATATTCTGCAGTATATGTTTGTTTAGTACCTTCAACTTAGAAACATGGGAAAAAGTCAATTGTTTTTTTTACAAGATGGCGCCCTTTATATAGGTTGTATTTTGACATGTTACATAAGTGTCTGTCAATCTGTGGTTTGGATACCTCTAGATATAAAGGACACAGTTTCAGAATAGGTGCTGCATAATTAACGGCGGAAAAAGCCTCTCAGGTTCTAAAATTCGTTCCATGGATAGATGGAATTCTAATGCCTTCCAGAAATACATCCGATTAAATTAAATAGATATGTCCGAACAGTTTATTATAACAGGTGCTTATATGAAAGGTGCTCTCATGCGTCATCCTTCTTCACCTTGCCAAACGTTACCTGCTTGAGCCTGCTTGGGCCGGTAATGTTCAACATTGTTTACATTTACTGTTGTTCATATATTACGCTTTGCCTGCTTGGATTGTTTTATATGAATACTCTTTATATATGATATTAGATGTATATCCAAGAAGCACCATTAATATTGTTTATATGTTAAATGTAAATACAAGTATGTGGGATACATATAATAGAGAATAGAAACTGGGAATGTGTCAAAGAGACAACAACCCGAACAAAGAGCAGAAAACAGCCCAAGGCTACAAATGGGTCTTCAACGCTGCGGAGGCGGGCTTCAGGTGGCCTCTAAATAATAATGTATATTAGTTCAGCGAAATGGATGCCACACTGAACTCCGAAATACACAAATGAAGCAAAAATTAAAAAAAAAAGACTAACAAAGACTAGAGGTTCCTGACTTGAGACAGACGAAAAATGCGCCGGGGTTAAACATGTTTTGTGAGATCTCAACCCTCCCTATACCTCAATGCAATGTGGAATAAATAAAACCACAGCGATAGACACAGTAAAACTCAGTTCAAAAGAAGTCCGAGTCCGATATTAGAAAAGGTAAGGGAAGAAACTAAGTGACAATGATCAATATAAATTAACAAAGGACTACTAGCAGTTACTGACATGCCAGCCCCAGACCTCGAAATTAAACTGAACGAAAGATTATGTCGTTATCATATAGAAAATCAGCCACAACCTCGGCTCCCCGTTAGGGATTTAATATCCTGCCATCAAAGATTATACGAGATGAACATAACACGTATCATGCAAACAACTGGTTTTAGAATAGAAGTGTTTATTTCCGATGCACAGACCCTATGAGTGAATCAATATTAATTCCAAAAAATACCGTCTTTAATGACTTTAAAACATTATCGTAACTATATCCCTTGTGGATAAGTCTGTTTAAAGGTTTGGTTAGCTTTTCAGGTGAATGATGACATTTTTGTGCTTTGTATAGAATATTACCATAAAAAAATAGGGTGTGAAATACCTGAACATATAAGATATCTGCATGTTGATTTAAATATACGATCGATGCCCTTGTATCGATGATAAAATTAGTAACAGTGTTGACAAGTTTGTGATATCGAAATCCCTGGTGTAATAATTTTTCAGTAATACAGTGATTTCTTTCGTTTAAATCAAATACGTTGTTACATACACGAGCGAACAATTGTAACATATAAACAACATACAATGGAGCCAAGGGAACGCCACCATCTTAAAACGGATAATTAACAATTAGAAATGCAAAATCATCTCTCTTATTTTAAATTTTAGTATTAAGCTTCGCGTTAGAGATATAGATATCAAGATCCAGGAAAGGGCAGTGTTCATTGTTAGTATTAGCTTTATTTAAAGTAAGTTCAACAGGATAAAACTCTTTAGTGTACATAGTGAAATCGTGGTTATTGACAGCAAAAATATCATCCAAAATCTAAAAGTGTTATTAAATGTTTGTATCAGATGTTGTTTTGATGGGTCTGCTGATTTTAGACATAATTTGTGATTAGTAAAAACTCAAATATCATATCAAAGCAGGAACAATTGACATAATTCTTTTATTTGTGGTTACAAAAAAAATCACCTAGAAGAGTTTGAACATATACATTCAAATTCTGACCTCTTTAATGCCCATTTAATTAGGTATGTGAATTTTTTCTTAATAAACTTATGAAGCAAAGTGGTATATTGGGTAGAAAAATCAAAACTTTGAACATTCGAAATCACCAATATGAGCATTCAATTTATCAAGTACTTCAGTTGAAACGAATTTTTGACACTCCAAAAGTAATTAATATCACAATTTTTGTATACCTTTTTGAAAAATTTATTACCAGGTTTTTGATAGTACCAAGTGTACTTGTAAGAGAATAGACTTAGAATAGAATAGTAATTTAGTAGTGGAACAATGGCTTGAAGACGAAATAAATCTATATTTGTAAGGTTTTTTGTGCAGCTTCGGAAGCCAGTACATAGTTTGAGCTGTCATGTGCATGCTATTCTGTTCTGCTTGTAAAGAGGTAGCAATAGGTTTATGCGTGTTAACGATGTCCTTTTCCAAATATTGAGTCAGTTGGAAAGTAGGTTAATTTGTGATTTCCTTTTGCGGAACCTCAATAATAACTTTACGTATTCTTTTTATATCATACAAGTTTTATTGTACCTGCATGAGCCGGTACTTTAATACGAATGTAGCTACCTTAAGCTTGATGTCCTTTTTAGCTCACTTGGCCCAATATGCCATGTGAGCTATTGTCATCACTTGGCGTCCGTCGTAGTCCATACTCGGCCATCGTCGTCGTCGTAAACTTTTCTTTAAAGATCTTCTCTGAAACCACTGGGCCAATTGGAACAAAACTTATCAGCTATGGTCCCTACTTGGTCCTCTTTAAGAGTTATATCGATGACCCTGTCCACCGCCCAAGATGGCTGCCAGAGCGGAACTTAGTTTAACATAGGACCTAATTGGAAAGTTCTCTGAAAGATCTTGTTTGAAACAAGTGAGTCTATTGGAACTTTAGAGCAATGTTCCAGGCTGCCAGTGAAGATGGACATAGTCCATAGCTCCTGGGAGCCTCTAGTTACACATGTAGGTTGGTTTCTATGTTTTGTTTTGCATTGTAGGCCGTTGTGGGGTAAGTTTAATTTCTCTTAAACCTGTTGGGATTTTTACCCCATTTCGGCCTAAGAATTAGGGTCAGTGTTTTTTTTTATAGAAAATATAGTGGTCAATTAAGTCTGATCTCATTGTTGAACAATACAATGTACATACATGTATATAATAGTTTGTCTACAATTAAATTCAATTTCACACTTATATAGTCTTTGTTATGTACAGACATAGTCTGTGGCAGTTGTTTGTTTGTTTAGTTGGGGTTTTACGCCGTTTTCAGCACATTTGGCTATTTCGCAGCGGCCAATTTGTATTGGTGGAGGAAGCCGGAGTACACGGAGAGAACCACCGACCTTCGGTAGGAGAATTGGCAATCCATATCAATTAAGCTCGGAGTGGAACACACCCTTCCACAGGTGAGATTCACAACCTCAGCATTGACGGGCTAGTGATCATTAGTAGTCATGACGAACTAAATTTGTACCTAGACCACTCGACCGCTGAGGCCCCCTGTTGCAGTTGAGGAATGAGATCGACATAAATGTAAGTTATTTGAATAGCGTGTTTTATGTAAGACGAATGGAACGTTCTGTTGAAATTTTTAATTTTTGCATATTTTGTAATTTGAATTTTACCGCTTATTTCCACCCTCCAGATTCAGTGTTTTTTATCCACGTTCGTTCCTACAAACCCCTGACAACACTCATTCATATTTAGCGGGTCAAGCATATCACCGCCTTGTGTATGACCTAGAAAACTCTACATACGACGCAAATGAATTCTCTTTTGATCTTGAGAAGTAACCAATGAAAACCGTTCACTTCTGACCCGTAAAATATTGATGAATGTTTTCAGGGGTTTGTAGCAGCGAACATGAATACAAAACCCTGACTTGGGAGGATGCTTATTTTTAGCTTATTAAACTTGAAATGCTGTGATTGGCTTATATTTTTAACACCTCTTTAATATTCTTATCAGTCAGGTATCACAAACAGACATAATCTATGGCAGTTGAGGAATGAGATCGACATAAAAATAATTGTAGCCCGTTTAGGGACGAGATCAAAAGTTCAATGTAGGATAAAAAACTTAATTCAAGTAGTTTTTTTCACAGACCCCCCTCCCCTCTTAACATAACTTGGGAAAAATTGTTTGACCAATATGGGCATATGCTTTGAGACTATACTTTTTGTATCATGGGTCCTGTTTTACCTCAACAATGTATGTTTGTTCTGTATATTGGATTGGACATCACTTGAATCTGTATTTTTCAATCTGAAAATCGATGTCGGGTAACAAAACTTGCAGCGATTTTACCCCCCCCCCCCACCCCACCCCAAACTATTTGAATTAAGTTTTTTTTTATCCTACATTGAACTTTTGGTCTCGTCCCTTAAGGGATTGTGAATAGAGGATATAGAATTTTTAAAAACTTTTTGAAGTCAGTTTATGTACCCTAACGAAACAGTTCTTGTGCAAACGTTGGATCCTTTGATAAAATTCAGTTTTATTTCATATAGAAAATTTAATCAAACGCCTAAGCTAATTTATACATTTCAATCATTAGCTTAAAGAACTGAATATACTAAAGAACCTTTAAAGGCTTATTTCTTATTCGTATGTGTGGTTTTAAAATACCTACTCATAGGAAAACTTAGATTTTTTTTATCTGAAAAAAGCTCTTAATTATCTTGCCTGTTACTTGTATAAAATTCAACATTTCAGGAATAGCTAATGTAGAAAATGAAAAAACATAATACAAAAACTGAAAAGCGAGATAGTGCAATCGTATTAGAATCCTTTAATTTAAAGCCTTTCCAACCATCAGAAAATCAACATTAATTTAATTAAAGAGTAAAAAAAAAATTTAAATATCTTCAAAGGATTATCTACAAACGAAGTGCATATAAAAGTCAGTTTTATATCTCATTTCCATTAAAACGTCAATAGAATCCACGAGTGTCTGACGATACTCAAGATGTCTACCAATCTGACGGACACAAGTTACTATACAGTTCCCGTAGAGATAGTCGATTTCATAAAGAAAGTAATATTCTTAGGAATATGTCCTATCTTGATTATCTCCGGACTAACTTTAAACACATTTTGTTGTGTTCTGTTCTGCAAGATGAAGAAACTAACGTCAACCACCATAATGTTGTTTGCACTAGCCATCACGGACAATCTAATCTTAATCGTCGGAGCGCTGAATTGTATGTCAGTGGCGTCAGTGTATTATGAAGTACCGTTCACCCGTCAACAGAGGATGCTTCTCGTACCATATTTTGATTCTTACCTGAGTCCAATACCAGCGAGAATTGGAAACACTCTGACATTAATTATATCGGTGGAACGATTGTTTTCTGTGTTGAAACCGATGAAAGTCAGGCAGTACTTTACCAAGAGATTCGCATTTGTCACAGTTCTTCTGTCTTATTTTATTGCGTTTGGTATGAGCCTTCCTATCTATTTTTATTACGAAACTGGCAAATTTTACTCAAATAGTACAGGAAGCGAAATCATTATTATCAAGCCAACAACACTTGGAAAAAATGCGAACTTTACAGAAACTTATTACGTGATAATGCAGACTCTTTTCAAATTTATACCGGTTCTTGGAGTCATGGTAACAAGCATCGCAACCGGAAGTATTGTAATTATATCCGCTAGACGGCGTGCTAAAATGGCTGAAGGTATTAATAGTCCATCATCTCAAGAGATGCAAGTTACGAAGACTTTATTGGTTATAACTTTCACATTTTTTATTTGTCAATTGCCGACATCCATTTTGATGGTTATAATAGTGATTGGAATGAAACCTTACAAGTATTCAAATAATGTTTATGAAATTGCGATGCCGGCTACTTACATCCCTTTGCTAATTAACGCTTCAGTAAACTTCATCATATATTACACAACAAGTCAGACATATAAGGAACAAATAAAAGCAATGTTTACACATACAACAGTACAGGAAACTGGACTAAGAAGACAGAGACCGTTGGCAGCAAATGTGTACACCATCAAATAAACAGAGAACTTGACAAAAAAACTATAAATTGTCTGACTTAGTATTTTAAACATTGTTTATTTGATGATGTGCTATTAAATGCGTAAAAATACACTGAAAATGAAAACAGAAAAGGTCTATTTGTTTCAATTTATAAAGTAATACGTATATTTATTGTTGTCGAAAAGTGTATCTTGAGTACGGTGAACTGTTGTGCTGTATATTTGTTTTAGTGTATATTTTAGTATTAAAGATACCAGTCCATCAATTTCTTTCCTTTTTTCAGATTGACGTTAGCAATCCACATCCGAAACGGAAATCATTTTATCGCTAAACATTCGTTTTCCATATTGATAGAGTGCTTATTTATGGCGATATCGGCTCATTTAATTAAAAAAATAGATGGATTATTGTTTAACGTCCAGTGGTAAGTGTCACCTGCATTTCAAGACGAGAACATGTTGATATGATAGGTTAATGAACCCTGTTTTGTATTAGATCGACACGCTGAGTCGGTTTCTTAACGTGCTAGCTCACGAGGTAACAGTAAGCAGGAGGACCCAATCGGACACATTAGTGTGACTCCGAGGCGACCTGTCTTTGCTCTTACTCCTACATGTATGCTTCATGTTTAACTGGGAAGCAACCAATACCAATTTCGAAATCTTTGGTTTGACCGGAGACCGAACCCGAGACCTCCCGCAATCGAGGAGAGACCGCTACTACGACAACACTGGGCAATTACCTTCATTAAGAGTATTTATTATTTTTATTTTTCAGTAAGAAAGGGTATATGAAACAATTACATTGTAGGAACAGTGAAAATAAAATAAATACTAAATAATGATAAATAAATAAATAACTAAATACTAAACAGAACAAACTAAATAAATAAACAAATTTAAAAAAAACCGAATAATTCCATTTTAATTTGCATATGATAAAATACAAGAATTGCATTCGTTGGAAGGGCAAAATCATAAAAGTTTATACATCGACAAACCGGTATTTGGCAAGTATATTCAAGCGCTTTCTTGATTATTTAAAGTTTCAAATGAGACATTAAATGTGAAGAATGCTGTAAAAGAATAAATTTTAAGGATGATACTGACAATAATAGTTAAAATTTAATGAGAAATGGTTTAAAAATTGATGAAAATTGCGTTTTCGAAAATTCCGCGAAAATTCACAGTCAAGATTTCAACGTCATATGTGTGGTGTACGCCGGTTTGTATGAAAGAAACACAGCCTGCCGAACGGACCTTCCGAACAGTGCGAGTTTCCTGCGAGTCGTCGAACAGTTTGGATGTGCAACCTTCGTCCAAGGGCCTGATTGACGAGCCAGTGGACATTGATAGGCCTGTCGACGGTGACTCCATACATACAGATCCTACGATTAAGGTAATTCCATTTTATATAAGTCGTATTACAACAATTTGGTGTCAGAAGTCGGTTCTGAACTCAAACGGAGATTGTTCTTTGTTTGACAATCTTTGGCGCCAAATTTTTGAGTTGTGAAAATTTTTCAAAACTGATTTTCGTATTTATTTGTTCAAAATTTATATAAAAGTGAGTAATATTATTCACTTTACATTACTGATCTCATAAATATATATATATTTTTTTCCAGATATTTATCATACATGGAATCTTGTACTTGATGTACTCCCCCCCCCCCCGTTTTCCTTCCTTTTTCCATCTGCCAGCCGAGGAGACATCAGATGTTCTGATGTATGCGTCGTTCCTCATTTACATGTATATGTTTAGGATAACATCAGATGTTCTGATGTATGCGTATTAGCGTTGATCATTTTTTTTCTGTTATATCTGGCATAACCCCCCCTTTTTTGACTCATATATAGAGGACGTCAGATGTTCTGATGTGTGCGTATTGATACACATTTACTGTTGTGTATGTTGCTTGATATACTGATTCCATGTTATTGTTTTCCTCCTTGCGACATACAGTTCGTGTCGTTTTGTTTTGTGTACATTACCGTGTAGCTTTGCGTACAGATTTTTTTTTTTTATTAAACATTTTGACACGTTTTCGGTATTTTGTACATTTTTGCCAGCCATTAACATATATCTTTTCCATCGTATATTTTTCTCTCTGTTAGAAATTTAATACGTGTATTTTTTTTTTCGCAATACTTTGCAACATAGACTTATACATTTTTGCGTCATTTTGTAGTCGAGAAATCTTATACGTGTATTTTGCGACATTTTTGTACTGCGTAAAATTTTCATACATACTGTTTTGACATTTTACATTTTGTCGCACAGAACTTTTTGATTATATATTTAGTATAGACAACTTTTTGTCCACAAAATGTCAGCTCCAATTCATTTAAATACAGCCACAGTTGAAGAACTAAAGCGTAAAAAGAACATTGGGCCAAGAAGAGCTGAATATATTGTGACCACCAGACAAGAAAAAGGGTTACTTACATTAGAAGATTTAAAGACCATAGAAGGAATCCCTAGCAACATATGGGATCCTTTATTTGCTTCTGGAGAAGTAACCTTAGAGCCTCCTGAGCAAGAAGTACAACATGGGGACCCCCAGCAAAGAGTTAAGGAGCTTGAAGAACAAATACAGATCATGAAGAAAGTAATGAGACAAAAATTAGAAGAAAAAATGGGATCAGTCACAAGTTTAGAAGAACAAATGAAACTGATGCAGGAAGATTTCAAAAAAAAGAATGGAAGCTCAAGAACAAGCTTTTCTGGATAAATTTTTTATATTGCAAAAAGATAGTGCTGATAAAATAGGACAAATGAAAACAGAGTATGAGGAAAAAATTCATAAATTGGAAGAAGATGTCAAAATTAAGGACAGCAAAATCAAAGTGATGGAAGAAATGAATACTACAGTGGAGAAAATCAAGAAACTGTCACCAGAAGGAATTTATGTAGAAGCCACAGAACATCAAGTTATTGTTAAACAAGAAGATAAAACAACAGACAAGACAAAAGTTGACCATCCTGTCTTAACTGACGAACAACAAACAATAATAACCAAGCCTACGTCTATAAAACAAAAACAACAGATACAAGAAAATGAAAAGAGAACAGACGGTCCTTTGCCGCCAAAAATGTCAACATTTGACGGAAAGACAGATTGGAGACCTTACTTTCTCCAATTTACACATATTGCCAACAAATATAAATGGACGCCACAACAGAGACTTGACAAACTCAGAATGTCTCCGAGAGAAAGTACTAAAATTCTACAGCGTTAAAGCAAGTACAGTGCAATCAAATTTTGACTTACTATGTAAGAAAATGAATGAAAGGTGCGGAAGGAGAGACTTACCTCATATCATAAGGAGACAGTTACAAGACCTAAAACAGGAACCAGAAGAAACAATAGAAGAATATGCAGAGAGAACCCAAGAAATGGCTACTGATGGCTACCCCGAAACACCAGATGAATTTGTGGAAATAGTGGCAATCGATGCATTTTTAAAGGGTTGCAGTGATAAAAAGGCAGCGTTAACGGTCATGGATAAGAACCCAAATACTATAGATGAAGCCATGCAGTTTGTTAAAAGTGCCATAACTAACCAAAGAGTTATATTGGGTCCTAGAAAGATGGAAATGAAAAGGGTGACATTTGAACCTGAAAAATACGAAGAAACAGACACATGTTCAAGTAGAGACCAAACAGTAAGAGCGGTTAGATTTGCAGATAGTGACAAAACTAACATTGCAAAGCTGGAACAACGAATAAAGAAAACAGAACATGGATTAGAGGAAACAAAGGCCATGGTTAAGGATATCCTGAAAATTGTGTCGAGAACAAGGTCACAGTCCCCACCTATAGCTTCCAACAGACCCAAAGTGGATAATTTTAATTGCTATAAGTGCGGAGAGCCAGGTCATTTTGCCAAAAACTGTCTTCGTGGTAACAAAGATACTTCTCCGTACAGAACTCGGTCAAGGTCTCCTTCACCCAGGAGAGATTTAAACGCCAACGGGTTGATGAAACAGGCCGATCTTCAGCCCATCCAGCAGACACTGGCCAACCTCCACCATTTGATAAGGAGGCATGTTTTGTGTTCTCATGTACCTTGGTATGTGTCTCCACTCACGGCATGTTGGACATGTAAACTACAGTTCGCCCAGGTTAGACTACTAGAGGTCCATCTCTTAGAATTTCATAATCAAGAAACAACACATAAATTTTCGGAAACTGAATATGGCAATCGATGGGTACACCTCATGAATAATCTACTGGCTGAAATAGGAAAACATTTTGGGACTACAACTCTAGAATTAATTCAGTACGTCACCGAAAACCCCGGATTTACAGTTTGTAAAAGATCATTTCATCACTGGACAGACATTCCACTGATCAAGTTTTTCAATACTAAAAACCAGTATTCAGTTCCTGACATATCGCACAAAGTATACCCTCCCAACTTTATCCACTCTCTTTTACATTGGAAAGTCTTGGCAATTTTAATACAGAAAACGGGATTACAAGAGAACTTGGTAGCTTGTGAGCAAGAAGTCGATCTTTTACCAGTTTAACGTCACGGGAAAACCACTGATTTAGTCGATGCTCATTTTCATTTAGATATGTTTTTGAAAGAGACCAGATATTCTGGTCTTCCGCATTTTGATTGGAAAAATGAGGATATCAAACGGCAGTACTTAATAACTAATTACTGTTTTCCACACCACTGGCCATCCAGCTCCAATCGTAACAAAATAAGAGAAGACACACGGCTTCGGCTTACATTTGGAATCCATCCACGGTTGGTAAACCTAGAATCCCGTGGAACAGTAAATATATGGATAAATGATTTCGAGGTTTTATTAGATGCCAAGGGAGTAGTCGCTGTTGGTGAATGTGGTTTAGACGATCAATATCACACATCAACAAAAGATCTTAGCAGACAACTTGACGTCTTAGAGAACCAATTACTCCTAGCTAAGGCCAAACACTTACCTGTTGTTATCCACTGTAGAGGAGATAAAGTCATTCAAAATAAATGTTTATCAATGTTGCATAAAATTCTGGACTCACAACATCATATCCATCAAAACTGCTTTAATGGAAATATTGTCATTTACCATAAATGGAAGGAATTATTTCCTAACTGTAAATTCGGAATTTCCCAATTTCTTCTTATGGAACATAAATATCCAGACTTGAGATCTACAGTTTGTGAAATGGACATAAATGATCTTGTGATTGAGACCGATGCTCCATACCTAAGTGAAAAGGGAAGAGGAACGGGAACTCCTTCACTGGTATTAGAAATTGCAACTAAATTATCAAGTATGTTCAACTTGTCGTTAGAGGATGTTGCTAGCATTACAACTTTGAATGCCATGAAGTTGTACCGAATTCAGTAATTAAGTCCTGCCAAGAAATCATAGCTACTGTAAATATTGTAAATATTGTTTCTGAACTTTGAAGATGTTTAACTGAATAACTATACTGCATTTTTAAGGTGTAAATAACTTTTAATGAAGTTAACTACAATTGGGATCTGGGACCTGGGACCAATTATTTGAAATGGAGAGGAATGTGGTGTACGCCGGTTTGTATGAAAGAAACACAGCCTGCCGAGAACTGCCGAACGGACCTTCCGAACAGTGTGAGTTACCTGCGAGTCGTCGAACAGTTCGGATGTGCAACCTTCGTCCAAGGGCCTGATTGACGAGCCAGTGGACATTTGATAGGCCTGTCGACGGTGACTCCATACATACAGATCCTATGATTAATATTATTCCATTTTATATAAGTCGTATTACAACATGGGACATTGCGTGGATTCTGTATGCTTCAGATTATATTAAAATCTATCAAAATGTAAGTTTCATTGTTTTTTTTATTTGTAAATAACTTTGTTGATTTTTTTATTCAATTGCAAATATAGTACCAGATTCAAGATGAATGTCGCCTGAAAAGGGCAGTTATTTTTTTTTTTTTTATTTCAGTTAGGAACAACTTTTCGACGTTGAAATGGAATTATAAGGATTAAATACGATTTTGTATGAGTTCATCGGTGTATAAACTCGGCCTTTTCACTCACAAACTCAACATAATGTCCTTCGGACTTTATTTAGTTTGTGAGTAAGTCGGCCGAGTTTACCCATCAATAAACTCATACAAAATCATATTTAATCCTATAATAAAATCTGAGATAAAACTCAGTAACAGAGGTGAAAATAGAAGAACAAATTCAAGAGAGATGGATGACAAACTCGAATAAAAAAAGTCGCAATTTTACTCATGAAAACAACCGATATATATACAATACATAGTCATTGTCGGAAAATATAAAATTTATTTGGGCGAGCTTTAGCGAGCCTTTTTCTCATGTTTCGCTTTGAGTCCAAATACCTTTTATATTTTCCGACAATGACTTTGTATTTTCTTTATTCTCCAATCCCCTCGAGATGCGTAAAATGCTTTAAAATTACGTTTGAAATTGAAATCCAACTGCCGTGAAAACGCGGGAATCGCCACGACGTCATCTGATACATTCACTATGCTCCTCGCGCTCATCATGTAAAAAAGTACCAGTAGACTTTATTAGGTCATTGGCCTAATACGACTAAAGTTTATTCTACTCCTGTTATTAGACCGGAAATGGCTTGATTGCAGGATAAAAAGGCATTCGTCAGTACAAGAGAAGAACATACCGACACCGTTTATACAAAGCCGTGTCTATCTAAAATCCGATGGAAACAGGTAAAGTGGCGAATCCAGTAAGACGTGAAACATAACAGAAGTTTCTTCTGAATTTTTAGTAGAAACCGACGAGAATAGAATAAAAAATCATACTATACTTCGGACAACATTTGTTTCATTTACCAAGCTCATTGTTTTCCACATATAAAAAAACTTTTAGCTAAATTTTAATTTTTACATTTCAATTATCATCTTAAGATATGGATATAATTTTCAAAAGCTTACTTCTTCTTTGTAATATTTGGTTTCAAAGTAGGTTCTAATTAGACGGCTTCAGAATTATAATTTTTCATCTGAAAAGGTCTAATTACCTTCTCCGTTTGAGTAATTATAGCCATTTAAAGTTTTAGGAAAAGCTAATGTCAAAAATGAGGAAACCTAAAGCTGGCAAAGTATTATCGTAAATCTTTTAATGAAAAAAAGAAAAAAAATTCTACCATCAGCGAGTCTACATTACTTCAAAAAATAAAAGCATTAAAAACATCTTAAATGGAATAGCTACAAATGACGTACACATGAAAGTGAGTTTTGTTATTTCTTCGCCATTTACATAAAAACGTTAATAGTCTCCACACGGAGTAGAACTCACCCAAAATGTCTACCAATCTGACGAACACAAGTTACTGTACGGTTCCCGAGATAGTCGATTTGATAAAGAAAATTATTTTCTTAGGAATTGTCCCTTTCACGATTGGGTGTGGACTTATTTTGTAAACACTGCACTGTAATGTTCAGCAAGCTGAAGAAGCTGACATCAACCGTTATCTTACTGTTTGTATTGGTAAATATGGACAATCTAATCTTAATCGTCGAAGCCATCAATTGTATATCAATTGTGAAGTACCGTTTAACCACCAACAGAGGATTCTTCTCGTACAATATTTATTCTTACCTGGGTCCAATACCAGCTAGAACACTCTTACATTAATTATATCCATTGAAAGATTGTAATCTGTGTTGAAACCGATGAAAGTCAGGCAGTATTTTACTAAGAGATTTGAATTTGACTTTGTACTTATTCCTCATTACTCTGTCTAAACCATCGGATCCTTTGATAATATTCAGTTTTTTACATAGTACAATTCAATCAAATTAAAACGCAATAATCGTCGTAAGATCTGGATAAACTAGGAAATTATAAGGGTTTATCTTTTATTTATATATACGACTTTAAAATAAGTACTAATGAGACATTTTCAGAAGTAGAAGTTTTCATCTGAAAAAGCTCTAAATTTTCTCTAAAAAATCGATGAAAGTCAGGAAGTATTTTATTAAGAGATTTGCATTGTCACAATTCTTCTGTCTTATTTCATTGCGTTTGTAATGAGCCTTCCTATCTGTTTTTATTACGAAACTAAAAAGTTTTACTCTAATAACAAGAAGCGAAATCGTAATTATCAAGCCAACAACACCTGGAAAAAAATGCGAACTTTACAGAATCTTATTACGTCATAATGCAGACTCTTTTCAAATTTATACCGGTTCTTGGAGTCATGGTAACAAGCATCGCAACCGGAAGTATCGTAATTATATCCGCTAGACGGCGAGCTAAAATTGTTGAACGTAAATAGTGTATCATCTCAAGAGATGCAAGTTACGAAGACTTTGTTGGTTATAACTTTCACATTTTTTATTTGTCAATTGTTTGACTGGAATGAAACCTTACAGGTATTCCAATAATGTTTATGAAAGTGCGATGGCGGTTACATATACCCCTTTGATAATTAACTCTTCAGTAAACTACGTCATATATTATACAACAAGTCAGACATACAGGGAACAAATAAAAACAATATTTACTTGTAAAACAGCACGGGAAACTAGACTAAGAATACAGAGACCATTGACACCAAATGAGTACAGCATTAAATAAAAAGAGAACTTGAAAAGATTGTCTGACTTAGTATTTTTAACATTGTTTACTGAATAATGTGGTATTAGATGGTTTTATACGTATATTTTTTTTCCAAACATAAATAATTTATTGTTATATTTGTTTTTGTTTAAACAGTGTATCTTGAGTAGGGTGAACTGTTGTGCTGTAGATTTGTTTTAGTATTAAAGATATCTTTTCGTTTTTTGAAGACCGATGTTAGCAATGCACAGCTAAAACGGCCCACATGTTTTTGTTAAACGTTCTTATTTATATTGATGGGGAAAAAATAAAAGTTTGCTCATTAAATTTTATAAATGGTATACATTTACTTTCATTAGAATGGATGGATGGATTATTGTTTAGACTCCAGTGGCAATTATCACATGCATATCAGGGCGAGAACATGTTGATATGATATGTTAATGAACCATTGTTTTTACTAGACCGACACGCTGGGTCGTTTTTTTTAACGTGCTATAGCTCACGAGATAACTGTCAGTGTGAAGACGTGTCACCTCAGCCGGACGCATTATTCTGACTCCGAGCCGACCATTCTTTGCTCTGACTCCTAAGGTCGCCTGCTTGGCGAATTTGAAAGCCTTTTGTTTGACCAGGCCGAAAAACTAACCCGCGACCTTCCACAATCGAGGCGAGCACGCTACCACGAGACCACAGAAGCGATTATCTTCATTAAGAGTAATAGGTTCTTACACGAGTTCAAAGTGAAGACTGGAAAATCTTCATCGAGTTTTTAAACTTCACGTCTTTCCCGGGTAGAGCGCAACAGAACGACTCTGAATTTTAAAACCGAGATTTTCCAGTTCTTCACATTTGAACGAGTGTAAGTACATGTACCTAAATGTACAAATTGAATAATGGCGCTTCTAAACAAAAGATCCTATTAAATGATATTTTATCGCCAGGCACACGTCTGGAATTAATCACAGATTGCATAATTACTCCCTAAAACAAATAGCTGAGGCAATTCAAATCAATTTAGTAGATGATTACTTTCTAATATCGCCACTGTCATTTCAAGATTTAACACCTGTTTAGCGTTGTCGCCGGAGGGTCTGTTTATCCACTGTCAGTTCAAGATTCAACACCTGTTTAGCGTTGTCGCCGGAATGTCTGTTTATCCACTGTCAGTTCAAGATTCAACACCTGTTTACCGTTTTCCAGTAAAACATGTAAAGGCAACATCAATTTGTTTTTGTAGATTTTTAAGATTTTTATGCAATTTTAATGATTGCTGCAAAAATAAAGTGACGAATCTACTTTGAAATTTATTCGTCACTTTCAAAATAAATTCGTCAATGACGAAAGTGACTGACTATCTAAATCCCTGTAATCCGCAAATGCTCTATATTTAAGTTTCCTGTACCCAGGTACATTCAATGAGCACAGACGACGAAGTTAAAAAAACGTTGCGCCTGATTGGTCAAAAAGCATTTGTGAAAACCGAGATTTGATTGGTCTCAAAGCAGTGGAAGAGGAGGCCTCGCCTAGCGGGAGATGAGGTCGCGTGAACCGATCTTCAACGGGTCATTTCACTCAAAATGGTTATTTACGGAAGAATATGTCAACTATAAATAAAACAACACGACATTTATTTTCTTGCAACATAAACAGGGTGTTTTAAACTTTTTTCATATCACATCCCATGTCAACCTGAGACGCCAATATCAGCCCGAGAGCTTTAGAATATAAAAACCCCATATGTATCATATTCTTTTTATCGTATATTTAAACCTCAGATTAATGGACATGAAAGGAGTTTCAAATTTGAAGTTGTTTTGTATCCAGTAAAACACGCGCGTGTCTTCGTCTGTCATCTTGTCCGTTGTGTCTGGTGACGTCCATCCTCGCGATCGATCACTTAATTTCGTAGTGGTGCGAAACGGGATTTTCATAGAGGTGATACAGGATCTAGCCTAAATATGATATGCTATCATCACGTATAGGTGATATGGACTATGGACTTCAATCAATATCATATATACATAAAACTAATATTCAGTACTAATATATAATAAAATCTATAATCTATGCCAAACATAAACATATCAGTATATTTTGTTCTTTAAATGGAGATGCTTAGTTGCAACATGCTGAAATGAAATGTTACCAGGATTACTAGCAAATCTAAACACAATACCAAACATGGTATTAGAATTTAATATTTACAGTGTTATATTAAAAACAATATTAGTAGAGAAAGAAATATCTGATCAAAAGAATCTGAAAACCTAATTCAATAACATTGTAGGAACAATAAACATAAAATAAATATATACTAAATGAATAAATAAATAAACACTTAACTAACAAAAATACCACCAAATATATAATTGACTAACTAACTGTCACAAATCCCGTGCAAATGACGTTGCGCAAGGTTATTTTTACTGCAGATTTTATTTTAAGGTCTGCTGCATTTACATGTATACAGAGAAAGGGTCCAAAACTGTTTTGTATAAAACTTCTATGGCCGAAATAAATCTATTTGATAAAGACTACTAGTTTTTAATAGATTATGGAAAATTGTTCTTACTTTTATATCAAAACATCCGTTTTCGTAGCGTTAGACAGAACACGAAAAAACGGTTTTGTGCCGAAAAACAGTTGTACTATCAAAACGACTCAACGGATTCCCGTGCAGTTTTTTCCGATAGAAGGGTTGCCGTCATCACAGTCTCATTGACCTACAGAGTGAACGGGAAGATATATATGTCGTCATGTCTGCGGTGTTCTCGACTTGTAAGGTTCCAGAATCCAGTAAGACAAGCCAAGTCTGAATTTTTAGTAGAAACTTTGAACTTGATTAAAGTTTTGATATCCTCTTATTTCATTTTATGTGCTACCCATTCCGAAGTAAAAACCCGAATAATTAACTCGAAATGAACGTAATGTGAATAAACATTCTGAGACATATGATGCAATATGTACGTAAGCAGTGCCAAAGTTAAAAACAATATGGAAACAATAATCCGAAATACTGTCAAGCATATGCAAATACCAAAATGACCGGGGTGAATAAAACAAGAAATTGTATAAGGATAGGGCCAGTTATGCATGAGAGAAATACTCCTTAGTTTAAAAAAATCATCCAAGTAACTTGGAGTAACGAAATCAACTAAATATAAAATTGTAAAAGTTTTGGAAATTAAAAAATATCAATCTCAGGCGTCGGTATGACCAGATATGGGTTTTTACATTTTTTAAAAACATTTTTCACCATGTCGGGATTTGATCATTACTATAAGGAGAATAAACAACAACGAAAAACACTAACAAAACAATCATCAACAAATAAGAAGTTATTCAAATTTGAACAAAAAAAGATTTGTTGGTTGTTTCTCAATGGTTTTTACATTCAAATCTTTCGGAGCCACCTACACATTACTGCCTGCGCATCGCCTAACATATAAATGGATATTACGTTTGAAGGCATAATTAAATTCGAAAAAAATGAGTGAACAGAAACAACAACCAACACACAAACTCCAAAAACAACAAAGAGCATAAAAACAGTTAATACATAAGAAACGATAGCACATACAACAAACAGTAAGTGCAAACAACAGCAAAAATCACAAAAAGCAACAAACAGCACTTCCAACAACAAAGAGTATTGACTGTAAACATAAAAATAACAAGGAGTCTACAAAACCAAATAGAATGCATATACAGTGTACGTGTAAATATATCAAGATTCCCACTATAAGGAGTTTATGATCTAATGGATTATTTTATCATTAAAGCGATTCACTTTAATGATAAAATAAAAATGTATATATAACATCAATTGCATAAAGGAAACTCACACGAAACCTTGAGGTTCACAAGATATCAATTTAAAGTTACACAACAAATGTGCATTCATTTCCTATTTGACAGAACTAAGTTCTAATTATCTTTGTCACTGATTCAGAAATAACTCTTTAATATTGGAGATAAGAAAGAATAATTGCATATTTCGTTCAAATCGTGCGTTCTTCATTTACAACTTCAATCGAAGTTTGGTTAACAACGCATAGAACGAAGAAATTTAATTTGTAAATTGAAGGTGAAAAGGACAAAAAAAATCACGAAGGTAAATGGCCTGCATAACACTACCAATTTAATGATGAAATCAAAAGTTTGAAAATAAAACCAAATTTATTGATTCTATGTATCTCAGACAGTTTTAATAAATATTAACAATAATTCTATTATTCCATAATAAAAATAGCTTTGCATCATAAATTTATCTCGAAACTCCTGATATCACAAAGTCAATTTTTGCTCACAGAATATACATTTGCAATATATTTGATATGTACAAATTCCTGTTAACCAAAATTCTTTTTATTTTGTAAACAATTAAATTTTAGGAACATTGAAAATAAAATACAAGAATATTTTTTACGGCCCCCCTCATTTAGGAACATGGTTTACCTAATGGTTTATCAAAATGAAAGTTGGAAGTGCAAAGCAACTGTACCAACACATTTATTTTTTAACATGTAAACTATGAAATGATTGACAGACGGAGGAAAACTAAAAAGAAATGCAGAATTTGGCGACGGGAAGGACGGTTTCCGAACTCAAGCTTTGGAACAGGGTCATTTCCATTCCGTACACTCAACTGTGGAAGCGACCCTGTCGTCAGCAGTGTTCACACAGGACAACATCTTGTGCTTTTTAAATCTGGGATCCGGAAGAGTAATCCCCGTTGTCCTTAGCGGTCTTCCATCGGATGTTTGATGTGAAGCTAGCGCAGCGAAAAATATTACAACATGGTTGGTCCTTTTTGTACGCGTGCGGATGGATATATATTCTAATATTTCACTTTATTAATCACTTTATCAATAAGGTGGAATAGGTTATCAGTATACTTGAATTACTCATTGACAACATATTTGCAAAATTTACATAGAAAACGATTTATTCACTCCGCTCCATACATTTGTACCTGATGGTATAAATATAAAATGGTAAGTATATTCATTAAAGGAAAAATAAAATTTGAGCGTCTCAATTTCAACTTTCATGCTTTAAATTTCAACTCAAAAATTTTTTTTCAGATAAAAATTGAAAAAAAAAATTGGCCGCTTTATACACAGACCCTTGTAAAATTCAATGAGATGTGTTATACGATCACATGCCGAGCACTGCGAAGGCAATGAAAAAAATTCAAAATATTTCTTGTCACTAGAAAAGCGCAATTATAAAAAAAATATATTAACAAATTAGTTGTAAAGGACATGGAAATTACGTCACAACAAAAAATACTAGACGAAGAGAGAAGTTTCTATGAAAAATTATACTCGTCAAAAGAAGGCGTTGAGAAATATGCGGGAGACTCAAACTTCTTTTATTAAGATTTTATTCATAAGCTTACAGAAGTTGAAAAAAATATAAGCGATGCAAATATTACAGAATCTGATTGTGTAAAAGTTTTGAAATCATTTAAAAATAATAAAAGCCCTGGCACATATGAGCTTACCGCTGAGTTCTATATATTTTTCTGGATTGACATAAAAAAAAATGTTATAGAAAGCTTTGAATATTCCTTTGAAACTGGAAATATTTTAATTGACCAAAAACGGGGCATACTTACCCTTATTTCACAGAAAGACTAAGACACAACAGTCTTGTCGAACTGGCGTCCTTATCCCTTTTAAATTTTGATTACAAATTATTGGCCAAAGTAATTGCGGAAAGAATGAAACTATTTCTTCCTAAACTTATTGATCCGGATCAGACAGGATACGTGGCTGGTAGATATATTGGGAAAAAATTACGACTTATTGCTGATATTATATTGTCCACTACCTTAAAAAATTATCCAGGTCTAATATTACTTGTAGATTTTGAAAAAGCTTTCGATACTCTTGAATGGAAATTTATTGAAAAAGCATTATTTTGTTTTAATTTTGTCACCAAGTTCAGGAAATTGATCTAAACTTTGTACTTCAACATTACTAGCCTAGTGGGTAATAATGGATTTAGTTCTATATCTTTTAAGATTGCGAGAGGAGTTTGACAAGGGTGACCTTTGTATCCGTTTTTATTTATTCTGGCCGTTGAACTGCTTGTTATCAACAATCAGATATCTGGTATAAATATTGGTGATACCGAAATCAAAATATCACAGTCGGCTGATGGTACCACCTGTTTTTCTGAAAAATGAATATCCTGCGAATGTTTCATTGAATACCTTTAATGATTTGGAGAAATGCTCTGGGTTAAAAGTAAATTTTTCAAAAACCAAAGCAACATTGAATGGTAGCAATAAATTCAACATAGATGATTCCCTTCACATTAATTGGACAAATGATATTTTTTTTAAAAACCTTGGGTTTAAAATTTAATGCTTTAGAAGAAAAATGGAACCAGTTTTAAAGACAAACACCAGTCATTTGTCGAGAGATGGGGGAAGTTATGGAATTTGTATAAATATGACTGTAAATTGAATGTAATCCAAAGCTACCTAAAGGATGTGCTATGCACTGTATATTTATATCAAGGACTTTTAATTTATTTCCTTACAGTCGTTTTGTCGCATGATAATAATGTCATATATATGTTTTTAAACTAATATCTTGAACACCACAAAGATCAAGAAAAAAAAGAGATGTGTTAACCACCGTTTACTGATGTGACCAATTATGAGTCGGTTGTTCTAACAGCTACTCATTTCCGTAAACAACCCAAAATTATACCAACTGTCATTGATGTCTTTTTCATAGGAAAACTTCAGAAGATTTCAAAATATTTTAACTACTAATGGTACTTCCCCCCTCAAAAAAAAAAACAAAAACAATACATAACAAAAAAAAAAAACAAAAACAAAAACAAAAACAAAAACAAAAACAAACCAAATAACAACAACAAAAAAAACCCAAAACAAAACAAAACAAAATAACACAGAGACAGCACGCCACGGATTGGCTGTAGTATTAATGACATCATGCATGGACAGTTTTATGCCATTCTAGCATCTCGTTATCGATGAGTATTAAATATGTTCTTCACAGATTGGACATCTCATGCCTACCGATCTGTTTCAGTACTCATGTGATGCGGATAACGACAAATTCCAAGACTTTCTACATCTCATATACCCCTGTGAGCTTGAATTAAGGATACATCGATGTCCGTTTCATATTTGGATTTGTTTCTTGAAATAGACAAAACTTTGTTACAAGCGTGATGGCTTCAACTTTTCTATTGTTAACTTTCCCTTGTTGAGTAGCAATATACCAGCATTGGCTGCATATGGCATCTACGATTTTCAGCTTATCTGGTATTCAAGGGCATGCGTGAGTTACCATGACTTTCGACAAAGAGGATTACTGCTGTCACAAAAGTTGCTGCTTAACCAGGGTTTTATCAGAAATAAGTTGATGTCATCACTTACAAAATTTTACGGTCGTCATCACGAATCGATTGACCGCGGTGTTACAGTGTTCCAATATCGAAGATGATATGTGATGTTGAACGTAACATTTCATGTACCTCTACCGATCTGCGACTACCACCGGTTTGCGTTTGTTGAACTTCACGACAGGTGCCGTATACGAAGCAGGAACTTCTGGTTTTTAAAGGGGTCCTTGTTGTTCATTGTTTTTTAGTTTTCTGTGTTTATTTGTTGTATTTGTGGTTGTTCATTTGTCTTCCCGGGTTTGTCTGTCTAATGCATTGCGTTTTTCTGGTTTGCTTTTTAGGTGCATTTGTCCTCTTTATAAATTTATTTGTCGTTCTTATGAGCCATTTTACGATCGAAGTACATGCGGTGTATTTGATTTTAACTAAATGATTGACATGTTTTTAGGATGTTTTTTTTTAGTTCAGCGTTTTCATTTATTGACGATAAAATATTTTTCTCTGATGTGATTGCGACAAATTAACCTATCAATGATTCAATGATTCAGTTTATTATGTAAATAGATTGACGACCAAACCAATCTGATGTTCCATTCTTATATTTCGACATTTCCTGTAAGTGTCATGGAAGTCAAGCACTAAAACGACTAAAACCTATGCCCCTAGATCAAGGTATCAGACCGAGAGCCGCCAGGCTTGAGGGATGATCTTGACCATTGGCTGATAATGGGTATGATATGAATAATGACATGTTATGATATTTTTAGCTAACCTGGACAAAGGCCATGTGAGCTTTTGTCATCACTTGGCGTCCGGCCTCCGTCGTCCGTCCGTCGTCCGTCCATTTACTTTTTACATTTTAATCTTCCCTGAAATCACAGGGCCAAATGGAATTCATTTTGGCAGAAAGCATCTATGTAAGATCCTTTATAAAGATTGCTCACTTCGTCCCGATCGGACAACAAACACGGCCGCCAATATCAATTGTTGTTTCTAATTGGCTGAGTTTCAAAAATCATCTCCTCTGAAACTGCTGGGTCAAATGAAACAAAACTTGACAGGAAGCATATATGGGCGGTCCTTTATGAAAGTTTCTTCATTTCGTCCCGATCAGTCTACAAATATGGCCGCCATGGGCAGTTCTTCTTTCTGATTGGTTGATATGAAAAAAATCTTCTCCTCTGAAGTCGTTGGGCCAAATGGAACGAAATTTGACAGGAAGCATCTACGGGAAGTTCTTTACAAAGTTTCCTCATTTCGTCCCAATCGGGCAAAAAACACCATAGGCAATTCTTGTTTTTCATTGTTTGATTAAAAAAAAATAATTCTGGAACTACTTGGCTAAATGGAACAAAGCTTGACAAGAAGCATCTATGGGAGGTTCTTTACAAAACTTCTTTATTTCATCCCGATCAGAATACATATATGGTCACCATTGGCAGATCTTGTTTCTGATTGGCTAATACAAAAGAATCTTCTTTGAAATCGCTTGCCCAAATGGAACGAAACCTGACAGGAAGCATACATGGGAGGTCCTTTATAAAGTTTCCTTATTTTGTCCCCATCGGAATACAAACAATTTAATACGGCCGCCATGAGCAGTTCTTGTTTCTGATTGGCTGATTTAAAAAAAAAATCTTCTCCTCTGAAGTCGCTTGTCCAACTGGAACGAAAGATGACAGAAAGCATCTAATTGGGAGGTTCTATACAAAGTTTCCTAATTTCGTCCTGATCAGGCAGCAAACATAGCCGTGATGGGCAATTCTTGTCTTTCGTCGGTTGATAATCGTCTTCTTTGAAACTTCTTGTACAAAGAGAACGAGACTTGACAGGAAGCATCTGTTGGAGGTTTTTTTTACAAAGTTTCCTCATTTTTTCAGACGACAAACATGGCCGCCATGGGAAATTCTTGTTTCTGATTGGTTGATTTAAAAAAAAATTCTCTTAAACTGCTTGGCCAATTAGAGCCAAACTTGACAGAAAGTGTCTATGACATATAACAAAATTCTACACAACCGCAGAATTACTTGAAACCAAACATGGTCTGAATGTTGCTCTTAAGGTGCTCACCAAGTGTTGTTACATATACTCTGGTGCCGATCCCTAGTTCAAAATGGCCTTCAGCAGTGGACTTACGTTAACATAAGACCCTATGGGAAATACATGCAAAAATCTTCTGAAGAACCGCCAAATTTTAGAATATGCTGACCTGTAAGTAGAAGTTCCTTGACTAGGGAGAAGTGACTCTTTGAGGTGCATTAAAAAATGGCTTTCATGCCAGGTGGGCAATACAGGCTCAGCCCTCTGAGCCTCTAGTTATCATATTCTTCAACATTGGTGTTTTATAGGTCTCCATGAAAATTCTTATCTCAATGATTTCCGAATTTCCTCAAGGCGCTGCAAATCGTCATTGTCCTTCATCCATTTATATGTTTTGTCACTTAATGTTTTTTTTCTGTTGTATTAACATTTTTGAACGAATTAATATAATCCACAGTTTCGTCCTGATACCGTCTGCCGTGTTTCCATTTGTTATTAAGTTTAGAATCGATTACGGAAGCGACTGATTTATAATCCGATTACGGATTAGTGGTGTGATACAAAACTGACGCAGTTGATCTAAACCGGAAACAGTTGATTACAAAGTCATATCAGCCAAGCCCAAAGACTTAGAAGCGTGCTCGCCTCGAGTGCGGAAGGTCGAGGTTTCGATCCTCGGTCGAGTCAAACCAAAGACATTAAAACCGGTTTCGACACCCGGCCGGATCAAACCAAATATATTAAAACTGGTATTTGCTGCTTCTCCTCCAAGCACGCGGCTTCTTGGAGTAAGAGCAAAGGATTAGTCGACGCGGAGTTACTATAATGTGTCCAAGTGGGATGATATGTCTTCCTCTGGACAGTTACCTCGTGACCTAGCACATTAAAAATCCGGCTCAGCTTGTCGGTCTAGTAAAAAGCAGAAAACATATTCATATCATATCAACATTTTGAATTCTCGTCCTGATATGCTCTTAATGGCTGCCACTGGACGTTAAACAATCATTCATAAATCCATCCATTTATCATATATTTAGTACTCAAAATGCATTTTTTGTATATATGATATTGATTGATGCATATAGTCCATATCACCTATCCGAGATGATATCCATATCACACCACCTACGAAAATCCCATATCGCACCCCTGCGAAATAACGTAATCGAAAAATGACATCCCCAGACATAACATACATGAGGGCATACAAAGATGCGTCCGCAACGAATTAAACCTAAAAATTAAATTTATATGGCAATATGGTGGAACATTTTGTCTCAGAGGTGAAAACATGAAAATTTGCTTTATCTCATATACGCAAGTATGTTTTACTGGATACAAAATAACAATCCAAAGATACTAATATTAGATATAGTAAATTTATACTATGCTGTATACGACGCATTTCAAGGAGTTATCTCTCATCAGCAGCATTAAAACCGAAACATTTGGAAGACCAAAAACCAAACTTATATTAAACATGAAGTACTCAACCAAAAATACCGAAATAGGAAGCCAAATTTCAGCTAAGGAGATCTACCATGTGCAATACAAGAAATGAACCCTTAGTATTTCTATTATTTTTGAATTTTGCTAAATACTAGTAATTTCTGTAACAAATCAATGAATAATCATGTCAGACAAGTCTAAACCTTAAACCAAAGCAAAATTTAGCAGAATTAAAGCTAACACGAAATTTTTACCCTTTCGGAAAGCCTACGTTCAAGCCTCGTTTTCATAAAGCCCAAAATGTTTAGCTTTCATATTTTATGCTGTATTTTTTGTTTGTTCATCTGTCGTCCTTGGTTTGTCTGCATGTCAATCTGAATTTCATTTTCCGAGGTATTCCTAACCATTTTAATTGAGAAATATTTACTGAATAAAAAGGGGCATTTTAAAGAAACTAGTTTTTATGAAAAACTTTAATAACAAAACCATTTAACAATTATTGACTAGTTTCGATAATCTAAAGCTTTAATCTATATAAATATATCATTTAGTGTCTTTAAATTCCTTTTTAAGTCCCGTGTTTTTATTTAATGACGACAAAATCTTATCCTCTGACGGAACCGTCCTTTCCTTTTGTATCTGGTTTCGTGGATGCTGTTTAAGCAACATTCGGAGTAACAAGTCTGAGATATCCTTCTTATTTGGTTGTCCTGAGCTAATGTATTCTTCGGAGAGGCGTTTGAAGGTCCTGTCAGGGTTTATATCTAATAGTGATGTTTCATCTCTCGATATTTGAGTTGAAATTGAAACAGGATCTGAAATTTAAAAACAAAACGATTTTTTTCTGCTGTTTTTATGATACATCATGAATAATAGTAATGCTGATGAGTTGTCAGTCAACGAAATGGCCATACGGTGCATCAAATTTATTTCGGTATTTTGTGATACGTTTTAATAATACATTTATGAGTATTGTAATCATCTGACTTGAATCAAGAAAACTTATTCTATCAGAGACAGCGAATGGAAATGATGGTGGTCTATTTCCCAATACTACAATGTATATACAGTCAAACCTACTTTAAAGGTCACCTCTATATAGCAAGTCACTGTCTATAAAGGGCACCGTGAAAAGTACATGTTATATATAAACGGTTAGGGCACCTGCTTATAAAGGATACTTTTCTCGGGTCCCTTGGGTGCCCTTTATACACATGTTTTATTGTACAATATGGCCTGGTCATACTCTGGACTTTAAAACGATGAACATCAATTAAAGTTTTGTTCCTTTGCTTAAACATTTGTCAAATGAATGTAGGATTTTGAGTGAAGATTTGACCCATAACACCCCTTCTTTCATATTTTCAGCCTCTTGCTTTCAATACATGTGATATATTTAATGTATTATTGAGATAGATATATATTCTACAACGATGATCACTTGATTATGAATAACTCTAAATAATTAAATTTTCATTTTTAAACTGCGAGGCTTGTCCGAGCAGTTTAAAAAGAAAATAGATTCATGGCTTTTATCATTGGTTGATTAATTGAAAGCTGGGAGTCTTGGGATAATATCCGGTACGGTGTGAATTAGGTCATGTGTTAATCTATAATTAGCAGTCTACTGTAAGTTTTTGTCGCCAATGCATAGTACTGTTCTAAGATTGTTTTTGGCTTTTTATACCATTCTGAATCTACCCTATCGTTTTGGCCATCGATAGATTTGGCCTTTAATGCCGAATGTTTTTTTTTCTGAAGTATGGACACGTAGTTCATCAAAACGGGTTTCATAGTAGAAGTACAAGAGGTCGAAGCGGTGTTTGACTGGTGGGGGCTTGGTTGGGCTGGGTTTAGGTTAGGTTTAAGATTACATGGAACTTTTATACTTACTCGGAACTCCTAAAAGAAAAATGTTTTCGTTGATATAATACGCAATACGGAAAAGAAATTTTTCCGAGCAAGGGGTGGAGAGCGATGATTCTCAAACATAATCTCTCAATGATCAATTATTGTTTTATATTATGTTTATTTTGAGCATTCTTATTTTAAAAAGCTAATAACCAAATTTACCTAATTTATGAAATATGATATTGTTCAAATGATAGATAATCGTCCTGGTATTTCATATAAGTAAATAATTTCTGTGACATGATATCTATTGTCAAATGGTTTAACTTTCACATCGTTGAAAGAAATAATTATTTAAAAGTAATATCTCACCCATAACACATTGTCAAAATAGTTTAAAAACTAATAATTAGCTCTTTATTAACAAGGATATCATTCCAATCTTAAGAAAACTAATATTTGTAACCTTTTGTTTAAAGCCATTGTCCTGCATTTGTAACCGCTATTCAATACATAGATTTAACTTTTACATGTTTCAAAATAACTTTTCTTATTGTTCAAAATAGAACGCTCTTTCCATATCGCAAATGTTTTATATGTATGAGTATACCATTTTGATAACTTTTCTAATTACTGTAAAGAATGTATACTGAATTAATCAAATATTTACAAATATACCAAGAAAAGAATACTGAAATACTTTTGAAAGGGGAAAACAAAAGTCTAGACACAAGAACAACTAGTTAGACATGTAAAAGCGAAACATTGAAAACATATACATACTACAAAACAAAACAAAAAAAAACAAAAACAAAAAAAAACAAAAAAGAAAACAAAACAAAACAAAACAAAAAAAAACTAACGAATAAAGACATACAGGAAAGCAAATAGAAATGATGCAATTCAAAACTATGTGAACTTCAACAAAAAAAGAATTGGGAGTCTCACCAGGTGTTCTGGAAAGTAAACAGAATTTTTCTTAAAGTATTTAAGACTACAAACCTGTTATATATTTTCGAACTTTCCATGATATTGTATCCTGTCTGTCCGTTTGAGCCATTAATAGCTTCTTTTTTATGAAACGTTCCCGTACGTGAACCGGAAATTCACTAACAGGTTGTTTGTCGAGTTGGACATTCGGCTTTTTTGGACTCCTCTCTTGCATTGACACTTCACTTATAACGAATCCAGTTGCACTAGAATATTTAGGGCTGTTTTTGGATGTTTCCTTTGACTTTTTTCTTATTAGTTTCGAACCCTTCATACTGTGTCTCGGTGGAGTTCTAGAACTAGCTCTTGAAGAGTCCGGCGATATACTTGATCTAATTTCGTAGCCGGATACTTTACCTATAGCATTATTGGGCATAGTATAGTCGAATAGTTCTTGGGATTGTGAAAAATGCATATTTTTACCAATAATAGATAAATTGTCTTTGGTTGATCCATAATCTACTCGAACTTGTGGTATGCTAGCCGACGAGTTTCGGGGGGAAACCATCATAGTAGGGTTTAACCCCCTCTCGTCTGGAAATTTCGAAACTGGAATGCCGTAAGTTGGTCTGTAACTTACCATGTTGCCTTTTTCGACATAGTACGACACTGGTGGTCCTTTTAAACTCTGAAGAGTAAATTTAACTGGAGGTAAATCGGTGAGTCTACTTTTAGCTGATGCCGGATGTTTTAATTTCAATTCCTGTGCAATATGTTGCTCTTCTTTTGACTGTAAATTAACTGCGCTTTGTCTATAACTCTGTCTGCTTGACGTAGCACTTTTTGTTATTCGTGGAGTTACACCTTGAATAAAACTAGCATCGGTGTTTACGTCTGGAATAGTTATAACAATTGAACGTTTGTGTTTATCCAAATTTCGTTCTGTTATTTCACTTTTAACAAAATCGTTTTTGTAATTTGATCCGATGTTGTCTTCAGATGAAGTCTTTGGAATAACAGTTTTTCTGACAGAAGCCATAGGAGGGTATGGTCTCTTTCTTGTAGTACGAGTCAATGGCGGTAAAATTTCTTTATTGTCCTCGTCGTTATATATCAATTCTTTGTTTCCATTTTTAAACTTACCATTATCTTGTTCAAGTTGCGTGTTTGTGTCACTTTTCAACCTATTTTCTATATTATTTTCACTGTAATTCCTTTCATTTAAATTTCCATCGTCATGTAATTGGTCCTCATTTACTTTAAAGTTCGGAAGAACTTCTTTTAATAATTGTTTCTGTTGTTGCAATTCACGGCGTTTTCGGATGTTTTCTGAAGCTTCTTCAACTCGTTTATTTCGGCTTATACGCATTTTGTCTAACTGCAATTTCCGCAGACTTCTGTTGACGGCTTCTTGTGTTTTTTGAATACCTTTGATTTGTATAAATTGTTCGTTTTCCAACATTATATTTACAGTTCTTCTGTTCTTCTTTTTATGCTTTTTGTGTTTTTTTGTGTCCTTTTTATGTTGATTTTTGTCCTCAATTATGATTAAGAGATGGTCATTACATTCGATTCCATGATTATTTATATCAAAATCCTCCAACATCGATTCTTTCGGTGCCATTTTGCTCATAATGTCTGTTATTCTGAGATCTATTATGTCCTCAATTTGTTTGATACATATTAATTTCTTAATAATTAAAACAAACTTGAACAACTCTTTGACATTCTGTAGGGATCGATTCTATCCTTAGCAAGTTGCCATTTATTTACCATATAAAATACAATCTAAACTCAAACTAAACCACGTTCATAAATATATTAATGTGAATAAATTTCTAAAGCACCTGTCGTTTTCGGAACAGTGATTCTATTTAATTTTTAATTTAAGTAAATTTAAACAATGTAGCAACTGAAGGTCATGACACTTATCATTGCTTATGTCAATAGTGTCATGTTTCATAGCTAACAAAATTAATGGTGTTATTCGAACATTAACAGCAATATCATAGCTTGATTTGATATGCTAAACAATGACCTTTATTTACTGAAAAAATATTTGTTCGTGGATTAAGAAATCTTAATCTCCATCTGAAAGTAAAGTATGTATAAACATAAAGATAAAATGAAGTTTGTATAGAAATGTAGGTACAAGTGCGTTTGGTATTAACTAACGTGAGCAAAAACAGAAGACTTCAGGGTTTTTGTTGAAGACCCCAGAGCGAATTTCATGATGAAGAACAGCAATGAAAAAAGCGGTTATCGGTTTGAAAATCTTGAGCTTAACCAAAATCAGAGATATCAATTTAGGGAAAGAAACAGAGCAATAGTGGGGTTAGTTAAGAGTATGTTGGGCTGCTCCAAATTATGGTAAAGATAACCGGTTTGTTGTCAGCCAGATAGCCTCTTGGTGGTTCGTTTTTTTGTCTTCTTTAACAAAATGTATCCGTAAGAAATGAGATGTCTATGACATTCGACTAACCAAAATATTCAAATATTGCCTGTTTTAGTGTATCCTTTTTTAATGTATTGTATAAAATAAATATCATTAAGGTGAGCTGATGTTTATAACTTTATGTTATTTGCAAAAAAAAAGGTTTATTGGTCTCTCAGTCATGTCAGCTCCAAGTATGTATTCTATGTTAACTTTATTGTTACCATGCACTGACTGGGTGAATGGAGAAATCACAAGTTAATAAATAAATAAAGTACAGATATACTTGCGTGAAATTTAAAATCATAAAGGTTTTAATTTTTGTGGAAACAAAGGAGTATCTAATTCGTGAAAGAATGGTTGTTAGATTTACCTTGTTATAATAGTTAGGCCACACCAAATTGATTTTTCGTTCTTTGGATTTTTTTATGGCAAAGATAGTTGCGAGCAAGCGAAATTTTAATTTTAATTTTTTTTCTCGCAGACTCGTTTTTTTTTTTCAGGCGAAGATCAAATTTACGTGTGGCACAATTTTCTTCAACTAAAACATTGCAACAAATGTAAAAAATACCCAATTTTTACCAAATTTTAGGATCCGGCGAAAACTTTTTATTTTTAATTCTTTGAAAAATGAATAATTTGGGACGAATTTCCAGCATTTTTGGAAAACGAAGCGGCAAAAATTTTTCTTAAATTTTACAAAGTCCAAAAATCGGAGCTGCGAATTCCAAAAAACTAAAAATCAATTTGGTGTGGCCTTAATTTAATTTTTTTTTATCTTTTGAAAAATGTATTTACATTTGCAATTGGTCTACAGCCAATTTGGTTATTGTTTCAACTTTAGAATTTTTTTGGCCTTAATAACTTAAAAATCATAGAAATATTTTATTAGCAGTAAAATCTGAAACGGGTTCTCGTATTGTTTGCAATTTAAGATATTTTAATCCCCAGAAACCGTTTTTCTATTTTCAGTTGTATTATTTTTCCACGTTGTATCGGAATATGGAAGATGCATGTATATTTCCATGCATTTAACAAGTTTAGGTAACCCACTGTTACATTCGTGTTTTTTATGGGTTAATTAAAACCCCTCTTGACATAACCCCTTCCTCAGTCTGATTTTCATATAATCTCAGTGTTGGAAGATTCGCTTTATTTACTTCTTTTATGCACTGTTTACTCTGCATGCTCTGTCTATTCCTATGAATATTTGATGTTGTCTTGTCCCAGAAGTTCACAATGCAGAAAAAACTTATTTAAACCTATCGACTATATATTGCAGCAGTAAAGTAAAAAAACATGGTAAAGACTGTTCACCCGAGTAGCGGTGAACACCGAAAGATATCGAAATAAAAATATTGAAAATCTTGACCTTAACCAAAACCAAAGATATCAAATCAGGGAAAGAAACAGAGCAATTGTGGGGTTAGTTTAGAGTAGAAAAATAACACGTGCGCTTCAAAAAGTACTCCCCAAAAACCAAGGTAAGTTGATGATGGGAAGCAAAATTAGAATATCAAAACCATGAAACCATTTATTACCAAACCGGCTTACGGGAAGTTACAATGGTGTATTATAAGCAAACCAACTACGGCAAAAGCAGCAAAAAAAAAAAACAACATACTGTGTCTTCAGATGTTAACTAAAAGAAGAAGCAAGTTCGTGATAAAGAGGATTTATGCTGTCCATTAATTTGACCAAGTATTGTATGGTGTTCTACAATTCTACGCATGCGTATTTTATTCAGTGCATGTAGATATGAATATGCGTGTATAAAGAAAAAGAACGGAAAATGACAAGAAAACTGAAAATTCAGTTCCTATAATTTATTAAAATTGTGAAATTAATAGCAATATGTTTTAATGTTATCATAACTATAAAAACCTCGTAATGCAAACCTTAAAGAAATGATTGAGCAAGATTGTAGCTCACATATAGTTTAAAAATGCAATCTCATTTCGCCTGTCCATTGGAACAATCTTTGGTGCAATTTCTGTGCTTTGATCAATCACTACTTCATTGTCTTTGTTTACTAACTTCTTCATCAACAAAGCTATATCAAAAACCTTTTTCTCCTCGTAAACTTCCTCTTCCTGTTCAGGCGTTTTAAACGTATCCTCCTTTTGCTTTCTTTCTCGAATTCTTTGTTTCTCCGACTTAATTTCAACAAGTTGCTTTTTAAACATCGCCTGTGTTCTTTTAATATCCCTTACTACCATTTCTTTCTCTTTTTTCCATATATCAACTTGTTTTTCACAGTTCTCTCTGTGATACTTGTTTTTATGTGTCATTGTTGGTCCAGTTTCCGTCCTTTTCAGATCTCGCAACAAAATTAGATTGTCTCCATTCATATTTGAAATTTTTGTTAATTTCTTTCTAGCTCCTGCGGCATTCAGGATTGAATCACTTGAGCTCATTGAGAAATTCATCTTTTCATTAGTCTATCTGCAGATCGTAAAATTTCTTGACCACTTTATTCTGGAAAAATAAAATCGGGACAGAATCTACAATCGCTTGCCTTATTTTCCTATTTCCGTCTTTAAGCTTCAGAAATTAATCCGAAAATTATGTAATGGTATTTAACTCATTGTTCAGCATTATGTGTCTTAACTTTGCTACATATGAGCATTGCTGTAGACATGTTTATGAATCTTCGTATAGTTAAAGAAAGTTGTTTTATTTTAAATACTTTTTTGTCAAAGTGACACCAATAACGGAGACCTCCACCTGCCGGAGACCAATTATAACAAACAATAAAAACAAGACAAAGACATTTTTAAAAAGTTCTTTCAAAAATGTTTACAATGGATCACTTATTGTCTATTAATAAAGAGAACATCAGCAAATTTTGTTTAAGGAGGATCGCTGGTCTAATAGGAAATAAATACATATAGGATTGGAAATAGGTGTTTTAGTTTGTGAGAACATGCATATGAATAGTAAACAAATAAGCATGAAAAAATATATGTTAATGAGCTCACTTTAGAGCTATAAGGCCTTGAAAATTTGCAGGAAATGGGTTTTCTCTGGATTTTTCATTGTCTTTGCATTGACAACTTCAGTCTTTCAAAGATGTATGAAAAAATAAAAAGGATTTCATAAAATTTTGTCAAATACCATTTAAAGGTATATATGATTGAATTATAAAAGAAAAGGGCAAAAAATTCATGTTTAAGAAATGGATAAAACCCGAGGATTCCGAAAATCTGCCAAAAAGACCAAAACACATGACCAGCGAGCATCCTTAATACATGAATATTTGATGTTTTGCATGGTCTTCTTAATATCCTTTTTTAATAAAAGAATATCTGGACACATTTGGTTAAGATATAACATGCAAATGAAACGATATGGTGTATGTGTACAAGATAACAACCAATTATACATCGGGAAATAAATATCTACAAAAAGTCTGAGTGACAAAGCGAGAATGGTCCAAGTCCAAAGAATTCGTGATAACTGCAATACAGAAAGCGATTAGTACAAGCTATATCAAAATTTATATAAATTATATATTTAGTTTTTGTCAGGAATAAATTTTATCACTAATTTGAAGGTTTATTTTAAATTAATTTGAATTAGTTCCTAGGAAAACCCCAGAGGATTCGCCTCAGTTACGGTTGATTATACATGAAACTATGAAACCAAGGCTTATGATTGGTTGCTTCCATAGATCATGTGAGTGATAATGCTTCCAAAATATCTCCTATTGGTTGGAAAGCCGAAGTATACACAGAGAACCACCGACTTACAATAGGATGGATGAATTGTTGTTTAACGTCCAGTTGAAGCCAAGTGCATATCAGGACGAGAACATGTTGATATGATTATGTATATGATCCCTGCTTTGTACTAGACGGACATGCTGAGCCAGATTAATATGCTAGCTCACGACGTAACTGTCCACTCGGACACATTATACTAACTCTAAGCCGACCAGTAGATCTTTGCTCTAACTTCTAGATGCCGCGTGCCTGGCGGAGCAGTAAATACAAATTTTAATTCTTTTGTTTGACCCGGCCGGGGATCGAACCCGCGACCTTCCGTACTTGGTAAAAGGGGGTTTGCAAAAAAAATTCCGGAAAACTAATATTTGGACAAATAATTCCTATTTCCAAGTACAATAACTCTCATAATGATTATCCGATCAGCATGAAAGTCAAACTTTATTTGTAGCTCATCATTATAAGCTCACATACCAAAAATAAGATTTTTGCGAAAAATGTCCTGAAAACTATTATTTTGGCAATAATTTCTATTTCCAACGGCATTAACTCTCACAATAATTATCTGATCATCGATAAATTCCATTTGATCTGTAGCTCATCATTATAAGCTAATATTCAAAAAATAAGATCATTTGGTTAAACAGTTTCTGAAAAAAAATCCAGAAAACTAGTGACTAACAGACGGATGGACAGAGTGCAAAATTATAGTCTCTTTCGGCATGGACAGTAGGGGACTAACAAAGATTATTATACATTAAAAAAACATAGGCAAGATTTTGCTCATTTAAGGGTAAGATCAGATTGGTTTTTTGTTGTTAATGTCAAGATTAATAGTTTTATATTGACATTTTTCTGTTTGATGAACATATTTTCATGTTGTCGTTTATTTTTGTGTTTTTTCCTCGGTTTCTTTTCTTTGAAATCAAATTAATAAGAATACCAATGAAATATAAATAAAAATAAACAAACATGCTGATTGTAAAACAATTTAAAAAATAACAACAAGAAGACCATAGAAACCAACAATAATGGTGAAAAACTTACCGGCAATAACAAATATTTTTACCAAGACTCAGAGAAGTAATTATTTTATAAGAAACTAGAGGCTCTCAAGAGCCTGTATCGCTCACCTGGATTTAACTTTTCACCTTGAGCAGACCTAAAAATTTAAGTGTTGCAGTCAATTTGGCTGGTTTTTCTATAGGATTCTGTGTTAAACTAATTTCAGCTGTGGCAGCCATCTTGGTTTAGTCCAGGTCAACGGATACATTTCTAAAAGAGAACCATCTAAGGACCATTTCTGCTAAGTCTTGTTCCAACTGGCTAAGCGGTTTCAGACAAGAAGATTTTTAACTGAATTTTTCTATAGGGTCCAATATTTAACAAAGTTCGGTGTGGCAGCCATCTTGGTTGACAATCCACGTGATCGGACATATTTCTGAAAGAGGATCTCCTAAGGACCAATGCTGCCAAGTCTGGCTCCAATATGTCAAGTGGTTTCAGACAAGAAGATTTTTCAATTAATTTTTCCATAGGGCCCTATGTTAAACTAAGTTCTGCTGTGGCGGCCATCTTGGTTGACAGTCTGGGTCGTCGCACAAAAATTCTGAAAGAGGACCATCTAAGGACCCATTGCTACCAAGTCTAATTCTAATTGACTTAGTGGTTTCAGACGAGAAGATTTTTGAGTGAATTTCCCATAGGGTCCTATGTTAAACTAAGTTCTGCTGTGGCGGCCATCTTGGTTTACAGTCCACGAAATTTGACACATTTCTGAAAAAGGACCTCCTAAGGACCAATGCCGCCAAGTCCTGCTCCAATATGTCAAGTGGTTTCAGACAACACAATTTTTCAATGAATTTTCCTATAGGGCCTATGTTAAACTAAGTTCAGCTGTGGCGGCCATCTTGGTTCACAGTCCGGGTCATCAGACACACCTCTCTAAGAGGACCATCTAAGGACCATTGCTGACAAGTCTGGTTCCAATTGGTCAAGTGGTTTAAGGCAAGAATATTTTTCAATGAATTTTCCCATAGGGCCCTATGTTAAACTAAGTTCGGCTGTGGCGGCCATCTTGGTTAACAGTCCGGGTCATTGGACATATTTCTGAAAGAGAACTTCCTAAAAACCATTACTGCCAACTTTGGTTCCAACTGGCCTTGGAGTTTCATATAAGAAGGTTTTTGAAATTCACCCCCCCCCCTTTTTTTTCTATTTTTAGTAACAGCAGCCATGGAAGTCGGGGATGCCAGACATAAGTTTGGAAGGGGGCCAGCCAAGAACCATTCCACCAAAGTCTGGTCTCAATTGGCTCAGTGGTTTGAGAGGAAAAGATCTTAAAAGCAAAGTTTACGCTGAATGCCGTCTTTAAAGGGCAAAAACTCCTATAAGGGGTCAATCAACGATTTTGGTCATGTTGACTTATTTGTAGATCTTACTTTGTTGAACATTTTTGCTGTTTACAATTTGTCTTTATCTATAATAATATTCAAGATAATAACCTAAAACTGCAAAATTTCCTTAAAATTAAAAATTCAGGGGCAATAACCCAATAAAGGGTTGACCGATTCGTCTGAAAATTTCATGACAGGTAGATCTTGACCTGATGAACATTTTTACCCCATGTCAGTTTTGCTCTAATTACTTTAGTTTTTGAGATATAAGACAAAAACTGCAGTTTACCCCTATGTTCTATTTTTAGCCATGTCGGCCATGTTGGTTGACAGGCGGGGTCATCGGACATATTTTTTAAACTAGATACCCTAATGATGCTTGTGGCCAAGTTTGGTTCAATTTGGCCCAGTAGTTTCAGAGGAGAAGATTTTTGTAAAAGTTAACAGACGACGACGACGGACGACGACGGACGCCAAGTGATGAGAAAAGCTCACTTGACCCTTTGGGTCAGGTGAGCTAAAAATGTGGAGTATAAAATCAAAAAAAATATTTGAACTGATATTGGGTTGGATGGATGGATGATTTATTGTTTAACGTCCAGTGGCAACCAGGTGCATATCAGGACGAGAACATGTTAATATGAGAATGAATATGATCCCTGCTTTGTACTAGACCGACACACTAAGTTGGATTTTTGATGTGCTAGCTCACATAGCTAGACATATCACTTCACTCGGACACATTATACTGACTCCGAGCCGACCAGTCTTTGCTCTTACTCCTAAATGCCGCATGCTTGACCGAGAAGCACCAAATACCAATTTTAATGTCTTTGGTTTGACCCGGCCGGGGATCGAACCCGCGACCTTCCGCATTCGGGGCGAGCATGCTACCACGAGACCACCGAGGCGGTTAACTGATATTGTGGAAACATTGTTATCATTACCCATGAAGTCATATTACTTAAATCCATGTAGGCCAAAATCATGGGTAATCAAATGTATGGATTATTTCAAGAAATATTATACAAGAATCTGATAGTTAACCAGATTTTCCCTCCTCATTATATCATACTGCCCATTACCCATTCAGCTGCCCGCCCTCCTGTGTTACATCACCAAACTAAAATAACTGGATTTTTTCAGTTTAAAACATTAAGACAGAGATCTTAAATCACACAACCAACCTTTATTTATGTTATTACAAAAATGTATCTATATTAATTATAGGAATCATAAAAAGTCATATATTTTATGTAAATCAATCACTACAAAGTTTCAAGCATATTACTATAATAAAAGGCTAAGACAGCCAATATATCAAACGTCTATAATTCACACGTCTTCATATACACGTATACACAGTAAATGTACTGCCAAATGTACATTACTTTTCATTTCTTTTTTGACCATTTACAATAAATCTTACCAAAACATGTAAAAACTTTCATAAGTGATGACATTTTTAACTTTCTAGAGATAGGGTTTCTTTCTAAAATCAACAATTGTTAATTTGTTCAGCATTGCAAATGTTGTGGGACAGCATTTAAACTCCTGTTATCATGGTAATCTTTAAAAATTGATGGAAAATATTTATGTCACAATTTTCAAAACATGATTGTTCTACAATGTCATCAGGTAATTTACAGGAGGAGCTGACATAAAAATATCTATACATGTATAGTGACTATTAGTCAATGTTTCATGCCCTACTAATTTTCAAAGAAATGATTGTCATGGGTACCAGAAAAGCCGGTATTTAAAAAAAAATAAGTCATATTTAAGGGTATTGTTTTTATACAATATGCATTGTTTTTTTGGAAATCAAAAGAGTGGTGGTGCATTTCTTCTGTGTTTGAGTATAATATACAAAATAAAGACTTAATACAACTGTTTAGTTACAATTCATAAATTCATAAAAGTGAAATGTTTGAAGATAGTCATCCCCATTTCTGGATTTTACGGTCAGAGACGAAGTCTCCCTTCGGACTTGTAGTTCCAGGAGGCAGCAGTGCTAAATAAACTGGAGTGTCAGCTCCTGCAAAAAATAAGCAAAATTTAAATGATTTTTTTCCTGAATTTCTATGTGCATTTAAACTGATAAAGTTTTAAAAACCACACTTTGATTAAATGGTACAGTGTAATTTTCCCATTGTATGGAATATTCTAATGAAATTTCTTTCAAAACAAAATTTGTCCATTCTCAAATATTAAATTTCCAATTTTAAATTCTTAGCAAGACAATCGAGTGTATAAAAATTGTAATAACCAATGTAGAATCTATACTGATTAGTACTTACCAGTTACTACATAATTATGTAAAATAATATTGAAGTAACTTTTTCAGAAATTTTCATCAAAGCAAAAAACTATCATTATACCTCAGTATATTTATTCTATATAAAAATTAGTTTAGATAAATTTGCTATTTTTTAAAGAATACAAAGTGCCACTTAATAGTTTCATGACTATTTTCACTAGGGAATTAGTCATATTAATCTATATCACACATTTCCCACTAAATCTCTTTAGATTACGTCTATTTTTTTTCATTGTAAATTTAAAAAAATCTGAGAACATCAAAAATATTGATTTTTCAGATGACAGTGGTCACCTCCACTAGGAACAGATTTCATCCCTGTCAGTGGAGGATTTACAAGAGTATATAAGACGACAGCGATGTGAAAAAACACTAAAAATGTGATTATAGAAGGCATCAAGAAATTGTCTTTCGTTATAATTAAACACTTATTGACTGCATATTCGGGGAATGCTAAGTTTATTGTCCCTGAGATACCAACTATTGGTCTAAGGTCCCCCGAGTGCTCATACCCAGTCAATAAGTATATTTCATAATCATCATTCAAATGCAAAATAAGGGTTATCTCCCCTCTCTCATAAATGATAACTTTATCTTGGTACAATAATATAATCTTATAAGATTTCTAGTTCTAAATTTATTTAATTTATCTATATTAACATAAAGATATAATTGATTGGAACTTATTCAAGAAATACTTTTTTTGTCATTTTGAAAGAATAAATGGTAAATAATTTGAAAATTATGTTTTACTTAATAACCCTTAATTCTAGAAAATACCAAAAATGTACAATTGTTGGTAAAAAATGTGTTGCCTGCGGATGTCCAAGATATTTAAATTTTCTAAAAATGAAATATATATGCACACCTTTGCATTAAGGTTTTACCCAAAAAATTTTTTAAATTTTCTAAAAATGAAATACATATGCACAACTGTGCATTAAGGTTAATGCACAGAGAAAGTTTAATCAAATTCCTTTGAGCGGTTATGCAGTAGTTGAGGATAGAAGTTTTGATCCCCCCCCTTTGTTTTCAAAAATGTCAAATTTTACACAAAAAAATTTAAATTTTTCTAAAAATGAAATATATATGCACACCTGTGCATTAAGGTATCCGGACCATAAATGACCACGTGATTATTCGAAAGTTCCCGGATGTTCCATACAACGCAATTGAAACGACCTCGGTAATTATCGGCAAACTTCGGAAATGTCAGTATAACTAACTTATTTTTACAGACTGCATATAAGCAACAGAGTGTGTTTCAACTTGAGAAAAATATATATACAAAATTCCAGCTTTAAATTTGTTGGTTCAGCCATTCACGGTCAAAAAGAGATACACTTTTCGTTCATGATCTATTATGGTCCGGATACCTTAAGGTTAATGCACAGAGAAAGTTTCATCAAATTCCTTAAAGGGGTTATGGAGTAGTTGAGGATAGAAGAAAAGTGTGACAGATAGTGATCTCTATGTGTCGACCATGCGTTCCGCAGGCAACACAATTACCCAAAAAACTCAAAATATAAGTCTTAATAAAAAATAAAAATTCAATTAAAAAATTGAAAACAACTTGATCAAAATTTTCAAATCTGATTGACAGAAAAATGAATTTTCCATCATCACTGTTTGGGTCCAAACTTTGCCAAATTAATAACAGAAAGTTTATTCCATTGGAAAATCCTGTTAGCAAAGCCAAAACCAAACTTTTAATTAAGAAAAAAAAAGTTGAAAGAAGAGTTATCTTTCTTTTTCTACAGAAAATTCCTTGTGCAAATTATTCTTGTTTAATCTAGGAGAAATGATTGAACAAAAGCACAAACGACACAATGTATCAGCTGTGTAAAATAACTGTTTCAGTTATGACTCTGTTAAGAGTATATGACACAGCCAAGTGATAACTACATTTAAATTGATTATAAATTTACTTAAGGTGGTACCCAACACCCTGACTAAAATAAATTTGGCTCGTTTAATTTTTATAAAATTTTTAGGAAATATTTTAATATTTTGACCTGTTGACATAAATGTTGATATTTTTTTTAGTAAATAGAATTTCACACTTCACTGGAATAATTTCATTGAATATATAGCAGTTTGGCAAACATCAATTTTGATCATAGGGAAGCTAAATTTCTCTTTACTTATTAAATTTGATTAAAATGCTTTGGTGATTTTTTAGAGTTATCTCCCTGAAGTGTTGTGTACCACCTTAAATTATGAAAAAAAGTTATTATCTGTGCCAAGGTTTACAGACAGTTGATTGATTAATTTATTAGGATTTTATGCCACTTTCAGTGTGTTTTGCAATATCATGTCAGCCATTTTGTATTGGTGTCGGAAGCTAGATGGAACCACGACCTACAGTGGGAATCCTTGTCATATAAATTTAGATTAAAGACAGCCAATCATCATAAGAGCTGAAACACTTACACATAAATGCATCAAAGATACAAGATGAATGAACAGATAAGTGTTAAATTACTGTGCAAATTAATTTAATAACTGGGAAAAATGTCATGGGCTTACTCCATATGAGAAACAAACTCATATAGAAATGAAACATAACACAAAAAGCAGACTACATACTTGCCAGCAGAGGACAACTTTGACAAATTGGATGACAAGGTTCTAAATATTATTTACCTTCTTGTATTGTCTTGTGCCCTTTGTGCGATGACATATCAGTGCTCACGTAACCAGGGCAACACTATAATGACAAAATGAAAAAAAATCACGTTAGATTAGCTCATTACCTTGCTGAATAGTTTTATCTCCCTTATGTGCTGATATGTCGGTATCTACGTAACCTGGGCAACACTGAAATACAAACATAATTCTAGATACCGTAAATCAGGATATTTTGACAATTTTTGCTGAAAACATGGATGTTAAAATCAGTAAAAATAAAAATAAAATAAAAACTAGAGGCTTTCAAAAGCCTGTATCGCTCATCTGGATTCAACTTTTCAGCAGGACTAAAAATTTAAGTGTTACAGTCAATTTGGTTGGTTTTTCTATAGGGTTCTATGTTAAACAGGCGAAGTGGTTTCAGACAAAAAGATCTGAAAATGAATTTTCCCTTAGGGTCCTATATTAAACGAAATTCGGGTGTGGTGGCCATCTTGGTTGACAATCTGGGTGATTGGAAACAATTCTGAAAGAGGACCATCAAAGAGCCATATTACCAACTTTAGTTCCAATTGGCTTATTAGCTTCAGATGAGAAGATTTTTGAATAAATTTCCCATAGGGTTTAATGTTAAACTAAGTTCCACTGTGGCAGCCATCTTGGTTGACAGTCCACGAAATCGAACACATTTTTGAAAGTGGACCTCCTACGGACCATTACTGCCAAGTTTTGTTCCAATTAGCCTTGTAGTTTCATCAAAGAAGATTTCTGAAATTCATCCCCCCTTTTTCAAAAATTAGTCCAAGCAGATCTTTAATATATATCTAGGCAATATGAAAATTTTAAATAATGAAGATAAAGTAGATCAATAGCTGTTGGGAGTTTCAAATAACGAGCGGTAATTATATAGCTTTAAGAGCATGTAACGACAATAATGACCAAGTCCTCGCAGATGGAAACCTCTGAATTTTTTTCCAAAATTGAAAAGGATGATGATGGATGAATTATTGTTTAACGTCCAGTGGCAACCAGGTGCATATCAGGACGAGAACATGTTGATATGATAATGAATATGATCCCTGCTTTGTACTAGACCGACACGCTAAGTCAGATTTTTAATGTGCTAGTTCACGAGGTAACTGTCCGCAGGAAGACATATCACCTCATTCGGACACATTATACTGACTCCGAGCCGTCCAGTCTTTGCTCTTACTCCTAGATGCCGCGTGCTTGGCGGAGAAGCAGCAAATACCAATTTTAATGTCTTTGGTTTGACCAGGCCGGGGATCGAACCCGCGACCTTCTGCACTCGGGGTAAGCACGCTACCACGAGACCACAGAGGCGGTCAAAATTGAAAAGCTATAAGGTGCACATCTTCAGTACGTCTCAAACCAATGTACAGAGTTTGAATTCTGTAGATGAAGAATTACTGGAGTTTCTGGTTACACTGACAGTGAAATGGAACCTTGATCTCTGGTTCTGATTGGCAGTGCAGAATAAAAATTGTAAAAAACATTTCACATGTACATAATTTGTTGTTTTATGAAATTGTACTTCTATTTTTTTACTAATACATTTGTATTCTCTATTATCAGACTATTCTTTGGTATGAAAAAAAAAAACTGTTAATTACTTTTTTTCCTTGTGGTCATGCGGTACATGACACAGCCACATTGATTCAAGTTGGCAAAAAAAAAAAAATGCATAAAACATTAGAATTAGTCTGCTGTATTTCATCTGTCACAACCATTATGTTCGTGTAACTTTTTAGCAGTTTATATACATGCAGTCCAAATTCTTATTTTTCAATCATTGTGAATGAAATTTTTAATTCTTTGTTGCCCGTGCCCATGTCCATATCCCCTCTAGTACAACACTCAATAATTATAGTATAACTAATTTTGAAAAGCGAATAAATAAAAATATACAAGTTATCAGACAACATATTAATGTAACGCATGAATGTATTATTACATGTAGTGTTTTTTGGTCATGAGTTGTAGATTTTTGGTATTCGAATTTTGAGATTAGTTATTCTGTTTATTGCATTGAAATATTTTATGTTTTCGCATGATTTAACGAGAAAATACAAGGAATTAATTTTGTATGTGACTTTATATGGGAATGTCATTGGCAACACATTGTTACATCACTTCCTAGAGTGAAATATGACTTTCGATTTCAATGGATGAATTATCGGATTTGATTTCACTCGAAAATCCCAGTATTTCACATTTCAAAGTATTTCATCACACTCAATGTAATAATATATATTAATCTAGATGTTTGGCTATTATTAGTAAAAGTATCTTTAGAATTTTTTCAAATCTTAGAAATCATATATAATTTCTGTATTTACATACATGTACATGTGTTGATTTAATGCCTTTCAAACTGACATAATAGTGTTAGTCAATTTTCTTTATTTAGTAACAGCAGCTTTATAAGAAACAGACTATAACCAAGTAATCAAGAAAAGTTACTTACTGCATTAACCACAATATCTTCCCTAGGGTCAGAGTTCAATTCTCTCTGCTGGATGAATGTCATGACAGTTACACCCACTTTTGACATGCCATAGGCAGAATTAGAAAATCCTTGTTCTTGGTGTTTACCAGTCTGGGCAGCACTGGAAAAGACATAAAATTTTCATGTTAAGGAATTTGTTAGGAATGACAAGACAGTCTGTTCCATCTTGTGTAAACTATTTCAACAATTGTAATAAATGAGAATATTATTCATCGCATATTTATAAGAGAAAGATAAAGTTCTGCATATGTAATAAGCAATTAGGCTTCAAATCAATATCCATGTCTAAGGCAGATCATAACCGTTGTCTTGCCCTATGATGATGTCAGAAGTGAACAATATGGCAGATGAGGAAGGCTCTCAATTTCGATTTGTTCATGAAAATGAAACGACGTTGACTCGATGAAAAATGTTAATACTCAGCCGAAACTGGGCTATCATGTGGTAAGCCCATGTTTGATAACTTTGCAATCTAGACTACACTGAAGTTAGTATCTCCACATTTTTATCCAGTCGATGAGAAATATGTGATAAAAACATGTTTTCATGCCCTGATTTCATCCTGCATCTGCCCTCAACTTGTGCCTCAAGTACTACCTATTGTAGTCTCGGGATGAATTCAGAAATCAGGTCATATACAGAAAGAAGCATATGATAATCTATACTTGTCATACAGATATTATTACAAAAAACATACTTCTACATATGATGCCCAACCTTCATAAAAAGTTTCATCAAAATCCATTGAACAGTTTAGGAGCTGCGCTTACAAGGTACATGGATGGACGGACAGACAAAGTGATTCTTATAAACATCCCCAAGCTTTGTTTGTGGGGAGTATAAAAATATCATTCCATCCAATGCTAGGAAACCTGTTTTGGAAATGAGATGAACTGTGCTCAAACTCCTCATAAATAAAGTAACCTTTGCACTTTCTCTGAGTATTTCAACATGAAAAAAATCTTTCTAATATAAACATGACAAATATCTCGATTGCTAAACACTTCCTAATCTAATAACACTGTTCCTAAACTATTTTAATTGAAAATAACCTGTATATACATATCTGATTTTATTTCTTCCATTTCTATGCCATGGGAGACAACTGGAGTATGACTTATTCATGAAAATGTGTTGCAGTGATTATCTCCCATTCACCATTAAGATTTGAAGTCATAAAGAATTATTTGTTGACCAAATTATTAATAAGGTTTTATGTTGCGTTTGTATTCATTTCACTACACACACACCTATCAAGAATGAAATAACTTATTGTCTAAATGCAATGTAATTTAAAGTCTACTTTATAACCTCTTACAATTTTCTGATGAAAATCAACTGATAAAAGTAGGTTTTATTTCAGATTTTTATAAAATTTTGCAGACAACTAGTGCATGTTGAACTGTATTTGAATTTAAAAAAATAATGTGTATAATTGGAATACTTCCCGAAATATGATGTGTCATGTTTTTGGTAAATAGAATGTGTAAATATATAGAATGAATGTGGCAAAAAGTCAAATATTTAGATTTTAAATTATCTAAAAAAAATTTGTCCCTACATTTAAAAAAAAAAATACATATTATTGGCATAGAAATTCTCTTTTTATCGATATCAATTTGATAATGGGTCATCAGATTTGTTTTTTTAGTATATTAAATTGACTACTATATGTAGAGTGAAAACAAGCCAAAATAAACGCAATGCTGTCATGATCTTTTGATGCAAACTGAAGCTTATTTACAGACAGGGCATAATTTTGAATGATTTCTGCAGAGAAAAACTCAGCTGGCAATCATATATTTATTTAGTATCAGTTAAACAGAAAAGTTAACAGCCACAACATATCATTTTTATAGAAAATTCTAGGGATTTGTTTTTGAGAAATGATGATTTAAAGTGAAATTATTAATTTTTTTCAGCAGTTTTTTTAACGAAATCTACAGTCCAAGACCTTTAAATCAACTTTAATATTGAAGAAATATAAAAGTTAAGTATAAAATTTTTTATATATTATTTTGATGCAGTTTCAATATTCTAACTGCAAACAAAATTTCATAATTAGAGGCTTCCAGGAGCCTGTATCACTCACCTGGACTGTGCTCATCTTGACTGTCAGCCATGAACACTGCTGTCAAGTTCCTACTGGCTCAAACAAATGGCTGAGATCTTTCAGTGATTTTTACCATTAGGTCCTATGTTAAACTATGTTCCACTTTGGCAGCCATCTTCAATGGCGGACAGGTCATTGGACACATTTCTTAAAGAGGACCAACAAAGGACTATTGCTGCCATGTTTTGTTCCATTTGCCAAGTGGTTTCAGACTAGTAAATTTCCCATTGGGTACTATGTTTAACTATGTTCCGCTCTGGTGGCCATCTTGGATGGTTGGCTGGGTCATTGGAAACAATTCTGATAGAAGACCACTTAAGGACTATTGCTGCCAAGATTTGTTCAAATTTGCCAAGTGGTTTCAGACAAGTAGGGGTCCTATGTTAAACTATGTTCGTCTCTAGCAGCCATCTTGTATGACAGGCGATGTCATCAGATATATTTTTGCAAGAAGACAACCTAAGGACCATTGCGGCAAAGATTTGTTCCAGTTGGCCCAGTGGTTCCAGAGGAAAAGATCTTTAAAAGAAAGTTGATGACGACAATCGCCAAGTGATGTCAATAACTCACCTGGCCCTTTAGGCCAGGTGAGCTTAACATTTCTACTTTAGTGGAATTAGGTACAAACTGTACCTCCTACCTTATGCACTACATAAGGGTACTGACTTGAAGATGTTCTAACTCAACATCTCAAAAGTTATGCCTCCACAGGATTCAGGACTGACTTTATCACAATATTTTGTAGACCAATGATACATCACAATAAAAACAAGGGTTTTAGGATAATGTTCACTGGGTCACAAAGGGGTCAGCAATTGCTTAAAAATATTATAATATCAAACAATTTTTTTTCTCAAAAATTAAGGGACTTTGACTAAAATAGATTTGGCTCGTTTAATTTTCATAAAATTTTGATGAAATAATAACTTTGACCTAATGACAAAAATATAAAAATTTCCAGAAATTTGAACCACACAATTTACAGGAATAATTTTATTGGATATATAGCAGTTTGACAAACACTCATTTTGATCATTGAGAAGCTTGATTTCACTTTATCAATAGTATAAGATTAAAAATTTCAGCTAATTTTTTAAGAGTTAACTACCTTAGGTGACTGCAAAATCTAAAATTAACTTCAACTGAAAATTAACAGAAAACTCACTCAATAAACTGCTGAATTAGACCTTTTAATTCATCCATAGTTAGATCAGACTTTTTAAACTTCGCTTTCACTTCGTCACTGCATTTTGATATTGACATCTGAGAAGCCATGCTAGAGACGTTTGAAACCCTAAAAAAAAATATCTGCAATTCAAAAATAATAAATTGATGCAATGGTAATGGTACAATATACTCACTCAATAAACTGCTGAATCAGCGATTTCAACTGATCCATAGATATATTTGGATCCTTAAATCTGCCTTTGATTTGGTCGCTGCACTTTGAAATTGACATCTGTGAAACTATGCTCGACACATTTGATACTCTGTAGAAAAAAATTTGTTCTTTGGAAAAAACACTAGAAAGAATTACTGTGGAATCATTATATCTCGTTGGATATCACTTTTCTGGGTTATTGGAGTTCCTGTAGAACATGTTTAAATGGAAAACTATTAATTTAGGAAATTATTGCATTACTTATTTCAAATCTTCAAAAATCGAATATTAACATATGTGATTCCTGTAAGTATTGGTAATTCACCTCATTTTTATGAAATGGGAGGGCAAAGAACCTATTTATTCTATGTTCGACCTTGTCCTTTAGTTATCAACAGATGTGAATTCCACCCTGACAATAGAGTGCATAAATTGTTGGTGGTCGTCTGTTACACAAGGCACATCATAGTAATTCCATAGGTGCCATTTAGGCTATTAATTTTGAAACTAAAATCTTTTATTTCAGATAAATTGTCAAGTTTTCTTTTGCTGATATGAGATAAATAAGTAAAGTTTTACTAATTTACATTTTCCCCCATATCTGTTCTATTGAAAGCATAAATAATAATAGAACAATGCAATTTATTTCAGGTAATTTAACTAATATACATTATATGCAGATGAAGGTGTACATAGTGTATTTGCATTATCATCTGTAATTATCAGTACATGTGATTTTTTGTATTCTAAATCATGGTTTTGTGTGTTTAATTCCCCATATATGTGAACTGTTGATCACTATTTTCATCTGGCCATTTTTTCATTGGAATAGAATGCATTTGTGTTCTGTTTATTTATAATGAACTTTTCCACGTTTGCTGATCATGAGTTTGTAGTCTTTTGTGCCTTATATGAATATCTTTCCATGTAGAAAATTATCAATTCACACTGTCTGTTTTGTAAAATTCTTGCAATGAGATAGTTGATATGATAAAATTTCTGCAAATGTTTGTGTGTAAAATGAGTTTTAACAATGATCTAAAAAGGTCTGTATCATTTTTCTGTCATCACCTTATCAGTCTTATGATAACAGATATGTCTACAAAACTTAAATTAGTAATTCCACTATGAAAAAATCTGTCAGTTATCTGGCTATGTTCACTGATTGGCTACAAGACAAATCTCTACCTCATTAATATATTTTACATAGAATAAATGTGTAATAGACTAGTACTGGCAAAATAAATGTAGGGATTAATTATTGGATCTTCATCAAACTAAATTGTTCGCATTAATAAAAATGTTGAATTTACAGCAGACATATATTTCATCAAGTGTTTTTACTAGAAAAGTACAAAATAATGAAATTAAGTATACTCAATGTATGCCCTTTATATAAAGAGGCAAATTTTATTCCCTTTCTACATGACAGGGATATTTTCACAGTGCCCTTTATAGACAGTGATTTGCTATAAATCATTTCCCTTTTAAGCAGGTCTCAGTGTATTATTTCAATCTGCTATAGTTAACAACTTGGCAATAAATATAGTAATTATAAGTGTAGTAATTATCTTCTATACATTGTATTGTTATTGGGTTCTAGTTTGAACTTCAAATAAATGATGGTCAATCTGAATTAGAAATTTATTTAAGAACTGAATGCTTTATTTTTGTAGTTTTAAAGCCTCGACAAAAGCAAATTTTGTACGAAGCTCGGAAGTGCTTCATAACTAAAAATGTGTGCAAAGTGAAGGCTTTTACAAGCCTATAAAACTGCCTAAATGATGCATTCAATTCTTATAATGTCATTTTTCATTTGAAAAGTATAAAATATAACTGTAATTTTTATATACTATAAATTCAGAAATTAATGCGTACATTTTTTATTGAGATTTTTGTTATTTTAAACCAAAATGCGATTTTAATCTGCGATACTGAGAAAAATCCCGCTTTATTCATACAAAAAATTCTAAAATACGAGTTTAAATTATTGCGATTACAACCCTGTCACATTTTTCACAATAATAATAACATCACAATAATTTCAGAATCTACAGTATTTTCCGTATTGTATTGAAATATTACTCTGCTGTGTTGCAGCATGATCAAAGTCATCACAGGAGCACACACTTAACCAAATCTGACTTTTATTAAGTTATAAAGCCAACTTGATTGATATCCTCCAATAATAAAGACTGATTTCAATGAAACTAACAATTAATGTAATTATTCTATTATAATTAATAATGAAACAACAAGATATATCAATATTCCCATTATCAGATCAAGTTCTAAACCATATAACTGATCCTAATATTATATTTGTTTTAATTCATTGGAAATGTTTTGGTAGACATTTTTCAGCTACTCTGACCACAAGTGATTAACAGCTAGACCTTGTTAAAATCAGAACAGATGGCCTGAAAAATTTATGGGGACAATATTTAAACAGTAACTGTACAAACCTGGCATGTGGTCTGAGGAGTGGAAATAAGGCATTACAAACATTAAGTGTTCCAAAGAAGTTTGTCTGGCATGTCACACTAGCCTGCTCACTAAACGGTGCTGGTGATGCACCCTATTAAAAAAAATATATATTTTAAAACTAAATATTACTGGATGGAAAGTATTTAACATACAATAAACAGAGCTTTTCAAGTTATATTTAAAAGCAAATTTTGAAAACTGCAATTTGAAATTGCTAGAGTTATCTCTCTTTAGTCAAAGAATTATCATTGGCCTTTTAACTTTTGCTTTTATAACATTTCTTCACAAATGCAAAACAACTTGAGTCCTTTTTTAAAGTTATAATATAGAAAGCCTGACCATGGCTCCCTGTGTGTGACTTGTATGGAGAATACATGGCTGAAAGTACAGAAGATGCTAAAAACCGGAAATTGGGAAGAATCCAATTTTTTAAAAATATTTTTATATAGGAATATATATAGTGACTAGAATGGTCAAAATCGGGAAATCCATCAAATTCTGGAAAGCTTTCAAGCCACGCTTCATGCACCTAACAGACTCCTGTTGATTTTGAAAAAGAGTAGGCTGATGGACACTTTACAGTAAAGATTTGTTGCCTTTGTGTCCTGTCAAACTCCCATATCTAGGTCACCTTGATATATTATTGAACTGGTTCTCATCTTTGGGGATTAATTTAATATTATATCTTTGTTCAGGCTAAAGAGAAGGTTCATACAGTGGATACCTGTGGTTGCACAGACAAAACAAGGTGTGCTGTGAGTCATTGCTCACTAATGTTATCCCCCTCCCCCTTTGAAATAAGGTAAAAAATGAACGAAGTTGTCAAACAGGAAGTTGATGTTGCCTTGGTCTGAAAACTTATCCCACAATATGGCGTACCTATAGAAAGCTTGTGACAAAAGATGAGTAGTTGCAGATAAATGTATGACGAAAAATTTTGTTACGGACAGACAGACTGATGAACGCACGGATGGATGCATGCATAGAAGGGTAGAACAGTATACCCCCCTCTCCTTTTGAGTGGGAGTATAAAAAACCCAAGCACCATTCTCTTCTTAAGACTAAGACTTTTTTGGAAATTCTATAAAATAATATCTAACCATTATGCAGTTGCAATTCAACTAAAAAGCATATAACACCAATCAATCAATGAAATAAATTCATTCTAGATTCAGATAGTAACACTACAACATTATCTGCACCTTGTAAGCCATTCCAGCATTGTTCACCAATACATCAATGCCACCGTAAGTTTCTTTGATATAATCCCTCAGTTTGTTTATAGTACTCTGATCATCAATGTCCAATGGATAGTATTTGGGAGACAGTCCTTCCTTTTGTAGATCTGCTACTGCATCTTTACATCTCTCTTCACTTCTCCCTAAAATAAAACGTTTATAAGACTTTCAAATCTTTATAAATCAACATCTTTTTTACATTTTACCTTTAACAGTGTTTAAAAATGAGTACACAACTGAAAATGACAACTGATATTGCAGGCTTTTTTCATTAGCAGGAAGAAACGGATATTGTGAACAACCATTGACATAAAAACCCGAAATGTGAAAGAAAAAGGGCCAAGAAAAGTTACAGCAATAATCTTCTAGATTTGTGTATTTGTAACAACTGTTCTGTATAATACACTGCTATGGCTCATTTGTTAACAATCAAATTAGGGGAGATAACTCAATAATACTAAAATTGTAAAAAGTTAATAAAAAACATTTCCACAAATTGTTTGTCTTTTTTGTTTTTTAGCCCGATGACCTTCTTTTCTGAATCGATAACAATGTGAAAAAGGAAGGGAAAAAAGTAAGATGAGATCCCTGCTGAAATCTGAATAGAGCAAAAACAGAAATCTATGCCCCTTCTCAAGCAGTTTTCACCAGAGGCACTTGTTTCTGTTAAAAAAAAAGCATATATCATGTATATGGTATATTTATTTAACAGAAACAAGTGGCTGTGGTTTTCACCACTGGAACACTTAAATGAGTGTAAAACCCAACTCCATTTGACAAGTCCTAAATGGCCCTGATTAAATAAGCAAGTGGATACACATTATATATTATACACAATATATATCTTTTTAGCTAACTACTTATTCTCTTAAGCATCTTCTGAATATGTCATATGCTGCTATCCTAAAAATATCAAATTTATACAACAACGAAACAAAAAAAAAAAACAAAAAAACAGGAATGTTCCAATTACATGAATTAAGGAAACAACCCTGCATTTGACCTTGAAAGGGAATGGGCACAGGCATTTGTTTTATACAAAAAACAGCCCCATAGACTAATACACAACAGTGTATGGGGCTTTTTTTTGCATAAAACAAATGCCTGTGGGAATGGGGCAGGGATGGACTTAGGATAAAAATGCAGGATCCTAACTTTGGTTACAATAATAGACATGAAAAGTACCTAAAATTTTGTGAAAAAACAACCCTGAATCATGCATTCTACAAATCAAAAAAATAAATAAAAATAAAAATAAGGCCCTCTCTCAATGAAAAAGTTAAATAGTTGTTTCATAAATAATTTTCCTCATACTGTAACATACCTGTCAGTAAAACATCCCCGTCAAACTGTTTACACAGAGCCTGAACGATAGCATATCCAATACCTTTGTTAGCTCCTGTTACCTGTAAAAATATTTTGATATTTATGAATTTTATATGTGACCACTACTGGCTAAATCATTATTAAATCTTAGTGAAATGGAATTTTTCTGTTGTAACAACCAATTGCCTCATTGGTCTCGTGGTAGAATGCTTGCTATGAGTGCGAAAGGCAGCAGGTTCAACCAAAGACATTAAAAATGCTATTTGCAGCTTCTATGTGTTCTAGGAGTATGAGCAAAAAAATTGTCAGATTTTGTCAGGGTGAGGTAATATGTCTTCCTGCAGACTGTTACATTTGTACCTTGTGCTGAACTGGGGTAATCGTAATCTGTAATGATATTCAGCTGTAATCGATTACATTTTTCATGTGATTGAAAGTAATCTGTAATCAAACATTTTTTAGATTACAAGTAATCATTATTTAATCAATTACATAAACTTTACCTTGAAATCATGATTACTTTTATGAAATTCCTTTCTATCTGAACTGTTTCAGAGCTTCTTTGTTTGCTTATTATCTGTCATACATAATAAACAAACAAAAGATATATGTAATGTTTTATATCTTAATTTTGTTATGTTATGAAAATTTTTATTGCAAACACACAAATTTAGTACTACTAAGTGAATACTACTTTAAAATGAAGATAAGATTAATGAAATAATAAATTTTAGTACTAAAAAAACGTATAACATTGTGTATAATGTTGACTTTAGGTTTAACTGAGGTGTAACCATTATTGGTGCAGACGTTTTGGCCAAAATGTTTCGGACAAGGACATTTCGTACGTTTTGGCCTAATTTTATATTTTGAAGTAAATAATTTTGATACCTTTAAACAAAATATAAAATTTGGATATATTTCAATTATATTTAATTTTTTTATTAATCTAATGTTGTTTTAAACATGTTAAATTGTATATCTGATTATTTTTTTAATTAAAATTTTTAACTAAAATTGAAACAGTTCCAAAGTAAAGTAAAATGTAAAATGTAAAATAATTATTTTAAATGTTGTATTCTCTTAATTAATATTTTTAAATCCAACTGATATTTAAAAATTGTATAATCATCCTTAATAAAAATTTTCTTAACAGCTGTTTTTGTATTATGTATTATTATTATCAATCAACAGCAGATTAAGGTAATAAATATCAATTTGAAATAATTAATTAAATGGCCAAAAAAAATAGAGGAAGATACTAAAAGCAATCTTCACAGTTTATCTATTGATTTGAAAGTTTTTGGCTTCTTTTTTATATTTTAAAACATTACTCATATTTTTTGTGGCTTCTTTTGCTTAAACAAACAAAAGAACTGTATTTAGACATTGAATATATGTTCAATTGACTTTGATTTCTTTGTATCAGTACCTCGGTAGCCAAGTGGTCTATGTAGTTTGTCATGACTACTAATGATCACTAGCCTGTCAACACCGAGATTGTGAGTTCGAATCTCCTCTTTGGCAGGGTGTGTTCGACTCCGATCTTAATTGACAAGGATTGCAAAGTTTTACCAAGGGTCGGTGGTTCTCTCCGGGTACTCCAGCTTCCTCCACCAATAAAAAGTGGGCACCCTGAAATAGCCAAGTGTGCTGAAAAAAGCGTGAAAGTCCAACTAACAAACTAATATTTATAGTGCAAGCATTGAAATTAATACTACTGTGGGTGTATTGATTTGTTTATAGTATACTGATTTATTAATTATATTCATTAAATGTTAATAATGAAACTGTCTTTTTTTATAAACTACAAGTCATACACTAGTTGGACGAAATGTCATAGCTTGGGGGGTAACTCAATGATATTTAGATACAGGACGTGCAGCAAATTCAGGTCAAGATTTTACAAAACCGGCGGAGATTTTGGGTCAGGATTTTTTGACACTCTGGAGAATATCTTTCAGGATTTTAAAAATTTCTGCAGATTTTTATAAACACTGAGGAGAATTCAGTTCTATCCATTTTTTCTTTGATATCATAACAAATATTTCAATATATAAATGTTAAATGTATACATATGTCTCATCATGATACTGCCGTTTATTATTTTTGGATAATTTTAGGTATGTAATTTCAGCTTTCCTGGATATTTTCGGGTCACAAATTCTATATAAAATGGATAATCTTGGGTAGGGATTTCAAGTTCACCGATGCATACCTCATCATAAAATGGTCAATTTACCCCTGCCACTAGTGTCATAGTCTGAAATGTCCTTAGTAGGCAACAGAATATACACTTCGTAAAAAAATTTGGCCAAAACATCCACCAACAATATTACTATAAAATATCTAGGGCATTAGATTATATCACTTAGCGATCAAGAAGGTGTGAAAAGATGTCTGAAGTGTCATGATATGAGACATAAATACCTTTTAAAGCTTTGACCAATTACAATATCTTTATGCATAGAAGATTTTATTATTAACCAATTCATGGGCCCATGGAGGGCATAGTTACAGTACAAAACAAATATGATTGAGTTACATATATAATACAAACATGTCTGACAAATGTATGGTATATAAAATAATCATGTCCATGTTGCTTAAGTTAACAACTACAAATAAGTGAATTGTATATTAACAATACCAGTTTGGAACAGTGTCTCAGGCACACATCATTAAGAATTAAAGAAAACAACAATAGGGGTAGAAAAAGCTGTATGGAAAATCAGACCACTTGCTGTTATTAAATCAGAAATTGAGACCAGTATACTAAAATTTTCATTATTAAGTAACCATATTAATTTTTCATTGATGCTCAGATATTTATAAAATAAGCACATGAGGATTAATTCATTCATTGATTTTCTTAAATGATTGTTATTACAAATGAACAAAAAGTGTTTCTCACATTATCTATTTCCCCTGACGTGCACCTGAAACATGTTTTGTTGAGTCGAAGAGTACCCTGATATCTCCCACATTCAATTTGTAACCTACATGTAAGTGCAGATATTCTGAGTTTGGTTATATTTCTCCGATGCTCAAATTTTTTTGGATAAGCAAATATTTTTCAATTCCAAAATTATTTTTAAGTTGGCAAGAGTTCTCAAGTTTCCCATTGGTGTGTTTTGTTTTTTGAGCTTGCCACATGTCTAGGTAGTGCTGAAATATCACTTTATTACTCATTTCTTTAAACTTTGTAAATTTGGTTTCTTTCAATGATTCATTCATTCCCTTTATATTATTAAGTATATATCTTACTGAACCAAACCATGAAGGAACTTTTTGATCAAATATTGATTTACTCTCAATAAATGCATGATTTCATATATGGTTCCTATAAATAAATATGTGATTTTATAAGCATCTGTAAAATTTAAAAAAAATCAATTTCAAAGTTTGGTTCTTCCATCTTCTGGTATTACATATATAATAATGATTAATGACTACAGTAAAAGTAAATATAAAAAACATGTGGTTTGTATGTGTGTATGTACATATCAGCCAATTAGCACTGCTTGAAAATATAGCAGTATTGAGCTAGTCACTTTCAAAAGTAATCAGTAATTGTGATTGAATCAATTACATTCTAAAATTGATGTAAATATAGATTCTTCTTCAGGCACGAGTGAGTTATGGAATTTCTCCACCCGAGATAGTTAAATTTTCGATTTTCAACACGCGAGCCTTTAGCGAGTGTGTTAAAATCTAAAATTTAACTATTGAGGGTGGATAAATTCCATAACTCACGAGTAAATTGAAGGAAAATCTGTTTCTCCTATGATTTTCGACAAAAACCTCAAGAAAATGTTGTTGCTATGTAGTTTGTTTACGTAGACGTCATTTCGGGACTTCTCTAGTTTATCGTTCCAATAACTGTAGAAAAAAGGGCGGTAATTGCCACGTAGAAATTTAATCACCGGGAAGTAGTTAAAGATATTATGTATTTTTATCCCACCGATTAAACACGTCAAGAATAGGAGAAATGTAATTTAATCATCAATTTTGGAATGTAATCAGTATTTAATCAATTACGTTGAAAGAAACTGACCTTGTGAGCTAGCATGTAAGAAATCTGTGTCATCTGGTGCAAAGCAGGATTAATATCATATCATCCTGAGATGCATTTAATAATTTCCACTGGATGTTAAACAATAATTCATCCATCATCAATGTTGTTACAACCAACAATCGTCAAGAGTTATCTCCCTTGCATGTTGATTTCAGGATCTATCAGTATCAAAGTTTAATGGTACGATTGAAGTTATAGAACCATAATAGGTTTATAACCACCCTCCATTAGCTGTGCTAGTGGAGTACTACTTTAGCTCAGTTGGTAGAGCAGTGGACTACTGAACCAAAGGTTCCGGGTTCAATCCCCGGTTTGTACAGTTGGTTATTTTGGGAGACAAATCATGCTCTACTGTTACATTGGCGTCCAACTAAAAAACATACGGTTATCAAAAAGGACTAGATAACAAATGGGTTGAGGTTGGATATCGTCATCGAGGACAATGACTCTTGAGGTGGTGGAGTGTAACGGGACTTCCCTCGTGTAAGATTGAAGTTATAGAACCGTATTAGGTTTATAACCACCCTCCGTTAGCTGCGCTAGTGGAGTACTCCTTTACATGTAGCTCAGTTGGTAATGCGGTGGACTCGGATCCTTGGTTGGTGTGGTAGGTAATTTTGGGAGACAAATCACGCTCTATTGTTACATAGGCAGTACTTAATAAGTTTAAATTAAAAAAAAAGTATAGTTAATTTGATGAAAACCAACAAAATAGCATAAACTTTTTTTCGCAACTAGCATGTAATGTCACAGATTTATGTCAGAATTTGTAGTTACATTATTGTAGCTAGAATTTGTGATGTCTTGCAAGCATTAAAAATTTAAATGATTTAAACTGCAAGAGAAGAACACTGTTTTCAGAGATTTAAAACAATGTCATTCGTGCAGACGCCAACATTTATTTTTTACATACTTACAATTGCAACCCTTTTGCTCATTTTAACTTAATTTCCCGTCTGTTGGAAATCTTTTCTTTTAAAGTTTTGAATTATGACCCGCTTTCCGATTACGTTCTAAATTTCAAACCCTCATTATAACAAATAAAATATTGACGGAAAGGAAATGTACAATGCTCCGAAGTGACGTTTGTAAAGCTAATAAATGTATTTATTTATTTTCTTTGCATTTATTAGTATTATTTTATGACTATAGGTCCCTTAGAGCGTAAGATGCTAATAATTTTATGATTTATGACGTCATCTATAAAGAGATACTACCTTATGCAGAATTGGTCTAACGTTAAACTGTTATTTTATAAAGAAACTTTTCATAGACACAGTCACATCAGAGACGTATATAGCAATTGTATTATATGTCTCGGGTCACATTACATCTTACAGCTTAACAATTTTAAGTCAGTTTATAATACTTTTTCAGTGATTTTTTTACTAGAAAGAAATACAATACAAAATTTTACAGAATTTACCATTTTTTAACTGAACAGATATGTGTTACAGTGTAATACTGTGAAAAGTTGGGAACCTATTGATTGTTTGAAAATATGTACCTTCATTGCGACACACTCATACTATCAAATATATTGGAATTAGGATCAGATGTTTGATCCTGCCTGTTTTTTTTTCTCGTTTAAACCAAACAATTTCCTGTGACAAAGGTCCTGCATTTTTTTCACACCTAAAGTGATCCTGTCTTTTTTTTATTTTGCCCAAATCCTGTTCCTGCCTTTTTATATTAGTCCCTCGACATATAGACTATTTCCATCCGCTAACGCGTCGGGAAAATAGTCAATGTCTCAGGACCAATAAAATTGCTATATCCCTCGAGCCCAACACTGTTCAATAATTGTACGTTAATTTTGACCGGTCAATAGTACTGGAAACTATTGACCGGTACATTGTCTTTCGGTATAAATTCTTAAAGTTATTTACAGTATGTATAATAGTATTAAATCATTTGAAAAAAGCAGGGATTTCAAACAAATTATCTTATTTGTACACTTTTTAAATACAGACTATACCCAGGTAACCACTGAGGTAAGAAAATAACACTTTAGGCTAGATGGAAATAGATATTTTAAAATTTTGGCTAAGTGGGAAGACACCGGTTGTTCTCTCCGGGTACTCCGGATTCCTCCACCAATAAAAACTGGCCTCCGCGAAGTAGCCAAATTTGCTAAAAACGGCATAAAACCCCAATTAAAAAAAAACAAAAAAAAAAAAAACACACAAATGACCCAATACGTATTGCCAGTGGTATGTAATAAACAGTGTTCTTGTGGCTGTCCTTCATCTTAAATACTGTTTTACTTGAGAATCTTTTCTTGGTCTTTCTTAGTGTTGATCATATTAGAATACACAGATCTAAGCGAGGTAAGACCCAGTAAGTAGACAAAATACAATCACAAACATATCAAACATAAGCTGTTACCATGACAACTTGGAAATGAAGATTCATGAGATCCAATAAAAATATAATCATCGACCATGATATATGTGGACGGAATGAATAATAATCTTGATTACCATTTTAGGAAGTAGAATTATGCTGTATGAAAGTAGACCTGAAGAACGGGAAAACCTCAGTAATTTATCGCGTGAGCACGAGAGTGAAACTAATATATATGTTACTGTAATAGGCCATGTGAGCTATTCTTATCACTTTGCGTCCGTCGTCGTCGTCGTCTTTAATTTTTCACATTTCTATCAACTCCTCTGAAACCACTGAACCAATTTAAACCAAACTTAAGTGGAATGGTCCTTGGATGGTTCCCTTTAAAAAAGTGTTCGGTTTTCCGGGGCGCCATCGAATATGGCTGCCATGGTCGGACATAGTCTTAACCTTGGACCCTATGGGAATGTTAACATTTTCATTATCTTCTCTGAGACCATTAAGCCAATTTGAACCAAACTTTGGTGGCGTGGTCCTTGGGTGTCCTCTTTTAAAATTTGTGTTCCGTTTCCCCGAACGCCATCCAACATGACCGCCATGGCTGGACTTAGTTTAACATTGAGCCTATGGGAATTTTAATTTTTCGTCAACTCCCCTGAACCAAACTTTGGTGGAATAGTCCTTGGGTGGCCTCTTTCCAAATTTATGTCCGGCATCCCCGACTTCCAACCGACATGGCTGCTGTTACTAAAAATAGAAAGGGGGGGGGGGGTGAATTTAAAAAATCTTCTTCTATGAAACTACAAGGCCAGTAATGGTCCCTAGGAGGTTCTCTTTCAGAAGGATGTCGAATGGCCCGGACTGTTGACCAAGATGGCAGCCACAGCCGAACTTAGTTAAAAATAGGGCCCTATGGGAAAATTCATTGAAAAATCTTCTTGTCTGAAATCACTTTACCAATTGGAACCTGACTTTGCAGCAATTGTCCTTATATAGTCCTCTTTCAGAATTGTGTCCCATGACCTGGACTGTCAACCGAGATGGCTGCCACAACCGAACTTTATTTAACATAACACCCCATGATAAAATTCATTGAAAAATCTTCTTATCTGAAACCACTTGGCCAACTGGAACCAGACTTTGCAGCAATGGTCCTTAGGAGGTCCTTTTTCAGAATTGTTTGATTTCGTGGACTGTGAACCAAGATGGCCGACACAGCGTAACTTAGTTTAACATAGGACCCTATGGGAAATTCACTCAAAAATCTTCTGGTCTGAAACCACTAAGCCAATTAGAACTAGACTTGGTCCTTAGATGGTTCTCTTTTAGAAATGTGTCCATTGACCTTCACTGTCAACCAACTTAGTTTAACATAGAACCATATTGAAAAACCAGCTCAAGATGAAAAGTTCAATGCAGGTGAGCGATACAGGCTCTTTAGAGCCTCTAGTTTAAATATTATAATGAAGAAATAATTTGATTTTTATGGTGGAGCAAGGAATTGATCTTGGATCCTGTGAACAATTTTTCGTAGCGTTTTCGTGAGTCTCCATTTTTTCTCCCTATTTTGACGCAAGCGCTTCATTTAACTTCTCTTGGTCTTGCTTTTAATAATACTGTTATTTGATTATTGATGATCCACAACCCTAAATTTGGAGTCTGCGTTTTTAAATGTTTTCTCCCATAACTATACAAAATCAAATACTCACCAGTTGGGTGTATGCTATTTTGTCACGAATACATATATATCAATTAAAATGATATCTCTTTGTTTTCTAAGATAGCGTTTTCTTGCTACAATTTAATAAGTTTTTACTAAAAATAGAAAAGGGGAAGGTGAATTTCAAACTACAAGGCCAGTAATGGTCCTTAGGAGGTTCTCTTTCAGAAGGATGTCCGATGACCCGGACTGTTATCCAAGATGGTTTCAATTTAAATATTATGTAACCCCACTTAAAATTTGCCTATATTCAGTTTTAAATAATCATACTACATATAAAATTTTCAATTTCCTCATTAGTATTGTTTAAGCATTCAAGTCTCAAGAGACACTTATAGATGTGCTTGGCGATTCTCCTTTCATTGGTTCGTGCACAAAAACGACAATTGAGGTAAGTGACCTATGAATTTGATTTTTACAGGAAATGGTTTTTTTTTATTAACTATTATATGTTCATTTTTTATTTTTTATTTTTTTTTAAGTTTGGGAAAGGTAAGTTTATTGTCCCTGCTGTACAAACCATTGCCCTCAACTAGTATATACGTATTGACTGGGTATGAGGAGACAATAAACTTAATAACTATTCCCCGAATATGCAGTCAATATTGTTTTATTATACCGAAACACTTTACCGGTGGATAGTTTCCAGTACTAATCACCGTTCACTATTTACCGGTGATTAGTTTTGGAAACTAATCACCGGTAAACAAATAGTAAAATTATTGTCTCGATTTTTATACAGAAAAAACATACTGAGGTATAATAATGGAAACTATATTGACCAGTCAATAATTATAGTTTTAGAAATAGAGAAAATAGACAAATTATTGTCTTGACTTTTATATATAAAAAAAGCATACTAAGGTATAATAACAGAAACTGTAACTTCATCAAAACATATCCCAGGAAATATTTCAAATCATATAAGTACAAAGAACTTAAATGACAAAACAAACATGGACAATAAACAACAAACAAGGAACATACTATTCTGTAAAATCAAATTCATAGGTCACTCGCCACAAATGGGTTTTTCGTACACGAAAGGAGAACCGCTTAGCACACTTAAGTGTCCACTTGAAACTTGAATGCTCAAACAATAGTAATGAGGAAATTTCAAATAGTACATGTAGTATGTTTGTTTAAAACTGGATATAAGCAAATGTAGAGTAGAGCTACATAGTCTTTAAATTGAAAAGAGGGGACATTTTAATATTTGTAAATTATATGTAATACAGAGGATAAGGATGTCTTGAAACATACAGAAAAGTTCTTATTGATAGATTTTGAGTAAAAATAAAACTTATTAAAAATATTTTAGAAAACAAAGATATATTTAATAATTTTAATTCGTATACATGCATGTAATTGCAAATCTTGCAAACTAAATAGAAAAAACTGTTCCAAAGTGTACGAGTTGGAGATTTTGCCTTCTAATTTTGATCCACAAGGATCCTCTGCGAACACAATCCTTCAAGGTGTTATTTATAAATTGCAATGTTTATTAATGTTGTACAAACAAAAAAATCATTATTATTTTAATGTTGTTTTTTTTTGCTTTGTTTTGTCTTGTCTGCCCGAAAGGGCGCTTTTTGCCCAGTAAAGTTTTTATATTGTATTGTGCATAAAAAAGAAGTTCAGTGCATGGTGCTAACGTACTCGACTAGATAAAAAAGATAACTAACATTCATGACAAAATATCAAACAACCATCTGGTGAGTATTAGATTTTATAGGGTGAGGGCAAAAAACATTTAAAAACGCAGATTCCAAAATTTAGGTGTAAATAGTATAGGATAATATTGTGAGGAAAAAAAAGAAAGTATTGAGTTTCAGCTAGAGTCAACTATGAACACGGTATTTTTAAAAATAAGAGCAAGAAAAGTTGAAGCTCTCGTGCAAAAAAGGAAGAAGAAAAGAAATGCGGCAGGATCACGAAAATATATTTCCAGAATCGTAGACAAATACCTGGACCCACCATAAAAATCAAATGGTACGCAAGTTTGGTTTTTGGTCTTCCAAATGTTTCGGTTTTAATGCTGCTGATGAGAGGTAACTCCTTGAAATGCGTCGTATACAGCATAGTATAAATTTACTATATCTAATATTAGTATCTTTGGATTGTTATTTTGAAACTTCTGGAACGATACCTCTGCATGGTGGACCCTAGGTCCCCGAGGGTACTCGCCAACCCAGTCGTCAGACTTGTCGGACATGATTATTCATTGATTTGTTACAGAAATTACCAGTATTTAGCAAAATTAAAAAATAATAGAAATATTAAGGGTTCATTCCTTGTACTGGACATGGTAGATCTCCTTAGCTGAAATTTGGCTTCCAATTTCGGTATTTTTGGTTATGAGTACTTCTTGTTTGAAATAAGTTTGGTTTTTGGTCTTCCAAATGTTTCGGTTTTAATGCTACTGATAAGAGGTAACTCCTTGAAATGCGTTGTATACAGCATAGTATAAATTTACTGAATCTAATATTAGTATCTTTGGATTGTTATTTTATCCATTTAAAAAAAAATATATTTTCTGTTATTAGAAATATATTTATATTATTTTACTTACTACTCTATACATTAGTTTCACTGTAGTGAGCACGCGATTTGGAAGTCGTATGCATTAAGATTTTCCGTATTTCCGGTCTACTTTGTTATGTTTAACATCCGTATTTATTTTTGAGATAATCAAAAATAGTTTTCAGTATACCCGAATATATCATGGTGGAAGAATATATTTTCATTCGATCTTCATTGTCACTTAAGTTATCATTCTTAGTATATATATATATATATATAAATAATGTTTGTATGTTTGAAATGCTTGGGATTGTCATTTTATCTTCCTACATGTAGTAGCTCTTATCTGGCAAAGATCTGTGTCTTCTAATATAATAAAAAAAAAATAAGAACAAGAAAAGATTCTTTAGTAAAACAGTAATAATGGTGTCTTGCAGTGAAGTGTGGGATTTATACTTGAACGTGAGTTTTAAGATGTAGAAGAGCAACAAGAAAACTGTTTATTAATTGCTACTGGTAATAAATATTGTGTAGCCATTTGTGAAATGATAAATGTACTACATGGATATAAAGCTATGAAAATACGTGTCTAAAATCATCAGTATATCAGATGTTCGAAAGTAAATATACTAGTCAACAAAAGAAACGATACAGGGTAATGCATTTTTCATGTATTCATAATTTCAAATAGCTGTACTAAGCAGAAAAATAGACCCACACGTCTGATTGTCATAGTAGATTGCTTTCTCATTAAAACCATGAATTATGTGAAAAATGTTTGAAATAAAAAATTCTAATTTTTGAGATTTCGAAACATTTTTCAACCCAAAATTAAAAAATCAGTATTTTAACCCCGTTATGTGAATCATAATGTCTGTGTGACAAAAGATTTGAGTTTTTTCTACTGATTTCAGCCACTGGATTTTCATTTGACAAAATGTGTGTCGATTTTCTTCTCGATTTTCCGCAAATTTAACTAAACCCTCTTTTGGAAATTTCCATTTTCCACCATTTCAAGTTTTATCCAAATTTCAAAAGGAGACGCATTAGATCAAGAAACGAAGTAGCAGACCACTGTTGCCCTCATACTTATGTTTTTTTTAAGGAATTACCAAGATATTTGGTTCCGAACTCGTGTATCGTTACTTTTGTTGACTAGTATATTATACATTTATTTCATGATTGTTGGGAAATAGGAAGATTTATTCACAAAAGATATATCATATTCCACGAGGGCTTGCCGACAGGAATACGATATTTCTGTTTTAATAAATCTTCATATTTCGCCCCAATATTAAGCTATATTTTTTAAAATTTATTATGAATAGTTAATCAAAATTATTTTTTTCAAATGTTAAACATGAAATAAATAAATAAATAAAATGACATTTTGCTTTCTGTTTTATTTACAGGTAACAGTTTACCTATACCGTCGGATGACGCAGATGTCAGTTTGCGAATATTCCATGGCAACCAAGTTGTTTTGAAAATTTGAAAAATAGAAGGACTATTGTATGTTGACAAACATGACATTTAAAATATTATTTTCAGACATCAAACCAAACATAGAGGTGACATATAACATAAGCTATGGAAACACAAGGTAAGACATTCTGCTTTTAATATCAATTGTTATTTTTTTCATTTTTGAAATACTTTACTAATCAAAAGTACAATTTCTTTTTATTATTGTAAGAAACAACTAATTCGAAACAGAATCATACAAAAAATCAAAATATTTTTGGTTCATTCTAGGCTTTTATATCTAGACTTTTTTGCCATCATGCTGTAGAATGTTTGTTTTTATTTCAGGTGCCATTCATGAAAACAGTTCAGTTTTAACAAATGGTGAGTTTAAAAAACAGTTAGGCCAAATAAAAAAATATGTGTGGTTCCGGTTACACTGCCTTCCCTATTTTTTTGCACCTACCCAAAAAATCACTGTTAACTGAGTCAGAATGTCTATACCATAACCTCTGTGTTAAAAAAAAATTGTAAAATAAAATCCTTACCTACCTGCCCTATTTTTTATCTTGATATAACAGGAACCGCACTTATTTTTTTTACTTGGCCTTATTTGTTAATGCATTAGAATTGTCTAAGAAGTATCATTTAAGTCAGATTGCCCTATACGAGGAATTTTTTTTACTTCTGGAATATTATTTTTACTACCATATGATTCTGATACCCCAAAGATTATGTTTATGAATGACACAATGTATATGAATGTACAATGTGATGCGAAATTTTAATCTAAATCAACTTGCGGAAAACTATTTTATTACATGTATACAATTTCGCTATTCGTATTCTCGTTATATCTTCATTGTCCAAACACCGGTGCACATGTGTGACATTACAAATCTTTTGTTTTACTGCTGAAAATTCTTTACACGATGTAATTTTAAATTCAGTGGGATTGAATATTATAAAGAATATTGGATCCTTAATTAAATCAAAATTTAGAAAAAAATAAGGAGGATTTTATATACCAAAGCCACAATTCATTGGTTCAAGGGTCTCCAGTGATGTTCAAGGCTAATATTTTAGTACTTCTATTGGATCATTCTAAATGTAATGAAGTCGAGTTAAATAGAGTCAAGATATACCGTATAGTTTATGGCTACGACTCAATAACCATAAGAGGAATATGACAATCACAAAAAGATCTTTATAAAAACTCGAATACGCCCAAAACAACCTCTTTAATGATCTTTTCAATTCGGAAAAAATAAAGTTTTCTTTATGATTTTTTTTAACAACACAATGCATAATCCAAGTTTGAGGATAGGACTATTCGTAAGGAAGGTACATGTAATCCTAATTTCAAATTATTTTAAAGAACGAATTTTATTCAAGCCTAGGCTGACGAGTGGTAGTATTACGGAGAAACAAATTTTGACGTGAAAGATGCATACATTTGTCTCTAAACGTTAAGGGCCAAAATTGCAAAGCGAAATTAATAAATCACCAGAAATTTTTGTCGTACGAAAAAAGAAAGAATTAAAAAATATAATCTAAGAAATACGAAACATAAACACACAGATGTATGAATATCAAAAATTAAACCATAGACTAAAATTAATGTGTTTGGAAAAGCTAATGACTTTCAGAAGTATAATGACTTGAATTACGCATATTATTATTTTTTTTCAGTACTTGGTGGTGTATCGAGACAAAACAACAGTTTGAAAGACGAAGAATTGTCCAGCGGATTACCTCCAGAAATAACAATTGCTTTCCAGACAAATTCATTAGTTCTTGCTGTCGTCTGCAGTATAACTTCAGTCGCCATTTGCGTTCTGTTAGTATACTGTTGCTGTCGTGCTTTGAGGTCTGACGGTTCTTATGATTGTTCTTGTACTTATGAGCGTCCAGAATCACAAACATCAGCAGTAAGTATAATGCCCCTTTTTATAAACTTTTCTCCGATTTCATGAGTCATACTCTTCAAATAAAATTTAAAGGGAGATATTTCCGTTTTCGCGTAAATGCATATGGCCGCAGAAATAATTCCGGCTGCGAAAGTAAAGTTAAATTTATTTGGCGGGCAGTTCAGATTACCATAAAAGGGTTTTGTATATACATGAAGGGAGTGTTCTTTAGTTTTAACCCCTGTAAGATTTGGTTACCGTCCCCTGGGAAGTGGTTTACTACGAGAAGGCATTATGTTGAACAGCTGAACAGAAAATGATAAAAAACAGGTGCTAATACATGTATGAACATTATATGTTAAACGCCGATCTCGACCTATAAAATAGCTCTATCAAGCGGATATATTTCTTTTTTTGTTGTTGACAATAATGGTTGGCGGTAATGCAGCTAAAAATGAGTAGCAAATAGAAAATGATGTATTTGATACCTTATCTCTTCTGATCAGCAAAATGATAAATATAAAACCCATTTCTGTGGCACACTCATAGTAATTTATTGGGAATAATTAGTATGCAAAAGTCAGCAGTGGCAACAGGGAAACAACTAAAGTTGAATTCAGCTACAATTTGTACAGCAATCTCATCACAGGAAAGCATTAAAAGTAAAAATATTTATTTGTGGATTGTATATAAAAAAAAATCAGGAAAATAATGAGCCAGAAAAGAATCACCAGATCGTCATGAAAACTAAATTTAACACTACAATTATAAATTCATCCAAAGTATGTTTTCTGATCCTGATCCTGCCTATTTTAGTCGCCGAAATTTTGGTTCTGAATTTTTTTCGGCTGCTATTACAGCCTAAATTTTTATTTTCATTTAAACCAAAAAATGTCCTGATTGACAAAGGTCCTGCATTTCCTAGCCCCACCCTCCCATAAAAATCAAACGGTTGCTCCGATGTTGTTCGAACCCTATGAGTGTGTATGCAATGACGTTTCAGTGAATAATTTTTTATAGTAATTAGAAAACACAACTCATAACTATGATAATACAAAGATAAACAAATTAAAAAAAAATCGTTCCATTTTTTTGTTATTTTTCAGTCGCCGAACACACCGCTGGGTTCTTCTACCGTTATCTCTGGTTCCGTGTCCTTCCGGGCTGAATATAAACATTACACCTTCAAACCTAAAGCTGACACAATAGTAGAAGAGAGTGAAGACAGTTCTGGAGTTAATATGAATGCAAACAAGAATACTGAATATGATGTAGATAACATTTATTAAATAAAACATGAGGTACATGTAACTAATTGAAACTTGATGATTTAAAATACATTGTACTACATGTAGTTACAAATATTCTAATTAGAAATGTCGCTCACCTTGACATCATCTACACATCAAAATAATAAAATATTTGGTTTCAATTGGTTTCAGAAAAGATGATCTTTAAGAAAATTTCCTATACAGTCCCATGTTAAAATAAGTTTGGCTATGACAGCCATCATGGTCGGGTGACTGAGTAATAAAATGCCAGTCTGAAGGACGACCACCTAAGGACTATGGTTCAAATTTGGGAGTAATAAGTTCAAACAGGGAGGTTCCCATGTTTCTTAAACTAAGTTTGACTGTGGTAGCAATCTAAGTCACAGGTTAAAATCTACAAAAGTATCATCCCTGAACCATTGATGCCAAGTTTTGTTCCAACTGCTTGATGTTTCTGCCAAGAAGACCTTTCAGTGAAGTTTTCCATACGTTATCACATTAAACAAGTTTAGATCTGACAGCTATCCCAGCACTCCCAACATGTTGTATCCCTGTGCTATTTTTCACAATCACACCTTTGAATACAGACCCACATTTTGGAAAATTATAAAATTCTAAAACCTTATTGCACTTCTGCATACAGTGTATGACAGTACTGTATAGAAATAAAATGTATAAAATGGAAAATAAAAGAAAAAGTTTGTCACCAGGTTATAATTCCCAATTTTTGAAATTCGACGCCGATGGGCCCCAGTTTTTGAAAATCAAAATTCTAAAACCTTATTGCACAACAACATATAATATGTGACAATACTGTATAGAAATCAAATGCATAAAATAAAAAATGAAGGAGGAGTTTAGGTCACAAGCTTAAATTGCCAATTTAAGAAATTCGCCCCCTGTGGGCCCCAATTTTTGAAAACAAAATTCATAAACCTTACCGCGTATCTAAATACAATATGTGACAATACTGTATATAAATTTAATACATAAAATGAAAAATGAAAGAGGAGTTAAGGTCACAAGCTTCAATTCCTAATTATCGAAATTCGACCCCTGTGGGCCCCAATGTTTGAAAATCAAAATTATAAAACCTTATTGCGCATCTAAATACAGTTTTGTTTGTACAATACTGTATAGAAATTAAATGCATAAAATGAAAAATTAAAGAGGAGTTTAGGTCACAATCTTAAATTCCTAATTTTAAAAATTCGACCCCTGTGGGCCCAAATTTTTGAAAATGAAAATTCTAAAACCTTATTGCGCATCTACATACAGTATGTGACAATATTGTACAGAAATTAAAAATGCACGAAGTTAACAAGAAATCTGTACTGTCGGAATCGACAGTGATCCCCGCACCCCCTGTAAGTAGTTGGACCACTTACATATAGTCAATAATATAGAACCTGATTCCCCCAAAAATAGTATGCAGTTATGTTATAAAGAAAGTAAATCAATAAACCTAAAGGAAAAATGAAAAAAACCTTAGTTCACAAGCTTAAACTGATAATTTTTGAAATTTTACCTGAGTGAGCCCCATGTTTAAAAATTATTATTCCAAATCCTTATTATGCAACTAAATATAGTGTATGACAATAAAATATATAAGCAAAATGAAAGAGAATTTAAAATTACAAGCTTAAATTGAAAATTTCAAATTTCGACCCATGTGGGGCCCAATTTTAGAAAATCAAAATTCTAAAACCTTATTGCGCATCTGCATATAGTGTTTGACAATACTGTATAGAAATAAAATGCATAAATTGTAAAATGAAAGATGACTTTAGGCCACAAGTTAAAATAAACAGTTTTTCGAAATTCGACCTCTGCGGGCCCCAATTTTAGAAAATCAAAATTCTAAAACCTTACTGCGTATATGCATATGGTGAATGACAACACTGTATAAAAATAAAATGCATAAATTATAACATGAAAGAGGAGTTTAGGTCACAAGCTTAAATTGGCAGTTTTTCGAAATTCGACCCCTGTGGAACCCAATTTTAGAAAATCAAAATTCTAAAACCTTTTTGCGCATCTGCATATGGTGAATGACAACACTGTATAGAAATAAAATGCATAAATTGAAAAATGAAAGACGAGTTTAGGTCACAAGCTTGAATTAAAATTTTTAAGTTCAACCAATGTGGACCCCTTGTTTAGAAAATCAAAATTCTAAAACCTTATTGCGCATCTACAGTTGGTATGCAACCCTTCTATATAGAAATTAAATTCCTAAACCCAAAAGTGAAGGAAGATTTGATGTCACAAGAAAGTGTGACGAACGGACGGAGACAATCGCTATATCCCCGAACTTTCTTCGAAAGTGTGGAGATAAAAATGAACGATGAGTTTAGGTCGCAAGAAATTGTGAAGGACGGGCAGACAGACGGACAGACGTCCTGCTAAGGACGGTCGGACGGACAGACGGACGGGGCAAATACAATATCCCCGAACTTCTTCGAAGTGCGGGGATAATCACTTACCGTAATTGAGGATTTAATACTAGTATTGACAAACCTTTACATGTATAAATCATAAAATCAATGTAAAATAAATATTCTTTAATAAACAATGCAAAATTTATTTACAGATGATATAAAACAAGGTTGCTACTTGCATCTTACACAACGGATACCATGGTCTGAAAAAGAGTATGTAATGTGAATGATTTTAAAACTCTTTACAACGGCGAATTGATGCACATTAAAAAGAATGATACAAACCCGTCGATCCGCACTAATAAGTGTATGTAGTAAAATTAATACGCTATAATATGTATACAATTTTTTAGTAATATTTTATTTATACTATTTTGTATTATGTCGTGAGAATTTATGATAAAAATTGTAAAGCCTGAAGAAACATCGGTTGAGCTTGTTTCAGCTTTTTTTCAGTCTGATATGTTTCAGTTTAGTTGCCACTTGCTTAGTTTAAGGATTTTTTATTGGCTACGATGATATAAATGAGTACAAAATTATTCGCAACGGCCTTCGTTATTCTGAGACATTTAATGAAAGCAGATATGTTTACCTTTGTTTTTTCTTTGTATCAACTGTTTAGATGCTAAATTGTAGACTATCCTGACTCCCTGTTGTGTTAATGCTTGTGTCTTGTACTCTTTTATGTTATTTTTTTCCGGCGTTCTGTCAGTTGGGTTGCTTTGATTGATTGGTATGTTATTGTTGACCTTTCCTGTTATCCATTTTGTTGTTTGTTTGGCTATGGTTTTAGCAATAATGTTCCATTCATATTAAAGAAGACTGTGAGCAATATTTTAGATGCTATTAAATTGAATGTGTATCACTCAACTGCAATTCTGTCCAAATGCTTTCAAAGAAGAACTTAAAAAAAAACTGTATTGCATCAGCCTTCTCCAGTTGGCTTCATATGAAGTTTCACTTCATTTAGCGGTTTAAGGGTGAATTGTTTTATATTTGGCCCAATCGGAAGCAATATTTACTATATTTCTATTATGAAAGTTGTTACACTGACAATTAAATAGCAAAAGTTAAGAGATAATTCTAAAAAACGTTAGATAGACACAGAATCTAGATCAATTTATTCGAAATGCTCAGAGTTTTTGACAAAAGCAGTTATGAGCGCTATCACAATTAACAACAATATTATGTAAAGTTTCAGTTTTTATCAATATCATACATTTTAGGAAACATTTTTTTAACCTTCGACTAGGCTGGGTTTCAAAACACATGCAGTAGCTATTGCTCCTAATTTAGCCGTCTGATTTGTTAAAGGGAAAATTCACACAGATTAATTTAAACACATTTTATTTACTCAAATAAACTAAAAGGGATCAGTCACAAGTTAAACAAACTTAGATCGTCTTCTCTCTGTATACGATTTTGATCATTACAATCTTAGAGCATGTACAAAACATAATAAATATTAATTTAAGCCTTTATACATACTAGAGGAAAATGAATCAAAATATAAGGATACATAAGAGAAGAAAAGAAGTAATAGATAAATTGATAGAAAGGAAGTATTGAGACATAATGGTAATGCAAGTGTGTGTGTGGATTCTCTCGGTGTTAGTTCATTTAAAGTTATCAGGAATCTGTTTGATTTTTTATATAGTCAAAAGTCTTTTTATATATATTCTCTTTTGTTCATTTGTTAGTAAACTATTTCCGGCTGTTAATAATTTTATATCAAGCTTTAGGTAATCGGGTAACCAGACCAATCCATTAAATAAAGAGTTGCGTAAGTCGTTATACAATGGACATTCAAAGAAGAAATCGAAGGAGTCTTCTCTTTTAGCTCAACATCTATAGGAAGAGTCCAAAACAATATTAACTTTGTAAAGATCATAGTTCAGGAAAGTGGCTGAGCATCTAAACTAAGTCAGTAAGATATTAAGTTTTCGAGGACCAGGAGAGAAATATTTTGGAATAGTTGTAATTTCAGTGTTTATTTTTTTTTAGTTCGTTCTTAAATCTTGGCAATGAATCGGATCTACGAGCAGATATATCTAAATTATTCCAGTCTTATAGTTGAAGGGATATACGAGTTATTAGTTATGGAGAGTCTGCAAAATGTGATAATTATATCTTTGCCGTTCCTCAGCGGATATGTAGTTGTACTTTGTATGCACACAGATCTTCCTACATATGAAAGTTTGATTGATTTGGACAAGTAATTTCAGGGAGAAATTCTATACAACAGTTGTTGTTAATGCTGGTTAATGTTTTAACGAATAAAATCGGGAAACTTCATAGAGATCCTATAATTAAATGCTTGAAACCAAAATTCAGATCAACGGACACAGTAGTTTTAGACGTCGGACCACGGACACCAGTGCCGAGTGATGGACATTGCCCAAACAGCCTTGTACAAATGTAATCCAGGTGAGCTAGAAACGAAGCGTTATAAATATGAAGAATCAAAATACAACCAAATCAACATACCTGACCGTTATGTGCTCTTTGTTGTCTCGTAGTATTTCGCCTTGCTCTCTGGTGTCTATGATTGATACATAGACCATTTTCTATTTAAATAAATTAAAATATTGATAAATGATACATCACTTTTTGTTCCAGCCATGTATAGAAATGAAAAAAAACTTGGATATTATAAGCCACTTTAAACTAGTATTAACAACATGTGCAAGTTGCTACATAAATTATTGAACAGTATGTAGATTTATGACACCAAAATAAAAAAAAGGCATGTTAATGTATATATTTACTTTTCGTTGTATTTCATTCTCAGGAATTTTTGCTAATATCAATATTTTCTGATAAACGTTAATGCTTCAAATTTTTGGGAAGCTGGAAAAATGGAGAATGCTATTTTTCATTGTTCCCCTGAAGTACACTGGAAACTATGAGATTATTTAAATAAACATACTGGAATAAATATATTTTGACAAAACAGAAATTCGTCCTATAAGGGAGCAACCATTTTATTTTGTAAAACAGGGGGGAGGGGTGGGGGGCGGGTGTGGCTAGGATCGAAATTGAAATAAAAAGGCAGGACCAAGATTTTGGCAAAATAAAAAGACAGGATCACTTCAGGTGTGAAATAAACGCAGGACCTGTGTCAATCAGGAAGTTTTTTGGTTCAAATGAAAATCAAAATTAAGGCCGCAATAGCCACCGGAAAAAAATCCAGACCAAAATTTTGACGAAAAAATAGGCAGGAACAAACATTTCATCCTAGCCCCCCCACCCCTCCCCCTTATAAAAATCAAATGGTTGCTCCCTAATACAATATGTCCGTACTTCTCAAGCATGTTAAAATTCCAGTGGAAGTTAACAGGAACAAGCTAACAATTCCACAGCTTATAATATATGTCTTTAGACCCCATATTTCTTCCGGATTGTCTAAAATGTAAAAGTGTACCATGATACAATAGAACTACCAAAATAAGAAAATTTTCTTTTAACGTTACGCTTTTCTTAAAAGTTATCTTCAATTTGATGTAAGATTATTACTGTCATCGCAATTTTTGAGCTCACCTGGCCAAAGGCCGTGTGAGCTTTTGTCATCACTTGGCGTCCGTCGTCCGTTAATTTTTCACATTTTAATCTTCTCCTCTGAAACCACAGGGCCAAATGAAATTAAATTTGGCAGGAAGTATCTATTTAAGGTCCTTAATGAAGTTTGCTCATTTCGTCTCGATCGAAACAACAAACATGGCTGCCATACGAAATTGTTTATTTTGATTGGCTCAGTTTTCAAAAATCTTCTCCTCTGAAACTTCTTGTACAAATAGAACAAAACCTGAAGGAAGGATTTATGGGAGGTCCTTTATAAAGTTTCCTCACTTCGTCCCAATTGGACTTCAAATATGGCCGCCATGGGCATTTATTTTTCTCTGGAACTGCTTGGCCAAATAGAATGAAATCTGACAGGAAGCATCTATGGGAGGTTCTGTACAAAGTCTCCTCATTTTGTCCCGATCGGACTACAAATATGGCCACCATTGGTAGTTCTTGTTTCTGATTGGCTGATAATAAAAAAATCTTCTCCTTTGAAAATACTAGGCCAAATGGAACGAAACTTGACATGAAGCATAGATGGGAGGTCCTTCATAAAATTCATCATTTCGTCCCGATTGTACTACAAATATAGACGCAACGGGAAGATTTTTTATTTGATTGCCTGATATAAAACAATCTTCTCCTCTGAAGTCGCTTGGCCAAATAAAACGAAACTTGACAGGAAACATCTATGAAAAGTTCTTTACAAACTTTCATTATATCGTCCCGTTAGGGCAACAAACATGGCGCATGGGCAACTCTTGTTTCTCATTGGTTGATTAAAAACATTTTTTTCTGGAACTACTCGGCCAAAACTGTCAGCCAAACTTGAAAGTCTTTTATGAAATAAATTTTTATCATCCTGATTGGACGACAAGCATGGCAGTCATGGGCAATTCTTGTTTCTGATAGGCTGATATAAAGAAATCTTCTTCAATGAAACTTGACAAGAAGCATCTGTGGGTTTTTCTTATTATGTCCAGATCATGCCATGGGCAATTCTTGTTTCTGCCAGGTAAGCGATACAGGCTCAGCCATCTGAGCCTCTAGTTTTGTATTGAACTAATAATTTGGCTGTATTTGGTGAAAAAAGAAAGTGTAAAATGTCCATTTACACCGAGCTATTGTTACTTGTATATTGTGATTTTTTTGCCAACGACATCGTAAGCATTTTAATATGTGATCTTTCGTGTTGCTTATATGATGGCAGTATTGTGGCTTGTGAATTTTCAGAACGGTAGAGTTTAATAAAGTTACAACTTTTCTCTACACCCCTTGATTACCGGGTTTCACAGTTATATATAACTGTACTGGCTTAAAAAATACTGACTTCTAGAAAGTTTTCAATACTTTGTAGGGTACATAAAAACAGACCTTCAGCACGAAAGCAACCAGTATACATTTATTTAACAGTGTTGAGGGATATAGCCATTTTATTTGTCCCGAGACACTGACTATTTTCCCGACACGTAGCGGAGGGAAATAGTCAATGTGTCGAGGGGACAAATATCATGTCTTTATCCCAAAATGGCTGTTAAATAACTGTTTTATTATAACAAAAAAGAGGTAGGGCCAATAAGGCGAGAAAATGTTTCGCTCAGAGGGTCATTTTCTGAAAGTAGTTATTATCTGTGAAATGTATCATTTTCTTTAAAAAATCAATTCAATACTTTAATTAAGATACATATACCTTTAAATTACCGATGAAAAGTATAGTCGTCATAGCTCATTCGGTATTGTTATTGATTATTAAATAACAACTAAACTGTCTGCGAGTTCGAATCTCGGAGAGAGCTAAATTTTGGTTTCTTGTTAGATTCGCATTTTTGTCATCTTTTTTAAAACCCACAAAAGCTTTTCTTAATTTTCCCTACCTAAAATTTTTAATTATCACTAATTTAGCATTACTCACATCATAAATATTCTATCTTAAAATTTACTCACTATTGTTTTCAACACCAACCGTTGATACGCTCATATTGCTATGATCTGAAATAAATGAAATGATTTATATATTTATTATAATATTGTATAATTCAAAAGCTGTCATTTGTCAAAATAGATTACATGGTCAACCTGTAAAAAGCTTGTAAAATAGGTGTTTCCATAACTAAAATTAAAAATGTTGAAAGACTAAGAGTTTCTAAAAATAATTTAGTTGAAAGACCCCCTTATTCCAAAAATAGAATTTAGAAGAACAAATTTATAAAGCGATATTTTGATTGGCTGTTGGATTAGTCTAAGGACCAATCAGAATTGATCTTTCATTCTTACTTCCGAAGTTCATTATCGTTTGCTGGCAACAACATGGAAGCCGCAGAAAGGCAGCCTGGTGAACAAAGCCGTTTTGCCACATTAGACGAAACTATTAGAAAATGTGGATGCTAAAAAACACTAAAAGGTCAACGGTCACTGCCGTAAAAGCATTTAGGGCGTACTTGACGGAAAAATCATTCTCAACAGTGAAATTTTCTTCAAGCTTAAATATGTGATATCTACATGTTGTTTTGTTAATATTAAATTGTTAAAGTTTATCATTTTCAATTCAATATCAACATAATGAAAAAGGATACATGTATAGGGAAAATGTCAGAGATTCAAAACCTTAAAGCACAGGTTAGTTCGTTGGTTATTGAAATAGAACATGATTGATATTTTGTGAATTTGAATATTATAATAAAACAATTATAGCCTTTAAAATGTCGGTCGAAACATGTTTTATCTACCTGATGAAATTATATCGACCTCGGACTTCGTCCTCAGTCGATATAATTTCATCAGGTCGATAAAACATGTATCGACCTCCTGTAAAGGCTATAATTATATAATATATCTTTATTCTCATCATCATATTCATACGTAAACAGAAATAGAGACAAAAAATATATACAATATATACAAAAGAAGTTTGTTTTGATACAAGTTAGGCAGGAGGACTCACTCTTTTGTTAATAATTTTTATAAATTTACACAAATTTATAAGATTTTGTTTATTTTTGGATGACATTATTTCTTTAAAGCATAAAATATTCGGCCTTCTGTACAATGTTTTCTTAACACACAATTTTCTTTCTTCTGCCAAAAGAGAACACTTTAAAATATAGTGATATTCATACCCAATATCGGAATTTCTTAAAGTACAAGTTCTTTTTTCCCACTCTACATTTTGCTATCTTCCACGTTCAATTGATAAAGTATGGTTAACCATTCGAAATTTACTAAAAATCAGGAAATCTTTTTCGTCCAAAATATTGAAATAGTTTTCAAACCCAAAAGTGTCTTTGAAAATTCTATAATTAATTGTTTTTGAACAAGTTTGTAGATCATTGTTCCAGTTTTGTTTAAATTGGTCGCTTAAACATTGTTTGATTTTTTTTAAAGCCATTTTTCAGTTATAAAGTTTTGAGAGTTCCATATGTAGGAGAGCCCACATTCATCAAAAATACTTTTAAAATATGTCAACCATGAGAAATTAACATTTTGGGTACTAAATAAATGAAACATGTATCTATAAGAAATAGAACATAGTTTAGTATGTTTACCCATAATGAGCATGATGAGTTTGGACCAGTATAAAACCATTCTCTGTTTGATATCAACAAGTAGAGGATAACGTCCAAGTTCCCCATAGACAAGACAGTTAGCTGTAGAAAATGTTAGATTCTTCAATAATTTACAAAATTTCAAGTGGACTTTTTCCAAAATATAGCAATTCTAAATCCCTAAACTTCTGATCCATATAAAAGAATGGGCTTGACCATTTTATCAAAGAGATCTAATTGACACGAAAACGAGAGGTTATGTATTTACCTCTTTTCAAAATTTCATACATAGCTCTACTTCATTTATCAGCTTGAGCTTTTATAGCCAGGTTGAAATTCCCAGTTCTATTCAACAATATACCTAGGTAATTAAATTCTGTGACTATTTCTATGTTTTATTATCAAAAATGAAATATAAATTATTCCACTTCCAAAGCATATAATTTTAGTTTTCTTCTACATTAACTTTTAGTTTCCATGTTATATAATATTTCAACTGTGTTTCTAATTCTTCCGGTGATTCAGACATCAAAACAGTGTCATCAGCATAAAGCAAAGCACAATTGTTTATGTTCACATCTAGTGCGTTGTCAATATCCTCTGTGACTGTATTAAGTCATGTGGTATTTTGATTTTTTATAAAGTTTTCGAGATCGTTCAAAAGTAAGGCAAATAAAAACGGTTACATATTTTCTCCTTGTCCTACACCATTATCACAGGGGAAGAACTCGGACATGTCGTTATTATAAATAATACTTGATTGTATATTTTTATATACATTTTGTATAATTTGCAACATATCTCCATTAATATTGTCCAATAGCAGTTTATACCATAAACCATCCCGCCAAACCTATCAAACGCTTTCTCAAAATATACGAAAACACACTATTATGTTTTCCCTTTTCGTCTCAGGAGTTTTAAAAAAGCATACAGTGTTAAACTGTTGTACATTTTTTATCACGAGCATGAAAAAGATAAAAAGGTCTTGCTCGTGGTTTCCAAGAGTCAGAACGTTTTTTTTTCTTTTTTTTCTGCTCGTGTTCAAACTTTTAGTTTGGTTGTTGTTTTTTTTTTACTTTGTATTTGTTTTTTTTTTTCGGCTTGTGTATATTGTACCTTTACGTCGTTTTAACAGCTCACCATTTCCATTTATTTTCCTCGTTTTCTATTGTTGCATGAGCTTTTTCGCAACCTACTTAGTTTTTTATTCAATACATTATATATGGACCTGGTAGAATGATATCGACCGAAAACTTTAGTCAATACATTATATATGGACCTGGTAGAATAATATCGACTGAGGACTTTATTCAATACATTATGTATGGACCTGGTAGAATGATATCGACCGAAAACTTTAGTCCATACAGGTAGAATGATATCGACCGATGAATTTAGTGTAAAATGTAAATTTTGACAGTTATCAATCATCCGTAAAACAGGTAGACAATAAAACATAAAATTAAACAGATTTAATAAAAAAAAAAACAATTGAATAAAATCAACATTTTGACAATATTGAGAAATTTTACTAACGAATCCGGATCTAATTTTAGTAATGTGGAATGAATATTTTTTACAGACTGAGTCAATATGCTTTTACAAGAGGTCCATGATAATCATGTGACAAAACTAACCATTGGAATAGGAAAAACACCGCATATGTAATGTATATATCATTATCACATATTTTATTGAAATAACGCCGATTTTACATATGTATTAAACGCATATATAATTTGATGCGTGTTATTTGCCCCCGGGCAACTTGGATTACATAGATTCTTCTTCAGATACGAGTGAGTTGTGGAATTTCTCCACCCGAGATAGTTAAATTTTTTTATTTTGATCCTATTGAATCTGTTTCTTGTATGATTTTCAACAAAAACCTCAAGAAAATGTTGTTGCTATGCAGTTTGTTTACATGGACGCCATTTCAGAACTTCTCTGTATTATCTTTCCAATAAACGTTGAAAAATCGGCGGGAATTTCCATGCAGAAATTTAATCACCGGGAAGTGGTTAAACATATTATGTATTTTTATCCGACCGATTATACACGCAAAGAATAGGAGAAAACATGTTATCTGCCCTCGTATGTTGTGTTATCTGCCCTCTCGTGAGCCTCACCAACGTCACTTCCGCTCAGCTTTAAATAATCGTCTGATCATTATTTATGGTGAATTAACCGTTTATAAATGTTCTAAGCAGTTTCAAATACTGGCTTATAAAATCTGTTTGTAGATCTAGGGGAAAAGCACAGGAACTGATGTTGCATTCATTTGTTTGACTCTATACTCCGAGTGAAAGAAATATAAAATAAATATCACTGTTTAATAGCTGTAGCATTGTGAATGTGCACCTTATATTCAGTATTCAGGGATGTCAAAAACCTGATAAAAAATTATTTCTTGGTAGTGGCAAAATATGTGCTAAATAGATTAATGCATGGTCTTTTTCATATTGCTCATGTTATCAGCCCTCGACTGATATATTCTCGAACTGATAACAAGGGCAATACGAAAAAGACCATGTATTAATCTACAACTATAAGCATTAAGGTCATGCAGATACCTGTTGTATAATGAGGTGTCTCATTTATTGTGTCAAAGTCAATGGATGTTGATTTTTCTGTATTACCTGGACAACTTTTACCGCTGTCTACAAGACAATAAGAAAAAACTATATAATAAAACAAAAAATGTGTTATATGTATTAATTTATTGTATGGTGGATTTTATTGTAAATTATAATATGGGCTGCTGAAAACGTCATTGAAACAAACCCGTGGAAAAATTTAAAATAAACCACGACCCTCACGAAGTGACGACGTCACAATATTTTTCGAACACAAAACTTAATATTTTGTTCAATGACGTCGGCAATTTGAATTCGTTTTTCAATAAATAAATAAATAATCTTTATTTAAAGAGAATTGCCTCATTAGCCTAAACTTATCTTCCTGAGGGTCCTCGAAATATGAAATATACAAACATTAACATGCATACAAACAAAGATTATCATACAATTAAATAATAATAAATTCTATTTACTTAAAAAGAATTCAAAATATTTCTGTTTGAAGATTGAAAAAGATGTACAGTTTTTAATTTCTTCTGACAAACTATTCCATATTTGAGAACCAGAATACAAAAATGTTCTCTTAAAAAATTCTGTTTGGTCTAGGTAAATGTATAAAATGTGCATCGATTGAACGTAAATCATAATTTTGATTTTCAACATATTGAAATTTATCTTGCAAATAATTTGGCACCATTTTGTTCAGTGATTTAAAAATACAAGAATTGCTTTGTGATATTGTATTCGCTTATCAATATTAATCCATCGTAAACCATTAAATAATAATTTTGAAGAAGTATATAAATCAGCTTCTAAAATAACTCTAGCCGACTTTTTCAATAGCTTCTCCAGTTTTTCAATGATGCTTAAATTACAGTTACCCCATACATGCCATATGGTGCAGCAGTAATCAAACAGTAGAAGAATATATGCATTAAAATAAATTAAACGTATAGGTAAATACTTTCGAATATTTTGTAGCAAATTTTTAAAATAGTACAAGTTTGTGGTCGATTTTACCACGAGAATGCCATATCAGTTCTGTAAATTGTACCCATCGCTACGCTCAAGGTAAGATTTCGACAGAAATATGGCGTACCCGTTGTAAAATCTCCAACAAACCACATGCGTCCATGAATTATTTCTTAAATCTTTGCATCTTTCATTCATATAATTATTTTACCTGTTATTCAACCACTTAATTTGTTTTATGAAAAAAACATAAAAATTACGACTTTACGGTTTGAGAATCGACTCAACCAACATAAAAAGGATTTATTCCTGATGGTCCCACTTTTTAAAATTGTAGAGTTCTGATTGTCCCACAACATGAGTTCTGATTGTCCCACATTATTTTCATGTGTCAAAAATACTTTAATTAACAATAAAATACAAAATTTGTGTAACAATAAATAATCAAAATACTTTAATTATTTAATGGAAACAGTAGATTTGTTTATAATAAATATTTTTTTATATTGTGTTATGCTTTTTCATCGGTTATAAATTATTTAAATTTTCATTCACTTTTTTTCTTTGTTTTTTTAATGCTTCAGTTAATTACAAATGTATTTAAAAAATCAGACTGATAATTAATGAGAAGTGATGTTTCGCAATATTAACCCAAACCCAACAACATTCTTCATTGACTACGAGACTTCCGTACCTGAGAATGCTGCAAGAACCTCCTTTCCAGGCATCAGTATAAAGGACAATGCATTTGGCTCAAAGTAAAGGCAACAGGACTGGTAGCTATAAAGGGGACCCAGAGATACACAGACTCATAAAGAAGATGATCGAAGTCCCACAACCGAACATCTACCATGACTATTAGGTGGATTGAATGACGTTACATCAGAAATTTGATATTGACTTTTGGGCTTATATGATGGTGTAGATTGGACGTTGCACTCACAGTTGGGACATTAACTCTGGACCAAACTATGTAATCGATTAACTCACAATTTCCTTGTTTTACACCAATCTGATATTTTTCGTATGTAAATAATATGTTACATGTAATATTTGCAGCTCTCTTTTATTAGGAGGAACTAAAGTTATTCATTCATTCATCTGTTTTAAGTCTCGATATCGTTAATTATGTAAAGAAATATGGTAAAAGTTCATTCTTCAGGAAAAATCAAAAGCCAAGGTAAACTAATGCGACTATAGTTATGGTAACAGAGTAGACAAATCACATAACGAGAGAAGGAAAAGAATTAAAAAACAAAGCAAAATAAATATATTTAGAATTAGATAACAACTATCAATGCGAACTCCCACAAAAAAATGTTATGTAAAGACATGTAACTATGGTAATTCAGTTTTTAACATAATAAATATTCTTTTTTTACTTTTGAAGATAAATATTTCAAAATGTCCTAACATTGAGTTGTTGAATAAGATTTGCATATCCATGTTCTTATGTAGATCCCCAGATGCTTAGTATGGGAACGGAAGGTATATGGTTTTTATATTTTTAATATATTTTTAATAGTTGAGAGCATGCATAGCCAGGAGGCTCCTGTCACTTGACAATTTGGAAACTGTTAACTTCGATAAGTTTTTTAAAGCTTTCTCTTTTAATTTATTGTAACAACAAAAGGTAAATTTATATCAAGCTTTTCTTAAAACATTTTAAGACCATTTATTTAAGTGAACTTTTGGAAAGATTACGTTGTAATGACTAAACGTGGTACGATTTTTGAAAGAGGATAATAGCCAGCGGACTATTTCTGACGTGTTTGGTTCTAGTTTGTGATTCATGATTAATCTGTAAATAGTTTTATGTTTAAAATTACGTTCAACTATGATGAATTTATAGCTATTACTATAGCCTTCGAGATAAGAATAAGAAGGGGTGAACTTGGTTGATCTGAAGATTTTTTAAAGAGACGCTCACTTGTTGCTCGTGTTGAGTTCAGTAAAATGTCACGTTAATTGATAGCGAAACTTCAAAACTACCACAAATGGTAGAGGTCAGATGTCATCCGGGAACTTGATTTCGTGATGACGACCGTAGAGTGTTTGAAGTGACGACCACAGTCCGTGAAAAACCATATCCCTGTTTGAGTCGCTTTTATGTCAGCAGCAGCTAAATGGTTTGCAGGAAATCACTATAATGACCACAAGCCTTGAGTAGCGAATTATTTTAAAAATGTAAACACAAGAATCCGGTCCTTCTAGAATTCTGCTACTGGTTAGTGGGAATTTAACAGTGGTGAAATGATCACGTTTGTCGGAGAGCTTCCTTTGCAAGGTAAAAGTAGAGATAGGAAGCTGACTTTCGATAAGTGCATTGTAGTATCCATTATATCAGGATGGATGTACTTGTAGGGATTGTTGGTTAAAGTCCGGAGTTATCACATGCATATAATAATCATTATAAAAAATGTTAATATATATGAATATCAAGCCGGCTTTGCACTAGATTGACACATCAATCTGGATTTCATTAACGTCTAACAGCAAAGGTAAATTTCATCCCAACATAATATTCTGACATTGAGCCGACCGGTCTTTGTTCTTACTCCAAAATGCCGTGTGTTTTACGGGGAAGGAGCAAATAACAATTTTAAAGTCCTTGGTTTGACCCGGCCATGGATAGACTTTTCGTACTCCAGTCGTACATTCTACTATGGCTCCATTATAGGCTTCTTGGTATAAATTAGATGTACATGTAGATAATATTCTTTTATTCATAAAACATAATATATATATACATTGTAGAGCTAAGATTTAAACTAAAGGTTTCAGCTAGTTTTTATCTTTATTTTTTCAGTAGCCTTTAATTCCTAGAAAGATAATAAAAGATATTTTCGAAAACCAGTATCCAAAAAAAAAAACAAAAAAAAAAAACTTATTGCTCATGAAAAGATGTTATAAAATCATTCTGGGAAGAAAATGATTCACTGAATCCAAGGATAAATGTAAGCAAAGTTTAGGTGACAAGCTTAAATCTAACCTATGTAGGTCCAAAGTTTTGAAAATCGAGATTCCAAAACTTTACATATGGTGTATAACAATACTGCAAAGAGATTATATGCATACATTGCAAATTAAAGAGGAGGTTATGTTCAATCTTAAATCCAAAATTTTCGAAATTCAACCTCTGACGGCCGCAAGATTTGAAAATCAAAATTTTAAAGAATATAGTGTTAAAGAATACTGAAAAGAAATGGCATGAATACAGTATTGGCCTGGCTAAGGTTAAACACGAGGCTGGCAAAAGCTGGCGTCAATAGCTAGATAGTGTGCAATTGCTGACAACGATGGTTAGCTAGTGTTCAATTTAACGGCCCATTTCGAACGCTCGAGAGCTTGTTTGAAATCCAAAAGCTTTCCATGCACTGAACGCTGGCTAGCTCTCTTTCAACACTACCTAGCTATCATTGAATGCTTAAAAGCTTTTATGATAAGTTTAAGATACAATATCTAAACACATTTAGCTGAATTAACAGGTCGATTCTTTATTTATTACTTGTTTCAACACAAATGTATGAGATAATAAAAACTAGAGGCTCTGAGGGTTGAGCTTGTATCACTCCCCTGCCATGAAAGTCACTTCTCCCTATGCATGTATTTCCCATAAGGTCTTATGTTAACCTAAGTCCTCTGATGAAGGCCATTTTGAATTAGGGATAGGCACCAGAGTAACAACACTTGGTGAGCACCTTAAGAGGAACATTCAGACCATGTTTGGTTTCAAGCAATTCTGCGGTTCTGTAGATTTTTGTTGTATGTCATAGACACTTTCTGTCAAGTTTGGCTCTATTTGGCCAAGCAGTTTAAGAGATTTTTTTTTTAATTCAACCAATCAGAAACAAGAATTGCCCATGGCGGCCATGATGTCGCCTGATCTGGACAAAATGGGGAAACTTTGTAAAAAAAACCTCCTACAGATCTTCATGTCAAGTCTCGTTCCCTTTGGCCAAGTGGTTTCAAAGAAGATTATCAACCGATGAAAGACATGAACTGCCCATGACGGCCATGTTTGTTGCCTGATCAGGACGAAATGAGGAAACTTTGTATATAACCTCCCAATTAGATGCTTTCTGTCAATTTTCGTTCCAATTTGCCAAGCCACTTCAGAGGAGGCGATTTTTTTTATATATGCCACTCAGAAACAAGAACTGCCAATGGTGACCCTATATGAATTTCGATTGGGATGAAATAAAGATATTTTGTAAAGATCCTCCCATAGATGCTTTCTGTTAAGTTTGGTTCCATTTGGCCAAGCAGTTCCAGAGGAAAATATTTTTTTAAATCAACCAATGAGAAACAAGAATTGTCTATGGCGGCCATGTTTTTGACCGATCGGGAAGAAATTCGGAAAATTTGTAAAGAACCTCCCATAGATGCTTCCTGTCAAGTTTCGTTTCATTTATCCAAGCGTTTCAGAGGAGAAGATTTTTTTATATCAACCAATCAGAAACAAGACCTGCCCATGGCAGCCATATTTGTAGTCTGATCGGGACGAAATGGAGAAACTTTATAGAGGACCTCCCATATATGCTTCCTGTCACGTTTTGTTCTATTTGGCCAAGCAGTTTCGGAGGAGAAGATTTTTGAAAACTCAGCCAATCAGAAACAACAATTGCCCATGGCGGCCATATTTGTTTTCCGATTGGGACGAAATGAGCAATCTTTATAAAGGACTTTAAATTGACGTTTCCTGTCAAATTTAATTCCATTTGGCTTAGTGGTTTCAGAGGAGAAGATTAAAATGTGAAAAGTTAAAGGACGACAGACGACGGACGCCAAGTGATGAAAAAAGCTCACATGGCCTTTGGCCAGGTGAGCTAAAAATAATTCGAAAAGATATGAGTGAAAACAATAATTCGAAAAGATGGAATATTCCACAATTATGCCACATTTAAGGTGGTACCCAACACTTTCACTAAAATTAATTTGGCTCGTTTAATTTTCATAAAATTTTGACAAAGTATTTACTTTGACCCATTGACAAAAATTTTAAAATTTCAAAACATTTGAACCAACCAATTCATCAGAAAAATTACACTGATTGTATAGCAGTTTGAAAAACACTAATATTGATCATTGAAAAGCTTAATATTCCCTTAACAACACAACGTTATTAAAACGTTTAGCTGATTTTACAGAGTTATCTCCCTGTAGTGTTAGGTACCACCTTAAGCTGTTATAAAATACACATGTAATGATTTAAAAATCTGTACTAGTCCTCAAACGGCTTTGTATAGAATAGACCAGAACCCGTGGAACTAGGATAGATGGATGAACTGTTGTTTAACGTCCAGTGGCAGCCATATCAGGACGACGTGGAACTATGTCTGTACTTAAACAGAGTGAAAATAGAATTTTGGGACGGTATAAAAATAATAATAAATGGGTATTTTATATGAAACATTGAAAACTCGGTATATAAGAGACATGTATTAAAATCATAGGCTTTTAAATTCAAATAAAATTTTAAAATACATCACCTGAAATTTGTACATAGAAATAAATAATTCTAAGTCTTTTAAGATCTGTTATCTGACAACTATAATTTGCTTCATCAGAAATTGTTACATCTAGAATCAGCAGATTGAATTCTCCTTCTGAATGATCCCTTATAATAGCAATCTTTTCTTTAAATGCTGGATTAATGTTTATCCCGTCGAAAATAATACGATTATTCTTTGTCCATTGAACACGTTGAATGCGCGATTCTTTTGCAGCTTTATGAAGACATATCAATGTTTTGTTTTGTCCAACATGTGCACATTCTTGTTTTGATGTTTCCTCCCATATCAACTCTACAGAAGGCACTGTAAAATAACAATACGTACATGAAGTAATTTAATTTAAAAAGATAGTAGAATAAACCTAGCGAATCCTGTAGCACTTACCTGGCAAAAGTTCATTCCTGACATATTTTAAACAATATTTACATGTAAATAAGAAATATATGTAATTCAACAGTCCGGTACAGATTATATTTAATTCAATAGAAATTGAGAGGATTGTTAAATATTTTCCTTAAGTAAGTTTTCTACTTTTAATTACAAATGTACATGATTTAATTGGAGCCATATATTGCATGGTCCAGACCAGAACGTGTTTCTTGATCCTGGACAAGGCATTACCATGGTTTTCTTTTGTTCTGGGTTGGCCCACAAGTTTACCACTGTTTGAATCCATGATATTGAGTCCTATACTTTTCATCTCAGTTTTAAGCATGTTTTTATTTGAAACCTGGATTTTTTTCAAATTCCTTTCACCCCCTCCCTTCTCCCTCTCAACTGATAACTCTATGGAAGATCTGTATTTCATCAAATATTATAAATTTATTTCCCTTCCATTAGTGAAATATGAAGATTTATATATATGGTACTTACAACATGCACATAGTAAAATGTATACCAAAATCATGCTTTAGAATCCATCAACAAATATTTCCTCCTTTGATATTCTATTTCCTTTCACTTTTAAAATAATTATTGTCGTATTGTTCAATCGTTATTTATCAGAGCTTTTTTTTCATAAACAGCATAGTATTAATTACAACATTAATTTTGATTCGTTGTACAGATTCAACTGTGATAAGTATACATTCTATAAGCCAATCTAAGCTTCGCCATAAATTGTTAAAAAAGGCAACACATCCGATTAAAACCACATTTGGACATATAAAAGATATTAAGAGTGGTTTTGGAATATCTCCATCAACTAATTATATCCAAATGGAAATCTATATGTATATATATGTAGTCTGAAACACGAAAATAATAACGGTGTCTTAACGAGGTCTATTGAAAAATCTGATCGGGACCAAACATGGGTGGATAGTCACACATTACTAAGAGGCTAATTATATTCGTGATGTCTTGGTCAAAGTTTCACAGTTTAAAGGAGCACATTTAGACCCTGCAACATGTATCACTTTTTACAACAACAGACATTTTCAGATGTTCGCTTTTGATGTATTTTGTAATAGGGAAATTTAGGTACATTTGTATCCATAAAACCGGTTAAACTACGCCGTAATGTCTGTTGTTTCGATGTTTGTGATTTCTGCTCTTATATACAGATATGTTATAATAATAATAATAATAATAATAATAATAAATTCTCTATTTAACGAAGGTAACTCATTTAACATACAATTGTTAATCTCACACGAGGCCTTCACACATTAAAATGAACAATTAATACATATAACAATCAACTACTCATTTTGTTTTGTGAAAAAAAGATTAGCACATTTCACCTTAAAGCTTTCTATATCACTTGAATCCTTTATATCATTTGGCAAACTATTCCAAATAATTAGACCAGAATGTTGAAAAGTCTTTTTGAAGTATTCAGACTTTGGCCTTGGTAAATGAAGATGTCCAGATGTTGTTGACCTAAGAGAATAACTATATAGATCACTGCACACAGTAAATTTAATAGTAAGGTAATCTGGCGCTAGTCCATTCATACATTTAAACATTAAAATGGCTTGAAAATATTTTATCCGTGTAAAAATGGTCATCCAATTAAGTTCTTTAAACATTGATATTGATGGATAATTAAAAGGTTTATTCAAAATTAATCTTGCTGTTCGCTTTTGCAGCTTATGAATCCGCTCAATGTTGCAGTTTGCGGCAAAACCCCATATGGCATGTATGGTGCAACAATAATCAATTATTGGTAATATATAACTGTTGTAAAAAAGGATAAGACCTTTGCGAGGCAAGTATCGTTTCAATCTATTTAGCAGGTATAATCTGCTTGAAAAAATCTCACATACTTTATCTATGTGAATTGATCATGATAGATTTTTATCAATATGGATACCAAGAAGTTTTTCTACTTCCACATTGTCAAGTGAAGTCTGATTTTGCGATAATACACACAAGACATCATTACAATTCTCAATTTTTCTCTCAGATCCCATAAGCATACATTTGGACTTCTTGTTATTTATTATCATATTGTTTTCAGCACACCATTCAATTACGTTTTCAAAGTCTTTATTTAAACAAGAGTTTAAATTTGAAATAGATTTGGACGATATATGCAAAGTTGTGTCATCAGCATATAATTCAGATTCTGTATGTTTTAATGTAAACGGGAGATCATTTATATAGATTAAGAATAATAAAGGTCCTAATATGGAACCTTATGGGACCCCGAATGTTACATTATTGTATCCTGATTCAGTTGTTCCAATTTTAACCTTTTGAAATCTATTTGAACGAAAACCACTTAACAGAGTGATCATCACATTTATATAAATTAAGTTTCGATAATAAGATGTTATGGTTAACAATATCAAATGCTTTTTTAAAATCTAGAAATAAAACAGCAGTGAAATTGCCTTTGTCAAATTCTTCTAACCATTTGTCAATTATTTTGATAAGTGCTGTGTGGCATGAGTGTTTTTCTCTAAATCCAGATTGTTGTTGTACTAGTAGTTTGTATTTAGTTAAAAATGAATATAATTGTTTAAACACAGTCCTCTCAAAAATCTTGGACACTGTAGGTAAAATTGAGATAGGACGATAATTGTTAGGATCAGCCTTATTACCCGCTTTGAAAATTGGAGTTACTTTTGCATACTTTAGAATATCAGGAAATATACCTGTACATAAACTAAGGTTTATAATATGAGTAAGAGAATCTACAATTATTGATTTTGATACTTTTAATATTCTTGGGCCAACTCCATCGGCCCCGGTTGATTTATTAATATCTAGATTTGTGAGATATTATTAGTTACACAGTGTGCAATTTTCCTAATACGGGAATTTATCGGGTCAATAAAATTCATATCGGGTGAGGCGAAGTCGAACCCGATATGAATTTTATTGACCCGATAAATTCCGTATTAGGACAATTGCACACTGTGTAACGAATTTATCCTGATTTTGTTATCAGACCACTTATTTATTGTTTTTTTTTCCATGATAAATTCCGTATTAGGACAATTGCACACTGTGTAACGAATTTATCCTGATTTTTTTTTATGACACCACTTATTGTTTTTTTTCCATATCAGGATGGTGAATTTATCACAAGTTCGAATCCAAAATTTATCCAACATATCTCACTTTTGGTTTTGTTTCATATTGAGAGGCAATATAACTTTATGATGAAGAACAGCAATAAAAAACTTACATTATGCCATTTTGTCTCATATATATATTTACCCAGTACACTAGTCAATAGTGTATAACTTTCGATGTAGTTCGTTCTGTGTCTGTTTTGTCTACTTAATACTGTTGTTTGATAGAAATATACAGCCAATAAAATAATACATTTAACATTAACATTTAATAACAATTGTATATGTATCACATATTCTTGTATGTAAAAGATAATTATTAAATCATTAAAATGTTAAATATCACAAACTCTAGGAACATTATTATGAACCAAATAATTCAATTATGAATGTGTATTTTCCATTATGAAATTTAAGTGTCATTTATTGATGGTTAAGTTTTAGATAATGGTAAATTTGCAGTCATTAAATACTGCTGGATTTGACTGCATACACGTACGCGTTGCGGACTGAACATTGTTTTGAACACATCGGTTTTCCTTATATTCCCCGAAAATATCAACAAGATCAATTCCATCAAGATACTTCAAGAAGTCAATTCGTCCTCCATCCCTCTGAATATTTTCATTTACAATTTGTACTTTCGGTTGAGACTGAAGAACATTTGCAATGCTTTCGGTGCTAGGCAATGCCAGCTGATTACATGAAGCCGGTCCAGGAGCTGGCAATGCAAGAACTGCTGTAGACGGGAGTCCAGGCGTTGCATTACTTTTCTTCACTAAATTGTCGGACAATGTCTGACCCATTTTTATTTTCTCTGAATTATCAACCCGTTGATACACTGTTAGCGATTGGACACTTTTATGTCCAGTGACGGCCATAATCTGGGCCGGCCCATACATATTCTTTGATAAAATTGTTGCACCTGTTGCTCGAATAGAATGATTCGTATAAATCTGTGATAGGGCGGCACTTTTACTAAGATCGGACATGAAAACGGTCAACTTCTTCTCTCCGACTGGTTCATTACAGTACCAGGTATCATCCATATTGTAAAAACTGGCCCGGGGCCTCTGCCACAATCTGTTGTTTTCCGGATGAAGCTTTGACACATACAATTCAAACGATCTCACAGGGCAATAAGGTGAATCTGCAAATAAAAGAGGTATTTTATAGTCCTAATATTTTTTTTATTTTTCACAGTTTTAGATTAAATATCTAAATATATTTGGTTGATATTGTCCTAATAATTAAATTTGAATATAATAATGTGAAATTTATTTGTCTCAATTAAATATGATTGATTTTTTGTGTTTTTGGAAATTATCATTCTGCATGTTCTTGTACTGTTTGTGTTTATTTCTCGATAACAACATGTACATGTAGTTGTTGAAATTAACTGAAGAACAGCGATAAAACCATGTCAAATAACGTACATGTATGCATAATTTTTGCACTTGTAAGCTGTTACTTTACAGGTTAATAAAATTAATATCGGGCTCAATTTTCTGATGTTATGAATTTTATTGACCCAATATTTTTTTCTGTATTTAGACAATTATTCCCTGTTTTTTTTTTTTTTTTTTTTTGGCAAACCAATAAGACAGTTGTACTTTTAGGTATAACCTTTTATGTTTATGTATCCATACTAATTGTACTTTCTGTTTGTTTGTTAAAATGAACTGAAGAACAACAATAAAAGTATGTAAAAATAACATATGGGGTGTCATAAATTACTGGTACATTGCCTATGTACCAGTAATTTATGACACCCCATATGCTATTTTTGAATACTGAAGCAACAAGCCAAATATATTTACCTTTTACTTCTGGCATGATTCCCGAACTCTGTTCTTTGTCGGTTTCCCTGTGGTTTTTCGTCATCTCATCCTCTATCTTTCGGACGACCTTGAGTCCTGTGGCAGGATCTGTCTCTACACCGAATGTTGTTTTTGTCATCAAATGCATGTTCTCTTGTCCCCTCCTGAAAAAGTACATTCGAATGTCAAATTGTACTTTCGTGTACAGTCCGGATGGTGTATTTGGTGAACAATAGATGGAACTGTACAACTTTATCAAGTCACTTTCATTGATACTGGGATAATGGTCAATTGTTCCCAGACCCATTCTTTTGAGTTCTGCTGTGGCTGCCTTGAAATTAACATTTGCTTCATTGAATGCTGCGTCCTTGATGATATCAAATGTCTTATTGTAAGGGGGTGACCGTAAATATCTATTTAGTCCATATCTGATATTTTCTAGTGAAGAAATCTTGTAATGTTTTCTGTCTGGTTTCCTGGCATTGATGTAAAATTGCCCCAAAACTTCATTCAGACGAACTTCGCCGAATTCCTCAAATTTAATGTCCTGCCCCGATTCCTTCAGGTATTCTCTGAGTGTGTTCCCGGCCTTTTTGTTTGAACGGAGGGTGTTTACAGCATTTATCTTTAGCCGTTTTGCCATCACTTCTTCCTCAGTCGTCTGCCCAAAACGTTTTGAGCCTCCAGTCGCCATCTTACATACGTCAGTAATAAACAAAGGGAAGGAACTCAAAAAAATTTTTTTTTATTAAGTCAATGGTATAAGGGAGATAATTCGAATTGACTTAATAAAAAATTGCACTGAAATTTATTAGGACAATATCAGCCAATCAAATTGCGAGAAATTACTCTAAATCAGGATAATTAAAGACATCACCATGTGTGACAGTATACAGTGAAAACAACGTGTTATCATTAATTTTGGATTTCACATAATTGTTTGTTTTCTTTGATTCAAAGTTAGAATGGGGATGTGGAATAAGTTTTTCTCCCACTGAACTAAAGTGATCATTTAAGCAGTTTACAATGTCAATTTTATCCGTAAGATTCTTATCTTCGTTTGTTATCATATCAATATCATGATTCGTTGTAGAGTTAAGATCTTTTAAATGTCTCCATAGAGTTTTACAGTTTTTATCATTACTGATGGCATCCATAAAATACTTAGATTTTGAAGAACGAATCAGTTTATTTGTTAGGTTCCGATATTTCTTATAATTAAGGTCTTTCCCTTTGCAGAAGGAAAGACCTTACTGTATTTCTTATGATTATTATTAAGGTCTTTCCCACTACAGTGGAAAGACCTTACTGTATTTCTTCTGATTATTATGTCTCCCAAACAAAGTTTTGGGAGACATATTGTTTTTGTCCGGTTTCTTATTATTATTCTTCTTCTTCTTCTTTCCTTTTTCTTTCCGTTCAATGTTGTCCGCGACGTTTCTCAAAGATGCAATGTCCAATCAATATGAAACTTTGGGAATATGTTAAGGGTGACCTGAAGTTTTGCAAACGACTTTTAAAATTTTCAAAATGGCCGCCGTTTCAAAGGTCATTATATAGGACATTGCAATAATTTGAATTTAGGGGGTTTCTGATAAGCTCTAGATAGTGGCAATGGGGGTTTGTTTGGGAGACATCTTGTGACTCGCTGGCGATCACAATCATACCTAGTTATTATTATTATTAAGGTCTTTCCCACTACAGTGGAAAGACCTTACTGTATTTCTTCTGATTATTATTATTAAGGTCTTTCCCACTACAGTGGAAAGACCTTACTGTATTTCTTCTGATTATTATTATTATTATTATTAAGGTCTTTCCCACTACAGTGGAAAGACCTTACTGTATTTCTTCTGATTATTATTATTAAGGTCTTTCCCACTACAGTGGAAAGACCTTACTGTATTTCTTCTGATTATTAAGGTCTTTCCCACTACAGTGGAAAGACCTTACTGTATTTCTTCTGATTATTATTATTATTATTATTATTATTATTATTATTATTATTATTATTATTGTTCTTCTTTTCTGCCATCAATTGACGAAAAGTGTCTTGACATATCTTTTCGATACTTGGTACCATTATTTGGTCATACCGGTACTCGCCTTGACCGACCCTGTGAAACCGATCTGTTTTTAGTAACGGAGTTATCTGCCCCAGACCGGAAAACCTTGTGCACAGATCTCCTCCTAAACCATAACCTGTATCAAAAATCTGAAGTGTGGAAAATGTTGCTGGACTCCTGGCAACATGTCATCACTCAAAAAAAAAAATTTCGATCAACTTCCTGGTTACGCGTTTTTGACTCGAAAAGTGTCGCGACTCGTCAAATTTTTTTCTTCAAAACGGTAAGTCCTAGAGACTTGGGACCTTCACCAATCATCCTGGATGACATATGTTGCATTCAAAAATGTCAAGGTCAAAGGTCAAATCTCAAGGTCAGAGGTCATGGTACCTCTTGTTATCAGGTTAACTCAAAAACCATACAAAATTTAAGCAGACATGTAATGGGGAAAATACTTGTCTAATTTAGACCTTTATTTCATATAAAGGGTCGAACCCTGTACGACAAACGGTTTTCGAGTTATAGCCCTTAACGCGTTTCGGCTAAATGGTTTTTGGCCTATAACTTGAAAATGGTTCGAGATAACATAGTAAACATATGGGTTATTGGTGACCGTCAACTTATTCCCTTCAATTTAAAATCAAACTTGATTGGCTAATGGCGGCCATTTTCAAAATGGCCGACACCGTAAACAGTTTTTATGAAATAACACTTAAACCGTACAAAATTGAAGCGGACAATACATGGGAAAAATGTTCGCCATGTCGAAATCTACAAAAAATGTTTCTGGTGCGAAAGCGCAAAACTTGTCGTTTTTGAGTTATCGCACTTGATTCGTATTTTGAAAATGATTTTTTGTTTATAACTTTTTAACCATAAAAGATGGTGAATGAAACATTGGGTTCATTTGAAAGAGAATTAAAAGGCCTACAATTTGAGCCCAAACAGTGCATGATTCGGTTGATTGGTTTCAAAATGGCGGCCAAAAACATATGATAAACTGCGTTATTTACCAATAACTTTTAAACCGTTGCACATTATATAGTAAACATGTATACTTAAATGAATCAGTATGCAAAGACCTACAATTTGAGTCAAAGGTCAAAGGTCATGGGTCAAGGTCATTCCCTAGCAACAAGATAACGTTTATGAAAAGTCCATAGCAACCATATGTATTCTTAACCAACACTACCTTCTGAGTTTAGAATTAAGTTTTATAACCGGAAGTGACCTTCTGTCCATAGCAACCGACAAAGTCCTTAACAACCATACTTTTTCTGACACTAGGCCCCTTGATCTTTATTCTGGAACCTATATGATAACTATTGGCAACATTTTATCGTAAACAAAATGACTCAATTGTCTCAAGTATTTGTATAGGACACCATAACACTAACTAGAGACGGGGAAAGACCTCACATTTGTTCTCTGAACAAATGACTTTTTAATTATTATTGTTCTTCTTTTCTGCCATCAATTGACGAAAAGTGTCTTGACATATCTTTTCGATACTTGGTACCATTATTTGGTCATACCGGTACTCGCCTTGACCGACCCTGTGAAACCGATCTATTTTTAGTAACGGAGTTATCTGCCCCAGACGGGAAAACCTTGTGCACAGATCTCCTCCTAAACCATAACCTGTATCAAAAATCTGAAGTGTGGAAAATGTTGCTGGACTCCTGGCAACATGTCATCACTCAAAAAAAAAAATTTCGATCAACTTCCTGGTTACGCGTTTTTGACTCGAAAAGTGTCGCGACTCATCAAATTTTTTTCTTCAAAACGGTAAGTCCTAGAGACTTGGGACCTTCACCAATCATCCTGGATGACATATGTTGCATTCAAAAATGTCAAGGTCAAAGGTCAAATCTCAAGGTCAGAGGTCATGGTACACCTTGTTATCAGGTTAACTTAAAAACCATACAAAATTTAAGCAGACATGTAATGGGAAAAATACTTGTCTCATTTAGACCTTTATTTCATATAAAGGGTCGAACCCTGTACGACAAACGGTTTTCGAGTTATAGCCCTTAACGCGTTTCGGCTAAATGGTTTTTGGCCTATAACTTGAAAATGGTTCGAGATAACATAGTAAACATATGGGTTATTGGTGACCGTCAACTTATTCCCTTCAATTTAAAATCAAACTTGATTGGCTAATGGCGGCCATTTTCAAAATGACCGACACTGTAAACAGTTTTTGTAGAAAAACACGTAAACCGTACAAAATTGAAGCAGACAATACATAGGAAAATTGTTCGTCACGTCGAAATCTACAAAAAAGTCTTCAGGACCGAAACCGTAAAACTTGTCGTTTTTGAGTTATTGCACTTGATTCGTATGTTAAAACTGGTTTTTTGCTTATAACTTTTAAACCGTAACAGATACTATAATAAACACGTATACTTAAAATGTTCCTTTTGTAAAAACCTACAATTTGAGTCCAAGAAGTGTATGATTCGGTTGAACAGTTTCAAAATGGCGGTCAAAACAAGTTTCGCAAAACATGTTTTTTGCCAATAACTTGAAAACCGTATTAGATAGTATAGTAAACATGTATACTTAAATGAATCAGTATGCAAAGACCTACAATTTGAGTCAAAGGTCAAAGGTCATGGGTCAAGGTCATTCCCTAGCAACAAGGTAACGTTAATGAAAAGTCCATAGCAACCATATGTATTCTTAACCAACACTACCTTCTGAGTTTAGAATTAAGTTTTATAACCGGAAGTGACCTTCTGTCCATAGCAACCGACAAAGTCCTTAACAACCATACTTTTTCTGACACTAGGCCCCTTGATCTTTATTCTGGAACCTATATGATAACTATTGGCAACATTTTATCGTAAACAAAATGACTCAATTGTCTTAAGTATTTGTATAGGACACCATAACACTAACTAGAGACGGGGAAAGACCTCACATTTGTTCTCTGAACAAATGACTTTTTAATTATTAAGGTCTTTCCCACTACAGTGGAAAGACCTTACTGTATTTCTTCTGATTATTAAGGTCTTTCCCACTACAGTGGAAAGACCTTACTGTATTTCTTCTGATTATTATTATTATTATTGTTCTTCTTTTCTGCCATCAATTGACGAAAAGTGTCTTGACATATCTTTTCGATACTTGGTACCATTATTTGGTCATACCGGTACTCGCCTTGACCGACCCTGTGAAACCGATCTATTTTTAGTAACGGAGTTATCTGCCCCAGACCGGAAAACCTTGTGCACAGATCTCCTCCTAAACCATAACCTGTATCAAAAATCTGAAGTGTGGAAAATGTCGCTGGACTCCTGGCAATATGTCATCACGCAAAAAAAAAAATTTCGATCAACTTCCTGGTTACGCGTTTTTGACTCGAAAAGTGTCGCGACTCGTCAAATTTTTTTCTTCAAAACGGTAAGTCCTAGAGACTTGGGACCTTCACCAATCATCCTGGATGACATATGTTGCATTCAAAAATGTCAAGGTCAAAGGTCAAATCTCAAGGTCAGAGGTCATGGTACACCTTGTTATCAGGTTAACTCAAAAACCATACAAAATTTAAGCAGACATGTAATGGGGAAAATACTCGTCTAATTGAGACCTTTATTTCATATAAGGGTCGAACCCTGTACGACAAACGGTTTTCGAGTTATAGCCCTTAACGCATTTCGGCTAAATGGTTTTTGGCCTATAACTTGAAAATGGTTCGAGATAACATAGTAAACATATGGGTTATTGGTGACCGTCAACTTATTCCCTTCAATTTAAAATCAAACTTGATTGGCTAATGGCGGCCATTTTCAAAATGGCCGACACTGTAAACAGTTTTTGTAGAAAAACACGTAAACCGTACAAAATTGAAGCAGACAATACATGGGAAAATTGTTCGTCACGTCGAAATCTACAAAAAAGTCTTCAGGACCGAAACCGTAAAACTTGTCGTTTTTGAGTTATTGCACTTGATTTGTATGTTAAAACTGGTTTTTTGCTTATAACTTGAAAACCGTATTAGATAGTATAGTAAACATGTGACTTAAATGAATCAGTATGCAAAGACCTACAATTTGAGTCAAAGGTCATGGGTCAAGGTCATTCCCTAGCAACAAGGTAACGTTAATGAAAAGTCCATAGCAACCATATGTATTCTTAACCAACACTACCTTCTGAGTTGAGAATTAAGTTTTATAACCGGAAGTGACCTTCTGTCCATAGCAACCGACAAAGTCCTTAACAACCATACTTTTTCTGACACTAGGCCCCTTGATCTTTATTCTGGAACCTATATGATAACTATTGGCAACATTTTATCGTAAACAAAATGACTCAATTGTCTTAAGTATTTGTATAGGACACCATAACACTAACTAGAGACGGGGAAAGACCTCACATTTGTTCTCTGAACAAATGACTTTTTAATTAAGGTCTTTCCCACTACAGTGGAAAGACCTTACTGTATTTCTTCTGATTATTATTATTATTATTATTATTATTATTGTTCTTCTTTTCTGCCATCAATTGACGAAAAGTGTCTTGACATATCTTTTCGATACTTGGTACCATTATTTGGTCATACCGGTACTCGCCTTGACCGACCCTGTGAAACCGATCTATTTTTAGTAACGGAGTTATCTGCCCCAGACCGGAAAACCTTGTGCACAGATCTCCTCCTAAACCATAACCGGTATCAAAAATCTGAAGTGCGGAAAATGTCGCTGGACTCCTGGCAACATGTCATCACGCAAAAAAAAAAATTTCGATCAACTTCCTGGTTACGCGTTTTTGACTCGAAAAGTGTCGCGACTCGTCAAATTTTTTTCTTCAAAACGGTAAGTCCTAGAGACTTGGGACCTTCACCAATCATCCTGGATGACATATGTTGCATTCAAAAATGTCAAGGTCAAAGGACAAATCTCAAGGTCAGAGGTCACGGTACACCTTGTTATCAGGTTAACTCAAAAACCATACAAAATTTAAGCAGACATGTAATGGGGAAAATACTTGTCTAATTTAGACCTTTATTTCATATATAGGGTCGAACCCTGTACGACAAACGGTTTTCGAGTTATAGCCCTTAACGCGTTTCGGCTAAATGGTTTTTGGCCTATAACTTGAAAATGGTTCGAGATAACATTGTAAACATATGGGTTATTGGTGACCGTCAACTTATTCCCTTCAATTTAAAATCAAACTTGATTGGCTAATGGCGGCCATTTTCAAAATGGCCGACACCGTAAACAGTTTTTATGAAATAACACTTAAACCGTACAAAATTGAAGCGGACAATACATGGGAAAAATGTTCGCCATGTCGAAATCTACAAAAAATGTTTCAGGTTCGAAAGCGCAAAACTTGTCGTTTTTGAGTTATCGCACTTGATTCGTATTTTGAAAATGATTTTTTGTTTATAACTTTTTAACCATAAAAGATGGTGAATGAAACATTGGGTTCATTTGAAAGAGAATTAAAAGACCTACAATTTGAGCCCAAACAGTGCATGATTCGGTTGATTGGTTTCAAAATGGCGGCCAAAAACATATCATAAACTGCGTTATTTACCAATAACTTTTAAACCGTTGCACATTATATAGTAAACATGTATACTTAAATGAATCAGTATGCAAAGACCTACAATTTGAGTCAAAGGTCATGGGTCAAGGTCATTCCCTAGCAACAAGGTAACGTTTATGAAAAGTCCATAGCAACCATATGTATTCTTAACCAACACTACCTTCTGAGTTTAGAATTAAGTTTTATAACCGGAAGTGACCTTCTGTCCATAGCAACCGACAAAGTCCTTAACAACCATACTTTTTCTGACACTAGGCTCCTTGATCTTTATTCTGGAACCTATATGATAACTATTGGCAACATTTTATCGTAAACAAAATGACTCAATTGTCTTAAGTATTTGTATAGGACACCATAACACTAACTAGAGACGGGGAAAGACCTCACATTTGTTCTCTGAACAAATGACTTTTAATTATTAAGGTCTTTCCCACTACAGTGGAAAGACCTTACTGTATTTCTTCTGATTATTATTATTAAGGTCTTTCCCACTACAGTGGAAAGACCTTACTGTATTTCTTCTGATTATTATTATTATTGTTCTTCTTTTCTGCCATCAATTGACGAAAAGTGTCTTGACATATCTTTTCGATACTTGGTACCATTATTTGGTCATACCGGTACTCGCCTTGACCGACCCTGTGAAACCGATCTATTTTTAGTAACGGAGTTATCTGCCCCAGACCGGAAACCCTTGTGCACAGATCTCCTCCTAAACCATAACCGGTATCAAAAATCTGAAGTGTGGAAAATGTCGCTGGACTCCTGGCAACATGTCATCATGCAAAAAAAACAATTTCCATCAACTTCCTGGTTACGCGTTTTTGACTCGAAAAGTGTCGCGACTCGTCAAATTTTTTTTCTTCAAAACGGTTAGTCCTAGAGACTTGGGACCTTCACCAATCATCCTGGATGACATATGTTGCATTCAAAAATGTCAAGGTCAAAGGTCAAATCTCAAGGTCAGAGGTCATGGTACACCTTGTTATCAGGTTAACTCAAAAACCATACAAAATTTAAGCAGACATGTAATGGGGAAAATACTTGTCTCATTTAGACCTTTATTTGATATAAAGGGTCGAACCCTGTACGACAAACGGTTTTCGAGTTATAGCCCTTAACGCATTTCGGCTAAATGGTTTTTGGCCTATAACTTGAAAATGGTTCGAGATAACATAGTAAACATATGGGTTATTGGTGACCGTCAACTTATTCCCTTCAATTTAAAATCAAACTTGATTGGCTAATGGCGGCCATTTTCAAAATGGCCGACACTGTAAACAGTTTTTGTGGAAAAGCACGTAAACCGTACAAAATTGAAGCAGACAATACATGGGAAAATTGTTCGTCACGTCGAAATCTACAAAAAAGTCTTCAGGACCGAAACCGTAAGTTCTACGATGACTCCTTAAAGAGTTACTGCCCCTGACGTATGTTTGTTTCATGCTATATCTCGAAAACCATTATAAATATGAAAATGTTAATACAAAAAAAGATCAGTTACAAAAGATCTACATTTTAGTACCAAGGTCAAAAGTCAGATATCAAGGTCATCCAAAAAGCCCTTAGCAACCGATGGAAAAGTACCTAGCAACCATATATATTTATGTTCAGGATCATATTATAGAGCCATAGAGGTCAAAATGGAAGGTCAAGGGTCAAGGTCATCGAAAAAGTCCTTAGTAACCGACGGAAAAGTACCTAGCAACCATATATATTTATGCTCAGGATCATATTATAGAGTCATAGAGGTCAAAATTGAAGGTCAAGGATCAAGGTCATTGAAAAAGTCCTTAGCAACCGATGTAAAAGTACCTAGCAACCATATATATTTATGCTCAGGATCATATTATAGAGCCATAGAGGTCAAAATGGAAGGTCAAGGTCATCGAAAAAGTCCTTAGCAACCGATGGAAAAGTACCTAGCAACCATATATATTTATGTTCAGGACCCTATTTTAGAGCTGTAGAGATCAAAATGGAAGGTCATGGTCAAGGTCATAGAAAAAGTCATTGGCAACCGATGTAAAAGTACCTAGCAACCATATATATCTATGTTCAGGAACCTCTTTCAGAGCTGTAGAGGTCAAATCAAAGGTCAATGGTCAAGGTCATGGTGACAGAGTCCTATATTTTGACTAATATCCTTAGCAACTGAAGATTAAAAGGTCAATTTGACACGGGAAAGACCTTGCAATTGTTCTCTGAACAATTGTCTTTTTAATTATTATTGTTCTTCTTTTCTGCCATCAATTGACGAAAAGTGTCTTGACATATCTTTTCGATACTTGGTACCATTATTTGGTCATACCGGTACTCGCCTTGACCGACCCTGTGAAACCGATCTATTTTTAGTAACGGAGTTATCTGCCCCAGACCGGAAAACCTTGTGCACAGATCTCCTCCTAAACCATAAATGGTATCAAAAATCTGAAGTGTGGAAAATGTTGCTGGACTCCTGGCAACATGTCATCACGCAAAAAAATAAATTTCGATCAACTTCCTGGCTACGCGTTTTTGACTCGAAAAGTGTCGCGACTCGTCAAATTTTTTTCTTCAAAACGGTAAGTCCTAGAGACTTGGAACCTTCACCAATCATCCTGGATGACATATGTTGCATTCAAAAATGTCAAGGTCAAAGGTCAAATCTCAAGGTCAGAGATCATGGTACACCTTGTTATCAGGTTAACTCAAAAACCATACAAAATTTAAGCAGACATGTAATGGGGAAAATACTTGTCTAATTTAGACCTTTATTTCATACAGAGGGTCGAACCCTGTACGACAAACGGTTTTCGAGTTATAGCCCTTAACGCGTTTCGGCTAAATGGTTTTTGGCCTATAACTTGAAAATGGTTCGAGATAACATAGTAAACATATGGGCTATTGGTGACCGTCAACTTATTCCCTTCAATTTGAAATCAAACTTGATTGGCTAATAGCGGCCATTTTCAAAATGGCCGACACTGTAAACAGTTTTTGTGGAAAAGCACGTAAACCGTACAAAATTGAAGCAGACAATACCTGGGAAAATTGTTCGTCACGTCGAAATCTACAAAAAAGTCTTCAGGACCGAAACCGTAAAACTTGTCGTTTTTGAGTTATTGCACTTGATTTGTATGTTAAAACTGGTTTTTTGCTTATAACTTGAAAACCGTATTAGATAGTATAGTAAACATGTATACTTAAATGAATCAGTATGCAAAGACCTACAATTTGAGTCAAAGGTCAAAGGTCATGGGTCAAGGTCATTCCCTAGCAACAAGGTAACGTTAATGAAAAGTCCATAGCAACGATATGTATTCTTAACCAATACTACCTTCTGAGTTTAGAATTAAGTTTTATAACCGGAAGTGACCTTCGGTCCATAGCAACCGACAAAGTCCTTAACAACCATACTTTTTCTGACACTAGGCCCCTTGATCTTTATTCTGGAACCTATATGATAACTATTGGCAACATTTTATCGTAAACAGAATGACTCAATTGTCTTAAGTATTTGTATAGGACACCATAACACTAACTAGAGACGGGGAAAGACCTCACATTTGTTCTCTGAACAAATGACTTTTTAATTAAGGTCTTTCCCACTACAGTGGAAAGACCTTACTGTATTTCTTCTGATTATTATTATTATTGTTCTTCTTTTCTGCCATCAATTGACGAAAAGTGTCTTGACATATCTTTTCGATACTTGGTACCATTATTTGGTCATACCGGTACTCGCCTTGACCGACCCTGTGAAACCGATCTATTTTTAGTAACGGAGTTATCTGCCCCAGACCGGAAAACCTTGTGCGCAGATCTCCTCCTAAACCATAACCGGTATCAAAAATCTGAAGTGTGGAAAATGTCGCTGGACTCCTGGCAACATGTCATCACACAAAAAAAAAAATTTCGATCAACTTCCTGGTTACGCGTTTTTGACTCGAAAAGTGTCGCGACTCGTCAAATTTTTTTCTTCAAAACGGTAAGTCCTAGAGACTTGGGACCTTCACCAATCATCCTGGATGACATATGTTGCATTCAAAAATGTCAAGGTCAAAGGTCAAATCTCAAGGTCAGAGGTCATGGTACACCTTGTTATCAGGTTAACTCAAAAACCATACAAAATTTAAGCAGACATGTAATGGGGAAAATACTTGTCTAATTTAGACCTTTATTTCATATAAAGTGTCAAACCCTGTACGACAAACGGTTTTCGAGTTATAGCCCTTAACGCGTTTCGGCTAAATGGTTTTTGGCCTATAACTTGAAAATGGTTCGAGATAACATAGTAAACATATGGGTTATTGGTGACCGTCAACTTATTCCCTTCAATTTAAAATCAAACTTGATTGGCTAATGGCGGCCATTTTCAAAATGGCCGACACTGTAAACAGTTTTTGTAGAAAAACACGTAAACCGTACAAAATTGAAGCAGACAATACATGGGAAAATTGTTCGTCACGTCGAAATCTACAAAAAAGTCTTCAGGACCGAAACCGTAAAACTTGTCGTTTTTGAGTTATCGCACTTGATTCGTATTTTGAAAATGATTTTTTGTTTATAACTTTTTAACCATAAAAGATGGTGAATGAAACATTGGGTTCATTTGAAAGAGAATTAAAAGACCTACAATTTGAGCCCAAACAGTGCATGATTCGGTTGATTGGTTTCAAAATGGCGGCCAAAAACATCATAAACTGCGTTATTTACCAATAACTTTTAAACCGTTGCACATTATATAGTAAACATGTATACTTAAATGAATCAGTATGCAAAGACCTACAATTTGAGTCAAAGGTCATGGGTCAAGGTCTTTCCCTAGCAACAAGGTAACGTTTATGAAAAGTCCATAGCAACCATATGTGTTCTTAACCAACACTACCTTCTGAGTTTAGAATTAAGTTTTATAACCGGAAGTGACCTTCTGTCCATAGCAACCGACAAAGTCCTTAACAACCATACTTTTTCTGACACTAGGCCCCTTGATCTTTATTCTGGAACCTATATGATAACTATTGGCAACATTTTATCGTAAACAAAATGACTCAATTGTCTTAAGTATTTGTATAGGACACCATAACACTAACTAGAGACGGGGAAAGACCTCACATTTGTTCTCTGAACAAATGACTTTTTAATTATTATTGTTCTTCTTTTCTGCCATCAATTGACGAAAAGTGTCTTGACATATCTTTTCGATACTTGGTACCATTATTTGGTCATACTGGTACTCGCCTTGACCGACCCTGTGAAACCGATCTATTTTTAGTAACTGAGTTATCTGCCCCAGACCGGAAAACCTTGTGCACAGATCTCCTCCTAAACCATAACCGGTATCAAAAATCTGAAGTGTGGAAAATGTCGCTGGACTCCTGGCAACATGTCGTCACGCAAAAAAAAAAATTTCGATCAACTTCCTGGTTACGCGTTTTTGACTCGAAAAGTGTCGCGACTCGTCAAATTTTTTTCTTCAAAACGGTAAGTCCTAGAGACTTGGGACCTTCACCAATCATCCTGGATGACATATGTTGCATTCAAAAATGTCAAGGTCAAAGGTCAAATCTCAAGGTCAGAGGTCATGGTACACCTTGTTATCAGGTTAACTCAAAAACCATACAAAATTTAAGCAGACATGTAATGGGGAAAATACTTGTCTAATTTAGACCTTTATTTCATATAAAGGGTCAAACCCTGTACGACAAACGGTTTTCGAGTTATAGCCCTTAACGCGTTTCGGCTAAATGGTTTTTGGCCTATAACTTGAAAATGGTTCGAGATAACATAGTAAACATATGGGTTATTGGTGACCGTCAACTTATTCCCTTCAATTTAAAATCAAACTTGATTGGCTAATGGCGGCCATTTTCAAAATGGCCGACACTGTAAACAGTTTTTGTAGAAAAACACGTAAACCCTACAAAATTGAAGCAGACAATACATGGGAAAATTGTTCGTCACGTCGAAATCTACAAGAAAGTCTTCAGGACCGAAACCGTAAAACTTGTCGTTTTTGAGTTATTGCACTTGATTCGTATGTTAAAACTGGTTTTTTGCTTATAACTTTTAAACCGTAACAGATAATATAATAAACATGTATACTTAAAATGTTCCTTTTGTAAAAACCTACAATTTGAGTCCAAGAAGTGTATGATTCGGTTGAACAGTTTCAAAATGGCGGTCAAAACAAGTTTCGCAAAACATGTTTTTTGCCATTAACTTGAAAACCGTATTAGATAGTATAGTAAACATGTATACTTAAATGAATCAGTATGCAAAGACCTACAATTTGAGTCAAAGGTCAAAGGTCATGGGTCAAGGTCATTCCCTAGCAACAAGGTAACGTTAATGAAAAGTCCATAGCAACCATATGTATTCTTAACCAAGACTACCTTCTTAGTTTAGAGGTAAGTTTTAATAACCGGAAGTGACCTTCTGTCCATAGCAACTGGCATAAAAGTCTAAAAATATATTTTTAAAATTTTTCGCTTGGTTCTTTTCCAATAACAAGTGAAGTGTTTACACACCTATAACTTACCTATGAACATTAATCATTATCCTTTGAACATTTCTTACATGTTTCTACTTGATGAACAGCACCTAAAACTTCCTGCTAATGATTAAAAAGGTTATATGTAAAGAGACAAAAAAGTACCAGAGTTATTTTTCTGTTGTGCAAAGCATAATAAAATGCTCCGCTGGGCGCAGCTACGACCGCAGATGTCGAACCCTGAATAGTTGGGGCAATTATGAACACAACATTCAAGCTTGATACAATACTGAATTTGGATTGTGAATAAATATTTGACACAGCATAGGTTTCTGACACAGAATGAATGTTGTCTAAGAACTTAAAATTTTTTAATTTACCTATTCAAACCATATCAGTATTATTTGTTTTTATATATAAATCAAAAATAACCAATTTAAAATTTAAAATTGGGCACACATAACAATTTCTTGCTATTGCGCAATACTGTGCAATTGAAAATTTCTTCAAATATTTGACACATAATAGGTTTCTGACACAGAATAACTGAAATCAAAGAACTTAGAATTGGTCATATGAGTTGAATTTATATTCAATTTTTTGCTTCTTGTGCAATACAATATGCTGTGGAGAATTGCTCCCCCCCCCCCAAAAAAAAAAAATAATTTACCCCTTTTTTTAGCTTTTGTGCAATACACTATGAAGTTGCACATTGACCCCCCCCCTCCCAAAAAAAAACAAAAAACAATAAAATTTAATGTAACCCCCCCTTTTTTTGCTAAAAAAATTTGAAATTTTCTTTTTAATTTATGAAATATGAAATGAGAAAAAAATTACCCCCTCCCCAATTTCTCATTTACCCCCCCCCCCCTCTAAATTTTGTTTTCAACCCCCCCCCCCCCCCCCATTTCTTTATACTTTGCAACCATAACAGCCCATTTAAATACACCATAACATATTAAAACAGAAAATGACATCATAGTCATGGAATTTGTTAATAATAAGGTTTTGATAGCAGAGCACACATATCAATTTCTTGCTATTGCACAATACTGTGCAATTGAAAATTTCTTCAAATATTTGACACATAATAGGTTTCTGACACAGAATAACTGAAATAAAGAACTTAGAATTGGTCATATGATTTGAATTTATATTCAATTTTTTGCTTCTTGTGCAATACAATATGCTGTGGAGAATTTCCCCCCCCCCCCCCAAAAAAAAAAAATATTTACCCCTTTTTTAGCTTTAATTTTGGACCCCGATTTGGACCAACTTGAAAACTGGGCCCATAATAAAAAAAACTAAGTACATGTTTAGATTCAGCATATCAAAGAACCCCAAGAATTCAATTTTTGTTAAAATCAAACTAAGTTTAATTTTGGACACTTTGGACCTTAATGTAGACCAATTTGAAAACGGGACCAAAAATTAAGAATCTAAATGCACGGTTAGATTCGGCATATCAAAGAACCCCAATAAGTCAATTTTCGATGAATCAAACAAAGTTTAATTTTGGAACCCAATTTGGACCAACTTGAAAACTGGGCCCATAATAAAAAAACTAAGTACATGTTTAGATTCAGCATATGAAAGAACCCCAAGAATTCAATTTTTGTTAAAATCAAACTAAGTTTAATTTTGGACCCTTTGGACCTTAATGTAGACCAATTTGAAAACGGGACCAAAAATTAAGAATCTAAAGGCACGGTTAGATTCGGCATATCAAAGAACCCCAATAGTTCAATTTTCGATGAAATCAAACAAAGTTTAATTTTGGACCCTTTTGGCCCCTAATTCCTAAACTGTTGGGACCAAAACTCCCAAAAACAATCCCAACCTTCCTTTTGTGGTCATAAACCTTGTGTTTAAATTTCGTAGATTTCTATTAACTTATACTACATTTATAGTGCGAAAACCAAATGTCTACAGACTCCGACGGACGACGGACGACGACGACGACGACGACGACGCCGCCAACGTCATACCAAAATACGACCGCAAAAATTTTGCGGTCGTATAAAAAAAGACAGCTGTAGTTACTATTTCTTGAACATATTTTTTTACTGACTTGGGGCCACTAGGCAATCTGCCCACTTTTGCACCAGCAAAGAAATAATATAATGCCTAGGGAGGGAATCGAACCCTCTTACGTCAGTGTCAATGTGTGTACCAGAGCCCTGTTAGCTACCTGTGCAAAATTAAGTTTTGCACAAGTACCCACCTCCCACGACGAGGACGTAGGGTTGGATTTTTGGGAGGCAAATATTTATTTTCCTTATTTTCAGTTTAATTAATATAAATTTTTATATGAATCTATTCATATATGTTTAGTACAATTAAAAATTTCAGGATCAGACTAATATTTGATCTTCACCAAGATTGCCTCATGATAACTGTAATATGTGGGCAACACGGATATTTCCAAAATACTTTCTCCTTTGCAGTACACATGGTCAATAAGTGTGCCACCCTCAGTCGTTGGTCTTGTTACTAACTGCTTAAAGCCTATCGATTCCATGTAATCTAATACAACTGTATCACCTTTCAAGATATTTTGATTGAAGTCACCCAAAACAATTAGCTTATCTGTGTTCAGCAATAACCTATCAATTAGATTTCTAAAATTATTCATGAAATCATGAATCAGGTGCTTTTGAGTTCTGTAGATTGTGACAATGACTACATCTAAACTCACAACTTTGAAAACAAAGTATTCCAAATTTTCACACTGTATTTCATCATTTTCAACTTGAAACCCTTCCTTAAAAAAGACTCCAACACCGCCATGATGCATTTGCTTTATAGAGGCATGCAACTTTGTTTTATCATCAAATGCATCAGATCTTGAAATATGTTTCAATGTAAAACCTTCAAGTCTACAACTCGTCTCCTTTTCAAGCCATGTTTCTGTTAAGCATATAAAGCTTGTGTCTCTGACAACTGGGTTCTTTCTCAAATCTTCAATATGATTTATCAACCCTTCAATGTTGTGGTACAAAAAAGTTATACAATGGCCATTATCAGGTAATGTGTCATCCTCATCCAAAAACTTTTTCATCTTTAAAAGCCCACTTTCAACATCAGGATCACAATATATTTTTGCTTTTAATACCTTCTCATCTATATCCCTAATGTACAGTCCATCAAGAGACGTTACTCGACTTAGTGCTACATATGCTTGACCATATGAGAAGCATTTGTTTAAGTCAATAACACATTCCTTTACAGTTAAACCTTGAACTTTGTGAACTGTGCAACCCCAGGCAAGCTGAAGAGGATACTGTTTTCTATTCCCATTGCTTTTAGGAACATCTTCTGTTGATGGTTTAATACCAATGCATCTTTTTCCGTTAATAGTCTTCTGTACAGTTGCTATTTTGCCAACATTTTCATTATCGAAGTGAATATAAATAATCTGTGGCAATGTGTTCAATGCATTCTGTACAATTTCCATAACTGTACCAATAACGCCATTTACTAGACCATCATTGGTATCAACGTTCTTTATCAACATTACTCTTGCACCCACTCCTAGCAGCAATGAAGATGGCAATTGTAAGTCTTTTTCTGTGAAATGTGAGGTTCTTTTGACAAGTTGACCACTTGTTTTAATTTTCTGATAGTCTTCAGCTTCAAGAAGTTTTACTTCAGATCCCAGTTTCATAACCATGTTATTGTTGTGACCTTTTATTTCTTCATTTGTTGCATAGATATGCAAAGCATTTTCTGGTCCTTCTTTAATTCTGCTTTTCAATACTGACATGTCTTTCTCATCAAGTTGATTGACCTTTGTTCTTACTCTTATCCTGTTAAGAGTTTCTGCAAATTGACAGTCATTTTTTTGACGCATGATCTCATCCAACTCAACGATCTCAAACAGATCATTCCATAACTGATTCAAAGAGCTTGAAGGATCATGTACATACAATTTGTCAGTTTTCTTGGTTTTTACTGGTGGTAACTGGTAGAAATCCCCGACTGCAATTACTGATACACCTCCAAACACACTGTCCTCTGGCATTTTTTTTATCTGTCTCAGACGTTCATGGATGAAAAAAAGTAGTCTTTTGTTTACCATTGAGATTTCATCAATGATGATGACTTGCAAAGATTCAAATTTAGAGCGCAATGTGTTTATTTTGTCTTCACTCAAAAGAGCATGGTCCATTGACAGGTTTTTATAAATGCTTAATGCACTGTGGATTGTCATCCCAGATATATTGAAAGCTGCAGTACCTGTAGGCGCTGTGAGAAGTACAGAAATGTCATCAGGTCGTTCTAATAGCCTTGAAAGTATTCTAGACATTTCATAATACAGACATTTTATCAAATGACTTTTTCCAGTTCCACCTCCTCCAGTTACAAATACATGAAAAGGTTCCATATTTTGTCCATTTGCTTTTTGTAAACACCATTCTCTAATCTTGTAAAACACTTCTCTTTGCTTACTGTTCAAGTTTTGCAACAATGGGGTTATTTCATTTTTTGGAAACAGAGAGGTGGTTAATAGGTTTGTACCTTGGGCTGCATCATTCTGATTAAGATCTGGTATTGTTTCGTCAGATACCTCGTTTTCCACTGTAGATATACTACCTTCTAAGTTGCATTCATATCTCTCTGATTCTGTTTCAGGACATAGCTGAGCCCATGCATCTTCTTCATAGCCTCTTTGTTCTAAATCTTTTTCTGCTCTATCTAGAGATTGGTCAATTTTGACATATCTAGCTTTGTTGCTCTCAACAATACTTTGGACATCAGTTACTTGGTCACTATTGCTTAGCTTTACAGACCCATTTATGTAAAATTGTTCATAGGTCTCGAACTGTGGTGGTTTAAGCTGTTGCTCTACTCGGTATGGTAAAAACAATTGTAGCATACTTTGGTAGTATTGCTCTGGTGCTGTTTCAATTGAAAATCTAGGATACCTGATCACAGCTGGGTTAGTTCGAGTTCGCTTTCGAATGTATCCAAGATTTTTCATAAGTTTAAAAGTAGTTTCTTCATTAATTTTTTGGGGAACTTGTGATTTTGCAAGAACACTGTAATCTGAGCAAAATTCTGCTAAACACATATCTTCAAACCTTTCAACATTCGGTCTTGCTTTGTAACGGTCTACAATGTTTGTCATCCACATTGCTTCATCGTTTCATTCATCACTGTCATCTTTGTTGTGACTTTTATTAGCTTTTTTTGCTCTTTCTATTTCTTTCAAAGGTATACTCATTCTACTTGGGTTAGCCCCTAGTGGCACAAATTCTACTTTCCTAGAACATCCTTTCAAATTCAATCCTGTCACTCTATACACTGCTTCTTGTGCACTGACTTCTCTATGATGCAAGTATGCTGTGCCAACTTTTTTCATAGTTTGTTGGGCATTTAGATTACCGTCAGCAGCTTCATTTTTAGTTTGTTGTAACAACAGTCCTAATTCTCGTTCAGCTTTGCTAATGTAACTGATGATATATACTACACAGGAATATTCATCTAAGACATATTGAATGTCCATATTTGCATTCCAGGCTCGAAGAAGATGTTCATTGTACTGATTGATGTAGATTTCATCAGCATTTCTTTTCAGAATAACTGTATTTCTCTTTGCTACCACTGCACATATGTTTTCAAAGTCTTCATGTGTCATTCCAACTTTATCTAACATTTGATCAACCGACAATCCTTCATTTTCTTTATCAAGAATACAGTCCCATAACTGGCTTAGTTTCTGCTTTGCCTGTTCTATTGTCTCTTCAGTTGTTTCTACTACTTCTGCTATAAATGTCTCTTTGGATGGTGGCCTTGGGAAGTTGAATCGACAAGTTGTACCTTTCTTTTTACATGACTTTGAATGGTTTTTACTATGTTGGTGCAGAGATGTAACCATTTCATTCAATTCAAAATCCACCTCTTTATCTGGTATTTGACATGTAATATACTGGTTAATGAAGTTCACAACATCAGCATTACTATCTACACCAAATATTGGAGCACCTTCAATCCAGAATAAACAATGGGCATGTGGAGAACCTCTCTGTTGAAATTCTATCCTGTAAAAGTAATCAATAACTTTTCCAATAGGGTTTGCGTCCGACAAAATTACTTCTTTCAGAAAGGTTTGAAATCTATGATCAAACATCCTTGCTAATGTCACTGGATTGCTGTACAAGATCTTACATTTTTCATTCCAGTCTAGATCTTCAATATTTCTAACATCACCCTGCTGTTTCATTACAGTCTCAAGCATTTCTAACCATCTAAAATCAGCAGAAGAGAATGAACAAAAGAATGTAGGTTTTGCCAACTGTCTAATCATAGCAAACATATCTTTCTGTGTAGCCTGCCAATAGGGTGGTGTTCCCCTAATGGGTTTTAAATATTTAATTGCTTCATCTTTCCTCATCAAATCTCTTAGACACTCTTTATTTAAAAGCATGTTACTCGTAACTTTTTTTCCATTTGGTGCTATAGGTGATTGTTTTCTTAATGAAATTTGCACATTTGACATAACTTGATCTAACTCTGATAAATACTGAGCAAAAAATATGTAACAGGTATCCTTGGCAAATCTGTTGTCCACACTCATTAACCTCATATTAAAATACCTAAGGAGAGATAGTCGTTCGTCTCTTTCTTCTTTGAAGGTATTTTTCCCACTTGGAAAGTGTGTTGGGAATGATTTTGCTTCAATGCCATCTTCTTGCAAAACTCTTACCGGTTTATTGCCATCTGCTGGGGAAATATTAAACACTTCATCAAAACATTGATCAAGCATTTCTTGTCCTATATCTGCTGGTTGAAGACATGTGTTAAGTTGAACACCTCTAAGTTTATCATCCAAATATGAATCTTTATCATAACTTTCATTCTCATTATTAGGCAATGTTGTTTTAACTAATGCTTCTGGACTCGTTAATTCCTCCCTCTCATTTTGTTCTTCCGTAACAATTACATCTGTCTCTTTCTGATTTTGAATAACATTTTGTTCATTAGAATTACCTTCCTCTGGAATAGGATTTAGCCAATTTTTTGCCAGTTGAACATCTGAATACCAAACATTGTTCTGTTTCAGATAGTTTAAGGCGGTTTCAACCTTTTTTGTACTAATATACTGATACTCTTGATAACCTTTATATTCTATCTTTCTCTTCAGTTTCACAGCTATCATTCGATTATCATCTTCTGATCTTGGCAAGGTTGAAGTTAATTTGTGTAAATTGGAAGGGACACATACAACAGGACCATGAACTCCTTTTTGTCCTCCTTTAGGCAATCCAAGAATTTTCATGAATGGGATATTTAAAGCTACAAGATGTTGCTCAAGACTGTTAAGTGTATTTAGCTCTGCAGGTACTTCCTCTAACTCTAGATTATTAGCATAACTTTCAGCTGGTACAGTGCCTACTGATATCTTTCTATGGCATGTTAAACAAATCCAAAGAGAGGTTCTGCTAGACTTTGCATATCTACAAGCTGTCACACAGTCATCATTACACTCATGCACATATTTACTTGATATGCATTTCTTTGATAAATTTCCTACTTCTAACCCTTTATTTTCATAGTTTTTGTAATCACATTCAATAACTTGTTTTCTAAAAAGCAATCTAAAGCAACAGCCACAAACATATTCTGGAACATTCTTACATTCTAATTTGAACTTCTGAATAACATTTTCAATGTTTCTTAGTTTATCCATTTCTGCTTCTCTTCTTTCATTAGTTTGTCTTACTATTTTTCTTTTGTGCTCTTCATCAACAAGGTATTTCTTGCTACTAGCATCTTTTACATTTTGGCGATGTACATTATCAGTTGCATACTTATTTACACTTGCATTCTTTACATTCTGGCGATGTACATCATCAGTAGCATACTTATTTACACTTGCATCCTTCACATTCTGGCGATGTAAGTCTTCAGAAGCATACTTGTTCACACTTGCATCCTTCACATTCTGGCGATGTAAGTCATCAGAAGCATACTTGTTCACACTTGCATCCTTCACATTTTGGCGATAAACAGAATCAGTGGCATATTTTGTCTTTTTTATTCTTTTTTTATCTCCACTATACTCTAAATCATATCCATACTTATCAACTAGTTTTCTCTTTATAGACTTTTTGTTAGACTGATATCGGTTCTTTGAGTCTTCTCTAAATGCAGCATCTGTGGCATACCTTTCTTTAGCTAATTTCAATTTTTTATCTCTTATCTCAGGTGTTGATTGATACTTTTCTTTCTGTTTGTCTTTCTTGGTTCTCTTAAGAGGGGTTTCAATGCTCTCATTTGACAATAGATCTTTCCTTTTTAAAGGTTCATCTATGCTGACACTTGTAACCACTTCATAGTGGTTGTTCTGGTGTTTAAGATATATGGCTTTTTCATTAATAACTCTATGGCTATCTTTTTCAATCTGTTCACCAGAGTATCTTAACCATCTACCTTCTGAAAAAGTATAGATGTCAGTCTTCATAAGATCAGCAGCAGCTATTATTTCAATCGCTGTTCCCCAACTACCATTTTCTTTCATATTGCTTGTAGCTAGATGTTCTTCTACTGATACAGAGTCTACAAAGGAGGATAATCTGTCAGCGTTTTCCATACTATGATTTACAATAGCTTCTCTAATCATGGGAAAAAACTCCTGTCTTTGTGAAACTGCAAAAGATAAGGCTCGAAACAAACAATTACCATCACCAACAATGCTTTTTGTTTTTTCAGGGTTTCCCATGCCAATTACACTTTTATAAGTACCCGATCTATTGATATACTTTTGTGTTATTTTGAATAGGTTACATAATTTCCTTCTTAGTGGAACATCAGTTGGTTTAAAATCAAACTTTACATTTTCCACTGAACTCACAAACTTTACATCAACTTCACAGCTGACCTTTGAGTCTATACATGAATCACTTTCTTCATTAGTACAAGCCATCTCAATGTCATTTATGCTACGTTCTGAATGTTTACCAAAATTTCTAGCACTTTGGTCAAGATCCACATTTTGCGTCCTGTCAACAGATTCATCAATATCATTTAAAACAGTACAACTTACAGAGTTTGCATGTGAAATTTGAAGAACTACACCTGTAGTTTCAAATTGTACAAGTGAATTATGTTTTACAAAAGTAACAAGATGGTGATATAAATCATCAACACTTGGAAAACGCATGACTATGCTTGTGCCATTACTTTCAGGAAATCCAACTTCATTTCTTCCATGTGAATCAAATAGAAATAAAATGTTTTGCTGTTTTATAACTAGAGATGTAGAACCTTGTACACAGATAAAGCAACCATCTGTTTCAATCAAAGATTCTTGAATAGCCTGATCAAGAGGCAAAGCACCAGGGATATTAATGTTTTCATCCATATTGATCAAAGCAGCAAACGATTCCTTCATATCAATATTTACCAACATGTCATTTATTTCTATTTGAGATGGCAAGTCAGAAACTAACAGCAAATCATTGTTGCCATGAATCCAGGTGTATAAGTCATTACCCTGAGTAAGAATTGTGTCTAACATAACAACATTCCAATGACTGACTGTTGACAACTTACTTTGAACTAATGCTACCAAAGAATTAGCAACACATTGTTTTCCTGCATTTAAACCAAATCTTAGACTACCTTGATGGAAACTACCTCTTGCAATACATTGTGTAGACAAAGAATATGGTGTATCACATACCTGATTTACTGCACTAAATGAATCTAGTTGGTTGAAAGTGATGTCAAGCTTCAAACCATTTAATTCGTTTTCTGCGTCTTGCTCAGTTTCAGTTTGAGTTTCAAGTATGGTATCAGATTTGTTTTCAAGCATAGATTTGTGTTCATTGTCATTTTCTATATCTGTGTTATATTCCGTTATATTTTCCCACATCATTTTGTCAAATTCCATTATACTGGTGCCCTCAATCCTAGGGTCTAACACCAGTTTCGTCTGATCTGCAACGCCTAGTTTTGGCGAGGGTACATTCGGTGATGTACAAACCCACGGCGGGGAGTCAGAGCTCAGTGGCATATCGGTTTCGATACACAGACTTCCCTGAGATGATGCAGAACTCAGGGCATTAGGACAATTTTTCTCGCTAGCAGAGCTAGGAGAAGCCATTGTCCTGGCTAGGGGTTTCTCCTCATCCCGAGGTGCCATCCCCATGGAGGCTGGGCAGTTTTTCTCGCTAGCAGAGCTAGGAGAAGCCATTGCCCTGGCTAGGGGTTTTTCCTTCTGGTTAGGTGCCAACCCCATAGAGGCGTCATCTACTGTCTGGCGTTTCTCTCGCATTCTTTTCTTATTTTCTTTCATCCTTACTGATGAACTTTTCCCTTTGCGAGGCATTTCTGAAAATATAACACAACATATTTATAAGATAAGTTGATGAAATTGTCAAAAACTATCAATTGGTAAATATTTTGTTCACAAGTAGATTTAACAAGAGGCTCCCAGGAGCCTGAATCGCTTACCTGGTCTTTAAGCTACATGTATAAGGGTCTCTTCTATTAGCTATTACCCATATAAATGGTCATTTGATAGCTTCTATCCAAAGGAGATTATTGTATAGTTCAATGAGCTGAAGGTTAAACCAAGCAACAGATTCTTTCAATTAACAATGCTTTAAATTCTAAAGCCAAAAACATGAAAAACCCCTATTTTTCTCCTTAAAGGGCCGTTTCAACCCCTACAAAGGTTAATCTGACAATTCCAACCCATTGAAGACTTTTGTAGAGCTAAATGATCTGAAAATTTATGCAAGCAACAGCTTTTCTCTATCTGCAATAGTTTTAATCTACAAGTCAAAAACATGAAACAAGGCTATTTTCCACCTTTAAGGGGCTGTAATCCCTATAAGAGGTCATCTGACAACCTTGACCCTATAGAGGCTTTTGTAGAGCTAAATAAGCTGAACATTTAAGCAAGCAACAGCTTATCTCTACCTGCAATACTTTTCATTCCAAAAGCCAAAAACATGAAAAAACGCTATTTTTCACCTTTAAAGGGCCGTAACCCGTATAAGGGCTCATCTGACAACTTCTACCCAACAGAGACTTTGGTAGAGCTTTTGATGCTGAAGATGGAAGGTTGCATCAGATCCCTCTATCTTTTATACTTTCTGAGCTATATGTGTAAGCCAAAAACAGTTGTCTGACCTTCCTAGTCTATTTTTAGTTACAGTGGCCATGTTTTTTGACAGATCAAACATCGAAACAGAAGTTTTGTGCAAGACACCCTAAGGATCAATCATACCAAGTCTCATAACATTCTGTCTAGTAGTTTCAGTGGAGAAGATTTTTTAAAAAACAAATGTTTACAAACAGACCATGACGACGGATGCCAAGTGATGGCAATAGCTCACATGGCCTTCGATCCAGGTGAGCTAAAAATGGTTTGATCAAAATGATGTCACCATATGATCAAGTACATATGACAAACAATCTTGCAACATTTCATTAAAATCTGTTAAGCAGTTTCAGAGGAGTTGGGCTCACAAAAATGTGATGGACAAAAACCATTACTAGGTCCCTACGTGGCGTTGCTGTGGGGGTCAAAAAATGATAAAGTCAGTTCTATGGTCTGATTATATGGTACATCTACTACGATGCAACACTACAAGCCAAAAAACAAGACACTGTGGAAAAGTAGTTTCCCAAAATCAAATGAAAATTGTTACAGAACTTTTGGGGGATGTTACAGGATGACAGATGGTCCAACATTGACTCATGGATGTTGCTTCTATGATATGATACAGACAACAGAATTATGACAACCTATCATCTTTTTAATTACAATAAAGGAACCCACAAAATCACTTGATATAAAATAGTCTGATTGGAATTAAGAATCACTTTAATCATTAACTTGTTAAGCCACACCAAATTAATTCTTCTATGGATTTATTCAACAAACATTTGTAGCAAGCAACCAAAATAAGTAAATTTGTGAGCTTATGCTCTCACTATTGATACCCCCGCTCCATAAATTATGCCTTTTGTACAAATGCAAGTACTCTTCAAAAAGGAACTAGATGACCTTTGAGTATAAAATCGCTATACACTATATGGTACTATAGGATGAAACTAAATGCAAAAAATAAGACCTCTATCTCTTATAGTTGGTATACACTATATGGTACTATAGGATAAAGCTATGCAACTCGTAAGCAGTCTCAGAGCAGTTGTGCTCACAAAGTGTTCCTATGACCTAAAATGAACAGTGGATAAAGTCACTTAGATCTTATAATATTTGTTGGAAAAAAATGGTGGTGCAATATGATCAACTACATATCATGACAAACAATCCTAAAAAAAATCATCAAAATTTATTAAGCGGTCTTAGAGGAGTTGCACTCACAAAGTGTTTCAAGACCGAAAATGAACAAAGCCGATAAAGTCCCATAACTCTTATAAAATTTGTCGAATCAAATGGCGGTGCAATATGATCAACTACAAAATGTACATATCATGACAATCCTGCAAAATTTCATCAAAATCCGTTGCACTCACAAAAGTATGATAGACGGAGACCATTACTAGGTCCCTTCGTCGCGTTGCGGCGGGGCACAATAATATCAGACCTCTATCTATGTAGTTGCTTAGAAAACTAAGACGAACATTTGCATCTATGTCCATTATGTGTAAAAATCATCAGTAAACAGGAAGTAGTTGGATTATGGATAATAAAATCGCTATAAACCATCTGGTACTATAGGATAAAGCTATATGCAAAATATCAGACCTCTATCTCTTGTAGTTGCTTAGCAAACTCACTATGACAAAAATTTTGCATTCATGTCCACTATGTGTGATAAACAAGAGGCTCACCAGAGCCTGTATCGCTCACCTGGAGTCTGGTTTTCATTGGACAATTAATCAACTATTTGACCAAGTTTGTTGCAATTGGTTCAATTGTTCAGGGAAAATTTGTTAAAGATTTATTTTTCATAAGGTTTAATGTTAAAATATGTTCCCTGATGGTGGTAGTCCTGGCAGGAAGTTGATAAAATTGACCAGGAATAAGGGTGAACCTTAAATAAATGTAACAGAACCCGACCTCAATTTACACAAACCAATAACTCCTAAATAGAATTTGGGATTCCCTTCAAAATTTCAGGGTAGGTAGATCTCAACATGGCAAACATTTTTCAATTTACATTTCACTTCTATCTCAAATATTTTTAGAGATAAATGCAAAAATGTTAAAATTTTGAAAATTTGACAAAAAAAGGGCAATAACTCCTAAATGGGTTTTGGGATTTCCTTTAAAATTTCAGGGTATGTAGATCTGAACATGGGAAACATTTTTCAAATTTACATATCACTTCTATCTCAAATAGTTTTGGGGATAAATGACGAAAAATGTTAAATTTTCAAAATTTGACGAAAAAAGGGCAATAACTCCTAAATGGGTTTTAGCATTTCTTTCGAAATTTCAGATTAGGTAGATCTTGTCATGCTGATCAATTTTACCCCATGTCAGATTTTTGATATCTGTAACGGTTTTTAAGTTATAAGCCAAAAACAACACATGCACTCCTATATTCTATTTTTAGCTACGACAGCCATGTTTTACGTCAGATCAAAATAAATTGAGGATTGTTTGTAGAGGACATGTCATAGATCATTCCTATTAAGTTTCAAACCAATCGGCCCAGCGGTTTCAGAGGAGAAGATTTTTGAATGAAAAAATTTTGAAAATTTGACAAACAAAGGGCAACAACTCCTAAATGGGTTTTGGGATTTCCTTTAAAATTTCAGGGTAGGTGGATCTCAACATGGCAAACATTTTTCGAATGTACATTTCACTTCTATCAAAAATAGTTTTAGAGATAAATGACAAAAAATGTTAAAATTTTGAAAATTTGACGAAAAAAGGGCAATAACTCCTAAATGGGTTTTGGAATTTCCTTCAAAATTTCAGGGTAGGTAGATCTTGTCCTGCTGATCAATTTTACCCCGTCAGATTTTCGATATCTGTAACGGTTTTTGAGTTATTAGCAAAAAACAGCAATTTTCGCCTATGTTCTATTTTTAGCAACAGTGGCCATGTTTTTCATCGGATCAATACAAAATGAGGATCGTTTGTGGAGGACATGTCATATATCATTCCTATGAAGCCTCAATCCAATCCGCCCAGCAGTTTAGGAGGAGAAGATTTTTGAAAATCAGCCAATCAGAAACAACAATTGCCTCTGGTGGCCATGTTTCTCGACCAATCAAAACTAAATGAGGAAACTTTGTTGAGGACCTTCCATACACCACTCATGCAAAGTTTGGTTGGAATTGGCCAAATGGTTTCTGAGGAGAAGATGTTTGAATGAAAAGTTTACAACGGACGGACGGACGACGGACGAAAAGTGATGGCAAAAGCTCACATGGCCTTTGGCCAGGTGAGCTAAAAACTTCACGGAGCGCAGCATGATACGACCCCAACACATTGAATCCTGTTCATTTGAGGCTCAATATGGATAGTCAATTGCTCTGGACACTTGCAGCCTATAGTGGACTGACAAAGTTTTTTGACACATGCCTCATTTGGTGGACTTTCTATGCACAATTCACAGGGAGTTCAATAGATTGTTTTTTTAAAGCAGTCCCAAACTAAAACCATTCCTTGTTATTGACATTTTGGCCCCTTTGACCCCAAATTTCTCGAAAAACAGTAAAAGATATTGCAAATCTGTTTTGAAATTGCATGCTGGAAATTTCACAAGGATTCTAATGAAACATGTGAAAGAAATATTCTGAACATAAGACCAAAAATTTATAAAAAGTTGATTTTTTGGGTGTGGCCCATTTTTTTGGCCCCCATAGCAGGGTAACGGTGCATTAAACATCAAAACTATTGACACATTTAGTTTATAGAATTTAATGAGGAATTCAATAAAAAAGAGTTTTTAAAATTTAATAAATAATAAACATTCTACGGCAGATTTGTCAAAACACCTGTTTAGCCCCTTTTTCTTAAACGCTTGGGACCACAAACCCCAAATACAATACCAACCTTCCTTTAATGGCTTCATGTTTTTGTACAATTGGTATATATTTACTCAAGTTATCAAACGAAACCAAATGTCTAAAGACGACGACGACGACAACATCACCACAACATAATAAGATCGCAAAAATTTTGTTACGGACAAACTGATGGATAGACAAGGGTCAAACAGTTTACACCCTCTTCTTCGAAGCAGGGGTATATAATATTGACATAATCATACCATAATATGTCCACAATATTTTTTATGTCAGGTGAGCTACAAGTTGAAGCATGTCCGCTTTTACAGGACATTGTCTAATTCATTTCTATTGATGACAACAGCAATGTACATGTATTAAAAAATAACATATGGATAGCAAGGAGAGAATGTCCGCTTTTACGGGACATTTTATTCATTCCAAACAGGGAGAGCAAAAAACATATATTAGTCCAAATAAAAAATATGCCTGGTTCCAGTCACCTGACTGACAGTGACCCTTAATTTTTTTAATTACCCTACAAACCAGTGTTGTCGCCTACCTTTTGTATAAAAAAAAAAGTTTTGGTCACCTATTGCTATAGCCGCTGTTAAAAAGAATTTTGCATGTACAATGTAGGTTGCAAAACTTAATTTTTTTATCCAAATCATACTACATGTACATGTATTCATTCCAGTTGACAAATTATAAATTTTCTATCATTTCCTTATATTTTCAGTATCAATCACATTGTTTAAAGTACATCATGGACATGATGTATTTATGATTTCAGGTCTCCTTTATAACACTAAGAGTGATAAAGGGGTATCAAAACACGAAACATCCTGTACATGTGCTTAATGTTTGAAATTGAATAAAATCCATTTATTTTTACATGTAAAATATTTTTGGGAATGTAAACGGATTTAAAAATGTTGCACATTTTAAAGCAAAAAATGTTGCACAAGAATTGTCCAACACTAAACACTGGACTTTCTTTTTTGTTTTGTTTTGTAAACTAAGTCATCCAAGTCGTCAGTGTTAACTTTAGAGCTGGAGTAATTCTATTTTAGTGTGTTTAAAATGTTTAGCAAACAAAAAGTTGATTACTTACCAGTGCAAAAGTAATAGACCATAATGAGATGTGGAAGTGTGTGCGACACATGACAACCTACATACCAGAACGGCATTTAGAAAAATACACATGTAACACAAGGTGAGAAACGTTCGCTGCTCATACCCCTTATATTGATATAGGACTTAAAAATACAATGCATCAGACACATGTAACATTTTATACTAATCCTAAATTGATTGAGGCATTTCCCATGATCTAGAAGCATCTACTGTACATTTTTGTTGGGTTTTTTTCTTCAATCCTTACTATTAACTGTAAGGACATGTTCAGTATTTTAATTGTTTTGATGTCAAGTAATAACATTTTAAAATAAAATTGTATAAACCATAATTGCTGTAATCTGTTATAGATAAGCATTAAACCTACCAACAGTTAAACGTGATCTTGAACCAAACACCAGGCGAGTCAGAAAACGACGAAAGTTGTTGAATATCAACAAAGGACACAATTGTCATAAAGAAAGCAACAGCTCTGGGGTCTATGAACCTGATTCAAATCTAAAGTTACCCGGATGTAAATAAGATCTTTAAAAATTGTAAAACAAAATATTGACCTACTGTAATACTACATGTAATAATGTTGTGATACCACAGCTTCACTTTTTTAATTGTTTATTAATGCTCAAATGTTTTTACTCAGTCTTAAAGATATGCTTATGTAGCAAAGTCAGTAAACGCCAGGTGGAGCTGTTTTGGGGGAAGTTATTTTAAAACTGGATTCGTTTTTTACAACCTTTTCCAGCCCATTTTGGGACCAGTATACTGTAAACAAACTATGGTTTCCGCCCAGTGGCACCCCTAGTGTTTACCGACATTGCTAGCTTGTGACGTTGTGTCCGTTTTATTTTCATGTGCTCCAGTTTTTTAACATGGCTTATTAATAATTTAATATTGCCTTTATTTTGCTTGTCGTGTATATATGTTATATTAAAGAGCTAATTTAGCTCATGTTATTTGTTGTATGTATATATGTGCGACTCTGAATAAAATTTACTTTCGTGTACTTACTTACTGAACAAATGTACTTTCTTGAATGACCAAATTGAAAATAATAAATTACATACAATTTGGGTTTAATAACATTGCATAATGGATAACACTTTTGTCAAGACTAAGGTCGGCAAATATTATTAATGTGTTCACGAAACTTACCACAATAAAAATAAACTAAATTATCAAAACTAAACTCGGTCTCCTCAGGACAACTCAACTCTTCCAGTTCACTCGAAGACTTGTGTACTAAAATACACACACAGAATCTCTAAACTCACAAAGTCAAACAAAGTTATATATCAACCTGTCTCACAGGAAAATTAAATACGCAAAACTTTCAAAATTCACACAGCAGTATCAATAAACACGTTATCAAAATGGCTGACAAAGCGCTGACGCAGAAAACAATTTTTAACGCTGCTAAGTTCCCTGAGGGAATTCGGTAAACCGGAAGTGCATAAAACGTAACGTATTGCTATTCCAGAAGACGTTTTAACAATAATTTGATGTAAGATTATTTTACAAGTAATAGCTTTTCTACAAAGCTAGCCGTCTCTTAGCTTTTTATTATTAAAGAGTAATATTTTTTATGTATTATTAAAATGTAGGGTTCATTTGATAGAGAATTAAAAGATCTACAAATTGAGTACAAGAAGTTCATGATTTGGTTCAACGGTTTCAAAATGGCAGCCAAAACAAGTTTCGCGAAACATGTTTTTTGCCAATAACTTGGAAACCGTAACAGTATAGTAACCATGCATACCTAAAGGAATCAGTATGCAAAGAACTACAATTCGATTCCAAGGTCAAAGTGTAAGCGTACTTTTATTCCGGCGTGTAGATTTTCCGATGAGTAATTTTACACTAGTGTTGTCTTTCCGTAAATAGTGCGAAACAGAACAAACAGACGGTCAAGTTTTGTTTATTTTGATTATCACAGGTATTTATAAACACGAATCTGGGTTTCTTATTGTTGTCACCCGTGCGTTTTATTTCTAGGTAGGGTTATCGTTCTTGAATTAAAATAAAATTTATTTCAAAGTTTATTTATTTACTTTTTGCTCAAATTTAATTCAAGTTTTAAAAATGTATTCATTGTTTAAAGTTTTAAATTAGCTTATGCTAATTTGGCATAATACTTGTATTTTCATAAATTGAATGTAACTTTTTTATATCATAAAGAGTATTTTTGTATAAACATTTGGCTTGTCAAGATTTCTTTACCTCCTGCAAAGTTAACCCAGTCCTTTAATATAGGATTGTTATTGTTAATAAGATTGTCCCATATAGAATTATGCATGGATAAATGATAATTTAAAATTATGTTTATACAACTGTTGATGATTTGATGGATTTGTAGAAATTGCCTTTATAAATTATATTCGTTTAATAGAGTTTTCTTTTCTTTTAGAAGCCTGATTAGTTAGCTATATATATATAAGGTTTAAATAGTCGAAATCTACTTTAAAATATCTTCACATTAGTAAATCCGGAACTTCCGATTACATATTAAATGACAATTTGTCAATTTATGCTAATATTATAATGATAAAGATTATACATGTATTATATATGGAGCAGATGAATATCAGGCGATTTTGAATTACCTGAACGACAAATAGTACAACCAAACATTTCAATGAAGAATAATTGCACTAGGTAATTTTTTCCAGGAAAAATTACACTAGTTTTTAATTTCCACATGACAATGGATTTCTAAATGTTGGCTTTGATATTTTTACCCCCCCCCCCCCACCCCCAGAAAAAAAAGAAAAAAACATGCCCTATTTTATTAAATAGTCCCCCTAAAAAATCCTTTTTCAGAGTGTTTTGGATACACAACTAAACAAAGGACAATTTACACTAAGCATGGAAAAAGTAAACTAGTGCATTGATTCCTCTGGAAATTATACACTAGTGTAACTTGTCCTCTGGAAAAAATACACTGGTGGAACGAATACACTGTTACAAAAGATCATGGGTCTAGGTCATTCCCTAGCAACAAGGTAACGTTTATGAAAAGTCCATAGCAACCATATGTATTCTTAACCAAGACTACCTTCTGAGTTTAGAATTAAGTTTTATAACCGGAAGTGACCTTCTGTCCATAGCAACCGACAAAGTCCTTAACAACCATACTTTTTCTGACACTAGGCCCCTTGATCTTTATTCTGGAACCTATATGATAACTATTGGCAACATTTTATCGTAAACAAAATGACTCAATTGTCTTAAGTATTTGTATAGGACACCAGAACACTAACTAGAGACGGGGAAAGACCTCACATTTGTTCTCTGAACAAATGACTTTTTATTAAGGTCTTTCCCACTACAGTGGAAAGACCTTACTGTATTTCTTCTGATTATTATTATTATTATTATTAAGGTCTTTCCCACTACAGTGGAAAGACCTTACTGTATTTCTTCTGATTATTAAGGTCTTTCCCACTACAGTGGAAAGACCTTACTGTATTTCTTCTGATTATTATTAGGTCTTTCCACTTTCCGTGGAAAGACCTTTTGCTTTTGTTCTGATTATTTTTTTTTTTTTTCTTCTGCCGTCTAGGATGTTTTTTTGTTACTTGACATATCGAAAGGATTTTTGGCCCATGATATCGTACAGTGATTGCGATTTCACCATTGACCCTGTGTAACCGAACACTTTTTTTTATAGGAGTTATCTCCCCGCGTCCTCCTTTTCTTGTTATCGCTATATCTCTAAAACTGTAAAAGATATCGACCCAAAATCTCTTGCAATGTCTTCAGTGTATCAGTGCGCAACTTTGTTCAATTTGGTCGGAAGGGATCTGACGACATTTCATAGGAGTTATTTCCCCTCAAACGACTTTCACTTTTGGTGTATCATACAAATTGTTATTTAGAGTTGAGATATCAACATGAAACTTTGTATTTAGGGTCCATGACCCCTAACAAGTAAAATGAGGTCAAGGTCAAAGGTCAAGGTCAAGTTCTAAATTTTGACTTTTGCTTGTGTTCGCTTCTCCTCTGAAACGGTAAAAGATAGCTGATCAAATGTAATGGAGAAAATGTTAAGGACGTTGAGACCTAGATTTGTTACATTTGCATAAAAGTTGTATGACGTCATTTTATAGGCGTAATTGCCGTTAGAACGTTTAAATTTGCGGTTTTTCGTTTATTTCTCAACAATGGTACATGATAAAGGCATGGGGTCTTTTGTTTTGACATCAAGGATTGATAACCTTCAAATTGGCATCAAGGTCAAAGGTCAAGGTCAAGTTCTTAATTTTGACTTTTGCTTGTTATCGCTTCTCCTCTGAAACGGTAAAAGATAGCTGATAAAATGTAAAGGAGAAAATGTTAAGGACGTTGAGACCTATCTTTGTTACATTTGAGAAAAAGTTGTATGACGTCATTTTATAGGCGTAATTGCCCCTAGAACGTTTAAATTTTCGTTTTTCGTTTATTTCTCAACAGTGGTACATGATAAAGGCATGGGGTCTTTTGTTTTAACATCAGGGATTGATAACCTTCAAATTGGCATCAAGGTCAAAGGTCAAGGTCAAGTTCTATTATTTGACATTTGCTTGTTATCACTACTCCTCTGAAATGGTTGTAGATAGCCAAGGAAATGTAATGGTGGAAATGTTTAGGACATTGATGCGCAACTTTGTTACATTTGAGTTAAAGTTGTATGACGTCATCTTTTGAGAGTAATTGCACCTAGAACGTTCAAACTTAAGGTTTTTCGTTTATAACTTGACAATGGTAAATAATAATGGCATGGGGTCTTCTAAAATGACCTCAACGGCCAATGACCTTGAAAAATGTCACAAGGTCAAAGGTCAAGGTCATGACCTATATTACGTATTTTGCATTTTTTCACACTTTAAAAGTTTTTTTCAGATTTTTAAAGCAATTAAAGGTATTGAAAGCGTGAAATTCAGGCACTACTTTTGATGACGTCATTTCTGGCAACGTTATTATTTCTGTAGACGTTTTTAGACGTTTTGGATATATTGGAATGTTAATTAATGTGACAATGTTACAACCCATGAAAACGTCTAGAATTGTCAATTTATAAGGTCACATTAATGACATTTTTGATGTTTATAGTGCAAAACAGTATAATTCATCAAACATTTAGTTAACCAGAAATAAACATTTTTCTTAGTTATTCAAACTAGCAGTCCATATATTTTTTTAACAATTGTGAAATTACCTATCATATCAAACCAGAAGTGATATTTGTAATACGGTAAGTAGCATAATACCTCCCTTATTTCAGTACATAGAACCATATATCCTTGAAATCACTGAAAGTTTAGCTATGCTCTAAAACCAACAATTACATTTTAAACCTCATTTTTTTTTTTATCAACAAATCTGCAATTGAGGTGGAAAGACCTTCAATTGTTCTCTGAACAATTGGTTTTTAATTATTATTATTGTTCTTCTTTTCTGCCATCAATTGACGAAAAGTGTCTTGACATATCTTTTCGATACTTGGTACCATTATTTGGTCATACCGGTACTCGCCTTGACCGACCCTGTGAAACCGATCTATTTTTAGTAACGGAGTTATCTGCCCCAGACCGGAAAACCTTGTGCACAGATCTCCTCCTAAACCATAACCTGTATCAAAAATCTGAAGTGTGGAAAATGTCGCTGGACTCCTGGCAATATGTCATCACGCAAAAAAAAAAATTTCGATCAACTTCCTGGTTACGCGTTTTTGACTCGAAAAGTGTCGCGACTCGTCAAATTTTTTTCTTCAAAACGGTAAGTCCTAGAGACTTGGGACCTTCACCAATCATCCTGGATGACATATGTTGCATTCAAAAATGTCAAGGTCAAAGGTCAAATCTCAAGGTCAGAGGTCATGGTACACCTTGTTATCAGGTTAACTCAAAAACCATACAAAATTTAAGCAGACATGTAATGGGGAAAATACTCGTCTAATTGAGACCTTTATTTCATATAAGGGTCGAACCCTGTACGACAAACGGTTTTCGAGTTATAGCCCTTAACGCATTTCGGCTAAATGGTTTTTGGCCTATAACTTGAAAATGGTTCGAGATAACATAGTAAACATATGGGTTATTGGTGACCGTCAACTTATTCCCTTCAATTTAAAATCAAACTTGATTGGCTAATGGCGGCCATTTTCAAAATGGCCGACACTGTAAACAGTTTTTGTAGAAAAACACGTAAACCGTACAAAATTGAAGCAGACAATACATGGGAAAATTGTTCGTCACGTCGAAATCTACAAAAAAGTCTTCAGGACCGAAACCGTAAAACTTGTCGTTTTTGAGTTATTGCACTTGATTTGTATGTTAAAACTGGTTTTTTGCTTATAACTTGAAAACCGTATTAGATAGTATAGTAAACATGTGACTTAAATGAATCAGTATGCAAAGACCTACAATTTGAGTCAAAGGTCATGGGTCAAGGTCATTCCCTAGCAACAAGGTAACGTTAATGAAAAGTCCATAGCAACCATATGTATTCTTAACCAACACTACCTTCTGAGTTGAGAATTAAGTTTTATAACCGGAAGTGACCTTCTGTCCATAGCAACCGACAAAGTCCTTAACAACCATACTTTTTCTGACACTAGGCCCCTTGATCTTTATTCTGGAACCTATATGATAACTATTGGCAACATTTTATCGTAAACAAAATGACTCAATTGTCTTAAGTATTTGTATAGGACACCATAACACTAACTAGAGACGGGGAAAGACCTCACATTTGTTCTCTGAACAAATGACTTTTTAATTAAGGTCTTTCCCACTACAGTGGAAAGACCTTACTGTATTTCTTCTGATTATTATTATTATTATTATTATTATTGTTCTTCTTTTCTGCCATCAATTGACGAAAAGTGTCTTGACATATCTTTTCGATACTTGGTACCATTATTTGGTCATACCGGTACTTGCCTTGACCGACCCTGTGAAACCGATCTATTTTTAGTAACGGAGTTATCTGCCCCAGACCGGAAAACCTTGTGCACAGATCTCCTCCTAAACCATAACCGGTATCAAAAATCTGAAGTGTGGAAAATGTCGCTGGACTCCTGGCAACATGTCATCACGCAAAAAAAAAAATTTCGATCAACTTCCTGGTTACGCGTTTTTGACTCGAAAAGTGTCGCGACTCGTCAAATTTTTTTCTTCAAAACGGTAAGTCCTAGAGACTTGGGACCTTCACCAATCATCCTGGATGACATATGTTGCATTCAAAAATGTCAAGGTCAAAGGTCAAATCTCAAGGTCAGAGGTCATGGTACACCTTGTTATCAGGTTAACTCAAAAACCATACAAAATTTAAGCAGACATGTAATGGGGAAAATACTTGTCTAATTTAGGCCTTTATTTCATATAAAGGGTCGAACCCTGTACGACAAACGGTTTTCGAGTTATAGCCCTTAACGCGTTTCGGCTAAATGGTTTTTGGCCTATAACTTGAAAATGGTTCGAGATAACATAGTAAACATATGGGTTATTGGTGACCGTCAACTTATTCCCTTCAATTTAAAATCAAACTTGATTGGCTAATGGCGGCCATTTTCAAAATGGCCGACACTGTAAACAGTTTTTGTAGAAAAACACGCGAACCGTACAAAATTGAAGCAGACAATACATGGGAAAATTGTTCGTCACGTCGAAATCTACAAAAAAGTCTTCAGGACCGTAACCGTAAAACTTGTCGTTTTTGAGTTATTGCACTTGATTCGTATGTTAAAACTGGTTTTTTGCTTATAACTTGAAAACCGTAACAGATACTATAATAAACATGTATACTTAAAATGTTCCTTTTGTAAAAACCTACAATTTGAGTCCAAGAAGTGTATGATTCGGTTGAACAGTTTCAAAATGGCGGTCAAAACAAGTTTCGCAAAACATGTTTTTTGCCAATAACTTGAAAACCGTATTAGATAGTATAGTAAACATGTATACTTAAATGAATCAGTATGCAAAGACCTACAATTTGAGTCAAAGGTCAAAGGTCATGGGTCAAGGTCATTCCCTAGCAACAAGGTAACGTTAATGAAAAGTCCATAGCAACCATATGTATTCTTAACCAAGACTATCTTCTTAGTTTAGAGGTAAGTTTTAATAACCGGAAGTGACCTTCTGTCCATAGCAACCGACAAAGTCCTTAACAACCATACTTTTTCTGACACTAGGCCCCTTGATCTTTATTCTGGAACCTATATGATAACTATTGGCAACATTTTATCGTAAACAAAATGACTCAATTGTCTTAAGTATTTGTATAGGACACCATAACACTAACTAGAGACGGGGAAAGACCTCACATTTGTTCTCTGAACAAATGACTTTTTAATTATTATTGTTCTTCTTTTCTGCCATCAATTGACGAAAAGTGTCTTGACATATCTTTTCGATACTTGGTACCATTATTTGGTCATACCGGTACTCACCTTGACCGACCCTGTGAAACCGATCTATTTTTAGTAACGGAGTTATCTGCCCCAGACCGGAAAACCTTGTGCGCAGATCTCCTCCTAAACCATAACCGGTATCAAAAATCTGAAGTGTGGAAAATGTCGCTGGACTCCTGGCAACATGTCATCACGCAAAAAAAAAAATTTCGATCAACTTCCTGGTTACGCGTTTTTGACTCGAAAAGTGTCGCGACTCGTCAAATTTTTTTCTTCAAAACGGTAAGTCCTAGAGACTTGGGACCTTCACCAATCATCCTGGATGACATATGTTGCATTAAAAAATGTCAAGGTCAAAGGTCAAATCTCAAGGTCAGAGGTCATGGTACACCTTGTTATCAGGTTAACTCAAAAACCATACAAAATTTAAGCAGACATGTAATGGGGAAAATACTTGTCTAATTTAGACCTTTATTTCATATAAAGGGTCAAACCCTGTACGACAAACGGTTTTCGAGTTATAGCCCTTAACGCGTTTCGGCTAAATGGTTTTTGGCCTATAACTTGAAAATGGTTCGAGATAACATAGTAAACATATGGGTTATTGGTGACCGTCAACTTATTCCCTTCAATTTAAAATCAAACTTGATTGGCTAATGGCGGCCATTTTCAAAATGGCCGACACTGTAAACAGTTTTTGTAGAAAAACACGTAAACCGTACAAAATTGAAGCAGACAATACATGGGAAAATTGTTCGTCACGTCGAAATCTACAAAAAAGTCTTCAGGACCGAAACCGTAAAACTTGTCGTTTTTGAGTTATCGCACTTGATTCGTATTTTGAAAATGATTTTTTGTTTATAACTTTTTAACCATAAAAGATGGTGAATGAAACATTGGGTTCATTTGAAAGAGAATTAAAAGACCTACAATTTGGGCCCAAACAGTGCATGATTCGGTTGATTGGTTTCAAAATGGCGGCCAAAAACATATCATAAACTGTGTTATTTACCAATAACTTTTAAACCGTTGCACATTATATAGCAAACATGTATACTTAAATGAATCAGTATGCAAAGACCTACAATTTGAGTCAAAGGTCATGGGTCAAGGTCATTCCCTAGCAACAAGGTAAAGTTTATGAAAAGTCCATAGCAACCATATGTGTTCTTAACCAACACTACCTTCTGAGTTTAGAATTAAGTTTTATAACCGGAAGTGACATTCTGTCCATAGCAACCGACAAAGTCCTTAACAACCATACTTTTTCTGACACTAGGCCCCTTGATCTTTATTCTGGAACCTATATGATAACTATTGGCAACATTTTATCGTAAACAAAATGACTCAATTGTCTCAAGTATTTGTATAGGACACCATAACACTAACTAGAGACGGGGAAAGACCTCACATTTGTTCTCTGAACAAATGACTTTTTAATTAAGGTCTTTCCCACTACAGTGGAAAGACCTTACTGTATTTCTTCTGATTATTAAGGTCTTTCCCACTACAGTGGAAAGACCTTATTGTATTTCTTCTGATTATTATTATTATTATTATTATTATTATTATTATTATTCTTCTTCTTTTCCGCGGTCACTATAACAAAAGTGTCGCGACATATCTTTACGATACTTGGTACCATTATTTGGTCATACTCTGACTCGCTTTGACTGACCCTGCGAAACCGATCTATTTTTAGTAACGGAGTTATCTGCCCGACATTCAAAAACCTTGTTTGCAGATAAACTCAGAAACCGTAACCGTTATCAAAAATATGAAGCGGGGGAAATGTTGCTACACTCCTGGTCATGATTCGTCATGCAAAAAAAAAAATTTCCATCAACTTGCTGGTTACGCGTTTTTGACTCGAAAAGTGTCGCGACTCGTCAAAATTTTTTTCTTCAAAACGGTAAGTCCTAGAGACTTGGGACCTTCACCAATCATCCTGGATGACATATGTTGCATTCAAAAATGTCAATGTCAAATGTCAAATCTCAAGGTCAGAGGTCATCGTACACCTTGTTATCAGGTTAACTCAAAAACCATACAAAATTTAAGCAGACATGTAATGGGGAAAATACTTGTCTCATTTAGACGTTTATTTGATATAAGGGTCGAACCCTGTACGACAAACGGTTTTCGAGTTATAGCCCTTAACGCGTTTCGGCTAAATGGTTTTTGGCCTATAACTTGAAAATGGTTCGAGATAACATAGTAAACATATGGGTTATTGGTGACCGTCAACTTATTCCCTTCAATTTAAAATCAAACTTGATTGGCTAATGGCGGCCATTTTCAAAATGGCCGACACCGTAAACAGTTTTTATCTAATAACACTTAAATCGTACAAAATTGAAGCGGACAATACATGGGAAAAATGTTCGCCATGTCGAAATCTACAAAAAACGTTTCAGGTGCGAAAGCGCAAAACTTGTCGTTTTTGAGTTATCGCACTTGATTCGTATTTTGAAAATGATTTTTTGTTTATAACTTTTTAACCATAAAAGATGGTGAATGAAACATTGGGTTCATTTGAAAGAGAATTAAAAGACCTACAATTTGAGCCCAAACAGTGCATGATTCGGTTGATTGGTTTCAAAATGGCGGCCAAAAACATATCATAAACTGCATTATTTACCAATAACTTTTAAACCGTTGCACATTATATAGTAAACATGTATACTTTTTGTGTTCATTTAGAAGAGCTTCAATTTAAGACCAAGGTCAAAGGTCATAAGTCAAAGTCACACCATAGCAACAAGAATACCATAGTAGAAACTCCTTAGCAACCATACATTTTCTGATTCAAAATGATGTTGTAAGCCATTTCACAGCAAACATTAAATGGGGAAATTACTCCTCTCATTCAGACATGTAATGTAAGATGACTGCAAGGAAAAAAACCTATAATTTGAGTCCAAGAAGTGCACGATTTGGTTGAGCAGTTTCAAAATTGTAGCCAAAGCATGTTTCACGAAACCTAGAAATGTGTTTTTTGGCAATAACTTTCAAAGCGAAACCAATCTCAAATTTGTCTGGTATGGTTTACCTTGTTCTGTATTGTCTCCTTTGGTATTTATCATTCCAGTTCTGATATTTTGTTATAACTACTATTGAGATGTCTCTTTGGACTTCTAATATCATAACTCCAGTAACAGGAATTTTGTATAGTATTCACACACCGTACTTACCACTGAAAACTAATCATAAGCCTATGAACATTTCTAACATGCTTTTACTTGATGAACAACACCTAAAACTCAAAACCTAATTATTAAAATGGTTATCTGTAAAGCAACCAAAAACAAGAGGCTCCCAGGAGGCTAAGTTGCGCACGTGGTGCTAAAGCTTCAAGGGACTCTTCTATGACCCCTATAAAGGGTCTGTCATCTGACAAATTAAAATCAATGGAGACTTTTGTGTAGCTTATATTGAGTGAAGGTTTCAGTAAGCAACAGCTTTTCTCTATCTGCAATAGTTTTCATTTTATAGGCCAAAAACATGAAAAAAAACACTAATTTGACCTTTAAAGGGCCATAACTCCTATAAGAGGTCAACAGACAACTTTTTGTGCAGGACACTCTAAGGATCAATCATACCAAGTCTCATTAAATTCTGTTTAGTAGTTTCAAAGAAGATTTTTGAAAAATTGTTAACAGAGGACAGACAACAACGACAGATGCCAAGTGCCTTTGGTCTAGGTGAGCTAAAAATGTACCAAAGTCCTGTTAGCTGCTTGTGCAAAGTCTAGGAAACAGCTCTCATGGTTATTAGTCCCCTACCGGCGAAAGCCGAAGGGGACTATAGGTTTGCGCTCTGTCCGTCTGTCCGTCCGTCTGTCACACCTCAGTTTTCCGCACTTTTTTTCTAAACGCTTATAGATAATGAACTGATTTTTGATATGTATGTTGACCATGATGAGTTACAGATCAAGTATAAGTTTCGCACCGATCTGCTAATTTTTATGGGAGTTATGGCCCTTTGAACTTTGAAAATTCACTGAAATTTCAGTTTTCCACACTTTTTTTCTAAACGCTTACAGATAATGATTTGATTTTTGGTATATGACTTGACCATGACAAGTTACAGATCAAGTTTAAGTTTCATGCCGGTCCGCAAATTTTTATGGGAGTTATGGCCCTTTGAACTTTGAAAATTCACTAAAATTTCAGTTTTCCGCACTTTTTTTCTAAACGCTTACAAATAATGAACTGATTTTTGGTATGCGAGTTGACCATGATGAGTTACAGATCAAGATTAAGTTTCGTGCCGGTTTGCAAATTTTAATGGGAGTTGTGGCCCTTTGAACTTTGAAAATTCACTGAAATTTCAGTTTTCTGCATTTTTTTCTAAACACTTACAGATATTGAACTGATTTTTTGGTATGTGAGTCTACCATGATGAGTTGCAGATCAAGTTTAGATTTAGTTTCAGTCTGCAAATTTTAACAAGAGTTATTGACCTTTGAACTTTGAAAAATGACTGAAATTTTACTTTTCTGCACTTTTTTATTATCGCTTGTAGATAATGAACTTATCAAGTTTATGTTCTGTTTTGTCTCACAAATTTTTACCAGTGACTGAAATATGAGGCCGGTAGGGGACTATGTATTGTTTTGCAATACTCTCAGAATGCTTGTTTCTTTATAAACATATCTTTTTATCTACTGACGCGGGGCCACTAGGCAATCTGCCCACTTTTGCACCAGCACAGAAATAATATAATGCCTAGGGAGGGAATCGAACCCTCTTACATCAGTGTACCAGAGCCCTGTTAGCTACCTGTGCAAAATCAAGATTTACACAAGTACCCACCTCCCACGACGAGGACGTAGGGTTGGATTTTTGGGAGGCAAATATTTTTTATTCAGTTTTCTTATTTTGAGTTTGCACAATGAATCATTAAAATTATGATTAATATTTCATCTTTACCAGGATTGCCTCATGATAACTGTAGTAAGTTGGAAACACTGAAATTTCTAAAGGTTCAATTCCTCTGAAGTACACGTGGTCAATCAGTGTGCCACCCTCTGTTGTTGGACTTGTCACTAACTGTCTGAATCCAATTGATTCCATGTAATTCAAGACAACTGTGTCACCTTTTAAGATGTTCAGATTAAAGTCACCCAAAACAATTAGTTTTTCTGTGTTTAGCAATAACCTATCAATAAGAGGTCTAAAATTGTCCATGAAATCATGAATCAGGTGCTTTTGAGTCCTGTAGATTGTGACAACGACTACATCTAAACTCACAACTTTAAAAACAAAGCATTCTAAATTTTTATACTGCACTTCAACATTTTCAAACTGAAACCCTTCTTTGAAAAAGACTCCAACACCTCCATGCTGCATTCCCTTTAAAGTTGAATGTAACTCGCTGTTAGCACTAAATGCATCTGCTCTTGTAATATGTTCAAGTGTAAATCCATGAAGTTCACAGTTCATCTCATTTTGTAACCAGGTCTCTGTCAAGCAAATAAAGTTAACATTTTTGACAATAGGGTTCTTTCTCAAATCTTCGACATGGCTAATTAACCCTTCGATGTTGTGGTACATAAAGGTCATGCAATCAATATCAGGTGAATCTTCATCCTCATTTAAAAACTTCTTCATTCTTAAAAGCCCATTTCCAACATCAGGATCGCAATAAATCTTTGCTTTCAGTACCTTCTCATCTATGTCCTTTATGTACAAGCCATCAAGAGAGGTCACTCGACTAAGTGCTACATAAGCTTGACCGCATGAGAAGCATTTGTTTAAGTTAATAACACACTCCTTTACAGTTAAACCTTGAACTTTGTGTACAGTGCAGCCCCAAGCAAGCTGAAGAGGATATTGTTTTCTACTCCCATTGCTTTTAGGAACATCTTCTGTTGATGGTTCAATTCCAATGCATCTTTTCCCATTGATATTCTTCTGTGCAGTTGCAATTTTGCCAACTTTTTCATTATGAAAGTGAACATATATTAATTGGGGCAACTTGTTTAATCCATTCTGGACAACTTCCATCACTGTGCCAATAACACCATTTACAAGACCATCCTTGATATCAATGTTCTTTATTAACATTACTCTGGCACCTACTCCTAGCAGCAATGAAGATGGTAATTGTAGGTCTTTTTCTGAGAAATGGGAGGATTTTCTTACAAGTTGGCCACTTGCTTTCATTTTCTGATAGTCTTCAGCTTCAAGTAGTTTAACATCTGATCCAAGCTTCATAACCATGTCATTGTTGTGGGCTTTAATTTCATCATTTGTTGCAAAGATGTGCAAAGCACTTTCTGGTCCTTCTTTTACTCTGCTTTTCAATACTGACAAGTCATCTTGATCAAGTTGATTGTTTTTTGTTCTTACTCTAATTCTATTGAGAATTTCTGCAAATTGACTATCATTTTTTTGACGCATGATCTCGTCCAACTCAACAATTTTAAACAACTCATTCCATAATTGGTCCATAGGATTGGAAGGGTCATCTACATACAATTTGTCCGACTTCTTAGTTTTTACTGGTGGTAACTGGTAGAAATCTCCAACAGCAATCACCGATACGCCTCCAAACAAACTGTCCTCTGGCATTTTCTTGATCTGTCTCAAACGCTGATGGATGAAAAAAAGGAGTCTTTTATTGACCATTGAGATTTCATCAATGATGATGACCTGTAGAGATTCTAATTTTGAACGCAATGTGTTTATTTTGTCTTCACTCAATAATGCATGATCCATTGACAGATTTTTATAAATGCCTAATGCACTGTGTATTGTCATTCCAGAGATGTTGAAAGCTGCAGTACCTGTAGGAGCTGTAAGCAGTACACTAATGTCATCTGGCTGTTCTAATATCCTTGACAGTATTCTGGTCATTTCATAATACAGACATTTTATCAAATGGCTTTTTCCAGTTCCACCTCCTCCAGTTACAAATACATGAAAAGGTTCTACAGTTTCTCCATTTGCTTTCTGTAAACACCAATCTCTAATCTTATAAAATATTTTTCTCTGCTTACTATTCAAATTTTGCAATAAAGGAGTAATTTCATTCTTTGGAAACAGAGAGGTTGTCAAAAAATTTGAACCTTGGATTGTGTCATGCTGATTGAGATCAGGTATTGTTTCCTCAGTAACCTCATCCTCGGCAGTAGATATTGTACCTTCTACGTTACATTCAAGTCTTTCTGCTTCAGTTTCAGGACACAGCTGAGCCCATGCATCTTCTTCATACCCTCTCATTTCTAAATCTTTTTCAGCCCTATCTAAAGATTTGTCAATTTTTACATATTTAGCTTTGTTGCTCTCAACAATACTTTGGACATCAGTAATTTGCTTACTATTGCTTAATTTAATAGACCCATTAATGAAGAACTGCTCAAAGGTCTCAAACTGTGCAGGTTTTAGCTGTTGATCTACTCTGTAAGGTAGAAACAATTGGAGCATACTTTGGTAGTACTTCTCTGGCGCCGTTTCTTCACAAAATCTAGGATATCTAATGACTGCAGGATTTGTTCTAGTTCGCTTTCGAATGTACCCGAGATTCTTCATTAGCTTGAATGTGGTTTCTTCATTGATTTTTTGGGGTACTTGTGATTTAGCAAGAACACTGTAATCTGAGCAAAATTGTGCTAAGCACATATCTTTAAACATTGCATTATTTGGTCTTGCCTTGTATCTGTCAACAATGTTTGTCATCCACATTGCTTCATCACCTGTTTCTTCAGTGTCATCATTGTTTCGAATCTTAGCAGCATTTTTTGCTCTCTCAATTTCTTTCAAAGGAACACTCATTCTACTTGGATTTGAGCCTAGTGGAACAAACTGTACTTTCCTAGAACATCCTTTTAAATTCAAACCTGTAACCCTATACACTGCTTCTTGTGCACTGATTTCTCTGTGATGCAGGTATGCTGTGCCAACCTTTTTCATAGTCTGTTGAGCATTTAGGTTACCTTCAGCGGCTTCATTTTTAGTTTGTTGTAACAACAACCCTAACTCACGTTCAGCTTTGCTGATGTAGCTTATGATATATACCACACAGGAATATTCATCTAATACATATTGAATGTCCATGTTGGCATTCCAAGCTCGAAGAAGATGTTCATTGTATTGATTGATGTAGATTTCATCTGTGTTTCTTTTAAGAATAACTGTATCTCTCTTTGCTAAAACAGCACAAATATTTTCAAAGTCTTCTTGTGTCATTCCTACTTTCTCCAGCATTTGATTAACAGACAATTCATCATTTTCTTTTTCAAGAATACAGTCCCATAATTCTTTAAGTTTCTGCTTAGCCTGTTTTTCTGTATCTTCTGTTGTATCTACTACTTCAGCTATAAATGTCTGATTAGAAGGTGGTCTTGGGAAGTTGAATCTGCAAGTTGTACCTTTCTTTTTACATGACTTTGAATGATTTTTGCTGTGCTGGTGAAGAGAAGTAACCATTTCATTCAATTCAAAATACACCTCTTTATCTGGTATTGCACATGTAATATACTTGTTAATGAAGTTAACAACATCTGCATTACTATCTATACCAAATATAGGAGCACCTTCAATCCAGAATAAACAATGTGCATGGGGAGAACCTCTCTGCTGAAATTCTATCCTATAGAAGTAATCAATAACTTTTCCAATAGGATTTGCATCAGACAAAATTACTTCTTTCAGGAAGGTTTGAAATCTATGATCAAACATCCTTGCTAATGTCACTGGATTACTGTATAACACTTTGCATTTCTCATTCCAGTCTAGATCTTGTACATTTCTAGTATCACCCTGTTGTTTCATAACAGTCTCCAGCATTTCTGACCATCTAAAATCAGCAGAAGAGAATGAACAAAAGAAGGTAGGTTTTCCCAACTGTCTTATCATAGCAAACATATCTTTCTGCGTAGCCTGCCAATAAGGTGGTGTTCCCCTTATGGGTTTCAAGTACTTAATGGCTTCATCTTTTTTCATCAAATCCCTCAGACACTCTTTGTTAAGAAGCATGTTACTTGTAATTTTTTTCCCATCTGGTGCTATTGGTGATTGTTTTCTTAGTGAAATCTGTACATTTGACATTACTTGATCCAGCTCGGATAGATACTGAGCAAAAAATATGTATGAGGTATCTTTTGCAAATCTGTTGTCTACACTCATTAATCTCATATTAAAATACCTAAGAAGTGATAATTGTTCTTCTCTTTCTTCTTTGAAGGTATTGATGCCACTTGGAAAGTGTGTTGGAAAAGACTTTGCTTCAATTCCATCTTCTTGCAAGACACTAACCGGTTTATTGCCAGCTGCTGGGGAAATATCAAATACTTCATCAAAACATTGGTCTAGCATTTCTTGTCCAATATCAGCTGGTTGTAGACAGGTATTTAGTTGAACACCTCTAAGTTTATCATCCAAATATGAATCTTCATCCTTATTAAATTCATTGTCATTATTTGGCAAGTCTTTTTCTACCAATGTGTCTTGACTAATTGATTTTTCACCATCATTTTGTTCTTCAATTACATTTTGACTTATCCCATCTGTCTTTTTCAGATTTTGAATACTGTTTTGTTCGTCTGAATTATCCTTCTCTGGAATAGGGTTTAGCCAACATCCTGCCAGTTGAACATCTGAATACCAAACATTGTTCTGTTTCAGAAAGTTTAAGGCTGTTTCAACTTTTTTTGTGCTTATATATTGATACTCCTGATAGCCTTTGTACTCGATCTTTCTCTTCAGTTTAACTGCTAACATTCGATTATCATCCTCTGACCTTGGCAAAGTTGATGTTAGATGGTGTATATTTGAAGGGACACAGACAACAGGACCATGAACTCCTTTCTGTCCTCCTTTAGGCAATCCAAGTACTTTCATAAATGGAATATTTAAAGCAACTAGATGTTGTTCAAGACTGTTGAGTGTGCTTAGCTCTGCAGGTACTTCCTCTAATTCTAGATTATTTGCAAAACTTTCAGCTGGTACAGTACCTACTAACAACTTTCTATGGCATGTAAAACAAATCCAAAGTGAGGTTCTACTAGAATTTGCATATTTACAAGCTGTCTCACAATCACCATTGCATTCGTGCACATACTTATTTGAAATGCATTTCTTTGATAAATTTCCTACTTCTAAACCTTTCTTTTCATATGTTTTGTAATCACATTCGATCACTTGTTTTCTGAAAAACAATCTTAAACAACAACCACAAACAAACTCTGGGCCGTTTTTTGATTCTAATTTGAACTTTTGAATAACATTTTCAATTTTTCGTAGATTGTCTTTTTCTGCTTCTCTTCTTTCATTAGTTTGTCTTGCTATTTTTCTTCTGTGGTCTTCATCAACAAGATATTTCTTGCTACTTGCTTCCTTGACATTTTTACGATGCAATTCATCGGTGGCATATTTGTTTTTGCTTGCATCCTTGACATTTTTACGATGCTCCTCATCAGTGGCATACTTGTTAGTACTTGCATCCTTGACATTTTTACGATGCAATTCATCAGTGGCATACTTGTTAGTACTTGCATCCTTGACATTTTTACGATGCAATTCATCAGTGGCATATTTGTTTTTGCTTGCATCCTTGACATTTTTACGATGCTCCTCATCAGTGGCATACTTGTTAGTACTTGCATCCTTGACATTTTTACGATGCAATTCATCAGTGGCATACTTGTTAGTACTTGCATCCTTGACATTTTTGCGATGCTCCTCATCAGTGGCATACTTGTTAGTACTTGCATCCTTGACATTTTTGCGATGCTCCTCATCAGTGGCATACTTGTTAGTACTTGCATCCTTGACATTTTTGCGATGCTCCTCATCAGTGGCATACTTGTTAGTACTTGCATCCTTGACATTTTTATGATGCTCCTCATCAGTGGCATACTTGTAAGTACTTGCATCCTTGACATTTTGTTGGAAAGTTTTATCAGTGGCATACTTGTTAATACTTGCATGGATCTTTTCATTCCTATACATTTCATCGTTATTGTACATTGCTTTACACCTTCGTTTCTTCTCTTCACTATAGTCTGAATCATTAGCATACTTATCAGTGAGTTTTCTCTTAACAGACTCTTTGTCAGACTGATATCGGCTTTTCACATCATCTCTAAATGCAGCATCTGTAGCATATCTTTCTTTAGCTAATTTCAATTTTCTATCTCTTAATTCAGGTGTTGACTGATACTTTTCTTTTTCTATGTCTTTCTTCTGTTTTTTAGGAGGTGTTAAGCCAATACTTTCAAAGTTCTCATTTGTCAATAAGTCTTTTAAATTGTTTCTAGTCCTTTTCAGATTATTTTCATTTCTTTTTGTAATTTCATCCGTGTTCGAATCTTGCATGACACTTGTAACAACTTCATAGTGGTTGTTCTGATGTTTAAGGTATATAGCATTGTCATTAATAACACTATCTTTATCTATTTGTTGAACAGAATATCTTAACCATTTTCCATCTGTGAAAGTATAAATGTCAGTCTTCATAAGATCAGCAGCTGCTATTATTTCAACGGCTGTTCCCCAACTACTATTTTCTGTCATTCTGTTTGAAGCTAAATGTTCTTCTAAAGATGCAAAGTCCACAAAGGAAGATAATCTGTCGGCATTCTGCTTACTATGATTAACAATAGCTTCTCTCATGATTGAATAGAACTCTTGTCTTTGAGAAACTGCAAAAGATAAAGCTCGAAACAAACAGTTTCCATCACCAACAATGCTTTTTGTGTTTTTAGGGTTTCCCATGCTCATTACTGGCTTATAACTACCTGATTTGGTGACATATTTTGATGGTATTTTTAATTTGTGACATAATTTCCTTCTTAATGCAACATCAGTTGGTTTAAAATCAAACTTTACATTTGCCACTGAACTAACAAATTGTACATCAAAATCAGAGCTTACCTCCGTCTCAATACTTGAAGTGTTTTCTTCACCAGCACAATCTGTATCTGTGTTTTCCAAACCACATTTTGAAGGCAAATCACAATGTTCATCATTTTCAGCGCAAACCACATTTTGCAATCTGTCAATAGAACCATCATTGGTATTTAAAACAGTAGCACTTAAGGAATTTGCTTGTGGAACTTGGAGAACAACACCAGTAATTTCAAACTGTACTTGAGAGTCATTTTTTACAAATGTAACAAGATGATGATATAAATGATCAACACTCTGGAGACCCATGACTATGCTTGTGCCATTACTTTCACGCAGACCAAAATCATTTCTTGCATGTGAATCGAATAGAAATAATCTGTTTTCCTGTTTTATAACTAAAGAAGTTGAGCCTTGTACACAAATAAAACAACCGTCTGTTTCAATCAAAGATTCTTGAATAGCCTGATCTAAAGGCAAAGCACCAGGAATATCAATGTTTTCATCCATGTCAATCAAGGCAGCAAATGATTCTTTCTTGTCAATGTTTACGATCAAGTTATTTATCTCAATTTGAGAAGGCAGGTCAGAAACTAAAAGCAAATCATTGTTTCCGTGAATCCATGTGTATAAAGCATTACCTTGAGTAAGAATAGTATCCAACATTGAAAAACTCCAGTCGCAAACTGTTGACAATTTACTTTGAACCAGTGCAACTAAACAATTAGCAACACATTGTTTTCCTGCATTAAAACCAAACCTTAAGCTTCCTTGATGAAAACTACCTCTTGCAATAATTTGTTGAGACAAAGAATATGGTAAATCTATATTACATACCTCCATAAATGGACAATTTTGTGAACCTGCTTCAATCTCTACATTTTCTGCTTTATATGACTCTAGCTGGTTGATAGTGTCAAGCTTCAGATCAGTAATGCATTCTGGCTCAGATTCAACTTTCGTGTCAACTGCATTGTCAGGCCTGTTTTCTAATTCAGTTTCAAGTTTGTTTTCTAGCATGGTTTCAAGTTTGTTTTCAAGTATTGTTTCAGTTCTATTATCAGTTATATAATTTGTTCTATAATTCTGCATCATTTTGTCATAATCTATTATACTGGTGCCCTCAATCTTAGGGTGTAACACCAGTTTCGCCTGATCTGCAACGCCTAGTTTTGGCGAGGGTACATTCGGTGATGTACAAACCCACGGCGGGGAGTCAGAGCTCGGCGGCATATCCGTTTCGATACACAGACTTCCCTGAGATGATGCAGAACTCAGGGCATTAGGACAATTTTTCTCGCTAGCAGAGCTAGGAGAAGCCATTGTCCTGGCTAGGGGTTTTTCCTCATCCCGAGGTGCCATCCCCATGGAGGCTGGACAATTTTTCTCGCTAGTTGGACTAGGAGAAGCCATTGTCCTGGCTAGGGGTTTTTCCTCAGGTAGAGGTGCCAACCCCATGGAGGCAACTGGTTTCTCACTGGCCTGGCGCATCTTCCTCATTCTTTCCTTGCTTTCTTTAGCTCTTACAGCTTTACTTTTTCCTTTGCGACCCATTTCTGAAAATAGAAAAAAATGTTCTTATTGTTTGTATATGTAAAAGAAATATCAACTTTATAACATTATATTAGCAAACATGTTGACAGATATTAAAAACGACAGACCAAAGAATAACATCCTGGTGCATTATGATTCTCTGGACCACTAGAATGTAACATATATATAGGTAATCAGTGGTGTATCTAGAAAAGGGGTGCTTCTAATATCTCTTTAAACTTTTGTAGAGCTCAGTGTGCTGAAGGTTTAAGCAACCAACAGAGCTTTTCTTTATCTGCAAAGGTTTCATTCTATATTCCAAAAACATTAAAAAAAACAAGGAATACTGTGACAGAGCTCATGTTCGTTTCCATAATATAATGTACTTGCTTCATGTAAAGTTACATCAAAATCCATCAAGTGCTTTTAGATGAGTTGCGCTTACAAGGTCTCTCATTGACCACTGTATTATATATTATAAACAAGTGTGGCCACTAATAGTATGTCTGACTTGTCGGCACCACTGTGAAACTCATTCACAATATATCTAGGCCTTTATTACACCACAACCTTAGTCTGCATACTAAATATCGGATGCTTAAGTATCATACTTTTCAAGTAATTCATCTTCCACAAAAGTCTTACAAAGAAGTTTACAACACCAAAAAAACCTAAGTTAACAGAGTGGAAAAAGCGTGAAAGTGGGTTCAGGGTCACATGGCATGATGCCAATTGTGTAGACCACAACCCCAAGTGTCTGTATACTAAATATCAGATGTCTAAGTATTATACTTTTCAAGTAATTCATCTTCCACAAGTCTTACAAACAAGTTTACAACCCCCAAAAAGACCTAAGTTCACAGAGTCCTTAAAGCATGAAAATGGGGTCAAGGTCACACGGCATGGTGCCAGTTGCGTAGACCACAACCCTAACAATCTGTATACCAAATATCAGATGTTTAGGTATTATACTTTTCCTGTCATTCATTTTGCACAAAAGTCTTACAAAAAAGTTAACAATGCTGCCGCTGTCGCCGCCAGAAAGTAATACCTATGTCTCGCCTTTTGTGTTTTTCGTCGCAGGCAAGACAATAACTAAAGTCCAACAAGTAATACTGTGAGAGAGCTCAAAAAAGGATACCCTTGCTTTATATTGGACTCTACTGTCAAAAAAAATCCAAAAAAGTCCTATTATCTCCCCTCAATGATATCCTTGAGCGATGAAAATTCTTCATGTACATCTACATGTGATGTACTTCCTTCATGTAAAGTTTCATCAAATCTGTCAAGCGGTTTAGTAGGAGTTGAGCTTTCGAGGTCTCCCATTTAATACTGCATTTAAAAAGTCTAATTATCTCCCCTGAATGATATCAGAGCGCAATCAAAAATTCTGCATGCACATCTACATATGATGTACTTCCTTGATGTCAAGTTTCATCAAAATCAGTTGAGGGGTTTAGGAGGAGAATCGCTTATGAGGTATGTGGACAGACGGACAGACAGACAGGGTGATTCCAGTATAAAACAAGTAATACTGTGAGCGAGCTCACAAAAGGATACCCCCGCTTCATGTTGGACTCTGTACTGCCAAAAAAAAACTCAAGTCCAGTTATCTCTCCTCAATGATAACAGAGAGCAATAAAAATTCTTCATGCACATCTACATATGATGTACTTCCTTCATGTAAAGTTTCATCAAAACCCGTGATGCAGTTTAGGAGGAGTTGCACTTCCGATCTCCCATTAAATACTGTATTTAAAAAGTCTAAGTCCAATTATCTCCCCTGAATGATGTTGGAGTGCGATGAAAATTCTTCATGCACATCTACATATGATGTACTTCCTTCATGTAAAGTTTTATCAAAATCGGTCAAGCGGTTTAGGAGAAGCACTTACAAGTTATGTGGACAGACGGACGGACAGATAGACAGACAGGGTGTTTCCTATATACTCCCCCATTCTAAGTCCAATTATCTCCCCTGAATGATGTTGGAGTGCGATGAAAATTCTTCATGCACATCTACATGTGATGTACTTCCTCCATGTAAAGTTTCATCAAAATCGGTCAAGCGGTTTAGGAGGAGTTGCGCTTACGGGGACTCCTGTTGAATAATGTATTTACAAAGTCTAAGTCCAATTATCTCCCCTGAATGATGTCCGAGTGCAATGAAAATTCTTCATGCACATCTACATATGATGTACGTCCTTAGTGTAAAGTTTCATCAAAATCTGTCAAGCGGTTTAGGAGGAGAAGCACTTACAAGTTATGTGGACAGACGGACGGACAGACAGGGTGTTTCCTATATACCCCCCCAAACTTTGTTTGCGGGGGGTATAATAAAAAGCTACCCCGAGTGAGCATGATACGACCGCAACATGTTGAACCCTGTACGTTGGAGGCCCAATATGGATTGTCAAATGCTTTGGACACATGCAGCCCATGGTGGACTCCCAAAGCTTTTTGACACATGCATTCTATGATGGACTTTCAATACATATTTGATTTTTTATTATACCCGGTATTTATACCAACATTAGAGGAAAACTCTTATAATTGGCGTTTTTGGCCCCTTTGACCTTAATTTCACAATTTTTGTTTTTTCATTGTGTTGAGGAATACAATGAAAAATAAAAGATCAAATATTGATAAAAAAATGTTCTACTGCAGTTTTGTTTAAACAACCATTTTACCCCTTTTGGCACCTTTTCTCAATAAAAAGCTTCGCCGAGCGCAGCATGATACGACCGCAACATGTCGAACCCTGTACGTTTTAGGCCCAATATGGATAGTCAATTGCTTTGGACACATGCAGCCCATGGTGGACTGACAAAATTTTTTGACTTATGCAGCCTTTGGTGGACTTTCCACCCACATTTCACAAGGAATTCATTTTTTTTTCAAAAGCAGACCAAAATAAATTACAACTAGAGGTACTGTTGTCACAGGAGTCCAGCATGCTGGACTGTTTTAGCATGCTAAAACTGATGTCTCCCCTTCCATACCCATAGTTTTTTTAACATTTTTTAGGGATCATCTAGGTGGCAAATTAAGAGCTATGGTACATAATACATGTAGTTACCTACAGATATGTGCTTCAACAAGGAATGAATAAGGTAATATATAGTTTTGGGGAAGGGATCTGAACCATTTTTAAGATAAATTAAGGTTTCTGATTTTGAGGGGGTGGGGATGATCCCCACGGCTAAGATGTATAGTACATTCAACTCGTCTTGTAACCATGAGTAGTACAATATATGGTTTAGGGGTGGGGATTCCAATCATTTTTAAGATAAAATAAGGTTTCTGATTTTGAGGGGGGTGGGGATGACCCCCAGGGCTAAGATGTATATTGCATTCAACTCGTCTTGTAACCATGAGTAGTACAATATATAGTTTAGGGGTGGGGATTCCAACCATTTTTAAGATAAAATAAGGTTTCTGATTTTGTGGGGGTGGGGATGACCCCAAGGCTAAGATGTATATTGCATACAACTCGTCTTGTAACCATGAGTAGTACAATATATGGTTTAGGGGTGGGGATTCCAACCATTTTTAAGATAAAATAAGGTTTCTGATTTTGAGGGGGTGGGGATGACCCCCAGGGCTAAGATGCATTTTGCATTCAACTCGTCTTGTAACCATGAGTAGTACAATATATGGTTTAGGGGTGGGGATTTCAACCATTTTTAAGATAAATTAAGGTTTCTGGTCTTGAGGGGTAGGGGATGACCCCCGGGGCTCAGATGTATACTGCATTCAACTTGTCTTGTTATCATGAATAATAAAATATATGGTTTAAGGGTGGGGATTTCAACCCTTTCCAAGATAATGTAGGCTAGGGGGTGGGGACTGACCGCCAGGGACCCAAATGTGGTACTCTGCACTCCGCCTTGACCTGATGCATATACCTTCCAAATATCATGAGGCTAGCTCAAGAAACAAAAAAGTTATGTTCCGGATAAAAAATTTGATTAGAAGAGGAAGAAGAAGAATAATAATCACTATTGGGTGGGGATCTCAATGGTTTTCAGAATATTTAGTATTTTATCATTTGAGGGGGTGGGCATAACCCCCCTCAGACCCCACTATGGTACCAAATGATTTGTCTTATCATAAGGAGTAATAATATATATGGTTATAGGGTGGGGATCACAATGGTTTTCAAAATATTAAGTATTTTATCATTTAAGGGGGTGGGGCATGACCCCCCCTCAGACCCCCTATGGGTACCAAATGATTCGTCTTATCATAAGGAGTAATAATATATATGGTTATAGGGTGGGGATCTCAATGGTTTTCAGAATAATAAGTATTTTGTCATTTGAGGGGGTGGGGCATGACCCCCCCTCAGACCCCCTATGGTACCAAATGATTCGTCTTATCATAAGGAGTAATAATATATATGGTTATTGGTTGGGGATCTCAATGGTTTTCATAATATTTAGTATTTTATCATTTGAGGGGGTGGGGCATGACCCCCCTCAGACCCCCCTATGGTACCAAATGATTCGTCTTATCATAAGGAGTAATAATATATATGGTTATAGGGTGGGGATCTCAATGGTTTTCAGAATATTTAGTATTTTATCGTTTGAGGGGGTGGGGCATGACCCCCCTCAGACCCCCCTATGGTACCAAATGATTTGTCTTATCATAAGGAGTAATAATATATATGGTTATAGGGTGGGGATCACAATGGTTTTCAAAATATTAAGTATTTTGTTATTTGAGGGGGTGGGGCATGACCCCCCCCTAAGACAACGAAATGGAGGGTATAACATAATACCTCGCCACTTCGTGTGGCGGGGGTATAAAAACTTAAATATCCAAGGTAACAGGTAGTATTTCCAAGTTAAGATCACAAATGATCAAGTTATATCACTTTTCCCGGCTACATTTTACAGGCTAGGGGGTGGGGACTGACCCCCAGGGACCCAAATGTAGATACGACCGCAGATGTCGAACCCTGAATAGTTGGGGCAATTATGAACACAACATTCAAGCTTGATACAATACTAAATTTGGATTGTGAATAAATATTTGACACAGCATAGGTTTCTGACACAGAATGAATGTTGTCTAAGAACTTAAAATTTTTTAATTTACCTATCCAAACCATATCAGTATTATTTGTTTTTATATATAAATCAGAAATAACCAATTTAAAATTTAAAATTGGGCACACATATCAATTTCTTGCTATTGTGCAATACTGTGCAATTGAAAATTCCCCCCCCCCAAAAAAAAATAATTTACCCCCTTTTTAGCTTTTGTGCAATACACTATGAAGTTGCACATCAACCCCCCCTCCCAAAAAAAAACAAAAAACAAAATTTATTGTAACCCCCCCCCCCTTTTTTTGCTAAAAGAAATTTGAAATTTCCTTTTTAATTTATGAAATATGAAATGAGAAAAAAATTAAATGTGTTTGGATTACCTCCCTTACTTTAAATGTGTTTGGATTACCTCCCTTACACCAAGCTAATATCATAGATTTCTATTTACTTATACTAAAGTTATTGTGCAAAAACCAAGAAAAATGCTTATTTGGGCCCTTTTTTAGCCCCTAATTCCTAAACTGTTGGGATCAAAACTCCAAAAATTGGTCATAAACCTTGTGTTAAAATTTCATACATTTCTATTTACTTATACTAGAGTTATTGTGCGAAAACCAAGAAAAATGCTTATTGGGCCCTTTTTTGGCCCCTAATTCTTAAACTGTTGGGACCAAAACTCCCAAAATCAATCCCAACCTTCCTTTTGTGGTCATAAACCTTGTGTTTAAATTTCATAGATTTCTATTAACTTATACTAAAGTTATAGTGCGAAAACCAAATGTCTTCGGACGCCGACGGACGACGACGACGCCAACGTCATACCAATATACGACCACAAAAATTTTGCTGATTTGTTACGGACATACAAACAGATTACTATAAGATGGCATGTGGCGGGGCCCTTATCATCTCATCTCCATATGATGCATGTACTTCATGTAATGTTTCAAAAAAATCCATCGAGCGGTTTAGGGTGAGTTCTGCTACCAGATATCTAAATGAACAGACAGACAGGGTGACTCCTTTAACTTGGGGATACATGTATAAAAAGCGATGGAAGAAATAAAATCATTTTGTATATAATCAAGAGAATCAATTTAGCATGTCCGCTTTTACAGGACATTGTCTAATTCATTTTTATACCACAATATAAAAACAGCAATGTATTCAAATTAAGATATGAATAGTGCAGGAGAGCATGTCCGCTTTTACGGGACATTGTTTTAATTAAAAACAGGGAAGGCGTAAAAACATACAAAAGTTTATAAGAGAAACCTCACATTTATCTTATGTACATTGTAACACAAAACACCATAAGTCAAATATAATAGGAGTCTACAGGTTACACATTCTTGGCATATACTCCCTTCTCATTATATTGTAGGTTCCATTGTATCGTGGTAATTATGTTCATTTCAACCTAATATTCAACTGTGACGTCACCGTTCCTACATAGCTACATGTATGTACCACGATATTACGAGATACTAGTATAAATGTACTGGTATCTCGTAATATCGTGGAACGTAGCTACATAGAAACGGTGACGTCACAGTTAAATATTTCGTTGAAATGAACGTAATTACCATGATACAATGGAACCCACGATATAATGAGAAGGGAGTATACCATTAATTATATCATATTACATGTATGTCATCAATTAACATTTTTGTTCCAATTATGTAATAGACCATTTGCCAATTCGTTTCGGATTTTATTCAGGAATCGAATTTATTTTATCTTTTGTATTACCGCTATGAAAAATACATTGATTACCGAGTGGCATACAAGCAGGACAAGCCACGGACTTTATCCTTTGTGACTTTGATAATCTACTGCGTTCGTTACGATTATTTATACCCTAATAATTACATTCCTTTTGTTTTATATTTATAATGGCGATTTCGATTGGCTAATAGTGGTTCGGTAATGAAGTTTAATTTCTCGATGAAAATCAATAACACGTGGGACCTTGACAACGACTTAGGCGGAGTAATTCAAAAAAAATAAACCGTGCATTTTGTGCAATCTTATCATAAAACATGTGCAAACATTTAAATTTTATTTTACGGAATGTAATTATATACATTGAATGCAATATTTTGTAGTTTTATTGGTGTGTAAAAGCGTGGACCCAAAAACATTTTTAATGAAGCGTGGTAATTAACTCTTTTTTTACTTAGCACTTGTTGAACAGTTTGGTGTAAATTTTTAAAATATGGGATCAAAACCATTTAAATGCCTGTAGGTTTTTCAGATAAAGTCAGAGGCTTGTATGCCATTCGGTAATGAATGTATTTTCATAGCCATATTACAAAATGTAAAATTAAATCGATTCCCAATAATTGATTGATTGTTGTTTGCTTATATTAATGTCCCGTCGGCGATATTGCAGCCATCATCAGGACACCAATTCCGAATAAAACCCGAAACTAATTGGCAAGTAGACTATTGTATGCATCTGTTATGACTTATTTATAGAAAACTTCAGTGCAAAGCAACCTGGTATGAAGGGGCAATGATTATAATTTTGTGTGATCAATATTTTTTTTTCGGGGGGGGGGGGGGGGGAATGTCTGGAACCTTTTGTTGCTCGTAACAAAATAATTTGTTTTCTTTTGAAGAGAGGAGTTTGTTTCTTTTTTAATGTCCGCTTTTACGGGACATGCTAAATGAAACTATTATTACTGGTTTGATTTCTGGGACAGAATGTTTGGTTATGATAAACTTACCAAAATAACTCAAACAACGTGCTGGCCAGGCAAACACTGAAACAGACTTCAAAACTGTCAATCTAGATGATAATACCGTAAACTTCGAATGCAAAATCAGCTACGGAATCTATGGACCTGATATTAAATCAGTATGCAATAATCAATTCCGTGAAACGTTAGCTGATGACAAAAAAAGCACAAGTGAAATATCGATATCTGCAAATGGCTGACCAAATATAATCGGATATGATAAACGAATGCGAGACAACTCGGACCAAAGACAACTCGGACCAAGATAACTCGGACCAGTTTTTAAGATAATTCGGACCAGTCAAAAGATAACTCGGACCAATTTAAAAGATAACTCGGACCAGTGTGAAAAGTTAATAAATTTATTCGGATCAACTGATTCAAAAGACAACTCGGACCATTTTTGGAAAAAAAATAATAAAGAAATGTATATAGTGTATTGTATCTTTTAAGTATTTATTAAACAAAGACGAAAAATAAATCAAATAAAATGCGTAAAATTATAATTATTTTTAATTTTTTTTCACTGGACCGAAGTTTTGACGTCACGGCTATACTGTGCCGAAAATTTCGAATATTTTCCTATCAAAGGTTTCATTGATTCACTGATCGAAAATTTAATTGCATTATATCAATCAACAACTATACAAGCTTGTTAACCTTGATTAGTTTTAATTGCTATTGATGACAAATGGATGCAAGCCAATTAAACGACATCAAAGGGTTTCACTTCAAAGAAAGTATCATACTTTTTTGAGAACTTAGTAAGCAGACACGTACATGCCAGGCAAAGATCCAGCGACTGTGGGAGAAGTACAACAACGATGAGATATCCGCCAGCCACCTACTGAAGAAATGCGGCAGCTACTATGGACCCGACCAGTAAACAACAATACTGTGATTAGTGCTTTGTTTAGACTTCGACATTGTGATATACGCTTTTATTGTTACTTGTGCTGACTTTATTATTTTGTCTATGTTATATGGTGCGATATATATGTAAGACTCAAATCCGTGTTCTTTCCTCAGATCTGTGGCCTTTAAACAATACAAAACGTCATAGTTGTTACTTAAAATCTTTATTTCCTCAAATATGTGTCCTCTTTTTCGCGGACAACGTAACGTCATAATTGGCATCAGTATCAGTAAGGATCCAAATCCAGAATCCTTTTGGATTGACATGCCATATCTGATTCAAATAACAAAAGCAAAAGAGGAAAATCCATACTGGGGAGCCAAAAAAACTTTGGAAAAGTTGCATCTCGCATACAATGAACGTACGTATTGTACAGATGTCCTTTTAGGGGAATTGATATATATTATTATCGTTTATTTGGTTGAAAATATTGATCAATAATTATTTTATGTAATATGCCCTCAATGGGCCGTTGATTGGTATAATAAAATATTCGTATTTGTATTAGTATTCGTATCCGGTAAAAAACTTTTTTACGATGATAATTCTAATGCTATGTTTAGAAAATCACAAGATTTTAGTGACAACCACAGAAAATGTTTGGATAAGGAAGCTTTGATAGAATCACAACAAAGATCATAGAAAATCTGAAGCAATATAAGACAGTTTAAGAAGTTCCGTATTTCCCGTTGTTAGAGAGAATATTAAGAACTTGTTCAAGATTTATGTTAAATGTAGTAGTTGTGAAAATACAGCTGAGATACCAAAAACAACTATTCAGCGGCGCCCAATTCCAGCTACGTACCCTAACAGCCGCTGGCAAATTGATCTGAAGAAAATGCCACCCGTCAGAGCCTATGACTATATTTGTAATATAGTAGACTGCTATTCACGCTTATTCATGTTCTCTGATTGGGAAGGTGACGCATACCCCGTATCCTTTCTTTTTCATATAAGCAATTTTTTTTTAAAATAACCCGTGTATCTTTAAAATTCTAAAGTGATCACGTTTCGGATTTTAATTTACAGTACATGTAGTTTTTTAGTGCATTTATCCCATTCATAAATCGAGAATATTAACATTAATAGTGCTTAATCCTGAAATAATTTTTAAAATTTGTATCTTATTTGCTTCGCATGCGCAAAGATCAAATGCTTGTCAAAACAGAGAGAAGTAGAGAGAGCGGAACATAACAGCGTCATTCTCAAACACGAAACAAAACTGAGAAACGCAAATAAAAATAAAAGATATGCCAGCTTAAAGATAAGAAATTTATGCCTTATTACCTATCATAAAAAGCCCGAAGCCGGGCTACCGTCTGTATAAAACACGAAACAAAACTAAGCCTAATCAGTTTTCATTAAAAAAGCATCAAAGGGGCATAACAACTACAAAAGCGTCGGTACAAAACGTGAAACAAAACTAAAACGAAATCAGTCATTGAAACGCAACTAGAAAAATAGTAAATCTTAGCCTAATCAGTTATCATTAAAAAGCATCAAAGGGGCGTAACAGCTACAAAAGGAGTGCGACTGTATAAAACATGAACCAAAACTAAACGAAATCAGTCAGTGAAACGCAAGTAGAAGAATAATAAATCTAAGTCTAATAAAACGAAATTCAGTGAAACGCAAATATTTTATACATATATCATAGGATTAGTTGTGGTTAAAGCCAAGGCCCCGTCATAATGGTAAAACTTAATAACTTTGTGCAAATTAAAAGTGAACCCAAGATGTACATTAGTTGATTCAGTAGTTTCAGAATGGCGGCCAAAACATATCGTAAAATTGCTTTTTAAAGCATACAGATAATACTGTAAATATATACTTTTTGTGACTAGTAAGAAAAGAGCTTCAATCTATGCACAAGGTCAAAGGTCATATGCCAAGGTCATGGGAAAGACCTCACATTTGTTCTCTGAACAAATGACTTTTTAATTAAGGTCTTTCCCACTACAGTGGAAAGACCTTATTGTATTTCTTCTGATTATTATTATTATTATTATTCTTCTTCTTTTCCGCGGTCACTATAACAAAAGTGTCGCGACATATCTTTACGATACTTGGTACCATTATTCGGTCATACTCTGACTCGCTTTGACTGACCCTGCGAAACCGATCTATTTTTAGTAACGGAGTTATCTGCCCGACATTCAAAAACCTTGTTTGCAGATAAACTCAGAAACCGTAACCGTTATCAAAAATCTGAAGTGGGGGAAATGTTGCTAGACTCCTGGTCATGATTCGTCACGCAAAAAAAACCATTTCGATCAACTTCCTAGTTACGCGTTTTTGACTCGAAAAGTGTCGCGACTCGTCAAATTTTTTTTCTTCAAAACGGTTAGTCCTAGAGACTTGGGACCTTCACCAATCATCCTGGATGACATATGTTGCATTCAAAAATGTCAAGGTCAAAGGTCAAATCTCAAGGTCAGAGGTCATGGTACACCTTGTTATCAGGTTAACTCAAAAACCATACAAAATTTAAGCAGACATGTAATGGGGAAAATACTTGTCTCATTTAGACCTTTATTTGATATAAAGGGTCGAACCCTGTACGACAAACGGTTTTCGAGTTATAGCCCTTAACGCGTTTCGGCTAAATGGTTTTTGGCCTATAACTTGAAAATGGTTCGAGATAACATAGTAAACATATGGGTTATTGGTGACCGTCAACTTATTCCCTTCAATTTAAAATCAAACTCGATTGGCTAATGGCGGCCATTTTCAAAATGGCCGACACTGTAAACAGTTTTTGTGGAAAAGCACGTAAACCGTACAAAATTGAAGCAGACAATACATGGGAAAATTGTTCGTCACGTCGAAATCTACAAAAAAGTCTTCAGGACCGAAACCGTAAGTTCTACGATGACTCCTTAAAGAGTTACTGCCCCTGACGTATGTTTGTTTTATACTATATCTCGAAAACCATTATAGATATGAAGAAAATGTTAATACAAAAAAAGATCAGTTACAAAAGATCTACATTTTAGTACCAAGGTCAAAAGTCAGATATCAAGGTCATCCAAAAAGCCCTTAGCAACCGATGGAAAAGTACCTAGCAACCATATATATTTATGTTCAGGATCATATTATAGAGCCATAGAGGTCAAAATGGAAGGTCAAGGGTCAAGGTCATCGAAAAAGTCCTTAGTAACCGACGGAAAAGTACCTAGCAACCATATATATTTATGCTGAGGATCATATTATAGAGCCATAGAGGTCAAAATTGAAGGTCAAGGATCAAGGTCATTGAAAAAGTCCTTAGCAACCGATGGAAAAGTACCTAGCAACCATATATATTTATGCTCAGGATCATATTATAGAGCCATAGAGGTCAAAATGGAAGGTCAAAATCAAGGTCATTGAAAAAGTCCTTAGCAACCGATGGAAAAGTACCTAGCAACCATATATATTTCTGTTCAGAATCCTGTTTTAGAGCTGTAGAGGTGAAAATGGAAGGTCAAGAGTCAAGGTCAATGAAAAAGTCCTTAGCAACCGATAGAAAAGTACCTAGCAACCATATATATTTATGTTCAGGACCCTATTTTAGAGCTGTAGAGATCAAAATGGAAGGTCATGGTCAAGGTCATAGAAAAAGTCATTAGCAACCGATGTAAAAGTACCTAGCAACCATATATATCTATGTTCAGGAACCTCTTTCAGAGCTGTAGAGGTCAAATCAAAGGTCAATGGTCAAGGTCATGGTGACAGAGTCCTATATTTTGACTAATATCCTTGGCAACTGAGGATTAAAAGGTCAATTTGACACGGGAAAGACCTTGCAATTGTTCTCTGAACAATTGTCTTTTTAATTATTATTATTATTCTTCTTCTTTTCCGCGGTCACTATAACAAAAGTGTCGCGACATATCTTTACGATACTTGGTACCATTATTCGGTCATACTCTGACTCGCTTTGACTGACCCTGCGAAACCGATCTATTTTAAGTAACGGAGTTATCTGCCCGACATTCAAAAACCTTGTTTGCAGATAAACTCAGAAACCGTAACCGTTATCAAAAATCTGAAGCGGGGGAAATGTTGCTACACTCCTGGTCATGATTCGTCATGCAAAAAAAAAAATTTCGATCAACTTCCTGGTTACGCGTTTTTGACTCGAAAAGTGTCGCGACTCGTCAAATTTTTTTTCTTCAAAACGGTAAGTCCTAGAGACTTGGGACTTGCACCAATCATCCTGGATGACATATGTTGCATTCAAAAATGTCAAGGTCAAAGGTCAAATCTCAAGGTCAGAGGTCATGGTACACCTTGTTATCAGGTTAACTCAAAAACCATACAAAATTTAAGCAGACATGTAATGGGGAAAATACTTGTCTCATTTAGACCTTTATTTGATATAAAGGGTCGAACCCTGTACGACAAACTGTTTTCGAGTTATAGCCCTTAACGCGTTTCGGCTAAATGGTTTTTGGCCTATAACTTGAAAATGGTTCGAGATAACATAGTAAACATATGGGTTATTGGTGACCGTCAACTTATTCCCTTCAATTTAAAATTAAACTCGATTGGCTAATGGCGGCCATTTTCAAAATGGCCGACACTGTAAACAGTTTTTGTGGAAAAGCACGTAAACCGTACAAAATTGAAGCAGACAATACATGGGAAAATTGTTCGTCACGTCGAAATCTACAAAAAAGTCTTCAGGACCGAAACCGTAAGTTCTACGATGACTCCTTAAAGAGTTACTGCCCCTGACGTATGTTTGTTTGATACTATATCTCGAAAACCATTATAGATATGAAGAAAATGTTGATACAAAAAAAAATCAGTTACAAAAGATCTACATTTTAGTACCAAGGTCAAAAGTCAGATATCAAGGTCATCCAAAAAGCCCTTAGCAACCGATGGAAAAGTACCTAGCAACCATATATATTTATGTTCAGGATCATATTATAGAGCCATAGAGGTCAAAATGGAAGGTCAAGGGTCAAGGTCATCGAAGAAGTCCTTAGTAACCGACGGAAAAGTACCTAGCAACCATATATATTTATGCTGAGGATCATATTATAGAGCCATAGAGGTCAAAATTGAAGGTCAAGGATCAAGGTCATTGAAAAAGTCCTTAGCAACCGATGGAAAAGTACCTAGCAACCATATATATTTATGCTCAGGATCATATTATAGAGCCATAGAGGTCAAAATGGAAGGTCAAAATCAAGGTCATTGAAAAAGTCCTTAGCAACCGATGGAAAAGTACCTAGCAACCATATATATTTCTGTTCAGGACTCTATTTTAGAGCTGTAGAGATCAAAATGGAAGGTCAAGGTCATCGAAAAAGCCCTTAGCAACCGATTGAAAAGTACCTAGCAACCATATATATTTATGTTCAGAATCCTGATTTAGAGCTGTAGAGGTGAAAATGGAAGGCCAAGGGTCAAGGTCAATGAAAAAGTCCTTAGCAACCGATAGAAAAGTACCTAGCAACCATATATATTTATGTTCAGGACCCTATTTTAGAGCTGTAGAGATCAAAATGGAAGGTCATGGTCAAGGTCATAGAAAAAGTCATTAGCAACCGATGTAAAAGTACCTAGCAACCATATATATCTATGTTCAGGAACCTCTTTCAGAGCTGTAGAGGTCAAATCAAAGGTCAATGGTCAAGGTCATGGTGACAGAGTCCTATATTTTGACTAATATCCTTAGCAACTGAGGATTAAAAGGTAAATTTGACACGGGAAAGACCTTGCAATTGTTCTCTGAACAATTGTCTTTTTAATTATTATTATTATTAAGGTCTTTCCCACTACAGTGGAAAGACCTTACTGTATTTCTTCTGATTATTATTATTATTATTATTATTATTATTGTTCTTCTTTTCTGCCATCAATTGACGAAAAGTGTCTTGACATATCTTTTCGATACTTGGTACCATTATTTGGTCATACCGGTACTCGCCTTGACCGACCCTGTGAAACCGATCTATTTTTAGTAACGGAGTTATCTGCCCCAGACCGGAAAACCTTGTGCACAGATCTCCTCCTAAACCATAACCGGTATCAAAAATCTGAAGTGTGGAAAATGTCGCTGGACACCTGGCAACATGTCATCACGCAAAAAAAAAAATTTCGATCAACTTCCTGGTTACGCGTTTTTGACTCGAAAAGTGTCGCGACTCGTCAAATTTTTTTCTTCAAAACGGTAAGTCCTAGAGACTTGGGACCTTCACCAGTCATCCTGGATGACATATGTTGCATTCAAAAATGTCAAGGTCAAAGGTCAAATCTCAAGGTCAGAGGTCATGGTACACCTTGTTATCAGGTTAACTCAAAAACCATACAAAATTTAAGCAGACATGTAATGGGGAAAATACTTGTCTCATTTAGACCTTTATTTGATATAAAGGGTCAAACCCTGTACGACAAACGGTTTTCGAGTTATAGCCCTTAACGCGTTTCAGCTAAATGGTTTTTGGCCTATAACTTGAAAATGGTTCGAGATAACATAGTAAACATATGGGTTATTGGTGACCGTCAACTTATTCCCTTCAATTTAAAATCAAACTCGATTGGCTAATGGCGGCCATTTTCAAAATGGCCGACACTATAAACAGTTTTTGTGGAAAAGCACGTAAACCGTACAAAATTGAAGCAGACAATACATGGGAAAATTGTTCGTCACGTCGAAATCTACAAAAAAGTCTTCAGGATCGAAACCGTAAGCTCTACGATGACTCCTTAAAGAGTTACTGCCCCTGACGTATGTTTGTTTTATACTATATCTCGAAAACCATTATAGATATGAAGAAAATGTTAATACAAAAAATGATCAGTTACAAAAGATCTACATTTTAGTACCAAGGTCAAAAGTCAGATATCAAGGTCATCCAAAAAGCCCTTAGCAACCGATGGAAAAGTACCTAGCAACCATATATATTTATGTTCAGGATCATATTATAGAGCCATAGAGGTCAAAATGGAAGGTCAAGGGTCAAGGTCATCGAAAAAGTCCTTAGTAACTGACGGAAAAGTACCTAGCAACCATATATATTTATGCTGAGGATCATATTATAGAGCCATAGAGGTCAAAATTGAAGGTCAAGGATCAAGGTCATTGAAAAAGTCCTTAGCAACCGATGGAAAAGTACCTAGCAACCATATATATTTATGCTCAGGATCATATTATAGAGCCATAGAGGTCAAAATGGAAGGTCAAAATCAAGGTCATTGAAAAAGTCCTTAGCAACTGATGGAAAAGTACCTAGCAACCATATATATTTCTGTTCAGAATCCTGTTTTAGAGCTGTAGAGGTGAAAATGGAAGGTCAAGGGTCAAGGTCAATGAAAAAGTCCTTAGCAACCGATAGAAAAGTACCTAGCAACCATATATATTTATGTTCAGGACCCTATTTTAGAGCTGTAGAGATCAAAATGGAAGGTCATGGTCAAGGTCATAGAAAAAGTCATTAGCAACCGATGTAAAAGTACCTAGCAACCATATATATCTATGTTCAGGAACCTCTTTCAGAGCTGTAGAGGTCAAATCAAAGGTCAATGGTCAAGGTCATGGTGACAGAGTCCTATATTTTGACTAATATCCTTAGCAACTGAGGATTAAAAGGTCAATTTGACACGGGAAAGACCTTGCAATTGTTCTCTGAACAATTGTCTTTTTAATTATTATTATTGTTCTTCTTTTCTGCCATCAATTGACGAAAAGTGTCTTGACATATCTTTTCGATACTTGGTACCATTATTTGGTCATACCGGTACTCGCCTTGACCGACCCTGTGAAACCGATCTATTTTTAGTAACGGAGTTATCTGCCCCAGACCGGAAAACCTTGTGCGCAGATCTCCTCCTAAACCATAACCGGTATCAAAAATCTGAAGTGTGGAAAATGTCGCTGGACTCCTGGCAACATGTCATCACGCAAAAAAATAAATTTCGATCAACTTCCTGGTTACGCGTTTTTGACTCGAAAAGTGTCGCGACTCGTCAAATTTTTTTCTTCAAAACGGTAAGTCCTAGAGACTTGGGACCTTCACCAATCATCCTGGATGACATATGTTGCATTCAAAAATGTCAAGGTCAAAGGTCAAATCTCAAGGTCAGAGGTCATGGTACACCTTGTTATCAGGTTAACTCAAAAACCATACAAAATTTAAGCAGACATGTAATGGGAAAAATACTTGTCTAATTTAGACCTTTATTTGATATAAAGGGTCGAACCCTGTACGACAAACGGTTTTCGAGTTATAGCCCTTAACGCGTTTCGGCTAAATGGTTTTTGGCCTATAACTTGAAAATGGTTCGAGATAACATAGTAAACATATGGGTTATTGGTGACCGTCAACTTATTCCCTTCAATTTAAAATCAAACTCGATTGGCTAATGGCGGCCATTTTCAAAATGGCCGACACTGTAAACAATTTTTGTGGAAAAGCACGTAAACCGTACAAAATTGAAGCAGACAATACATGGGAAAATTGTTCGTCACGTCGAAATCTACAAAAAAGTCTTCAGGACCAAAACCGTAAGTTCTACGATGACTCCTTAAAGAGTTACTGCCCCTGACGTATGTTTGTTTTATACTATATCTCGAAAACCATTATAGATATGAAGAAAATGTTAATACAAAAAAAGATCAGTTACAAAAGATCTACATTTTAGTACCAAGGTCAAAAGTCAGATATCAAGGTCATCCAAAAAGCCCTTAGCAACCGATGGAAAAGTACCTAGCAACCATATATATTTATGTTCAGGATCATATTATAGAGCCATAGAGGTCAAAATGGAAGGTCAAGGGTCAAGGTCATCGAAAAAGTCCTTAGTAACCGACGGAAAAGTACCTAGCAACCATATATATTTATGCTGAGGATCATATTATAGAGCCATAGAGGTCAAAATTGAAGGTCAAGGATCAAGGTCATTGAAAAAGTCCTTAGCAACCGATGGAAAAGTACCTAGCAACCATATATATTTATGCTCAGGATCATATTATAGAGCCATAGAGGTCAAAATGGAAGGTCAAAATCAAGGTCATTGAAAAAGTCCTTAGCAACCGATGGAAAAGTACCTAGCAACCATATATATTTCTGTTCAGAATACTGTTTTAGAGCTGTAGAGGTGAAAATGGAAGGTCAAGGGTCAAGGTCAATGAAAAAGTCCTTAGCAACCGATAGAAAAGTACCTAGCAACCATATATATTTATGTTCAGGACCCTATTTTAGAGCTGTAGAGATCAAAATGGAAGGTCATGGTCAAGGTCATAGAAAAAGTCATTAGCAACCGATGTAAAAGTACCTAGCAACCATATATATCTATGTTCAGGAACCTCTTTCAGAGCTGTAGAGGTCAAATCAAAGGTCAATGGTCAAGGTCATGGTGACAGAGTCCTATATTTTGACTAATATCCTTAGCAACTGAGGATTAAAAGGTCAATTTGACACGGGAAAGACCTTGCAATTGTTCTCTGAACAATTGTCTTTTTAATTAAGGTCTTTCCCACTACAGTGGAAAGACCTTACTGTATTTCTTCTGATTATTATTATTATTATTGTTCTTCTTTTCTGCCATCAATTGACGAAAAGTGTCTTGACATATCTTTTCGATACTTGGTACCATTATTTGGTCATACCGGTACTCGCCTTGACCAACCCTGTAAAACTGATCTATTTTTAGTAACGGAGTTATCTGCCCCAGACCGGAAAACCTTGTGCTCAGATCTCCTCCTAAACCATAACCGGTATCAAAAATCTGAAGTGTGGAAAATGTCGCTGGACACCTGGCAACATGTCATCACGCAAAAAAAAAAATTTCGATCAACTTCCTGGTTACGGGTTTTTGACTCGAAAAGTGTCGCGACTCGTCAAATTTTTTTCTTCAAAACGGTAAGTCCTAGAGACTTGGGACCTTTACCAATCATCCTGGATGACATATGTTGCATTCAAAAATGTCAAGGTCAAAGGTCAAATCTCAAGGTCAGAGGTCATGGTACACCTTGTTATCAGGTTAACTCAAAAACCATACAAAATTTAAGCAGACATGTAATGGGGAAAATACTTGTCTAATTTAGACCTTTATTTCATATAAAGGGTCGAACCCTGTACGACAAACGGTTTTCGAGTTATAGCCCTTAACGCATTTCGGCTAAATGGTTTTTGGCCTATAACTTGAAAATGGTTCGAGATAACATAGTAAACATATGGGTTTTTGGTGACCGTCAACTTATTCCCTTCAATTTAAAATCAAACTTGATTGGCTAATGGCGGCCATTTTCAAAATGGCCGACACCGTAAACAGTTTTTATGAAATAACACTTAAACCGTACAAAATTGAAGCGGACAATACATGGGAAAAATGTTCGCCATGTCGAAATCTACAAAAAATGTTTCAGGTGCGAAAGCGCAAAACTTGTCGTTTTTGAGTTATCGCACTTGATTCGTATTTTGAAAATGATTTTTTGTTTAAAACTTTTTAACCATAAAAGATGGTGAATGAAACATTGGGTTCATTTGAAAGAGAATTAAAAGACCTACAATTTGAGCCCAAACAGTGCATGATTCGGTTGATTGGTTTCAAAATGGCGGCCAAAAACATATCATAAACTGCATTATTTACCAATAACTTTTAAACCGTTGCACATTATATAGTAAACATGTATACTTAAATGAATCAGTATGCAAAGACCTACAATTTGAGTCAAAGGTCATGGGTCAAGGTCATTCCCTAGCAACAAGGTAACGTTTATGAAAAGTCCATAGCAACCATATGTATTCTTAACCAACACTACCTTCTGAGTTTAGAATTAAGTTTTATAAGCGGAAGTGACCTTCTGTCCATAGCAACCGACAAAGTCCTTAACAACCATACTTTTTCTGACACTAGGCCCCTTGATCTTTATTCTGGAACCTATATGATAACTATTGGCAACATTTTATCGTAAACAAAATGACTCAATTGTCTCAAGTATTTGTATAGGACACCATAACACTAACTAGAGACGGGGAAAGACCTCACATTTGTTCTCTGAACAAATGACTTTTTATTAAGGTCTTTCCCACTACAGTGGAAAGACCTTACTGTATTTCTTCTGATTATTATTGTTCTTCTTTTCTGCCATCAATTGACGAAAAGTGTCTTGACATATCTTTTCGATACTTGGTACCATTATTTGGTCATACCGGTACTCGCCTTGACCGACCCTGTGAAACCGATCTATTTTTAGTAACGGAGTTATCTGCCCCAGACCGGAAAACCTTGTGCACAGATCTCCTCCTAAACCATAACCTGTATCAAAAATCTGAAGTGTGGAAAATGTTGCTGGGCTCCTGGCAACATGTCATCACTCAAAAAAAAATTTCGATCAACTTCCTGGTTACGCGTTTTTGACTCGAAAAGTGTCGCGACTCGTCAAATTTTTTTCTTCAAAACGGTAAGTCCTAGAGACTTGGGACCTTCACCAATCATCCTGGATGACATATGTTGCATTCAAAAATGTCAAGGTCAAAGGTCAAATCTCAAGGTCAGAGGTCATGGTACACCTTGTTATCAGGTTAACTCAAAAACCATACAAAATTTAAGCAGACATGTAATGGGGAAAAATACTTGTCTAATTTAGACCTTTATTTCCTATAAAGGGTCGAACCCTGTACGACAAACGGTTTTCGAGTTATAGCCCTTAATGCGTTTCGGCTAAATGGTTTTTGGCCTATAACTTGAAAATGGTTCGAGATAACATAGTAAACATATGGGTTATTGGTGACCGTCAACTTATTCCCTTCAATTTAAAATCAAACTTGATTGGCCAATGGCGGCCATTTTCAAAATGGCCGACACTGTAAACAGTTTTTGTAGAAAAACACGTAAACCGTACAAAATTGAAGCAGACAATACATGGGAAAATTGTTCGTCACGTCGAAATCTACAAAAAAGTCTTCAGGACCGAAACCGTAAAACTTGTCGTTTTTGAGTTATTGCACTTGATTCGTATGTTAAAACTGGTTTTTTGCTTATAACTTTTAAACCGTAACAGATACTATAATAAACATGTATACTTAAAATGTTCCTTTTGTAAAAACCTACAATTTGAGTCCAAGAAGTGAATGATTCGGTTGATTGGTTTCAAAATGGCGGTCAAAACAAGTTTCGCAAAACATGTTTTTTGCCAATAACTTGAAAACCGTATTAGATAGTATAGTAAACATGTATACTTAAATGAATCAGTATGCAAAGACCTACAATTTGAGTCAAAGGTCAAAGATCATGGGTCAAGGTCATTCCCTAGCAACAAGGTAACGTTTATGAAAAGTCCATAGCAACCATATGTATTCTTAACCAACACTACCTTCTGAGTTTACAATTAAGTTTTATAACCGGAAGTGACCTTCTGTCCATAGCAACCGACAAAGTCCTTAACCACCATACTTTTTCTGACACTAGGCCCCTTGATCTTTATTCTGGAACCTATATGATAACTATTGGCAACATTTTATCGTAAACAAAATGACTCAATTGTCTTAAGTATTTGTATAGGACACCATAACACTAACAAGAGACGGGGAAAGACCTCACATTTGTTCTCTGAACAAATGACTTTTTAATTATTATTGTTCTTCTTTTCTGCCATCAATTGACGAAAAGTGTCTTGACATATCTTTTCGATACTTGGTACCATTATTTGGTCATACCGGTACTCGCCTTGACCGACCCTGTGAAACCGATCTATTTTTAGTAACGGAGTTATCTGCCCCAGACCGGAAAACCTTGTGCACAGATCTCCTCCTAAACCATAAACGGTATCAAAAATCTGAAGTGTGGAAAATGTCGCTGGACTCCTGGCAACATGTCATCACGCAAAAAAATAAATTTCGATCAACTTTCTGGTTACGCGTTTTTGACTCGAAAAGTGTCGCGACTCGTCAAATTTTTTTCTTCAAAACGGTAAGTCCTAGAGACTTGGGACCTTCACCAATCATCCTGGATGACATATGTTGCATTCAAAAATGTCAAGGTCAAAGGTCAAATCTCAAGGTCAGAGGTCATGGTACACCTTGTTATCAGGTTAACTCAAAAACCATACAAAATTTAAGCAGACATGTAATGGGGAAAATACTTGTCTAATTTAGACCTTTATTTCATATAAGGGTCGAACCCTGTACGACAAACGGTTTTCGAGTTATAGCTCTTAACGCGTTTCGGCTAAATGGTTTTTGGCCTATAACTTGAAAATGGTTCGAGATAACATAGTAAACATATGGGTTATTGGTGACCGTCAACTTATTCCCTTTAATTTAAAATCAAACTTGATTGGCTAATGGCGGCCATTTTCAAAATGGCCGACACCGTAAACAGTTTTTATGAAATAACACTTAAACCGTACAAAATTGAAGCGGACAATACATGGGAAAAATGTTTGCCATGTCGAAATCTACAAAAAATGTTTCAGGTGCGAAAGTGCAAAACTTGTCGTTTTTGAGTTATCGCACTTGATTCGTATTTTGAAAATGATTTTTTGTTTATAACTTTTTAACCATAAAAGATGGTGAATGAAACATTGGTTCATTTGAAAGAGAATTAAAAGACCTACAATTTGAGCCCAAACAGTGCATGATTCGGTTGATTGGTTTCAAAATGGCGGCCAAAAACATATCATAAACTGCATTATTTACCAATAACTTTTAAACCGTTGCACATTATATAGTAAACATGTATACTTAAATGAATCAGTATGCAAAGACCTACAATTTGAGTCAAAGGTCATGGGTCAAGGTCATTCCCTAGCAACAAGGTAACGTTTATGAAAAGTCCATAGCAACCATATGTATTCTTAACCAACACTACCTTCTGAGTTTAGAATTAAGTTTTGTAACCGGAAGTGACCTTCTGTCCATAGCAACCGACAAAGTCCTTAACAACCATACTTTTTCTGACACTAGGCCCCTTGATCTTTATTCTGGAACCTATATGATAACTATTGGCAACATTTTATCGTAAACAAAATGACTCAATTGTCTTAAGTATTTGTATAGGACACCATAACACTAACTAGAGACGGGGAAAGACCTCACATTTGTTCTCTGAACAAATGACTTTTTAATTAAGGTCTTTCCCACTACAGTGGAAAGACCTTACTGTATTTCTTCTGATTATTATTATTGTTCTTCTTTTCTGCCATCAATTGACGAAAAGTGTCTTGACATATCTTTTCGATACTTGGTACCATTATTTGGTCATACCGGTACTCGCCTTGACCGACCCTGTGAAACCGATCTATTTTTAGTAACGGAGTTATCTGCCCCAGACCGAAAAACCTTGTGCACAGATCTCCTCCTAAACCATAACCTGTATCAAAAATCTGAAGTGTGGAAAATGTTGCTGGACTCCTGGCAACATGTCATCACTCAAAAAAAAAAATTTCGATCAACTTCCTGGTTACGCGTTTTTGACTCGAAAAGTGTCGCGACTCGTCAAATTTTTTTCTTCAAAACGGTAAGTCCTAGAGACTTGGGACCTTCACCAATCATCCTGGATGACATATGTTGCATTCAAAAATGTCAAGGTCAAAGGTCAAATCTCAAGGTCAGAGGTCATGGTACACCTTGTTATCAGGTTAACTCAAAAACCATACAAAATTTAAGCAGACATGTAATGGGAAAAATACTTGTCTAATTTAGACCTTTATTTCATATAAAGGGTCGAACCCTGTACGACAAACGGTTTTCGAGTTATAGCCCTTAACGCGTTTCGGCTGAATGGTTTTTGGCCTATAACTTGAAAATGGTTCGAGATAACATAGTAAACATATGGGTTATTGGTGACCGTCAACTTATTCCCTTCAATTTAAAATCAAACTTGATTGGCTAATGGCGGCCATTTTCAAAATGGCCGACATTGTAAACAGTTTTTGTAGAAAAACACGTAAACCGTACAAAATTGAAGCAGACAATACATGGGAAAATTGTTTGTCACGTCGAAATCTACAAAAAAGTCTTCAGGACCGAAACCGTAAAACTTGTCGTTTTTGAGTTATTGCACTTGATTCGTATGTTAAAACTGGTTTTTTTGCTTATAACTTTTAAACCGTAACAGATACTATAATAAACATGTATACTTAAAATGTTCCTTTTGTAAAAACCTACAATTTGAGTCCAAGAAGTGAATGATTCGGTTGAACAGTTTCAAAATGGCGGTCAAAACAAGTTTCGCAAAACATGTTTTTTGCCAATAACTTGAAAACCGTATTAGATAGTATAGTAAACATGAATACTTAAATGAATCAGTATGCAAAGACCTACAATTTGAGTCAAAGGTCAAAGATCATGGGTCAAGGTCATTCCCTAGCAACAAGGTAACGTTTATGAAAAGTCCATAGCAACCATATGTATTCTTAACCAACACTACCTTCTGAGTTTAGAATTAAGTTTTATAACCGGAAGTGACCTTCTGTCCATAGCAACCGACAAAGTCCTTAACAACCATACTTTTTCTGACACTAGGCCCCTTGATCTTTATTCTGGAACCTATATGATAACTATTGGCAACATTTTATCGTAAACAAAATGACTCAATTGTCTTAAGTATTTGTATAGGGCACAATAACACTAACTAGAGACGGGGAAAGACCTCACATTTGTTCTCTGAACAAATGACTTTTTAATTATTATTATTATTATTATTGTTCTTCTTTTCTGCCATCAATTGACGAAAAGTGTCTTGACATATCTTTTCGATACTTGGTACCATTATTTGGTCATAACGGTACTCGCCTTGACCGACCCTGTGAAACCGATCTATTTTTAGTAACGGAGTTATCTGCCCCAGACCGGAAAACCTTGTGCACAGATCTCCTCCTAAACCATAACCGGTATCAAAAATCTGAAGTGTGGAAAATGTCGCTGGACTCCTGGCAACATGTCATCACGCAAAAAAAAAATTTCGATCAACTTCCTGGTTACGCGTTTTTGACTCGAAAAGTGTCGCGACTCGTCAAATTTTTTTCTTCAAAACGGTAAGTCCTAGAGACTTGGGACCTTCACCAATCATCCTGGATGACATATGTTGCATTCAAAAATGTCAAGGTCAAAGGTCAAATCTCAAGGTCAGAGGTCATGGTACACCTTGTTATCAGGTTAACTCAGAAACCATACAAAATTTAAGCAGACATGTAATGGGGAAAATACTTGTCTAATTTAGACCTTTATTTCATGTAAAGGGTCGAACCCTGTACGACAAACGGTTTTCGAGTTATAGCCCTTAACGCGTTTCGGCTAAATGGTTTTTGGCCTATAACTTGAAAATGGTTCGAGATAACATAGTAAACATATGGGTTATTGGTGACCGTCAAGTTATTCCCTTCAATTTAAAATCAAACTTGATTGGCTAATGGCGGCCATTTTCAAAATGGCCGACACTGTAAACAGTTTTTGTAGAAAAACACGTAAACCGTACAAAATTGAAGCAGACAATACATGGGAAAATTGTTCGTCACGTCGAAATCTACAAAAAAGTCTTCAGGACCAAAACCGTAAAACTTGTCGTTTTTGAGTTATTGCACTTGATTCGTATGTTAAAACTGGTTTTTTGCTTATAACTTTTAAACTGTAACAGATACTATAATAAACATGTATACTTAAAATGTTCCTTTTGTAAAAACCTACAATTTGAGTCCAAGAAGTGTATGATTCGGTTGAACAGTTTCAAAATGGCGGTCAAAACAGGTTTCGCAAAACATGTTTTTTGCCAATAACTTGAAAACCGTATTAGATAGTATAGTAAACATGTATACTTAAATGAATCAGTATGCAAAGACCTATAATTTGAGTCAAAGGTCAAAGGTAATGGGTCAAGGTCATTCCCTAGCAACAAGGTAACGTTAATGAAAAGTCCATAGCAACCATATGTATTCTTAACCAACACTACCTTCTGAGTTTAGAATTAAGTTTTATAACCGGAAGTGACCTTCTGTCCATAGCAACCGACAAAGTCCTTAACAACCATACTTTTTCTGACACTAGGCCCCTTGATCTTTATTCTGGAACCTATATGATAACTATTGGCAACATTTTATCGTAAACAAAATGACTCAATTGTCTTAAGTATTTGTATAGGACACCATAACACTAACTAGAGACGGGGAAAGACCTCACATTTGTTCTCTGAACAAATGACTTTTTAATTATTAAGGTCTTTCCCACTACAGTGGAAAGACCTTACTGTATTTCTTCTGATTATTTAAGGTCTTTCCCACTACAGTGGAAAGACCTTACTGTATTTCTTCTGATTATTATTATTAAGGTCTTTCCCACTACAGTGGAAAGACCTTACTGTATTTCTTCTGATTATTATTAAGGTCTTTCCCACTACAGTGGAAAGACCTTACTGTATTTCTTCTGATTATTATTATTATTATTGTTCTTCTTTTCTGCCATCAATTGACGAAAAGTGTCTTGACATATCTTTTCGATACTTGGTACCATTATTTGGTCATACCGGTACTCGCCTTGACCAACCCTGTAAAACTGATCTATTTTTAGTAACGGAGTTATCTGCCCCAGACCGGAAAACCTTGTGCTCAGATCTCCTCCTAAACCATAACCGGTATCAAAAATCTGAAGTGTGGAAAATGTCGCTGGACACCTGGCAACATGTCATCACGCAAAAAAAAAAATTTCGATCAACTTCCTGGTTACGGGTTTTTGACTCGAAAAGTGTCGCGACTCGTCAAATTTTTTTCTTCAAAACGGTAAGTCCTAGAGACTTGGGACCTTTACCAATCATCCTGGATGACATATGTTGCATTCAAAAATGTCAAGGTCAAAGGTCAAATCTCAAGGTCAGAGGTCATGGTACACCTTGTTATCAGGTTAACTCAAAAACCATACAAAATTTAAGCAGACATGTAATGGGGAAAATACTTGTCTAATTTAGACCTTTATTTCATATAAAGGGTCGAACCCTGTACGACAAACGGTTTTCGAGTTATAGCCCTTAACGCATTTCGGCTAAATGGTTTTTGGCCTATAACTTGAAAATGGTTCGAGATAACATAGTAAACATATGGGTTTTTGGTGACCGTCAACTTATTCCCTTCAATTTAAAATCAAACTTGATTGGCTAATGGCGGCCATTTTCAAAATGGCCGACACCGTAAACAGTTTTTATGAAATAACACTTAAACCGTACAAAATTGAAGCGGACAATACATGGGAAAAATGTTCGCCATGTCGAAATCTACAAAAAATGTTTCAGGTGCGAAAGCGCAAAACTTGTCGTTTTTGAGTTATCGCACTTGATTCGTATTTTGAAAATGATTTTTTGTTTAAAACTTTTTAACCATAAAAGATGGTGAATGAAACATTGGGTTCATTTGAAAGAGAATTAAAAGACCTACAATTTGAGCCCAAACAGTGCATGATTCGGTTGATTGGTTTCAAAATGGCGGCCAAAAACATATCATAAACTGCATTATTTACCAATAACTTTTAAACCGTTGCACATTATATAGTAAACATGTATACTTAAATGAATCAGTATGCAAAGACCTACAATTTGAGTCAAAGGTCATGGGTCAAGGTCATTCCCTAGCAACAAGGTAACGTTTATGAAAAGTCCATAGCAACCATATGTATTCTTAACCAACACTACCTTCTGAGTTTAGAATTAAGTTTTATAAGCGGAAGTGACCTTCTGTCCATAGCAACCGACAAAGTCCTTAACAACCATACTTTTTCTGACACTAGGCCCCTTGATCTTTATTCTGGAACCTATATGATAACTATTGGCAACATTTTATCGTAAACAAAATGACTCAATTGTCTCAAGTATTTGTATAGGACACCATAACACTAACTAGAGACGGGGAAAGACCTCACATTTGTTCTCTGAACAAATGACTTTTTATTAAGGTCTTTCCCACTACAGTGGAAAGACCTTACTGTATTTCTTCTGATTATTATTGTTCTTCTTTTCTGCCATCAATTGACGAAAAGTGTCTTGACATATCTTTTCGATACTTGGTACCATTATTTGGTCATACCGGTACTCGCCTTGACCGACCCTGTGAAACCGATCTATTTTTAGTAACGGAGTTATCTGCCCCAGACCGGAAAACCTTGTGCACAGATCTCCTCCTAAACCATAACCTGTATCAAAAATCTGAAGTGTGGAAAATGTTGCTGGGCTCCTGGCAACATGTCATCACTCAAAAAAAAATTTCGATCAACTTCCTGGTTACGCGTTTTTGACTCGAAAAGTGTCGCGACTCGTCAAATTTTTTTCTTCAAAACGGTAAGTCCTAGAGACTTGGGACCTTCACCAATCATCCTGGATGACATATGTTGCATTCAAAAATGTCAAGGTCAAAGGTCAAATCTCAAGGTCAGAGGTCATGGTACACCTTGTTATCAGGTTAACTCAAAAACCATACAAAATTTAAGCAGACATGTAATGGGGAAAAATACTTGTCTAATTTAGACCTTTATTTCCTATAAAGGGTCGAACCCTGTACGACAAACGGTTTTCGAGTTATAGCCCTTAATGCGTTTCGGCTAAATGGTTTTTGGCCTATAACTTGAAAATGGTTCGAGATAACATAGTAAACATATGGGTTATTGGTGACCGTCAACTTATTCCCTTCAATTTAAAATCAAACTTGATTGGCCAATGGCGGCCATTTTCAAAATGGCCGACACTGTAAACAGTTTTTGTAGAAAAACACGTAAACCGTACAAAATTGAAGCAGACAATACATGGGAAAATTGTTCGTCACGTCGAAATCTACAAAAAAGTCTTCAGGACCGAAACCGTAAAACTTGTCGTTTTTGAGTTATTGCACTTGATTCGTATGTTAAAACTGGTTTTTTGCTTATAACTTTTAAACCGTAACAGATACTATAATAAACATGTATACTTAAAATGTTCCTTTTGTAAAAACCTACAATTTGAGTCCAAGAAGTGAATGATTCGGTTGATTGGTTTCAAAATGGCGGTCAAAACAAGTTTCGCAAAACATGTTTTTTGCCAATAACTTGAAAACCGTATTAGATAGTATAGTAAACATGTATACTTAAATGAATCAGTATGCAAAGACCTACAATTTGAGTCAAAGGTCAAAGATCATGGGTCAAGGTCATTCCCTAGCAACAAGGTAACGTTTATGAAAAGTCCATAGCAACCATATGTATTCTTAACCAACACTACCTTCTGAGTTTACAATTAAGTTTTATAACCGGAAGTGACCTTCTGTCCATAGCAACCGACAAAGTCCTTAACCACCATACTTTTTCTGACACTAGGCCCCTTGATCTTTATTCTGGAACCTATATGATAACTATTGGCAACATTTTATCGTAAACAAAATGACTCAATTGTCTTAAGTATTTGTATAGGACACCATAACACTAACAAGAGACGGGGAAAGACCTCACATTTGTTCTCTGAACAAATGACTTTTTAATTATTATTGTTCTTCTTTTCTGCCATCAATTGACGAAAAGTGTCTTGACATATCTTTTCGATACTTGGTACCATTATTTGGTCATACCGGTACTCGCCTTGACCGACCCTGTGAAACCGATCTAATTTTAGTAACGGAGTTATCTGCCCCAGACCGGAAAACCTTGTGCGCAGATCTCCTCCTAAACCATAACCGGTATCAAAAATCTGAAGTGTGGAAAATGTCGCTGGACTCCTGGCAACATGTCATCACGCAAAAAAAAAAATTTCGATCAACTTCCTGGTTACGCGTTTTTGACTCGAAAAGTGTCGCGACTCGTCAAATTTTTTTCTTCAAAACGGTAAGTCCTAGAGACTTGGGACCTTCACCAATCATCCTGGATGACATATGTTGCATTCAAAAATGTCAAGGTCAAAGGTCAAATCTCAAGGTCAGAGGTCATGGTACACCTTGTTATCAGGTTAACTCAAAAACCATACAAAATTTAAGCAGACATGTAATGGGAAAAATACTTGTCTAATTTAGACCTTTATTTCATATAAAGGGTCGAACCCTGTACGACAAACGGTTTTCGAGTTATAGCCCTTAACGCGTTTCGGCTAAATGGTTTTTGGCCTATAACTTGAAAATGGTTCGAGATAACATTGTAAACATATGGGTTATTGGTGACCGTCAACTTATTCCCTTCAATTTAAAATCAAACTTGATTGGCTAATGGCGGCTATTTTCAAAATGGCCGACACTGTAAACAGTTTTTGTAGAAAAACATGTAAACCGTACAAAATTGAAGCAGACAATACATGGGAAAATTGTTCGTCACGTCGAAATCTACAAAAAAGTCTTAGGACCGAAACCGTAAAACTTGTCGTTTTTGAGTTATTGCACTTGATTCGTATGTTAAAACTGTTTTTTTGCTTATAACTTTTAAACCGTAACAGATACTATAATAAACATGTATACTTAAAATGTTCCTTTTGTAAAAACCTACAATTTGAGTCCAAGAAGTGTATGATTCGGTTGAACAGTTTCAAAATGGCGGTCAAAACAAGTTTCGCAAAACATGTTTTTTGCCAATAACTTGAAAACCGTATTAGATAGTATAGTAAACATGTATACTTAAATGAATCAGTATGCAAAGACCTACAATTTGAGTCAAAGGTCAAAGGTCATGGGTCAAGGTCATTCCCTAGCAACAAGGTAACGTTTATGAAAAGTCCATAGCAACCATATGTATTCTTAACCAACACTACCTTCTGAGTTTAGAATTAAGTTTTATAACCGGAAGTGACCTTCTGTCCATAGCAACCGACAAAGTCCTTAACAACCATACTTTTTCTGACACTAGGCCCCTTGATCTTTATTCTGGAACCTATATGATAACTATTGGCAACATTTTATCGTAAACAAAATGACTCAGTTGTCTTAAGTATTTGTATAGGACACCATAACACTAACTAGAGACGGGGAAAGACCTCACATTTGTTCTCTGAACAAATGACTTTTTAATTAAGGTCTTTCCCACTACAGTGGAAAGACCTTACTGTATTTCTTCTGATTATTATTATTATTATTGTTCTTCTTTTCTGCCATCAATTGACGAAAAGTGTCTTGACATATCTTTTCGATACTTGGTACCATTATTTGGTCATACCGGTACTCGCCTTGACCGACCCTGTGAAACCGATCTATTTTTAGTAACGGAGTTATCTGCCCCAGACCGGAAAACCTTGTGCACAGATCTCCTCCTAAACCATAAACGGTATCAAAAATCTGAAGTGTGGAAAATGTCGCTGGACTCCTGGCAACATGTCATCACGCAAAAAAATAAATTTCGATCAACTTTCTGGTTACGCGTTTTTGACTCGAAAAGTGTCGCGACTCGTCAAATTTTTTTCTTCAAAACGGTAAGTCCTAGAGACTTGGGACCTTCACCAATCATCCTGGATGACATATGTTGCATTCAAAAATGTCAAGGTCAAAGGTCAAATCTCAAGGTCAGAGGTCATGGTACACCTTGTTATCAGGTTAACTCAAAAACCATACAAAATTTAAGCAGACATGTAATGGGGAAAATACTTGTCTAATTTAGACCTTTATTTCATATAAAGGGTCGAACCCTGTACGACAAACGGTTTTCGAGTTATAGCTCTTAACGCGTTTCGGCTAAATGGTTTTTGGCCTATAACTTGAAAATGGTTCGAGATAACATAGTAAACATATGGGTTATTGGTGACCGTCAACTTATTCCCTTCAATTTAAAATCAAACTTGATTGGCTAATGGCGGCCATTTTCAAAATGGCCGACACCGTAAACAGTTTTTATGAAATAACACTTAAACCGTACAAAATTGAAGCGGACAATACATGGGAAAAATGTTTGCCATGTCGAAATCTACAAAAAATGTTTCAGGTGCGAAAGTGCAAAACTTGTCGTTTTTGAGTTATCGCACTTGATTCGTATTTTGAAAATGATTTTTTGTTTATAACTTTTTAACCATAAAAGATGGTGAATGAAACATTGGTTCATTTGAAAGAGAATTAAAAGACCTACAATTTGAGCCCAAACAGTGCATGATTCGGTTGATTGGTTTCAAAATGGCGGCCAAAAACATATCATAAACTGCATTATTTACCAATAACTTTTAAACCGTTGCACATTATATAGTAAACATGTATACTTAAATGAATCAGTATGCAAAGACCTACAATTTGAGTCAAAGGTCATGGGTCAAGGTCATTCCCTAGCAACAAGGTAACGTTTATGAAAAGTCCATAGCAACCATATGTATTCTTAACCAACACTACCTTCTGAGTTTAGAATTAAGTTTTGTAACCGGAAGTGACCTTCTGTCCATAGCAACCGACAAAGTCCTTAACAACCATACTTTTTCTGACACTAGGCCCCTTGATCTTTATTCTGGAACCTATATGATAACTATTGGCAACATTTTATCGTAAACAAAATGACTCAATTGTCTTAAGTATTTGTATAGGACACCATAACACTAACTAGAGACGGGGAAAGACCTCACATTTGTTCTCTGAACAAATGACTTTTTAATTAAGGTCTTTCCCACTACAGTGGAAAGACCTTACTGTATTTCTTTTGATTATTATTATTATTATTATTATTAAGGTCTTTCCCACTACAGTGGAAAGACCTTACTGTATTTCTTCTGATTATTATTATTGTTCTTCTTTTCTGCCATCAATTGACGAAAAGTGTCTTGACATATCTTTTCGATACTTGGTACCATTATTTGGTCATACAGGTACTCGCCTTGACCGACCCTGTGAAACCGATCTATTTTTAGTAACGGAGTTATCTGCCCCAGACCGGAAAACCTTGTGCACAGATCTCCTCCTAAACCATAACCGGTATCAAAAATCTGAAGTGTGGAAAATGTTGCTGGACTCCTGGCAACATGTCATCACTCCAAAAAAAAAATTTCGATCAACTTCCTGGTTACGCGTTTTTGACTCGAAAAGTGTCGCGACTCATCAAATTTTTTTATTCAAAACGGTAAGTCCTAGAGACTTGGGACCTTCACCAATCATCCTGGATGACATATGTTGCATTCAAAAATGTCAAGGTCAAAGGTCAAATCTCAAGGTCAGAGGTCATGGTACACCTTGTTATCAGGTTAACTCAAAAACCATACAAAATTTAAGCAGACATGTAATGGGAAAAATACTTGTCTAATTTAGACCTTTATTTCATATAAAGGGTCGAACCCTGTACGACAAACGGTTTTCGAGTTATAGCCCTTAACGCGTTTCGGCTAAATGGTTTTTGGCCTATAACTTGAAAATGGTTCGAGATAACATAGTAAACATATGGGTTATTGGTGACTGTCAACTTATTCTCTTCAATTTAAAATCAAACTTGATTGGCTAATGGCGGCCATTTTCAAAATGGCCGACACTGTAAACAGTTTTTGTAGAAAAACACGTAAACCGTACAAAATTGAAGCAGACAATACATGGGAAAATTGTTCGTCACGTCGAAATCTACAAAAAAGTCTTCAGGACCGAAACCGTAAAACTTGTCGTTTTTGAGTTATTGCACTTGATTCGTATGTTAAAACTGGTTTTTTGCTTATAACTTTTAAACCGTAACAGATACTATAATAAACATGTATACTTAAAATGTTCCTTTTGTAAAAACCTAAAATTTGAGTCCAAGAAGTGTATGATTCGGTTGAACAGTTTCAAAATGGCGGTCAAAACAAGTTTCGCAAAACATGTTTTTTGCCAATAACTTGAAAACCGTATTAGATAGTATAGTAAACATGTATACTTAAATGAATCAGTATGCAAAGACCTACAATTTGAGTCAAAGGTCAAAGATAATGGGTCAAGGTCATTCCCTAGCAACAAGGTAACGTTTATGAAAAGTCCATAGCAACCATATGTATTCTTAACCAACACTACCTTCTGAAATTAGAATTAAGTTTTATAACCGGAAGTGACCTTCTGTCCATAGCAACCGACAAAGTCCTTAACAACCATACTTTTTCTGACACTAGGCCCCTTGATCTTTATTCTGGAACCTATATGATAACTATTGGCAACATTTTATCGTAAACAAAATGACTCAATTGTCTTAAGTATTTGTATAGGACACCATAACACTAACTAGAGACGGGGAAAGACCTCACATTTGTTCTCTGAACAAATGACTTTTTAATTATTATTATTGTTCTTCTTTTCTGCCATCAATTGACGAAAAGTGTCTTGACATATCTTTTCGATACTTGGTACCATTATTTGGTCATACTGGTACTCGCCTTGACCGACCCTGTGAAACCGATCTATTTTTAGTAACGGAGTTATCTGCCCCAGACCGGAAAACCTTGTGCACAGATCTCCTCCTAAACCATAACCGGTATCAAAAATCTGAAGTGTGGAAAATGTTGCTGGACTCCTGGCAACATGTCATCACTCAAAAAAAAAAATTTCGATCAACTTCCTGGTTACGCGTTTTTGACTCGAAAAGTGTCGCGACTCGTCAAATTTTTTTCTTCAAAACGGTAAGTCCTAGAGACTTGGGACCTTCACCAATCATCCTGGATGACATATGTTGCATTCAAAAATGTCAAGGTCAAAGGTCAAATCTCAAGGTCAGAGGTCATGGTACACCTTGTTATCAGGTTAACTCAAAAACCATACAAAATTTAAGCAGACATGTAATGGGAAAAATACTTGTCTAGTTTAGACCTTTATTTCATATAAAGGGTCGAACCCTGTACGACAAACGGTTTTCGAGTTATAGCCCTTAACGCGTTTCGGCTAAATGGTTTTTGGCCTATAACTTGAAAATGGTTCGAGATAACATAGTAAACATATGGGTTATTGGTGACCGTCAACTTATTCCCTTCAATTTAAAATCAAACTTGATTGGCTAATGGCGGCCATTTTCAAAATGGCCGACACTGTAAACAGTTTTTGTAGAAAAACACGTAAACCGTACAAAATTGAAGCAGACAATACTTGGAAAAATTGTTCGTCACGTCGAAATCTACAAAAAAGTCTTCAGGACCGAAACCGTAAAACTTGTCGTTTTTGAGTTATTGCACTTGATTCGTATGTTAAAACTGGTTTTTTGCTTATAACTTTTAAACCGTGATAGATACTATAATAGACATGAATACTTAAAATGTTCCTTTTGTAAAAACCTACAATTTGAGTCCAAGAAGTGTATGATTCGGTTGAACAGTTTCAAAATGGCGGTCAAAACAAGTTTCGCAAAACATGTTTTTTGCCAATAACTTGAAAACCGTATTAGATAGTATAGTAAACATGTATACTTAAATGAATCAGTATGCAAAGACCTACAATTTGAGTCAAAGGTCAAAGATCATGGGTCAAGGTCATTCCCTAGCAACAAGGTAACGTTTATGAAAAGTCCATAGCAACCATATGTATTCTTAACCAACACTACCTTCTGAGTTTAGAATTAAGTTTTATAACCGGAAGTGACCTTCTGTCCATAGCAACCGACAAAGTCCTTAACAACCATACTTTTTCTGACACTAGGCTCCTTGATCTTTATTCTGGAACCTATATGATAACTATTGGCCACATTTTATCGTAAACAAAATGACTCAATTGTCTTAAGTATTTGTATAGGGCACAATAACACTAACTAGAGACGGGGAAAGACCTCACATTTGTTCTCTGAACAAATGACTTTTTAATTATTATTGTTCTTCTTTTCTGCCATCAATTGACGAAAAGTGTCTTGACATATCTTTTCGATACTTGGTACCATTATTTGGTCATACCGGTACTCGCCTTGACCGACCCTGTGAAACCGATCTATTTTTAGTAACGGAGTTATCTGCCCCAGACCGGAAAACCTTGTGCGCAGATCTCCTCCTAAACCATAACCGGTATCAAAAATCTGAAGGGTGGAAAATGTCGCTGGACTCCTGGCAACATGTCATCACGCAAAAAAAAAAATTTCGATCAACTTCCTGGTTACGCGTTTTTGACTCGAAAAGTGTCGCGACTCGTCAAATTTTTTTCTTCAAAACGGTAAGTCCTAGAGACTTGGGACCTTCACCAATCATCCTGGATGACATATGTTGCATTCAAAAATGTCAAGGTCAAAGGTCAAATCTCAAGGTCAGAGGTCATGGTACACCTTGTTATCAGGTTAACTCAAAAACCATACAAAATTTAAGCAGACATGTGATGGGGAAAATACTTGTCTAATTTAGACCTTTATTTCATATAAAGGGTCAAACCCTGTACGACAAACGGTTTTCGAGTTATAGCCCTTAACGCGTTTCGGCTAAATGGTTTTTGGCCTATAACTTGAAAATGGTTCGAGATAACATAGTAAACATATGGGTTATTGGTGACCGTCAACTTATTCCCTTCAATTTAAAATCAAACTTGATTGGCTAATGGCGGCCATTTTCAAAATGGCCGACACCGTAAACAGTTTTTGTAGAAAAACACTTAAACCGTACAAAATTGAAGCAGACAATACATGGGAAAATTGTTCGTCACGTCGAAATCTACAAAAAAGTCTTCAGGACCGAAACCGTTAAACTTGTCGTTTTTGAGTTATTGCACTTGATTCGTATGTTAAAACTGGTTTTTTGCTTATAACTTTTAAACCATAACAGATAGTATAATAAACATGTATACTTAAAATGTTCCTTTTGTAAAAACCTACAATTTGAGTCCAAGAAGTGTATGATTCGGTTGAACAGTTTCAAAATGGCGGTCAAAACAAGTTTCGCAAAACATGTTTTTTGCCAATAACTTGAAAACCGTATTAGATAGTATAGTAAACATGTATACTTAAATGAATCAGTATGCAAAGACCTACAATTTGAGTCAAAGGTCATGGGTCAAGGTCATTCCCTAGCAACAAGGTAACGTTTATGAAAAGTCCATAGCAACCATATGTGTTCTTAACCAACACTACCTTCTGAGTTTAGAATTAAGTTTTATAACCGGAAGTGACCTTCTGTCCATAGCAACCGACAAAGTCCTTAACAACCATACTTTTTCTGACACTAGGCCCCTTGATCTTTATTCTGGAACCTATATGATAACTATTGGCAACATTTTATCGTAAACAAAATGACTCAATTGTCTCAAGTATTTGTATAGGACACCATAACACTAACTAGAGACGGGGAAAGACCTCACATTTGTTCTCTGAACAAATGACTTTTTAATTAAGGTCTTTCCCACTACAGTGGAAAGACCTTACTGTATTTCTTCTGATTATTAAGGTCTTTCCCACTACAGTGGAAAGACCTTACTGTATTTCTTCTGATTATTATTATTATTATTATTAAGGTCTTTCCCACTACAGTGGAAAGACCTTACTGTATTTCTTCTGATTATTATTATTATTATTATTGTTCTTCTTTTCTGCCATCAATTGACGAAAAGTGTCTTGACATATCTTTTCGATACTTGGTACTATTATTTGGTCATACCGGTACTCGCCTTGACCGACCCTGTGAAACCGATCTATTTTTAGTAACGGAGTTATCTGCCCCAGACCGGAAAACCTTGTGCGCAGATCTCCTCCTAAACCATAACCGGTATCAAAAATCTGAAATGTGGAAAATGTCGCTGGACTCCTGGCAACATGTCATCATGCAAAAAAAAAAATTTCGATCAACTTCCTGGTTACGCGTTTTTGACTCGAAAAGTGTCGCGACTCGTCAAATTTTTTTCTTCAAAACGGTAAGTCCTAGAGACTTGGGACCTTCACCAATCATCCTGGATGACATATGTTGCATTCAAAAATGTCAAGGTCAAAGGTCAAATCTCAAGGTCAGAGGTCATGGTACACCTTGTTATCAGGTTAACTCAAAAACCATACAAAATTTAAGCAGACATGTAATGGGAAAAATACTTGTCTAATTTAGACCTTTATTTCATATAAAGGATCGAACCCTGTACGATAAACGGTTTTCGAGTTATAGCCCTTAACGTGTTTCGGCTAAATGGTTTTTGGCCTATAACTTGAAAATGGTTCGAGATAACATAGTAAACATATGGGTTATTGGTGACCGTCAACTTATTCCCTTCAATTTAAAATCAAACTTAATTGGCTAATGGCGGCCATTTTCAAAATGGCCGACACTGTAAACAGTTTTTGTAGAAAAACATGTAAACCGTACAAAATTGAAGCAGACAATACATGGCAAAATTGTTCGTCATGTCGAAATCTACAAAAAAGTCTTCAAAACCGAAACCGTAAAACTTGTCGTTTTTGAGTTATTGCACTTGATTCGTATGTTAAAACTTGTTTTTGGCTTATAACTTCTAAACCGTAACAGATACTATAATAAACATGTATACTTAAAATGTTCCTTTTGTAAAAACCTACAGTTTGAGTATAAGAAGTGTATGATTCGGTTGAACAGTTACAAAATGGCGGTCAAAACAAGTTTCGCAAAACATGTTTTTTGCCAAGAACTTGAAAACCGTATTAGATAGTATAGTAAACATGTATACTTAAATGAATCAGTATGCAAAGACCTACAATTTGAGCCAAAGGTCAAAGATCATGGATCAACGTCATTCCCTAGCAACAAGGTAACGTTTATGAAAAGTCCATAGCAACCATATGTATTCTTAACCGACACTACCTTCTGAGTTTAGAATTAAGTTTTATAACCGGAAGTGACCTTCTGTCCATAGCAACCGACAAAGTCCTTAACAACCATACTTTTTCTGACACTAGGCCCCTTGATCTTTATTCTGGAACCTATATGATAACTATTGGCAACATTTTATCGTAAACAAAATGACTCAATTGTCTTAAGTATTTGTATAGGACACCATAACACTAACTAGAGACGGGGAAAGACCTCACATTTGTTCTCTGAACAAATGACTTTTTAATTATTATTGTTCTTCTTTTCTGCCATCAATTGACGAAAAGTGTCTTGACATATCTTTTCGATACTTGGTACCATTATTTGGTCATACCGGTACTCGCCTTGACCGACCCTGTGAAACCGATCTAATTTTAGTAACGGAGTTATCTGCCCCAGACCGGAAAACCTTGTGCACAGATCTCCTCCTAAACCATAACCGGTATCAAAAATCTGAAGTGTGGAAAATGTCGCTGGACTCCTGGCAACATGTCGTCACGCAAAAAAAAAGATTTCGATCAACTTCCTGGTTACGCGTTTTTGACTCGAAAAGTGTCGCGACTCGTCAAATTTTTTTCTTCAAAACGGTAAGTCCTAGAGACTTGGGACCTTCACCAATCATCCTGGATGACATATGTTGCATTCAAAAATGTCAAGGTCAAAGGTCAAATCTCAAGGTCAGAGGTCATGGTACACCTTGTTATCAGGTTAACTCAAAAACCATACAAAATTTAAGCAGACATGTAATGGGAAAAATACTTGTCTAATTTAGACCTTTATTTCATATAAAGGATCGAACCCTGTACGATAAACGGTTTTCGAGTTATAGCCCTTAACGTGTTTCGGCTAAATGGTTTTTGGCCTATAACTTGAAAATGGTTCGAGATAACATAGTAAACATATGGGTTATTGGTGACCGTCAACTTATTCCCTTCAATTTAAAATCAAACTTAATTGGCTAATGGCGGCCATTTTCAAAATGGCCGACACTGTAAACAGTTTTTGTAGAAAAACATGTAAACCGTACAAAATTGAAGCAGACAATACATGGCAAAATTGTTCGTCATGTCGAAATCTACAAAAAAGTCTTCAAAACCGAAACCGTAAAACTTGTCGTTTTTGAGTTATTGCACTTGATTCGTATGTTAAAACTTGTTTTTGGCTTATAACTTCTAAACCGTAACAGATACTATAATAAACATGTATACTTAAAATGTTCCTTTTGTAAAAACCTACAGTTTGAGTATAAGAAGTGTATGATTCGGTTGAACAGTTACAAAATGGCGGTCAAAACAAGTTTCGCAAAACATGTTTTTTGCCAAGAACTTGAAAACCGTATTAGATAGTATAGTAAACATGTATACTTAAATGAATCAGTATGCAAAGACCTACAATTTGAGCCAAAGGTCAAAGATCATGGATCAACGTCATTCCCTAGCAACAAGGTAACGTTTATGAAAAGTCCATAGCAACCATATGTATTCTTAACCGACACTACCTTCTGAGTTTAGAATTAAGTTTTATAACCGGAAGTGACCTTCTGTCCATAGCAACCGACAAAGTCCTTAACAACCATACTTTTTCTGACACTAGGCCCCTTGATCTTTATTCTGGAACCTATATGATAACTATTGGCAACATTTTATCGTAAACAAAATGACTCAATTGTCTTAAGTATTTGTATAGGACACCATAACACTAACTAGAGACGGGGAAAGACCTCACATTTGTTCTCTGAACAAATGACTTTTTAATTATTATTGTTCTTCTTTTCTGCCATCAATTGACGAAAAGTGTCTTGACATATCTTTTCGATACTTGGTACCATTATTTGGTCATACCGGTACTCGCCTTGACCGACCCTGTGAAACCGATCTAATTTTAGTAACGGAGTTATCTGCCCCAGACCGGAAAACCTTGTGCACAGATCTCCTCCTAAACCATAACCGGTATCAAAAATCTGAAGTGTGGAAAATGTCGCTGGACTCCTGGCAACATGTCGTCACGCAAAAAAAAAGATTTCGATCAACTTCCTGGTTACGCGTTTTTGACTCGAAAAGTGTCGCGACTCGTCAAATTTTTTTCTTCAAAACGGTAAGTCCTAGAGACTTGGGACCTTCACCAATCATCCTGGATGACATATGTTGCATTCAAAAATGTCAAGGTCAAAGCTCAAATCTCAAGGTCAGAGGTCATGGTACACCTTGTTATCAGGTTAACTCAAAAACCATACAAAATTTAAGCAAACATGTAATGGGAAAAATACTTGTCTAATTTAGACCTTTATTTCATATAAAGGGTCGAACCCCGTACGACAAACGGTTTTCGAGTTATAGCCCTTAACGCGTTTCGGCTAAATGGTTTTTGGCCTATAACTTGAAAATGGTTCGAGATAACATAGTAAACATATGGGTTATTGGTGACCGTCAACTTATTCCCTTCAATTTAAAATCAAACTTGATTGGCTAATGGCGGCCATTTTCAAAATGGCCGACACTGTAAACAGTTTTTGTAGAAAAACACGTAAACCGTACAAAATTGAAGCAGACAATACATGGGAAAATTGTTCGTCACGTCGAAATCTACAAAAAAGTTTTCAGGACCGAAACCGTAAAACTTGTCGTTTTTGAGTTATTGCACTTGATTCGTATGTTAAAACTGGTTTTTTGCTTATAACTTTTAAACCGTAACAGATACTATAATAAACATGTACACCTAAAATGTTCCTTTTGTAAAAACCTACAATTTGAGTCCAAGAAGTGTATGATTCGGTTGAACAGTTTCAAAATGGCGGTCAAAACAAGTTTCGCAAAACATGTTTTTTGCCAATAACTTGAAAACCGTATTAGATAGTATAGTAAACATGTATACTTAAATGAATCAGTATGCAAAGACCTACAATTTGAGTCAAAGGTCAAAGATCATGGGTCAAGGTCATTCCCTAGCAACAAGGTAACGTTTATGAAAAGTCCATAGCAACCATATGTATTCTTAACCAACACTACCTTCCGAGTTTAGAATTAAGTTTTATAACCGGAAGTGACCTTCTGTCCATAGCAACCGACAAAGTCCTTAACAACCATACTTTTTCTGACACTAGGCCCCTTGATCTTTATTCTGGAACCTATATGATAACTATTGGCAACATTTTATCGTAAACAAAATGACTCAATTGTCTTAAGTATTTGTATAGGACACCATAACACTAACTAGAGACGGGGAAAGACCTCACATTTGTTCTCTGAACAAATGACTTTTTAATTATTATTATTGTTCTTCTTTTCTGCCATCAATTGACGAAAAGTGTCTTGACATATCTTTTCGATACTTGGTACCATTATTTGGTCATACCGGTACTCGCCTTGACCGACCCTGTGAAACCGATCTATTTTTTATAACGGAGTTATCTGCCCCAGACCGGAAAACCTTGTGCACAGATCTCCTCCTAAACCATAACCGGTATCAAAAATCTGAAGTGTGGAAAATGTCGCTGGACTCCTGGCAACATGTCATCACGCAAAAAAAAAAATTTCGATCAACTTCCTGGTTACGCGTTTTTGACTCGAAAAGTGTTGCGACTCGTCAAATTTTTTTCTTCAAAACGGTAAGTCCTAGAGACTTGGGACCTTCACCAATCATCCTGGATGACATATGTTGCATTCAAAAATGTCAAGGTCAAAGGTCAAATCTCAAGGTCAGAGGTCATGGTACACCTTGTTATCAGGTTAACTCAAAAACCATACAAAATTTAAGCAGACATGTAATGGGGAAAATACTTGTCTAATTTAGACCTTTATTTCATATAAAGGGTCGAACCCTGTACGACAAACGGTTTTCGAGTTATAGCCCTAAACGCGTTTCGGCTAAATGGTTTTTGGCCTATAACTTGAAAATGGTTCGAGATAACATAGTAAACATATGGGTTATTGGTGACCGCCAACTTATTCCCTTCAATTTAAAATCAAACTTGATTAGCTAATGGCGGCCATTTTCAAAATGGCCGACACTGTAAACAGTTTTTGTAGAAAAACACGTAAACCGTACAAAATTGAAGCAGACAACACATGGGAAAATTGTTCGTCACGTCGAAATCTACGAAAAAGTCTTCAGGACCGAAACCGTAAAACTTGTCGTTTTTGAGTTATTGCACTTGATTCGTATGTTAAAACTGGGTTTTTGCTTATAACTTTTAAACCGTAACAGATACTATAATAAACATGTATACTTAAAATGTTCCTTTTGTAAAAACCTACAATTTGAGTACAAGAAGTGTATAATTCGGTTGAACAGTTTCAAAATGGCGGTCAAAACAAGTTTCGCAAAACATGTTTTTTGCCAATAACTTGAAAACCGTATTAGATAGTATAGTAAACATGTATACTTAAATGAATCAGTATGCAAAGACCTACAATTTGAGTCAAAGGTCAAAGGTCATGGGTCAAGGTCATTCCCTAGCAACAAGGTAACGTTTATGAAAAGTCCATAGCAACCATATGTATTCTTAACCAACACTACCTTCTGAGTTTAGAATTAAGTTTTATAACCTGTAGTGACCTTCTGTCCATAGCAACCGACAAAGTCCTTAACAACCATACTTTTTCTGACACTAGGCCCCTTGATCTTTATTCTGGAACCTATATGATAACTATTGGCCACATTTTATCGTAAACAAAATGACTCAATTGTCTTAAGTATTTGTATAGGACACCATAACACTAACTAGAGACGGGGAAAGACCTCACATTTGTTCTCTGAACAAATGACTTTTTAATTATGTCGCCCCGAACGTAGTCACGGGACGACATATTGTTATTCTTCCGTTTCTTTGTTATTATTATTCTTTCTTTCTTTCTTTCCAATGATTTTTGTCCGGCTTAGTTCTCGGAGATGCCTGGATAGAATTGAATGAAACTTGGCAGAAAGTAAGATCACTATGTGAAGATGTGCAATCAATACTTTTTTTTTCGAAATGGCCGCCATTTTCAAGATGGCCGCCATTCATAGATCGGTAATTTAACACGTTTATATCTCAAAAACTGTACCATAGAATTTCATTAAACTTCGTATGTTTGTAAAGTACAATTAGAAGAACAAACTGATGAAAAAAAATGGCGATCGGTTGGAGACGTTTGGCGGCCATTTTGAAAAATGATGTTAAAATGGCGAAAAACTTAACATGGATAGAATTGAATGAAACTTGGCAGAAAGTAAGATCACTATGTGAAGGTGTGCAATCAATACTTTTTTTTTCGAAATGGCCGCCATTTTCAAGATGGCTGCCAGGGGCGACATCTGCTATTGCTCGCAATTGCAATTCTAGTTATTATTGTTCTTCTTTTCTGCCATCAATTGACGAAAAGTGTCTTGACATATCTTTTCGATACTTGGTACCATTATTTGGTCATACCGGTACTCGCCTTGACCGACCCTGTGAAACCGATCTATTTTTAGTAACGGAGTTATCTGCCCCAGACCGGAAAACCTTGTGCACAGATCTCCTCCTAAACCATAACCGGTATCAAAAATCTGAAGTGTGGAAAATGTCGCTGGACTCCTGGCAACATGTCATCACGCAAAAAAAAAAATTTCGATCAACTTCCTGGTTACGCGTTTTTGACTCGAAATGTGTCGCGACTCGTCAAATTTTTTTCTTCAAAACGGTAAGTCCTAGAGACTTGGGACCTTCACCAATCATCCTGGATGACATATGTTGCATTCAAAAATGTCAAGGTCAAAGGTCAAATCTCAAGGTCAGAGGTCATGGTACACCTTGTTATCAAGTTAACTCAAAAACCATACAAAATTTAAGCAGACATGTAATGGGGAAAATACTTGTCTAATTTAGACCTTTATTTCATATAAAGGATCGAACCCCGTACGACAAACGGTTTTCGAGTTATAGCCCTTAACGCGTTTCGGCTAAATGGTTTTTGGCCTATAACTTGAAAATGGTTCGAGATAACATAGTAAACATATGGGTTATTGGTGACCGTCAACTTATTCCCTTCAATTTAAAATCAAACTTGATTGGCTAATGGCGGCCATTTTCAAAATGGCCGACACTGTAAACAGTTTTTGTAGAAAAACACGTAAACCGTACAAAATTGAAGCAGACAATACATGGCAAAATTGTTCGTCACGTCGAAATCTACAAAAAAGTCTTCAGGACCGAAACCGTAAAACTTGTCGTTTTTGAGTTATTGCACTTGATTCGTATGTTAAAACTGGTTTTTTGCTTAAAACTTTTAAACCGTAACAGATACTATAATAAACATGTATACTTAAAATGTTCCTTTTGTAAAAACCTACAATTTGAGTCCAAGAAGTGTATGATTCGGTTGAACAGTTTCAAAATGGCGGTCAAAACAAGTTTTGCAAAACATGTTTTTTGCCATTAACTTGAAAACCGTATTAGATAGTATAGTAAACATGTATACTTAAATGAATCAATATGCAAAGACCTACAATTTGAGTCAAAGGTCAAAGATCATGGGTCAAGGTCATTCCCTAGCAACAAGGTAACGTTGATGAAAAGTCCATAGCAACCATATGTATTTTTAACCAAGACTACCTTCTGAGTTTAGAATTAAGTTTTATAACCGGAAGTGACCTTCTGTCCATAGCAACCGACAAAGTCCTTAACAACCATACTTTTTCTGACACTAGGCCCCTTGATCTTTATTCTGGAACCTATATGATAACTATTGGCAACATTTTATCGTAAACAAAATGACTCAATTGTCTTAAGTATTTGTATAGGACACCATAACACTAACTAGAGACGGGGAAAGACCTCACATTTGTTCTCTGAACAAATGACTTTTTAATTAAGGTCTTTCCCACTACAGTGGAAAGACCTTACTGTATTTCTTCTGATTATTATTATTATTATTATTGTTCTTCTTTTCTGCCATCAATTGACGAAAAGTGTCTTGACATATCTTTTCGATACTTGGTACCATTATTTGGTCATACCGGTACTCGCCTTGACCGACCCTGTGAAAGCGATCTATTTTTAGTAACGGAGTTATCTGCCCCAGACCGGAAAACCTTGTGCGCAGATCTCCTCCTAAACCATAACCGGTATCAAAAATCTGAAGTGTGGAAAATGTCGCTGGACTCCTGGCAACATGTCATCACGCAAAAAAAAAAATTTCGATCAACTTCCTGGTTACGCGTTTTTGACTCGAAAAGTGTCGCGACTCGTCAAATTTTTTTCTTCAAAACGGTAAGTCCTAGAGACTTGGGACCTTCACCAATCATCCTGGATGACATATGTTGCATTCAAAAATGTCAAGGTCAAAGGTCAAATCTCAAGGTCAGAGGTCATGGTACACCTTGTTATCAGGTTAACTCAAAAACCATACAAAATTTAAGCAGACATGTAATGGGGAAAATACTTGTCTAATTTAGGCCTTTATTTCATATAAAGGGTCGAACCCTGTACGACAAACGGTTTTCGAGTTATAGCCCTTAACGCGTTTCGGCTAAATGGTTTTTGGCCTATAACTTGAAAATGGTTCGAGATAACATAGTAAACATATGGGTTATTGGTGACCGTCAACTTATTCCCTTCAATTTAAAATCAAACTTGATTGGCTAATGGCGGCCATTTTCAAAATGGCCGACACTGTAAACAGTTTTTGTAGAAAAACACGTAAACCGTACAAAATTGAAGCAGACAATACATTGGAAAATTGTTCGTCACGTCGAAATCTACAAAAAAGTCTTCAGTACCGAAACCGTAAAACTTGTCGTTTTTGAGTTATTGCACTTGATTCGTATGTTAAAACTGGTTTTTTGCTTATACCTTTTAAACCGTAACAGATACTATAATAAACATGTATACTTAAAATGTTCCTTTTGTAAAAACCTACAATTTGAGTCCAAGAAGTGTATGATTCGGTTGAACAGTTTCAAAATGGCGGTCAAAACAAGTTTCGCAAAACATGTTTTTTGCCAATAACTTGAAAACCGTATTAGATAGTATAGTAAACATGTATACTTAAATGAATCAGTATGCAAAGACCTACAATTTGAGTCAAAGGTCAAAGGTCATGGGTCAAGGTCATTCCCTAGCAACAAGGTAACGTTTATGAAAAGTCCATAGCAACCATATGTATTCTTAACCAACACTACCTTCTGAGTTTAGAATTAAGTTTTATAACCGGAAGTGACCTTCTGTCCATAGCAACCGACAAAGTCCTTAACAACCATACTTTTTCTGACACTAGGCCCCTTGATCTTTATTCTGGAACCTATATGATAACTATTGGCAACATTTTATCGTAAACAAAATGACTCAATTGTCTTAAGTATTTGTACAGGACACCATAACACTAACTAGAGACGGGGAAAGACCTCACATTTGTTCTCTGAACAAATGACTTTTTAATTAAGGTCTTTCCCACTACAGTGGAAAGACCTTACTGTATTTCTTCTGATTATTATTATTATTAAGGTCTTTCCCACTACAGTGGAAAGACCTTACTGTATTTCTTCTGATTATTATTAAGGTCTTTCCCACTACAGTGGAAAGACCTTATTGTATTTCTTCTGATTATTATTATTATTATTATTATTCTTCTTCTTTTCCGCGGTCACTATAACAAAAGTGTCGCGACATATCTTTACGATACTTGGTACCATTATTCGGTCATACTCTGACTCGCTTTGACTGACCCTGCGAAACCGATCTATTTTTAGTAACGGAGTTATCTGCCCGATATTCAAAAACCTTGTGTGCAGATAAACTCAGAAACCGTAACCGTTATCAAAAATCTGAAGCGGGGGAAATGTTGCTAGACTCCAGGTCATGATTCGTCACGCAAAAAAAAACATTTCGATCAACTTCCTAGTTACGCGTTTTTGACTCGAAAAGTGTCGCGACTCGTCAAATTTTTTTTCTTCAAAACGGTTAGTCCTAGAGACTTGGGACCTTCACCAATCATCCTGGATGACATATGTTGCATTCAAAAATGTCAAGGTCAAAGGTCAAATCTCAAGGTCAGAGGTCATGGTACACCTTGTTATCAGGTTAACTCAAAAACCATACAAAATTTAAGCAGACATGTAATGGGGAAAATACTTGTCTCATTTAGACCTTTATTTGATATATAGGGTCGAACCCTGTACGACAAACGGTTTTCGAGTTATAGCCCTTAACGCGTTTCGGCTAAATGGTTTTTGGCCTATAACTTGAAAATGGTTCGAGATAACATAGTAAACATATGGGTTATTGGTGACCGTCAACTTATTCCCTTCAATTTAAAATCAAACTCGATTGGCTAATGGCGGCCATTTTCAAAATGGCCGACACTGTAAACAGTTTTTGTGGAAAAGCACGTAAACCGTACAAAATTGAAGCAGACAATACATGGGAAAATTGTTCGTCACGTCGAAATCTACAAAAAAGTCTTCAGGACCGAAACCGTAAGTTCTACGATGACTCCTTAAAGAGTTACTGCCCCTGACGTATGTTTGTTTTATACTATATCTCGAAAACCATTATAGATATGAAGAAAATGTTAATACAAAAAAAGATCAGTTACAAAAGATCTACATTTTAGTACCAAGGTCAAAAGTCAGATATCAAGGTCATCCAAAAAGCCCTTAGCAACCGATGGAAAAGTACCTAGCAACCATATATATTTATGTTCAGGATCATATTATAGAGCCATAGAGGTCAAAATGGAAGGTCAAGGGTCAAGGTCATCGAAAAAGTCCTTAGTAACCGACGGAAAAGTACCTAGCAACCATATATATTTATGCTGAGGATCATATTATAGAGCCATAGAGGTCAAAATTGAAGGTCAAGGATCAAGGTCATTGAAAAAGTCCTTAGCAACCGATGGAAAAGTACCTAGCAACCATATATATTTATGCTCAGAATCATATTATAGAGCCATAGAGGTCAAAATGGAAGGTCAAAATCAAGGTCATTGAAAAAGTCCTTAGCAACCGATGGAAAAGTACCTAGCAACCATATATATTTCTGTTCAGGACTCTATTTTAGAGCTGTAGAGATCAAAATGGAAGGTCAAGGTCATCGAAAAAGCCCTTAGCAACCGATTGAAAAGTACCTAGCAACCATATATATTTATGTTCAGAATCCTGATTTAGAGCTGTCGAGGTGAAAATGGAAGGTCAAGGGTCAAGGTCAATGAAAAAGTCCTTAGCAACCGATAGAAAAGTACCTAGCAACCATATATATTTATGTTCAGGACCCTATTTTAGAGCTGTAGAGATCAAAATGGAAGGTCATGGTCAAGGTCATAGAAAAAGTCATTAGCAACCGATATAAAAGTACCTAGCAACCATATATATCTATGTTCAGGAACCTCTTTCAGAGCTGTAGAGGTCAAATCAAAGGTCAATGGTCAAGGTCATGGTGACAGAGTCCTATATTTTGACTAATATCCGTAGCAACTGAGGATTAAAAGGTCAATTTGACACGGGAAAGACCTTGCAATTGTTCTCTGAACAATTGTCTTTTTATTAAGGTCTTTCCCACTACAGTGGAAAGACCTTATTGTATTTCTTCTGATTATTATTATTATTATTATTATTATTATTATTCTTCTTCTTTTCCGCGGTCACTATAACAAAAGTGTCGCGACATATCTTTACGATACTTGGTACCATTATTCGGTCATACTCTGAGTCGCTTTGACTGACCCTGCGAAACCGATCTATTTTTAGTAACGGAGTTATCTGCCCGACATTCAAAAACCTTGTTTGCAGATAAACTCAGAAACCGTAACCGTTATCAAAAATCTGAAGCGGGGGAAATGTTGCTAGTCTCCTGGTCATGATTCGTCACGCAAAAAAAAACATTTCGATCAACTTCCTGGTTACGCGTTTTTGACCCGAAAAGTGTCGCGACACGTCAAATTTTTTTTCTTCAAAACGGTAAGTCCTAGAGACTTGGGACCTTCACCAATCATCCTGGATGACATATGTTGCATTCAAAAATGTCAAGGTCAAAGGTCAAATCTTAAGGTCAGAGGTCATGGTACACCTTGTTATCAGGTTAACTCAAAAACCATACAAAATTTAAGCAGACATGTAATGGGGAAAATACTTGTCTCATTTAGACCTTTATTTCATATAAAGGGTCGAACCCTGTACGACAAACGGTTTTCGAGTTATAGCCCTTAACGCGTTTCGGCTAAATGGTTTTTGGCCTATAACTTGAAAATGGTTCGAGATAACATAGTAAACATATGGGTTATTGGTGACCGTCAACTTATTCCCTTCAATTTAAAATCAAACTCGATTGGCTAATGGCGGCCATTTTCAAAATGGCCGACACTGTAAACAGTTTTTGTGGAAAAGCACGTAAACCGTACAAAATTGAAGCAGACAATACATGGGAAAATTGTTCGTCACGTCGAAATCTACAAAAAAGTCTTCAGGACCGAAACCGTAAGTTCTACGATGACTCCTTAAAGAGTTACTGCCCCTGACGTATGTTTGTTTTATACTATATCTCGAAAACCATTATAGATATGAAGAAAATGTTAATACAAAAAAAGATCAGTTACAAAAGATCTACATTTTAGTACCAAGGTCAAAAGTCAGATATCAAGGTCATCCAAAAAGCCCTTAGCAACCGATGGAAAAGTACCTAGCAACCATATATATTTATGTTCAGGATCATATTATAGAGCCATAGAGGTCAAAATGGAAGGTCAAGGGTCAAGGTCATCGAAAAAGTCCTTAGTAACCGACGGAAAAGTACCTAGCAACCATATATATTTATGCTGAGGATCATATTATAGAGCCATAGAGGTCAAAATTGAAGGTCAAGGATCAAGGTCATTGAAAAAGTCCTTAGCAACCGATGGAAAAGTACCTAGCAACCATATATATTTATGCTCAGGATCATATTATAGAGCCATAGAGGTCAAAATGGAAGGTCAAAATCAAGGTCATTGAAAAAGTCCTTAGCAACCGATGGAAAAGTACCTAGCAACCATATATATTTATGCCCAGGATCATATTATAGAGCTATAGAGGTCAAAATGGAAGGTGAAAATCAAGGTCATTGAAAAAGTCCTTAGCAACCGATGGAAAAGTACCTAGCAACCATATATATTTCTGTTCAGAATCCTGTTTTAGAGCTGTAGAGGTGAAAATGGAAGGTCAAGGGTCAAGGTCAATGAAAAAGTCCTTAGCAACCGATAGAAAAGTACCTAGCAACCATATATATTTATGTTCAGGACCCTATTTTAGAGCTGTAGAGATCAAAATGGAAGGTCATGGTCAAGGTCATAGAAAAAGTCATTAGCAACCGATGTAAAAGTACCTAGCAACCATATATATCTATGTTCAGGAACCTCTTTCAGAGCTGTAGAGGTCAAATCAAAGGTCAATGGTGAAGGTCATGGTGATAGAGTCCTATATTTTGACTAATATCCTTAGCAACTGAGGATTAAAAGGTCAATTTGACACGGGAAAGACCTTGCAATTGTTCTCTGAACAATTGTCTTTTTAATTAAGGTCTTTCCCACTACAGTGGAAAGACCTTATTGTATTTCTTCTGATTATTATTATTATTATTATTATTCTTCTTCTTTTCCGCGGTCACTATAACAAAAGTGTCGCGACATATCTTTACGATACTTGGTACCATTATTCGGTCATACTCTGACTCGCTTTGACTGACCCTGCGAAACCGATCTATTTTTAGTAACGGAGTTATCTGCCCGATATTCAAAAACCTTGTTTGCAGATAAACTCAGAAACCGTAACCGTTATCAAAAATCTGAAGCGGGGGAAATGTTGCTAGACTCCTGGTCATGATTCGTCACGCAAAAAAAAACATTTCGATCAACTTCCTGGTTACGCGTTTTTGACTCGAAAAGTGTCGCGACTCGTCAAATTTTTTTTCTTCAAAACGGTTAGTCCTAGAGACTTGGGACCTTCACCAATCATCCTGGATGACATATGTTGCATTCAAAAATGTCAAGGTCAAAGGTCAAATCTCAAGGTCAGAGGTCATGGTACACCTTGTTATCAGGTTAACTCAAAAACCATACAAAATTTAAGCAGACATGTAATGGGGAAAATACTTGTCTCATTTAGACCTTTATTTGATATAAAGGGTCGAACCCTGTACGACAAACGGTTTTCGAGTTATAGCCCTTAACGCGTTTCGGCTAAATGGTTTTTGGCCTATAACTTAAAAATGGTTCGAGATAACATAGTAAACATATGGGTTATTGGTGACCGTCAACTTATTCCCTTCAATTTAAAATCAAACTTGATTGGCTAATGGCGGCCATTTTCAAAATGGCCGACACTGTAAACAGTTTTTGTGGAAAAGCATGTAAACCGTACAAAATTGAAGCAGACAATACATGGGAAAATTGTTCGTCACGTCGAAATCTACAAAAAAGTCTTCAGGACCGAAACCGTAAGTTCTACGATGACTCCTTAAAGAGTTACTGCCCCTGACGTATGTTTGTTTTATACTATATCTCGAAAACCATTATAGATATGAAGAAAATGTTAATACAAAAAAAGATCAGTTACAAAAGATCTACATTTTAGTACCAAGGTCAAAAGTCAGATATCAAGGTCATCCAAAAAGCCCTTAGCAACCGATGGAAAAGTACCTAGCAACCATATATATTTATGTTCAGGATCATATTATAGAGCCATAGAGGTCAAAATGGAAGGTCAAGGGTCAAGGTCATCGAAAAAGTCCTTAGTAACCGACGGAAAAGTACCTAGCAACCATATATATTTATGCTGAGGATCATATTATAGAGCCATAGAGGTCAAAATTGAAGGTCAAGGATAAAGGTCATTGAAAAAGTCCTTAGCAACCGATGGAAAAGTACCTAGCAACCATATATATTTATGCTCAGGATCATATTATAGAGCCATAGAGGTCAAAATGGAAGGTCAAAATCAACGTCATTGAAAAAGTCCCTAGCAACCGATAGAAAAGTACCTAGCAACCATATATATTTATGTTCAGGACCTTATTTTAGAGCTGTAGAGATCAAAATGGAAGGTCATGGTCAAGGTCATAGAAAAAGTCATTAGCAACCGATGTAAAAGTACCTAGCAACCATATATATCTATGTTCAGGAACCTCTTTCAGAGCTGTAGAGGTCAAATCAAAGGTCAATGGTCAAGGTCATGGTGACAGAGTCCTATATTTTGACTAATATCCTTAGCAACTGAGGATTAAAAGGTCAATTTGACACGGGAAAGACCTTGCAATTGTTCTCTGAACAATTGTCTTTTTAATTATTATTATTATTCTTCTTCTTTTCCGCGGTCACTATAACAAAAGTGTCGCGACATATCTTTACGATACTTGGTACCATTATTCGGTCATACTCTGACTCGCTTTGACTGACCCTGCGAAACCGATCTATTTTTAGTAACGGAGTTATCTGCCCGACATTCAAAAACCTTGTTTGCAGATAAACTCAGAAACCGTAACCGTTATCAAAAATCTGAAGTGGGGCAAATGTTGCTAGCCTCCTGGTCATGATTCGTCACGCAAAAAAAAACATTTCGATCAACTTCCTAGTTACGCGTTTTTGACTCGAAAAGTGTCGCGACTCGTCAAATTTTTTTTCTTCAAAACGGTTAGTCCTAGAGACTTGGGACCTTCACCAATCATCCTGGATGACATATGTTGCATTCAAAAATGTCAAGGTCAAAGGTCAAATCTCAAGGTCAGAGGTCATGGTACACCTTGTTATCAGGTTAACTCAAAAACCATACAAAATTTAAGCAGACATGTAATGGGGAAAATACTTGTCTCATTTAGACCTTTATTTGATTTAAAGGGTCGAACCCTGTACGACAAACGGTTTTCGAGTTATAGCCCTTAACGCGTTTCGGCTAAATGGTTTTTGGCCTATAACTTGAAAATGGTTCGAGATAACATAGTAAACATATGGGTTATTGGTGACCGTCAACTTATTCCCTTCAATTTAAAATCAAACTCGATTGGCTAATGGCGGCCATTTTCAAAATGGCCGACACTGTAAACAGTTTTTGTGGAAAAGCACGTAAACCGTACAAAATTGAAGCAGACAATACATGGGAAAATTGTTCGTCACATCGAAATCTACAAAAAAGTCTTCAGGACCGAAACCGTAAGTTCTACGATGACTCCTTAAAGAGTTACTGCCCCTGACGTATGTTTGTTTTATACTATATCTCGAAAACCATTATAGATATGAAGAAAATGTTAATACAAAAAAAGATCAGTTACAAAAGATCTACATTTTAGTACCAAGGTCAAAAGTCAGATATCAAGGTCATCCAAAAAGCCCTTAGCAACCGATGGAAAAGTACCTAGCAACCATATATATTTATGTTCAGGATCATATTATAGAGCCATAGAGGTCAAAATGGAAGGTCAAGGGTCAAGGTCATCGAAAAAGTCCTTAGTAACCGACGGAAAAGTACCTAGCAACCATATATATTTATGCTGAGGATCATATTATAGAGCCATAGAGGTCAAAATTGAAGGTCAAGGATCAAGGTTATTGAAAAAGTCCTTAGCAACCGATGGAAAAGTACCTAGCAACCATATATATTTATGCTCAGGATCATATTATAGAGCCATAGAGGTCAAAATGGAAGGTCAAAATCAAGGTCATTGAAAAAGTCCTTAGCAACCGATGGAAAAGTACCTAGCAACCATATATATTTCTGTTCAGGACTCTATTTTAGAGCTGTAGAGATCAAAATGGAAGGTCAAGGTCATCGAAAAAGCCCTTAGCAACCGATTGAAAAGTACCTAGCAACCATATATATTTATGTTCAGAATCCTGATTTAGAGCTGTAGAGGTGAAAATGGAAGGTCAAGGGTCAAGGTCAATGAAAAAGTCCTTAGCAACCGATAGAAAAGTACCTGGCAACCATATATATTTATGTTCAGGACCCTATTTTAGAGCTGTAGAGATCAAAATGGAAGGTCATGGTCAAGGTCATAGAAAAAGTCATTAGCAACCGATGTAAAAGTACCTAGCAACCATATATATTTATGTTCAGGAACCTCTTTCAGAGCTGTAGAGGTCAAATCAAAGGTCAATGGTCAAGGTCATGGTGACAGAGTCCTATATTTTGACTAATATCCTTAGCAACTGAGGATTAAAAGGTCAATTTGACACGGGAAAGACCTTGCAATTGTTCTCTGAACAATTGTCTTTTTAATTATTATTGTTCTTCTTTTCTGCCATCAATTGTCGAAAAGTGTCTTGACATATCTTTTCGATACTTGGTACAATTATTTGGTCATACCGGTACTCGCCTTGACCGACCCTGTGAAACCGATCTATTTTTAGTAAGGGAGTTATCTGCCCCAGACCGGAAAACCTTGTGCGCAGATCTCCTGCTAAACCATAACCGGTATCAAAAATCTGAAGTGTGGAAAATGTCGCTGGACTCCTGGCAACATGTCATCACGCAAAAAAAAAAATTTCGATCAACTTCCTGGTTACGCGTTTTTGACTCGAAAAGTGTCGCGACTCGTCAAATTTTTTTCTTCAAAACGGTAAGTCCTAGAGACTTGGGACCTTCACCAATCATCCTGGATGACATATGTTGCATTCAAAAATGTCAAGGTCAAAGGTCAAATCTCAAGGTCAGAGGTCATGGTACACCTTGTTATCAGGTTAACTCAAAAACCATACAAAATTTAAGCAGACATGTAATGGGGAAAATACTTGTCTAATTTAGACCTTTATTTCATATAAAGGGTCAAACCCTGTGCGACAAACGGTTTTCGAGTTATAGCACTTAACGCGTTTCGGCTAAATGGTTTTTGGCCTATAACTTGAAAATGGTTCGAGATAACATAGTAAACATATGGGTTATTGGTGACCGTCAACTTATTCCCTTCAATTTAAAATCAAACTTGATTGGCTAATGGCGGCCATTTTCAAAATGGCCGACACTGTAAACAGTTTTTGTGGAAAAGCACGTAAACCGTACAAAATTGAAGCAGACAATACATGGGAAAATTGTTCGTCACGTCGAAATCTACAAAAAAGTCTTCAGGACCGAAACCGTAAAACTTGTAGTTTTTGAGTTATTGCACTTGATTTGTATGTTAAAACTGGTTTTTTGCTTATAACTTGAAAACCGTATTAGATAGTATAGTAAACATGTATACTTAAATGAATCAGTATGCAAAGACCTACAATTTGAGTCAAAGGTCAAAGGTCATGGGTCAAGGTCATTCCCTAGCAACAAGGTAACGTTAATGAAAAGTCAATAGCAACCATATGTATTCTTAACCAACACTACCTTCTGAGTTTAGAATTAAGTTTTATAACCGGAAGTGACCTTCTGTCCATAGCAACCGATAAAGTCCTTAACAACCATACTTTTTCTGACACTAGGCCCCTTGATCTTTATTCTGGAACCTATATGATAACTATTGGCAACATTTTATCGTAAACAAAATGACTCAATTGTCTTAAGTATTTGTATAGGACACAATAACACTAACTAGAGACGGGGAAAGACCTCACATTTGTTCTCTGAACAAATGACTTTTTAATTAAGGTCTTTCCCACTACAGTGGAAAGACCTTACTGTATTTCTTCTGATTATTATTATTATTATTGTTCTTCTTTTCTGCCATCAATTGACGAAAAGTGTCTTGACATATCTTTTCGATACTTGGTACCATTATTTGGTCATACCGGTACTCGCCTTGACCGACCCTGTGAAACCGATCTATTTTTAGTAACGGAGTTATCTGCCCCAGACCGGAAAACCTTGTGCACAGATCTCCTCCTAAACCATAAACGGTATCAAAAATCTGAAGTGTGGAAAATGTCGCTGGACTCCTGGCAACATGTCATCACGCAAAAAAATAAATTTCGATCAACTTTCTGGTTACGCGTTTTTGACTCGAAAAGTGTCGCGACTCGTCAAATTTTTTTCTTCAAAACGGTAAGTCCTAGAGACTTGGGACCTTCACCAATCATCCTGGATGACATATGTTGCATTCAAAAATGTCAAGGTCAAAGGTCAAATCTCAAGGTCAGAGGTCATGGTACACCTTGTTATCAGGTTAACTCAAAAACCATACAAAATTTAAGCAGACATGTAATGGGGAAAATACTTGTCTAATTTAGACCTTTATTTCATATAAAGGGTCGAACCCTGTACGACAAACGGTTTTCGAGTTATAGCTCTTAACGCGTTTCGGCTAAATGGTTTTTGGCCTATAACTTGAAAATGGTTCGAGATAACATAGTAAACATATGGGTTATTGGTGACCGTCAACTTATTCCCTTCAATTTAAAATCAAACTTGATTGGCTAATGGCGGCCATTTTCAAAATGGCCGACACCGTAAACAGTTTTTATGAAATAACACTTAAACCGTACAAAATTGAAGCGGACAATACATGGGAAAAATGTTTGCCATGTCGAAATCTACAAAAAATGTTTCAGGTGCGAAAGTGCAAAACTTGTCGTTTTTGAGTTATCGCACTTGATTCGTAGTTTGAAAATGATTTTTTGTTTATAACTTTTTAACCATAAAAGATGGTGAATGAAACATTGGTTCATTTGAAAGAGAATTAAAAGACCTACAATTTGAGCCCAAACAGTGCATGATTCGGTTGATTGGTTTCAAAATGGCGGCCAAAAACATATCATAAACTGCATTATTTACCAATAACTTTTAAACCGTTGCACATTATATAGTAAACATGTATACTTAAATGAATCAGTATGCAAAGACCTACAATTTGAGTCAAAGGTCATGGGTCAAGGTCATTCCCTAGCAACAAGGTAACGTTTATGAAAAGTCCATAGCAACCATATGTATTCTTAACCAACACTACCTTCTGAGTTTAGAATTAAGTTTTGTAACCGGAAGTGACCTTCTGTCCATAGCAACCGACAAAGTCCTTAACAACCATACTTTTTCTGACACTAGGCCCCTTGATCTTTATTCTGGAACCTATATGATAACTATTGGCAACATTTTATCGTAAACAAAATGACTCAATTGTCTTAAGTATTTGTATAGGACACCATAACACTAACTAGAGACGGGGAAAGACCTCACATTTGTTCTCTGAACAAATGACTTTTTAATTATTATTGTTCTTCTTTTCTGCCATCAATTGACGAAAAGTGTCTTGACATATCTTTTCGATACTTGGTACCATTATTTGGTCATACCGGTACTCGCCTTGACCGACCCTGTGAAACCGATCTATTTTTCGTAACGGAGTTATCTGCCCCAGACCGGAAAACCTTGTGCACAGATCTCCTCCTAAACCATAACCGGTATCAAAAATCTGAAGTGTGGAAAATGTCGCTGGACTCCTGGCAACATGTCATCACGCAAAAAAAAAAATTTCGATCACCTTCCTGGTTACGCGTTTTTGAATCGAAAAGTGTCGCGACTCGTCAAATTTTTTTCTTCAAAACGGTAAGTCCTAGAGACTTGGGACCTTCACCAATCATCCTGGATGACATATGTTGCATTCAAAAATGTAAAGGTCAAAGGTCAAATCTCAAGGTCAGAGGTCATGGTACACCTTGTTATCAGGTTAACTCAAAAACCATACAAAATTTAAGCAGACATGTAATGGGAAAAATACTTGTCTAATTTAGACCTTTATTTCATATAAAGGGTCGAACCCTGTACGACAAACGGTTTTCGAGTTATAGCCCGTAACGCGTTTCGGCTAAATGGTTTTTGGCCTATAACTTGAAAATGGTTCGAGATAACATAGTAAACATATGGGTTATTGGTGACCGTCAACTTATTCCCTTCAATTTAAAATCAAACTTGATTGGCTAATGGCGGCCATTTTCAAAATGGCCGACACTGTAAACAGTTTTTGTAGAAAAACACGTAAACCGTACAAAATTGAAGCAGACAATACATGGGAAAATTGTTCGTCACGTCGAAATCTACAAAAAAGTCTTCAGGACCGAAACCCTAAAACTTGTCGTTTTTGAGTTATTGCACTTGATTCGTATGTTAAAACTGGTTTTTTGCTTATAACTTTTAAACCGTAACAGATACTATAATAAACATGTATACTTAAAATGTTCCTTTTGTAAAAACCTACAATTTGAGTCCAAGAAGTGTATGATTCGGTTGAACAGTTTCAAAATGGCGGTCAAAACAAGTTTCGCAAAACATGTTTTTTGCCAATAACTTGAAAACCGTATTAGATAGTGTAGTAAACATGTATACTTAAATGAATCAGTATGCAAAGACCTACAATTTGAGTCAAAGGTCAAAGATCATGGATCAAGGTCATTCCCTAGCAACAAGGTAACGTTTATGAAAAGTCTATAGCAACCATATGTATTCTTAACCAACACTACCTTCTGAGTTTAGAATTAAGTTTTATAACCGGAAGTGACCTTCTGTCCATAGCAACCGACAAAGTCCTTAACAACCATACTTTTTCTGACACTAGGCCCCTTTATCTTTATTCTGGAACCTATATGATAACTATTGGCAACATTTTATCGTAAACAAAATGACTCAATTGTCTTAAGTATTTGTATAGGACACCATAACACTAACTAGAGACGGGGAAAGACCTCACATTTGTTCTCTGAACAAATGACTTTTTAATTATTATTAAGGTCTTTCCCACTACAGTGGAAAGACCTTACTGTATTTCTTCTGATTATTAAGGTCTTTCCCACTACAGTGGAAAGACCTTACTGTATTTCTTCTGATTATTATTATTATTATTATTGTTCTTCTTTTCTGCCATCAATTGACGAAAAGTGTCTTGACATATCTTTTCGATACTTGGTACCATTATTTGGTCATACCGGTACTCACCTTGACCGACCCTGTGAAACCGATCTATTTTTAGTAACGGAGTTATCTGCCCCAGACCGGAAAACCTTGTGCACAGATCTCCTCCTAAACCATAACCGGTATCAAAAATCTGAAGTGTGGAAAATGTCGCTGGACTCCTGGCAACATGTCGTCACGCAAAAAAAAAAAATTCGATCAACTTCCTGGTTACGCGTTTTTCACTCGAAAAGTGTCGCGACTCGTCAAATTTTTTTCTTCAAAACGGTAAGTCCTAGAGACTTGGGACCTTCACCAATCATCCTGGATGACATATGTTGCATTCAAAAATGTCAAGGTCAAAGGTCAAATCTCAAGGTCAGAGGTCATGGTACACCTTGTTATCAGGTTAACTCAAAAACCATACAAAGTTTAAGCAGACATGTAATGGGGAAAATACTTGTCTAATTTAGACCTTTATTTCATATAAAGGGTCGAACCCTGTACGACAAACGGTTTTCGAGTTATAGCCCTTAATGCGTTTCGGCTAAATGGTTTTTGGCCTATAACTTGAAAATGGTTCGAGATAACATAGTAAACATATGGGTTATTGGTGACCGTCAACTTATTCCCTTCAATTTAAAATCAAACTTGATTGGCTAATGGGGCCATTTTCAAAATGGCCGACACTGTAAACAGTTTTTGTAGAAAAACACGTAAACCGTACAAAATTGAAGCAGACAATACATGGGAAAATTGTTCGTCACGTCGAAATCTACAAAAAAATCTTCAGGACCGAAACCGTAAAACTTGTCGTTTTTGAGTTATTGCACTTGATTCGTATGTTAAAACTGTTTTTTTGCTTATAACTTTTAAACCGTAACAGATACTATAATAAACATGTATACTTAAAATGTTCCATTTGTAAAAACCTACAATTTGAGTCCAAGAAGTGTATGATTCGGTTGAACAGTTTCAAAATGGCGGTCAAAACAAGTTTCGCAAAACATGTTTTTTGCCAATAACTTGAAAACCGTATTAGATAGTATAGTAAACATGTATACTTAAATGAATCAGTATGCAAAGACCTACAATTTGAGTCAAAGGTCAAAGATCATGGGTCAAGGTCATTCCCTAGCAACAAGGTAACGTTTATGAAAAGTCCATAGCAACCATATGTATTCTTAACCAACACTACCTTCTGAGTTTAGAATTAAGTTTTATAACCGGAAGTGACCTTCTGTCCATAGCAACCAACAAAGTCCTTAACAACCATACTTTTTCTGACACTAGGCCCCTTGATCTTTATTCTGGAACCTATATGATAACTATTGGCAACATTTTATCGTAAACAAAATGACTCAATTGTCTTAAGTATTTGTATAGGACACCATAACACTAACTAGAGACGGGGAAAGACCTCACATTTGTTCTCTGAACAAATGACTTTTTAATTATTATTATTGTTCTTCTTTTCTGCCATCAATTGACGAAAAGTGTCTTGACATATCTTTTCGATACTTGGTACCATTATTTGGTCATACCGGTACTCGCCTTGACCGACCCTGTGAAACCGATCTATTTTTCGTAACGGAGTTATCTGCCCCAGACCGGAAAACCTTGTGCACAGATCTCCTCCTAAACCATAACCGGTATCAAAAATCTGAAGTGTGGAAAATGTTGCTGGACTCCTGGCAACATGTCATCACTCAAAAAAAAAAATTTCGATCAACTTCCTGGTTACGCGTTTTTGACTCGAAAAGTGTCGCGACTCGTCAAATTTTTTTCTTCAAAACGGTAAGTCCTAGAGACTTGGGACCTTCACCAATCATCCTGGATGACATATGTTGCATTCAAAAATGTCAAGGTCAAAGGTCAAATCTCAAGGTCAGAGGTCATGGTACACCTTGTTATCAGGTTAACTCAAAAACCATACAAAATTTAAGCAGATATGTAATGGGGAAAATACTTGTCTAATTTAGACCTTTATTTCATCTAAAGGGTCGAACCCTGTACGACAAACGGTTTTCGAGTTATAGCCCTTAACGCGTTTGGGCTAAATGGTTTTTGGCCTATAACTTGAAAATGGTTCGAGATAACATAGTAAACATATGGGTTATTGGTGACCGTCAACTTATTCCCTTCAATTTAAAATCAAACTTGATTGGCTAATGGCGGCCATTTTCAAAATGGCCGACACTGTAAACAGTTTTTGTAGAAAAACACGTAAACCGTACAAAATTGAAGCAGACAATACATGGGAAAATTGTTCGTCACGTCGAAATCTACAAAAAAGTCTTCAGGATCGAAACCGTAAAACTTGTCGTTTTTGAGTTATTGCACTTGATTCGTATGTTAAAACTGGTTTTCTGCTTATAACTTTTAAACCGTAATAGATACTATAATAAGCATGTATACTTAAAATGTTCCTTTTGTAAAAACCTACAATTTGAGTCCAAGAAGTGTATGATTCGGTTGAACAGTTTCAAAATGGCGGTCAAAACAAGTTTCGCAAAACATGTTTTTTGCCAATAACTTGAAAACCGTATTAAATAGTATAGTAAACATGTATACTTAAATGAATCAGTATGCAAAGACCTACAATTTGAGTCAAAGGTCAAAGGTCATGGGTCAAGGTCATTCCCTAGCAACAAGGTAACGTTTATGAAAAGTCCATAGCAACCATATGTATTCTTAACTAACACTACCTTCTGAGTTTAGAATTAAGTTTTATAACCGGAAGTGACCTTCTGTCCATAGCAACCGACAAAGTCCTTAACAACCATACTTTTTCTGACACTAGGCCCCCTTGATCTTTATTCTGGAACCTATATGATAACTATTGGCAACATTTTATCGTAAACAAAATGACTCAATTGTCTTAAGTATTTGTATAGGACACCATAACACTAACTAGAGACGGGGAAAGACCTCACATTTGTTCTCTGAACAAATGACTTTTTAATTAAGGTCTTTCCCACTACAGTGGAAAGACCTTACTGTATTTCTTCTGATTATTAAGGTCTTTCCCACTACAGTGGAAAGACCTTACTGTATTTCTTCTGATTATTATTATTGTTCTTCTTTTCTGCCATCAATTGACGAAAAGTGTCTTGACATATCTTTTCGATACTTGGTACCATTATTTGGTCATACCGGTACTCGCCTTGACCGACCCTGTGAAACCGATCTATTTTTAGTAACGGAGTTATCTGCCCCAGACCGGAAAACCTTGTGCACAGATCTCCCCCTAAACCATAACCGGTATCAAAAATCTGAAGTGTGGAAAATGTCGCTGGACTCCTGGCAACATGTCATCACTCAAAAAAAAAAATTTCGATCAACTTCCTGGTTACGCGTTTTTGACTCGAAAAGTGTCGCGACTCGTCAAATTTTTTTCTTCAAAACGGTAAGTCCTAGAGACTTGGGACCTTCACCAATCATCCTGGATGACATATGTTGCATTCAAAAATGTCAAGGTCAAAGGTCAAATCTCAAGGTCAGAGGTCATGGTACACCTTGTTATCAGGTTAACTCAAAAACCATACAAAATTTAAGCAGACATGTAATGGGGAAAATACTTGTCTAATTTAGACCTTTATTTCATATAAAGGGTCGAACCCTGTACGACAAACGGTTTTCGAGTTATAGCCCTTAACGCGTTTCGGCTAAATGGTTTTTGGCCTATAACTTGAAAATGGTTCGAGATAACATAGTAAACATATGGGTTATTGGTGACCGTCAACTTATTCCCTTCAATTTAAAATCAAATTTGATTGGCTAATGGCGGCCATTTTCAAAATGGCCGACACTGTAAACAGTTTTTGTAGAAAAACACGTAAACCGTACAAAATTGAAGCAGACAATACATGGGAAAATTGTTCGTCACGTCGAAATCTACAAAAAAGTCTTCAGGAGCGAAACCGTAAAACTTGTCGTTTTTGAGTTATTGCACTTGATTCGTATGTTAAAACTGGTTTTTTGCTTATAACTTTTAAACCGTAACAGATACTATAATAAACATGTATACTTAAAATGTTCCTTTTGTAAAAACCTACAATTTGAGTCCAAGAAGTGTATGATTCGGTTGAACAGTTTCAAAATGGCGGTCAAAACAAGTTTCGCAAAACATGTTTTTTGCCAATAACTTGAAAACCGTATTAGATAGTATAGTAAACATGTATACTTAAATGAATCAGTATGCAAAGACCTACAATTTGAATCAAAGGTCAAAGGTCATGGGTCAAGGTCATTCCCTAGCAACAAGGTAACGTTAATGAAAAGTCCATAGCAACCATATGTATTCTTAACCAAGAATACCTTCTTAGTTTAGAGGTAAGTTTTAATAACCGGAAGTGACCTTCTGTCCATAGCAACCGACAAAGTCCTTAACAACCATACTTTTTCTGACACTAGGCCCCTTGATCTTTATTCTGGAACCTATATGATAACTATTGGCAACATTTTATCGTAAACAAAATGACTCAATTGTCTTAAGTATTTGTATAGGACACCATAACACTAACTAGAGACGGGGAAAGACCTCACATTTGTTCTCTGAACAAATGACTTTTTAATTAAGGTCTTTCCCACTACAGTGGAAAGACCTTACTGTATTTCTTCTGATTATTATTATTAAGGTCTTTCCCACTACAGTGGAAAGACCTTACTGTATTTCTTCTGATTATTATTATTATTATTGTTCTTCTTTTCTGCCATCAATTGACGAAAAGTGTCTTGACATATCTTTTCGATACTTGGTACCATTATTTGGTCATACCGGTACTCGCCTTGACCGACCCTGTGAAACCGATCTATTTTTAGTAACGGAGTTATCTGCCCCAGACCGGAAAACCTTGTGCACAGATCTCCTCCTAAACCATAACCGGTATCAAAAATCTGAAGTGTGGAAAATGTCGCTGGACTCCTGGCAACATGTCATCACGCAAAAAAAAAAATTTCGATCAACTTCCTGGTTACGCGTTTTTGACTCGAAAAGTGTCGCGACTCGTCAAATTTTTTTCTTCAAAACGGTAAGTCCTAGAGACTTGGGACCTTCACCAATCATCCTGGATGATATATGTTGCATTCAAAAATGTCAAGGTCAAAGGTCAAATCTCAAGGTCAGAGGTCATGGTACACCTTGTTATCAGGTTAACTCAAAAACCATACAAAATTTAAGCAGACATGTAATGGAGAAAATACTTGCCTAATTTAGACCTTTATTTCATATAAAGGGTCGAACCCTGTACGACAAACGGTTTTCGAGTTATAGCCCTTAACGCGTTTCGGCTAAATGGTGTTTGGCCTATAACTTGAAAATGGTTCGAGATAACATAGTAAACATATGGCTTATTGGTGACCGTCAACTTATTCCCTTCAATTTAAAATCAAACTTGATTGGCTAATGGCGGCCATTTTCAAAATGGCCGACACTGTAAACAGTTTTTGTAGAAAAACACGTAAACCGTACAAAATTGAAGCAGACAATACATGGGAAAATTGTTCGTCACGTCGAAATCTACAAAAAAGTCTTCAGGACCGAAACCGTTAAACTTGTCGTTTTTGAGTTATTGCACTTGATTCGTATGTTAAAACTGGTTTTTTGCTTATAACTTTTAAACCATAACAGATAGTATAATAAACATGTATACTTAAAATGTTCCTTTTGTAAAAACCTACAATTTGAGTCCAAGAAGTGTATGATTCGGTTGAACAGTTTCAAAATGGCGGTCAAAACAAGTTTCGCAAAACATGTTTTTTGCCAATAACTTGAAAACCGTATTAGATAGTATAGTAAACATGTATACTTAAATGAATCAGTATGCAAAGACCTACAATTTGAGTCAAAGGTCAAAAATCATGGGTCAAGGTCATTCCCTAGCAACAAAGTAACGTTTATGAAAAGTCCATAGCAACCATATGTATTCTTAACCAAGACTACCTTCTGAGTTTAGAATTAAGTTTTATAACCGGAAGTGACCTGTCCATAGCAACCGACAAAGTCCTTAACAACCATACTTTTTCTGACACTAGGCCCCTTGATCTTTATTCTGGAACCTATATGATAACTATTGGCAACATTTTATCGTAAACAAAATGACTCAATTGTCTGAAGTATTTGTATAGGACACCATAACACTAACTAGAGACGGGGAAAGACCTCACATTTGTTCTCTGAACAAATGACTTTTTAATTATTATTATTGTTCTTCTTTTCTGCCATCAATTGACGAAAAGTGTCTTGACATATCTTTTCGATACTTGGTACCATTATTTGGTCATACCGGTACTCGCCTTGACCGACCCTGTGAAACCGATCTATTTTTAGTAACGGAGTTATCTGCCCCAGACCGGAAAACCTTGTGCGCAGATCTCCTCCTAAACCATAACCGGTATCAAAAATCGGAAGTGTGGAAAATGTCGCTGGACTCCTGGCAACATGTCATCACACAAAAAAAAAAATTTCGATCAACTTCCTGGTTACGCGTTTTTGACTCGAAAAGTGTCGCGACTCGTCAAATTTTTTTCTTCAAAACGGTAAGTCCTAGAGACTTGGGACCTTCACCAATCATCCTGGATGACATATGTTGCATTCAAAAATGTCAAGGTCAAAGGTCAAATCTCAAGGTCAGAGGTCATGGTACACCTTGTTATCAGGTTAACTCAAAAACCATACAAAATTTAAGCAGACATGTAATGGGGAAAATACTTGTCTAATTTAGACCTTTATTTCATATAAAGGGTCGAACCCTGTACGACAAACGGTTTTCGAGTTATAGCCCTTAACGCGTTTCGGCTAAATGGTTTTTGGCCTATAACTTGAAAATGGTTCGAGATAACATAGTAAACATATGGGTTATTGGTGACGGTCAACTTATTCCCTTCAATTTAAAATCAAACTTGATTGGCTAATGGCGGCCATTTTCAAAATGGCCGACACTGTAAACAGTTTTTGTAGAAAAACACGTAAACCGTACAAAATTGAAGCAGACAATACATAAGAAAATTGTTCGTCACGTCGAAATCTACAAAAAAGTCTTCAGGACCGAAACCGTAAAACTTGTCGTTTTTGAGTTATCGCACTTGATTCGTATTTTGAAAATGATTTTTTGTTTATAACTTTTTAACCATAAAAGATGGTGAATGAAACATTGGGTTCATTTGAAAGAGAATTAAAAGACCTACAATTTGAGCCCAAACAGTGCATGATTCGGTTGATTGGTTTCAAAATGGCGGCCAAAAACATATCATAAACTGCGTTATTTACCAATAACTTTTAAACCGTTGCACATTATATAGTAAACATGTATACTTAAATGAATCAGTATGCAAAGACCTACAATTTGAGTCAAAGGTCATGGGTCAAGGTCTTTCCCTAGCAACAAGGTAACGTTTATTAAAAGTCCATAGCAACCATATGTGTTCTTAACCAACACTACCTTCTGAGTTTAGAATTAAGTTTTATAACCGGAAGTGACCTTCTGTCCATAGCAACCGACAAAGTCCTTAACAACCATACTTTTTCTGACACTAGGCCCCTTGATCTTTATTCTGGAACCTATATGATAACTATTGGCAACATTTTATCGTAAACAAAATGACTCAATTGTCTCAAGTATTTGTATAGGACACCATAACACTAACTAGAGACGGGGAAAGACCTCACATTTGTTCTCTGAACAAATGACTTTTTAATTAAGGTCTTTCCCACTACAGTGGAAAGACCTTACTGTATTTCTTCTGATTATTATTATTATTGTTCTTCTTTTCTGCCATCAATTGACGAAAAGTGTCTTGACATATCTTTTCGATACTTGGTACCATTATTTGGTCATACCGGTACTCGCCTTGACCGACCCTGTGAAACCGATCTATTTTTCGTAACGGAGTTATCTGCCCCAGACCGGAAAACCTTGTGCACAGATCTCCTCCTAAACCATAACCGGTATCAAAAATCTGAAGTGTGGAAAATGTTGCTGGACTCCTGGCAACATGTCATCACTCAAAAAAAAAAATTTCGATCAACTTCCTGGTTACGCGTTTTTGACTCGAAAAGTGTCGCGACTCGTCAAATTTTTTTCTTCAAAACGGTAAGTCCTAGAGACTTGGGACCTTCACCAATCATCCTGGATGACATATGTTGCATTCAAAAATGTCAAGGTCAAAGGTCAAATCTCAAGGTCAGAGGTCATGGTACACCTTGTTATCAGGTTAACTCAAAAACCATACAAAATTTAAGCAGATATGTAATGGGGAAAATACTTGTCTAATTTAGACCTTTATTTCATCTAAAGGGTCGAACCCTGTACGACAAACGGTTTTCGAGTTATAGCCCTTAACGCGTTTGGGCTAAATGGTTTTTGGCCTATAACTTGAAAATGGTTCGAGATAACATAGTAAACATATGGGTTATTGGTGACCGTCAACTTATTCCCTTCAATTTAAAATCAAACTTGATTGGCTAATGGCGGCCATTTTCAAAATGGCCGACACTGTAAACAGTTTTTGTAGAAAAACACGTAAACCGTACAAAATTGAAGCAGACAATACATGGGAAAATTGTTCGTCACGTCGAAATCTACAAAAAAGTCTTCAGGATCGAAACCGTTAAACTTGTCGTTTTTGAGTTATTGCACTTGATTCGTATGTTAAAACTGGTTTTCTGCTTATAACTTTTAAACCGTAATAGATACTATAATAAGCATGTATACTTAAAATGTTCCTTTTGTAAAAACCTACAATTTGAGTCCAAGAAGTGTATGATTCGGTTGAACAGTTTCAAAATGGCGGTCAAAACAAGTTTCGCAAAACATGTTTTTTGCCAATAACTTGAAAACCGTATTAAATAGTATAGTAAACATGTATACTTAAATGAATCAGTATGCAAAGACCTACAATTTGAGTCAAAGGTCAAAGGTCATGGGTCAAGGTCATTCCCTAGCAACAAGGTAACGTTTATGAAAAGTCCATAGCAACCATATGTATTCTTAACTAACACTACCTTCTGAGTTTAGAATTAAGTTTTATAACCGGAAGTGACCTTCTGTCCATAGCAACCGACAAAGTCCTTAACAACCATACTTTTTCTGACACTAGGCCCCCTTGATCTTTATTCTGGAACCTATATGATAACTATTGGCAACATTTTATCGTAAACAAAATGACTCAATTGTCTTAAGTATTTGTATAGGACACCATAACACTAACTAGAGACGGGGAAAGACCTCACATTTGTTCTCTGAACAAATGACTTTTTAATTATTATTGTTCTTCTTTTCTGCCATCAATTGACGAAAAGTGTCTTGACATATCTTTTCGATACTTGGTACCATTATTTGGTCATACCGGTACTCGCCTTGACCGACCCTGTGAAACCGATCTATTTTTAGTAACGGAGTTATCTGCCCCAGACCGGAAAACCTTGTGCGCAGATCTCCTCCTAAACCATAACTGGTATCAAAAATCTGAAGTGTGGAAAATGTCGCTGGACTCCTGGCAACATGTCATCATGCAAAAAAAAAAATTTCGATCAACTTCCTGGTTACGCATTTTTGACTCGAAAAGTGTCGCGACTCGTCAAATTTTTTTCTTCAAAACGGTAAGTCCTAGAGACTTGGGACCTTCACCAATCATCCTGGATGACATATGTTGCATTCAAAAATGTCAAGGTCAAAGGTCAAATCTCAAGGTCAGAGGTCATGGTACACCTTGTTATCAGGTTAACTCAGAAACCATACAAAATTTAAGCAGACATGTAATGGGGAAAATACTTGTCTAATTTAGACCTTTATTTCATGTAAAGGGTCGAACCCTGTACGACAAACGGTTTTCGAGTTATAGCCCTTAACGCGTTTCGGCTAAATGGTTTTTGGCCTATAACTTGAAAATGGTTCGAGATAACATAGTAAACATATGGGTTATTGGTGACCGTCAACTTATTCCCTTCAATTTAAAATCAAACTTGATTGGCTAATGGCGGCCATTTTCAAAATGGCCGACACTGTAAACAGTTTTTGTAGAAAAACACGTAAACCGTACAAAATTGAAGCAGACAATACATGGGAAAATTGTTCGTCACGTCGAAATCTACAAAAAAGTCTTCAGGACCGAAACCGTTAAACTTGTCGTTTTTGAGTTATTGCACTTGATTCGTATGTTAAAACTGGTTTTTTGCTTATAACTTTTAAACCATAACAGATAGTATAATAAACATGTATACTTAAAATGTTCCTTTTGTAAAAACCTACAATTTGAGTCCAAGAAGTGTATGATTCGGTTGAACAGTTTCAAAATGGCGGTCAAAACAAGTTTCGCAAAACATGTTTTTTGCCAATAACTTGAAAACCGTATTAGATAGTATAGTAAACATGTATACTTAAATGAATCAGTATGCAAAGACCTACAATTTGAGTCAAAGGTCAAAAATCATGGGTCAAGGTCATTCCCTAGCAACAAAGTAACGTTTATGAAAAGTCCATAGCAACCATATGTATTCTTAACCAAGACTACCTTCTGAGTTTAGAATTAAGTTTTATAACCGGAAGTGACCTGTCCATAGCAACCGACAAAGTCCTTAACAACCATACTTTTTCTGACACTAGGCCCCTTGATCTTTATTCTGGAACCTATATGATAACTATTGGCAACATTTTATCGTAAACAAAATGACTCAATTGTCTGAAGTATTTGTATAGGACACCATAACACTAACTAGAGACGGGGAAAGACCTCACATTTGTTCTCTGAACAAATGACTTTTTAATTATTATTATTGTTCTTCTTTTCTGCCATCAATTGACGAAAAGTGTCTTGACATATCTTTTCGATACTTGGTACCATTATTTGGTCATACCGGTACTCGCCTTGACCGACCCTGTGAAACCGATCTATTTTTAGTAACGGAGTTATCTGCCCCAGACCGGAAAACCTTGTGCGCAGATCTCCTCCTAAACCATAACCGGTATCAAAAATCGGAAGTGTGGAAAATGTCGCTGGACTCCTGGCAACATGTCATCACACAAAAAAAAAAATTTCGATCAACTTCCTGGTTACGCGTTTTTGACTCGAAAAGTGTCGCGACTCGTCAAATTTTTTTCTTCAAAACGGTAAGTCCTAGAGACTTGGGACCTTCACCAATCATCCTGGATGACATATGTTGCATTCAAAAATGTCAAGGTCAAAGGTCAAATCTCAAGGTCAGAGGTCATGGTACACCTTGTTATCAGGTTAACTCAAAAACCATACAAAATTTAAGCAGACATGTAATGGGGAAAATACTTGTCTAATTTAGACCTTTATTTGATATAAAGGGTCGAACCCTGTACGACAAACGGTTTTCGAGTTATAGCCCTTAACGCGTTTCGGCTAAATGGTTTTTGGCCTATAACTTGAAAATGGTTCGAGATAACATAGTAAACATATGGGTTATTGGTGACCGTCAACTTATTCCCTTCAATTTAAAATCAAACTTGATTGGCTAATGGCGGCCATTTTCAAAATGGCCGACACTGTAAACAGTTTTTGTAGAAAAACACGTAAACCGTACAAAATTGAAGCAGACAATACATAAGAAAATTGTTCGTCACGTCGAAATCTACAAAAAAGTCTTCAGGACCGAAACCGTAAAACTTGTCGTTTTTGAGTTATCGCACTTGATTCGTATTTTGAAAATGATTTTTTGTTTATAACTTTTTAACCATAAAAGATGGTGAATGAAACATTGGGTTCATTTGAAAGAGAATTAAAAGACCTACAATTTGAGCCCAAACAGTGCATGATTCGGTTGATTGGTTTCAAAATGGCGGCCAAAAACATATCATAAACTGCGTTATTTACCAATAACTTTTAAACCGTTGCACATTATATAGTAAACATGTATACTTAAATGAATCAGTATGCAAAGACCTACAATTTGAGTCAAAGGTCATGGGTCAAGGTCTTTCCCTAGCAACAAGGTAACGTTTATTAAAAGTCCATAGCAACCATATGTGTTCTTAACCAACACTACCTTCTGAGTTTAGAATTAAGTTTTATAACCGGAAGTGACCTTCTGTCCATAGCAACCGACAAAGTCCTTAACAACCATACTTTTTCTGACACTAGGCCCCTTGATCTTTATTCTGGAACCTATATGATAACTATTGGCAACATTTTATCGTAAACAAAATGACTCAATTGTCTCAAGTATTTGTATAGGACACCATAACACTAACTAGAGACGGGGAAAGACCTCACATTTGTTCTCTGAACAAATGACTTTTTAATTAAGGTCTTTCCCACTACAGTGGAAAGACCTTACTGTATTTCTTCTGATTATTATTATTATTGTTCTTCTTTTCTGCCATCAATTGACGAAAAGTGTCTTGACATATCTTTTCGATACTTGGTACCATTATTTGGTCATACCGGTACTCGCCTTGACCGACCCTGTGAAACCGATCTATTTTTCGTAACGGAGTTATCTGCCCCAGACCGGAAAACCTTGTGCACAGATCTCCTCCTAAACCATAACCGGTATCAAAAATCTGAAGTGTGGAAAATGTTGCTGGACTCCTGGCAACATGTCATCACTCAAAAAAAAAAATTTCGATCAACTTCCTGGTTACGCGTTTTTGACTCGAAAAGTGTCGCGACTCGTCAAATTTTTTTCTTCAAAACGGTAAGTCCTAGAGACTTGGGACCTTCACCAATCATCCTGGATGACATATGTTGCATTCAAAAATGTCAAGGTCAAAGGTCAAATCTCAAGGTCAGAGGTCATGGTACACCTTGTTATCAGGTTAACTCAAAAACCATACAAAATTTAAGCAGATATGTAATGGGGAAAATACTTGTCTAATTTAGACCTTTATTTCATCTAAAGGGTCGAACCCTGTACGACAAACGGTTTTCGAGTTATAGCCCTTAACGCGTTTGGGCTAAATGGTTTTTGGCCTATAACTTGAAAATGGTTCGAGATAACATAGTAAACATATGGGTTATTGGTGACCGTCAACTTATTCCCTTCAATTTAAAATCAAACTTGATTGGCTAATGGCGGCCATTTTCAAAATGGCCGACACTGTAAACAGTTTTTGTAGAAAAACACGTAAACCGTACAAAATTGAAGCAGACAATACATGGGAAAATTGTTCGTCACGTCGAAATCTACAAAAAAGTCTTCAGGATCGAAACCGTAAAACTTGTCGTTTTTGAGTTATTGCACTTGATTCGTATGTTAAAACTGGTTTTCTGCTTATAACTTTTAAACCGTAATAGATACTATAATAAGCATGTATACTTAAAATGTTCCTTTTGTAAAAACCTACAATTTGAGTCCAAGAAGTGTATGATTCGGTTGAACAGTTTCAAAATGGCGGTCAAAACAAGTTTCGCAAAACATGTTTTTTGCCAATAACTTGAAAACCGTATTAAATAGTATAGTAAACATGTATACTTAAATGAATCAGTATGCAAAGACCTACAATTTGAGTCAAAGGTCAAAGGTCATGGGTCAAGGTCATTCCCTAGCAACAAGGTAACGTTTATGAAAAGTCCATAGCAACCATATGTATTCTTAACTAACACTACCTTCTGAGTTTAGAATTAAGTTTTATAACCGGAAGTGACCTTCTGTCCATAGCAACCGACAAAGTCCTTAACAACCATACTTTTTCTGACACTAGGCCCCCTTGATCTTTATTCTGGAACCTATATGATAACTATTGGCAACATTTTATCGTAAACAAAATGACTCAATTGTCTTAAGTATTTGTATAGGACACCATAACACTAACTAGAGACGGGGAAAGACCTCACATTTGTTCTCTGAACAAATGACTTTTTAATTAAGGTCTTTCCCACTACAGTGGAAAGACCTTACTGTATTTCTTCTGATTATTATTATTATTATTGTTCTTCTTTTCTGCCATCAATTGACGAAAAGTGTCTTGACATATCTTTTCGATACTTGGTACCATTATTTGGTCATACCGGTACTCGCCTTGACCGACCCTGTGAAACCGATCTATTTTTAGTAACGGAGTTATCTGCCCCAGACCGGAAAACCTTGTGCACAGATCTCCTCCTAAACCATAACCTGTATCAAAAATCTGAAGTGTGGAAAATGTCGCTGGACTCCTGGCAATATGTCATCACGCAAAAAAAAAAATTTCGATCAACTTCCTGGTTACGCGTTTTTGACTCGAAAAGTGTCGCGACTCGTCAAATTTTTTTCTTCAAAACGGTAAGTCCTAGAGACTTGGGACCTTCACCAATCATCCTGGATGACATATGTTGCATTCAAAAATGTCAAGGTCAAAGGTCAAATCTCAAGGTCAGAGGTCATGGTACACCTTGTTATCAGGTTAACTCAAAAACCATACAAAATTTAAGCAGACATGTAATGGGGAAAATACTCGTCTAATTGAGACCTTTATTTCATATAAGGGTCGAACCCTGTACGACAAACGGTTTTCGAGTTATAGCCCTTAACGCATTTCGGCTAAATGGTTTTTGGCCTATAACTTGAAAATGGTTCGAGATAACATAGTAAACATATGGGTTATTGGTGACCGTCAACTTATTCCCTTCAATTTAAAATCAAACTTGATTGGCTAATGGCGGCCATTTTCAAAATGGCCGACACTGTAAACAGTTTTTGTAGAAAAACACGTAAACCGTACAAAATTGAAGCAGACAATACATGGGAAAATTGTTCGTCACGTCGAAATCTACAAAAAAGTCTTCAGGACCGAAACCGTAAAACTTGTCGTTTTTGAGTTATTGCACTTGATTTGTATGTTAAAACTGGTTTTTTGCTTATAACTTGAAAACCGTATTAGATAGTATAGTAAACATGTGACTTAAATGAATCAGTATGCAAAGACCTACAATTTGAGTCAAAGGTCATGGGTCAAGGTCATTCCCTAGCAACAAGGTAACGTTAATGAAAAGTCCATAGCAACCATATGTATTCTTAACCAACACTACCTTCTGAGTTGAGAATTAAGTTTTATAACCGGAAGTGACCTTCTGTCCATAGCAACCGACAAAGTCCTTAACAACCATACTTTTTCTGACACTAGGCCCCTTGATCTTTATTCTGGAACCTATATGATAACTATTGGCAACATTTTATCGTAAACAAAATGACTCAATTGTCTTAAGTATTTGTATAGGACACCATAACACTAACTAGAGACGGGGAAAGACCTCACATTTGTTCTCTGAACAAATGACTTTTTAATTAAGGTCTTTCCCACTACAGTGGAAAGACCTTACTGTATTTCTTCTGATTATTATTATTATTATTATTAAGGTCTTTCCCACTACAGTGGAAAGACCTTACTGTATTTCTTCTGATTATTATTATTATTATTATTATTATTATTATTGTTCTTCTTTTCTGCCATCAATTGACGAAAAGTGTCTTGACATATCTTTTCGATACTTGGTACCATTATTTGGTCATACCGGTACTCGCCTTGACCGACCCTGTGAAACCGATCTATTTTTAGTAACGGAGTTATCTGCCCCAGACCGGAAAACCTTGTGCGCAGATCTCCTCCTAAACCATAACCGGTATCAAAAATCGGAAGTGTGGAAAATGTCGCTGGACTCCTGGCAACATGTCATCACACAAAAAAAAAAATTTCGATCAACTTCCTGGTTACGCGTTTTTGACTCGAAAAGTGTCGCGACTCGTCAAATTTTTTTCTTCAAAACGGTAAGTCCTAGAGACTTGGGACCTTCACCAATCATCCTGGATGACATATGTTGCATTCAAAAATGTCAAGGTCAAAGGTCAAATCTCAAGGTCAGAGGTCATGGTACACCTTGTTATCAGGTTAACTCAAAAACCATACAAAATTTAAGCAGACATGTAATGGGGAAAATACTTGTCTAATTTAGACCTTTATTTCATATAAAGGGTCAAACCCTGTACGACAAACGGTTTTCGAGTTATAGCCCTTAACGCGTTTCGGCTAAATGGTTTTTGGCCTATAACTTGAAAATGGTTCGAGATAACATAGTAAACATATGGGTTATTGGTGACCGTCAACTTATTCCCTTCAATTTAAAATCAAACTTGATTGGCTAATGGCGGCCATTTTCAAAATGGCCGACACTGTAAACAGTTTTTGTAGAAAAACATGTAAACCGTACAAAATTGAAGCAGACAATACATGGGAAAATTGTTCGTCACGTCAAAATCTACAAAAAAGTCTTCAGGACCGAAACCGTAAAACTTGTCGTTTTTGAGTTATCGCACTTGATTCGTATTTTGAAAATGATTTTTTGTTTATAACTTTTTAACCATAAAAGATGGTGAATGAAACATTGGGTTCATTTGAAAGAGAATTAAAAGACCTACAATTTGAGCCCAAACAGTGCATGATTCGGTTGATTGGTTTCAAAATGGCGGCCAAAAACATATCATAAACTGCGTTATTTACCAATAACTTTTAAACCGTTGCACATTATATAGTAAACATGTATACTTAAATGAATCAGTATGCAAAGACCTACAATTTGAGTCAAAGGTCATGGGTCAAGGTCTTTCCCTAGCAACAAGGTAACGTTTATTAAAAGTCCATAGCAACCATATGTGTTCTTAACCAACACTACCTTCTGAGTTTAGAATTAAGTTTTATAACCGGAAGTGACCTTCTGTCCATAGCAACCGACAAAGTCCTTAACAACCATAGTTTTTCTGACACTAGGCCCCTTGATCTTTATTCTGGAACCTATATGATAACTATTGGCAACATTTTATCGTAAACAAAATGACTCAATTGTCTCAAGTATTTGTATAGGACACCATAACACTAACTAGAGACGGGGAAAGACCTCACATTTGTTCTCTGAACAAATGACTTTTTAATTAAGGTCTTTCCCACTACAGTGGAAAGACCTTACTGTATTTCTTCTGATTATTATTATTATTATTATTGTTCTTCTTTTCTGCCATCAATTGACGAAAAGTGTCTTGACATATCTTTTCGATACTTGGTACCATTATTTGGTCATACCGGTACTCGCCTTGACCGACCCTGTGAAACCAATCTATTTTTAGTAACGGAGTTATCTGCCCCAGACCGGAAAACCTTGTGCACAGATCTCCTCCTAAACCATAACCGGTATCAAAAATCTGAAGTGTGGAAAATGTCGCTGGACTCCTGGCAACATGTCATCACGCAAAAAAAAAAAATTTCGATCAACTTCCTGGTTACGCGTTTTTGACTCGAAAAGTGTCGCGACTCGTCAAATTTTTTTCTTCAAAACGGTAAGTCCTAGAGACTTGGGACCTTCACCAATCATCCTGGATGACATATGTTGCATTCAAAAATGTCAAGGTCAAAGGTCAAATCTCAAGGTCAGAGGTCATGGTACACCTTGTTATCAGGTTAACTCAAAAACCATACAAAATTTAAGCAGACATGTAATGGGAAAAATACTTGTCTAATTTAGACCTTTATTTGATATAAAGGGTCGAACCCTGTACGACAAACGGTTTTCGAGTTATAGCCCTTAACGCGTTTCGGCTAAATGGTTTTTGGCCTATAACTTGAAAATGGTTCGAGATAACATAGTAAACATATGGGTTATTGGTGACCGTCAACTTATTCCCTTCAATTTAAAATCAAACTTGATTGGCTAATGGCGGCCATTTTCAAAATGGCCGACACTGTAAACAGTTTTTGTGGAAAAGCACGTAAACCGTACAAAATTGAAGCAGACAATACATGGGAAAATTGTTCGTCACGTCGAAATCTACAAAAAAGTCTTCAGGACCGAAACCGTAAAACTTGTCGTTTTTGAGTTATTGCACTTGATTTGTATGTTAAAACTGGTTTTTTGCTTATAACTTGAAAACCGTATTAGATAGTACAGTAAACATGTATACTTAAATGAATCAGTATGCAAAGACCTACAATTTGAGTCAAAGGTCAAAGGTCATAGGTCAAGGTCATTCCCTAGCAACAAGGTAACGTTAATGAAAAGTCCATAGCAACCATATGTATTCTTAACCAACACTACCTTCTGAGTTTAGAATTAAGTTTTATAACCGGAAGTGACCTTCTGTCCATAGCAACCGACAAAGTCCTTAACAACCATACTTTTTCTGACACTAGGCCCCTTGATCTTTATTCTGGAACCTATATGATAACTATTGGCAACATTTTATCGTAAACAAAATGACTCAATTGTCTTAAGTATTTGTATAGGACACCATAACACTAACTAGAGACGGGGAAAGACCTCACATTTGTTCTCTGAACAAATGACTTTTTAATTATTATTATTGTTCTTCTTTTCTGCCATCAATTGACGAAAAGTGTCTTGACATGTCTTTTCGATACTTGGTACCATTATTTGGTCATACGGGTACTCGCCTTGACCGACCCTGTGAAACCGATCTATTTTTAGTAACGGAGTTATCTGCCCCAGACCGGAAAACCTTGTGCACAGATCTCCTCCTAAACCATAACCTGTATCAAAAATCTGAAGTGTGGAAAATGTTGCTGGACTCCTGGCAACATGTCATCACTCAAAAAAAAAAATTTCGATCAACTTCCTGGTTACGCGTTTTTGACTCGAAAAGTGTCGCGACTCGTCAAATTTTTTTCTTCAAAATGGTAAGTCCTAGAGACTTGGGACCTTCACCAATCATCCTGGATGACATATGTTGCATTCAAAAATGTCAAGGTCAAAGGTCAAATCTCAAGGTCAGAGGTCATGGTACACCTTGTTATCAGGTTAACTCAAAAACCATACAAAATTTAAGCAGACATGTAATGGGGAAAATACTTGTCTAATTTAGACCTTTATTTCATATAAAGGGTCGAACCCTGTACGACAAACGGTTTTCGAGTTATAGCCCTTAACGCATTTCGGCTAAATGGTTTTTGGCCTATAACTTGAAAATGGTTCGAGATAACATAGTAAACATATGGGTTATTGGTGACGGTCAACTTATTCCCTTCAATTTAAAATCAAACTTGATTGGCTAATGGCGGCCATTTTCAAAATGGCCGACACTGTAAACAGTTTTTGTAGAAAAACACGTAAACGGTACAAAATTGAAGCAGACAATACATGGGAAAATTGTTCGTCACGTCGAAATCTACAAAAAAGTCTTAGGACCGAAACCGTAAAACTTGTCGTTTTTGAGTTATTGCACTTGATTCGTATGTTAAAACTGGTTTTTTGCTTATAACTTTTAAACCATAACAGATACTATAATAAACATGTATACTTAAAATGTTCCTTTTGTAAAAACCTACAATTTGAGTCCAAGAAGTGTATGATTCGGTTGAACAGTTTCAAAATGGCGGTCAAAACAAGTTTCGCAAAACATGTTTTTTGCCCAATAACTTGAAAACCGTATTAGATAGTATAGTAAACATGTATACTTAAATGAATCAGTATGCAAAGACCTACAATTTGAGTCAAGGTCAAAGGTCATGGGTCAAGGTCATTCCCTAGCAACAAGGTAACGTTAATGAAAAGTCCATAGCAACCATATGTATTCTTAACCAAGACTACCTTCTTAGTTTAGAGGTAAGTTTTAATAACCGGAAGTGACCTTATGTCCATAGCAACCGACAAAGTCCTTAACAACCATACTTTTTCTGACACTAGGCCCCTTGATCTTTATTCTGGAACCTATATGATAACTATTGGCAACATTTTATCGTAAACAAAATGACTCAATTGTCTTAAGTATTTGTATAGGACACCATAACACTAACTAGAGACGGGGAAAGACCTCACATTTGTTCTCTGAACAAATGACTTTTTAATTATTATTATTATTATTATTGTTCTTCTTTTCTGCCATCAATTGACGAAAAGTGTCTTGACATATCTTTTCGATACTTGGTACCATAATTTGGTCATACCGGTACTCGCCTTGACTGACCCTGTGAAACCGATCTATTTTTAGTAACGGAGTTATCTGCCCCAGACCGGAAAACCTTGTGCGCAGATCTCCTCCTAAACCATAACCGGTATCAAAAATCTGAAGTGTGGAAAATGTCGCTGGACTCCTGGCAACATGTCATCACGCAAAAAAAAAAAATTCGATCAACTTCCTGGTTACGCATTTTTGACTCGAAAAGTGTCGCGACTCGTCAAATTTTTTTCTTCAAAACGGTAAGTCCTAGAGACTTGGGACCTTCACCAATCATCCTGGATGACATATGTTGCATTCAAAATTGTCAAGGTCAAAGGTCAAATCTCAAGGTCAGAGGTCATGGTACACCTTGTTATCAGGTTAACTCAAAAACCATACAAAATTTAAGCAGACATGTAATGGGGAAAATACTTGTCTAATTTAGACCTTTATTTCATATAAAGGGTCGAACCCTGTACAACAAACGGTTTTCGAGTTATAGCCCTTAACGCGTTTCGGCTAAATGGTTTTTGGCCTATAACTTGAAAATGGTTCGAGATAACATAGTAAACATATGGGTTATTGGTGACCGTCAACTTATTCCCTTCAATTTAAAATCAAACTTGATTGGCTAATGGCGGCCATTTTCAAAATGGCCGACACCGTAAACAGTTTTTATGAAATAACACTTAAACCGTACAAAATTGAAGCGGACAATACATGGGAAAAATGTTCGCCATGTCGAAATCTACAAAAAATGTTTCAGGTGCGAAAGCGCAAAACTTGTCGTTTTTGAGTTATCTCACTTGATTCATATTTTGAAAATGATTTTTTGTTTATAACTTTTTAACCATAAAAGATGGTGAATGAAACATTGGGTTCATTTGAAAGAGAATTAAAAGACCTACAATTTGAGCCCAAACAGTGCATGATTCGGTTGATTGGTTTCAAAATGGCGGCCAAAAACATATCATAAACTGCGTTATTTACCAATAACTTTTAAACCGTTGCACATTATATAGTAAACATGTATACTTAAATGAATCAGTATGCAAAGACCTACAATTTGAGTCAAAGGTCATGGGTCAAGGTCATTCCCTAGCAACAAGGTAACGTTTATGAAAAGTCCATAGCAACCATATGTATTCTTAACCAACACTACCTTCTGAGTTTAGAATTAAGTTTTATAACCGGAAGTGACCTGTCCATAGCAACCGACAAAGTCCTTAACAACCATACTTTTTCTGACACTAGGCCCCTTGATCTTTATTCTGGAACCTATATGATAACTATTGGCAACATTTTATCGTAAACAAAATGACTCAATTGTCTCAAGTATTTGTATAGGACACCATAACACTAACTAGAGACGGGGAAAGACCTCACATTTGTTCTCTGAACAAATGACTTTTTAATTAAGGTCTTTCCCACTACAGTGGAAAGACCTTACTGTATTTCTTCTGATTATTATTATTATTATTAAGGTCTTTCCCTTTCCAAAGGGAAGACCTTATTGTATTTCTTCTGATTATTATTATTATTATTATTATTATTATTAAGGTCTTTCCCGTTTCCAACGGAAAGACCTTTCTGTAATTCGTCTGATTATTATTAGGTCTTTCCATTTCCAAATGGAAAGACATATAGCTATTCTTATGATTATTAGGTCTTTCCATTTCCAAATGGAAAGACATATAGCTATTCTTATGATTATTATTATTATTATTCTTTTTTTTCCGCCACATTTCAAAGTCTTCTGTTTTTAACAGTTTACGACATATCATTATAAAACTTCTTATATGATATCGGTGTGATAAAATCTACTCGAAATCGACCCTGAGTTATCGAACTTTTTTCCATTACAGAGTTATCTCCCCGAACACCGTAACCCTTGTTACGATTTAAACTCTGAAACCATAAGAGATACGCTAAAACTTAAGGGTGGAAAATGTTCAACTACATAGACCGATGATTCATTACATTTGGTTCAAAGAGATTTGATGACTCCTTCAAGGGGCATAACTGCATCAAAATCTAGACAGAAGACTTTAAGGGTCAAAGGTAAGGTTAAGGGTCAGATATCAATATGAAACTTTATAGTTGGTTTCCTCAAGCCATTCCAAGAAAAATAATGTCAAGGTCAAAGGTCAAGGTCAAGTTCTAAATTTTGACTTTTCCTTGTTATGAGTATTCCTCTGAAACGGTAAAAGATAGATGATAAAATATAATGGGGAAAATGTGAAGGACATTGAGACGCAACTTTTTTCCATTAGTGTCAAAGTCCTATGACGTCATCTTGTAGGAGTTATTGTCCTTAGAACATAAAATTAAATAGTTTTTCATAAACAACTTGATAATGGTATATAGTAAAGGCACCAGGTCTTTTGAAATGAGACCAGGGACCGTTGACCTTCAAAAAGATCAAAAGGTCAAAGGTCAAGGTCATGTCCTAGATATTGAACTTGGCTTTTAAACAGTCTGTTCATGGTTTTTAAGCCTTTTTTAAAACATTTTAAGGTAAAAAAGACTTACTAGGGTGTCATAACACTCTCTATAATCGAATGGAAAGACCTTACATTTGTTCTCGGAACAAATGTCTTACTAGTTATTATTATTATTCTTTTTTTTCCGCCACATTTCAAAGTCTTCTGTTTTTAACAGCTTACGACATATCATTATGAAACTTCTTATATGATATCGGTGTGTTAAAATCTATTCGAAATCGACCCTGAGTTATCGAACTTTTTTCCATTACAGAGTTATCTCCCCGAACACCGTAACCCTTGTTACGATTTAAACTCTGAAACTGTAAGAGATACGCTAAAACTTAAGGATGGAAAATGTTCAACTACGTAGACTGATGATTCATTACATTTTGTCCAAAGAGATTTGATGACTCCTTCAAGGGGCATAACTGCATCAAAATCTAGACAGAAGACTTTAAGGGTCAAAAGTAAGGTTAGGGGTCAGATATCAATATGAAACTTTATAGTTGGTCTCCACAAGCAATTCCAAGAAAAATAATGTCAAGGTCAAAGGTCAAGGTCAAGTTCTAAATTTTGACTTTTCCTTGTTATGAGTATTCCTCTAAAACGGTAGAAGATAGATGATGAAATATAATTGGGAAAATGTAAAGGACATTGAGACGCAACTTTTTTCCATTAGTGTCAAAGTCCTATGACGTCATCTTGTAGGAGTTATTGTCCTTAGAACATAAAATTAAATAGTTTTTCATAAACAACTTGATAATGGTATATAGTAAAGGCACCGGGTCTTTTGAAATGACACCAGGGACCATTGACCTTCAAAAAGATCAAAAGGTCAAAGGTCAAGGTCATGTCCTAGATATTGAACTTGGCTTTCAAACAGTTTGTTCATGGTTTTTAAGACTTTTTTACAACATTTTAAGGTAAAAAAGACTTACTAGGGTGTCATAACACTCTCCATAATCGAATGGAAAGACCTTACATTTGTTCTCGGAACAAATGTCTTACTAGTTATTATTATTTTTCTTCTTTTCCGCCAACTTCGAAGTCAAGAATTTTCTTCATTTCGCGACATATCGAAATGATATTTCACCAGTTGGTTCGGAATGATAAACCGGATTTAGGATTGACACCGCGAAGCCGAACTCTTTTCCATACAGAGTTATCTGCCCAAATATCGGTAACTATTGTTATCGAAATAACTCAGGAACCGTAACAAATAGGTGATGAAATGTATTGGGAAAAATGTTCATCTTCGCAAGACGCAACTTTGTCAGATTTCACTCAACTTGGTTTATCGACTCCTTATGGGAGTTACTGGCCCTTGAATATTTGACGGAGCGCGTGCATGGTCAAAATTCATAAACCGTTAGTCGTAGAGACTTAAGACTTTCACCATTAGTCATCAAATGTCTTATTCTACAAAATGACCCCAAGGTCAAAGGTCAAGGTCGCACTTGACCTTTGACCTTATACCTTGTTATGGAAATAACTCATAAACCGTAAAAGATAGCTGATGAAATATGTTGGCAAAAATGTTCATCTTCGCAAGACGCAACTTTGTCCTGTTTCGCTCAACTTGGTTTATCGACTCCTTATAGGAGTTACTGGCCCTTGAATATTTTACGAAACGCGTACATGGTCAAAACTCATAAACTGTTAGTCGTAGAGACTTGGGACTTCCACCAATAGTCATCAAATGTCTTATTCTTCAAAATGACCCCAAGGTCAAAGGTCAAGGTCGCACTTGACCTTTGACCTTATACCTTGTTATGAGAATAACTCAGAAACCGTAACAAATAGCTGATGAAATATATTGGGGGAAATGTTTATCTTGTCAAGATCTAAGTTTGTCTCATTGGGTCTGAAGTTGTACGATGACTCCTTATACGAGTTACTGCCCTTGAGGCATGTTTGTTTTATCCTATATCTCGAAAACCATTATAGATATGAAGAAAATGTTAATACAAACAAAGATCAGTTTCAAAAGATCTACATTTTAGTACCAAGGTCAAAAGTCAGATATCAAGGTCATCAAAAAAGCCCTTAGCAACCGACAGAAAAGTACCTAGCAACCATATATATTTATGGTCAGGACCCTATTATAGAACTATAGAGGTGAAAATTGAAGGTCAAGGATCAAGGTCATTGAAAAAGTCCTTAGCAACCGATGGAAAAGTACCTAGCAACCATATATATTTATGTTCAGGATCATATAATAGAGCCATAGAGGTCAAAATTGAAGGTCAAGGGTCAAGGTCATCGATAAAGTCCTTAGTAACTGATGGAAAAGTACCTAGCAACCATATATATTTATGCTCAGGATCATATTATAGAGCCATAGAGGTCAAAATAGAAGGTCAAGGGTCAAGGTCATCGAAAAAGTCCTTAGTAACTGATGGAAAAGTACCTAGCAACCATATATATTTATGTTCAGGGACCTTTTTTAGAGCTGTAGAGGTCAAAATCGAAAGTCAAAGGTCAAGGTCATTGTAACAGAGTCCTATATTTTGACTATGCAAGTCAAAATAGAAGGTCAACAGTCATGTTTAATAGCCTTACTTGCAATTTGACAAGGGAAAGACCTTGCAATTGTTCTCTGAACAATTGTCTTTCTAGTTATTATTATTATTATTATTTTTTTTCTTCCGCCAGGAATTCGTTTTTGGCATTTCGCGACATATCATTTCGAAACTTGGTGGGATGTGTCGTATTCGAACACCGATTTCAAAAAACACCCTGCTAAGCCGAACTCTTTGTCGTTACAGAGTTATCTGCCCGGTGTAGCGAAACCTTGTTATCGCTTCATCTCTGAAACCGTAAAACTTAGATGCGAACCGAAAGGTGGAAAGTGTTCGGTTTATCGACTGCATGCTTCATGACACAAAACCGAAAGGATTTCAAATGTCATTATAAGAGTTATGTCCCCTTAATGAAAAGCAGTTTTCGCTAAAAAATTTTACTCGAAAACTATGACTTGTACATGCATGGGACTTTCACTATTGGTCATAGGACCAAATAAGCTATTGAAAGGGGTCAAGGTCAAATCTCAATTTTGACCTTGACCTTTGACCACAGACCTTGTTATCGAAATAGCTCAGAAACCGCAAGAGATAGCTTATTAAATGTATTGGGAAAAATGTTAATCTTGTCAAGATCTAAATTTGTCTCATTGGAACTGAAGTTCTACGATGACTCCTTATAGGAGTTACTGCCCTTGACGCATGTTTGTTTTATACTATATCTCGAAAACCATTATAGATATGAAGAAAATGTTAATACAAAAAAAGATCAGTTTCAAAAGGGCTACATTTTATTACCAAGGTCAAATGTCAGATATCAAGGTCATCAAAAAAGCCCTTAGCAACCGATGGAAAAGTACCTAGCAACCATATATATTTATGATCAGGACCCTATTATAGACCCATAGAGGTCAAAATGGAAGGTCAAGGGTCAAGGTCATCGAAAAAGTCCTTAGCAACTGATGGAAAAGTACCTAGCAACCATATATATTTATGCTCAGGACCCTATAATAAAGCCGTAGAGGTGAAAATTGAAGGTCACGGGTCAAGGTCATCAAAAAAGTCCTTAGCAACTGATGGAAAAGTACCTAGCAACCATATATATTTATGCTCAGGATCATATTATAGAGCCCTAGACGTCAAAATGGAAGGTCAAGGGTCAAGGTCATCGAAACAATCCTTAGCAACTGATGGAAAAGTACCTAGCAACCATATATATTTATGCTCAGGATCATATTATAGAGCCATAGAGGTCAAAATGGAAGGTCAATGATCAAGGTCATCTAAAAACCTCTTAGCAACTGATGGAAAAGTACCTAGCAACCATATATATTTATGTTCAGGATCATATTATAGAGCCATAGAAATCAAAATGGAAGGTCAAGGGTCAAGGTCATCGAAAAAGTCCTTAGCAACTAATGGAAAAGTACCCAGCAACCATATATATTTATGCTCAGGACCTATTATAGAGCCATAGAGGTTAAAATGGAAGGTCATTGGTCAAGGTCATTGAAAAAGTCCTTAGCAACTGATGTAAAAGTACCTAGCAACCATATATATTTATGTTCAGGGACCTATTTTAGAGCTGTAGAGGTCAAAATCGAAGGTCAAAGGTCAAGGTCATTGTGACAGAGTCCTATATTTTGACTATGCAAGTCAAAATAGCAGGTCAACAATCATGCTTGATAGCCTTTACTGCAATTTGATACGGGAAAGACCTTGCAATTGTTCTCTGAACAATTGTCTTTCTAGTTATTATTATTAAGGTCTTTCCCACTACAGTGGAAAGACCTTACTGTATTTCTTCTGATTATTATTATTATTATTATTATTATTATTGTTCTTCTTTTCTGCCATCAATTGACGAAAAGTGTCTTGACATATCTTTTCGATACTTGGTGCCATTATTTGGTCATACCGGTACTCGCCTTGACCGACCCTGTGAAACCGATCTATTTTTAGTAACGGAGTTATCTGCCCCAGACCGGAAAACCTTGTGCGCAGATCTCCTCCTAAACCATAACCGGTATCAAAAATCTGAAGTGTGGAAAATGTCGCTGGACTCCTGGCAACATGTCATCACGCAAAAAAAAAAATTTCGATCAACTTCCTGGTTACGCATTTTTGACTCGAAAAGTGTCGCAACTCGTCAAATTTTTTTCTTCAAAACGGTAAGTCCTAGAGACTTGGGACCTTCACCAATCATCCTGGATGACATATGTTGCATTCAAAAATGTCAAGGTCAAAGGTCAAATCTCAAGGTCAGAGGTCATGGTACACCTTGTTATCAGGTTAACTCAGAAACCATACAAAATTTAAGCAGACATGTAATGGGGAAAATACTTGTCTAATTTAGACCTTTATTTCATGTAAAGGGTCGAACCCTGTACGACAAACGGTTTTCGAGTTATAGCCCTTAACGCGTTTCGGCTAAATGGTTTTTGGCCTATAACTTGAAAATGGTTCGAGATAACATAGTAAACATATGGGTTATTGGTGACCGTCAACTTATTCCCTTCAATTTAAAATCAAACTTGATTGGCTAATGGCGGCCATTTTCAAAATGGCCGACACTGTAAACAGTTTTTGTAGAAAAACACGTAAACCGTACAAAATTGAAGCAGACAATACATGGAAAAATTGTTCGTCACGTCAAAATCTACAAAAAAGTCTTAGGACCGAAACCGTAAAACTTGTCGTTTTTGAGTTATTGCACTTGATTCGTATGTTAAAACTGGTTTTTTGCTTATAACTTTTAAACCGTAACAGATACTATAATAAACATGTATACTTAAAATGTTTCTTTTGTAAAAACCTACAATTTGAGTCCAAGAAGTGTATGATTCGGTTGAACAGTTTCAAAATGGCGGTCAAAACAAGTTTCGCAAAACATGTTTTTTGCCAATAACTTGAAAACCGTATTAGATAGTATAGTAAACATGTATACTTAAATGAATCAGTATGCAAAGACCTACAATTTGAGTCAAAGGTCAAAGGTCATGGGTCAAGGTCATTCCCTAGCAACAAGGTAACGTTTATGAAAAGTCCATAGCAACCATATGTATTCTTAACCAACACTACCTTCTGAGTTTAGAATTAAGTTTTATAACCGGAAGTGACCTTCTGTCCATAGCCACCGACAAAGTCCTTAACAACCATACTTTTTCTGACACTAGGCCCCTTGATCTTTATTCTGGAACCTATATGATAACTATTGGCAACATTTTATCGTAAACAAAATGACTCAATTGTCTTAAGTATTTGTATAGGACACCATAACACTAACTAGAGACGGGGAAAGACCTCACATTTGTTCTCTGAACAAATGACTTTTTAATTATTATTGTTCTTCTTTTCTGCCATGAATTGACGAAAAGTGTCTTGACATATCTTTTCGATACTTGGTACCATTATTTGGTCATACCGGTACTCGCCTTGACCGACCCTGTGAAACCGATCTATTTTTAGTAACGGAGTTATCTGCCCCAAACCGGAAAACCTTGTGCACAGATCTCCTCCTAAACCATAACCGGTATCAAAAATCTGAAGTGTGGAAAATGTCACTGGACTCCTGGCAACATGTCATCACGCAAAAAAAAAAATTTCGATCAACTTCCTGGTTACGCGTTTTTGACTCGAAAAGTGTAGCGACTCGTCAAATTTTTTTCTTCAAAACGGTAAGTCCTAGAGACTTGGGACCTTCACCAATCATCCTGGATGACATATGTTGCATTCAAAAATGTCAAGGTCAAAGGTCAAATCTCAAGGTCAGAGGTCATGGTACACCTTGTTATCAGGTTAACTCAAAAACCATACAAAATTTAAGCAGACATGTAATGGGGAAAATACTTGTCTAATTTAGACCTTTATTTCATATAAAGGGTCGAACCCTGTACGACAAACGGTTTTCGAGTTATAGCCCTTAACGCGTTTCGGCTAAATGGTTTTTGGCCTATAACTTGAAAATGGTTCGAGATAACATAGTAAACATATGGGTTATTGGTGACCGTCAACTTATTCCCTTCAATTTAAAATCAAACTCGATTGGCTAATGGCGGCCATTTTCAAAATGGCCGACACTGTAAACAATTTTTGTATAAAAGCACGTAAACCGTACAAAATTGAAGCAGACAATACATGGGAAAATTGTTCGTCACGTCGAAATCTACAAAAAAGTCTTCAGGACCAAAACCGTAAGTTCTACGATGACTCCTTAAAGAGTTACTGCCCCTGACGTATGTTTGTTTTATACTATATCTCGAAAACCATTATAGATATGAAGAAAATGTTAATACAAAAAAGATCAGTTACAAAAGATCCACATTTTAGTACCAAGGTCAAAAGTCAGATATCAAGGTCATCCAAAAAGCCCTTAGCAACCGATGGAAAAGTACCTAGCAACCATATATATTTATGTTCAGGATCATATTATAGAGCCATAGAGGTCAAAATGGAAGGTCAAGGGTCAAGGTCATCGAAAAAGTCCTTAGTAACCGACGGAAAAGTACCTAGCAACCATATATATTTATGCTGAGGATCATATTATAGAGCCATAGAGGTCAAAATTGAAGGTCAAGGATCAAGGTCATTGAAAAAGTCCTTAGCAACCGATGGAAAAGTACCTAGCAACCATATATATTTATGCTCAGAATCATATTATAGAGCCATAGAGGTCAAAATGGAAGGTCAAAATCAAGGTCATTGAAAAAGTCCTTAGCAACCGATGGAAAAGTACCTAGCAACCATATATATTTATGTTCAGGACTCTATTTTAGAGCTGTAGAGATCAAAATGGAAGGTCAAGGTCATCGAAAAAGCCCTTAGCAACCGATTGAAAAGTACCTAGCAACCATATATATTTATGTTCAGAATCCTGATTTAGAGCTGTAGAGGTGAAAATGGAAGGTCAAGGGTCAAGGTCAATAAAAAAGTCCTTAGCAACCGATAGAAAAGTACCTAGCAACCATATATATTTATGTTCAGGACCCTATTTTAGAGCTGTAGAGATCAAAATGGAAGGTCATGGTCAAGGTCATAGAAAAAGTCATTAGCAACCGATGTAAAAGTACCTAGCAACCATATATATCTATGTTCAGGAACCTCTTTCAGAACTGTAGAGGTCAAATCAAAGGTCAATGGTCAAGGTCATGGTGACAGAGTCCTATATTTTGACTAATATCCTTAGCAACTGAGGATTAAAAGGTCAATTTGACACGGGAAAGACCTTGCAATTGTTCTCTGAACAATTGTCTTTTTAATTAAGGTCTTTCCTTTACATAGGAAAGACCTTACTGTATTTCTTATGATTATTATTATTATTATTATTCTTTCTCCTGCCAAAATTCAATTAAATTTGTCGGAAAAGTTTTTAGGCATATTGACATGAAATTTGGCACCAAGTATCAGTCAGACATAAGCTATCAGGTGGTGAGGCCGCTAAGGGTTCCCATGTACCTTATAAGAGTTTCCTCCCCTATTACTGTTATGACTGTTATCAGATCTCCTCAAAAACCGTAAGAGATATCGACATGAAACCTTTTGCAATTTCTTTGGTTCATCTGTGCCCACATTAATCACATCTGCCGAAAAGGATCTGACGACATCTTATAAGAGTTATTTCCCTTTATATAAATATCACTTTTGATTTTTCAGGCAAATATTAAGTTTGAGTTAAGATACAAGCACGAGCCTTCATATTTAGGCATCATTTTTTGTACCAAGTAAAATTAGGTCAAGGTCAAAGGTCAAGGTCACGGTCTAATTTTTGAAATTTCCTTGTTATCAGATCTCCTCTGAAACGGTAGAAGATAGCTGATAAAATGTAATGGGCAAAATGTCGGGGACATCGAGACAATGCGTAGTTTTCCTTAAGTCAAGTCGCATGATGTCATCTTCTATGCGTTATTGGCCTTTGAACGCTTAAATTTACGTTTTTTGGCTAATAACTTAATAATGGTACAAGATAGAGGCATGGGGTCTTTTGTTTTGACACCAGGGACAAATGACCTTCAAAATGATGTCAAGGTCAAAGGTCAAAGTCGTGTTCTAGAAAATGATTTTTTTCATATTTGAAGTGTAATACATGGAATTTTTTCAAAAATGCATTATTTTTTAGCAGGAATCATTTAAAATATGTTATTTTCCATTTTCGTAAGACAAAAGATGAAAAAAAATGAAAATTTTTTAAAGATTGAAAAATTTGAAAAAAACTCATTTTTTCTTGGCGCAAAAATGTTTTGGCAGTATTTCATATTTGTGTTTGATGTAGCATTTTGGTATTTTATAGTACTTCTAGAATTACCCCAACTTTTAGCACAAATGACCTTTTAATGTGTAAATACAGCCCCCCCCCCTCCCCTTTTTTTGATTTGACTGAATTTACATCGGTTTTACTGAATTTACCTGTAAATGCATATAAAGTACATGTAGGCAGCTAGGGGATATCCAGGGCTTTGTTAATGAGAAAAAATTATGACGCTAACTCCAACCAATTTCCTGAAAATAGCGTTCGCGCAGTGCTAAATAAAAAGCTATTTTCCGCCATAAAACACAAGATTCGTCCAAATTTTACCAATTTATTGCATCCGAATGTCAAAATTTCGCGTCAAATTATCAGTACTTTATTCACGAAGATGTCGTCTGCTGACATGGCACCGGAAATCTAAATAAATAAATCGTGACATCAAATTTCTACATGAATCTTCATTCTGACATAAGTAAATGTGTACACGTACACTCCGTTTTCTATTTATGACTATTTCCACATCAAACAGCAAAATGCATTGTCCTGTGCCATGTTCACCCGACGACGTCCCCTCTCGAAAAGAAAGAAATAAACTAAGTCCAGACATATATCAATGGACGTCACGTGACATACACAACGTCATCAATAGAAGTAAACATTATAGTAGAAATGTACTTTTACTGTCACTTGTGTATTTAGAGAAATAAAAATACAATGCCACCCCCCCCTTCTACTTGTATTCAGCAATCCATGGAAAACTTGCTACCTACAAATAAAAAAAATAATTAATAAACAAATAAACAAACAAACAAACAAATAAATGAAAAAAACAAAAAAGGCCCGTCCCGCCTTCAGAAAAAGAGATATTGCTACTTCATTTTTTATTTCTTTCTTCTTTTTTTTTTGACAATTACTATTTGGAACAATAAATTAAAAATTTAAATGATTTCAAGAGAAAATAGAAGTAGCAATATCTCTTTACTGAAGACGGGACGGGCCTTTTTTTTTTTTTTTTTTTTTTTTTGTCTATTTCATTTATTTCCCAAGAGTTACGCCCCTTGCCAAAAATAAAGGGGCAGGGCCTCTTTATTGCAAAACTGGACACGTGGAAAGGAAAGACCTTATCATTTGTGCTAGGCACAAATGACCTTTTAATTAAGGTCTTTCCCACTACAGTGGAAAGACCTTACTGTATTTCTTCTGATTATTATTATTATTATTATTATTGTTCTTCTTTTCTGCCATCAATTGACGAAAAGTGTCTTGACATATCTTTTCGATACTTGGTACCATTATTTGGTCATACCGGTACTCGCCTTGACCGACCCTGTGAAACCGATCTATTTTTAGTAACGGAGTTATCTGCCCCAGACCGGAAAACCTTGTGCACAGATCTCCTCCTAAACCATAACCGGTATCAAAAATCTGAAGTGTGGAAAATGTCGCTGGACTCTTGGCAACATGTCATCACGCAAAAAAAAAAATTTCGATCAACTTCCTGGTTACGCGTTTTTGACTCGAAAAGTGTCGCGACTCGTCAATTTTTTTTCTTCAAAACGGTAAGTCCTAGAGACTTGGGACCTTCACCAATCATCCTGGATGACATATGTTGCATTCAAAAATGTCAAGGTCAAAGGTCAAATCTCAAGGTCAGAGGTCATGGTACACCTTGTTATCAGGTTAACTCAAAAACCATACAAAATTTAAGCAGACATGTAATGGGGAAAATACTTGTCTAATTTAGACCTTTATTTCATATAAAGGGTCGAACCCTGTACGACAAACGGTTTTCGAGTTATAGCCCTTAACGCGTTTCGGCTAAATGGTTTTTGGCCTATAACTTGAAAATGGTTCGAGATAACATAGTAAACATATGGGTTATTGGTGACCGTCAACTTATTCCCTTCAATTTAAAATCAAACTTGATTGGCTAATGGCGGCCATTTTCAAAATTTTCAAAATGGCCGACACTGTAAACAGTTTTTGTAGAAAAACACGTAAACCGTACAAAATTGAAGCAGACAATACATGGGAAAATTGTTCGTCACGTCGAAATCTACAAAAAAGTCTTCAGGACCGAAACCGTAAAACTTGTCGTTTTTGAGTTATTGCACTTGATTCGTATGTTAAAACTGGTTTTTTGCTTATAACTTTTAAACCGTAACAGATACTATAATAAACATGAATACTTAAAATGTTCCTTTTGAAAAAACCTACAATTTGAGTCCAAGAAGTGTATGATTCGGTTGAACAGTTTCAAAATGGCGGTCAAAACAAGTTTCGCAAAACATGTTTTTTGCCAATAACTTGAAAACCGTATTAGATAGTATAGTAAACATGTATACTTAAATGAATCAGTATGCATAGTAAACATGTATACTTAAATGAATCAGTATGCAAAGACCTACAATTTGAGTCAAAGGTCAAAGGTCATGGGTCAAGGTCATTCCCTAGCAACAAGGTAACGTTAATGAAAAGTCCATAGCAACCATATGTATTCTTAACCAAGACTACCTTCTTAGTTTAGAGGTAAGTTTTAATAACCGGAAGTGACCTTCTGTCCATAGCAACCGACAAAGTCCTTAACAACCATACTTTTTCTGACACTAGGCCCCTTGATCTTTATTCTGGAACCTATATGATAACTATTGGCAACATTTTATCGTAGACAAAATGACTCAATTGTCTTAAAAATTTGTATAGGACACCATAACACTAACTAGAGACGGGGAAAGACCTCACATTTGTTCTCTGAACAAATGACTTTTTAATTATTATTGTTCTTCTTTTCTGCCATCAATTGACGAAAAGTGTCTTGACATATCTTTTCGATACTTGGTACCATTATTTGGTCATACCGGTACTCGCCTTGACCGACCCTGTGAAACCGATCTATTTTTAGTAACGGAGTTATCTGCCCCAGACCGGAAAACCTTGTGCGCAGATCTCCTCCTAAACCATAACCGGTATCAAAAATCTGAAGTGTGGAAAATGTCGCTGGACTCCTGGCAACATGTCATCACGCAAAAAAAAAAATTTCGATCAACTTCCTGGTTACGCGTTTTTGACTCGAAAAGTGTCGCGACTCGTCAAATTTTTTTCTTCAAAACGGTAAGTCCTAGAGACTTGGGACCTTCACCAATCATCCTGGATGACATATGTTGCATTCAAAAATGTCAAGGTCAAAGGTCAAATCTCAAGGTCAGAGGTCATGGTACACCTTGTTATCAGGTTAACTCAAAAACCATACAAAATTTAAGCAGACATGTAATGGGGAAAATACTTGTCTAATTTAGGCCTTTATTTCATATAAAGGGTCGAACCCTGTACGACAAACGGTTTTCGAGTTATAGCCCTTAACGCGTTTCGGCTAAATGGTTTTTGGCCTATAACTTGAAAATGGTTCGAGATAACATAGTAAACATATGGGTTATTGGTGACCGTCAACTTATTCCCTTCAATTTAAAATCAAACTTGATTGGCTAATGGCGGCCATTTTCAAAATGGCCGACACTGTAAACAGTTTTTGTAGAAAAACATGTAAACCGTACAAAATTGAAGCAGACAATACATGGGAAAATTGTTCGTCACGTCGAAATCTACAAAAAAGTCTTCAGGACCGAAACCGTAAAACTTGTCGTTTTTGAGTTATTGCACTTGATTCGTATGTTAAAACTGGTTTTTTGCTTATAACTTTTAAACCGTAATAGATACTATAATAAACATGTATACTTAAAATGTTCCTTTTGTAAAAACCTACAATTTGAGTCCAAGAAGTGTATGATTCGGTTGAACAGTTTCAAAATGGCGGTCAAAACAAGTTTCGCAAAACATGTTTTTTGCCAATAACTTGAAAACCGTATTAGATAGTATAGTAAACATGTATACTTAAATGAATCAGTATGCAAAGACCTACAATATGAGTCAAAGGTCATGGGTCAAGGTCATTCCCTAGCAACAAGGTAACGTTAATGAAAAGTCCATAGCAACCATATGTATTCTTAACCAACACTACCTTCTGAGTTTAGAATTAAGTTTTATAACCGGAAGTGACCTTCTGTCCATAGCAACCGACAAAGTCCTTAACAACCATACTTTTTCTGACACTAGGCCCCTTGATCTTTATTCTGGAACCTATATGATAACTATTGGCAACATTTTATCGTAAACAAAATGACTCAATTGTCTTAAGTATTTGTATAGGACACCATAACACTAACTAGAGACGGGGAAAGACCTCACATTTGTTCTCTGAACAAATGACTTTTTAATTAAGGTCTTTCCCACTACAGTGGAAAGACCTTACTGTATTTCTTCTGATTATTATTATTATTGTTCTTCTTTTCTGCCATCAATTGACGAAAAGTGTCTTGACATATCTTTTCGATACTTGGTACCATTATTTGGTCATACCGGTACTCGCCTTGACCGACCCTGTGAAACCGATCTATTTTTAGTAACGGAGTTATCTGCCCCAGACCGGAAAACCTTGTGCGCAGATCTCCTCCTAAACCATAACCGGTATCAAAAATCGGAAGTGTGGAAAATGTCGCTGGACTCCTGGCAACATGTCATCACGCAAAAAAAAAATTTCGATCAACTTCCTGGTTACGCGTTTTTGACTCGAAAAGTGTCACGACTCGTCAAATTTTTTTCTTCAAAACGGTAAGTCCTAGAGACTTGGGACCTTCACCAATCATCCTGGATGACATATGTTGCATTCAAAAATGTCAAGGTCAAAGGTCAAATCTCAAGGTCAGAGGTCATGGTACACCTTGTTATCAGGTTAACTCAAAAACCATACAAAATTTAAGCAGAAATGTAATGGGGAAAATACTTGTCTAATTTAGACCTTTATTTCATATAAAGGGTCAAACCCTGTACGACAAACGGTTTTCGAGTTATAGCCCTTAACGCGTTTCGGCTAAATGGTTTTTGGCTTATAACTTGAAAATGGTTCGAGATAACATAGTAAACATATGGGTTATTGGTGACCGTCAACTTATTCCCTTCAATTTAAAATCAAACTTGATTGGCTAATGGCGGCCATTTTCAAAATGGCCGACACTGTAAACAGTTTTTGTAGAAAAACACGTAAACCGTACAAAATTGAAGCAGACAATACATGGGAAAATTGTTCGTCACGTCGAAATCTACAAAAAAGTCTTCAGGACCGAAACCGTAAAACTTGTCGTTTTTGAGTTATCGCACTTGATTCGTATTTTGAAAATGATTTTTTGTTTATAACTTTTTAACCATAAAAGATGGTGAATGAAACATTGGGTTCATTTGAAAGAGAATTAAAAGACCTACAATTTGAGCCCAAACAGTGCATGATTCGGTTGATTGGTTTCAAAATGGCGGCCAAAAACATATCATAAACTGCGTTATTTACCAATAACTTTTAAACCGTTGCACATTATATAGTAAACATGTATACTTAAATGAATCAGTATGCAAAGACCTACAATTTGAGTCAAAGGTCATGGGTCAAGGTCTTTCCCTAGCAACAAGGTAACGTTTATTAAAAGTCCATAGCAACCATATGTGTTCTTAACCAACACTACCTTCTGAGTTTAGAATTAAGTTTTATAACCGGAAGTGACCTTCTGTCCATAGCAACCGACAAAGTCCTTAACAACCATAGTTTTTCTGACACTAGGCCCCTTGATCTTTATTCTGGAACCTATATGATAACTATTGGCAACATTTTATCGTAAACAAAATGACTCAATTGTCTCAAGTATTTGTATAGGACACCATAACACTAACTAGAGACGGGGAAAGACCTCACATTTGTTCTCTGAACAAATGACTTTTTAATTAGGTCTTTCCACTTTCCGTGGAAAGACCTTTTGCTTTTGTTCTGATTATTTTTTTTTTTTTTCTTCTGCCGTCTAGGATGTTTTTTTGTTACTTGACATATCGAAAGGATTTTTGGCCCATGATATCGTACAGTGATTGCGATTTCACCATTGACCCTGTGTAACCGAACACTTTTTTTTATAGGAGTTATCTCCCCGCGTCCTCCTTTTCTTGTTATCTTTATTTCTCTGTAACCGTAAAAGATATCGACCTAAAATCTTTTGCAATGTCTTCAGTGTATCTGTGCGCAACTTTGTTCCATTTGGTTGGAAAGGATCTGACGACATTTCATAGGAGTTATTTCCCTTCAAACGACTTTCACTTTTGGTGTATCATACAAATTGTTATTTAGAGTTGAGATATCAACATGAAACTTTGTATTTAGGGTCCATGACCCCTAACAAGTAAAATGAGGTCAAGGTCAAAGGGCAAGGTCAAGTTCTAAATTTTGACTTTTGCTTGTGTTCGCTTCTCCTCTGAAACGGTAAAAGATAGCTGATAAAATGTAATGGAGAAAATATTAAGGACGTTGAGACCTAGCTTTGTTACATTTGCATAAAAGTTGTATGACGTCATTTTATAGGCGTAATTGCCGTTAGAACGTTTAAATTTGAGGTTTTTCGTTTATTTCTCAACAATGGTACATGATAAAGGCATGGGGTCTTTTGTTTTGACATCAAGGATTGATAACCTTCAAATTGGCATTAAGGTCAAAGGTCAAGGTCAAGTTCTATTATTTGACATTTGCTTGTTATCACTACTCCTCTGAAATGGTTGTGGATAGCCAAGGAAATGTAATGGTGGAAATGTTTAGGACATTGATGCGCAACTTTGTTACATTTGAGTTCAAGTTGTATGACGTCATCTTTTGAGAGTAATTGCGCCTAGAACGTTCAAACTTAAGGTTTTTCGTTTATAACTTGACAATGGTACATAATAATGGCATGGGGTCTTCTAAAATGACCTCAACGACCAATGACCTTGAAAAAGGTCACAAGGTCAAAGGTCAAGGTCATGACCTATATTACGTATTTTGCATTTTTTCACACTTTATAAGTTTTTTTCAGATTTTTAAAGCAATTAAAGCTATTGAAAGCGTGAAATTCAGGCACTACTTTTGCTGACGTCATTTCTGGCAACGTCATTATTTCTGTAGACGTTTTTAGACGTTTTGGATATATTGGAATGTTAATTTAAACGTCATTTTAAACCTCATTTTTTTTATCAACAAATCTGCAATTGAGGTGGAAAGACCTTCAATTGTTTTCTGAACAATTGGTTTTTAATTATTATTGTTCTTCTTTTCTGCCATCAATTGACGAAAAGTGTCTTGACATATCTTTTCGATACTTGGTACCATTATTTGGTCATACCGGTACTCGCCTTGGCCGACCCTGTGAAACCGATCTATTTTTAGTAACGGAGTTATCTGCCCCAGACCGGAAAACCTTGTGCACAGATCTCCTCCTAAACCATAACCGGTATCAAAAATCTGAAGTGTGGAAAATGTTGCTGGACTCCTGGCAACATGTCATCACGCAAAAAAAAAAATTTCGATCAACTTCCTGGTTACGCGTTTTTGACTCGAAAAGTGTCGCGACTCGTCAAATTTTTTTCTTCAAAACGGTAAGTCCTAGAGACTTGGGACCTTCACCAATCATCCTGGATGACATATGTTGCATTCAAAAATGTCAAGGTCAAAGGTCAAATCTCAAGGTCAGAGGTCATGGTACACCTTGTTATCAGGTTAACTCAAAAACCATACAAAATTTAAGCAGACATGTAATGGGAAAAATACTTGTCTAGTTTAGACCTTTATTTCATATAAGGGTCGAACCCTGTACGACAAACGGTTTTCGAGTTATAGCCCTTAACGCGTTTCGGCTAAATGGTTTTTGGCCTATAACTTGAAAATGGTTCGAGATAACATAGTAAACATATGGGTTATTGGTGACCGTCAACTTATTCCCTTCAATTTAAAATCAAACTTGATTGGCTAATGGCGGCCATTTTCAAAATGGCCGACACTGTAAACAGTTTTTGTAGAAAAACACGTAAACCGTACAAAATTGAAGCAGACAATACTTAGAAAAATTGTTCGTCACGTCGAAATCTACAAAAAAGTCTTCAGGACCGAAACCGTAAAACTTGTCGTTTTTGAGTTATTGCACTTGATTCGTATGTTAAAACTGGTTTTTTGCTTATAACTTTTAAACCGTAATAGATACTATAATAAACATGAATACTTAAAATGTTCCTTTTAAAAAAACCTACAATTTGAGTCCAAGAAGTGTATGATTCGGTTGAACAGTTTCAAAATGGCGGTCAAAACAAGTTTCGCAAAACATGTTTTTTGCCAATAACTTGAAAACCGTATTAGATAGTATAGTAAACATGTATACTTAAATGAATCAGTATGCAAAGACCTACAATTTGAGTCAAAGGTCAAAGATCATGGGTCAAGGTCATTCCCTAGCAACAAGGTAACGTTTATGAAAAGTCCATAGCAACCATATGTATTCTTAACCAACACTACCTTCTGAGTTTAGAATTAAGTTTTATAACCGGAAGTGACCTTCTGTCCATAGCAACCGACAAAGTCCTTAACAACCATACTTTTTCTGACACTAGGCCCCTTGATCTTTATTCTGGAACCTATATGATAACTATTGGCAACATTTTATCGTAAACAAAATGACTCAATTGTCTTAAGTATTTGTATAGGACACCATAACACTAACTAGAGACGGGGAAAGACCTCACATTTGTTCTCTGAACAAATGACTTTTTAATTAAGGTCTTTCCCACTACAGTGGAAAGACCTTATTGTATTTCTTCTGATTATTAAGGTCTTTCCCTTTGCAGAAGGAAAGACCTTACTGTATTTCTTATGATTATTATTATTATTATTATTATTATTTTTTTTTTTCTGCCGCAGATGTCAAAAAAGTGTCGCGACCTATCATTACGAAACTTAGTACTATTAAACGACACGACTTGGGCTCGACTTGAGTCGGCCTGCGAAACCGATCTATTTTTAGTAACGGAGTTATCTGCCCCAGACCGTAAAACCTTGTGTGCAGATTAACTCAAAAACCGTAACCGTTATCAAAAATCTGAAGTGGGGAAAATGTTGCTCAACTCCTGGACATGATTCGTCATGCAAAAAAAAATGTTCTGATCGACTTCCTGGTTACGCGTTTTTGACCCGAAAAGTGTCGCGACACGTCAAAATTTTTTTCTTCAAAACGGTAAGTCCTAGAGACTTGGGACCTTCACCAATCATCCTGGATGACATATGTTGCATTCAAAAATGTCAAGGTCAAAGGTCAAATCTCAAGGTCAGAGGTCATGGTACACCTTGTTATCAGGTTAACTCAAAAACCATACAAAATTTAAGCAGACATGTAATGGGGAAAATACTTGTCTCATTTAGACCTTTATTTGATATAAAGGGTCGAACCCTGTACGACAAACTGTTTTCGAGTTATAGCCCTTAACGCGTTTCGGCTAAATGGTTTTTGGCCTATAACTTGAAAATGGTTCGAGATAACATAGTAAACATATGGGTTATTGGTGACCGTCAACTTATTCCCTTCAATTTAAAATCAAACTTGATTGGCTAATGGCGGCCATTTTCAAAATGGCCGACACTGTAAACAGTTTTTGTGGAAAAGCACGTAAACCGTACAAAATTGAAGCAGACAATACATGGGAAAATTGTTCGTCACGTCGAAATCTACAAAAAAGTCTTCAGGACCGAAACCGTAAGTTCTACGATGACTCCTTAAAGAGTTACTGCCCCTGACGTATGTTTGTTTTATACTATATCTCGAAAACCATTATAGATATGAAGAAAATGTTAATACAAAAAAAGATCAGTTACAAAAGATCTACATTTTAGTACCAAGGTCAAAAGTCAGATATCAAGGTCATCCAAAAAGCCCTTAGCAACCGATGGAAAAGTACCTAGCAACCATATATATTTATGTTCAGGATCATATTATAGAGCCATAGAGGTCAAAATGGAAGGTCAAGGATCAAGGTCATCAAAAAAGTCCTTAGTAACCGACGGAAAAGTACCTAGCAACCATATATATTTATGCTGAGGATCATATTATAGAGCCATAGAGGTCAAAATTGAAGGTCAAGGATCAAGGTCATTGAAAAAGTCCTTAGCAACCGATGGAAAAGTACCTAGCAACCATATATATTTATGCTCAGGATCATATTATAGAGCCATAGAGGTCAAAATGGAAGGTCAAAATCAAGGTCATTGAAAAAGTCCTTAGCAACCGATGGAAAAGTACCTAGCAACCATATATATTTCTGTTCAGGACTCTATTTTAGAGCTGTAGAGATCAAAATGGAAGGTCAAGGTCATCGAAAAAGCCCTTAGCAACCGATTGAAAAGTACCTAGCAACCATATATATTTATGTTCAGAATAATGATTTAGAGCTGTAGAGGTGAAAATGGAAGGTCAAGGTCAATGAAAAAGTCCTTAGCAACCGATAGAAAAGTACCTAGCAACCATATATATTTCTGTTCAGGACTCTATTTTAGAGCTGTAGAGATCAAAATGGAAGGTCAAGGTCATCGAAAAAGCCCTTAGCAACCGATTGAAAAGTACCTAGCAACCATATATATTTATGTTCAGAATCCTTATTTAGAGCTGTAGAGGTGAAAATGGAAGGTCAAGGTCAATGAAAAAGTCCTTAGCAACCGATAGAAAAGTACCTAGCAACCATATATATTTATGTTCAGGACCCTATTTTAGAGCTGTAGAGATCAAAATGGAAGGTCATGGTCAAGGTCATAGAAAAAGTCATTAGCAACCGATGTAAAAGTACCTAGCAACCATATATATCTATGTTCAGGAACCTCTTTCAGAGCTGTAGAGGTCAAATCAAAGGTCAATGGTCAAGGTCATGGTGACAGAGTCCTATATTTTGACTAATATCCTTAGCAACTGAGGATTAAAAGGTCAATTTGACACGGGAAAGACCTTGCAATTGTTCTCTGAACAATTGTCTTTTTAATTATTAAGGTCTTTCCCACTACAGTGGAAAGACCTTATTGTATTTCTTCTGATTATTAAGGTCTTTCCCACTACAGTGGAAAGACCTTATTGTATTTCTTCTGATTATTATTAAGGTCTTTCCCTTTCCAAAGGGAAGACCTTATTGTATTTCTTCTGATTATTATTATTATTATTATTAGGTCTTTCCACTTTCCGTGGAAAGACCTTTTGCTTTTGTTCTGATTATTTTTTTTTTTTTTTTTTTTCTTCTGCCGTCTAGGATGTTTTTTTGTTACTTGACGTATCGAAAGGATTTTTGGCCCATGATATCGTACAGTGATTGCGATTTCACCATTGACCCTGTGTAACCGAACACTTTTTTTTATAGGAGTTATCTCCCCGCATCCTCCTTTTCTTGTTATCGCTAAATCTCTAAAACCGTAAAAGATATCGACCCAAAATCTTTTGCAATGTCTTCATTGTATCTGTGCGCAACTTTGTTCAATTTGGTCGGAAGGGATCTGACGACATTTCATAGGAGTTATTTCCCTTCAAACGACTTTCACTTTTGGTGTATCATACAAACTGTTATTTAGAGTTGAGGTATCAACATGAAACTTTGTATTTAGGGTCCATGACCCCTAACAAGTAAAATGAGGTCAAGGTCAAAGGTCAAGGTCAAGTTCTAAATTTTGACTTTTGCTTGTTATCGCTTCTCCTCTGAAACGGTAAAAGATAGCTGATAAAATGTAATGGAGAAAATGTTAAGGACGTTGAGACCTAGATTTGTTACATTTGCATAAAAGTTGTATGACGTCATTTTATAGGCGTAATTGCCGTTAGAACGTTTAAATTTGCGGTTTTTCGTTTATTTCTCAACAATGGTACATGATAAAGGCATGGGGTCTTTTGTTTTGACATCAAGGATTGATAACCTTCAAATTGGCATCAAGGTCAAAGGTCAAGGTCAAGTTCTAAATTTTGACTTTTGCTTGTTATCGCTTCTCCTCTGAAACGGTAAAAGATAGCTGATAAAATGTAAAGAAGAAAATGTTAAGCACGTTGAGACCTAGCTTTGTTACATTTGAGAAAAAGTTGTATGACGTCATTTTATAGGCGTAATTGCCCCTAGAACGTTTAAATTTTTGTTTTTCGTTTATTTCTCAGCAAGGGTACATGATAAAGGCATGGGGTCTTTTGTTTTAACATCAGGGATTGATGACCTTCAAATTGGCATCAAGGTCAAAGGTCAAGGTCAAGTTCTATTATTTGACATTTGCTTGTTATCACTACTCCTCTGAAATGGTTGTAGATAGCCAAGGAAATATAATGGTGGAAATGTTTAGGACATTGATGCGCAACTTTGTTACATTTGAGTTAAAGTTGTATGACGTCATCTTTTGAGAGTAATTGCGCCTAGAACGTTCAAACTTAAGGTTTTTCGTTTATAACTTGACAATGGTACATAATAATGGCAGGGGGTCTTCTAAAATGACCTCAACGACCAATGACCTTGAAAAATGTCACAAGGTCAAAGGTCAAGGTCATGACCTATATTACGTATTTTGCATTTTTTCACACTTTATAAGTTTTTTCAGATTTTTAAAGCAATTAAAGGTATTGAAAGCGTGAAATTCAGGCACTACTTTTGATGACGTCATTTCTGGCAACGTTATTATTTCTGTAGACGTTTTTAGACGTTTTGGATATATTGGAATGTTAATTAATGTGACAATGTTACAACCCATGAAAACGTCTAGAATTGTCAATTTATAAGGTCACATTAATGACGTTTTTGATGTTTATAGTGCAAAACAGTATAATTCATCACAAACATTTAGTTAACCAGAAATAAACATTTTTCTTACTTATTCAAACTAGCAGTCCATATATTTTTTTAACAATTATGAAATTACCTATCATATCAAACCAGAAGTGATATTTGTAAACGGGAAGTAGCATAATACCTCCCTTATTTCAGTACATAGAACCATATATCCTTGAAATCACTGAAAGTTTAGCTATGCTCTAAAACCAACAATTACATTTTAAACCTCATTTTTTTTTATCAACAAATCTGCAATTGAGGTGGAAAGACCTTCAATTGTTCTCTGAACAATTGGTTTTTAATTATTATTATTAAGGTCTTTCCCGTTTCCAACGGAAAGACCTTTCTGTAATTCGTATGATTATTATTATTATTATTATTATTATTCTTATTATTATTATTATTATTTTTCTTCTTTTCCGCCAACTTCAATGTCAAGAATTTTCTTCATTTCGCGACATATCGAAATGATATTTCACCAGTTGGTTCGGAATGATAAACCGGATTCAGGATTGACACCGCGAAGCCGAACTCTTTTCCATACAGAGTTATCTGCCCAAATACCGTAAACCCTTGTTACCAAAATAACTCAGGAACCGTAACAAATAGCTGATCAAATATATAAGGAAAAATGTTCATCTTCGCAAGACGCAAGTTTGTCATGTTTCGCTCAACTTGGTTTATCGACTCCTTATGGGAGTTACTGGCCCTTGAATATTTGACGGAGCGCGTGCGTGATCAAAACTCGTAAACTGTTAGTCGTAGAGACTTGGGACTTTCACCATTATACATCAGATGTCTTATTCTACAAAATGACCCCAAGGTCAAAGGTCAAGGTCACACTTGACCTTTGACCTTATACCTTGTTACCAGAATAACTCAGAAACCGTAACAAATAGCTGATCAAATATGTTGGCAAAAATGTTCATCTTCGCAAGACGCAACTTTTTCATGTTTCGCTCAACTTGGTTTATCGACTCCTTATAGGAGTTACTGGCCCTTGAATATTTGACGAAACGCGTACATGGTCAAAACTCATAAACTGTTAGTCGTAGAGACTTGGGACTTTCAACAATAGTCATCAAATGTCTTATTCTTCAAAATGACCCCAAGGTCAAAGGTCAAGGTCGCACTTGACCTTTGACCTTATACCTTGTTATGAGAATAACTCAGAAACCGTAACAAATAGCTGATGAAATATATTGGGGAAAATGTTAATCTTGTCAAGATCTAAGTTTGTCTCTTTGGGTCTGAAGTTGTACGATGACTCCTTATAGGAGTTAATGCCCTTGACTCATGTTAATTTTACACTATATCTCGAAAACCATTATAGATATGAAGAAAAGGTTAATACAAAAAAAGATCAGTTTCAAAAGATCTACATTTTAGTACCAAGGTCAAAAGTCAGATATCAAGGTCATCAAAAAAGCCCTTAGCAACCGACGGAAAAGTACCTAGCAACCATATATATTTATGGTCAGGACCCTATTATAGAACTATAGAGGTGAAAATTGAAGGTCAAGGATCAAGGTCATTGAAAAAGGCCTTAGCAACCGATGGAAAAGTACCTAGCAACCATATATATTTATGTTCAGGATCATATTATAGAGCCATAGAGGTCAAAATGGAAGGTCTAGGGTCAAGGTCATCGAAAAAGTCCTTAGTTACTGATGGAAAAGTACTTAGCAACCATATATATTTATGCTCAGGACACTATTATAGAGCCGTACAGGTGAAAATGGAAGGTTAAGGGTCAAGGTCATTGAAAAAGTCCTTAGCAACTGATGGAAAAATACCTAGCAACCATATATATTTATGTTCAGGAACCTTTTTTAGAGCTGTTGAGGGAAAATGGAAGGTCATTGGTCAAGGTCATTGAAAAAGTCCTTAGTAACCGATGGAAAAGTACCTAGCAACCATATATATTTCTGCTCAGGACCATATTATAGAGCCGTAGAGCTTAAAATGAAAGGTCAAGGGTCAAGGTCATTGAAAAAATCCTTAGCAACCGATGTAAAAGTACCTAGCAACCATATATATTTATGTTCAGGGACCTATTTTAGAGCTGTAGAGGTCAAAATCGAAGGTCAATGGTCAAGTTCAGTGTGACAGAGTCCTATAATTTGACTATACAAGTCAAAATAGAAGGTCAACAGTCATGCTTAATAGCCTTAATTGCTATTTGACAAGGGAAAGACCTTGCAATTGTTCTCTGAACAATTGTCTTTCTAGTTATTATTTTTTTTCTTCCGCCAGAAATTCGTTTTTGGCATTTCGCGACATATCATTTTGAAACTTGGTGGGATGTGTCGTATTCGAACACCGATTTCAAAAAACACCCTGCTAAGCCGAACTCTTTGTCGTTACAGAGTTATCTGCCCGGTGTAGCGAAACCTTGTTATCGCTTCTTCTCTGAAACCGTAAAACTTAGATGCAAACCGAAAGGTGGAAAGTGTTCGGTTTATCGAAGGCATGCTTCATGACACAAAACCGAAAGGATTTCGAATGTCGTAATAAGAGTTATGTCCCCTTAATGAAAAGCAGTTTTCGCTAAAAATTTTTACTCGAAAACTATGACTTGTACAGGCATGGGACTTTCACTATTGGTCATAGGACCAAATAAGCTATTGAAAGGGGTCAAGGTCAAATCTCAATTTTGACCTTGACCTTTGACCACAGACCTTGTTATCGAAATAGCTCAGAAACCGCAAGAGATAGCTGATGAAATGTATTGGGAAAAATGTTTATCTTGTCAAGATCTAAATTTGTCCCATTGGAACTAAAGTTCTACGATGACTCCTTATAGGAGTTACTGCCCTTGACGCATGTTTGTTTTTTGCTATATCTCGAAAACCATTATAGATATGAAGAAAATGTTAATACAAAAAAAGATCAGTTTCAAAAGATCTACATTTTAGTACCAAGGTCAAAAGTCAGATATCAAGGTCATCGAAAAAGCCCTTAGCAACTGATGGAAAAGTACCTAGCAACCATATATATTTATGCTCAGGATCATATTATAGAGCCATAGAGGTCAAAATGGAAGGTCACGGGTCAAGGTCATCGAAAAAGTCCTTAGCAACCGATGGAAAAGTACCTAGCAACCATATATATTTATGCTCAGGATCATATTATAGAGCCATAGAGGTCAAAATGGAAGGTCAGGGGTCAAGGTCATCGAAAAAGTCCTTAGCAACTGATGGAAAAGTACCTAGCAACCATATATATTTATGCTCAGGATCATATTATAGAGCCATAGAGGTCAAAATGGAAGGTCAGGGGTCAAGGTCATCGAAAAAGTCCTTAGCAACTGATGGAAAAGTACCTAGCAACCATATATATTTATGCTCAGGATCATATTATAGAGCCATAGAGGTCAAAATGGAAGGTCAGGGGTCAAGGTCATCGAAAAAGTCCTTAGTAACTGATGGAAAAGTACCTAGCAACCATATATATTTATGCTCAGGATCATATTATAGAGCCATAGAGGTCAAAATGGAAGGTCTGGGGTCAAGGTCATCGAAAAAGCCCTTAGCAACTGATGGAAAAGTACCTACCAACCATATATATTTATGCTCAGGATCATATTATAGAACCATAGAGGTCAAAATGGAAGGTCAAGGGTCAAGGTCATCGAAAAAATCCTTACCAACCGATGGAAAAGTACCTAGCAACCATATATATTTATGCTCAGGATCATATTATAGAACCGTAGAGGTCAAAATGGAAGGCCAAGGGTCAAGGTCATCGAAAAAGTCCTTAGCAACTGATGGAAAAGTACCTAGGAACCATATATATTTATGCTCAGGACCCTATTATAGAGCCATAGAGGTCAAAATGGAAGGACATTGGTCAAGGTCATTGAAAAAGTCCTTAGCAACTGATGTAAAAGTACCTAGCAACCATATATATTTATGTTCAGGGACCTATTTTAGAGCTGTAGAGGTCAAAATCGAAGGTCAAAGGTCAAGGTCATTGTGACAGAGTCCTATATTTTGACTATGGTAGTCAAAATAGAAGGTCAACAGTCATTCTTAATAGCCTTAATACCAATTTGATACGGGAAAGACCTTGCAATTGTTCTCTGAACAATTGTCTTTCTAGTTATTATTATTATTATTAAGGTCTTTCCCTTTGCAGAAGGAAAGACCTTACTGTATTTCTTATGATTATTATTATTATTAAGGTCTTTCCCACTACAGTGGAAAGACCTTATTGTATTTCTTCTGATTATTATTATTATTATTATTATTATTCTTCTTCTTTTCCGCGGTCACTATAACAAAAGTGTCGCGACATATCTTTACGATACTTGGTACCATTATTCGGTCATACTCTGACTCGCTTTGACTGACCCTGCGAAACCGATCTATTTTTAGTAACGGAGTTATCTGCCCGACATTCAAAAACCTTGTGTGCAGATAAACTCAGAAACCGTAACCGTTATCAAAAATCTGAAGCGGGGGAAATGTTGCTAGACTCCTGGTCATGATTCATCATGCAAAAAAAAACATTTCGATCAACTTCCTAGTTACGCGTTTTTGACTCGAAAAGTGTCGCGACTCGTCAAATTTTTTTTCTTCAAAACGGTTAGTCCTAGAGACTTGGGACCTTCACCAATCATCCTGGATGACATATGTTGCATTCAAAAATGTCAAGGTCAAAGGTCAAATCTCAAGGTCAGAGGTCATGGTACACCTTGTTATCAGGTTAACTCAAAAACCATACAAAATTTAAGCAGACATGTAATGGGGAAAATACTTGCCTCATTTAGACCTTTATTTGATATAAAGGGTCGAACCCTGTACGACAAACGGTTTTCGAGTTATAGCCCTTAACGCGTTTCGGCTAAATGGTTTTTGGCCTATAACTTGAAAATGGTTCGAGATAACATAGTAAACATATGGGTTATTGGTGACCGTCAACTTATTCCCTTCAATTTAAAATTAAACTCGATTGGCTAATGGCGGCCATTTTCAAAATGGCCGACACTGTAAACAGTTTTTGTGGAAAAGCACGTAAACCGTACAAAATTGAAGCAGACAATACATGGGAAAATTGTTCGTCACGTCGAAATCTACAAAAAAGTCTTCAGGACCGAAACCGTAAGTTCTACGATGACTCCTTAAAGAGTTACTGCCCCTGACGTATGTTTGTTTTATACTATATCTCGAAAACCATTATAGATATGAAGAAAATGTTAATACAAAAAAAGATCAGTTACAAAAGATCTACATTTTAGTACCAAGGTCAAAAGTCAGATATCAAGGTCATCCAAAAAACCCTTAGCAACCGATGGAAAAGTACCTAGCAACCATATATATTTATGTTCAGGATCATATTATAGAGCCATAGAGGTCAAAATGGAAGGTCAAGGGTCAAGGTCATCGAAAAAGTCCTTAGTAACCGACGGAAAAGTACCTAGCAACCATATATATTTATGCTGAGGATCATATTATAGAGCCATAGAGGTCAAAATTGAAGGTCAAGGATCAAGGTCATTGAAAAAGTCCTTAGCAACCGATGGAAAAGTACCTAGCAACCATATATATTTCTGTTCAGAATCCTGTTTTAGAGCTGTAGAGGTGAAAATGGAAGGTCAAGGGTCAAGGTCAATGAAAAAGTCCTTAGCAACCGATAGAAAAGTACATAGCAACCATATATATTTATGTTCAGGACCCTATTTTAGAGCTGTAGAGATCAAAATGGAAGGTCATGGTCAAGGTCATAGAAAAAGTCATTAGCAACCGATGTAAAAGTACCTAGCAACCATATATATCTATGTTCAGGAACCTCTTTCAGAGCTGTAGAGGTCAAATCAAAGGTCAATGGTCAAGGTCATGGTGACAGAGTCCTATATTTTGACTAATATCCTTAGCAACTGAGGATTAAAAGGTCAATTTGACACGGGAAAGACCTTGCAATTGTTCTCTGAACAATTGTCTTTTTAATTATTATTATTCTTCTTCTTTTCCGCGGTCACTATAACAAAAGTGTCGCGACATATCTTTACGATACTTGGTACCATTATTCGGTCATACTCTGACTCACTTTGACTGACCCTGCGAAACCGATCTATTTTTAGTAACGGAGTTATCTGCCCGACATTCAAAAACCTTGTGTGCAGATAAACTCAGAAACCGTAACCGTTATCAAAAATCTGAAGCGGGGGAAATGTTGCTGGACTCCTGGTCATGATTCGTCACGCAAAAAAAAACATTTCGATCAACTTCCTAGTTACGCGTTTTTGACTCGAAAAGTGTCGCGACTCGTCAAATTTTTTTTCTTCAAAACGGTTAGTCCTAGAGACTTGGGACCTTCACCAATCATCCTGGATGACATATGTTGCATTCAAAAATGTCAAGGTCAAAGGTCAAATCTCAAGGTCAGAGGTCATGGTACACCTTGTTATCAGGTTAACTCAAAAACCATACAAAATTTAAGCAGACATGTAATGGGGAAAATACTTGTCTCATTTAGACCTTTATTTGATATAAAGGGTCGAACCCTGTACGACAAACGGTTTTCGAGTTATAGCCCTTAACGCGTTTCGGCTAAATGGTTTTTGGCCTATAACTTGAAAATGGTTCGAGATAACATAGTAAACATATGGGTTATTGGTGACCGTCAACTTATTCCCTTCAATTTAAAATCAAACTCGATTGGCTAATGGCGGCCATTTTCAAAATGGCCGACACTGTAAACAGTTTTTGTGGAAAAGCACGTAAACCGTACAAAATTGAAGCAGACAATACATGGGAAAATTGTTCGTCACGTCGAAATCTACAAAAAAGTCTTCAGGACCGAAACCGTAAGTTCTACGATGACTCCTTAAAGAGTTACTGCCCCTGACGTATGTTTGTTTTATACTATATCTCGAAAACCATTATAGATATGAAGAAAATGTTAATACAAAAAAAGATCAGTTACAAAAGATCTACATTTTAGTACCAAGGTCAAAAGTCAGATATCAAGGTCATCCAAAAAGCCCTTAGCAACCGATGGAAAAGTACCTAGCAACCATATATATTTATGTTCAGGATCATATTATAGAGCCATAGAGGTCAAAATGGAAGGTCAAGGGTCAAGGTCATCGAAAAAGTCCTTAGTAACCGACGGAAAAGTACCTAGCAACCATATATATTTATGCTGAGGATCATATTATAGAGCTATAGAGGTCAAAATTGAAGGTCAAGGATCAAGGTCATTGAAAAAGTCCTTAGCAACTGATGGAAAAGTACCTAGCAACCATATATATTTATGCTCAGGATCATATTATAGAGCCATAGAGGTCAAAATGGAAGGTCAAAATCAAGGTCATTGAAAAAGTCCTTAGCAACCGATGGAAAAGTACCTAGCAACCATATATATTTCTGTTCAGAATCCTGTTTTAGAGCTGTAGAGGTGAAAATGGAAGGTCAAGGGTCAAGGTCAATGAAAAAGTCCTTAGCAACCGATAGAAAAGTACCTAGCAACCATATATATTTATGTTCAGGACCCTATTTTAGAGCTGTAGAGATCAAAATGGAAGGTCATGGTCAAGGTCATAGAAAAAGTCATTAGCAACCGATGTAAAAGTACCTAGCAACCATATATATCTATGTTCAGGAACCTCTTTCAGAGCTGTAGAGGTCAAATCAAAGGTCAATGGTCAAGGTCATGGTGACAGAGTCCTATATTTTGACTAATATCCTTAGCAACTGAGGATTAAAAGGTCAATTTGACACGGGAAAGACCTTGCAATTGTTCTCTGAACAATTGTCTTTTTAATTAAGGTCTTTCCCTTTGCAGAAGGAAAGACCTTACTGTATTTCTTATGATTATTATTATTATTATTATTAAGGTCTTTCCCACTACAGTGGAAAGACCTTACTGTATTTCTTCTGATTATTAGGTCTTTCCACTTTCCGTGGAAAGACCTTTTGCTTTTGTTCTGATTATTTTTTTTTTTTTTCTTCTGCCGTCTAGGATGTTTTTTTGTTACTTGACATATCGAAAGGATTTTTGGCCCATGATATCGTACAGTGATTGCGATTTCACCATTGACCCTGTGTAACCGAACACTTTTTTTTATAGGAGTTATCTCCCGGCGTCCTCCTTTTCTTGTTATCGCTATATCTCTAAAACTGTAAAAGATATCGACCCAAAATCTCTTGCAATGTCTTCAGTGTATCAGTGCGCAACTTTGTTCAATTTGAACGGAAGGGATCTGACGACATTTCATAGGAGTTATTTCCCCTCAAACGACTTTCACTTTTGGTGTATCATACAAATTGTTATTTAGAGTTGAGATATCAACATGAAACTTTGTATTTAGGGTCCATGACCCCTAACAAGTAAAATGAGGTCAAGGTCAAAGGTCAAGGTCAAGTTCTAAATTTTGACTTTTGCTTGTTATCGCTTCTCCTCTGAAACGGTAAAAGATAGCTGATAAAATGTAATGGAGAAAATGTTAAGGACGTTGAGACCTAGATTTGTTACATTTGCATAAAAGTTGTATGACGTCATTTTATAGGCGTAATTGCCGTTAGAACGTTTAAATTTGCGGTTTTTCATTTATTTCTCAACAATGGTACATGATAAAGGCATGGGGTCTTTTGTTTTGACATCAAGGATTGATAACCTTCAAATTGGCATCAAGGTCAAAGGTCAAGGTCAAGTTCTTAATTTTGACTTTTGCTTGTTATCGCTTCTCCTCTGAAACGGTAAAAGATAGCTGATAAAATGTAAAGGAGAAAATGTTAAGGACGTTGAGATCTAGCTTTGTTACATTTGAGAAAAAGTTGTATGACGTCATTTTATAGGCGTAATTGCCCCTAGAACGTTTAAATTTTCGTTTTTCGTTTATTTCTAAACAGTGGTACATGATAAAGGCATGGGGTCTTTTGTTTTAACATCAGGGATTGATAACCTTCAAATTGGCATCAAGGTCAAAGGTCAAGGTCAAGTTCTATTATTTGACATTTGCTTGTTATCACTACTCCTCTGAAATGGTTGTAGATAGCCAAGGAAATGTAATGGTGGAAATGTTTAGGACATTGATGCGCAACTTTGTTACATTTGAGTTAAAGTTGTATGACGTCATCTTTTGAGAGTAATTGCACCTAGAACGTTCAAACTTAAGGTTTTTCGTTTATAACTTGACAATGGTACATAATAATGGCATGGGGTCTTCTAAAATGACCTCAACGGCCAATGACCTTGAAAAATGTCACAAGGTCAAAGGTCAAGGTCATGACCTATATTACGTATTTTGCATTTTTTCACACTTTATAAGTTTTTTTCAGATTTTTAAAGCAATTAAAGGTATTGAAAGCGTGAAATTCAGGCACTACTTTTGATGACGTCATTTCTGGCAACGTTATTATTTCTGTAGACGTTTTTAGACGTTTTGGATATATTGGAATGTTAATTAATGTGACAATGTTACAACCCATGAAAACGTCTAGAATTGTCAATTTATAAGGTCACATTAATGACGGTTTTGATGTTTATAGTGCAAAACAGTATAATTCATCAAACATTTAGTTAACCAGAAATAAACATTTTTCTTAGTTATTCAAACTAGCAGTCCATATATTTTTTTAACAATTGTGAAATTACCTATCATATCAAACCAGAAGTGATATTTGTAATACGGTAAGTAGCATAATACCTCCCTTATTTCAGTACATAGAACCATATATCCTTGAAATCACTGAAAGTTTAGCTATGCTCTAAAACCAACAATTACATTTTAAACCTCATTTTTTTTTATCAACAAATCTGCAATTGAGGTGGAAAGACCTTCAATTGTTCTCTGAACAATTGGTTTTTAATTATTATTGTTCTTCTTTTCTGCCATCAATTGACGAAAAGTGTCTTGACATATCTTTTCGATACTTGGTACCATTATTTGGTCATACCGGTACTCGCCTTGACCGACCCTGTGAAACCGATCTATTTTTAGTAATGGAGTTATCTGCCCCAGACCGGAAAACCTTGTGCACAGATCTCCTCCTAAACCATAACCTGTATCAAAAATCTAAAGTGTGGAAAATGTTGCTGGACTCCTGGCAACATGTCATCATTCAAAAAAAAAAATTTCGATCAACTTCCTGGTTACGCGTTTTTGACTCGAAAAGTGTCGCGACTCGTCAAATTTTTTTCTTCAAAACGGTAAGTCCTAGAGACTTGGGACCTTCACCAATCATCCTGGATGACATATGTTGCATTCAAAAATGTCAAGGTCAAAGCTCAAATCTCAAGGTCAGAGGTCATGGTACACCTTGTTATCAGGTTAACTCAAAAACCATACAAAATTTAAGCAAACATGTAATGGGAAAAATACTTGTCTAATTTAGACCTTTATTTCATATAAAGGGTCGAACCCTGTACGACAAACGGTTTTCGAGTTATAGCCCTTAACGCGTTTCGGCTAAATGGTTTTTGGCCTATAACTTGAAAATGGTTCGAGATAACATAGTAAACATATGGGTTATTGGTGACCGTCAACTTATTCCCTTCAATTTAAAATCAAACTTGATTGGCTAATGGCGGCCATTTTCAAAATGGCCGACACTGTAAACAGTTTTTGTAGAAAAACACGTAAACCGTACAAAATTGAAGCAGACAATACATGGGAAAATTGTTCGTCACGTCGAAATCTACAAAAAAGTTTTCAGGACCGAAACCGTAAAACTTGTCGTTTTTGAGTTATTGCACTTGATTCGTATGTTAAAACTGGTTTTTTGCTTATAACTTTTAAACCGTAACAGATACTATAATAAACATGTATACTTAAAATGTTCCTTTTGTAAAAACCTACAATTTGAGTCCAAGAAGTGTATGATTCGGTTGAACAGTTTCAAAATGGCGGTCAAAACAAGTTTCGCAAAACATGTTTTTTGCCAATAACTTGAAAACCGTATTAGATAGTATAGTAAACATGTATACTTAAATGAATCAGTATGCAAAGACCTACAATTTGAGTCAAAGGTCAAAGATCATGGGTCAAGGTCATTCCCTAGCAACAAGGTAACGTTTATGAAAAGTCCATAGCAACCATATGTATTCTTAACCAACACTACCTTCTGAGTTTAGAATTAAGTTTTATAACCGGAAGTGACCTTCTGTCCATAGCAACCGACAAAGTCCTTAACAACCATACTTTTTCTGACACTAGGCCCCTTGATCTTTATTCTGGAACCTATATGATAACTATTGGCAACATTTTATCGTAAACAAAATGACTCAATTGTCTTAAGTATTTGTATAGGGCACAATAACACTAACTAGAGACGGGGAAAGACCTCACATTTGTTCTCTGAACAAATGACTTTTTAATTATTATTATTAAGGTCTTTCCCACTACAGTGGAAAGACCTTACTGTATTTCTTCTGATTATTATTATTGTTCTTCTTTTCTGCCATCAATTGACGAAAAGTGTCTTGACATATCTTTTCGATACTTGGTACCATTATTTGGTCATACCGGTACTCGCCTTGACCGACCCTGTGAAACCGATCTATTTTTAGTAACGGAGTTATCTGCCCCAGACCGAAAAACCTTGTGCACAGATCTCCTCCTAAACCATAACCTGTATCAAAAATCTGAAGTGTGGAAAATGTTGCTGGACTCCTGGCAACATGTCATCACTCAAAAAAAAAAATTTCGATCAACTTCCTGGTTACGCGTTTTTGACTCGAAAAGTGTCGCGACTCGTCAAATTTTTTTCTTCAAAACGGTAAGTCCTAGAGACTTGGGACCTTCACCAATCATCCTGGATGACATATGTTGCATTCAAAAATGTCAAGGTCAAAGGTCAAATCTCAAGGTCAGAGGTCATGGTACACCTTGTTATCAGGTTAACTCAAAAACCATACAAAATTTAAGCAGACATGTAATGGGAAAAATACTTGTCTAATTTAGACCTTTATTTCATATAAAGGGTCGAACCCTGTACGACAAACGGTTTTCGAGTTATAGCCCTTAACGCGTTTCGGCTGAATGGTTTTTGGCCTATAACTTGAAAATGGTTCGAGATAACATAGTAAACATATGGGTTATTGGTGACCGTCAACTTATTCCCTTCAATTTAAAATCAAACTTGATTGGCTAATGGCGGCCATTTTCAAAATGGCCGACATTGTAAACAGTTTTTGTAGAAAAACACGTAAACCGTACAAAATTGAAGCAGACAATACATGGGAAAATTGTTTGTCACGTCGAAATCTACAAAAAAGTCTTCAGGACCGAAACCGTAAAACTTGTCGTTTTTGAGTTATTGCACTTGATTCGTATGTTAAAACTGGTTTTTTTGCTTATAACTTTTAAACCGTAACAGATACTATAATAAACATGTATACTTAAAATGTTCCTTTTGTAAAAACCTACAATTTGAGTCCAAGAAGTGAATGATTCGGTTGAACAGTTTCAAAATGGCGGTCAAAACAAGTTTCGCAAAACATGTTTTTTGCCAATAACTTGAAAACCGTATTAGATAGTATAGTAAACATGAATACTTAAATGAATCAGTATGCAAAGACCTACAATTTGAGTCAAAGGTCAAAGATCATGGGTCAAGGTCATTCCCTAGCAACAAGGTAACGTTTATGAAAAGTCCATAGCAACCATATGTATTCTTAACCAACACTACCTTCTGAGTTTAGAATTAAGTTTTATAACCGGAAGTGACCTTCTGTCCATAGCAACCGACAAAGTCCTTAACAACCATACTTTTTCTGACACTAGGCCCCTTGATCTTTATTCTGGAACCTATATGATAACTATTGGCAACATTTTATCGTAAACAAAATGACTCAATTGTCTTAAGTATTTGTATAGGGCACAATAACACTAACTAGAGACGGGGAAAGACCTCACATTTGTTCTCTGAACAAATGACTTTTTAATTATTATTATTAAGGTCTTTCCCACTACAGTGGAAAGACCTTACTGTATTTCTTCTGATTATTAAGGTCTTTCCCACTACAGTGGAAAGACCTTACTGTATTTCTTCTGATTATTATTATTATTATTATTATTATTATTGTTCTTCTTTTCTGCCATCAATTGACGAAAAGTGTCTTGACATATCTTTTCGATACTTGGTACCATTATTTGGTCATACCGGTACTCGCCTTGACCGACCCTGTGAAACCGATCTATTTTTAGTAACGGAGTTATCTGCCCCAGACCGGAAAACCTTGTGCACAGATCTCCTCCTAAACCATAACCTGTATCAAAAATCTGAAGTGTGGAAAATGTCGCTGGACTCCTGGCAACATGTCATCACGCAAAAAAAAAAATTTCGATCAACTTCCTGGTTACGCGTTTTTGACTCGAAAAGTGTCGCGACTCGTCAAATTTTTTTCTTCAAAACGGTAAGTCCTAGAGACTTGGGACCTTCACCAATCATCCTGGATGACATATGTTGCATTCAAAAATGTCAAGGTCAAAGGTCAAATCTCAAGGTCAGAGGTCATGGTACACCTTGTTATCAGGTTAACTCAAAAACCATACAAAATTTAAGCAGACATGTAATGGGGAAAATACTTGTCTAATTTAGACCTTTATTTCATATAAAGGGTCGAACCCTGTATGACAAACGGTTTTCGAGTTATAGCCCTTAACGCGTTTCGGCTAAATCGTTTTTGGCCTATAACTTGAAAATGGTTCGAGATAACATAGTAAACATATGGGTTATTGGTGACCGTCAACTTATTCCCTTCAATTTAAAATCAAACTTGATTGGCTAATGGCGGCCATTTTCAAAATGGCCGACACTGTAAACAGTTTTTGTAGAAAAACACGTAAACCGTACAAAATTGAAGCAGACAATACATGGGAAAATTGTTCGTCACGTCGAAATCTACAAAAAAGTCTTCAGGACCGAAACCGTAAAACTTGTCGTTTTTGAGTTATTGCACTTGATTCGTATGTTAAAACTGGTTTTTTGCTTATAACTTTTAAACCGTAACAGATACTATAATAAACATGTATACTTAAAATGTTCCTTTTGTAAAAACCTACAATTTGAGTCCAAGAAGTGTATGATTCGGTTGAACAGTTTAAAAATGGCGGTCAAAACAAGTTTCGCAAAACATGTTTTTTGCCAATAACTTGAAAACCGTATTAGATAGTATAGTAAACATGTATACTTAAATGAATCAGTATGCAAAGACCTACAATTTGAGTCAAAGGTCAAAGATCATGGGTCAAGGTCATTCCCTAGCAACAAGGTAACGTTTATGAAAAGTCCATAGCAACCATATGTATTCTTAACCAACACTACCTTCTGAGTTTAGGATTAAGTTTTATAACCGGAAGTGACCTTCTGTCCATAGCAACCGACAAAGTCCTTAACAACCATACTTTTTCTGACACTAGGCCCCTTGATCTTTATTCTGGAACCTATATGATAACTATTGGCAACATTTTATCGTAAACAAAATGACTCAATTGTCTCAAGTATTTGTATAGGACACCATAACACTAACTAGAGACGGGGAAAGACCTCACATTTGTTCTCTGAACAAATGACTTTTTAATTATTATTGTTCTTCTTTTCTGCCATCAATTGACGAAAAGTGTCTTGACATATCTTTTCGATACTTGGTACCATTATTTGGTCATACCGGTACTCGCCTTGACCGACCCTGTGAAACCGATCTATTTTTAGTAACGGAGTTATCTGCCCCAGACCGGAAAACCTTGTGCACAGATCTCCTCCTAAACCATAACCGGTATCAAAAATCTGAAGTGTGGAAAATGTCGCTTGACTCCTGGCAACATGTCATCACGCAAAAAAAAAAATTTCGATCAACTTCCTGGTTACGCGTTTTTGACTCGAAAAGTGTCGCGACACGTCAAATTTTTTTCTTCAAAACGGTAAGTCCTAGAGACTTGGGACCTTCACCAATCATCCTGGATGACATATGTTGCATTCAAAAATGTCAAGGTCAAAGGTCAAATCTCAAGGTCAGAGGTCATGGTACACCTTGTTATCAGGTTAACTCAAAAACCATACAAAATTTAAGCAGACATGTAATGGGGAAAATACTTGTCTAATTTAGACCTTTATTTCATATAAAGGGTCGAACCCTGTACGACAAACGGTTTTCGAGTTATAGCCCTTAACGCGTTTCGGCTAAATGGTTTTTGGCCTATAACTTGAAAATGGTTCGAGATAACATAGTAAACATATGGGTTATTGGTGACCGTCAACTTATTCCCTTCAATTTTAAATCAAACTTGATTGACTAATGGCGGCCATTTTCAAAATGGCCGACACTGTAAACAGTTTTTGTAGAAAAACACGTAAACCGTACAAAATTGAAGCAGACAATACATGGGGAAATTGTTCGTCACGTCGAAATCTACAAAAAAGTCTTGAGGACCGAAACCGTAAAACTTGTCGTTTTTGAGTTATTGCACTTGATTTGTATGTTAAAACTGGTTTTTTGCTTATAACTTGAAAACCGTATTAGATAGTATAGTAAACATGTATACTTAAATGAATCAGTATGCAAAGACCTACAATTTGAGTCAAAGGTCAAAGGTCATGGGTCAAGGTCATTACCTAGCAACAAGGTAACGTTTATGAAAAGTCCATAGCAACCATATGTATTCTTAACCAACACTACCTTCTGAGTTTAGAATTAAGTTTTATAACCGGAAGTGACCTTCTGTCCATAGCAACCGACAAAGTCCTTAACAACCATACTTTTTCTGACACTAGGCCCCTTGATCTTTATTCTGGAACCTATATGATAACTATTGGCAACATTTTATCGTAAACAAAATGACTCAATTGTCTTAAGTATTTGTATAGGACACCATAACACTAACTAGAGACGGGGAAAGACCTCACATTTGTTCTCTGAACAAATGACTTTTTAATTATTATTGTTCTTCTTTTCTGCCATCAATTGACGAAAAGTGTCTTGACATATCTTTTCGATACTTGGTACCATTATTTGGTCATACCGGTACTCGCCTTGACCGACCCTGTGAAACCGATCTATTTTTAGTAACGGAGTTATCTGCCCCAGACCGAAAAACCTTGTGCACAGATCTCCTCCTAAACCATAACCTGTATCAAAAATCTGAAGTGTGGAAAATGTTGCTGGACTCCTGGCAACATGTCATCACTCAAAAAAAAAAATTTCGATCAACTTCCTGGTTACGCGTTTTTGACTCGAAAAGTGTCGCGACTCGTCAAATTTTTTTCTTCAAAACGGTAAGTCCTAGAGACTTGGGACCTTCACCAATCATCCTGGATGACATATGTTGCATTCAAAAATGTCAAGGTCAAAGGTCAAATCTCAAGGTCAGAGGTCATGGTACACCTTGTTATCAGGTTAACTCAAAAACCATACAAAATTTAAGCAGACATGTAATGGGAAAAATACTTGTCTAATTTAGACCTTTATTTCATATAAAGGGTCGAACCCTGTACGACAAACGGTTTTCGAGTTATAGCCCTTAACGCGTTTCGGCTGAATGGTTTTTGGCCTATAACTTGAAAATGGTTCGAGATAACATAGTAAACATATGGGTTATTGGTGACCGTCAACTTATTCCCTTCAATTTAAAATCAAACTTGATTGGCTAATGGCGGCCATTTTCAAAATGGCCGACATTGTAAACAGTTTTTGTAGAAAAACACGTAAACCGTACAAAATTGAAGCAGACAATACATGGGAAAATTGTTTGTCACGTCGAAATCTACAAAAAAGTCTTCAGGACCGAAACCGTAAAACTTGTCGTTTTTGAGTTATTGCACTTGATTCGTATGTTAAAACTGGTTTTTTTGCTTATAACTTTTAAACCGTAACAGATACTATAATAAACATGTATACTTAAAATGTTCCTTTTGTAAAAACCTACAATTTGAGTCCAAGAAGTGAATGATTCGGTTGAACAGTTTCAAAATGGCGGTCAAAACAAGTTTCGCAAAACATGTTTTTTGCCAATAACTTGAAAACCGTATTAGATAGTATAGTAAACATGAATACTTAAATGAATCAGTATGCAAAGACCTACAATTTGAGTCAAAGGTCAAAGATCATGGGTCAAGGTCATTCCCTAGCAACAAGGTAACGTTTATGAAAAGTCCATAGCAACCATATGTATTCTTAACCAACACTATCTTCTGAGTTTAGAATTAAGTTTTATAACCGGAAGTGACCTTCTGTCCATAGCAACCGACAAAGTCCTTAACAACCATACTTTTTCTGACACTAGGCCCCTTGATCTTTATTCTGGAACCTATATGATAACTATTGGCAACATTTTATCGTAAACAAAATGACTCAATTGTCTTAAGTATTTGTATAGGACACCATAACACTAACTAGAGACGGGGAAAGACCTCACATTTGTTCTCTGAACAAATGACTTTTTAATTATTATTTTTTTTTTTCTGCCGCAGATGTCAAAAAAGTGTCGCGACCTATCATTACGAAACTTAGTACTATTAAACGACACTACTTGGGCTCGACTTGAGTCGGCCTGCGAAACCGATCTATTTTTAGTAACGGAGTTATCTGCCCCAGACCGTAAAACCTTGTGTGCAGATTAACTCAAAAACCGTAACCGTTATCAAAAATCTGAAGTGGGGAAAATGTTGCTCAACTCCTGGACATGATTCGTCATGCAAAAAAAAATGTTCTGATCGACTTCCTGGTTACGCGTTTTTGACCCGAAAAGTGTCGCGACACGTCAAAATTTTTTTCTTCAAAACGGTAAGTCCTAGAGACTTGGGACCTTCACCAATCATCCTGGATGACATATGTTGCATTCAAAAATGTCAAGGTCAAAGGTCAAATCTCAAGGTCAGAGGTCATGGTACACCTTGTTATCAGGTTAACTCAAAAACCATACAAAATTTAAGCAGACATGTAATGGGGAAAATACTTGTCTCATTTAGACCTTTATTTGATATAAGGGTCGAACCCTGTACGACAAACGGTTTTCGAGTTATAGCCCTTAACGCGTTTCGGCTAAATGGTTTTTGGCCTATAACTTGAAAATGGTTCGAGATAACATAGTAAACATATGGGTTATTGGTGACCGTCAACTTATTCCCTTCAATTTAAAATCAAACTTGATTGGCTAATGGCGGCCATTTTCAAAATGGCCGACACTATAAACAGTTTTTGTGGAAAAGCACGTAAACCGTACAAAATTGAAGCAGACAATACCTGGGAAAATTGTTCGTCACGTCGAAATCTACAAAAAAGTCTTCAGGACCGAAACCGTAAAACTTGTCGTTTTTGAGTTATTGCACTTGATTTGTATGTTAAAACTGGTTTTTTGCTTATAACTTGAAAACCGTATTAGATAGTATAGTAAACATGTATACTTAAATGAATCAGTATGCAAAGACCTACAATTTGAGTCAAAGGTCATGGGTCAAGGTCATTCCCTAGCAACAAGGTAACGTTAATGAAAAGTCCATAGCAACCATATGTATTCTTAACCAACACTACCTTCTGAGTTTAGAATTAAGTTTTATAACCGGAAGTGACCTTCTGTCCATAGCAACCGACAAAGTCCTTAACAACCATACTTTTTCTGACACTAGGCCCCTTGATCTTTATTCTGGAACCTATATGATAACTATTGGCAACATTTTATCGTAAACAAAATGACTCAATTGTCTTTAGTATTTGTATAGGACACCATAACACTAACTAGAGACGGGGAAAGACCTCACATTTGTTCTCTGAACAAATGACTTTTTAATTATTATTATTCTTCTTCTTTTCCGCGGTCACTATAACAAAAGTGTCGCGACATATCTTTACGATACTTGGTACCATTATTCGGTCATACTCTGACTCGCTTTGACTGACCCTGCGAAACCGATCTATTTTTAGTAACGGAGTTATCTGCCCGACATTCAAAAACCTTGTGTGCAGATAAACTCAGAAACCGTAACCGTTATCAAAAATCTGAAGTGGGGGAAATGTTGCTAGACTCCTGGTCATGATTCGTCACGCAAAAAAAAACATTTCGATCAACTTCCTAGTTACGCGTTTTTGACTCGAAAAGTGTCGCGACTCGTCAAATTTTTTTTCTTCAAAACGGTTAGTCCTAGAGACTTGGGACCTTCACCAATCATCCTGGATGACATATGTTGCATTCAAAAATGTCAAGGTCAAAGGTCAAATCTCAAGGTCAGAGGTCATGGTACACCTTGTTATCAGGTTAACTCAAAAACCATACAAAATTTAAGCAGACATGTAATGGGGAAAATACTTGTCTCATTTAGACCTTTATTTGATATAAGGGTCGAACCCTGTACGACAAACGGTTTTCGAGTTATAGCCCGTAACGCGTTTCGGCTAAATGGTTTTTGGCCTATAACTTGAAAATGGTTCGAGATAACATAGTAAACATATGGGTTATTGGTGACCGTCAACTTATTCCCTTCAATTTAAAATCAAACTTGATTGGCTAATGGCGGCCATTTTCAAAATGGCCGACACTGTAAACAGTTTTTGTGGGAAAGCACGTAAACCGTACAAAATTGAAGCAGACAATACATGGGAAAATTGTTCGTCACGTCGAAATCTACAAAAAAGTCTTCAGGACCGAAACCGTAAGTTCTACGATGACTCCTTAAAGAGTTACTGCCCCTGACGTATGTTTGTTTTATACTATATCTCGAAAACCATTATAGATATGAAGAAAATGTTAATACAAAAAAAGATCAGTTACAAAAGATCTACATTTTAGTACCAAGGTCAAAAGTCAGATATCAAGGTCATCCAAAAAGCCCTTAGCAACCGATGGAAAAGTACCTAGCAACCATATATATTTATGTTCAGGATCATATTATAGAGCCATAGAGGTCAAAATGGAAGGTCAAGGGTCAAGGTCATCGAAAAAGTCCTTAGTAACCGACGGAAAAGTACCTAGCAACCATATATATTTATGCTGAGGATCATATTATAGAGCCATAGAGGTCAAAATTGAAGGTCAAGGATCAAGGTCATTGAAAAAGTCCTTAGCAACCGATGGAAAAGTACCTAGCAACCATATATATTTATGCTCAGGATCATATTATAGAGCCATAGAGGTCAAAACGGAAGGTCAAAATCAAGGTCATTGAAAAAGTCCTTAGCAACCGATGGAAAAGTGCCTAGCAACCATATATATTTCTGTTCAGAATCCTGTTTTAGAGCTGTAGAGGTGAAAATGGAAGGTCAAGGGTCAAGGTCAATGAAAAAGTCCTTAGCAACCGATAGAAAAGTACCTAGCAACCATATATATTTATGTTCAGGACCCTATTTTAGAGCTGTAGAGATCAAAATGGAAGGTCATGGTCAAGGTCATAGAAAAAGTCATTAGCAACCGATGTAAAAGTACCTAGCAACCATATATATCTATGTTCAGGAACTTCTTTCAGAGCTGTAGAAGTCAAATCAAAGGTCAATGGTCAAGGTCATGGTGACAGAGTCCTATATTTTGACTAATATCCTTAGCAACTGAGGATTAAAAGGTCAATTTGACACGGGAAAGACCTTGCAATTGTTCTCTGAACAATTGTCTTTTTAATTAAGGTCTTTCCCACTACAGTGGAAAGACCTTATTGTATTTCTTCTGATTATTATTATTATTATTATTATTATTATTCTTCTTCTTTTCCGCGGTCACTATAACAAAAGTGTCGCGACATATCTTTACGATACTTGGTACCATTATTCGGTCATACTCTGACTCGCTTTGACTGACCCTGCGAAACCGATCTATTTTTAGTAACGGAGTTATCTGCCCGACATTCAAAAACCTTGTGTGCAGATAAACTCAGAAACCGTAACCGTTATCAAAAATCTGAAGCGGGGGAAATGTTGCTAGACTCCTGGTCATGATTCGTCACGCAAAAAAAAACATTTCGATCAACTTCCTAGTTACGCGTTTTTGACTCGAAAAGTGTCGCGACTCGTCAAATTTTTTTTCTTCAAAACGGTTAGTCCTAGAGACTTGGGACCTTCACCAATCATCCTGGATGACATATGTTGCATTCAAAAATGTCAAGGTCAAAGGTCAAATCTCAAGGTCAGAGGTCATGGTACACCTTGTTATCAGGTTAACTCAAAAACCATACAAAATTTAAGCAGACATGTAATGGGGAAAATACTTGTCTCATTTAGACCTTTATTTGATATAAAGGGTCGAACCCTGTACGACAAACGGTTTTCGAGTTATAGCCCTTAACGCGTTTCGGCTAAATGGTTTTTGGCCTATAACTTGAAAATGGTTCGAGATAACATAGTAAACATATGGGTTATTGGTGACCGTCAACTTATTCCCTTCAATTTAAAATCAAACTCGATTGGCTAATGGCGGCCATTTTCAAAATGGCCGACACTGTAAACAGTTTTTGTGGAAAAGCACGTAAACCGTACAAAATTGAAGCAGACAATACATGGGAAAATTGTTCGTCACGTCGAAATCTACAAAAAAGTCTTCAGGACCGAAACCGTAAGTTCTACGATGACTCCTTAAAGAGTTACTGCCCCTGACGTATGTTTGTTTTATACTATATCTCGAAAACCATTATAGATATGAAGAAAATGTTAATACAAAAAAAGATCAGTTACAAAAGATCTACATTTTAGTACCAAGGTCAAAAGTCAGATATCAAGGTCATCCAAAAAGCCCTTAGCAACCGATGGAAAAGTACCTAGCAACCATATATATTTATGTTCAGGATCATATTATAGAGCCATAGAGGTCAAAATGGAAGGTCAAGGGTCAAGGTCATCGAAAAAGTCCTTAGTAACCGACGGAAAAGTACCTAGCAACCATATATATTTATGCTGAGGATCATATTATAGAGCCATAGAGGTCAAAATTGAAGGTCAAGGATCAAGGTCATTGAAAAAGTCCTTAGCAACCGATGGAAAAGTACCTAGCAACCATATATATTTATGCTCAGGATCATATTATAGAGCCATAGAGGTCAAAATGGAAGGTCAAAATCAAGGTCCTTGAAAAAGTCCTGAGCAACCGATGGAAAAGTACCTAGCAACCATATATATTTCTGTTCAGGACTCTATTTTAGAGCTGTAGAGATCAAAATGGAAGGTCAAGGTCATCGAAAAAGCCCTTCGCAACCGATTGAAAAGTACCTAGCAACCATATATATTTATGTTCAGAATCCTGATTTAGAGCTGTAGAGGTGAAAATGGAAGGTCAAGGGTCAAGGTCAATGAAAGTCCTTAGCAACCGATAGAAAAGTACCTAGCAACCATATATATTTATGTTCAGGACCTTATTTTAGAGCTGTAGAGATCAAAATGGAAGGTCATGGTCAAGGTCATAGAAAAAGTCATTAGCAACCGATGTAAAAGTACCTAGCAACCATATATATCTATGTTCAGGAACCTCTTTCAGAGCTGTAGAGGTCAAATCAAAGGTCAATGGTCAAGGTCATGGTGACAGAGTCCTATATTTTGACTAATATCCTTAGCAACTGAGGATTAAAAGGTCAGTTTGACATGGGAAAGACCTTGCAATTGTTCTCTGAACAATTGTCTTTAATTATTATTATTATTATTATTATTATTTTTTTTTTCTGCCGCAGATGTCAAAAAAGTGTCGCGACCTATCATTACGAAACTTAGTACTATTAAACGACACTACTTGGGCTCGACTTGAGTCGGCCTGCGAAACCGATCTATTTTTAGTAACGGAGTTATCTGCCCCAGACCGTAAAACCTTGTGTGCAGATTAACTCAAAAACCGTAACCGTTATCAAAAATCTGAAGTGGGGAAAATGTTGCTCAACTCCTGGACATGATTCGTCATGCAAAAAAAAATGTTCTGATAGACTTCCTGGTTACGCGTTTTTGACCCGAAAAGTGTCGCGACACGTCAAAATTTTTTTCTTCAAAACGGTAAGTCCTAGATACTTGGGACCTTCACCAATCATCCTGGATGACATATGTTGCATTCAAAAATGTCAAGGTCAAAGTTCAAATCTCAAGGTCAGAGGTCATGGTACACCTTGTTATCAGGTTAACTCAAAAACCATACAAAATTTAAGCAGACATGTAATGGGGAAAATACTTGTCTCATTTAGACCTTTATTTGATATAAGGGTCGAACCCTGTACGACAAACGGTTTTCGAGTTATAGCCCTTAACGCGTTTCGGCTAAATGGTTTTTGGCCTATAACTTGAAAATGGTTCGAGATAACATAGTAAACATATGGGTTATTGGTGACCGTCAACTTATTCCCTTCAATTTAAAATCAAACTTGATTGGCTAATGGCGGCCATTTTCAAAATGGCCGACACTGTAAACAGTTTTTGTGGAAAAGCAAGTAAACCGTACAAAATTGAAGCAGACAATACATGGGAAAATTGTTCGTCACGTCGAAATCTACAAAAAAGTCTTCAGGACCGAAACCGTAAAACTTGTCGTTTTTGAGTTATTGCACTTGATTTGTATGTTAAAACTGGTTTTTTGCTTATAACTTGAAAACCGTATTAGATAGTATAGTAAACATGTATACTTAAATGAATCAGTATGCAAAGACCTACAATTTGAGTCAAAGGTCAAAGGTCATGGGTCAAGGTCATTCCCTAGCAACAAGGTAACGTTAATGAAAAGTCCATAGCAACCATATGTATTCTTAACCAACACTACCTTCTGAGTTTAGAATTAAGTTTTATAACCGGAAGTGACCTTCTGTCCATAGCAACCGACAAAGTCCTTAACAACCATACTTTTTCTGACACTAGGCCCCTTGATCTTTATTCTGGAACCTATATGATAACTATTGGCAACATTTTATCGTAAACAAAATGACTTAATTGTCTTAAGTATTTGTATAGGACACCATAACACTAACTAGAGACGGGGAAAGACCTCACATTTGTTCTCTGAACAAATGACTTTTTAATTATCCGTATCTTTCTTTTTATGATAATAATCTCTCTGGTAAGCTGATTTGCATATTTCATCTGTATACCAATCTGGTTGATATTTATTTTTTATCCGTTTGGTTACAACAGGGGCATGTTTATCTAAAACATTAACAATAAGATAATACCACATATCAATTGCTTCATTTGGGTCACTTATTTCATGTATAACATTAAATAGTTGTTTAGACAAATCATTTAAGAACAATTCTTCATTAAATTTTTTGAAGTTTCTGTTAGTTTTGTCTGAAGTTCTGTTGATTGGATTGTGTCAATTGTTGGGATGTTACTGTTGATTTTTACTTTTAAAAATGTATCAGATTGTTGTTTATTAAAATAAAAAAGATCACAGACATATACAGTTCTGTTTCAAACATGAACATAGACATGTATACTACCCACCTGTAATGTAACCCGGTGACATCAATGGACCAGGGTTTGCGTTCAATATCGTTGTTGCTACGTAGATTTTGCTCTAAATGCCCTATTACTACTATCCTTACTAAAAGCAAAGGTACATGTACCAGGAAAATTCTACGTAGTAGCTACCGATATTGAACTCGATGTTTACCTATCGTGGCATCTTATAACACTCCCACCTTTATAAAAAAAATTTGGTGCTCACAATGCAAGTGTCTAGCTGTTTTGCTGTCTTGTTTTCATTCTTTGATCATATAGATGATGAACAGCATTTGTTTTTCAATTGTAAAATTAACTCTAAATTAAGAGAGGTATTTGTAACCCTATAGCTCGTGATCGTCTATTTGAATGGCTAGTACTTCACACTGTGTTCTATTAATGTCTTTTAATGTTAACTATACTAAACAAAACGGTATATAAAATCCAAGTGAAACAATAAACAGCAAACAATAAACAGATAATATTAGCTATGTCTCTAGCCAGTATTTCGAGGCACGGTCACTTAACTTCCCGCTGGGTTCTCTCTTTATACTGTTTTTGTCACGTCCCCAAACATGGGACGCATTAATTAATAGATCGGCAAATAAAAATAAATGTAAACAAATCAAACATGAAATAGGTACCATTAAAAAATAAGGTAAACAAATCAAACATAAAATAGGTACCATAAAAATGAAAAACCATTTCAATATTCCTCGCTGACAGAAAAACATAGGTGGTCATCACTATCTGTTTAATTAACTCTTTTAACTGGTAATAAAGTCCACTATACATTTATGATAACATGTCCGGATCGTCAACACTCTATCCAAGTAACACTTTTAAAACGTATACACAATAACCCACCACACGTGAGATATAGATAGTAAAACTGATAGATACTCATTATTTTATAATCTAGTGTAATCAAGCCTTCATTCCGATTATTTATTGTGTTTTATATAATTATTGTACTTTGTGACATATTAGTAAATTTGAACTTGTTGTATTTTCTCTTATTTATTTTCCTAACTCTTTTTGCTTATGACCATTGTATTACATTCGTCCGTCAACAATTTAGAAATATTGTTATTTCTTTGAATATCAATTTTCTATGGTCATTTATTTCTCTGGCGTATTCCTTTATTATGGATAACTGCCCGCTGCCGCTGTCATAGGCGTCCTTCGTGTGAAGAACTTATATCTGTCATGGCTAAACAGACCGGATGTCAGTCACGCTCAGATATGTTAATTCTTATTTTCATGTTCAATTAACTGCTTTCTAACTATTACTTGTCACAATCAAGATGTATGTCATACCTTTTGATAAATTTCTTTTATAAAAATCATTTCAATCAGTTATCTTTGTAGAAATTTGTAATTTTGAGTATATCTCAAGAGTGTTAGATTAATACCTATCCCTAACGTTTTCAATAATTATCATAATAAAACATTAAGTATACACAATTATAACTTCATATGAAATTACTGTCATTAATCTAATCAATGTCCTGTCCTATTCAAAATAAACAGCTTATATAAAAATGATTATAAGTCTATATAGATAAATGTATATGTACACAAGACGAATCAGTTCACTCCTCATATTGATGGTAATTTTCTGAAATTTTGGTAAATTCGGTTTTCATGATACACATAAGATTCTATTGAGTAATTAACAAAAATGTCCGGGTAACAGTATGTATCCCGATACTCCTGCTACAACTGAATCCAGTATCAGTGTACGTCTACACTCTGGCTTCATTGTCCTTCACTTCCTGTCTTAAACTTGGGTAAATCGAATTAATTTCCTTCGACTTTGTCTTGTCGAAACTACTTTTAAAGAGTTCTTTTTGGGTTGATGATGAGATCGTTTTGACATCGATGTCGGCGTCAACATCGCGTCCAGTTTTGACTGACATCATCGGTTCCGGAGTCATATGATCTATTTCGTATCTTCTTTTCCTTAGCAGTAGAATTGGCAGATATCCAACGTCTTCGTCTGCTTCAGTTGTCAAATTGTTCTCAGAGTCATATTTACCACACTAATTTTGTTCTTGCCATGAAATTCGTTTTTCTGCCGGCACATCATCAATCGATATAAGTCCATATTTTCCTTTAGATATAACTTTGAAAGTCTAGAGTTCGGTCTAAAAATGTCATTTTTAGTTCCTACTTCTGATAACCTTGAAGGAGAGGAAGGTTCAGGTCGTCTTGGACCATATCTACTCATCTTTGTCATCTTCCAGACTTTGTTACCATCTTTACCATACATCAAGCGATTTGCCTCCTCATTTCCCTTTTTGACTGACCTTAACCTACCCTTAAACTTATTCCTACACTTATTTATCAATTTATGACGAAATTTAATTGTTAAAATTAATAGTATTAAACCCAGTGTGCCTAAAATACATATCCAATATCTAGGGCTCTTAGGCATAGTCTTCAATTCCAAATTAATACTATTTAATTCTTCCTTCAACTGTTTAATGGGAATACTTTTTATCTTTGTTAATCTCCTAGGTATTTTTATTGATTTAAAATTAGGTATTTCTTCAAACACTGTTTCCCATAAGGTTACATCTCCAAACAAATAATTATTAATCAACTTCTTAAATGTTCCCGTCACATTATATTGACTTTCTTTATGATAATAAGGCAGTAGTGTCATGTAAATATTATGAGCTGAACATGTTAAATCCAACTTAATTATATCAACTGGAGTTTTAGAAGTAATTCTATAATTAGACAACTTTCTACATGTTACGCTGAACGTGAAAGGTCCCTTCGAGGTGATTAACCAATGTCCTTTTGTGAAATATTTAGCTGGAGGTTTAATATCAATTTCCGATATCAACAAATGACAATGTTGTTTTTTTAAATGCTTTTCTAACATGTAATACATAGCAAAATGACAACTTAAAAGGAAAAGAATAACAATTAACTCCAATTTTTATTCCGTACATCACAGTACAATTTATCCCGTACATAACAGTACAACTTATTCCGTACACCACAGTACAATTTATAAAAACTTTATTAAATTCGATTTTCTTCTGGATCCACTTGACTCTGGTTGTTCGCCTTTTCCGCGTTTTTATCAACCAGTTTCTTCTGATGAAGCCTTCTTTTAAGTTCCATAAGCGGGATTTCATCTTCATCAGAGGAGTCTTCCCGCTCGAGTCGTTTATGACGTACCACCATTTTTTGTGGAGTTTCATCGTCTTCCGACTCATTATCAATATCATCCGGAGGCACAACTAACCTTGTGTTCCTTAATGCTCGAGATTCCTGATCTTTGGGAATCTCCCATTTCTCAATATTTGCAGGCCTTATGTGTCTTTCATGAGTACTAGTTTTGGATCCATCTAACTGGTTACGTATAATATACGTAAACTGGTCCAGTTTTATCTATAATTCTATAGAATGGGGTTCACTTTATATCTAGTTTATTCGTTCTTCTATGATTTCTTAATAAACCGAATCACCAATTTCAAAATTTTCCTTCTTACTATTTTTATCAGCATATCGCTTCTGTTTTCTCCTGGCTTCTTTTATACATAAATGATTTATGTTGTTGTTGAAGAGCAATCTGATGTTGGTCTTCACCCATGTACAAAAATGTACCTACGTCTGGGCCTCAGGATTGTGTCAAGGGGTAAAACAACGTCTCTATTATATAGCAAAATGAATGATGAAAACCTCGAAAATTCATTCACCTTAATTATTCCCCATTTAGATTTTTGGAGGGCCTGTATTTGCCACACCATAACATATCATGGCTGTTTTTTATCTAACCTAATTATAGCCGAAAAGTCAATGTCATCTTCCAATTTGGCATATGTTCCTCCTACCCTTAACATTCCTAAATCAAAATATAATCTAACCCCATATTTTTTTAAACAATCTCTCCCCAAAATGAAGTTCCTATTGAGCCCATCAGTTATAAGGAACTGCTGTTCTAATGGTTGACCATTCATTGTGAAAAACAAGGTAGCCTGACCCACTATGGTCAACATTTCACCGCTAGCAGTATGTAGGTTTGGAGAAATTTTGGAAACCTTTGGTTTCTGCCATAATCTGTCAAACATTCTTTTACTAATTAAGGATACTTCACTCCGGTGTCTATTAAAGATCTAAAGCGTGTTTTCCCAATTTTGATAATACAAGTTCCCGAATTTCCCACTACATTAGTTTGATTCCCCCTTTTAATTTTACTCCTTCTAAAATGTGTCCTAATTTTTCTCCTCTCGTCAACGGCTTCCTTTTGAAGAGAGGCTCCTAGTTTTCCTGGTTGTTCCTAAAATTAGAAGATCGGGGCCAATTTCCACGATTATTTTGAACGCGCCAGTCTTTCTCGTCCCTGGGGTACAACCATTCTCTGTTCCTTTCGAATACTCCGCGGTTTGTACAGTTATACTTCAAATGACCTACCATGTGGCAAATCCAACATTCTGTTCCACGTACCCAATCTGGACTATCATACATATGCTGAACATCACCTCGAGGAGGGGCTCTTCGTTGAGGAGGTGCATTTTTTGGAACTGCCTTGTGGGGTTTAGCTGTTTTTTTCGGAGAAGATGGCTTATATCTGGGTTTCACTTCTTCCTCATCATCACTGATGATCATTGGTTCTTCAGGGAGGTCACCTGCTGTGTAAACTCTATAGTCTTTCCGTTTATTACAACCTGGGTATCTTTGCTCCTTGTCACATTTATAGCATAAATGTTTCCTCAAGTGTCCTATCTCCATAGGTTCTATAGGCCTTCTGTACGGACTAGTTGCTGTCATTGGCCATTGTGGACTTGTCATAAAATTTCCCACCATATTCTGTAGTGACAAATAATCGCGTAACCAACTCGTTTCCGAAGAGTTAACGTTTAGCTCGAGCTGTGATCTTCCCATAAACCTCTTGCGTAAACCTTGCTCTTTCATGGCACATTTAACTGTGTCATCAAAATTTTTCGCGCATTACTTTCATTCTTAAATAATCAAAATGTAACCCGTCGCAAAATGTATCCGCCAATTGTTTCTGAATGAGGTTATGGGTGTTCTCGTCCTGCACAGGATTTGGATAAGCATCTTCCGCTTTTCGCAATAACCGTTCCGCGTACATTTGTACATTCTCGTCGGCACGTTGTTCTGCGTAATATAGCCATTGCTTGTTGTTGGTCCGTAACATCTCCAAACCTATTCTGCAAAATTCTCTTTAAATCTTGCCACTTGGGCAATTCCCCTACTGCCGTGCACTCTTCAATGTATCTTTTCACAAAGTCAGCTACTAAGCCTATACATGTAACATGAACAATTTGCTGGAAATCGGTATCTTTTAACCTGGCCATTTGAGCGTACAGGTCGAACCCATTGTTTAAACTGTTTTGGATCACCTTCAAAAGTTTGTACTATGCTAAATAATCGGACTGATACTGCCGTTTGCAAAGCTTTTAAGTTGGTCCATCGCAAATTTAGCCCCATCCTTAGGATCATCATTATCAGGGATGTCATGAGAAACTACAGGTGGAGTTGTACTACTACCTCCCAGGGCATGATTATGTTGGGAACGATTTTCACACCCTCCACTTTTACCCAGACCGGTAAATTCAGAGTTCGCGAAAACCTCAAATTTTCTGTCAGTCATAGGACTGACAAAATGCAAAATTCTGCCGGTCCCACAAAAAAATTGGTGGTCCTACAATTTTCGAAACTTTTAACAACAAAAGATGATTAGGCCATATTCATTATTATCTGAAACATCAACAGCAAACCTGAAAATAAACTGAAAAGTAAAAAAAAATCTTTTATTTGTATAAAATTTTATTCTTCTCCGGCAAATTTGGTGATACTAAAAAACACCTATGTTTTAGGAAATTAGAAAAACTGATGGAAAATTAGGGTTTTTGTTGTCATGGGATCGTTGTTGACTTCCAGTAGATTGATTTGTGTAATGAATAGAAAGTAAAAAAAGACGAAATTAAAGCCCATACTTTCAGAGTTGTTACTTCATTTGTTTTTCATGAATTCATTATCCATATTAATGAAAATTGCCATTTTAAATCCATAAAAAACAACACAGGCGCTTGGGTACAGGTTGGTATATTGAAATTATGTGTATTTGTATAATAAAATCTTTATTTCTTGATTTGACAAGATATGATACCATAATACGCATGTCCGACCTAGTTTTTAGTCATTTTAACATGTTTGATACAATACACAAACAAGGGATTGTATCAAACATGTTAAAATGACTAAAAACTAGGTCGGACATGCGTATTATGGTATCATATGTTGTCAAATCAAGAAATAAAGATTTCATTATACAAATACACATAATTTCAATATATCAACCTGTACCCAAGCGCCTGTGAAAAACAACGGTCACAGTGACAAACTTCGAATAACCCGCCATGTTTTGACATGTGGGCAACATGTGGTCGTAATCCGGATTCGGAACGGAACTAATGTGAATATTTATTTGATTTGTTTCTTTCATCTTCGTATAAGATCATTGTCAATTCAATTTATAGGTTAAAGAGAAAGAATTGTGAATTCAATGAAGTAGAATATGTTTAATTTTGTAACATTAATTTAAATTTCATACTCGTGTCTAACACGAAATTGGAAGCGTAGTTATACCGAACTTTATTTTGTTGTTACTATCTTACAAAAGATCGATTAAATTTGTTAAAAAATTTGTATTTGTAACATTTATTTTCATGTTTTGGGTGAATAAACTTATTTGTTTTGAGGAATGGAAGACTCGATGATGACAAAATCTAATTAAGTTGATGAATAATTTTGAAAATTCCGACTTGACAAATTAGAGATTTTTCCACGAAATTCTAAAGCTGAAAAGCAGTCGGACATCGGGCCGGCACAAGACACTCAAATGCCGGACCTTATGAAATTTTGGCGGTCAGGACCGACAGGACCGACGATTTTCGCGAACTCTGTAAATTCGTCCGTGAGTTGATTAACCGCGTCTGCCATTGAAAAGGCCATTATTATCTGTTTTAAATAGTCTACTGTTAATTATGGTTTAAATAAAAATTATAACTTGTTTTTTAACAATCAATTAATCAGTACACCTAAATATTTACTCAATTAATTAGTTGATAATTTAACTGATTTAATTAATTTTAAACAAAGGTCAGTCTACTAAGGTACTTTAGAGAAAAGTAAAATGCTTACCTTTGTATCCTGGTCAACTGGGCGCCAAATAAAATTTGTAACCCTATAGCTCGTGATCGACTCTTTGAATTGCTAGTACTTCACACTGTGTTCTATAAATGTCTTTTAATGTTAACTACACTAAACAAAACGGTATATAAATTCAAAGTGAAACAATAAACAGCAAACAATAAACAGATAATAATAGCTTTGTCTCTAGCCAGTATTTCGAGGCACGGTCACTTAACTTCCCGCTGGGTTCTCTTTTTATACTGTTTTTGTCACGTTCCCAAACACGGGACGCATTAATTAATAGATCGGCAATTAAAAATAAATGTAAACAAATCAAACATAAAATAGGTACCATAAAAATGAAAAAACCATTTCAATATTCCTCGCTGACCGGAAAACATAGGTGTGGTCATCACTATCTGTTTAATTAACTCTTTTAACTGGTAATAAAGTCCACTATATATTTATGATAACATGTCCGGATCTTCAACTCTCTATCCAAGTAACACTTTTAAAACGTATATACAATAACCCACCACACGTGAGATATAGATAGTAAAACTGATAGATACTCATTATTTTATAATCTAGTCTTATCAAGCCTTCATTCCGATTATTTATTGTGTTTTATATAATTATTGTACTTTGTGACATATTAGTAAATTTGAACTTGTTGTATTTTCTCTTATTTATTTTCCTAACTCTTTTTGCTTATGACCATTGTATTACATATTATTCAACCATTTCGGAAATAATTACACTGACTTTAAAAAGAAAAGTCTTTTAGAAATGTTAACGTTATTACTAAACCCATCAACACCTGATGATATTAAGACAGTTGTGTCTTTTATTAACCAGTCATTAGAACTGAGGAAGGGAGGCTCTTAACTGTTTTATATTATTTCTTAATATGTCTTATATATACCTCTTTTTATTGTCATTGTGTATGTTCGTTATGAATTGAACAACCCAAACGGGTTTTTTTGTCTACAATAAATATTTGATTGATTGATTATATAAACAAGGAAACGTGTAAAAGTATCTCTGTGTGGTTTAAAAACTTAAAACATTAAAGTTGTACATTTAGTTCACCCAAATGAACATGCATGTTTATATTGTTTATAGACATCCCGAATAAAACATTTCCGATCCAAGGTTTATATTAGTCTACTATAGATTTAACATTTGATAGATTAATCGATTGATGGTTAGTTGCCATTGATTTGTCATATTACACACAAGTTTTACATTGTCATAAAAAGTTTTATTATACTTTATGTAAATTTCTGTACTTTTAATGAATTTTCATTGGTTTACAAGAATGTGGTATTTAATACTTTCACCTGCTCATAAAATCCAAGACAATGAGTATAATAAAATAAATAACAAATTTCTAAGAGGGTGACGGAATATATTGTAACCCCTCTAAAAACATTGTCAACCTCGGAAGCCTCGGTTGACAATATTTTTTCGGGATTACAATATACCCCGTCACCCTCTTAGAAATGTGTTATTTATATAGTTTATGAACTTAAAAAGACTTGTACATGTATGTATCTGTTTTGTTAAATTGGGAATATGCCTAAAAAACGTAAATTGAATTATATTCCTAATTTGTCTAACTTATATCAATAACAATTTTTTTAATTAATTGACTTGAAATGTGTCAAATTATCCAAAACCTACTTAAGAAAGTCAGTTTAAACATGGTTTAAGTTTGTATACTTTTTATTATATATTTTTAGCCAGTTAAACCATTTCAAATTAATATATATAAATATTACAATTAAATCATATATAATGATGACACCGGCGTCAATCGGTAATAAATGGTAATAAGGTGACAAATAGTACATGTATTTTCTGAATTCAATTGGGGTTCAAAATGCCCCAGCTTACACACTTTATTTATATTAAAAAAAATATAAAAAATATAACCCATTCAGGTGCCTCTACATTTTATCGGACATCATATGATCAATACATAAATAACTCGTCATATATTAGTTAACTTATTATTATTCCTTCCATCTTTTTCAATGGTTTTTCATTTTTATGGTATCATTAATTTTAATGTCGGATTGATTGGTTTTATTATGAATTTATTAATAATTTACTTGCAAATGGATGAATTGATGTAAAATGTATATTTAGCAGTTTGACGTAATGCTAGATCAGTTTCCTGATGATTGGCATTGTGTAAAATGTAGAGTAAAGTCTAGAATTGAAATATGAGGTTCAAGTAACATTTAGAAATCATTTGATAAATTCTCATGGAAAATACACGATGAATTTGACAAAACATGTTAAGTCTCCGAATTCCTCTCTAAATTATCTATTATTATATGTATAAGGTTGCGCTCAACAAATTAATAGTACCATTTTCTATGTGAAGTGAGCGAACAAATATCATGGTCTTGTGCCATCTTCAGAGTAAATAATACCCATATACATATATATATATATATTCTGAAAGGCCATTATGTTAGCATTGTTTCAGTCATGATAAAATAAATAAAAAATATCCATGGAAACCTAGTTGGCATAGCAACATTTCAAAATTTTCATAAAAAAAGCTTTAAAAATGTTAAATTTCACTCCAATTCGGCTTAAAATTGAGGTCTGATGCAGCGTTTCAATCCATTTGAGACTTAATTTTTCAGATTCTGCATAAAATTCCATTACATATGTGGGAAAAAAAGGTTTACTTTTCCGGCTCTTTTTTCGCAATTTAACTTACCAGTGTAGGTGCCGATTATCACTGTCAAAGTTTTACACACCACATGTCAATTCACAAGTCCCAGTTTATGACCTCCCATTACTTGTCAGAAGCAAAATCAGTTAATGTTTTCGTATTTTTGTAAACTAAAATCTATCCTCTTTCAGTCAATATTACAATTTTGAGGTTAAGACATTTATTATTTATCTATCATGTAGTCAAACTTTACCAACTCTAATAATTAAACTAAGATAATTAGTGGAGTGTAACCTAAGCCATCATGCTCGTTTAAAGTTTTGTAAAATAATACGTATACAATGATATATTGTAACTCATATGAAATTACTAGGACAGTTTGAATCAAACTATGGTGGAACGGCATCCTTTTTTTCAAAATGGAGTTTGGGCGTTCCGGACCTTGGTCCAATATGGCTGAAGATACTAACAATAGTTTGGTTTATTGGGGTTTTACGTCCCTATCAGCGGAGACGGCTATATCATGGCGGGTGATTTTTATTGGAAAAAGAAGCAGGAGTACTGGAGATAAACACCGATCCACGGAACGAAACCTGCATGATAATCCTTATTTGTCAATAAAGATAGGGGCCAAACGCACCTTGCAACGAGCTTGATTCGAACTCACAACCTCAGTGTTGACAGTTGATAGCTAGAGATCATTAGATAGCTACCGCGACAAACTAGCCTAACCACTCGGCCACAACGTCCACCATATTTAGAAAGAAAAAATCTGCAAAACAGCAAAAATCTTAAGTTCTGAAACTATACATGGACAGTTGTAACCAAACTTTAGTGGAAAAACTTTGTGGTCTCTTTTCAAAAGTAAGTCCTAGATCCAAGATAGGACTGGATAACAATTTTTTAATGTCCTCGGCCATATAAAGCCTTTTGTGTAGACACACCAAAAATATGCAACTCTGGAAAAAAAACCTTGGACTGTACACTTGCAAGATTTTTAAACCCCGAAAAATACTTCAGAATTTTGTAACGTCAGTTAGATATCTACTTGATTATTGTTATGCTGACAATCAACTTTCCAATTGTGTACATTTTTAACAAATTTCTGCCTCAGAAATTCATTTTAAGAAAGCAATCTATGATTTAATAGAATTATTTCAAAGGCCGATTTGAGCTAAATGAGCAAACTTCATATTATGCTTCATATGGAAATTAAGCTCATATGGCTATGGGTATTTTTTTTTATTTAGATATATGAAATAAATTATACTCCATTTCATGGAATTTCATTTCCAGAAATATAAATAACACTGAAATTCTGCATCACTTTTGTTGAAAGCATCGTAGACGTTAATTTATTTGTATATAACTCTTTAGCGACTTTCTTTTAAAATTAAGTCTAGAATGGGTTTCGTAGATAAAGAAATAAATTAAGTGTCACTCTATTATTCAGCCCAACACATCACTCAACTCCATTTTACACAATGCCGGAGACTGCCATAACGAAAGGAAATGGACAGATGGATAGGTAATGTAGCAAGCATTTCATTTCTCTCTCTTGTGAAACTACAATTCTGGTTAATAAAATCAGTTTATACATTGTACATAACATCATTTTCCATTAACTTACAGGTTCATTACAGACAAATGTAAGCGAATGTGCAAGACTTAGTGCGGCTCTATATCATATATAATATTTCACGGATAACTGAGATCTTAACGGGGAGGAGATAAAAAATCTAAAATGAATCTTTTGTTTTGGAAAATTATATACCTTTATATAGATTTTAGTGGTAATTTTTTATGAGTCGGAGTAGACTAGGGAGACATTCCCCATATCCATGTGCAATAACATTTTCAGTTTAGATTTAAGTGATGTGTAAAAACAAAAAACACAGTCATAGAAGGCGAGGTCACTTCACTTTCGATTAGTTTTTACATGGGGATCAATGAAGGAGTACGGTGTGGTCCGGTTAAGGTTTAAACACGGTGTTAAGTGAAAATACGAAATATTGTATAATTAATATATACACATATTCAGAAATATTGGATTATTGATTGTTCTGGTTTTTTTAAGAACAGCTTGTAATATTAACCGAAGATACAATATAACATTTATAAGTCTCAAATCAACTAAATATAAATTGTTTGCCGGTGTTGTTATCGGAAATGAAAAAATTACAGGGGCGCGTCCAGGGTAAGGGGTCGAGGGGACCCTCCCCTTTTACGAAATCAAAAATAATTCTGTAATTTAGTTTAAAATGTCTTAGAATGCAGGGGCCTGGTTATATATCGAAGCTGTCCAAAAATCGCTCCTAAGATATGTCTTATGACAAATTTTAGGATTGTCTTAGGACTATCATAAGTATATTTTTCTGCGTTTCGAAGTATAGAAGAAAAATAATGTATTTTCGTTTCGTTTTTTAATTGAGAGTATGGTCATGTGTTAAAATGGGCCAATGGTGTGTTCGATTGAATTGGCGCCAAAGTTGGCTTGGCTAGTTTTTTCATTCTAGCCGCGGATGTTTAACAGTAAACACCGATATTAGTATTACATATTTTTTAAGATGAGATTTTTGGATCACATTTTGGTTTACACATTAACGTCATGCAAATATTTCTGTTATTTTTTTTTCAAGGCGTAGGACTTGAACGCCTACTCTGGAGGCGGTGTCGGCATTACCTCGAGTCACAGGTTTCCATGGCTTTTTTTAAAATCAAGTTGTTTTTCAGCTTTGGTTTTTCCTGGGTGGCATTCATCGCCAATGAAAGAGTATTTTCATTCATGAATTTTATTCATATTCGACATTTATACTGTATCAGCAGATTTTTTTTTTTTTTAGAAAGAAGTGAAACTATATTCTATATAGTAACATATAGTTGTATTATGATATGATTATGATATGATTGATGCAATTACATGAATATGTTAGTTTGTATGTATTTCAATATTAAATGCCGGCTAGTCGTTCCGCACGGCAAATGCAGATTTGTCTTTGTTTTTGTTTAACAATGGCCCAGGATAGGAAATATACGAGATGACTGAGACTGTAAATCAAAGCTATCCTAGTATTATCTTATCTTGCGATGTCCTAAACGGGTATATTATAGTTTTAAAAAATTGAATTTGATAAAATATATGCAATATTTATTTGAAAGTTTATAAGAAATATGTTTTGGAACATTGCTTTACCTATATTATTATGGAGAGGTTTAACAACTACTCAATAATTTGTTTATATTTAGCTGAAATAAGATGATCACAACTCGCATTATAAACACGTACATAATAATTAGATTAAACGTACTCAAAACAAAAAACTGAGATCTGATGTTACGAAAACATACATTAAATGATATGAACTGATTATTACATAGAGAATTACAAAGAGTATATAACGATTTGAAGGCAAAAACAAAGATATGATGGTCTTAAAACACATATTTTGTTGTCCTAAAGTTAGGATAAAATTTGCCATATGTCCTAAGTTGAGTCATCTTCAGTAACCCGACTTTGTACTAAGATATCTCCTAAGGCTATCATAAGATATATCCTAGTCCTAAGACACCATCGATAACCAAGCCCCAGGATTTTACACCCGTCCGAAATTTCATGGGGGTGCGGCAAACCCTTCAAGACCCCTCACCAATAGTGGACTCCCCTGTGACGTCATTTCCGGTTGACGTCACTTCCGGATGATCCACCAGAAATGCGACTTGAACTTTGCTCATATACTACTTGGGTATAGTTAAATAGTTTATGAGATTGCTTATTGAAACGTGTTAAAGGGATACACATTTTTACGGATTTTGAAATAAATGTAATTAAAAATTATTGATTTGAGGGGCGAGGATGAACCCCGCTTTTTGGTGGGGTGTTGGGGATTTCAACAGTTTATGAGAAAGTTGGACATTATTGATTTGATGGGAGTGGTGATAACCCCCTGGGGAAGTGAGGTATGTGTCATTTGGTGCGTCTCACTGTGGGGAATAAGAAATTAATAGGTTTAAGGGTGGGGATTTTAACGGTTTATGAGATAATTGAACATTATTGATTTGATGGGAGTGGTGATAAGCCCCTGGGAAAGCGAGGCATGTGTCATGTGGTGCGTCTTACCATGGAGAATAAGGAAATATATGGTTAAGGGGTGGGGATTTTAACGGTTTATGAGATAATTGAACATTATTGATTTGATGGGAGTGGTGATAAGCCTCTGGGGAAGCGAGGCATGTGCCATTTGGTGCGTCTTACCATGCGGAATAAGAAAATATATTGTTTAGGGGTGGGGATTTTAACGGTTTTTGAGATAATTGAACATTATTGATTTGATGGGGGTGGTAATGTCACCCTGGGGAAGCGAGGTATATGTCATTTAGTGAGTCTGACCATGGGAAATAAGAAAATATATGGTTTAGGGTGGAAATTTCAACTGTTTATCAGATAATTGGGGGTGAGGATCACCCTACTGAAAGAATGGGGTACATGTCATTTAATGCGTATTGTTCATGTTGTTACGGAGAATAATAAAATATATGATATAAAGCTTTTGATTTTAATTGCATATGAAATTTTTCAAAATTATCGATTTTTGTGGGAGGGGATGCCCCCCCCCCCCCCCCTAGAGGAACGAGGTATATGCCATTTAATAGATGTTGTCACGGTGTATAATAAAATATATGATATGAGATGGTTATTGGTCACTCTCGTAGAGTTTTTCGATGAAAAACAAATTCCCCATCGGGTCCTATAGTAAACCCCTAGCCTCTTTGAACTGCTCATTATACGTCTCCGTGATCCCCATAAAAAAATGGATAGTATTAGGCACATCTAGAAACATTGATTTTTCACCATTGAAAACCTCAGATCCGTATCTTTATTGAGAACTCGAACGAACAAAATGGGAGAGGAAGAAAATCTATAAGTCTCCCACTTCGTTTGGGTGACTTAATTAGCATATGGCTAATGCACAAGTCCAAGTAATTTTTTTCAAATGTGCGAGAGGATTCTATCTTTTTCATGATGGCTGCAAGTTTTCAGTGAAAACTAGGTACAATGGTTGATATACTTTGAGATTGCAGCAAGGAATGCAGCGACAAACACTTTTATGACAACGTCTGTTATGCTGTCCACCCTCTTGACCTTGACTAAAGTCAGATGAAACTTTTGTGAAGAACTTACCTTACCTTATGTTTATTTCAAACTTAATTTAAAAGACATTTATTTATGTTGTTATTATTTTCAAAATTTATTCATTTCTGACAAAATATCATATCATTTCCAAATAGATAAAAAAATGTCTATATTAATTTTGACATTATCACTCTATTATTGTTTGATAACAAGTGGTAGAAATGAATTAAAAATGGTCATAAAATAATCTTTTCCTCATTTATTTTATTATTCAGTAACAATGCATTTCCCTTTCAACTGGTCATCTGGTCATCCATGGGCATCATAATACAGTCAGAATTAAAAAGAGTAATTCATTGTGGGAAATAGACTATAGGCCACCTGAGTTATAACTCCTTGATCTCTACTGTAAACAATAAGCAAAAATGATTTTCCTATTGAAATTTAGACATTTGGCTAAGAGGGAATAAACCGTTTTGTCTTTCTCTTCTGCTTAGGGATCCCCCTCCAGGTCTACGGGTCTTTTTGATATCCATTGACACTCCTTGTTTGCAGGGTCATCTTGATAGAGGCTATGGGGATCAATTAAGTAAATTAATTCCTTGTATGTTGGATTACAGTACTTTTGCCTGATTAAAGTATTCACTATCTGGCCATTCGTATGTCCTGTCTTAGTGTTGCCAATGATATGATACATACGGTGTTTTTCTATTTCTGGTGAATGATGTTAACCATGTAGGTTTATCTGTGTTTTTGTTTTGTTTTGAGTCATTTGTCAATGAATGAAATACCATAATATCTGGATGTAAGCTTGATTGCATGCTGCAAAATATTCTCTGGGTTGTTCCAAAGTGTAACACATTTGTGTTATGATAATAATATCAGGTTTAACTTTGTCTGGGTGAATTCCTGATATTTTGGAGTTACCAACTAGTATTGCGACTGGTTTCTTTCTGTGAGATGAAGTTTCTTCATCCTTTACAATATCCACGTGCACAGGTTCCATGTTCTGCAAATTCCAATTTATATCAGAACTTAAGGGGTCAGATATCTGGGATTTAATTTTCAGAATTTTATCATGCGCATTGTCGAGTTTTTCTGTTAAGACATTTTCAGATTCAATTAATCGGTCGATCTCCTTGTTTTTTTTATCTTCATGTCTCTTAAAAGGAATAGTTACCAACATTCAGAAAACAAAATATCAGAAGTTGAGAGCAACAACAGGTTTAGGAAATGCAAGTCAGGAAGCTACCCAACATTATTGACATGAGGTCTGTGTGTGTGAGATGGTAAGCTCCGCAGAGTACACGGATCAATGAACTTTCTTAGTCATCACATGAACCCTGGAAAGGAGAGATCAAATGCATCACCCTTCATTTGATCACCAACGAGAAATATCCATTAACAGTGTGCAATCCGGTGATAAGTCGAGCAACTTCCGTGTTAGGTGAATACGTCTAGTTACAAAATCTCCGTAGTCACAATCCTTAAGTTATCTTATTGTCATATGAAAACACCATAGGCTCGGGCAGATGGAGTATTGCTGCTCAAAAATGGGAAGTTGACAATTTAACAACTGAAATCATCCAGTTTGTCATTAATCTTAGTTCTGAGTTGTCTATCATCATCAATTTCAGTCATTGTCAGTTATGAAGCAGATTTCTGGTTTCATTGGTGTCTTTGTTTCAAGTTCCTAATGGTAAATTAGATTAAAATAAACCTTAAACTGTGGATTATTGATAGAAAGAATATCATTACTGAATTACTTTGCCAATTTCTTTCTCTTTTGAGCTCACCTGGCCTGAAAGGCCATCTGAGCTATTGCCATCATTTGGCGTCCGTCGTCGTCCGGCGTTAACTTTCCTTTAAAGATCTTCTCTGAAATCACCGGGCCAATTTGGACCAAACTTTGGTGAAATGGTCCTTGGGTGGCCCCCTTCCAAAGTATGTCCGGCTTTCCCAACTTCCAACCTCCATGGCTGCTGTTACTAAAATAGAAAAAAATGGAAGATGAATTTCAAAATTCTTCTATGAAACTACATGGCCAATTGGAACCAGACATAGCAGTAATGGTCCTTAGGAGGTTCTATTTTAGAATTATGTCCGATGAAACGAACTGTTAACAAAGATGGCCGCCACAGCCGAACTTAGTTTGGCATAGGGCCCTATGGGAAAATTCATTGAAAAATCTTCTCTTCTGAGACCATTAGACCAATTGGGAGCAAACTTTGGTGGAATAGTCATTTTGTAGCCCACTTACAAAGTTAAGTTATGTCCGGCATCGCCGACTTCCAACAGACATGGCTGTTGATACTAAGCAGATATTCTATGGAGTCTGAATCGCTCATCTGGATTTTAGGAGACCATATCCAACAAAGCGCTTCTAGATAAGATCTGTAAAGAATTGTTCTACAGTGTCCAGCACTTTTACATAAGATATGTAAAGAATTCTTCCAGTTTTCAATGCTAGAAATGTTAAACTAAGTCCAGCTGTGACAGCTAGCTAGGACTCCAATCGGCAAGAGAACATAAAATATTTCAATTGGCTTGGTAGTTTCTGACAAGACCGTTTCAAATTTCACATAGGGTTCAATGTTAAACTAAGTCTGGCTGTAGTGGCCATATTGAATTTCCGATCGGCACATTTTGTAGAGGTTCATTCATAAAAATATTTCAATTGGCTTGGTTGCTTCTGAAGAAAAGACCTTTATACAAATTTCCCATAGGGTCAAATGTTAAATTTAGTCCGGTTGGGGCGGCCATACTATATTTTCCGATCGGCACAAAACATATAACATTTGTAGAGGTTCATCCAAGGACCATTCATGCAACAAAGCAGACCAATTTACTCAGTAGTTTCTGACAAGAAGAGCTTTAAAGATAAGTCCAATCAGAATGAATTATCTGCTCCTGGTAGCATGTTGAATATCCAATCGCACAAAAAACATAACTTTTGTAGTGGTCTATCGAATGATTATTCACACATCAAAACATTTCAATTGGCTTGGTAGTTTCTAACAAGAAGACCTTTGTACAAAATTCCCCATATTTTCTAATGTTGTACAAGTCCGGCGGTGGCGGCCGTCTTGAATTTCTGATCGGCACAAAAACCATACCTTTTGTAGATGTTCGTCCAATGCTTGTTCGTACAGAAAATCATTTGAATTGGCATGGCAGTTTCTGACAGGAAGACATTTATACAAATTTCCCCATAGGGTCTAATGTTAAACTTAGCCTGGCTGTGGCGGCCTTCTTGAATTTCGGATCGGCACAAAAACATAGCATTTGTAGAGGTTCATCCAAGGATCATTCATGAAACAAATCAGTTCAATTGGATGAGTAGTTTCTGACAAGAAGAGCTTTAAAGATAAGTCCAATCAGAATGATGTGACTATCTGAAATCCAAGATGGTCGCCACCACGGGACGCATTTAACATAGGATCCTATGGGAAATACATACAAACATCTTCGTGTCTGAAACCGTTTTACAGACGGAAGTAATATATTATGCCTGAATGATCAGATAATGGTCCTTAACAGCAAGTTTTTTGTTCTGATCCAAAATTCCCCATGGCTGCCAGGCCATTTATGCACTCTTATTGGCTGAAAGGAAAAAAAAATCTCTGAAACTACAAAAGCAATTGAATTGTATATTATTGCAGGAATGATCCTCTACAAAGTTTATGTTTTTTTTGTGCCGATCTGAAATCCAAGATAGCCGCCACCAAGGGACACATTTAACATAGGACCCTATGGGAAATACATACACACATCTTCTCAGAAACCGTTTGACAGATGGAAGTAATATTATGCCTGAAAGATCAGATAATAGTTCTTAACAAAATTTATGTTTTTGGTGCCAATCCGAAATTCAACATGCCTGCAAGGCTCTAATTGGCTGAAATTTCCAAAACCTACTCTCTGAAACTACAAAAGCATTTGGATTGTTATATTGCCATGGGAGACATTTAACATGGGATCCTACGGGAAAGTAACATACAAACATCTTGTTAGAAACCGTTTGACATATGGAAGTAATATTATGCCTGAATGATCACATAATGGTCCTTAACAAAACTTACGATTTTGGTTCCTGATCCAAATAAAATGTATCACAAAATACCGAATAAATTTGATGCACTTTATGGCCATTTCGTTGACTGACAAACTCATCAGCAGTGCTCGAGTTCAAAATTCTGGAAGTCCGGTTAAAGATATAATGATGAATTAATAAGCACAACCATCAAAATCGGGCGTGGTTAACGTAGTATTAAGGTATCCGGACCATAAATGACCACGTGATTATTCAAAAGTTCCCGGATGTTCCATACAACGCTGTTGAAATGACCTCGGTAATTATCTGCAAACTTCGGAAATGCTAATAGAACTAACTTATTTTTACAGACTTTGCATATAAGAAACAAAGTGTGTTTCAACTTGAGAAATACATATACATACAATCTCAGCTTTAAATTGTTTGTTTCAGCCATTCACGGTCAAAAAGAGATATAATTTTCGATCATGATCTATTATGGTCCGGATACCTTAAGTATACCTGGGGATATATAAGCTAGCATTTTATGAAATTCACTGCTTTTTCATTGCAATAATAAAAATGTCGGAAATTTGCTCATTTTGGACAACTAAAGTCCGTTTCAAAAGATTACAGTTTGGAAAATCTTTTCAAAACGAATTTTCACCAGCGCTTATTGGATAATTATGTATACCACAATTTCAAAATATTGACGGTGAAATGGATCAAGCATTTAATAGTAGAATGGATATATAGTTATTTCGGGAACCCAAAAATAACTCCGGGAATTCCCGTACGTGCGCATTGACAAGGTGTAGAAAAACTTCCATGTGCGTGATTTACATATTTCTTTATCTAGATAAACTTGGAAGTTGGATTATTTGGAGTTGAAATTTGAAAACCAAGAATGAATGTTTAATCTTTTCTCTATGTACAACAGACTTGTATTGTCAACCTGGAGGGCGATGAAGTAAAACTCAAATAAAACTTTCGTCAAAGCTACAAAAGCGAAGTTTGAGTTGACCATACATTTAATTACTGATCCATTTCAATGGTTCAAATCGCGAATATGACAGTCGATATTTTAAGGAAAGTCCGACTCGTGTAGTGAAAATAAAACCCATTCCGCCATTTTTTTCAATCAAAGGGAAATAATCCAATTAAAAAAATTTGGGGAAATTTACTCGATCCCCTGACAACTCGGACCACGGTAAGTGGGACCGGAATAACAATAATTTAAAAACATTGAGAGATATACTGTGAATGAAGTAATGATTCGATTTTTTGAACTTCTTTATCATGTTTATGTTGACTCTGTTGTACACATTTTGTAGACTGGCATTGAAGGCATGCAGGTTAAATTTGCCTTGAACTGCAAATCAGAGAATGAATTTCTTTAAACAAAAACCATTAGAATAAGACAAGCTCTTCAAATAAAAACATAATCAGTGCCGATTGGTGTTTTGAAACGTCACGTAACGACTTCTCCTTGACTCCCTCCACTTCTTCTTGTTAGCTTCAGGGAAAAAAAGTCATTTCTCCCTGTCACCCTGAAGTAGGCCGCTGAGCCCTGGTCCCAAATATATTAAAACTAACATTTTTGACACATTTCCATCCATGTTTTAAAAATACAACCATTTTGATAGTTTACCTTCTGTTCCATTCACGTATAATAGGGTAGCGAGTAATCATCTGTTCTTGAGAAAATGTCAATATTAATTGTGCTTTTACTAATGTGACGATTATTTCTTTAATGGACCCATTATTGGAGAAAAACCTTACGATTATCTCAGACATGCACGTGAATCTAATTTTTTTAAGTCATTGCAAGTAAAATTACGGTCCAATAACATAATTTAGTAAAATGTATAACTTTAAACACATTAAACTCTTATTGAAAATTATCTTCGGAAAACGAATACATTCGCTGTAATTGATCCCACATAGCAGAGATAATATCTGTGATAAAATTATGTCTCCCCTTCGTAGAAGGGAGACATATTATTTTTGTAGTATTTATGACGCCCCCAGACGTAGTCGGGACGACAGATTGTTATTGTTCCGTTTCTTTGGGGTTTTTTTGGTTTGTTTTTTTCCACCTAATTTTGTCCGCACGAGTTCTCAGAGATGACTGGAACAATGTTTATGAAACTTCACAATAATGATGATCAACACGTCTAGTTGTGCATGTAACATTAAAAATTTTCAAAATGGCCACTGTTGCCATAGAATTTCATTAAACTTTGTACTTTTCTAAAGTATGAATAGTAGAACATATTCATGGAAAAATATGCGATCGGTTGGATACGTTTGGCGGCCATTTTGAAAAATGTAAAAATGACGAAAAAATGAACATTGTCCGATTTCAATGAAAATTGATTTCTAGGCTAAATTTGGGATGGCGAACAAGATGCAATCATCAAAATACAAAAAATTTCAAAATGGCCGCCGTGGGCGCAATTGCACTTCTAGTTCTTCTTCTTCTTATTCTTCACAGCGAAGCTTGCCCGGGCCATTACGTTTTTGTCTTTTGACCTAGGCTTATACCCTTTGGTATGTGGGTGTATTACAATGAGGGGGTGTGTCGCGTACCATTATGACCTTCATTTGACCTTGACCTTTGACCTCAAGATCAAATTATGACTAGAATTATAGTATTTCCTTGTCCGGGTTGCAACTTTTTTGTCTTTTGACCTAGGCTTATACCCTTGGGTATGTAGGTGTATTACCACGCGAGTGTGTGTGGCGTACCACTATGACCTTCATTTGACGTTGACCTTTGACCTCAAGGTCACAAAATTATTATTTTTATCCTAGAGGTAAAGATTGATCTAGAATAAAGTGAAGGGGAGACATATTTTTTGGTTTACAAAACTGTTCCACCAAGTTTCATTTGAAATTATACACAAATGCAGTTGCAATCTTTCCAATGGTGATTTCCATCACTTTGATTCAAGCTTACTCTCAGTCAGGAAATGCAGCGGGAACATATATTTTAAACTGCTTTACATTATTCCGTTACACTTCCGCCGAAACGGAATGCTATACTTTTTCTATAAATTAATTTGGAAATTTATTAAATTTTATTATATATTGGGGTACCCCCATATGGGAAATAACATAGAACGGCTAATTGCTGTTTGTAACATGGGATCCTATGGGAAATACATACAAACAGCTTCTTGTCAGAAACCGTTTGACAGATTGAAGTAATATTATATCTGAATGATCAGATAATGGTCCTTAACAAAATTTATGTTTTTGGTGCCGATCCGAAATTCAACATGGTTGCGATGGTCAATTATACACTGTGATTGGCTGAAATCTTCTTCTCTGAAACTACAAAAGCAATTGAATCGTTAAATTGCAGTAATGATCCTTACATGGTCCTCTACCAATATGTTTTTCATGCCAATATGAAATCAAAGATGGCTGCCACTGGGACACATTTAAAATGGGATCTATGGGAAATACGTACAAACAGCTTTTCTCACAAAAAATTTCACATATTTAAACACACTGTTATACAAATAATACTAGAAATGAAAAACATGATGGCCATGACCATCTGATTAGAAATTTCACATGCCTATTTAATCAGGTGAGCGATACAAGATCTTGATAGCCTCTGGCATTTTATTGATATTAAGTACACTTTCCACACTATTTGGTTCAGTGTTTTAAACAACTTGATTAGGCATTCATATTTACATTGTTTGGAAACTCATTTAAAGTATTTGATTACAAAATGTATTACCATTTGTATTTATTCATTTGAGATGATTTGTTTTATTCAGTGGAAATGTGATGAGGACTTTGTTTGCAATTGCAGTCCTGTGTATACAGATCAAAACTCTCAGAAGTTTAAATGGTAAGAAAGTAATTTTATTAAATAATATGATTAAATCGGTTCCAATACTGTAAAATCCGCATGTGTCATACTGATGACGTAGTCCTTAATACCGTAGTTTTATTTACTGTCTGTTTTTGTATTGACATTGGTAGGGATTCGTTGATCTGCATGTACAATAATTTACAATATTATAACCGTGACGTCATTCAAAAATCAAGATGGCGCGTCCTGCGTAAATGTGAATTACTGTGTACAGAATTGTCATAATTGTTCTTAAACCCGATTATACTGTGGTTTATTTGTAAAAGTAAACGATTTCGAATGGAAAATATACTTTTGGTCGTTTAATCTTACTCAATTTGCGTTTACAAAAAACCTCTCTACACATGTGCTAAAAGTGGATATAAGACGATACGCACATGATATATGCCATCATATTGTAATTCCCTATTAACAAGATTTCAAGATTTCAAGATTTATTTATAACGCTCAGACACATGACGTGTAACATGAGGTACATCATTTAGTACAAACATTAAATTACACATGACGAAATGAACAGGTACATATATATATATATATATATTATAGTGTCATACAAAAAGATAAAACATAACCAGCACTATACAATTATATAATTATATTAAATATAGTAGTTTCTTTATAAAGACTGATAATTTAACCATAATCTGAGTATTACAAATTGAGAAAAGACCCTGCATTTTATAATAGGTTGCAGGGTTGTAATAATAATTTGGAATATAATTTTGCCTAAGTCCTACAATAGCATTGTGTGAACAATTAAAAAGGATGTGAAATTCATCTCCAACAGATTGGTTACAAAAGTTACATTTTCTATTTTCTTTTGGAATATTATGCCATCTTCCTATTTCAATAGGCAATTTTATATTAGATAATCGCATTTTAGTTATATAAGTTCTATTATTCAAAGGTAATCGTAAAAGATACTCTTCAAGCTTGAATTCACATTTTATAGTCTTATAAAAATCTCTAGATGAGTTGAAAATATCAGAAAACCATTGTTGTATGAACTGATCACTAAGTTGTTGTCTCAAAACTGGCTTTAAGTATGAAAAAGCGATTGGATATTGAGAATTAAAAATATAACTTAAACCTGTATCATCAAAAATATTTTTTACATAAGATAGCCACTTAAAATTACATGTTCCACTATTGTGTAAATGATACATCAATTGGTATAAGTGAGTACTAAGTTTGTTCTCGTTGCTAATCAGTCTACACCAGTATGAGATCATTTTCATTTTCGCTTTAACAGAAAGGGGTAGGCGTCCAAGTTCCCCATAAACCATGTAGTTTGGAGTTGAAACTCTAACCTGCAAAATTTTTTTACAGAATTGTAAGTGTAACCTTTCCAGCAAAGTAATGTTTTCGAATCCCCACACCTCTGCGCCATATAATAGTATAGGTTCAACAAGACTATCAAATAACTTTAGCTGTAAATCTATTGGTATAGACTGATTTTTTATACGAACATAAACAGCGAACAATGCCTTTCTAGCTTGCTCTACTAATTTGGATTTAGCTTTAGCAAATGAACCATTAAAACTAACTAAAATTCCAAGGTATGAATAAACATCTACGATTTCAATAATTTCATTGTTCAAAGTAAAAACTGGTAAATTTTTCTGTTTTCTTTTGCTAAAAATCAAGATCTTTGATTTTTTACAATTCACTGATAATTTCCATTTGTCACAATATATACTAAAAATGTTAAGATTTTTCTGTAGCGCCTCACTGGTTTCTGCTAAAAGGACCGTATCGTCTGCATATAAAATAATAAATATTTCTACAAAAATAGATATAGTGTCTAAACATTTTGTCTTAATTACATCGAGTGGGATACCTCCCAAAGATTTCAGAAATTCCTCCAAGTCGTTCAGGTAGATTGAAAACAAAAAGGGAGAAAGGTTCTCCCCTTGTCTCACTCCAATCAGACACGGGAAAAAATCTGAAATCTGTTTCTGATATTTCACACATGATTTAATGTTATTATACATACTGTGGATAACATCGAAGCATTTACCCTTTATGCCATATTTTTGTAATTTTTGCCAAAGCCCCACCCGCCAAACCGTATCGAATGCTTTTCGGAAATCTATAAACGAGCAAAACAGTTTCTTACCAAAGGATAAATATAAAGAGATAAGTACGTGTAGCGAGAAAATATTATCTACTGTTGAATATCCCTTTCTGAAACCAGTCTGACACTCAGATATCAAACACGTTTCATTTGCTACTAAGTTTAATCTACTATTGATAATTGCAGTAAATAATTTTCCAAAGCAGCTTACTAGTGTAATGGCTCTATAATTATCTGGATCAAAAGGATCCCCCTTATTTTTATAAATGGGTTGTATAATACCCACTAACCAATTTTCAGGAACAATACTCTTTTCAAAAACGATATTAAATAATTTACAATATAACTGTATTAGTTTTTGATTTGATGCCTTTAAATACTCATTTACTATTTTGTCATAACCAGCAGCTTTATTATTTTTCAGTAAATGAATAGCATCAGTGACTTCCTTTTCGGTAATTTCAGAGTTCAAAATAGCTTCGCAAATCGGGTTTAATTCAATCGACTCAGTTTCATCAAAATTTACATTTGATTCTTCAGAATCGTCTGAATTTAATTTTTTAAAATATTCGTAGAAGGTATTCAAATCTATATCATGAGTTTTCTTACTTCTTCCAGAATATTTATTCAAAATTTTCCAAAGTGTTTTAGAGTCGGTTTTCGAAATACGTCGGAGATCATCTTCACATTTTTTCTGATACCGCGCAAAACTGACATTCATTTCGTGTCTATAATTTTTTGCCGTATTTTTTAAAATATCACGATTGTTTTCGCTCTTAATAATACTGTAGTCTTTTTTTGCCTTGTTAAATTCGTTTCTTTTCTGTTTACACGTTTCAGTAAACCATGGTTTAATGAAATCATTATGCAACATTGGCCTATTTCGTCTACAACCAAAGGTAGAATTTGCAGTTGTAACGAACAGACCCTCAATGTCACTAACAATATCATTAATATCGGTTTCTGTTATATTATTTTGTTCGACAAGATAGTTAATCTTCCGTTCTATTTCAATAATACTATTCTCGTTGTCAACAAAAAGTGCATGTTTAAAATCCTCCGATTTGGCTTCGTTCCAACTAATCGCGGACGATTCTGAATTATGAATGAAATCGTTAATTGGGTCACAACCTACTACACCTTTACGTTGGAATGTAAAGTGTATTCGATTGTGTACATCGGATGTCAGAGGATTATAGTCAACTATATCAAACTCTGAAACGAACGGGAAGAGATGTGAAGAAAGTAAAAGGTAATCAACAGTACTACTATTTTTACATGTTTTTTTCCCTTTACCTTTATCTAACCCTAATCTAGAGTTAGCAAAATAAACGGAGCAATTTTGACATAATTCTAATAGTTTATACCCATATTTGTTAGGACGATTTTTGTCCTCTGTGAAGCGTTTTAAAGATATACCGTTACGCGGTAAATTTTCATAATCAAATAAATCTTTTCGAAACTCATCATCATCATCAAAATCTAAATAATTTAACAGATCTTCGTCTGGAATTATATAATCATCTAAATCTGATGTTTTTGCATTAAAATCACCAACAAGTGCAAACGGTTTATTAACAAAACAAATGCTGTCCTGTTGTCATTTCTCATATTATAATCATGTTTTTTTTCGATCAATTTCAGAAATATTTAAATTTTCTTTATATAATTTTGAAATTTTTCTGTGATTCCGAATTTTGGAAAAAACGTTATTTACGCACAAATAAGATTTGAAAAATGCCATGTTATAATCTATATTTATAATATATATTTTGATATTATCTTTATAGATTATAGAATGTGATTAACTTTCTGTCCATCAATACACATTAAATTAAAATAAGACGAAAAAATAATTTCAGGACAAAAATGTTTAAAATGGAGGTTTTATGTGTAATATATAGGAACATTTCCAAGTTGGAACTATGGCCACTAAATGTATGGACTTGAATTTCTGAACAAACCTGCATAAAGCTGTTCTTAAGAAACGCTCTTAAATTATAAACTGACTGCTACTGTATTGGTCCTGTATAGATTCTGGGGGCAGCTGTATAGGCCCTTGGCACTGCGGGCCGCAGAGTCAATACAGCCAACCTCGAATCTATACCAATATAATATAGTATTGTAACGGGAGTCTGGTAAGCTTTGTGTCTTCGTCCCCTCGAGCTAACTTGTCGTGTCCAGATATTTGAAATTGACTGTGTAGAAAAGGAAAATGTGTTTTTAAATGAATGCCCAAAACACAATTTAAACTACTTCTAGATAGCTAAATAATGACAGTTCGTTAAGTTCGTTCCTCAGTGATCCGAGTCGAGGCAGAAGAATATAGATGAGGTTTTAAGTTAGATTTTCAAGTTCAATGATTAACAAATAAATTAAAACAAGTAAAGATTCAAAACTAAAATCAGTTATACATAAAATGTCCCAAAAATTTTCAAAACAAAAGATAAAGAAGCCGAAGTTACTCGATCTTCAGGTGGACAATTTAATTAGATAAAACTGCTTAAACATAATCAGTGATTTTTGTTTCAAATTTCGTGTTAAGATATTTTTTTTATTTATAATTAAGTAACTAAACAGATTAGACACGCCATATTGACATAATGAACAGATTATTCATGTCTTTTGTTATAAATACAAACTGTTTGAGGTTTAAATTTTTGACCCGTCCCTGGATGACGTGTTATGTCTTTACCGGCATTAAGGAAGCTCGAAAACTTTCACAAAGCCACTTGCTTTACGTGAATCCACTTCGATAGTTTCAAATTCAAACCTTAAGTTGATATATCAAGTGCATGAACAATTTCCTATGGTGATAGATATTTAAATGTTTTACATGCGCGTTTATGTAATAATTGTAGTTCCTTAAATATGATCTATATAGATCAAATAGTATAGCAGATAAGTCATTTAGCTGTGGTACACCAACTGAAAATGTCTGGCAGTTTTACTGGTCTGTCGAAATTATAACACTGAAAAATTATTTTGGATACATTATATGGAAGTAATCATGTTAACTATGAAATAAATTTATAGAGAATAATAATGGCAAAATCCGTATCACATGCCGTATCATCCCGAGATTTCAATATCAGCCGAGGATGATATTGATCGATACGGATTTTGACATGTTTTATACGCTTTATCATATATTTCAACAGTGGTGAAGAATTTTTTTTATGGTCACGTGACCATTATAATTATATAGTAATAATCATCACGGTAAAAAATACAGCTGACAATGTTCTTTCAGTATCGTATATGCAATTTTCCTTTATTTGGTACTATGTACATGATAAAGAGTATTACATGGCATTGTTCATATCAGATGCTTTTTCAGCCCCAGAGCAGTCAGGCCTCATGGATGATACATGTATATGAGGATTGAGGGATGGGGGCTGATGAGCATCTGATGCCATTAAGGATCTTTTTATCATATACTTCCAACGGTATACACTTTTGAATTTGTCTTTTTCCTAGTTATTTAGTATATTTTTCATAATGTATAATTTTGGACTTTTTGCATTTTCTCATATTCAACTCACCAGTAGCAGAAGTAAACTACATCCCTATACATAAGGGGAAAGGCATGTAACAATACATACTTCTAACTAATTTACTGGCATTTACCATGGAAAAGACAGCAGTGTAATCCTACGTTTATGGCATCTCCAATGTCGTTGCCCGTCGTAGACACACCCGTCGGCGGATGCTGATGGTGGGAGTTTTATTGCTGAAATATTGTTTTTCAAATTTTATGTATAAAAATTCCGCATTGTATGACACTGCAAAAGAATTCTTGAAATGCGATTTCAACTAAGAATGGACGACCTACACATTATTATATGATAAGAATGGAGAAATGCATACAGTGAGGGATACTATGTCGCCTATCATTTTTAAAGATAGTACTTGTTTTGTCCTTTTGAAGGTTTATATTTTCCCGGTGGACCCTTGAGTGTACATATGTAGCAATACATTTTAAACATTGGCTATAAGCATGATTTTTTTTCTTAATTAACTTACGCTAGAAATTGTACTATTTATAAATTACAGTCCAGAATAGCAACTATTCAAGATCTTTCATCGAAAAAATAAAATTTGTTCAGTGAATTTTTTTTAAATAGACGAAATCACGTCGTATATTTATATAAACGGTCAAACTTGTAAATAAATAAATAAATAAATAAATAAATAAATAAATAAATAAACGAATGAATGAATAAATACAAATAATGGAATAAAAAAATAATTAAAAAACAAAAACAAAAAAAAACCAAAAAAAAACTAGAAAGTAACTGTTGGAATATGTCGCCCTTCATCGTAAACGTTCATTTAAAGATATTCCCTTCTGATATATTGTTCGACAGGGCAAATTGGGACCAAATTTTAGTGCATTGGTTTACAGAATTGTGTCCGATAATCCGGACTTTCAACCAAGATGGCCACCACAGCCAAAATTAATTTAACATAGGACCCTTTGGGAAAATTCATTTAATGATCTTCTTGTCTGAAACCACTTGTCGAATTGGAGCCAGACTTTGCTCCAATGGTCGTAATATGGTCATCGTTTCGAATTGTGCCAGACTGTCAACCAAGATTGCCGCCATGCAGATTATCCTATATAAAAAAGTCCATTGATCCCAATCTCCAACCAAGTTGTTGAACTATTTGAATTTAATATGAAAATATTGAAAATAATAAAAGTAAAAGTTTTCACAATAGGAAAAAAGAGCATTGTTAAGCATTGTGAAGAATCACAGTAATCTCAATACCCATACAATATTTCCAATAATTTGTATTGAGTCTTTTCTAATTTAGTATTGATAACATTTTTCAACTAGAGTTTGTTATGGGATGACCAAAAGTATGAAAATACCTGCAGGTCATAATTAGAAATGCAACTAGCCCAGCCCTTCATGTAACTAAAACAATTGAACATACCTATATTCCAGAGTAATATTAATATTTAGCATATGGAATCTTCAGTGTGAAAGGGAGATAACTCCCCTTGTGACATTTTCCAAATTCAGATTTTAAATTCCATCGTTACACTAAATATGCATAAAGTTGGCGTAAAATATCTAAAATACTGGTTCGAAAAATAATCATATATTTTTTTTAAGAAATGATACATGAACTTCCTGTTTAGCAGTACTTCTGAAGGCCTCTTTTCATAGTTATGAATGGTTATGTTTGAAAAAGGTTTTATGGGAAAAGTATAGCATTTTATCTCTGCATTAAAATAGAACATGAACACGTATAATGCCAAAAGATGTTAAAACGGTCTACAGTGTTTATTATATACCACAAACTCATTTGAGATAGCTACAATATTAATCTGACAGCAATATTTCATCAAACTGATTTTGCAGTTTAACAGTCATCTTGATCGAAACACTAGAGGCCGTTTTGACCTTAGAGATTTTCTCGGTAAAAAATCCTACAATTGCACACACCTTGTTTATTACATTGGATAAAACAAGGTATATCTTGCAGTTTGTCCTAAACGCACAAACAAAAAATAAGAAGTGTTTTGGTGAATTTAATAATTATCTAGGTGAATAAAATTGAGAAAATATTCTTTCGCTGAATATCATTATTTAGTTTTCTTTTACTTTAAATATCTCGAAATTTGTTCCGAAAATGAATGTCGTTTTCCAACGAACTAGGACTCAAGTTTGTTATGAAAGTTTGTATTTTATAAATTTCAGTTACCTGGCATGTGGAAACAAAGCCAATAATCTTCCAAGAAAATGTTACATTAGAGTGTAACATAGAGAACTGCTGTGATCCTAGAATATCCAGAACGTGGACTGGTGGCAGAAATAATAAATTCATATCCATTGACAATCAGTCAGTAAACACATCAAAATACATCCCTGCATATACAGATCATGGTTACAAATTGACTATAACAAATTTTGATCTTCAGGATATCAACAAGGATTACACATGTATATACAGCTTTGGTCACCATACTAAGAACTTGACACTATTGGATAAAGATTACAGAAGTGAGTTCTTATGTGAAGATGATCAATATATTTAAACGTTTTTTTGAGCCTGCGACTTTTGTCGCTTAAGGTCAAGGCGAAGTAATTGAACGCCATCTAGTGTTCATTTGTTTACTATTTCAAGGCTAATAGCCCCTTGTCATTGTATTACGTCCCCGACTGATTGTCTGACGTCGTAGCCATTATGACGTTCACTCCGGAGGAGCAGTGTCAGAGTCGCTCTAAGGTAGAAATAATGGTGAGTTCACACGTCCCTTCATTATCAAAACGCATTGTGCGTTCACACGTCCCTTTATTATCAAAACGCATTCGAAAGCATTATTTCGTCGTGTAAACGCATATTTAGACTAATTCGTTTCAGAATCATAGGTACGTGTTGTTATTTTTACAGTAAATATTATGCAAGTAATTTGTTTAGTTTAAATTTTAGGTATTTATATACAGTGTACTACCTCCATGGTATTGCCACCCCGTAAGTCACCTTTTTTGACACTTAGATCACGGGTAGACTGTTCTAAATTTACTAAATATCTCAATTTCTGTGAACTAAGTAAATAACGCGAATGCATATATGACGTCAAATTGCGCATATAACATCAATTTTACTTTGATGGAGAAATACAAATATCAAACAAGTGAAGACGATCCTCATTATTCTTTTAAAAAATATTGTTACTTATATTTTTGATTAAATGTCTTTGCAATTCACCGTTCTCTAGAATTCGCCTGGTATTAGAATTTATTCGTACCGCTTCAGCATTTGAATACTGCGAATTAAACTGAATCGATTGAAATTGTGACCGATATTAGCTTAATTTTATGATCTCATGACATGATGCATTGAGAATGTACATTAATAGTTTTTTGTTTTGATTACACAAAATTGATTTTAAGTTCTTTGGATTTTTTTAAAGGTAAATATAGGTGCGAGCGAGCAAAGATTTTTTTTCTAACGGGATTGGGTTTTTTTTTCATTCGAATATAAAACTTAAGTGTGACACAACTTTTTATTTTTAATTTGAATTAGAGGCGAATTTTGAGCTCTTTTTTTTAAATGAAGCGGCAAAAAAAAAAAAAATTGCAGCGGCGCAATCCAACGACCTAAAATCAGTTTGGTTTGGCCTAATTTGTAAGGGATTTTACTGCGAATAGTTTGTCCAAAATAAGGCATTAGCAGCTCCCACTCTGTGAAAAACGTTTCCGTCGTTAATTATGCTTACGGATCTTTACACTCCTGCTTATCTCTCGCATGCAAGAATTTTTTTATTAGAAGTTTTTATTTTGTGATAACGACAACACCCTCTAAACTTGTTAAAATAAGTTTGTTTTTTTTGGTCTTCCAAATGTTTCGGTTTTAATGCTGCTGATGAGAGGTAACTCCTTGAAATGCGTCGTATACAGCATAGTATAAATTTACTATATCTAATATTAGTATCTTTGGATTGTTATTTTTTTAACCACTTTGAAATAAAAAATGTTGTTTTCAAATTACGTGGAGTTACAATGGGTCCACTTGACGCACTGTGATTTATTTTAATATGTTACTGGGGCCTGGTTTTCGAAAGTATTATAAGATATGTCATAAGATATATCTTAGGACAAATTTTATGACCATCTTATGACTATCATATGATATGTCATAGGATGTAAATCAAAGGTTTCCTAAGATAGTCATAGCTATGATGCTCTTATGACTGTCACAAGTGGACATTTTTACGTTATTTTTAATAATTATATAAAAAAAGACTGAAAAATAAGTATGACAATAATAATTATTATCATTAATATTATTTATGAATATATTCTTTTTATTAATTATATGTTTAAATCTAGTTTGTTTATATATATATAATAAATTAAAGATATTCAAGTTCATGTATTATTTATAAAGCTTCAATATTTTATTGAAGTTTCACCACTTGTATATTATTATACATGAGGTGTTATTTAATTGTGGTTACTTTTAAGTATTGGCACATCGAATACCCGCTTAACGAAATACCCGTGCAAATACGTTACTAAACTACTATATAAAAGGAAATAAATAATTTAGATATTTATTATACGTTATCATGAGTAAGAAAAAAAGCCCAAATTTTACGTTATGTTTCGGCGTACGTTTTCAGCTCGTTGTCGAATGTGCATGTAAACAGCAGCCATATTCTTTCTTTCAGGTGATGTCGTAACTTTTATGATAAACATAAGACCATCATAAGTCAGGTCGCGAGGCGTCTTAAGTTTATGATAAAAGTTATGACATATCGTAACTTATGACACTTTCGAAAACATATCTTACGACTATGACATGTCCTAAGACCATCATAAGACATGTCTTAGTCATAAGATACTTTCGAAAACCAGTCCCCTGGGGCCTGGTTTTCGAAAGTATTATAAGATATGTCATAAGATATATCTTAGGACAAATTTTATGACCATCTTATGACTATCATATGATATGTCATAGGATGTAAATCAAAGGTTTCCTAAGATAGTCATAGCTATGATGCTCTTATGACTGTCACAAGTGGACATTTTTACGTTATTTTTAATAATTATATAAAAAAAGACTGAAAAATAAGTATGACAATAATAATTATTATCATTAATATTATTTATGAATATATTCTTTTTATTAATTATATGTTTAAATCTAGTTTGTTTATATATATATAATAAATTAAAGATATTCAAGTTCATGTATTATTTATAAAGCTTCAATATTTTATTGAAGTTTCACCACTTGTATATTATTATACATGAGGTGTTATTTAATTGTGGTTACTTTTAAGTATTGGCACATCGAATACCCGCTTAACGAAATACCCGTGCAAATACGTTACTAAACTACTATATAAAAGGAAATAAATAATTTAGATATTTATTATACGTTATCATGAGTAAGAAAAAAAGCCCAAATTTTACGTTATGTTTCGGCGTACGTTTTCAGCTCGTTGTCGAATGTGCATGTAAACAGCAGCCATATTCTTTCTTTCAGGTGATGTCGTAACTTTTATGATAAACATAAGACCATCATAAGTCAGGTCGCGAGGCGTCTTAAGTTTATGATAAAAGTTATGACATATCGTAACTTATGACACTTTCGAAAACATATCTTACGACTATGACATGTCCTAAGACCATCATAAGACATGTCTTAGTCATAAGATACTTTCGAAAACCAGTCCCCTGGATTATAAGGATACCGTTGCAATACAAATCATCCATCGACAACATGAAAATCAAACATTGTCATTCAACAAATAATAAATAAAAGGAATAAGTAACGAATAAGGAATAAGGAACCAACTTGACGACCCTTAAAATCTGCAACTCCTTACAGAAAGCAAAAAATAAATTATATATAAATATAATAAATAAATAAATGATTTGGAAAATACATTGAAGGTATAAAAAGTCATGAGATTTCCGAATGCAATTAGGTTCTATCCGGCCACTCTGGTTCAAAACCTAAGTTCCTTCGGGTCTTTTGGTTCTGAACCTTGGTTCTATCCGGGTTCTTTGGTTCGAAACCATGGTAACTGGTTCAACATCCGAGTTGTTTGGTTATAGTAACCCAAGTTCTTGGTTCTATCCGGGTTCTTTTCTAATATCCCCGTTGAACTTTGAGAAGATATCCGCAAGTATCCGAATAAAAGAGCTTCCTATAGTACAAAGTAGGTCAAAGACGCTTATCTTGTTTTATATCATTTATACATTTCAGCATCGCCGGAAAATGAAGCTGTAAGGTAAATACCTTCTCATTTATTATTTAACATGGGAAACTGGACAAAGATATAACATCGTATATATTTATATCAACGCAAATATACAGTATATCTAACATCCGTTTTTAGAATCAGAGTCGTTCCGTTTTCATTTATTTTTCACTACTCATCGCTCATTTCATAAATATACAAATAAATAAATAAATTGATTTTAGAAACTTAAAATGTAGGCCTCTAAATAGAAGGTATGATACATAATTCATAGTTCACAACGATCCTAAGATGAAAAGCAATAATCGATTGTTTCGATTTTTATTATTTTTGTACTATAGGAAGCTCTTTTTGAAAAAAAACCTGCTCACACATTGAAATTCTCCCAACATTTCAATGATGTCATAGCTATAGATAGGCAGCTACAAGCCTGCACATGAAAGATCTAGCGATATTCCGAATATTTTGTTGTCAATGCTTGCGAGCAAATCTATTGATTTGATAGTAAGATCAAGAGACGGGCAGAATGATATGTTGGCTCTTGTCGTTGGCACTGTTTGCACACATCCGAGATCTTGTTGGCAACCGTTGATGTAAATATTAAAAAATAGCTAGAGGCATTCCGAATGCGAAGTTGGCTCAGATCCGGGATTTTGTTGGCATCTGTAATATTGTAAACGAAAGGCATAGCCAGTCAACACTCATTCTGATTCCGGAAACATGCGAATATGGTACCGCGGATGAGGAGTCGTATAAGCTTGCTTTTGACCTATTTAACTAAAGAGACGCTTTCCCATGACAACAGACCGCATGTGATAAATTTGCAGCCGTGTGATTGGATAAAATTGAGGGAAATGGTGATGTTCGAATATCATTCTTCATTTGACGCGAATGTTCTAATATATATTATGTGCCCGAACCTCTGCTTTTGAAAAACTATCACTTTTCACAATTTTACTTTATTCTTTTTTTTTAAACTTGAAAAAAAAACGATATTCAAAAGGTCAACCATTCTAATTAGTTAATAAATACTGCTGTGATTTAAAGAATCGTCATTTCAAAGATGTGGGTTAACCCGGGGGATTATCACAGTGTGGATCAATTATGTCATGTATGTCCGCGTCAATGAATTGGGACAAAACTAATGTACATTTATATTTCTATCTATAGATCATATGACATAAGAAACTGCAGTAAAAATTGTAAAAAATGGATTATTTTTAATTACAAAATATTTTTTAATATGAATGCAGTTCAAGCAGTATTCATGATCAAAGATCCTTAATTTTTTTCAAGTATTTTTTTGTTGATCTTAACTAAATGAATTTCTGGGCTAAAGATAGCGAAACGGACTGTGGAAAATTTAACAAATTTAAAATTTCGTTTTGAATTGTATTTATTGTTATTTTCGTCTATTTTAGAAATCCAGGAAAAAATATTCTATTTTAACAGAATCTTAACAAATTTAATTTGAATTCAATTTTCACTTCAATTTCCTCTTTTTAAAAATGGAGTTTGGTTGCATACATATTTTTAAATTCCAAATTCATATTTCTTTGTCTTATGCCGCTGAATACATTTTTATTTAATGTTGAAAACTTCTCGGAAACTTACATCCACGTTAAATCTATAATACATAAAGTGAAAAATCCTTGAAATGCGATTTAAACTAAGAACGGCCGACCTACACATTATTACATGTATATGAAAAGAATTGAAAAATAAATACAGTCTTTTTTTAAAGATAGTCTTGTTTATATTTTCCCGGTGAACCTTTGAATGTGCGTCTGTAGCAATACATTTTAAACATTGGCTAGAATCATGGTTTTTTTTTCTTAATTAACTTACGCTAGACATTGTACTATTATTTATAAATTACAGTCCAGAATAGCAACTAGTCAACATCTATTATGGAAAAAATAAAATTTATTAAATGAATTTTTTTTTTTAGAAAAATACAATAATTCACGTCATATATTTATATAAACGGTCAAACTTGTAAATAAATAAATAAATAAAATGATCAATGAATAAATAAATAAATATTGATTGATTGATTGATTGATTGTTGTTTAACGCCGTGCTGGCGATATTGCAGCCAATATCACGGCGAGAACTAATTAGACCCGAACTGATTAAAATGTCAAACAATACCTAAAATCAATAGAATATTTACAAATAATATATTTAGGGCAGAATAAACAGTAAAACTGATATCACAGTCGAACTTTTTTTTTTAAAAATAATATCACAGATACACTAATAATATCACAGATATACTATTCATCAATGTCAATATACATAAATTAAGTAAAAATTATCTTATATAAAACACGTCAATTAACAATAACAAAGTTTATAAGATAATGACTAATGACTATACTCAAGAACATAGTAAAATAGTCTATATTCTAGAGTATAGTCCTACGTCTTTCAAATATTGTAAAAGACGGTCGCCAGCGACCACTGTAAATAAATCTTTCATATTGTTGACTGTGTAGTACCGACGAATTATGTCGGATTTATCCACACAGTCTATTAAAAGGTGTTTCACAGTGTGTCGACATTGGCACGGGATACACTCAGGAGGCGGCTCATTTTCTAAAATAAAAGAATGAGTCGTCCTGGTGTGGCCAATGCGACATCTAGTTAAAACCACTTGTTCTCTTCGGCTTCTGCCGAAGGAAAACACATTTTTGCCAACAGTTGGCTCAACGGCATGTAGTTTATTTTCTGTCAGCAGATCCCACTGGGACTGCCACAGACGTAAAACATATTTATAAATCACAAGTTTAAAATCCGTATAAGGCACTGACATATTAGTAATTGGGTCATCTAAAGCATCCTTCGCTATACCATCTACGACTGTGTTTCCTCGGATACCAATATGACTTGGTATCCAGATAAAAACTATTTCTTTGCCCATTTGTAAAAGTCTTTTATAGAATTCAATAATATGGGCAATTAAAGGGTTTTTATATTTCTGACTTTCTATAGCCAATAAACAAGAAAGAGAATCAGAACAAATAAGAAATTTCAGTTTTTTAGATGTTCTTGCAAACTTAAGAGCAAGAATTATGGCTCTTGCCTCAGCAGTAAAAATGGAACTGGAGGATGGAAGACGGAGAGTTGCTGCTTGCTGCCCATAGACAGCAGCGGCAGCCACTTTGTCCCCGTCTTTCGATCCATCAGTATAAATAGAGTCATGAAATTCAAATTTTGATTTGATTTCAGCAAAATGTTGCTGAATTATAATTGGGTTTGTTTCAGACTTTTTATGTTTTCTGAGGTCAAAAATAAATTTAGGTTTGGGTACGAGCCAAGGTGGTGATTGGGGTATATTAATAGGGGCTATTTCATCAAGGTTTAAGTTAGAACCAGAAATATGTGGTTTCATCCGAATACCAAATGGAGAAATTTTATTTTCATGTTGTTCAAATATATCCTCATAGAGAGGATTGAAAACACAGTCGTAAGCAGGATTTGAAGGATATGCTTTTAGCTTGGTTAAGTATTGTAAACCAAGTTTTATCCTACGGTTATAAAGAGACGGTTCATTCGCCTCTACATACAAACTCTCCACAGGAGATGTTCTGAACGCCCCCAAGACTAAACGTAGGCCTTGATGGTGAACAGAATCTAAAATTTGTATGTAGGATTTGCGAGCAGATCCATATATAATTGAACCATAATCAAGTTTTGATCTAACTAAAGATCGATATAAATTTAATAAAATATTTTTATCAGCACCCCAGTCAGTGCTGGAAACAACTTTTAAAATGTCCAATGCTTTCAAGCATTTAGCTTTAAGCATTTTGATATGGGGTAGAAAGGTAAGTTTACTGTCAAACAGCAGTCCAAGGAATTTGGTTTCTTTGACCACTTTAATTGGAGAATTATAAAGTGTCAGTTCGGGGTCTAAATGCAATTTCCGTTTATTACAAAAATGCATACATACTGTTTTGGAGTTGGAAAATTTGAAACCGTTTTCCGTAGCCCATTTTTCAATTTTATTTAAAGACAATTGTAATTGTCTTTCAATATTGTTCATATTTTTAGCTCTATAACATATTAAAAAATCATCAACATAAAGAGAGCCTTCAACACTCTTTTGTAGGGTTTTGGCCAAACTATTTATTTTAATGCTAAATAAGGTAACAGAGAGGATGCTTCCCTGGGGAACACCCATCTGCTGTTCAAATGGGTCAGACATAGTTGTATTAACCTTAACCTTGAACTGCCTGTCTGACAAAAAATTATCAATAAAGGTAGGTAGTCTACCTTTCAACCCCATATCGTTTAAGTCTTTTAAAATACCATATTTCCAGGTGGTGTCGTAAGCCTTTTCTAGATCAAAGAAGACCGACACCACATGTTCACCTTTAGCAAACCCGTTACGAACAAAAGTTTCAAATCGAACGAGATGATCCAACGTGCTTCTGCCTTGCCGGAATCCACACTGTATATTGGACAGGAGACCATTGGTCTCTAGGAACCACACAAGGCGGTCGTTAATCATCCGTTCCATGGTTTTACAAATGCAACTTGTGAGGGCGATTGGCCGATAGTTCGACGGTTCAAAATGATCCTTCCCAGGTTTAGGGATAGGGATGATGGTGGCTAGCTTCCAAATAGAAGGCAAATCACCAGTTTTCCATACATTATTAAGTAGATCCAAGAGTACTTGAAGAGAGGCTTCAGGAAGATGTTTGAGGAGCTGATAATGAATATCATCAGGTCTTGAGGCTGTATCATGAGCTTTGGCCAAAGAGGTTTTTAGTTCTTCCAAAGCGAAAGGAAGATTGTAGTCTTCTAAATTATTTGATTTAAAGTTCAGTTTAGTTTTTTCAGTGCGGTTTTTAATTTGTTGGAATTCTTGAGAATAATTTTGAGAAGAAGAATGTCTTGAGAAAGTTTCTCCGAGTTTATTAGAGATATCACTTTCCGATGTCAAAAGGGTTTGGCCATCTTTTAGATGGTGAAGATTGGCCTTTCTGTTTTTGCCGTTAATCTTTTGTATAAAATTCCAAACTTTATTCATAGGTGTATGTGAATTTATTTTAGAGACGAAGTTTTGCCAAGATTTACGTCTCTTTTGTTTAAATGTTCTTCGTGCTTTTGCACGAAATATACGGACATTACTTAAATTATCAGACGTTGGATTCAGGTTGAACCGTCGTTCGGCCTTTTTCCTGTTTTTCTTTGCTTCCTCACAGTCGTTGTCAAACCAGGGTTTGCTTGGTTGTTTTGGATTTGTCGAGGTTTTAGGAATGGTTCTCTCAGCTATCGATGCCAGCTTTTCAGTAAATTTAAGGATTGGGTCGCTAACATTACAGAAATTATCTGTTCTAAGTTCATCGCGACAGAGTTGCTCGAACAAAGACCAATTGGCTTTGTCAAATTTCCAGCGAGCAACTCTCTTAGAAGACGAGGGGAACAGATTTTCCAAAATAATTGGAAAATGATCACTTCCGCATAAGTCGTCATGAACCCGCCACGAGTAATCCAGTAATGAAGAAGGATCACAGATAGATAAATCGATAGCTGAGTATGAACCATTCCCGGGATGGAGATAGGTATCAGAACCATCGTTAAATATACACAATCCCTCCTGATTTAGGAAATCTTCTATTTTCTTGCCTTTGTCATTTTGCATATTGCTACCCCAAATAGGGTTGTGAGCATTAAAATCTCCTACAAGAAGAAAAGGAGAAGGTAATTGATTGATTAAAGATCTCAGTTGTTGAGAGTCCAAGACCGAATTTGGGGGAATATATACTGAACATATAGTTACAGTTTTTTCAAGAGAAAGTCTGACAGCAACAGCTTGTAGATTTGTTGTTAGATTTATCTGACTGTGAATGATGTTATTTTTAACAAGGATGGAAGAACCGCCTGCAGCTCTTTCATCCTTTCCAACATAAGTACTATATAAATTATAGTTTTTAACAATTATAGAATCATTTTCTTTTAAGTGAGTTTCTTGAAGGCAAAAGGCAACAGGAAGGAATGTTTGTATAAGTAACGATAGTTCAATAAGGTTAGTTTTTAAACCCCGACAATTCCATTGAATTATATTACTCATTTTTGGGCGGACGAATAGGAGAGAATTTGGAACTACGCCGCGCCTGTGGAGACGAGCTCCTATTCCTCCGCACAGAGATATCTGTAATGGGATCGCCCCAGACTGATTCAGATGAATCATCTGGGGTTACATCCATTTGGCTGTCATCATCGGCATATTCTGATGACAGCGTTTGAAATTTAACTAGATGTTTTTCTGCCTTTTTCAATCGACCGGTGTTCTGTTTTAATTTCTTTTCAATTGAAGAGGAACGAGTGTGTTTCTGTTGTGATGATGAGGACTGTTTATTTGGTTTTTGAGGTGAAGATTGTTTACTGGAGGTCTTTGGAGGGGATGACGGTTTCTTAACGGAAGTTGAAGACGTTGGTGTTGAGGACTGAGATTTAGTATTTTGAGCAGTATTTGCAGCTTTGTTTGATGTTTTGAGTTTTCTTCCTAGATCTTCGCGCATCTGTCTGTCTACATTCGAGTTGAGATAGATGTCAGCCATCTCAAAGTGGTTGAATGGAAGAGATGAATCTGCTGTTTGCGAAGAACTAGACGACTGGGATAAAGTGAATTCAGAGATTAGTTTTGGAATTTCAGAACCATGTGGCCACGTAAATACTGTTTGAATACTTATTGATTTTGTGGTTGGGGGACCTTTAACCTTTTCAGCGTAAGAAGTATTTGGAGGCACATTATCCGAGGCAGAGACCAATTTTCTAGCTTCTTGGTAGCTCAAATTTTTATCCACTTTAATTTTTTGAATATCAAGTTCTCGTTTGTAAATTTCGCAAATTCTTGAATTTGACATGTGGTTACCACCACAGTTAGTACATTTGGTTTCCCCTTCACACTCAAAACTGGAGTGGCCCTCAACAGAACACTTGACACACCTTTCAGTCCCCCTACAAGAACTCTTCCCGTGTCCAAACTTCTGACATTTGAAACATCGGGTAGGGTTAGGAACGAAAGGGTCAACTCGTATTCTGTAAGGTCCTATGTAGATATGTTCGGGGATTTTTGGCAGTTCAAATGTTAAAAGATATGTATTAAGTTTTATGATTTTGGTTTCCGATCTTTTAGTAAAACGTTTTACTTTTGTGATATGTTGGGCTTTTAGTTCAGAACAAATGTCTTCCTCTGTCATGTCAATCAAATCATGATCTCTGTCTCGGATAACACCCTGACAATAGTTGAGAGTTCTATGAGGAGTAGCGGAGATAGCAACATCCATGATTGCCGTCATAGACAAAAGATTTCTGGACTGTTGCTGTCTCGTGCACTCAACAAGCAGACCTCCATTTTTCATTTTGGTGACTTTTTTAACCGTACCAGCAACTGATTGTATTTTTTTTTGTAAGACAAAAGGGGATAATTTGTTTAATGGTTTTTGTGGATCTAAACTGTTCAAAACGATATACCTGGGAAAAATGTCTGAGTTTGTATTCAAAATTTTGTTCGGAATGTCCTCATCATCACTAGATATTTGTAACTTTCTTTTGGTTGAATTGGGTGGTTTGGTGGTTTCATTTTGAATCTCCATGGTTGATGTATAATGTTTCGCTGCCCTTGCTCCCCGCCCACCTCGGAGCAGCACCAAAACGATGTATGCCTGCCGCATATGCAACAGACACTAGGGCTACAAGGACAGGATACTCGCATAGATTTCTTTTCAACAGGCGGATGCCTCGTGTCAGGGGTTACCTGACGATTCAACCGCCTAAAGTATCATCTACACGATTGACCCATGAGCCACCGCCTTCTTGAACCCAACCTATATAAATGGTACTATTGTTGTACATTTTGGAAACAGGTCAAGTTCAAGGGCTTGGCGTGACCAGCCGATTGATCAGGACCGGGCCCATCCGACCGCCCGTTTAAGATAAAGTAAGGGCCAAAGTGGTGTGTTTCAACCACCAGGATCCCGTCCTCTATCCTTACGGGTATCCACACACGGCAAACATGTGGCCTCATTAAGCCGAGGAAGCCTTGTCCCATGAGCCACCGCCTTCTCTGCGCTTCCGTCAGTGGCTACCATCCAAGACCCCAGAACCCAAACATCAACCTACAACGATACATGCAAACCAACCCCAACCCACCCATTGCATCTCAGTATCATTGAGGGTTCATCTGGGTCTTTTCAGATAACCACGAGAAAACAGCAGAGGGCAAGACATGACCAGTTTTTGGCTGAACCGGGACCATCCAGCCACTTTTGAGGCGGGTGTACATTAAATTGAAGATAATAATATCAAACCAAATCCAAACAAAAGGAGAAATACCAATTGAACAAGTCGTGAATAAATGGAATGGAATGAAGTGTATCCGAGAAAATAGTAGAAAAATAATGAATAAACAAATAACCGAAATAAATAATAATTTTGAGCCTGTTGAATTTTGTGACCCTTCAGTCTACACCAATCCATAAATCAACAATTTGGAATTTAAAACATATTTTGCAGGAAAAAAAAAATACATTATATAACGATGTTAAGGAATGGTGTGACCAGCCGATTGACCGAATCGGGTCCATCCGGCCTCCCGTCTAGGTAAAGATTGTGCCCCAGATGGTGATCGGAACCGTTTTTCCGGCCATCCAGGAACACTCCCTATTACCGACACGGGTTTGCGACACACGGCAAACATGTCGCCTCTTTAGGGGCCTTTTACGCCAAGCCGAGGAGCTGTGGGCCTATTCTATTGTGTCCCCGGGACCCACACGGGGGAAATAAATAAATAAAAATTAACAAAAACATTAATAAAAACATTAAAATTAAAAAATATACATCAGATGAAAGAAAAAGGTTTGTTGTTATTATCTGCAATACATGAACGTTATCAAACGCTGGACGTCACGACGTTGCTAAAAAAAAATCACCAAAATTAGTACCTTGATATTATCTTCAGCAGCAGATACAATGAAATCAAGCAGGGGGCCCCAAATGTTTTTATATCACCAGAAAGCTCCTGGATGAGGCAATATAATATTAGTTTTTCAAGAAACTGTTGTGTTAACATCAATGGTTTTAATAGACTTTTCGAGCAAAATTGTCGAAAAATTGACGTTTTCCCTATATATCCTATGTTAAAAGTTGATTTCAGAACGCATTTTAAAGGGTTATAGCAAAAAAATAAGCATGGGTACCCCCATTTTTTATTTCATATTCCAATGTATTTCAATTAGCTTTACATACTGACAAAAAATTAGAAAACTGTAGGATACTTTCAATTACTCGCCTTGACCTTAAGCGAGACATAGCAATCCTAAATTCTGTCGTCGGCGGCGTCAACATTTACATTCACTCTGTGGTTAAAGTTTTCAAAACAGTAATAACGTTCTTAAACTATCCTGGATTTTTACCAAACTTGGACAGAAGATTGTTCATGGTCAAAAGATACTATCAAGAGGAAAATTTTGTAATAATTGTTTTCCCATTTTTCCGTATTTTACTTATAAATGGACTTAGTTTTTCTCCCAGTTAACACCACATACAGTCTGCAGTTAAAATTTTAAAACAATAATTACTTTCTTAAACCATCCTGGATTTTTACCAAACTTTGACAAAGGCTTCTTCATGATCAATAAATAACATGATTTTTTGTGGAGAAAAATTATATATATTCAACTGTTACACTGAAAACATAGACAACAGCGAAAGCAGGAATCCTTACGAATTTGTCTTTTATTGGGCGGGGAAAATTTTTGGTTTCTATTTACCTTACGATATTACGGATTTCAAGGACGACAAAGTCCTAGTTTTCAACACCTGAGGTATTGTTTTTGGCTATGTTCATGTATTCATTTAAAAAAGTATCCGATTTTATTTATACGATTGTTTATCTTTTGTCTATCTTTTGTCTTCCATTTCTACATTATATGTTGTGCTACGATCTTTTAGAGATTATATGTTATAAAATGGTTACTCAACTGGAAATATAGTCATTTTCTCCAGATTGCAGCGGATTTTTATTTCGAGTTGCTATGATGGTGCTTATGGAATGTAAATTGATTTCTTTCTATCTTTTACTGTTTTTGTTAAAAATGATTCATAGGAGTAAGATATTATATCTGATTGCTGTAATTTCATCGTTCAAATGGATTGCAAGATATCTCCGATCCTGTAGCGTTGAATAGGATTATACTGGATATTGTAATATATATTTAAGATGCATATTTTAAAAAAAAAATAAGGAATGCCCCAATTTATAAAATGAAAACACAACATCAAAATACTAAAGGATGCTACAAGTAGGTTTGTTTGATTTAATCCACTTATGCTTCTGGACGAAACAAGGCATAACAGGTAAACTTACTTGGATTTTGGTACATAAATGGTTGTTCGTGTCCCTGATTGTAATAAAAAGTACTCCGAGGTTGATTTAAAATTCTATTCAAAATTATTTTTTATATATAATGGACAATATTTAAGCAGACTAACAGAATACTTATTGGCAAAACCTAGATACCGCTTTTGAAAGATCGGTTCTTGTTTTTGTATGAAGCTACGGATTAAGAAGTGGGTACTACAGAGGATAGTATAGAAGCTAGACGGTTCTTCAAATCTAGGTTTCTGTTAAAGTTGACTTACCGTGTTTTGATAATCCCAAATTTAGATTTTGCCCTCATGGTATTCATCTCATAAAATGCTCCAGATCACTGGCATTTTTGAAAGTTGCCTAGACTTATAAATTAACGAAAATCGGCAATTAAAATCAAAACGTTTTGACAGATATATGTTAAATGTGATGGTGTCCTGTTGTGTACTTCCACTTACTTTGTAGTAACACGCCAACGTCTTCATCGTATGAAAAGAATAAAATAGGTAAGGGGTAAAGGTAATATTTCCAGTAGTACGATATGTTAACGTAGCATGTTAAATTGTGTATTCAGTGCAACATTTTTGCAAATGTCCATTTCGGACAATTCATTTTGATTCTTCCACTTATCTTGAAAATATATATGTTGTTATGGCCATGTTTGTCTTATCTGTTTGTACTAAAAACCAAAAATGTTTAAAATTTATTTTCTGTTTTATTTTATTCTATTCACAGTGTACCCGATGAAAGACGAATTAGAATCAACATTCAATTTTTCCGAGAGAACAATTACAGCGAATATAATGTTTGATGTAGTTTATCCAAAGCCAGAATGTCAAGTTAAGCTAGACGTACGTATTAAGTACATATGTTAGAAGATTTAAATACTCCAAATTAGTTTTGTCGTAAAAAGAAAACTGGTATTGTTTTTACTTTGCTTATTAAACTGGCAGTGCTTACGTATCGGTATTAGGACGGTGTCATGCGTTGGGCCCAGTACTCCCAATTTGAAATAGTTCAAAGAACTAATTTTGAATCAACAGCATGCTCTGGTTTGTATGCAGTAATTCACTGAAGAATGTAATTTATAAACATATATTTCTATTCAATGACAACTGGGAGTTAGAGAAGGCTGCATTGTGAGTGAGGGAAAATTAAGCTTATGAATATGATACAAAACGCGAGAAATTCAATTTGATTTACAAACTAGAGTGCCTGTAATCAGTTATTAAGTATAAAAACAATTTTTCCCCTCAGTTGCTCTAATCTTTCGACACTCAATTTTTTTAGAATTGAAAATAAACTGAAAACGTATCAAATTTGTGTATATATACAGCTGGGTTCAGTTCTTATATATATCTCTTCCTAAACTGTCAGCAGAACTGTTCTAGAGCGTTCATGACATGTCCTGACCTAGATCTCTCCTGAACAATTCTTCCCTATTACGATTCTAGACAGTTCTACCCTAGAACCATTTAAGACAGTTACATATAACCTAGAACTTTTTATGATAGTTTTACCGCAGAAGCATTTATGACCGAGAACCGTCCTTGACAGTTCTACGTACCATAGAATCATTCTGGACATTTTTATCGGGTCTATCATAAAAGTGTGTCCACACTTACTTATTTATCGCTATCAATGGACAATATCCGATTAGATGTACTTGTAACACTGAATACAACAAAACTGAAGACCACAATATATAGAATATTAATCAAGATGTGGATGTATCTACGGCTTGAATATTTTGAGAAGGTAACTTTATATGTGCTGTTGTTGTAGTTCCCATGTACCATATTTGGCATTAAGTAAGACAGATTTATAATTTAACTGATGTGAATATTAAAATTTACTCCAAAAAGAGTTGGGCCCAAATATATGTTAGCTGTTATTAATACACCATTGTTCAGCATCAGTAGGTATATATGATAACGATTGATGATATTTTTTTTTTAAAAGGCTATAATAATATTTAAAGACTAGTGAAATGCGTAAATACAGAAATTTTTTACTTTTTCAGGACAATGTTTTGAATTCCCGAACTTCAGACAGTGATCAACGTGCAAACCTTTACTTTTACAAGACAACTACTTTAATTAATTATACAATTGACCAGAAACAATGTGGCGATTTGTTAAGCATTGATTGCTTAATAGGCTGTCATTCCAGATATCCCTGCAAATCCATTAACATAGCAAATGTGAATATAACTTCCGCTACATGTGAAAGTAAGTATATCAGATATATTATAACCAGAACAATGAATTTAAATCCTAAACGACTGTACTACAATATCAACACTGACAGGGAAAATATGACTGAACACAGCATCATTGAGCTTAGAATTTACCTTCAGAATGGTACCCATTATCTTACTCTGAAACTAGACGGCCCAGGAAGGGGACTTCAGCACATCCCCTAGTCGTGCTTTTTACGTCTGTGTATTATATTAGATATGACGTCGCTTGTATTTTTCTCATTAAAATAGTCTTACGTTTTTAGCTCACCGGGCCCATTTTCAGAAGTGTGTAGGGCATGTCCGACATGACTGCTGTAACTAAAAATAAAACAATCGGGTGAGGGGTTAATTTTAAAAAATCTTCATTAAACTAGATTACCAGATGAAAACAAATTTTGCAGAAATGGTCCTCATGTATACAATGACCTGGATTGTAAATCAAGATGGCCGCCACAGCTGAACTTAGTTTAACACAGGACACTGTGGGAAAATTCATTTAAATCTTCTAGCCTGAACCAATGAACCAGTTGGAACTAAACGTGACAACAATGGTCCTTAGATGGTCATATTTCACAGTTGTCAGATGACCTGGATTGTAAACCAAGATGGCTGCCACAGCCTTACCTAGTTTAACAATAAATTCATTTAAAACCCTTTTTGTCTGAAACTACTTAGCCAAATGGAAGCAAAGCGGACTGTCAACCAAGATGGCCACCACACCTTAACTTAATTTAACATAGCACCCTATGAGATTAATCATATAAAGGTGTAGCATTGGTCTTTAGGTGGTCCTCTCTCTGAACTATGTCTGATAACCAAGATGGCCACTACAGTATATATTTTAAAACTTAGTTCCATATGGAGACATTCATTATAAAACCCAGTTGGAAGTAAAATGGGTACCGATGGTCCGTATGTGCAATGAAATTTATCCTATGACAAAGACTGACGACGAAGATGGACACACATTCCAGACATAGAACCGGATGGAAAAATCCACTCAATAAAGACTTCATTGAAACTTGATCCAAATTTTGGCAGCAATTGTATTTACATGTAGTTGGTCCAATATCAAACATTTTCCATTGTCCAATCGCAAACTAAGTATCCTTTCAGTAACTGCTTTTATACTGATGACCATTGACTGGCAAATTGAATCCAGATGATAGATACAGGCTCCTGAAAGAAAGCCTTAGTTGTTATTACCATTACACATGTTTGGTGTAGCATATTCGTTAATTGTGTTACTTGTAATCATAATCATAATAATCGAATCTGTGGAATGGAATAAATACTGATACACGTTAAGCGCAACTCTGGCAATTGAGTCGCAGTGATGGATATACTGGACTACTCTTGTCAATTTGGCCTTCTGTCCGCAAATCTTGTGTATGCAACTACATGTACTTATTCATGTTTGGCAGATTTTATCCATATTTGGTATCGTGGTTTGGTATAACCTGAACATTAGTATGATTTACCAATATCACATATGATGAAGGGCGCCGTGGTGTACATGGTGTAGTGGTTAGTGCATCGGACTACGAAGACAAATATCCCTGGTTCGATTCCCTTTCGGGATGGAAATTTCAGGGATCAAATTTGCGATGCTCTATCGAAACCAATTTCGAGGACGTACTCGGTAAAAGATGCTAGTTCGTCGGATGGGGACGAAAAATGGAGAGCAACACCCTTAGCACATAAAAGAACACTCTGTAGATGTCGAAAAAGAGTAGACTAATATACCGCTATTATACGGCAAACACCAACTTATAATAATCCACTTGCACCCTCCAAGCGGATTATTATAAGTTGGTGTTTGCCAAATATAAATAAATAAATAAGTTAAAACAATCACAGATGATCTATTTATGCAAGAATTGTTGCCCTTTTCATATCTTTTATTTTAATGCCTTGTACGCAACTAATCATTCTTACCTGGAGATTTGTTTCTTATTGAACATCATTGTTTGGCATGATCCGATCTGATCTATTTTTGCAAGATTTATCATTATTATTATTGCAAATTTCACATTTTTTGTCTAAATACATTGTGTACGCAGCTAGTCATTCATATTTTGGCAGATCTTTTAATTTTTGCTATTGGGGTTGGGCATGACCTTAACATGCAAATGAGCTAAATGATTTCGTGGTTGATAGATTTTTACAATAGTCATTGCACTTTTTTGTTCAGATTTTGTCCATATATTGTATCATGGTTGGGTATGACCTGCACATGTGGGACAGGACACGCAATTAAAATCAACTTACAGATGTCCCGAAATACATTGCTGTCACTCGGTCTATAGTTGAGGTATGAGTGATGGCTCACCACGATTTAAGTCTATACTTTCATTTTTTCAGTTTTGTCAGATTCGATTTTTTAACCTTTTCAGAAAACAAGCGCTGTGGTGAAAAATTTTCTTGCGCCAAGTAAAATGTCCCTGTTTAAAACTCTCCACCAAGCATGAAAAAATACTAGATAATGTTCATATAATTGCTTTGGATTTTTATTCAAAATTTCTCAATTGTTTATAGTTTTAAATCACCAATTGTTATGATCTGTTTTGTCACAGTGCAACCATATTTTTATCATCACTTGGCGTCCGTCGTCGTCTCTCGTCTGTCGTCTGTCGTCGTCTTTCGTCGTTAACAATTTTTCAAACATCTCCTCTGAAACTACTGAATGGATTTGGATAAAACTTAGCATGATTGTTTCTTAGGGTATCCTGCACAAAGTTTTTGCTTCAATTTTTGATCCGTCGAAAAACATGGCCACTGTTACTAAAAATAGAACATAGGGGTCAAACAACAGTTTTTCGCAAGTATCTCAAAAATCATTAGGTTACGGCAAATTCTGGCAGGTTGAAAGTGTTCAGCATGATGAGAGCTACCTGTGTGCTGATTTTCGTGAAAATCTGTCAACTGATGTTAGAGTTATTGCCTTTTTTGGACATTTTTTGCTTTTTTTATGTTATTATTTCAAAAATCTTCTCCTCTGAAACTAATAAATGGATTTGGATAAAACTTAGCATGATTGTTCCTTAGGGTATCCTGCACAAAGTTAATGCTTCGATTTTTGATCTGTCGAAAAACATGGCCACTGTTACTAAAAATAGAACATAGGGGTCAAACAACAGTTTTTCGCAAATATCTCAAAAATCATTAGGTTATGGCAAATTCTGGCAGGTTGAAAGTAATCAACATGATGAGAGCTACCTGTGTGCTTATTTTCGTGAAAATCTGTCAACTGATGTTAGAGTTATTGCCGTTTTTTGACATTTTTGGCTTTTTTTATGTTATTATTTCAAAAATGTTCTCCTCTGAAACTATTGAATGGATTTGGATAAAACTTAGCATGATTGTTCTTCAAGGTATCCCGCACAAAGCTTATGCTTCGATTTTTGATCCGTCGAAAAACATGGCCACTGTTACTAAAAATAGAACATAGGGGTCAAACAACAGTTTATTGCAAATATCTCAAAAATCATTAGGTTATGGCAAATTCTGGCAGATTGAAAGTGTTCAGCATGATGAGAGCTACCTGTGTGCTTATTTTCGTGAAAATCTGTCAACTAATGTTAGAGTTATTGCCCTTTTTTGACATTTTTGGCTTTTTTTGTTATTATTTCAAAAATCTTCTTCTCTGATACTACTATTCAAAATCAAATGAAATTTGGTAAGATTGTCCCTTAGGGTATCCTGCAAAAAGTTAATGCTTGGATTTTTGATTGGTCGAAAAACATGTCCGCCCTTACTAAAAATGGAACATAGGGCTCAAAATGCTGTTTTTTGCTATTTTTTCCTGAATTATAGAAATAAAATGAAGATGAAAGCTACTTTCAAGGCAAACATGATATCCCGAGTTGAATGGGGGAGATGAAAGTTTGTTTTGGATGGCCATTTTCCCGCCATTTTTTACACTTGCTCGGATTTCAACAATATTTGGTTTTTAAAGTAAACATGGTATCCTTAGTGAATGGTGATGATGAGAATGTTGTATAACAATGATTAAACTTCATAATATGTGAGCTTTTAATATGCCATCACTTGGTGTCTGTCATCATCGTTGTTAACAAATTTTCAAAAACTGAAACTACTGGGGGGATTTGGATGAAACTTATCATGATTGTTCCTGCAATATTTCCTTTTCAAGTACAATAAAAAGCCTTAACCCATAATTTTTACATAACTTCTTTCAAACATTTTAAAAACGAAGACAACATATAGACCAAAAGATTTATACTTGTATTTGAAGATGAATTAAAGCTTGTATTTTGTATTGTGAATCATCAGATTGACCATGACTGTATCTTAATCAAGCGTAGGGAGAACTCATGCCCATTTCTTTCCAGAGTTTCTTGAAAGGCTTTTAAAGGTATTTTCAGCATTTTACGTGACCTTTAATACTCAGTTTAATTTACAACAAACATTAATATATTAATTTAGTTTATAGTGCATTGTTTGCCAGGTGAGCGATTCAGGCTCTTGAGAGCCTCTTGTTATTTACGGACTTGTTTTGTGTCCATCAGGTCAAAGATTATTGCAGGTATTGATCCATTTTACCGATTTCACGGCTGATTGGTTTTTGTAATAGTGCTTTCGTTTTGTATCGGTTGATTGAATATAATTGTGAACAACTTGTCATTTATCTTTTGGTAAATTTCTTTGTATTTGGGAACATGTTTTCACATGACCCGAACATGTAAATATTTTATCGATTTTACGATTGGCTGATTTTTGTAAGAATTATAACCTTTTTCATACCTGTAGACTGAATATCTATAGCTAATATCAGCAAGAAGTGATTCATCTTTAGGTGGATTTTGTTCATATTTGGTACGATGGTTTGGCCTGACCTAATAATACACATAATTGACCGAATGCATGGTTGATTGATTATTGTTAAGTTAATAACCATTTTTATACATATTGACGGACTATCTTATGTATGGAAATAGCCATCCAATTTTTGACAGATTTAGTTTTATGTACGAACCTATGGGAGAATTCACTTAAAGACCTTCTTGTCTGAAACTATAGAGCCAGTGGGTACAAACTCAGTGCATATTGTGACATTTTCACGATTGTAATAATGAATTCAGAGTTTTATTTTAACATTCTTTAGCTTTTTGCTTTAGAAATGTATGTTCCTTTCAAGTGTCATAAAGTTTTGTCCATCTTTTTGTTTGTACATGTTTCTTGTGAGCACAACTCCTCCTAAACTATTTGAAATTTATACAGTGTTGGAAACAACCTGAAGGTGTGCAGGAAGAACTTTGATATTAGTTCAATGTATACAGATGGAGATAAGTTCAACCTATTCATCAACACAGATTATCCTTTCATTACCTGCGTCATCAAACGGTCTAGTAGCCGCTCGACTCCGTCCGTCCGTCCGCCACGCTTAGGGGTATATACGTTGTGTAATCTGAAACTCGGACTGTACTGAACAAATATTTTTAAAACTGCATAGTTTATATACATATTGAAGATGTGCATCTCCTATTGTGGACAAATTTGACCCATTTTTACTATGAATTTTTACATGTTGAACTTAGCCATTTTTCAGCAATACATGCTATGAACGGTGCATACTTTGTGCAATCTGTAACTCCGACTGTATTGAACCAATATTTTTCAAACTTTGCAAAGTATTTTTTTTATATACACATTGAAGATGTGCACATCCTATTTTGGGGCAAATTTGACAAAATTTTACTATGAATTTTTTGCATGTTGAACTTAGCCATTTTTCAGCAATACATGCTGTGAACGGTGTATACTTTGTGTAATATAGCTGTAACTTCGACTTTATTTAACCAATTTTTTTCAAACTTTGTATAGTGTTTATATACATTATGTCCTCAAACTTTTCAGAAGTGTTGCGTGATTAAAGTCTTTCAGTATACTAAAGTGTTGAAGTTCAGGATTATAAGATGAAGAAGGGATATGGTGTATAAATTCATGACACAAAATCTCTGTAAGGTCCATATCCTGAAAAATATAAACGCAATCATGACCTGAATAATATAAGGTAAATGGAAGCATCTTTTTATATAAACGACATACATATTAGAGTAATAATAACTTTGTCCTGACAAATATATGACGGTGATGCAGGTCCAGACATGTGAACGGTCTTGTTTTGATTATTAAAAACAACATTCCAACCTCATTAGTAAACTAGGTTTAAAAACTTTATCATACCTTTAATTTTATAAATAGCAGAAGCTTCAAAGGGGCACCAACTACAATGGAACTCTGCTCTGGACCCACTGGGGACCTATACCGGCCTCTAATTATGTGTGTCACTAAATATTTAATCCTAGTTACAGACTTGCAGATACCCAACCAAGATAGTTTCCACAGCTAACGTTGATAGTGACGATTTTCTATTTACACTGATACAGGGTATGCTTGCTTGACTTGAAATGCATTGTATTTAAACTACCGCGACGTCGTTTTTCATAAATCGATTTTCATTAGGGGGAAATACACCAGCTACTCGAGTACAAAAAGAGGTTGTACACTTTCATAATGAGACGAATACACTCGTAAATTGAAACATATAATCTTAACTGCTTGCAAAGATACCTGCTAAATACAGGACTTGCACATTCGAACTATTGGTCTTGATTTTGTTATTAAGACCAGCGTTTTTGAATTAAACATGGCTCGTCTATTCAAAGCTAGAACATAATACAAAATGCACATTTACATCGCTTTTATTGCTGTTGTAAGGTCTTCAGCAAATAGCTTATTTTTTATAAAAGCAATGGTTGCCTTTTTAAAAAAATTACCTGATTAAAATTGGAGAAAACTTTGGTAAATATTTCCTTACGGATTTATGATATTGATTTGTAATAAACAGATAAAAGTTATTATGTCAAGTGCACTTTGATGACTGCTGGCAAAAATCTAAGACTACAGTTCACTTCCTAGCCCAGTACTCTATTTAAACGTCAGTTACCATCCTTTAACCTATGTATTTACAATCTAATTTACAGATCACAGAGAAAAGAAGAACGAAGTTAATTCCATGATACCTATTCTGGTTGCAATACTGGCGTTGTGTCTTTTAATATGTGTTTCTGTATTTGTGTGTTATAAAAAGGGCACAATTAGGAAAAGTATAGGTAAGATTATTGTATGGATATTTTTTTTTCTAATTGAGGAAGTATATAATGATATTATATTTATAGTATAACTAATCTTGAATTTCGAATACCTACAAATCTACAACGAGTTACCGAAAAAAAAAAACAATGTGAATTTGATTTTTTTGGTGTCACGAGTTTTTGTTTTTGGTTATTCTGTATATTACATTGATATATCGTGTACTTTATTTTTTGCCCGATCAGACCCGACAATTTCAAGTCGACGAAAATTTGGGAAAGAACCATACAGGTTACAGGCATGGTTAACTTAGCAGAAAATTAAATAATTTGAAAATTCGAAAAACATTGATCAATGTTGTTTGCAAATTTGCAAGTTTTATATATAAGCCAATTTTCGAGAATCTATTTGATGTTAGAAGAAACTAAGACTGATAAGAAACAGCCGAAAAAGTCGAATTTTAAGCTTAGTCCAGTCAATCTAGCATAAATTTGACCCTAACCTCAAATTAATTGCAACAGAAGGTTTTTAAAGTTTTAATCTTTAGCATTATACCACAAATATACACACAAAAAAGTCCAACAAAATCTATCTTGAGGAAGACTAAAAAATCACGATTTTAAAATTCCTATGGAGATTTGCATTGAAAATGGGAGATAACTCTGCAAAAAAGGCAGAAATATCAATAGAAATTGATACAAAATTATAACTTTACCGCTTCTATTCAGCAGAACGTATTGATTCTTCATATTTTAGCTGTCTTTAGAGTATAACAAACAACTCTAAAGTTTTTTTCATATCTTTTATCAAGCTACAACCTAGATTTCATAATTCATTAGTTGACCATTTATTAAATTTTTATACGACCGCAAAATTTTTGCGGTCGTATATTGGTATGACGTTGGCGTCGTCGTCGTCGTCGTCGTCGTCGTCGTCGTCTGCGTCGTCGTCCGTCGTCAGCGTCGTCGTCCGAAGACATTTGGTTTTCGCGCTATAACTTTAGTTTAAGTGAATAGAAATCTATGAAATTTAAACACAAGCTTTATGACCACAAAAGGAAGGTTGGGATTGATTTTGGGAGTTTTGGTCCCAACAGTTTAAGAATCAGGGGCCAAAAAGAGGCCCAATAAGCATTTTTCCTGGTTTTCGCACAATAACTCTAGTATAAGTAAATAGAAATCTATGAAATTTTAACACAAGGTTTATGACCACAAAAGGAAGGTTGGGATTGTTTTTGGGAGTTTTGGTCCCAACAGTTTAGGAATTAGGGGCTAAAAAAGGGCCCAAATAAGCATTTTTCTTGGTTTTTGCACAATAACTTTAGTATAAGTAAATAGAAATCTATGAAATTTTAACACAAGGTTTATGACCACAAAAGGAAGGTTGGGATTGATTTTTGGAGTTTTGGTCCCAACAGTTTAGGAATTAGGGGCCAAAAGGGTCCAAAATTAAACTTTGTTTGATTTCATCGAAAATTGAACTATTGGGGTTCTACGATATGCCGAATCTAACCGTGCATTTAGATTCTTTATTTTTGGTCCCGTTTTCAAATTGGTCTACATTAAGGTCCAAAGGGTCCAAAATTAAACTTAGTTTGATTTTAACAAAAATTGAATTCTTGGGGTTCTTTGATATGCTGAATCTAAACATGTACTTAGTTTTTTTTATTATGGGCCCAGTTTTCAAGTTGGTCCAAATCGGGGTCCAAAATTAAACTTTGTTTGATTTCATCGAAAATTGAACTATTGGGGTTCTTTGATATGCCGAATCTAACCGTGCATTTAGATTCTTAATTTTTGGTCCTGTTTTCAAATTGGTCTACATTAAGGTCCAAAGGGTCCAAAATTAAACTTAGTTTGATTTTAACAAAAATTGAATTCTTGGGGTTCTTTGATATGCTGAATCTAAACATGTACTTAGTTTTTTTATTATGGGCCCAGTTTTCAAGTTGGTCCAAATCGGGGTCCAAAATTAAACTTTGTTTGATTTCATCGAAAATTGAACTATTGGGGTTATTTGATATGCCGAATCTAACCGTGCATTTAGATTCTTAATTTTTGGTCCCGTTTTCAAATTGGTCTACATTAAGGTCCAAAGGTCCAAAATTAAACTTAGTTTGATTTTAACAAAAATTGAATTCTTGGGATTCATTGATATGCTGAATCTAAACATGTACTTAGTTTTTTTTATTATGGGCCAAGTTTTCAAGTTGGTCCAAATCGGGGTCCAAAATTAAAGCTAAAAAAGGGGTAATTTTTTTTTGGGGGGGGGGGGAGAATTCTCCACAGCATATTGTATTGCACAAGAAGCAAAAAATTGAATATAAATTCAAATCATATGACCAATTCTAAGTTCTTTATTTCAGTTATTCTGTATCAGAAACCTATTATGTGTCAAATATTTCAAGAAATTTTCAATTTATGTGTGCCCTGTTATCAAAACTTTATTATTAAAAAATTCCATTGGAAATTTGCCAATAACTCTAGTTTAATGAACTTCATTGGAAATTTGCCAATATAAAATGTGCTGATGAAGCTTTTTTGTTTATCTCATCTAAACTGCTTTTAAATTATGTATATTTTAAATTTGCCATCCATGACTATGATGTCATTTTCTATTTTAATATGTTATGGTGTATTTAAATGGGCTGTTATGGTTGCAAAGTATAAAGAAATGGGGGGGGGGGGGGGTAAATGAGAAATTGGGGATGGGGTAATTTTTTTCCCATTTCATATTTCATAAATTAAAAAGAAAATTTCAAATTTCTTTTAGCAAAAAAAGGGGGGTTACAATAAATTTTATTGTTTCTTTTTTTTTTGGGAGGGGGGGTCAATGTGCAACTTCATAGTGTATTGCACAGAAGCTAAAAAAGGGGTAAATTATTTTTTTGGGGGGGTAGTGGGGGGGGGAGGGGGCAATTCTCCAGAGCATATTGTATTGCACAAGAAGCAAAAAATTGAATATAAATTGAAATCATATGACCAATTCTAAGTAATTTGATTTCAGTTATTCTGTGTCAGAAACCTATTATTTGCAAATATTTGAAGAAATTTTCAATTGCACAGTATTGCGCAATAGCAAGAAATCTTCAATTGCACAGTATTGCGCAATAGCAAGAAATGATATGTGTGCCCAATTTTAAATTTTAAATTGGTTATTTCTGATTTATATATAAAAACAAATAATACTGATATGGTTTGAATAGGTAAATTAAAAATTTTTAAGTTCTTAGACAACATTCATTCTGTGTCAGAAACATGTGCTGTGTCAAATATTTATTCACAATCCAAATTCAGTATTGTATCAAGCTTGAACGTTGCGTTCATAATTGCCCCAACTATTCAGGGTTCGACATTTGCGGTCGTATCTAGCTGCGCCCAGCGGAGCATTTTATTCAACATGTCAAGGTAAAGAATCTCAAATTTAATAAAAATAATTAAGCATATATTCTTCTTTTTGTGGTTTAAAGTTTCTTTAAACAAGGTAGATGCTGGACAAATGTAATTTACAGATATAAACAATACTAAATTTTCACATTATTTTTTCAAAATGGTCACAAAGCCACAAATTTGCAATTTCTTTAATGAAAAATGCGCAAAAAAAATAACAATGTATTATACCCATAACATTTCGGTCTTGTACATTTCATGAGCAGACGATTATATAATATAGTCAAATACGAACTTATAACCCCATCAAAGTATCATACTTTACATGAATTTTAAGAAAATCAACCAAAAACTGACAAAAAAAGACTAATTTTTGCAGAGTTATCTCCCCTTTCCAATGTTAATTTCCATAGGAAATTAAAAATGCTGATTTTGAGTTTTCCTCAAGTTAGATTTTATGGGACTTTTTTCTGTGTATATTTTGGGCTTAATGCTATAGATTAGAACTAAAACATTTTCTGTTGCAATTAGTTTGAGGTTAAAACTTAGTCTGACTGGACTAGCTGCCATTTCTCAGAAATACATAAAATTCTCAATTACTACCAAAATTACTTCTGGTTTGTCAGCTCCTTTAATTGTTGATTTTGTAGATGCTTGCGCTAATTTATTCATGTATATTGATAATTATACATGGATATTTGATCTTATAAGGAACAATTATGGTCAAATGCATAATTCATTTTGTCCATTGCCAACACAGGGAAATTGATCAAGTGCAACTAGTAACATTGATTTAAAACGGCAATAAAGAGATAAATTGATGTTTGTTCGTTTCCCTCAATTTGTACATTTGGATAAAGCAAATGAATTAGCTGAACCCTCTACTGTAGTTATTCCATAACAAATCATATATTTGGTAAAAAAGCAGACAATCAAAAACCTAACAAAACTGAAATCACTGGCATATTTTACAGAAGTATTGACTATTAGACAGATAGTAATATTTTAGTTAGATACAAGCTATAAAACAAGAAAATAAAAACAAAATATTTGATCAGTAATGATCGTGCAGGAAACAACAACCCTTCAAAGATACTATCGATATGTTGAATAATTTCCAGGACAACTTTCGCAATAAACTGCCTTGAACGTTTTTCTTTATTACCAAGCAAACCGCAACTTACCTTCAACCGCCGCTTCAAACATTGTCCGCAGTGGAAATGTCCCAACGTTCTCGTATGTCGCATTGGACATAGTGTTTTTATCTTGAGTTAATATTACAGTTTTTTTTATCATTCATGTAACAATTAGTTTACTTTAAAATGTTTAAAATGTAGGACAAAATATTAATGTACATATAAACATATGAAAATACATGTACATGTACTAATATCGTTTAATCTATAATTTGAAGATCTCTGTAAAGGACGTTGTGGCTACCATGAACCAAAATTCCAAAATAATGAATGATACATTATCATGCAAGTTCGGCAAAAAGTGAGACAGACAGTAATGGCTTAGATTGATAACTTGTGAAGTGAAGATTAGCGTCGTCGTAATACTTTTATATGTTTAAATGTCTCTCCATTGTTATATAGAGCATTATAGACGATCCGCGTACCAAACTGCGTCTAACTCTAATGTAATAGAGACACCTATATTTTGAAATATTATTTGTACATTTTAGTTATTGTTTTGTCTTCTACATTCTGGTGTAAGCCTGTCGATCCGTCCAAAAACCAATCCAGCGCACAGTGGAGCCTGTCGCTGTCTTTCGTAGAAATTTGTAGATTTCGTCTCATACTCGAGACGGGTCTTCCTAAGATCACTGGATGTCAAGTCATCGTGATATATCCAAATGTGATGAAATTATCTTTATTTTTGACTCATTTTTAAATCAAAGGTTCTTAAAACCCATGCATACAAGTAAATAATATGAAATACATTTACCATACAATATTATTGAAAGAACATTTGATATCACTCAATGATTATGAAGCATTTTCAAGCTATAGTATTAAACTTGGAAAATGATCTTGACTCGAAACAAAATTAGATTAAATAAGATCTTTCAACGGTTCCTAACCGATACATGTGCAATAACAAAAACGTTGTAATTTTAAATTTTTACTCTTTAACAGGTTATCGGAACAAGAACTTCATTTCTTCCGTAAATTACGGTTTTCTGTGTGATCACCAACTGAAGACTATGCAAGCGACGCCATCTTCAAATGTTTTTTTTTATCTAATCATATAGCGTCACCGAATGAATAAAAAAAAACGTTTTGTTTACAATGGAAATACAGTCCACATCTTGATTGCGTCATTGAGGTTTTATATGGTTTTAAATTCCAATTATTTTTTAATTTGCTCTCTTTCCTAACATTTTAAGACTGACGTAAAGACAATTTGGTATTAGCAAATCTGTTGTAAGTAAATCGTCGTAGATATCAGTCTACATAAAAGCTCACCTTGGTGTGTGTATTAAATTTATTGTTTATTTTGGGAAGAATAGATACTCCGGTAAATGTTTCACTCAAAGAAGAAATTTTTATGTCTTGTCACTCATTCCAATGCCCTAAACTCGAGAAAAAAAACCCATAACATTTCTATGACTTTTGAAAGATCCAATGCCCTTCCATATCAGTGTATTAATGTTTATACTTTCATTGTAGTGGGTGCTACATGTTTCTCCTAAGGTTTTTGCATGAATTAATTTAACACATCATTTATTTCATATTTAAAAGAGGTAACTTTAAACTCCTATAAATTAGTATTTCACTATCTTTTTTCAAACGTGTCGAGAAAAAAGCAATCTTCATAACTTGAAATAGAGCAACACAATAAAATAGATGATACCTAATTGATTCTCTCTGATGTTAAAGTCCAATAGTCTGTACCTTGCCCTATTGTCTCTTAAAGTGAATCGAAGAATACATAATACATTTGTTGTGAAGTTTGAATTTTGATCAATCAATTCATAATGTCTTGCATTAATGAAAATCATTAGGAATCATATTTCCAGCTTCAAATTGGTTCCTGAGTGAATGTTTAAGTGACGAAATTGGTTAAAAAATTAAAAACAAAATCACTGCTGAGCAGTGTCAAACAAATTTTATTCTGTAAACGAGGTACACATTTTTTAAAAATTAGTAGGGACACTTCCCTGCATTTGTTTCACTCATAACCATTAATTTGTCATCTTATTTATTTACTATTTTTTTATCGTAAACGATTGTACATTTTTGTTTAACAATGATAGTCTTTAATTTTAACAACAAATTGTATATACATTTTCACTAACAAGTACAATGAGAGCACTATTCAAAATGATATAAAAAAATATAATAATCAGTTTTTGATTTGTACATGCATAATTTTTTTATACTGCAATTAATTACATAAATTATGTTGAGATATCATATATATATTACATGTATAAGGAACAGACAGGTGGTATACTAACCTGACTTGTGTTCTGAATCTAGTATGATAGGAAAATGTTTATTATTTATCATATATATGTGCTATTTTGTTGCATTTTTTCCCCACTGCAACGCTGAGCAGGGATATGGAAATGCTGGTGTCCGTCTGTCATATAAGTCAATAATGGCGTCGTTTTTATTTACAGAGTCGCGTGAATTTTCATTTGAAAATTGGTCATTTTTTGTAACGTCAATCACCTGACGTTTTTTGTTTTTGCTATACATGACGTATGGTTTGAGTTGGGTCTAGGGAATGGTATTACACGGTTTCTGAGAATATTTTCTTTTCTGAAGGTTACGGTCTTGTGGAGGGGTTCAGAAATTTTCTGTTGAATTGTAGAATGTGCGCAAATGAATTTAGAATTATTTTCCTTAGAAATTAACAACTGAAAGCCTGGGGAGTAGCTGAAGTACTGCTATAGGTCTATTTGAGTAATGACAAATGTTAGGTTTTTTTCAAAAACAGGACTGAAGAATTTTTTCCACTTTACTTTTGAAAAAAAATTACTTGCTCCAATTTCTACGTAAACGGTTTGTGCATTTTGCAATGTGGAAGCTATGTAATATTGGATTTGTATCTTTATCAGCACCTATAAATTGTGAGTGTTTGGTTAAAAAGTAGCAAATTTAAAAAAAAAAGCATTGGGGTAAAAAGAAAATTTTAATAAAATTAAAATTATCTTTATCTATTACTCATCTGTGAAAAACTGTAACGATCTTACATGGACAGATTTATTTTTGCCAGCAAATCACACGAATCATATGCATATTATTTTCAACAAAAGGAAATTTTACATTTGTACATGAATCTATGCCTTCTCAGTCATGTTTTTCATGAATTAATATTTATTGTATTAATTAAGAATAATTATTATTGCTTTTTGTATATTAGACCTATTTCACCTTCTGTGGTGCGAAAATTGGTAAAAACAAATATACATGTGATTTTATAGACGAATTTTTCATGCTTATCAATGAAATATGCTGCCTTTCCAAGTAAAAAAGTAAATATCTGGACATGAACATGAATTTAAAATCATGAAATAACAAAATAAAATCATATGTATAAGAAAAACTTTAAGATTGAAGTCTAACCCAAGATCCTGGATTTTAAAATTAAAGGAAAAGCACAAAAATTAGAAATTTTCAACAGAATTTAAGTTAATAGCGAGTGCAGCGAGCGCTATAGGAGCACATGCATTTTTTTTACATATGGGTAATTTAGAAAATTCTTTGTTTAATGGGGGGCAGCCATTATGCAATCCGAAGTGAATTTATTTGTTAAAGCGAATATGGCCATATTGTGCTACATACTAAGGCTAGAAAAAGTTTGCACGTTTCCAGTTCGTCCAATACCAATCGACCCCAAGTCGTAAGACCGGAGATCATATGTGTATTCGTCAACAAAACGGGGGTGAATCTAAATATACTTTCCTGCTCATGCGTAGCTGTACTTTCATTTTACATGTCTTCTTGTAGTATTATATCTTATGATCTGAGGTCATTCCTTTCATATATAACTTGTCTTCTTGTAGTATTATACCCTATGACCTGAGGTCATCCCGTTCATTTATAGTATTATATCATATGACCTGAGGTCATTCCCTTCATATATAATTTGTTTACTTGTAGTAATATTCCCAAGACCCGAGGTCATTCCCTTCATATATAACTTGTCTTCTATAGTAATATTCCCTTTGACCTGAGGTCATTCTCTTCATATATAACTTGTCTTCTATAGTAATATTCCCTTTGACCTGAGGTCATTCCCTTCATATATAACTCATATGGTATAATACTACAAGAGGACAATTTATATATAAAGGGGATGACCTCAGGTCATATCATATAATACTACAAGAAGACAAGTTATATATGAAAGGAATAACCTCATGTCATAGGGAATATTACTACACGAAGACAAGTTATACACGAAGGGAATGACCTCAGGTCATAGGGAATATTACAACAAGAAGACAAGTTGTATATGAATGGAATGACAACAGGTCATAAGATATATTCTACACGAAGACAAGTTATATATGATAGGAATGACCTCATGTCATAAGGAATATTACTACACGAAGACAAGTTATATATGAAGGGAATGACCTCAGGTCATAGGGAATATTACTACAAGAAGACATGTTATATATGAAGGGAATGACAACAGGTCATAAGATATAACACTATAAGAAGACAAGTTATATATGAAGGGGATGATCTTAGATCATGTGCTATAATACTATAAGAAGACAAGTTGTATATAAAGGGAATGACCCCAGGTCATAGGGAATATTACTACAAGACGACAAGTTATATATGAAGGAGATGACCTCAGGGCATAGGGTACAATACTACAAGACATGTTACATTTGAAGGGGATTACCTCAAGGCATAGGGTATTATACTTCAAGAACACAAGTTATATATGAAGGAGATGACCTCAGGTCATGGGGTATGATACGACAAGGGGACAAATTACATATGAATGGGTGAACCCAGCAAAATTTGATCTCAAAATCCAACCCAGATGATAGTTCAGCGTCGAAGGAAGGCGTCAAAGATAATAATAACCTATTTAGACAGAATAACCCTTTTTATCATTTTTGAAGTAAAAAAAAACTTGGTGTCACTAAAACAAAAGTAGTATATTCCAGGTGCTAAATCAGTTAAACTAATTTCAGTAAATAATTTAGTTTTAATTTTGAAAGTTCTGAAAGAGTTACCACAAATTTCAAAGTTTAAATTGCTCTTTTGCTTGTCTGAGAAGTAAAAAATGTATTTAACCGTTTTATCAGAAAAGATAAAGGTCAGATTTAATTAACGTCGCGTGATTACAAATTAACAATTAACTTAGCTCTATATGAGCTGTTGACCGAGGGCGAGATTTAGGACCATTTGGCACATAGGAACTTGTCGCATAATGGCCAGGCCTGTGGGGGAAGAAAGCCTGATATTCCATGGTGAGCTAGGGAAGATACCTGGACACCTTGACACATGTGAGGATCGAACTGACAGCCGTGTCGACCTCAACCTTTAAAGTCCAGTGCGTTAACCATTTGGCCACCCTGCCCCTGAAAACAAACAAAACAAGTTCAAATTCAACGTTCTAATGGTAGAGGTGAGCCCATCCTAATATTTACATATACTGGTAATGTCAAAAAATGAATACCCTGTCATTCTTGACAAAAAATATATATCCATAAAAATATACTCACTAACATAACATATATCTTTTATTTCCACAAGGAGCAAGAGGAGCATATAATGAGAGAAAGAACATTATTGATAGAAATATGCAGCACATTTATAATAAACATCAAACAAACATTAAAAAGAAACAATACAATCAGCAGACATCGCGACCTGTCTGACCCGACTGAAAAAAAAGGTAGGTCCGGCACTTTCAATTATCCAGTAGGGTCTAATGTCAGACAGCTGAATTATCCGTTAAAATAATTAAAAGATCATTCAACAATCTAAATGTGCAGCAAAACTCGTTTCTGCTGCAATTCTATACAAATCAGCCTAGAATTTTATACATTTATCTTTATGAGATTAAAACTGTTGCAGGGTTACTGAACTCAAACAAGATTAACAGGGGAAATGTATGTCCTGCAGATTTTTTAAGGGTCAGACAGAACATTTTGAAGGGGAAGAGTTAAGTACTCGCAAGTAAACATGTTTAACCCTGCCGTATTCTATACGCCTGTCCCAAGCCAGGACCTTGTATTTTCAGTGGTTGTGTTGTGTCTTATTGTTTTTTGTTGTTTGTTTCTATTGTGGGATTTATAGTGATTGTTATTTAATGTTTAACATTTATTTCTGGGTCAGTTAGTACTTTCTATGTGTGTTGGGTTGTTGCCTAATTTTGAAGGCCATATGGCGACCCCTACAAATGTTGATGATATAGTTTTTGCTATGCTGGGATGGTTAACTGGTTTAGAAGTATTAATTTAATAAAAAAAAAAAGTACACTCTGCTGAAAAGAGTTGTGTATATCTATTATTTTTTTAATTAGTCCATATTGTCTCAAGTCAAAAATACTTCAGTTATGATACGCTTCAGTTCAAACTGTCATCATGATATCTTGTGACTTGTCACAAATTTTCATTTTCATTGACAAATTGAAAGTAAAAAATTGTCATGCGCAGCTATTTTCATCTCTTTCACACATTTGGTGACGTCATGATTATTGTCGGAATGACCTGCGGTCGATTGGTTTTGGACGATTAAGAAACGTACAAAAAGTTTCGTTCGCCGGAAACGGAAGTAAGGAATCCTGAAATGGGCAGTTAATTTATTTTAAAAAATGAAAATTAAATACAAATAAATCCATTACATGCTGAAGATTTTTTAAATATTAATCTGGTCAGTTGTATGAGCATTTTCTAATTTATAACATTCTTTACATAAGCCGAAATATTCACTCCCTTTGTACGCAGCTCTGACGCTGGACACAAGATTTGCGATCTTTGAAAACTGTTTTCTATCTGCCAGTACTCGAACAGTTTTGTATTTTTTCAAATAAAATTTTATGCAACAATTTTTGAATATATGTACTTTCGTTTTCTAATAATGTTGTAGATAAATTAAGTTCTTTAATTTTAAAAAATCGCAACAGAAGTGCAGCTGCTGCAGAAAATCTTTTGAACTTGTTGCCAACAAAATGGTTAATATCTTTGAAAACTTTGGAATTGACGAACTGAAAATTAAGCTGATAATAGATTTTATATGTACGATCTGTAATCTTAATTATTATTTCTTAAGATATTCTAATTAGAACACCTCAAATCCTTTTCAATCTAAAGCGGGTCAAAATTATTAACGTTGTACATGAGTTATTCCCCTTTGCCCAGAATGCAATGTTGAAATACCTTTTGTTTTGTTTTATTATATTTTTGAAATATATTTGTCTAATGAAAAAAAAATAAGTAAGAAATAGTAGAAATTAAGTATCCGAGGCTTACATAGAATTTTGCATGATATGGTTTTTCTGGGATTGACTCCTCTTTTAAACAAACAATACCAATGGTACATTTTCAATAGATCCCTTGATAACATAACAACCATGCATTTAAAATCAGTGAAGGTTTAATGGATAAAAGAAACACATTTTTAAAACAATTCATAACTCATTTAAGAACTTATGCCTGCAAATTTAAAACTTATATTATTTATATGCAAGAAACCCTTTATCACATAGATCATAGCCATATGTTGATGCAATCTTAAACCACCAACACAAGTAAGCAAATAAAAAAACATTTACAGTTTTACCATATTTTCTCCAGTGGTTTTCTCAAAACAAAGAATGTTGAAATTGAAGTATCATCTTATACTGTGTTTTATTATATTTTCTCATTCAACATTTTTACTTGTTACAAATGCTAAACTGAACTTTAAGAGCTCAAGAATAATATTTCTGAATACAAAGAACCAAGTTCTGTGTGGATTATTTTCTATGGTAACTTCAACGCATAAGTTTATTTCATTTACGTGATTTGGTATAGTATAATATATTGAACGGCACATACATGTAGAATCTACATGTACACATTTTTCTATTCAATATTTTATTTATTTTTCCCATTTAATATAGGGATCTACTGTGATAAATGGTGATTTGGTAGGGGGCTTTTCTGGATTTGCATATGTCTGGGAGAAAAAATAAAAAACAAGTACAGTTCAATTTTCCTAACCTTTGAGTTTGACTTGGTCTTGGCTCGGTGTTGGAGAAAGGAAATAAATCACTTTCCCACATACATGGTTTATTATGTTCATTTTGTTTGGTGTCAACCCTTAGCGGTATAAATATTGAACTTTTACCGGAAATAGGTGACTTTATAAAGCAATCTATAGAATTGCGAAAATGAGGTCCGTGTCGGTCAAAGTTCTCCGCTTCATCTAGATATATTATGTTATTGTATTTTACATAATTATGTTCTTATGTGTTTTGTTTTGTGTTTGATTGATCCATATGGGTGTAACTTTGCAAATAAAAATTATTATTATTATTATAAACATGCATTTCAAATAAAGTTATAACCTCTGGTACAGTAAATGAAACAGCAATCGTGGCATTATTATAACATCCTTTTAATATGTTTAACATGAACCCAGAATTCCTTATAATTTTAGAACTACTGTTACGCAAAACCTTAAGAACACAACACAATACACATTCATGACACTTTTGACTGACCTACTGAGACCAGATGTTTAAAACTATCAACACTGTTCTTTTTTGTCAATAGTTGTACTTTAACCCAAAATCATTCACAGTGAAGATCCCAGTGAAGCAGTTCGGTATTACATGTTTTATTTAGAAATTAAGACATAAAATACCAAAATAACTACATGAAAATGATTATGAATCCTAACTGTTTGGCAGTAGCGTATACCATTCATGTAGTATCCAAATTAATAATTCTAAACCAACCCTTGCGTTTGTATATATCTGTATAGATCCGTATGAGTGTTAATATTGCAACTGAATAAAGTTTAATTGTATGCTACTGAAATGTGAAGATGTTTTAACATTAATTCATGGGTAACTATAACAGTGTTTTCTACCAAGCTCACATATGTAAAATTAGGCAATATTGCTGTATTTTCTCCTATGTCATGTATAGTTAAGTTTATGAGTTAATACAAACGACTGGCTTTATAAAAAAACATTTACATTCATTTATTTAAAAAGAAAAACAAAAAAAACCACACACACACACACACAAAGATTGAATATAGTAATATTTATTTGCATTCATATACACTACTTTATGTGGTATGTGAATTTTTTTTTTTTTTAAATTTTTTAAAATTTTTATTGATATTGTTAAATGAATCGTATATTGTTATTTGATGTATAATATACCTGAGATGGATTTAATAAAAAAACAATTCTAATTCTATAGTATAACTATTGCTGCGCTCGCATCATTGGCCACGCCAACAGCATATTAAGTCTATTAATGCTGTATACATGTACATAACATGGTGAAATTCAGGTGAATGTAATGAAAATTTTTTGAATAAGAGAACACAACCAAAATATAATAAAATTTAAAACTATACCTTTTCTTATTTCAAACATTTATTTGGTAGAATCTTCAAACCTGAAATTGAACAGTTTTAGTTGCTGAGCATGCAATAAGATGCGTATGGCAAAATTATAAAGCTTATATTGTAGGGATCTAAAGCAATACATTCAATATTAATTATTAACTTCAGATATATGTATTATTTTCGTACATAAGTTTCAGTTGTGGTAAATTACAGGCACTTTGATTGCAATTTTTATCTATTCAGACTGAATTAAATCTTTCAGGAGAAAGAAAGAGTTTGAAAAACATGTTTGCTTACTTATTCATTCATTTCAATTATCATCTAAAGCTTTCTTTGGCTACCTAAATTCTGTCATGTTAGGTGCTTGTACATTTTGAACGAAATCGCCATTTCTGGTTAGCGGAAAATATCATGCGAATAATAACAGAAAGTGCAGAAAACAATAGCTGGCCTTCCATATTTTCTCAGAAGTTCATTTATATTAATCACTATTATGGTTTAAGCAATATTCTGAAGGGATGCGCAAGTTCAAAGCCGTATAATAACATTCTTGTTCTTGGTACAATAATAAGTCAGATTGTAAGGAAAAGATATATACAAATGTAATTGTACAATTTTGTTTATTAATAGTCTATTTCTGTAGCGTAAGCAAAAATTTATAACGTTACTTTTTGCATGTGGTATAAAAGCTCGCTAGCAGTACGTATACTGGGATGGCATATCGTATTTGACTGTCGTACTGGTCACGTCACATAAAGCAGAGGCCAGAGTCAAATCTTTAGGTGCAACATAATTTCAAGACGCACTTTGACAATATTATAAGATCTATATCTAAAACTGTATAATTCTACGGAATCATTCTCATCGCATTAACCTTTTCCATTCGTCAAAAACTTAAATGTTGAAAAACTTTTAAATATTGCTGTCAGCGGGAAGGCGGCAAGATGTCTGGAATCTAAAACAATTATTACGAAGATTCAACAAAACTCATATCTCATGTTACTAAATGATTTTAATGCACACTGAATAGAAAAAAAAATCGATTTATATTTATAGTAAATATTGGGGATCGGAAAGCCATCATCTAATTACAACTTACAATGTAAATATGAATTTTCTACGTTTTTTATATATATATATCGGAATCAAGAATGAAAGTTTATACTTATGTTTATCATCTGTCCGCAAGAAAGATACTACGCCAAACGCAAGGTCCCGAACTACTTGTTAATGTAGAAATAGAAGCCGCCCAATGCTGGCCAATTCCAAAAATGCAAAAGAAGTAGTCATTTCTAGGATTATGCTCAAACTACAGAAAAGACCATTACATAAGGAGCACTGATTGTCAAAAAGCATTTGAAAAATGACACCTCCAGTATTAATTTACACAATCTCAGGGAAATACCAAGATGGCTCCAAAAACCTAGAAATATGCCACAGAACAGTCAGGAAACATTTCATTGATGACGCTCTATCAAGAAATCTATGCACGGCTTGTAGACGGTAAGAAGCAATACAGGATAAATAAAATAAATACGACTTATCAGTAGTGCTCAAGGTCTAAAATGTTGAAACCCAAAGCAGCAATCCGACAAGTTGAAGAGCAAAAGCAAAAATGCCAAAATGACCAAATTTGTAGTAAAGCCAAAACCATCTAAGGACAGAGCTATGCGCATGGAGAAACAGCTTAGTCTTTTACAAATATTACAATTTTGTAACAATAAATTTTAAGTATCAATTTCAGGCTAGTGGTGTTTATATATCTCAACTTGTTCGATTCGCTCGTGTATGTAACAACGTATTTGATTTTAACGAAAGAGATCTCTATTAATGAAAAAATATTACACCAGGGATTTCGATATCACAAACTTGTGAAAAATTTTAATAAATTTTATCATCGGTACAAGGACATCATTCGTATTAAATTGGTATAAAAGCAATAGAAATTTGATGGAGGCATGGGTCCAAGGTTTGATTGATTGTATATTAATACATGTATGTTAAAACTTTATTTTATATATGTTTGTTTCTTTAATCATGTTTTTGTTCTTGTTTTTTATATTCTGGTGACAATCCTTATTTTTTTATTTTTATTTTGGACCAATAAATAATCTGATTCTGATTCATATATATAGATCAACGTGCAAGCATCTTATATGCTCAGGTATTTCACATGCTATCTTTTATGGTAATATTCTATACAAAGCACATACATGTCATCATTCACCTGAAAAAACTAACCAAACCTTTAAACAGACTAATCCACAAGGGATATAGTTACGAACCGTCAAAGATATTGATCTGAGATTTCCCATGATGAAAGATGGATGTTTCTAGATGTGCACAATACTATTCATTTCTTGATTAGGGTCACTGAGACATATAATGAGGAGTTCAAAGAGGCTAGGGCTTTACTATAGGACCCTATGGAGAAATTTCTTTTTCATCGAAAAACTCTACGAGAGTGACCAATAACCATCTCTTATCATATATTTTATTATACACCGTTACAACACCTGCCAGATGTATAGATATGCCATATTTTTAACTTATAAACCTGAAATACTCCCATCTTGTTAAGCTAAATGCCACAAATATTAGCTATTTTGCCCTGACATGATCTTTACGGAAACTGTCACTGAAAAGTAAATCTGAACCTAGAGGTATTTTTTGAAATCTATGACACTTTTATTTCATAATTTCTTGTAAATTGCGATTCCTTCTACATTGTATTACTCGGAGATACCAGATATTCAGAAAGTGTTTGTTGGTTTTATTCAGAAATGAAGGCACCAGTCAATTGTCGCACAATTTCACATGATGATTAAAGGGCTAAGAGACCTTATTTATCATAGATATCTCTTTATTTGGAAATGTTTAGCATATAAAGTAATTAAAATATATGAGGATAGGAGGAGAGTGGAAATTAAAATGATATAAACTTTTATTTCAAAACAGCTTCACTTTTTATATGTACACCTCTCTGAATCACTGAAAACCCAGTTTGAACACTAGGGAGGCATATACTTACTATTTAAAGAAAATTCCAGTCATTCAGATAGTTCTAAGTGGTTTTAATTGAATGAAAGATATATAATCTTACACAAAATAACATAAAAAATATCAAAGATAAAAAAGAATATTTTTTTCACTTGAAATAGCAGCATCAAAGTTCAATGACAAATAGTGATGACATGAAAGGACATGACAACTGTTATAGAAATAGGTGTAGAATTGTTAAATAAGAACAGATATTCACCAAACTTGGCATTTTTTCTCAGAATACCTTACTGTTTTCACATGCCAAGTTTTGTAGAAAACAAACAATGTTTACCTCTCTATTAGCCCCAAGACCACAATTAGCTCACACTGAAATCCCTTATATAAATTTACTGTATTTCTTCCATTTTTATTTTCTACCCCTTATTAAAGCATTTATAAATGGTTTTTGTTCTACATTTATAGTAGAAGGTTCAAAGTTGATGTTTTAAAAAGTTTGAATGAGCTGTCACAATTAAAAGTGGTGATTTTGTCCGATGGAAAAGGGCCAATGTTTAGGGTGTCGTCTGCTTTCTTCAAGAATTCTGCTACCTAGGAAACCTAGGGTACCATCTTATTCCAAATACCGCCCACATTCAACATGATGAAAATTCTGGCAAGTTGCGCATGATTAAAAAAAGGTTAAAAAACAAATTGTTGAGTTGATTTAGTTAGAGGTTTTGGTCACTTGAGACTTGAATATCTCAAGAGACTTTGCTGTGACGATATCTGGAGGCAGTTAGTTCCAATCATTGACGGTTTTTACCAAGAGGGAGCTTTAGTGGCTGGCTGTAGTAGTTGATGTCATGTCCTACTAGAGCTTCTTGTTGGTTTTTGTAGATATTTACTCTTGTCTATCGCTACAAGGTCATTTGTTATTTTTTAACACATGATGAGTCGAGCTTGTTTTCGTCTTGTTTATGTCTGCTGGTTACATATCTTGCAGCTCGTCTTTGTACTTTTTCAATTTTATCTATGTGGGTTTGCTGGTAAGGGTCCCATACTGTTCTGGCGTATTCCATATGCTGTCTTTCTAATATTTTATAGGCATGCTCTTTGATGGATTTTGAGCTGATGTGGAGGTTTCGATGTAAGAAACCAAGGCTTCGGCTGGCTTTTAATTACAAATAAACAGGTAGTTAAATTCATCACCAATTTCATTATTATTACAGAGATTAGAAAATCTTTCAGATCTATCAAAATTGAATAATCTACCAGTTTCAATAGGTCAATTATTACTAACACAACGAACTTTACACAAATACAACCGAAGGTCAGATGGTTATACTGTAAGATATTTCTTAAAACCAAATACAGTTTTATACATTCTATAATTCAGACATTTCGCAGAATTCATGACATTTACCTCCTAATTTTCTATAAACTTATCACGTAAAGTTTTCTATAATATTTGATTTGTCAACACGCTGAGCCTCCCACATTAAATCTAAACCACACTCAGTTAAAGTATTTTTAATTTCCATCAACCATTTAGAGTAAAAAAACCCTTAAACTAAGCTGATATAAAACTGAATAGAATGTATATGCAATTTTTTCTTTTTTATCACACTTAATTCGTTTCCAAAAGCCAACCATTTTTGCTTTTACAATAATATTTAAAGGAGTCCTACCTAACTCTCTATAAATCATACAATGGGGAGTTGTCTTCTCAATTTTCAAAATCGTTTTACAAAATTGCATATGAAAAGATTCTAAAATATTACAATTCTCATAACCCCAAACTTCTACCCCATACAACAATATTGGGACAACCGTTGCATCAAATAGTTCTAATTGCATATCAATAAGTAAGTCTGATTTTCTGGCTTTTCTTATAACAATATACATAGCTTTTCTACTCGAAAAAATAATACCAAGATACTGAAAATTCTTTACTAGATTTTCACCATCATACTTAAAACTGATATTATTCAAGTTAACATTTGAACGAGAGAATATAATAACTTTAGTCTCACTTGAATTTACCTGCATTTCCAAGTACATAGCATTAAGCGAAGCTTATAGCTCTGCTGCTGACTCAGCTAAAATTACAGTGTCATCAATGTCATTAGCATGCTATAACAAATATAAACGAAAGTATACAGTAACTTCATCAGTATCAAGTAAAGGTGCAGCAGTGCTCATATCAACAAGACCATTATTGTAAGCATGCGACGTAATTATTCTTCTGTAATACAGAGTTATCGAACATGAAAATGGCCGGAAAATGTTTACGTTTACCTCTCGCTCCATCTTTCAATTTTATCCTGCAAGATTAAAATGTAAGTACAACAAGCATGTATTTATGAAGTCAAGATTAACAACAAATCACGTTTATATCGTTGATTTGATGTGACAGTGGATGAGAGACAAAATAATAATTTGTAATTTTTTGTATCTTTTTTTTAAAGTTTTTCTACAAAACGAATATTGATAGTCTGCAAAAAATGTATATCGATTATTTTAATGATGATAGAAAAATAAGTTTCAGGGCAGTGGTTAAATGACGTAAACTTCCGTCATTCAGGATTGTAGTACATTCTCTTGAACTTCCATCAGTTGCAGATACACACAAATCGATACACAACCGCGAGGGGAGTGGTAAATTAATTTTTGATTTTTTTTTACAATAAAGTGTATCACAAAATACCTCAATAAATTATTTTACGCTATTTAGTTTCACCTCAATTACAGGGGCTCGTTACAATTGACACGGTATGTCATCTGTGACTGATCCGGCCCCGATCTATAATACCATAACAAAAGGGAGGAATCAATTCCTAGAGCGCCGAATTTCAAATCGTCAGATTTTTTTTTCTGTTCTCTCCAACCAGTCTGCATTTGTGCTTATTTCTGCAGTAAAATGAAGTGACCCACATTTGTATAATTACCGCCAAATTTGACATATCCATTCCGGGGATAATTTGGAACTAACTTTTTTATCGGAATACCTTTGGGGTCAAGTATGTGAGGATAGAAAAACTCTGGTAAGTTCCAAATTATCTCCGAAATGGATATGTCAAATTTGCGGAAATTAAACAAATGTGGGTCACTTCCGGACAGTGAAGTTCTGATTTCATCAGAAATGCGACTAAAATGAGCCAATACAACCGATTGGTGGGAAATTAGAGCTAAAAGGTAGGCATTTTGTTAAAATATAACCATTTTACTGCAGAAATAAGCAAAAATGCAGACTGGATGGAGAACAGAAAAAAAATTCTGACAATTTGAAATTTGGCGCTCTCGGAATTGATTCCTCCATTTTGTTATGGTATTTTAGATCGGGACCGGATCAGTCACAGATGGCATACTGTGTCAATTGTAACGAGCTCCTGTGCCTCAGTCGACATTTAATCAATCATGACAATAATATCTGTTGTAGCTATTTATAGATCAATGATATCATCATATGCCCTTAATATAAATTCAAATCAAATTCTTTATTTTCCTAATGATAGGACCCTTTCTGGCATAACAAATTTTTGTCCTTACACAAACACACTTCCGCAGAAATAAATATAAAGATTTTTTTTCTTTCTGCAAAAATATCTTTAATAAAATCACAAAACATTGATAGAAATGATGGGTCTTCATTTATCATCACCCATATAAAAATGTTGGTTGTACTGAGATACTTTGTATTGGGATACAGGCTATATATGTGTGTTAATAATATTTGTCTCCTTTGACAATTGTTCATAGTGGGGACATTGTAGTAAAACAAGTATCTCATCCTCCAATTGGTTTTAAATTACAGAGTTGACAGAGTCGTTCATACCGGGGTAATATTTCGGGGTTATTTATAGAATTTTTCTTTCGTTCATGCCTCCCAGTCTCTTTCCTAAGAGAGTGATTACTTATTCTAAATTTTGTGAGTATTATTCTGTCAACTGTCTTGTTCATGTTAAGGTAGTGTTCAAACTTGAAAGTAGATTTAAATTTAAAAAGGTGTCTAATTTACCCTGATCACCAGCTTGTGAGTCTATAGTATTTTCCCCAAATTTAAGAAAATCTTTTCTCAGTCTTTTTTTCAGTAATTGTGTAAATTTGTTCTTGCGTAGTTTTTTACATATAGTTAGGTCAATATTTAGTTTTTGACTGAAGAATTTTACATTACTGTTGCCTTTTTTGGTCTCCATTTTTTTAATCGTTATATGCACTATTTAAAAGGTCAGTTGGTGAATTTTCAAGTCTATACTAGTACATGAACATGTGTGTTATTATGTCCACACATAGTGGAAATCTTCCAAGTTCAGATATAATTAACAGTCAAATTAGAGCTCTGTTTTGATACACCTAATAACTATTTACAAAACTTTACCTTTATTTTTTAATGTTCTCAGTCTTTGAATATTTCATAGAACCGATAGCGTGCATTATATCATTTTTCATGAAAGAAATGTGTTGATAGTATCCCTTGTGATGAATACACTTGTTAATTAGAGAAAAAAATTTAGAAATATATTAAAGATGCAAAAAATTGTAGGAACAAAACACTGTTGTTATGGACTATGTAATAGTGATTTAAGATATGTTCACAGACGAATTTCCGACGTTACTTGTATCATTGGTTGATACGGAGAAATGCAGAAAATGGGTTAAAGCTTGCGGTAGCAAACATTCCCGAAGCTCTCTGAATGGACTGTCTAATGATCCTCTTGTAAACACATTTTATGTTGGTGCTCCTACAAATTGGATGATTATACAGATAAACAAACACACAAGCAGGGTAAATAAAATGTAACACACCTAGTGCCAACGATTTACATAATTTTAATTAATGTTAGGTCAATTAATAGCAGAAGACCAACAATTATTAAAGACCCTAAAGTATATATAGTTTAGGGGCGTATCTCATCGTTTTCTATCGCATACTTTCCATTAATGGGAGTATTTAATGTCCCCGTCCATAAAACAGAATAAATGTAACGAAAGACAAATCCAAGAGAACGTCCACCGACAACTGTCATATTCTTCTCTGGGTATAGGCATTTTCAACTGAACATGCTGGGTTGATGAGTGGAATTAAGGACGTTTTTTTGGTACGTTGGAATTTGGTTACTTCAAGCTCGGAAATTCGGGATTTATCTTAAGCGGGATCGTGGATGAATCATTTTCGGGAATCAGGAATTTCAAAAGAACATGTATTTAGATTAATGTGAATTTCGGACTGGACCATTATTTCTCAGAAATTCGGGATTAGACCCTATATGTTAAAAAATGTTTTAGAAAATACAAGAATCGCAGTAATAAAACAGTTATATTTGTGGCCATTTCCCTTAATAATTGTGTTGTTATTATCACTTATTCATCGAGAGGATTTGGTTTGTATCCCCTGTTTTGTTATTTTGAGGGTACTTGTTGCTCATACGTATCGTGTCAATCTATCCAGATCTTGTTTCCTTGTATACGAGTTTATTTTGGTAAATTTGGTAGAAAAATCCGATTTTATAAACAGTGATTCATAGTTCGTACCTTCGTTGAGTCTTTTAGCAGTTACGGACAACAAGTGACAGTAAAGGACATGAAGTGACAGTTACGAACATAATTATACCGAGTGTGAGATATATTTTTACGTATATCCTCTCGCCTTTTTGTAGGCATAATTTGCTTTAATAGGTAATATCTTGTAAACGTTACGCTTCAATTTACATCTAGTTCTAAATCTAGTAACAGTATTGTTCAGTATTTTTGTGAATTTTAAGAAAATAATTCTTACCATATTCGACGTCTTCCACCTTGGGAAGTCCGTAACTGTATTTGACTCCAGTGATAATGACAACTGTTTCTGTAGAAATGCATTGTATAATATCAGAGGATTATAGTGGAGAAGTATCATTGGTATAGCAATGTGGATTCCTAGGATATGAAATTTAACCCCAAACTTTATTACGGTCATTCTTGCCTTATTTAGCCAACTTTTGCTGAACTGTGTTCAGTGTTATAAAAGGACTGTAATGGTAACTCCATGTGGTTCTTAGAAATGGACTCAACCACAATCAAACAGGATGGACAGATAAGGTTAAATTTATACCCCTTTCGGCTTCGACATTTAAGCAGATGAAAAAAAAAGAATTCCAGTCGCATTGCTTTTTTGGCCCCTTAACCACCTATCTAAAAAAAATCAAGATGAATTATTAGTAAGAGAAAAAATCTCCATCGATACGGGATGAAAATATTTTTTTTTATGTTTCCTTCAAAATTGCTTACTTTGACACCTTACATTGTATATCTCGCGGATCGGAAACAATAAAAAATAGAAAAATCTGTTGAATAATGAAAGCACTCCTCAAGGTAAATTAAAAAAATAAATCCTCATAGGAATTGGATGAAAAATTAAAACAAATTTACATATCAGACCACATTGTTTTTTAGCTCACCTGGCCCAAAGGCCAAGGGCCAGGTGAGCTATTGTCATCACTTGGCGTCCATCGTCCGTCGTCGTAAACTTTCCTTTAAAGATCTTCTCCTCTGAAAGCACTGGGCCAATTGGTACAAAACTTGGCAGCAATGGTTCTTAGGTGGTCCTCTTTCAGAATTGTAACTGATGACCCTACCCGTCATCCATGATAGCCGCCAGAGGCGAACTAAATTTAACATTGGACCTTATGTGAAATTTACTAACACATCTTGTCTGAAACCACTGGTCTAATTGGAACAAAACCTTGGCAGCAATGGTCCTTAGGTGGCCCCCTTTCACATTTATAACCGATGACCCGGGCCGTCATCCAAGATCGCCGCCAAAGTCAAACTTAGTTTAACATAGGACCCTATGGGAAATTTAATTAAAGATCTTCTTGTCTGAAACCAATTGGCCAATTGCAACAAATTTGGTAGCAATGGTCCTTAGTTGGTCCTCTTTCGGAATTATATCCGATGACCCCGTCCATCATCCAAAATGGCCGCCAGAGCTGAACATAGTTTTAAATAGGATCCTACGGGAAATTTACTTAAAGATCTTCTTGTCCGAAACCACTTGGCCAATTGGAACAAAACTTGGCAGCAATGATCCTTAGCTGGTTTTCTCTCTGAACGATATACGATAACTCGACCCGTCATCCAGGATAGCCGCCAGAGTCGAACATAGTTTAACACAGGACCATATGGGAAATTTACTTTAAGATCTTCTTGTCTGAAATCACTTGGCCAATTGGAACAAAACTTGGCAGCAACGGTCCTCTTTTGGAAATATATCCGATGACCCTGTCCACCATCAAAGATGGCTGCCAGAGCGGAACTTAGTTTAAAATATGACCTTATGGGAAAGTTCACTGAATAATCTTCTTGTTTGAAACAAGTGAGACAATTAGAACTTGACTGCAATGTTCCAGACTGCCAGTAAAGATGGACATAGTCCAGGTGAGCGATACAGGCTACTGGTAGCCTCTAGTTTGGCTCTTTTAACCCCTCACATCTCAAAAACCATAAATGATAGAAGAAATCTGCCATAATACTGAAAGCACTCATTAAGATGAACAAAAAGAAAAACGCCCATTAAAATTGAATGAAAATTAAATATTTAGGTTTCCAGTCCTGCAAATAGTTAATTTAGGCACGTTTATCTCTGAAATGGAAAAAATTGCACAGAAAATGCCTTCAGAAACTTTAATTGTATTTCTTATGGCGAAACATTAAAACAAAATCGTCAAAATAGGTTAAGAAATAAACTTTCAAAAATTGTTTTCCTTTTCAGCCCCTTATACCTCTAAAACATTAAGAGATAGTGAAAAATGGATGTACATAAGTTTTTTCTATTTTCATCAAGGAACAGTAAAAACCAAAAATCATAAATATCGGACGAATTTTTAAAAAGTTACACAAAAATTATCAAAAAAACATTTAATGACCCCCAGGAAAAAAGGGGGGAGGGGGTTTTATATTTTCAAAAATCAAATCCAAACTGTATTTCTTATGGGGGACCATTGTGGTAAATTATTATAAGGATACATCCAATAGAACAAAAGTAAATGAGCGGAAACGTGACTGTCTACTAATACCGACGACGACAGGCTCATACAATACTACATGTACGTCCACCAGTTTCTTATGACATCAACTCCTCCTTCATTGAGCTGCACATCAGCGCAGTGCTATTTGTATTTGGTTTGTTCTTATGGCCTGGTTCCCATCTGGGATCCTTCCTTTTATACTATGTTAGTTTTTTGTGTAGCCTAAACTAATCTTCCGAATTTTCATATTGACTCTGACAACCTCGATATTTTCCTTCTGTGTATATACTGCTGTCTGATAATAGATGATAAACGGACGCACTTATCTTCGAGCAAATTGTCATTTGAGAACATCAAAGTTTGATAGAGAAAAAAGTAAAATCCTCCAAACTGCCAATATTTTGTAGCGTCCTTGGACGTTTACGACCGAAGTTAATGTAACCTTGTCCAATACTGATATACTACAGACAAACAATACCCTAGTACTACTGCCCTCTCCACAGCTTTCAATAGCAAAGATGTAAGGATGTAATTAAAATATTTGTAATATACTTTCTATATAGTGAGTCGCTATAATTAATTAAAGTATTAATTAGGTTCTATTATAATAACCTTTATTTATTGGAATACGACGCAAAAAGGTCTTCCGTCTGAAGAGAGTAATACTATGTGAATGAATTCACTATTTTTTTTTTTTTTGTCGAGAGTACTGGGTACCTCGCGAGTCAAATCACGACTGAAGAAACTACTACTTGACTATTGTGACGCCATTTACGTTTTTACGACAAAACAAACCGATTGACGGCTGTCAACAACGGAGTTTAACGTCAGAATTTGTGTTTGTGACCAACTGAAAATATTAATCCTACGATGAAATTATTAATAACTATCATGATCATGACTATCAGTAAAAAGTTATTTAAGGTATCCGGACCATAATAGATCATGATCGAACATTGTATCTCTTTTTGACCTTGAATGGCTGAACCAAACAATTTAAAGCTGCAATTTTGTATATATATTTTTTCAAGTTGAAACCCACTTTTGTTGCTTGTATGCAGAGTCTGTAAAATAAGTTAGTTATATTGGCATTTCCGAACTTTGCCGATAATTACTGAGGTCATTTCAATTGCGTTGTATGGAACATCCGAGGTATTTTGAATAATCACGTGGTCATTTATGGTCCGGATACGTTAAGAAAACTTCCATGCAAAAATTTACTATTTTCCGGGACTATTTTTAAATCTCTAGAATTAATGTTAGAAAGGAACAATTCACAGTGGTAAGTTTAACGTAGACTCACTCACTTCGTGATGGCTAATTAAATACTTTACCCTTTTCAGGAATATTAAGTTAATACAGTTTACACAACCATAACAATTGTGTTTTATCACGGACAATTATATACATCCGCTTTAAATTGCATTATTTTCTCCTCTTTCACCATGGACGAAAAACATCAACTAACAGGAAAATGATTACCACTTGCAAACGAAATACTTGAACCAGACCATTCCCACCAAACACATGTTAGGAAAATGTAAAGATTTAATGCGTAAATGCATCATCATATCAATCATAGGATTCATTAAGCGTGTTTGGAAACCATACATTCAAAATCTATTAAATAGAACACTCAAAAACGAAAGTAGATTAGACGTCACTTATAGTATTTAGTTAAACAATTCAGTTAGACTTTAAACCTTTTAGAAAAAATAGAAGTTGGAATAATGAGACATGATGTAATTGTAATTATGAAATGGGATACTGTAAGGGACAGACCTTCTATTCAAAGAGGAAATAGTACGTGCAGCTTGATCAATTCCGCTACACTATTATCATCATAGATGGATGTGAATCTTTTAATTTGATGCGGCAAAACAAAAATTACAATTGTGGGTTTGAACAAGCCTGAATTCAAATTAACAAGTAGACATTTTTAAGCATTTTGATTTCACTTTAATCCAGAAATTAAACTTCATTTACATAACATGAACATGTAGGTACATTATTCATGCACACATTTCATATCCATGTATGAACAAATTTTTCAAGTTCCTTTGGGCCAGGTCAGCTATTGTCATCAATTGGCGTCCGGCGTCCGTCGTCCGTCGTCGTGATAAACTTCCTTTAGATATCTTCTCCTCTGAAACCACTTGGCCAAGTGGAACTAAACTTGGCAGCAATGGTCCTTAGGTGGTCCCCTTTCATAATTGTATCCGATGACACTGCCCAAGATGGCTGCCAGAGCCGAACTTAATTTAACATAGGACCCTATGGGAAATTTATTTAAAGAGTTTCTGGTCAATTGGATCAACTAGGCAGCAATGGTCCTTTGTTGGTCCTCTTTCAGAAATTTATCCAATTACCCTGTCCACCATCCAAGATGGCTGCCAGAGAGGAACTTAGTTTAAATTATGACGTAATGAGAAAGTTCACTGAATGATCTTCTTGTTTGAAACCTGTGAGACAATTGGAACCTGACAGCAATGTTCAAGGCTGCCAGTAAAGATGGACATAGTCCATGTGAGCGAGACAGGCTCCCGGGGGCCTCTAGTTCAATATACAGTGTAGATTATAGCCTTACAATAAAAGAAAACTATGTATTATGGTCTCACCTGGCCTAAAAGGCCAAGCTGCTATTGCCATCACTTGGCGTCCGTCGGCCATCGTCCTTCGTCGTTGTCCGTCGTCCGGCATAAACTTTCCTTTATAGATCTTCTCAACTGAAACCACTGGGCCAATTGTAACCAAACTTTGGGTGGCCCCCTTCCAAAAATATGTCGGCATCCCCTACTTCCAACCGACATGGCTGCTGTTGCTAAATATAGAAAAACGAGGGGGGGGGGTGAATTAAAAAAATCTTCTATGAAACTACATGGCCAATTAGCAGTAATGGTCCTTAGGAGGTTCTCTTTCAGAAGTATGTCCGATGATCTGGACTGTCCATGTCGTGTGCTGGTCATATTGATAAGGAAATAAGGAAAATATTAAACAACTATTTGTAGAAGTAAAAAAAATAACCATAGACTGTCTCTAAACATGATAAATAAATCTTTTCACACATATTGGCACAATCTAATAACAAAATGATTATTTTTGCGCAGCGCAATTCCTTTGCTTCTTTTGAAGCAATGTTTTTTTGTTCTTTTTTTTGTTTAAGGTTTTAATTTCTAAATAGAATGGTTGCATACTGCATGACGATGCTTAAGGTGTTAGATTTGATTTTCAAAGTCTGGGCCTCACATTGTCGAATTTCAAAAATTGTCAATTTAAGCTTGTGACCTTAAACTCCTCTTTCATTTTTGAGTTTATGCATTTTATTGCCCAACATTATTTTCACAAATCATATGTACATCTAGATGCGCAGTAAGGTTTCATAAATTTTGTTTTTCGACACCTGGGGTACACAGGATTAAATTTAGTGATTTACATTTTTATAGAATGATTGCAAGAAATCTGCAAATGGGAAATACGATTTTTAGATTTTCTACTTTCGGTATGTGTCCCAACTAATCGCGGGGTTTATGGGGATCACTGTCGATTTAGTACATGTAATTATTGAGAGATTTTTGTATTTTGTAGCCAAAATGAAATGTGGAATAAAAGATTGATTCCTTTCCTTTTATTTGTTGCATCCTGTTGCTCTACGGAAGATAATACACGTAAGTAATCTATTATCTTTTATATTGTATTATGTCACAACAAGCTGACATGCCCCAGATAAATGTGTAATTACCTGTAAAAAATTATTCTCAAAAGTGCCGTGATGATAAGGACGGTTTGCGATAAGGGCCATTTTCGGCATACGCTAATTGTGCATTTAATGCGTGACAACAGTTAGTAAATAGCTTTGTCTTGCATCCTCCCAAGTCAGGGTTTTGTATCCGAGTTCGTTCCTACAAAATGTACAAACCCCTGACATCACACATTCATATTTTGCGGGTTGAACATATCGCCGCCTGATGTGTGACCTAGAAAATTCTACCTACGACGCAAATAGATTCTCTTTAGACATGGAAAAGTAACCAATGAAAATCGTTCACTTCCGACTCGTAAAATATGAATGTATGATGTCAGGGGTTAGTAGGGACGAACGTGGATACAAAAACCTGACTTGGGAGGATGATACAATGTGATAAAAGAAAATCTCCATACTACTTCCAATCACGTGACTGACCCCTTGAAGATGGTTACTCATTTTTTACTAAAGCCTGAAATGAATGTTTATAATTTATAAATTCATGACAAACCTATCGATAATCGGCAAAGGGTGAATTATTTCATCATCATATACGATATTGATGAAAAACTTGTAAAAAATAAATTTTAACTCTAATAAAACCTTAAAATTCTCACTGGAAAATTGTCATATCTGATAAATTAAAATATATCAACTAAAAGTCGCCATTAAACAGATATTTTGACATTATTTGTAGTATAATTAGTGATTTACATAAAAATTGACATTTTAAACGCTAAAAATATGTGATATTATTTAAAAATGTACTAATAAGATAACATTACAATGTCTTCCCTTTAAAAAAATGTTTAGTAGTATCTGAGACTATTATAATTAACGGGATTGGACACTACCCATAATCCTTCGATTTCCTTGTCGTGCCAAAAAGTAACCAACGATAAGATAACGGTTTGGACTAGTTGTAATTACGGATTCGCATGATCGATTCATGACATAAGGCCCACATAACTATCGGTTTATAATTGCAGTTATTTCTTATCGGGTTTTAGTGTAAGAGAACAATTATTCATTTAAATAGCAAACTTTAAATACAATGTTTCAAAGTATTAATGATAATAAAATCACACCAAACATAAAAAAACAAAACAAAACTATTGCAATTTTGATTTAAACGTGTTAAGAATTAAAATTTAAAAAGTAAATGAAAAAAGCTCTTACTTTTTTAAAACTAATTAATTTTCACCATTATTTTTTATTGGTCCAGTAATGACACGAATTCGCTTTAATAATAAATCATAAAAGAATTTTAAATTAAGAAAAGAATTGTTCATCCTTTTTTTTAAAAACCAATCATTCAGCAAATAAATATTAAATTATTATTTATATTTAAAGATCAAAGGAATCCTAATTGGCGACTATAATGAGTAGCAATGGTCCTTAGATGGTCCTATTACAGAATTTTGTGCGATGGCCCAGACCGTCAACCAAGATGGCCGCCACACCCGAACTTAGTTTAACATAAGGCCCTAAGGAAAAATTAATTGAAAAATCTTGTCTGAAACCACGTGACATATTGGAGCCAAACTTGGCAGCATTGGTCCTTAGGGGGTCCTTTTTCAGAAATGTGTCCGATCACCCGCATTGTCAACCAAGATGGCTGCCACACCAAACTTTGTTAAATATTGGACCCTATAGGAAAATTCATTTAAAAATCGTCTTGTCTGAAACCGCTTAGCCAGTTGGAATAAGACTTAGCAGAAATGGTCCTTAGATGGTTTTCTTTTAGAAATATATCCGTTAGCCTGGACTGTCGACCAAGATGACTGCCACAGCTGAAATTAGTTAAATATAGAATCCTATAGAAACACCAACAAAATTGACTGCAACACTTAAATTTTTAGGTCTGCTCAAGGTGAAAAGTTAAATCGAGGTGAGGATACAGGCTCTTCACAGCCCCTAGTTCAGTTTAACAGTCATCTGTATCGAAACACTAAAGGCCGTTTTGACCTTAGAGGTTTTCTCGGAAAAAAAAATCATACAATTGCACAGATCTTGTTTATTACATTGGATAAAACAGGATATATCTGGCAGTTTGTCCTAAACGCAAAACAAAAAATGAGAAGTGTTTTGGTGAATTTAATAATTATCTGGGGAAATAAAATTGAGAAAATATTCTTTCGTTGAATATCATTATTTCGTTTTCTTTTACTTTTAATATCTCGAAATTTGTTCCGAAAATGAATGTCGTTTTCTGACGATCTAGGACTCAAGTTTGTTATGAAAGTTTGTATTTGATAAATTTCAGTTACCTGGCATGTGGAAACAAAACCAATAGTCTTCCAAGAAAAAGTCACATTAGAATGTAATATAGAAAACTGCTGTGATCCCAGAATATCCAGAAAGTGGACTGGTGGCAGAAATAATAAATTCATATCCACTGACAATCAATCAGTAAACACATGGAAATACATCCCTGCATATACAGATTATGGTTACAAATTGACTATAACAAATTTTGATCTTCAGGATATCAACAAGGATTACACATGTATATACAGTTTTGGTCACCATACTAAGAACTTGACACAATCGGATAATGATTACAGAAGTGAGTTCTTATGTGAAGATGATCAATATATTTCAACGCTTAAGCGAGACATAGCGATCCTAAATTCCGTCGTCATGCACTCTGTGGTTAAAGTTTTTAAAACAGTAATGACTTTCTTAAACTATCATGGATTTTTTACCAAACTTGGCCATAAGCTTGTTCATGATCAAAAGATACTATGAAGAGAAAAAATTGTAATAATTGTTTTCCCATTTTTTCGTATTTTACTTATAAATGGACTTAGTTTTTCTCCCAGTTAACACTATATACAGTCTGCAGTTAAATTTTTAACCCGGATCCCGGATTTTTACCAAACTTTGACAGAAGCTTCTTCATGATCAATAAATAACATGAATTTTTGTGGGAAAAAATTATATACATTCCACTGTTACACTGAAAACATAGACAACAGCGGAAGCAGGAACCCTTACGAATTTGTCTTTTATTTTGGCGTAGAAAATCTTTGCTTTCTATTTACCTTACGATATTACGGGTTTCAAGGATGACAAAGTCCAAGATTTCAACACCTGAGGTATTGTTTTTGGCTATGTTCATGTATTCATTTAAAACAGTATCCGATTTTATTTATACGATTGTTTTAGCTTTTGTCTTCCATTTCTACAATATATGTTGTACTACGATCTTTTAGATATAAGATGTAATAAAAGGGTTGCTCAACTGGAAATATAGTTATTTTCTCCAGATTGGAGCGGATTTTTATTTCGAGTTGCTATGATGGTGCTTATGGAATGTAAATGAATTTCTTTCTATCTTTAACAGTTTTTGTAATAAAATGATTCATAGGAGTAAGATATGAACAATTGTTCTCATCTGACTGCTGTAATTTCATCGTTCAAATGGATTGCAAGATATCTCCGCTCATGTAGCGCTGGATAGGATTATACTGGATATTGTAATATATACTTAAGTTGCATATTTAAAAAAAATAAAGAATGGCCCTATATATAAATTGAAAACACAACATAATGATACTAGAGGACGCTACAAGTAGGTTTGTTTGATTTAATCCACTTATGCTTCTGGACGAAACAAGGCATAAAAGGTAAACTTACTTGGATTTTGGTACAGAAAAGGTTGTTCGTGTTTTTGATTCTAATAAAAAATACTCCGAGGTTGATGTCAAATTCTATTCGAAATTATTTTTGATATATAATGGACAATATTTTAGCAGACTATCAGAATACCCATTGGAAAAAACTAGATAACGCTTTTGAATGATCGGTTCTTGTTTTCGTATGAAGCTACGGATAATAAGGGGGTACTACAGAGGATAGTATAGAAGCTAGACGGTTCTTCAAATCTAGGTTCCTGTTAAAGTTGACTTACGGTCTTTTGATAATCCCAAATTTAGATTTTGCCTGCATGGTATTTATCTCATAAAATGCTCCAGATCACTGGCATTTTTGAAACTTGCCTAGACTTATAAATTAGCGGAAATCGGCAATTAAAATAAAAACGTTATGACAGATATATGTTAAATGTGATGGTGTCCTGTTGTGTACTTCCACTTTCTTTGTAGTAACACGCCAGCGTCTTCATCGTATGAAAAGAATAAAATAGGTAAGGGGTAAAGATAAATGACATTTCACAGGTGAGTCTAAAATATCCCCAGTTCTTCATTGCGTGTAGGAATGATCCGATAAAAAACAAAATCCAGTTAAATTTTATTTCCAGTACGATATGTTAACGTAGCATGTTAAATTGTGTATGCAGTGCAACAATTTTGCAAATGTCCATTTCAGACAATTCATTTTGATTCTTCCACTTATCTTGAAAAATATATGTTATTATGGCCAGGTTTATCTTATCTGTTTGTCCTCAAAACCAAAAATGTTTAAAATTATCCTATTCACAGTGTACTCGATGAAAGACGAATTAGAATCAACATTCAATTTTTCCGAGAGAACAATTATAATGTTTGATGTAGTTTATCCAAAGCCAGAATGTTAAGTTAAAATAGACGTACGTATTAAGTACATATGTTGGAAGATTTAAATACTCCAAATTAGTTTTGTCGTAAAAAGAAAACTGGTATTGTTTTTACTTTGCTTATCAAACTGGCAGAGCTTACGTATCAGTATTAGGACGGTGTCATGCGTTGGGCGCAGTACTCCCAATTTGAAATAGTTCAAAGAACTAATTTTGAATCAACAGCATGCTCTGGTTTGTATGCAGTAATTCACTAAAGAATGTAATTTATAAACATATATTTCTATTCAATGACAACTGGGAGTTAAAAAAGGCTGCATTGTGAGTGAGGGCAAATTAAGCTTATGAATATGATACAAAACGCGAGAAATTCAATTTGATTTACAAACTAGAGTGCCTGTAATCAGTTATTAAGTACAAAAACAATTTTTCCCCTCCGTTGCTCTAATCTTTCGACACTCAATTTTTTTAGAATTGAAAAAAAACTGAAAACGTATCAAATTTGTGTATATAATAAGCTGGGTTCAGTTCTTATATATATCCCTTCCTAAACTGTCAGCAGAACTGTTCTAGAGCGTTCATGACATGTCCTGACCTAGATCTCTCCTGAACAATTCTTCCCTATTACGATTCTAGACAGTTCTACCCTAGAACCATTTAAGACAGTTTTATATAACCTAGAACTTTTTATGATAGTTTTATCGCAGAAGCATTTATGACCGAGAACCGTCCTTGACAGTTCAACGTACCATAGATTCATTCTGGACATTTTTATCGGGTCTATAATAAAAGTATGTCACTTACTTATTTATCGCTATCAATGGACAATATTCGATTAGATGTACATGTAACACTGAATACAACAAAACTGAAGACCACAATATATAGAATATTAATCAAGATGTGGATGTATCTACGGCTTGAATATTTTGGGAAGGTAATTTTATATATACTGTTGTTGTAGTTCCCATGTATCATATTTGGCATTAAGTAAGACAGATTTATAATTTAACTGATGTGAATATTAAAATTTACTCCAAAAGAGTTGGGCCCAAATATATGTTAATACACCATTGTTCAGCATCAGTAGGTATATATGATAACGATTGATGATATTTTTTAAAAGGCTATAATAATATTTAAAGACTAGTGAAATGCGTAAATACAGAAAATTTTCACTTTTTCAGGACAATGTTTTGTATTCCCGAACTTCAGACAGTGATCAACGTGCAAACCGTTACTTTTACAAGACAACTACTTTAATTAATTATACAATTGACCAGAAACAATGTGGCAATTTGTTAAGCATTGATTGCTTAATAGGCTGTCATTCCAGATATCCCTGCAAATCCATTAACATAGCAAATGTGAATATGACTTCCGCTACATGTGAAAGTAAGTATATCAGATATATTATAACCAGAACAATGAATTTAAATCCTAAACGACTGTACTACAATGTCAACACTGACAGGGAAAATATGACTGAACAAGGCATCACTGAGCTTAGAATATACCTTCAGAATGGTACCCATTATCTTACTCTGAAACTAGAGGGCCCAGGAAGGGGACTTCAGCACATCCCCTAGTCGTGCTATTTACGTCTGTGTATTATATTAGATATGACGTCGCTCGAATTTTTCTCATTAAAATAGTCTTACGCTTTTAGCTCACCGGGCCCATTTTCAGAAGTGTGTAGGGCATTCCCGACTTCGAAACGACATGACTGCTGTAACTAAAAATAAAACAATCGGGCGAGGGTCTAATTTTAAAAAATCTTCATTAAACTAGATTACCAGATGACAACAAATTTTGGAGAAATGGTCCTCATGTATCCAATGACCTGGATTGTAAATCAAGATGGCCGCCACAGCTGAACTTAGTTTAACACAGGACACTGTGGGAAAATTCATTTAAATCTTCTAGCCTGAACTAATGAACCAGTTGGAACTAAACGTGACAACACTGGTCCTTAGATGGTCATATTTCACAGTTGTCAGATGACCTGGATTGTAAACCAAGATGACTGCCACAGCCTTACTTAGTTTAACAGTAAATTCATTTAAAACCCTTTTTGTCTGAAACTACTTAGCCAAATGGAAGCAAAGCGGACTGTCAACCAAGATGGCCACCACACCTTAACTTAATTTAACATAGCACCCTATGAGATTAATCATATAAAGGTGTAGCATTGGTCTTTAGGTGGTCCTTTCTCTGAATTATGTCTGATAACATAAAATCATAACCAAGATGGCCACTACAGTATATATTTTAAAACTTAGTTCCATGTGGAGACATTCATTATAAAACCCAGTTGGAATTTGAAAGGGTACCGATGGTCCGTATGTGCAATGAAATTTATCCTATGACAAAGACTGACGACGAGGATGGACACACATTCCTGACATAGAACCGGATGGAAAAATCCACTCAATAAAGACTTCATTGAAACTTGATCCAAATTTTGGCAGCAATTGTATTTACATGTAGTTGGTCCAATATCAAACATTTTCCATTGTCCAATCGCAAACTAAGTATCCTTTCAGTAACTGCTTTTATACTGATGACCATTGACTGGCAAATTGAATCCAGATGATAGATACAGGCTCCTGGAAGAAAGCCTTAGTTGTTATTACCATTACACATGTTTGGTGTAGCATATTCGTTAATTGTGTTACTTGTAATCATAATCATAATAATCGAATTTGTGGTATGGAATAAATACTGAAACACGTTAAACGCAACTCTGGCAATTGAGTCGCAGTGATGGATATACTAGACTACTCTTGTCCATTTGGCCTTCTGTCCGGAAATCTTGTGTATGCAACTACATGTACTCATTCATGTTTGGCAGATTTTATCCATATTTGGTATCGTGGTTTGGTATAACCTGAACATTAGTATGATATACCAATATCACATATGATGAAGGGCGGCGTGTTGTAGTGGTTAGCGCATCGGACTACGAAGACAAATGTCCCTGGTTCGATTCCCTTTCGGGATAGAAATTTCAGGGATCAAATTTGCGATGCTCTACCGAAACCAATTTCGAGGACGTACTCGGTAAAAGATGCTAGTTCGTCGGATGGGGACGAAAAATGGAGAGCAACACCCTTAGCACATAAAAGAACACTCTGTAGATGTCGAAAAAGAGCAAACTAATATACCGCTGTTATACGGCAAACACTAACTTATAATAATCCACTTGCACCCGCCAAGTGGATTATTATAAGTTAGTGTTTGCCAAATATAAATAAATAAATAAGTTAAAATAATCACAGATGATCTATTTATGCAAGAATTGTTGCCCTTTTCATATCTTTTATTTTAATGCCTTGTACGCAACTAATCATTCTTACCTGGAGATTTTTTTCTTATTGAACATCATTGTTTGGCATGATCCGATCTGATCTATTTTTGGAAGATTTATCATTATTATTATTGCAAATTTCACATTTTTTGTCTAAATACATTGTGTACGCAGCTAGTCATTCATATTTTGGCAGATCTTTTAATTTTTGCTATTGGGGTTGGGCATGACCTTTACATGCAAATGTTATACGGATTTCGTGGTTGATAGATTTTTACAATAGTCATTGCACTTTTTGTTCAGATTTTGTCCATATATTGTATCATGGTTGGGTATGACCTGCACATGTGGGACAGGACACGCAATTAAAATCAACTTACAGATGTCCCGAAATAGCATGCTGTCACTCGGTCTATAGTTGAGGTATGAGTGATGGCTCAAAACGATTTAAGTCTATAGTTTCATTTTTTCAGTTTTGTCAGATTCGATTTTTTTACCTTTTCAGAAAACAAGCGCTGTGGTGAAAAATTTTCTTGCGCCAAGTAAAATGTCCCTGTTTAAAACTCTCCACCAAGCATGAAAAAATACTAGATAATGTTCATATAATTGCTTTGGATTTTTATTGAAAATTTCTCAATTGTATACAGTTTTAAATCACCAATTGTTATGATCTGTTTTGTCACAGTGCAACCATATTTTTAGCTCACCTGGCCTAAAAGGCCATGTGAGCTTTTCTCATCACTTGGCGTCCGTCGTCGTCTGTCGTCTGTCGTCGTCTGTCGTCGTTAACAATTTTTCAAACATCTCCTCTGAAACTACTGAATGGATTTGGATAAAACTTAGCATGATTGTTCCTTAGGGTATCCTGCACAAAGTGTATGCTTCGATTTTTGATCCGTCGAAAAACATGGTCACTGTTACTAAAAATAGAACATAGGGGTCAAACAACAGTTTTTCGCAAATATTTCAAAAATCATTAGGTTATGGCAAATTCTGGCAGGATGAAAGTGATCAGCATGATGAGAGCTACCTGTGTGCTTATTTTCGTAAAAATCTGTCAACTGATGTTAGAGTTATTGCCCTTTTTTGACATTTTTGGCTTTTTTTATGTTATTATTTTAAAAATCTTCTCCTCTGAAACTACTGAATGGATTTGGATAAAACTTAGCATGATTGTTCCTTAGTGTATCCTGCACAAAGTTTATGCTTCGATTTTTGATCCGTCGAAAAACATGGCCACTGTTACTAAAATTAGAACATAGGAGTCAAACAACAGTTTATCGCAAATATCTCAAAAATCATTATGTTATGGCAAATTCTGGCAGGTTGAAAGTGTTCAGCATGATGAGAGCTACCTGTGTGCTTATTTTCGTGAAAATCTGTCAACTAAGGGCAATAGAGTTATTGCCCTTTTGTGACATTTTTGGCTTTTTTTTATGTTATTATTTCAAAAATCTTCTTCTCTGAAACTACTATTTAAAATCAAATGAAACTTGGTAAGATTGTTCCTTAGGGTATCCTGCAAAAAGTGAATGCTTGAATTTTTGATTGGTCGAAAAGCATGTCCGCCCTTACTAAAAATAGAACATAGGGCTCAAAATGCTGTTTTTTGCTTTTTTTTCCTGAATTATAGAATAAAATGAAGATGAAAGCTACTTTCAAGGCAAACATGGTATCCCGAGTTGAATGGTGATGATGAAAGTTTGTTTTACACTTGCTCGGATTTCAACAATATTTGGTTTTTAAAGTAAACATGGTATCCTTAGTGAATGGTGATGATGAGAATGTTGTATAACAATGATTAAACTTCATAATATGTGAGCTTTTAATATGCCATCACTTGGTGTCTGTCATCATCGTTGTTAACAAATTTTCAAACATCTTCTCCTCTGAAACTACTGGGGGGGATTTGGATGAAACTTAGCATGATTGTTCCTGCAATATTTCCTTTTCAAGTACAATAAAAAGCCTTAACCCACAATTTTTACATAACTTCTTTCAAACATTTTAAAAATGGAGACAACATATAGACCAAAAGATTTGTATTTGAAGATGAATTAAAGCTTGTATTTTGTATTGTGAATCATCAGATTGACCATGACTGTATCTTAATCAAGCGTAGGGAGAACTCATGCCCATTTCTTTCCAGAGGTTCTTGAAAGGCTTTTAAAGGTATTTTCAGCATTTTACGTGACCTTTAATACTCAGTTTAATTTACAACAAACATTAATATATTAATTTAGTTTATAGTGCATTGTTTGCCAGGTGAGCGATTCAGGTCTTGAGAGCCTCTTGTTATTTACGGACTTGTTTTGTGTCCATCAGGTCAAAGATTATTGCAGGTATTGATCCATTTTACCGATTTCACGGCTGATTGGTTTTTGTAATAGTGCTTCTTTTTGTATCGGTTGATTGAATATAACTGTGAACAACTTGTCATTTATCTTTTGGCAAATTTCATTGTATTTGGGAACATGTTTTCGCATGACCCGAACATGTAAATATTTTATCGATTTTACGATTGGCTGATTTTTGTAAGAATTATAACCTTTTTCATACCTGTAGACTGAATATCTATAGCTAATATCAGCAAGAAGTGATTCATGTTTAGGTGGATTTTGTTCATATTTGGTACGATGGTTTGGCCTGACCTAATAATACACATAATTGACCGAATGCATGGTTGATCGATTATTGTTAAGTTAATAACCATTTTCATACACATTGACGGACTATCTTATGTATGCAAATAGCCATCCAATTTTTGACAGATTTAGTTTTATGTACGAACCTATGCGAGAATTCACTTAAAGACCTTCTTGTCAGAAACTATAGAGCCAGTGGGTACAAACTCAGTGCATATTGTGACATTTTCACGATTGTAATAATGAATTCAGAGTTTTATTTTAACATTCTTTAGCTTTTTGATTTAGAAATCTATGTTCCTTTCAAGTGTCATAAAGTTTTGTCCATCTTTTTGTTTGTACATGTTTCTTGTGAGCACAACTCCTCCTAAACTATTTGAAATTTATACAGTGTTGGAAACAACCTGAAGTTGTGCAGGAAGAACTTTGATATTAGTTCAATGTATACAGAGGGAGATAAGTTCAACCTATTCATCGACACAGATTATCCTTTCATTACCTGCGTCATCAAACGGTCTAGTAGCCGCTCGACTCCGTCCGTCCGTCCGCCACGCTTAGGGGTATATACGTTGTGTAATCTGATACTCGGACTGTACTGAACAAATATTTTTAAAACTGCATAGTTTATATACATATGGAAGATGTGCATCTCTATTGTGGACAAATTTGACCTATTTTTACTATGAATTTTTACATGTTGAACTTAGCCATTTTTCAGCAATACATGCTATGAACGGTGCATACTTTGTGTAATCTGTAACTGCGACTGTATTGAACCAATATTTTTCAAACTTTGCAGAGTATTTTTTTTATATACACATTGAAGATGTGCACATCCTATTTTGGAGCAAATTTAACAAAATTTTACTATGAATTTTTTGCATGTTGAACTTAGCCATTTTTCAGCAATACATGCTGTGAACGGTGTATACTTTGTGTAATATAGCTGTAACTTCGACTTTATTTAACCAATTTTTTTCAAACTTTGTATAGTGTTTATATATATTATGTCCTCAAACTTTTCAGAAGTGTTGCGTGATTAAAGTCTTTCAGTATACTAAAGTGTTGAAGTTCAGGATTATAAGATGAAAAAGGGATATGGTGTATAAATTCATGACACAAAATCTCTGTAAGGTCCATATCCTGAAAAATCATGACCTGAATAATATAAGGTAAATGGAAGCATCTTTTTATATAAACGACATACATATTAGAGTAATAATAACTTTGTCCTGACAAATATATGACGGTGATGCAGGTCCAGACATGTGAACGGTCTTGTTTTGATTATTAAAAACAACATTCCAACCTCATTAGTAAACTAGGTGTAAAAACTTTATCATACCTTTAATTTTATAAATAGCAGAAGCTTCAAAGGGGCACCAACTACAATGGAACTCTGCTCTGGACCCACTGGGGACCTATACCGGCCTCTAATTATGTGTGTCACTAAATATTTAATCCTTGTTACAGACTTGCAGATACCCAACCAAGATAGTTTCCACAGCTAACGTTGATAGTGACGATTTTCTATTTACACTGATACAGGGTATGCTTGCTTGACTTGAAATGCATTGTATTTAAACTACCGCGACGTCGTTTTTCATAAATCGATTTTCATTAGGGGGAAATACACCAGCTACTCGAGTACAAAAAGAGGTTGTACACTTTCATAATGAGACGAATACACTCATAAATTGAAACATATAATCTTAACTGCTTGGAAAGATACCTGCTAAATACAGGACTTGCACATTCGAACTATTGGTCTTGATTTTGTTATTAAGAGCAGCGTTTTTTAATTAAACATGGCTCGTCTATTCAAAGCTGGAACATAATACAAAATGCACGTTTACATCGCTTTTATTGCTGTTGTAAGGTCTTCAGCAAATAGCTAATTTTTTATAAAAGCAATGGTTGCCTTTTGATAAAATTTGCCTGATTAAAATTGGCGAAAACTTTGGTAAATATTTCCTGATTTATGATATTGATTTGTAATAAACAGATAAAAGTTATTATGTCAAGTGCACTTTGATGACTGCTGGCAAAAATCTAAGACTGCAGTTCAATCCCTAGCCCAGTACTCTATTTAAACGTCAGTTACCATCCTTTAACCTATGTATGTACAATCTAATTTAAAGATCACAGAGAAAAAAAGAACGAAGTTAATTCCATGATAAATATTCTGGTTGCAATACCGGTGTTCTGTCTTTTTATATGTGTTTCTGTATTTGTGTGTTATAAAAAGGGCACAATTAGGAAAATTATAGGTAAGATTATTGTATGGATAATTTGTTTTCTAATTCAGGAAGTATATAATGATATTATATTTATAGTATAACTAATCTTGAATTTCGAATATCTACAAATCTACAACGAGTTACCGAACAACACAATGTGAATTTGATTTTTTTTGGGGTCACGAGTTTTTGTTTTTCGAATTCCAAGATTGGTTATTCTGTTTATTACATTGATGTATCGTGTACTTTATTTTTTGCCCGATCAGACCCGATAATTTCAAGTCGACGAAAATTTGGGAAAGAACCATACAAGTGGTTACAGGCATGAAGCACACAGGGTTAACATAGCAGAAAATTTAATAATTTGAAATTCGAAAAACATTGATCAATGTTGTTTGCAAATTTGCAAGTTTTATATATAAGCCAATTTTCGAGAATCTATTTGATGTTAGAAGAAACTAAGACTGATAAAAAACAGCCGAAAAAGTCGAATGTTAAACTGCCATTTCTCTGAAATACCTAAAATTCTCAATTACTACCAAATTTACTTCTGGTTTGTCAGCTCTTTTAGTTGTTGATTTTGTAGATGCTTGTGCCAATTTATTCATGTATATTGATAATTATACATGGATATTTGATCTTATAAGGAACAATTATGGTCAAATGCCGCAGTGGACATGTCTCAAAGTTCTCGTGTGTCGCATTGGACACAGTGTGTGTATCATAAGAGTTAAATTTACAGTTTTTTTTATCATTCATGTAACAATTAGTCTACAATGTAGGCCAAAAATATTAATGTAAATATAAACATATGAAAATACATGTACATATACTTATATCGTTTAATCTATAATTTGAAGATCTCTTTAGAGGACGTTGTCGCTACCATGAACCACCATTCCAATAGAATAAATCGATACATACTAGAGCAAGTTCGGCAAATAGTTACAATCGACATGGGGATTAGGAAAAAGAAAAAATTAGATGGGACCAGATCATGGAAAGATCGACCTGGACAGCCTCTCCAGTGTTATATAGAGCATTATAGACGATCCGCGCATCAAACTGCGTCTGTCTCTACTATAATAGAGACGGCTATATTTTGAAATATGATTTTTACATTTTAGTTATTATTTTGTCTTCCACATTGTGATGTAAGCCTGTCGATACCTCCCAAAACCAATCCAGCCCACATTGGATCCACCCAAAAGGCGTTCCGTCCCAAGTCAATCCGTCACCGTTCGACCCTGCTCACATTTTTATATACACATGTATGCAATTCCAAAGATGTAATAATATTATCATCCGTTAATTACTGAATGTGGGACGAATCTACCGTAATAAGGGAGTAAATCAACTGGGACGGACCGACAAGAAATCAGCCTGTCGCTGTCTTTCGCAGAAATTTTAGATTTCGTTTCATACTCGAGACGGGTCTTCCTAAAATCACAGAATGGCAACTCATCGTGAAATATCCAAATGTGATGAAATTATCTTTATTGTTGACTCATTTTAAAATCAAAGGTTCTTAAAACCCATGCATACAAGTAAATAATATGAAATACATTTACCATACAATATTATTGAAAGAACATTCGATATCACTCAATGATTATGACACATTTTCAAGCCATAGTATTAAACTTGGAAAATGATCTTAACTCGAAACACAGATAGATTAAATAAGATCTTTCAACCGTTTCTAACGGATACATGTGCAATAACAAAAACTTTGTAATTTTAAATTTTAACTCTTAAACAGGTTATCGGCACAAGAACTTCATTTCTTCTGTAAATTACCGTTTTCTGTGTGTGATCACGCACTGAAGACCGTGCAAGTGACGCCATCTTCAAATGTTTTTTTATCCAATCATATAGCGTCGTTGAATGAATAAAAAAATGTTTTGTTTACAATGGAAACACAGTCCACATCTTGATTTCGTCATTGGGGTTTTAAATGGTTTTAAATTCCAATTATTTTTTTTAATTTTCGCTCTTTCATAACATTTTAAGACTGACGTAAAGACAATTTCGTATTAAGTAAATCGTAGTAGATATCAGTCTACATAAAAGCTCACCTTGGTGTGTGTGTGTATTAAATTGATTGTTTATTTCGGGAAAAAATAGTTACATCACTCGAAGAAGAAATTTTTATGTCTTGTCACTCATTCCAATGCCCTAAACTCGTGAAAAAAACCCATAACATTTCCATGACTTTTGAAAGATCCAATGCCCTTCCATATCAGTGTATTAATATTTATACTTTCATTGCAGTGGGTGCTACATGTTTCTCCGAAGGTTTCACTGTGAATTGAAGAACAGCAAAACATTTCCGTTCCTATGCATATTTTGCAAGAATTAATTTAACACATCATTTATTTCATATTTATAAGAGTTAACTTTAAACTACTATTATAACTTAATATTTCATTATCTTTTTCAAACGTGTCGAGAAAAAAAGCTTCATATATATAACTTGAAATAGAGCAACACAATAAAATAGATGATACCTAATTGATTCTCTCTGATGTTAGAGTTCAAGAGTCTCTACCTTGCCCTATTGTCTCTTAAAGTGAATAGAAGAATACATAATACATTTGTTGTGAAGTTTGAATTTTGATCAACCAATTCATAATGGCTTGCATTAATGAAAATCAGAAGGAATCATGTTTCCAGCTTCAAATTGGTTCTTGAGTGAATGTTTAAGTGACGAAATTGGTTAAAAAATTAAAAACAAAATCACTGCTGAGCAGTGTCAAACAAATTTTATTCTGTAAACAAGGTACACATTTGTGAAAAGGAGTAGGGACACTTCCCTGCATTTGTTTCACTCAAAACCATTAATTTGTCATCTTAGTTATTTACCTTTTTTTATCGTAAACGATTGTACATTTTTGTTTAAAAATAATATTCGTTGATTTATATATGATTAACTTTTGACAAAGAGGATTGCTGCTGTCACAAAAGCTTCTTAACCAGGGTTTTTTTAGGGATAAGTTAATTTCATCACTTAGGAAATTTTACGGTCGCCATCACGAATTGATTGACCATTACAGTGTTCCAATATCTAAGATGATGTTGGACCCGTTCCCACTGTCGTAACCTTTAATGTGCCTCCAACGATTTGTGACTTAACTCGGATTGACTTTGTTGAACTTCACAACGGGTGCCGTATACGGAGCAGGAACTGATTACCCTTCCGGAGCACCTGGGTTCACTCCTGGTTTTTATAGGAGTTCGTGTTGTTCATTGTTTTTTAGTTTTCTGTGTTTATTTGTTGTGCTTGTGGTTGTTCATTTGTCTTCCCGGGTTTGTCTGTCCAATGGATTACGTTTTTTGATTGCTTCTTAAGTATATTTGTCCTTTTTATAACAACAAATTGTATATGCATATTCACTAACAAGTACAATGAGAGCACTATTCAAAATGATATAAAAAATGTAATAATCAGTTTTTGATTTGTACATGCATAATTTTGCCATCACTTGGCGTCCGTCGTCGTCGTCGTTAACAATTATACAAAACTCTTGTCCTCTGAAACTACTTGACTAATTAGAACCAAACTTGGTATGAATGTTCCTTGGGGTACCCTGCATAGAACTGAAGTGGGGATTTTTGATTCGTCGAAAAACATGGCCGCTGTTACTAAAAATAGAACATAGGGGTCAAACAACATTTTTTCGCAAATATCTCAAAAATCATTAGGTTACGGCAAATTCTGGCGGGTTGAAAGTGTTCAGCATGATGAGCTACCTGTGTACTGATTTTCGTGAAAATCTGTCAACTGGTGTTAGAGATATTGCCCTTTTTGACATTTTTTGCTTTTTTTATGTTATTATTTCAAAAATCTTCTCCTCTGAAACTACTTGACTAATTAGAACCAAACGTGGTATGAATGTTCCTTGGGGTAGAACTGATGTGAGGATTTTTGATTCGTCGAAAAACATGGCCGCTGTTACTAAAAATAGAACATAGGGGTCAAACGACAGTTTTTCGCAAGTATCTCAAAAATCATTAGGTTACGGCAAATTCTGGCAGGTTGAAAGTGTTCAGCATGATGAGAGCTACCTGTGTGTCGATTTTCGTGAAAATCTGTCAACTTATGTGAGAGTTATTGCCCTTTTTTGACATTTTTGGCTTTTTTTATGTTGTTTTTACAAAAATCTTCTCCTCTGAAACTACTGAATTGATTGGGATGAAACTTAGCATGATTGTTCCTTAGGGTATCCAGCAGAAAGTATATGCTTCGATTGTTGATGCGTCGAAAAACATGGCCACCGTTACTAAAAATAGAACATAGGGGTCAAACAACAGTTTTTCGCAAATATCTCAAAAATCATTAGGTTATGGCAAATTCTGGCAGGTTGAAAGTGTTCAGCATGATGAGAGCTACCTGTGTGCTTATTTTCGTGAAAATCTGTCAACTGATGTTAGAGTTATTGCCCTTTTTTTACATTTTTGGCTTTTTTTTATGTTATTATTTCAAAAATCGTCTTCTCTGAAACTACTTTTCAAAATCAAATGAAACTTGGTAAGATTGTTCCTTAGGGTATCCTGCAAAAAGTTAATGATTGGATTTTTGATTGGTCGAAAAACATGTCCGCCCTTACTAAAAATAGAACATAGGGGTCAAAATGCTGTTTTTTGCTATTTTTTCCTGAATTATAGAAAGAAAATGAAGATGAAAGCTACTTTCAAGGTAAAAATGGTTTTAATTAAAATTATATCGAAGATTTATATAAGCATTCTCTCGGAAGAGTTCGAAAAACAGCACTGGCGAATTGATTTTCTTAGAGTTATTTCCCTTGAACAGTTAAATGTGGCAAAATTGTATTAGCAGTCGGACCGCAAAGTCAATAATGGCGTCATTCTTATTAACAGAGTCACGTGACTTTTCATTTGAAAATGGTTCAATGTTTGTAACGTCAATCACCTGACTTTCTTTTTGTTTTCGCTATACATGACGTATGGTTTGAGTTGGATCTCGGGAATGGTATTATGCGGTTTCTGAGCATATTTTCTTTTCTGAAGCTAACGGTCGATCAAAACAGGAAATAGAAATAAGTTTCACGTATGCTTGTCAAATGATATAATAAATATGTGTCCACTAACATTAAACAACCCATATTTAGGAATAAATAATGTACGAGGGAAAAAGGGGTGGTCAGGCAGGTGCTTCCACTTACTACCATCAGTTTCTTGTGCAGGGGTTTCAGAAATTTTCTGTTGAATGGTAGAATGTGCGCAAATGAATTTAAAATTATTCTCCATAGAAATTAACAACTGAAAGCCTGGGGAGTAGCTGAAATACTGCTATAGGTCTATTTGAGTAATGACAAATGTTAGTTTTTTATTCAAACACAGGACTGAAGAATGTTTTTCACTTTACTTTTGAAAAAAAAAAATTACTTGCTCCAATTTCTACTTAAATAGTTAGTGCATTTTGCAATGTGGAAGCTATTAAATAATGGATTTTTATCTTTATCAGGACCTATAAATTGTGAGTTTTAGGTTAAAATGTAGCAAACTAAAAAAAAGCATTGGAAAAAAAAGAAAATTTCAATAAAATTTAAATTATTTTTATCCATTACTCAATTGTGAAAAACTGTAAAGATCTTACATGGACAGATTTATTTTTGCTAGCAAATCACATGAATCATATGCATATTATTTTCAACAAAAGGAAATTTTACATTTGTACATGAATTTATGTCTTCTCAATCATGTTTTTCATGAATTAATATTTATTGTATTAAGAATAATTAATATTGCTTTTTGTATATTTGAACTATTTCACCTCCTGTGGTGCCAAAATTGGTAAAAACAAATATACATGTGATTTCATAGACCAATTTCTCATGCTTATTATTGAAATATGCTGCCTTTCCAAGTAAAAAAGTAAATATCTGGACATGAAAATGAATTTAAAATCATGAAATAACAAACTAAAATCATATGTACATGTATAAGAAAACTTTAATATGGGTGTCTAACCCAAGATCCTGGATTTTGAAATTAAAGGAAAAGCAGAAAATTAGAAATTTTCAACAGAATTTATGTTAATAGTGAGTGCAGCGAGCGCTTTAGGAGCATATGCATTTTTTTACATATGGGTCATTTAGAAAATTCTTTGTTTAATGGGGGGCAGCCATTATGCAATCCGAAGTGAATTTATTTGTTAAAGCGAATATGGCCATATTTCGCTACATACTAAGGCTAGAAAAGTTTGCAGTTTCCAGTTCGTCCAATACCAATCGATCCCAAGTCGTAAGACCGGAGGTCATATGTGTATTCGTCACCAAATCTAAATAACTTTCCTGCTCATGTGTAGCTGTACCTTCATTTTACATACGTGCTGTGCTTGGCGCTTTCATATATAACTTGTCTTCTTGTAGTATTATATCATATGACTTGAGATTATTCCCTTCATATATAACTTGTATTCTTGTAGTATTATACCCTTTGATCTGAGGTCATTCCTTTCATTTATATCTTGTCTTTTCTAGTATTATACCCTATGACCATTTATATCTTGTCTTTTCTAGTATTATACCCTATGACCATTTATATCTTGTCTTTTCTAGTATTATACCCTATGACCTGAGGTCAGTCCCTTCATTTATAGTATTATATCATATGACCTGAGGTCATTCCCTTCATATATAATTGTTCTTGTAGTAATATTCCCTATGACCTGAGGTCATTCCCTTCATAAATAACTTGTCTTGTAGTAATATTCCATATGACTTGAAGTCATTTCCTTCATATATATATCTTGTCTTTTTGTAGTATTATACCCTATGACCTGAGATCATTCCCTTCTTATATAACTTGACTTCTTAATGTGTTATACCCTATGACCTGAGGTCATCCCCTTCATATATAACTTGTCTTGTAGTATTACATACAATGACCTCAGGTTATATCCTTTCATATATAACATCGTCTTGTAGTAATTTTTCTTATGACCAGAGATCATATCCTTTAATATATAACTTGTCCTTTATAGTATTATATTATCTCATAAACCGTTAAAACCCCACCCCTAAATCATATATTTTCTTATTCCACATGAGGAAAGGACATATACCTCGCTTCCCCGGGGTATATCACCACTCCCATCAAATTAATAATGTCCAAATATCTCATAAACTGTTAGAATTCCCACCCCTTAACCATATATTCTCTTATTCCCCATGGTTGTTAATATTATAAGAACTATATCTAAAACTGTATGATTCTACGGAAACATTTTCATCGCATTAACCTTTTCCCATTCATCAAGAACTTAAATGATGAAAAACTTTTAAATATATATATATATTCTTATTCCCCTGGTAAGACACACCAAATGACACATACCTCGCTTCCCCGGGGGGTTATCACCACTCCCATCAAATCAATAATGTTCAATTATCTCATAAACCCTTCAAATTCCCACCCCTAAATCATATATTTTTTTATTCCCCATGGAAAGATGCCCCATAGGAAATATACCTCGCTTCCCCGGGGTTATCACCACTCCCATCAAATTAATAATGTCAAAATATCTCATAAACCGTTAGAATCCCCACCCTTAAACCATATATTCTCTTATTCTCCATGGTAAGACACACCAAATGACATATACCTCGCTTCCCCAGGGGATTATCACCACTCTCATCAAATCAATAATTTTCAATTATCTCATAAACCGTTAAAATCCCCACACCTTAACCATATATTTTCTTATTCCCCGTAGTAAAAAGCACCGAATGAAGCATACCTTAATTCTTCATCGGATTTGATGAATTTTAAAAATGAATCCTCATAAGAAACCCAACGAAAATAAATACGGAATTTGTTTGTATCTTTCACCGGTTCCAAAATAAAAGGGTTAAAGGGGTCATTATAAGTTCATTAATGCGTAATCCATAACCTTACATTCTTATTGTATATTGAAATTTGCCTCGCAATTACGCAAATGATTGAAAATGAAAGAGAAACATCCTGTTGTTATTGACTACAATGAGTAAAAGGTCGACAAGGTCACTTACTAAGAGAAGAAATTTTGTTTCAGGGTGATATCTATCAAAAGATGACACCGATTTCGTTCTGCGATTATAGCGTAATTTTTTAAAACTGTAAACCCGTCCATCTCAAATTTAAATGTAAATACATGTATATTCTTGTTGTGTGCAATTTTATAAATATGATACTTGATGTTGGGAGGTCTTATCACGGCATGTAAGAAGTCTTTTTTATTATTTTATTTAATGAAACCGAATGCATTTTATTAAACCATACAATAAAATCAGTTCTCGTAAACGGTTCAGAAATATTGGGATATATCTCTGTCAATGCAGTATGTCCACAAGCAAAAGCTGATCAAGTGTGACATTGTATGACTGTAAAACTCGGGTCGCAAAAAAATACCCATATCTCGATTTTCAAGTAACCTCTCCATTAAGTATGCATACACGTTATAGGAACAATTTCCTCATTTCAGTCTCTGAAAAAACAAATAATTTATTGAATACAATGCCAGGCATTCGAGATATCGTTACTTCGTTTGGGAGACTTCGTAACTGTTCACTGTTCATTCATGGGGTTTTTGCATCGGAAATAAACACATTCTAAAACCAGTTGTTGGCATGATACGGGTTATGTTCTTCTCGTATAATTTATGATGCCATGATACAAAACTCCTAACTGGAGGAATTGTGGCTAATGTTCTATATGATAAAGACATAATCTTTCGATCGTTTAAATTGAGGCCTGGAGTTGGCAGGTCAGTGACTGCTTGTTGTCTTTGGTTAATTTATCTTGATCATTATCATTTCGCTTAGTTTCTTCTGTTACCTTTTTAGCTCAACTGGCCTAAAAGGCCATGTGAGCTATTGCTATCACTTGACGTCCATCGTCCGTCGCCCATCGTCGTCGTCGTAAACTTTCCTTTAAATATCTTCTCCTCTGAAACTTGTAGTTAGTATGGTTTACATGGTAGAGCGATAACAGGGTTTGTCAGTTCCGAATCACGATTATCTCTTAAATGTATGCTAATTGATTGATTTATTGTGGTTTTACGCCACTTATATGCACAGCTCGCGACCGTGGTGGCCATTTTTATTGCCGGAGAAAGGTGGAAAAACCAGAGAGAACCACCGACCTGTAACAACAAGAAACTAGCAATCATTGTCAAGAAAAATGACAAAAGATCTGGAAATCGACATTTGGCTGAAAATAGAAAGAATAATGATAATTATCAGATCTAGACAAATTACAAGTTCTTCCCGTTTGTGAATATAACAGATCTTACTAAAGCAAAGAAATAACTTCACATGTACCATCATATTTGTTTCACATAGGTAATGCTGGGTAAATTACATGGATGTGAATACATATCATATGATTACACGTTGTACAACTATTTATCCCCACCTTAGTAATTTATGAATTATAATTGATATAATAATACCAAAACCAACATTTGTTTCCGATAAACTACATTTTCCCACCCCTTAGGAGATGGAAATATGCAATTCTAAAATGCTCTGCTGCTTTTCCTTTGCAAATAAAGATGTTTAAAATTTTTCGATGTATTATGGGTTACACGCACCTGACGTCATAGTCAAATTTACACCCGATTCTTTTGAATCTAACCAGAGGAACTGTCAGAACGGGGAACTAGTACAATTGTTTGAACTTGTTCTAAAGTACAATAAAATCAATGAAAAGTAAGATTATTGTTATACAATTTATTGGGGTTTCTTCTTCCGATTTCGATTTCTCCCCCCTCCTCACACACACACACCCCGCAGAAGTTCCAAAATCAAAATGGCCGTCACATGAAATCCCTTGCAGTACCACTTCGTTTATCTAATTTCTTCTTTTTTAGCTCACCTGGCCCAACGGGCCAAGTGAGCTTTTCTCATCACTTGGCGTCCGTCGTCCGTCGTCCGTCGTCGTCCGGCGTCGTCGTTAACATTTTGAACTTCTTCTAGAGAACCACTGAATGGAATGAAACCAAACATGGCATGAATATTCCTTATGAGGTGCTGACCAAGTGTTGTTACTTTGTAGCCGATCCATAATCCAAGATGGCCGCCAGCGGGGGACTTAGTTTAACATAGAACCCTATGGGAAATGCATACAAATGACTTCTTTTAGTGACCCACTTAATGGAATGAAACCAAACATGGCATGAATATTCCTTATGAAGTGCTGACCAAGTGTTGTTACTTTGTAGCTGATCCATCATCCAAGATGGCCGCCAGCGGGGAACTTAGTTTAACATAGAACCCTATGGGAAATGCATACAAATGACTTCTTTTAGTGACCCACTTAATGGAATGAAACCAAACATGGCATGAATATTCCTTATGAAGTGCTGACCAAGTGTTGTTACTTTGTAGCTGATCCATCATCCAAGATGGCCGCCAGCGGGGAACTTAGTTTAACATAGGACCCTATGGGAAATGCATACAAATGACTTCTTTTAGAGAACCACTGAATGGAATGAAACTAAATCTGGCATGAATGTTCCTTATGAGGTGCTGACAAAGCGTTGTTACTTTGTAGCCGATCCATCATCAAAGATGGCCGCCAGCGGGGGACTAAGTTTAACATTGGACCCTATGGGAAATGCATACAAATGACTTCTTTTAGAGAACCACTGAATGGAATGTAACAAAACATAGCATGAATGTTCCTTATGAGGTGCTGACCAAGGGTTGTTACTTTGTTGCTGATCCATCATCCAAGATGTTTAGAAGTCTATCAGAAAATTGTAAAAAAAATTCTGAGTGGTCACAACTTGACCACATATTCAAAAATAATAATGATAAGATTTCTTCAGTAGCTATTGTAAGGCTACACTAAGATGACCTGTTTTTAATTTTAAATACTGTGTCAAATTTAACCAATCTTGGTCTCAATCATTATATAATTTTACATAATTTCCAAAATCACATTAGATACAGGTGAGCGACACAGGCTCTTGAGAGCCTCTAGTTTTCATGTTAGAATCGAAATAATTCGTAACGCTCGGAATAATATTTGGCTCAAATAGTGTTACCTATACCCAACGATTATATGAATGCAATGAATTATTTCTTAATCAAATGAATGTTTTGGTAGATAAATATTTATGGGTACTGTATTGTCAGATTACAACTTCCTAAGTCATTGCTTCGTAATTGGTCTTTTACCACAACACCTTCCTCCTTTTTCTTCTTGTTCTTATTCATTATCCTAATCAAGCGATATATCGTCCCATGTTAAATTTGTGTTTGCGTTTATCGGACCCGCACTGTTATTTATTACTGAATTGACGTTTCTGAATACTCTGGTGTTTTCGTAATCCCACGAAGTAAGCGCAGGCGATTGTTGTTGATCATCTTTGTCTATTTCAGCGCCTTTTTGGCTTGTGATCGTTAAACGTTGTATATCTTTGTTTACGTTATCCGTGACTACAGAATCATATGTATGCAAATCTGCATGAGTTCTTGGCTGAAGGGAATGATATGGATTTAGGTATTCAGTTGGACTATCAATGGTAATACTTCGAGAATCGTGTGAGTCACTACTGCTTGTTGACTGAAAATCACGAACTATTCCAACATTGGTGCTCCTATTAACATCTAAAATTTCATTTTCGTCAATTTCGTTATAGGTATGAGCACTTTCATTTGTTTCAGAGGTATTGTCTGTACCTAAGGCAGTTGTTTCATTTGCATCTCTAACAGTATGTGGCCTTCTCATATTTTCTGATCGACGGTTGTTTTTATATCTTTTAACCACGAAACCGCATACAAATAAGAGTAATACTGCAACAATTCCTATAGCTGATGATAACACATCTATTTGGAAGCCTTAAAAAGAAGTTTCTTTTGAAAGAAATATATACATGTATAAATTTACTGTTAAAAATGCATATGGTTTACTTTTCAAATAAATTATCCCTTCATATCATTTTCCACAAAATGATATCATATACTAGATAATTACTATTTATATTCTGGCAAAGCTATGCCAATTCGGGTTTTAAGGGATATAACCCCTCAAGAAATGCTAAATTTCAGAATCAAAAAGAAACATGGATATTGTATTTCCCTGAATCTGTAAATATTCCTTTGTATTCGATATTTCAGATAAGATTCTGATATATCTATTCTTAAATAAGTGTTCGATGTCCCATATTTTTTGTACGTAATTTTTGTACAAATATATTAAAGATGATTAATCATTTGATATGCATTTAATACTTAACTAGCGCTATCAGTGAACGATTTCTGTACGCTTATTTATTTAATAGTATTTATAGTCAAACCTAAAAACGTATATGCCACCTAATAAAAATATGATGGTTTTATGTAAACGCTTCCTCCATATACAATGTATATTATAGTGACCATAAATCGATAATATCAGTAGGTTTTCTCAGGTCGTGTTTGCCTAAATTTTAAATTATTTTATGATGAGTTTTGCAAAATCTCTCCCGAAAAAGTCAGCAATTTTGTTACCTTGTTACATGTATTTATTATTCACCCGAATGTTACCTTAAATAAGTAACAAATATATGTATATGTTTACCATACATGCAAAGAATAATCTGTACCAACGCAATTTTACACCTGAGACATACATGTTAAGCATATTACCTTTGTTGAAAGTCGATGCAAGATTATATCGACCTGAGAGACACATATCGACCGATGACAATATCTCTTGGTTGATACAACCTGTATCGAACTTTCAACAAAGGTTATATTTATTATATTATTAATTGGCGCCTTTAAGAGCAAATACATTAAAATATCATTGATATCTGAAACATTAAATAAATGAACACATGTTGAATGATCGGTTAAAATTGATTATTCAGAATTCAAGAAATCGAGTAATTGAAAATGTTTAACTTTATGGTCATACTCTGACAGTTTTATGTTAGAAAGGAACGGGAATTTTTTCAACTATTTTTAGAAAAGCGTACCATATGCAAATGTTTTAGAATGGATCAGGCATTTTTCTAACGAATCAAGTTAGCAGAAATTACTCAATTAATTATATAATGTTATATTCCGTATGAAAGAATGAAATATTTACCAATATTTGAAAAATCTAACCAAAAAATACTTTGATAAAAGATTACCTTCTTTGTATGTTGTATGATAAATTGTCTGGATTGTTTTGTTTAAATAGGTTTTTGTTGACTTTTCTAGTACACTGGAGAAATTTTCATCACTACTTGCAAACGGTTAAGAATGAATAAATAATTAATATTCATATTGATATTAAATATGTATTTTATTTTAAAGTCTTAGCAAAATTAGAACAAATATATATACAATATATATTATTTTTACCGCGCATTTCTCGCCTCGCGGCGAGTACAAATAAACTTTATATTTTCTGACAATGTACGTATATTGTTTTTGTCATGGAACACTAATTCTTATCTTTTTGAGCTAAAAAACATGAAAATGGAACAATTATAGCTGATTTGAAGAAGGACCATCTTTGTCGCGTAATCTAGAGAAACACGACGTCATAAGCACTGTGTACCAGAACGCAATGCTAAATATCGTTGAATGTGAGCACAAGGGTACCAGGAGACTATATTGGGCTACTGATCAAATATCGAAAAATAATACTGAGCAGGCTATATTGGTCACCTAAAGCGTAGTTGCAGGATAAATAATAGATACAGTTTTGTATGTATGTGATAATTTTTTCATAGTCTCAATACCGATTATAATGTATAGAACTACATATATTATGAAAGTTCACAGGCCAAAATCCATATTCAAGCCAAAAGTATGAGACTATAACAGAGCAAACAAATATTAGAACGAAAAAAAGAGGTTTCAATTCAAAGAAGAAGTGACATCTAATCTAGGTTTTGAGAAAAAAACTTTATATTGTCAAAATTAGAAGTTTATGTGATAGTAAACAACAAAATTGATAACAGGAAAGGTCAACAATGATATACCAATCAATCAAAGCAACTCAACTGACAGAAGTAAGTTTACTATTTGGAGAAAGCCCTCGTACTTATGACTTCCATTTTCGTTCCACTACTTTTACTGGTGAATATCATTTCCATTAAATATGTTAAACCTTAGCTTACATGTACGACAGCTGGAGACTTGAATAAATGACATTAATGAACCTCAAGAACACACTCCTATATTAATATATAATATTCGAAAGTAAAATTATATAGTTTATATTTAGCCCGGTCGTAAAAACATATGATTTCGCGAACTAGATCCTCCCAGGAGCCTTTATCGATCACCTGGAAATCATTTGCACAATAAATTGATTGACTATGTCCATCTTGAATGGCAGTCTGGAACATTGCTGCCAAGTTCCAATTGGCTAAATGGTTTTCCCACATTGTTCACTGGTTTCAAGCAAGAACATCTTCCAGTGAATTTTTCCTGAAGGTCCTATGCTAAAATATCTTTGGCTCTAATGGCCATCTTGGACGGCGGGCTGGGTAATCAGATATAATTCTGAAAGAGGACAAAGCAAGGACAATTAACAAAGTTTTGTTCCAACTGGCCCAGTGGTTTCAGAAAGATCAAATTCCCTATCGGGTCCTATTTTAAACTATGCTCGGCTCTGGCGGCCATCTTGGATTGCAGGCGGGGTCATCGGATATAATTCTGAAAGAGGACCACCTAAGGACAATCGCTGCCAAGTTTTCTGAAAGAAAACCACCTTAGGACCATTGTTGTCAAGTATTGTTCTAATTGGCCGGGTGGTTTCAGACAAGAATCAAAGAACTTGGAAGTAAATTTCCCATAGGGTCCTACGTTAAACTATGTTCGGCTTTGGTGGCCATCTTGGCGGCGGGGTCATCAGATACAATTCTGGAAGAGGACCACATAAGGACCATTAACCAAGTTTTGTTCCAAATATCTTTAAGTAAATTTCCCATAGGGTCCTATTTTAAACGATGTTTGGCTCTTTTGGCCATCTTTGATGGCGGGCGGGTTCAACGGATACAATACTGAAAGAGGACCTAGGGACCATTGCTGTCAAGTCTATCCAATTATTATTATTGGGTACAATGTAGTGCACATTCACAGAAATATTTTCTTACATTTTTTTATTATGTTACTGTTTCCTGTGCATGTTGCGCAGCTGTGTCTCATACAAGAATGTTTAATTCATTTTTATAGTATTTTTGGTGGGTAAACAAAACTGGTGTTGTTCTGACATTTTCATGAGAAGAGGACCCTTGGTGCCAAAAGTGCTTACACTTGATCCATTTTGGGAATAGTTTTGATTGGAACTATCTTACAAATTCAACCCATTTATTCATTCAAGTAAAAATCTCCAATACACATAGAAAGTAACTGGCCTTAATTTCTGTATTACATGTATACTGTATTTTTTTTAACAGCCAATAACAAAATAGGAACAATACAACCCAACAGGAACCTGATATAAATCTACAAATGTTCAACTTTAGATAATTTGAAAAATTGACTAAAACTAGATATGAGTAGCATTATCCTACTGCCTTGAATTCAGGCAAAATTAGTACAAATTTCGCCTCCATGCCATAAAACATTGCCTTTTCCAGTCTATAGTTTAAAATCGATAACAAGAAAAATAAATGGAAATGGTGAGCTGTCAAAAGGGGCGTAAAACGACTAAAATGTATGAAATACACAAGTCGAAAAAGAATAAGCATTACTAATTAAAAACTAAGATTCAAGTGCAATTAATAAGTATGAATTTAGAATAAAAGTAAGGTTTAGAAATTAATGCAATTTATACGAAATACGAAACCAAATATAAAATGGTACAAAACAACAACAAACTAAAAAGTTAAAAATACTCAACGTTTCGACCAATATGGTCTTGATCACGAGTATGTAAAAAATAAAAAGGTGTTGACCCTTTGAAACCCAGAGCAAGACTGAGTCCGTACATAAAATGTAAACAGAAACAAAAAATTATTTGAAGTGGGTGTCATCAGTAAAAAGTACTTCATAGAAAATACATAAATGGCAAGGGAGATAGTAAAACTATATAGTAAAAATAAGTAAAATAATATATTTGACGTTGTGATGTATAGAAAAGTTACCTTATATAAGATAACTCTACCGCAAACAGTTAGTTTGCATACTTAGTAAATGAATTGAAATTAAGAATTTTTTACATTAATTCCACGGGGTCGGAGTGTCCCCAGGCTAAAAATTATTTTCTGCTCAAGGCGTTGTCTGTATTGTCTTCCTCCTTTAACTGTCCTTAAAACGGTTACGCGGACGTCTGACGAGCTGTGACCAGGCAATCGAAAGTGATTGCCAACTGGACAATCAGTTCCATTCTTTATAGAATGCAAGTGTTCTGCAAAGCGGTCACCAAGGCGACGACATGTCTCTCCGATATAAACCTTATCACAATTCGTACAGACGATTGCGTAAACCAAATCATTATCGGTACAGACATACCCTTTTTGAATTATGTATTTGTTGTCAGGGCCCAATATCTCTTTAGTTTCCATGGTGTAGGGGTATGTCACACATATGGACCTTTTACATGGCCTGGTTCCCCGGTAGTCAGTTTCTTCTGAGGAAATGTTCGACTTGATCGAACTACTGACTAAGTGGTTTTTTAGACTTTTCCCCTTTCGGTAAGCAGTGATGGGAACAGCCTCAAAAATTTCGCACATCAACGGATCTTTCATCACTATGTTGTTAAAATTGTTCATTAGGATGTTACGGATGGCGATATTATGGGGATGGTAAGTAATGACCAGTGTAACACGTTTGTTGTTAGATTTCCGACCAGACTTTAAGGCGTTGGGTCTGGTCACATTAGAAACATATTCAAATGACGTGTCAGTGACCGTTTGGGGATAACCTCTCCTTCGGAAGAAGGTGGACATCTTGTCACACTGCTGTCTGAAATCCTCTTCATTGCTGCAGATGCGTCTAAGTCTAAGAAACTGAGATTTAGGGATGACATCTTTGCAAGACTTAGGATGACAAGAGGAATAGGTCAGGTAGCAGTATGCGTCGAAAGGTTTATAAAAGACCGACGATTCGATGCTGCTGTCAACCAATTTACATGTCAAGTCAAGGAATGACAATTCTGTTTCACTAACAGAGAATGTGTATTTAATTGATGGATGGTAAGACGAAATGAAATTGATGAAAGACTGGAGTTCCTCGTCGGAGTCATCAGACACTCCGAAGACATCATCTATATACCTTTTAAATAGACGAGGAATGGGTCCATCAAATTCCGTAAACATCTTTTCCTCCAAACTGTCTGAATTGGTACTCAAACTCAACACATTCCAATTCAATGGAAATTACTTCTCACAGACGGGAGGGGTGGCAATGGGTACAAAAATGGGACCGACTTTTGCTTGTATGTTTGTTGGCTATCTGGAGGAAAAGATGTTTACGGAATTTGATGGACCCATTCCCGCTCTTCCGAAATATTGGGAGTATTACAGCTTTAGGAAGGACAAGAATTAATTACGACTTGGAAACACTGGTTGTTGCTAATTAATTTAATGAAATATTCGAGATCTTAATGAAAAACTTATTGCATTTTTAGAAAAGACATAATAGTATAATGATTACCTTCTTTGTATGTTGTATGATAAATTGTCTCACTTGTTTTATTTAAATAAGTTACTGTTGACGTTTCTGTTACACCAGGGCAATTTTTACCACTATCTGTAAAACATTTAGAACAAATAATGAATTGAGCAATCATAATACTTCTAATTGGTATAAATATGTAGTCTGTTTGAGAGAATAGTAAACACCCTGCCAGTGCGTTGTTCGGTCGCTTTTCTTGATCAATATGACGATGAACTAATTATCACACTATTATATGGAGCCCCGCAGGGAAAACGACAAGAAAAAAAAATTATATCGTTATCTCAACTTATGATATCGTTAGTACGATTTATGACATCTTTATCTCGATTTATTAGACGTTATCTCGATTAATTATATCGTTATATCAATTTATTATATCGTTATCTCGATTTATTATTATCGTTATCTAGATTTATGATATCGTTATTTCGATGTAATATTGTTAGTTAAATACATGTCTACTACCAATCCAAATACATGCCCTATTAAGTTGTTTAGGTTTTAAGAACCAAGGCATATTGTTAACAGCTCCCCCCTAGCCTTTTATTCATTAAGAAGACATGAAATTGTGTTGCCGCCAATCACATATTACTATTAAATTTCAAAAGAAGATGAATGGGGTACGACACCGGTCGTCTCTTTCCATGAAAATGTCTTGCATTTATTTCGTTTAAAAGAATGTTTCAATATAATACGAAAGATAAATCCAAGATTCACATCCCACTAGTATTTACATCAAAATATAACCCGACTCTTCGACAATTAGGAAGGGCAATTAAGAAGCATTGGTATTATATCCATAATGATGAACCGATCCCAGAATGATGAACAGATGAATAGAATCCTCAATAGACCGCCCGAGTTTCTAAAATATGCAAAATACATTTATCCAAAAGCGCTACATTTTAAAAAATTGTTCCAATATATCAACTTACACGCCAACCATTTTGAAAATAGTGGCCATCTTTGATCTTTCAAAATGATCATCTATAGAAGATGAACATTTCTACGCTAAAATTAAATCTGTCAAGAATTGTTTTCTATTTTTTAAGAATTTTAAAAAATTTGATAGCGGCCGTTTCAAAAATGGCGGCCATCGTGGATTTTTTAGTATGACGAGGCACTACCTCAGATGGTTCCCTATTTTTGTTACAAGTTTGGTTTCAATAGATTGAGCCGTTTTCGAGAACACTCTGCAAAAAAAAAAAAACCTACTGAAGAAAGAAGAATAATAATAACTAGTTATAATGAGTCCTCGACTACGCCGATCGCATGGCAAAAGAACAAACCATAATATGCATCATCAACGTCTTTCCTCTGTTAACCTTAAAGATCTACACACTATATTTAAAAATATTGGGCAACATGGTTTATTCATCAGATTTTGCTCCATTCCTACTTCTCAATTACATAAGATTTATCAGAAATGTGCTTTTGCTTCATTCTTTAATCCATCTTATGAATGTTCAAAAATTAGTTATTCGTTTTGGCAATACTGTGTATCGACAGGTCATTGGGATTCCTATGGGTACAAATAGTATTGCCGACTTATTTTTATATTGTTATGAACAGTCTTTCATGAAAAAACTCCTTAAGGGTAAAATACAGAATCAAGATAAATTAATTGACATTTAGAACGATAATTGCAGGTATCTTGATGATGTACTTACTGTTGATAAATCCTAGTTTCTTAAATATGCAAAAGACATTTATCCAAAAAGAGCTATATTTGAACAAACCTAATAAGAATAGTAAATGCTGTTCCTTTTTAGATCTTACTATACATATAGAAAATGGAGAGATAAGTACAAAAATTTATGACAAATGGGACTATTCTAATTTTCCAATTACTAGCTTCCCCTTTCTTAATCTTATATAGTGTACATATCACACTTCTGGGTTAGAAGATTAACGAACGAAACCATACGATTACTAAAAACATTTATTACAGGGTTGTAGATTTCACAAGCTGCTTAATGCTTTTAAAAAGTTTTATAATAGACATGATAGATATCAACATCTTTCATCTAAATATTGAGCTTCAAGAAAAGCACTTATCACAAACGAATTTTCGCATCCTAGTTTTTACTGTAATATCGTGAATAAATGCAGGAGTCTCGCTAGTAACCCACAGAAACTCGGTAGTTACCTAAGATTTTTTCACAGTAAGTTGTACAAATATGAAATTATGTGTAATTCTGTAAAAAATGCTCTTTCTCCCAATGGCTTGAAGACTTAAAATTCATAATAACCTCTCACAAATACTGCCGATTTCTATTAAACTCTATGACTCTATACCATTAACCCTTTATGGAAGTGTTATTTCAAATTTTTTCGTTCAGTAGAGCGAAGTATGCGACCTGCAGCTATGAGAGCCTTAGCTAATTTTACTGTTAAACTCTCCACTTCAATTTTCATTTCTAGCAAGCGGTCACCTTGTTGGTAATCATACTGTATTGGTTTTTATAGTGTGTTTTATACACCAGAGTGTCATAATAGAAAAAGGGGGAGGTTTGGGTACCCATTAAACCGGATTTACCCCACCACCATTCAGTTTCTGTACCAAGTTAGACTATCCCAACTCTCTGTTCTGTTCATGTTTGTGTCTTGTACACTTTTATTTTTTGTCCGGCGTTTTGTCAGTTGGGTTGCTTTGATTGTTGACTTTTCCTGTTATCCATTTTGTTGTTTGTTTATAAAAATATAAAAGATTATCTCACAGTAGATACACTTAAATAAATTATCTATATAGAAGTAAAATTATTTTAAACGAAATAATTGCAAGACACTTTCATGACTTTTTTATGGAAAGAGAGCATCAGTGACGTACCCCATTCCTCTTATATTTAAAATATAATAGTTATGTTATTTGCGGAAACAGATTTTTATGTCTTCTTTATAGATGAGGATATGTCTTAAAGCCTAAACCGAAACACTGAACAACTATGACTCGACTATTTCTGTTTGAATTATAAATTACAAATGATACACATGGTAATTAGGTCTTTCCACTTTCCGTGGAAAGACCTTTTGCTTTTGTTCTGATTATTTTTTTTTCTTCTGCCGGAGTTATTTCCATTTAAACGACTTTCACTTTTGGTGTATCATACAAATTGTTATTTAGAGTCCAGATATCAAGACGAAACTTTGTATTTAGGGTTCATGACCGCTAAATAGTAAAATGAGGTCAAGGTCAAAGGTTAAGATCACGTTCTAAATTTTGACTTTGGCTTGTTATCGCTTCTCCTCTTAAACGGTAAAAGATAGCTGATAAAATGTAATGGAGAAAATGTAAGGACGTTCAGACCTAGGTTTATTTCATTTGCATAAAAGTTGTATGACGTCATTTTATAGACGTAATTGCCCTAAAACTTTTAAATTTTCGGTTTTTCGTTTATTTCTCAAAAATGGTACATGATAAAGGCATGGGGCCTTTTGTTTTGTCATCAAGGATTGATAACCTTCAAATTGGAATCAAGGTCAAAGGTTAAGATCAAAGTTTTATTATTTGACATTTGCTTGTTATCACTACTTCTAGTCTAATTGTCCCTAGAACGTTCAAACTTAAGGTTTTTCGTTTATAACTTGACGATGGTACATAATAATGGCATAGGGTTTTCTGCAATGACCTCAGCGACCAATGACCTTGAAATAGGTCACAAGGTCAAAAGTCAAGGTCATGATCTAGATTACGTAGTTTGCATTTTTTCACACTTTATAAGGGTTTTTTCAGATTTTTAAAGCAACTAAAGTTATTGAAAGCGTGAAATTTAGGCACTACTTTTGATGACGTCATCTCTGGGAACGTTGCTATTTCTAGCAACGTGTTTAGACGTTTTGAATATATGGGAATGTTAATTAATGTGACAATGTTACAACCCATGAAAACGTCTAGAATTGTCAATTTCTAAGGTCATATTGATGACGTTTTTGATGTTTATAGTGCAAAACAGTATAATTCATCACAAACATTTAGTTAACCAGAAATAAACATTTTTCTTAGTTATTCAAACTAGCAGTCCATATATTTTTTTAACAATTGTGAAATTACCTATCATATCAAACCAGAAGTGACATTTGTAATACGGGAAGTAGCATAATACCTCCCTTATTTCAATCAAAAGTACATAGAACCATATATTTGTGCAATCGCTGAGAGCTTAGCTATGCTCTAAAACCAACAATTATATTTTTAACCTCATTTTTTTTCAACATATTTGCAATTGAGGTGGAAAGACCTTCAATTGTTCTCTGAACAATTGGTTTTTATTAACTTAGAAATTATTTGCTAATGGTGAACCTAATTGGGTATTTGTTTGGATTGGAAGTGGACAGGTATTTAACTAACAATATGCATCGAAATAACAATATAACAAGACGCTTCCAGGAGTCTGTATCGCTCACCTGGACTCTGTCCATCTTGACTGGCAGCCTGAAAGTTGCTGTCAAGTTCCAATTGGCTCACTGGTTTCTAAACAAGAAGAGCATTCATTGAACTTTCCCATTAGGTCCTATGTTAAACTAAGTTCATTTCTGGCAGCCATCTTGGATGATGGACAAGACAATCGGATATACGCCTGAAAGAGGACCAACTAAGGACCATTCCCGCCAAGTTTTGTTCCAATTGGTCAAGTGTTTTCAGACGAGAAGATCTTTAAGTAAATTTCCCATAGGGTCCTATGTTAAACTATGTTCGACTCTGGCGGCTATCCTGGAGTCATCGGATATAATTCTGAAAGAAAAGAACCTAAGGACCATTGCCGCCCAGTTTTGTTCAAATTGGCCAAGTGGTTTCGGACAAACAGATTTTTTAGTAAATTTCCCATAGGGTCCTATGTTAAACTAAGTTCGTGTCCCATGGGGGCTCCGTACTATTAGGTGGATTTAATGACGTTACATCAGAAATTGATATTGACGTTTGGGCTTATATGATGGTGTAGATTGGACGTCGCACTAAAAGCTGGGGCATTAACTTTCCAAAAGTATATCTGGACAAAACAATGTAATCGATTAACTCACGATTTCCTTGTTTTACACCAATCTGATATGTTTCGTTTGAAATAATATGTAACATGTTTGCAGATCTCCTTTATTAGGAGGAACTAAAGTTATTCATTCATCTGTTTATTTAAGTCCCTATACCGTTAATTATATAAAGAAATAACGTGAAAGTTCATTCGTCAGGAAAAATAAAAATCCAAGGTAAACTAATGCGACTATAGTTATAGTAACAGATGTGACAAATAACATAACGAGAGAAGGAAAAGAATTAAAAAACAAAGCAAAATAAATATATTTAGAATTAAAAACCAATTGTTCAGAGAGAAATTGAAGGTCTTTCCATTTCAATTGCAGATTTGTTGATAAAAAAAATGAGGTTGAAAATGTAATTGTTGGTTTTAGAGCATAGCTAAGCTTTCAGCGATTGCAAAAATGTATGGTTCTATGTACTTTTGATTGAAATAAGGGAGGTATTATGCTACTTCCCGTATTACAAACATCACTTCGGCTTTGATATGATAGGTAATTTCACAATTGTTAAAAAAATATATGGACTGCTAGTTTGAATAACTAAGAAAAATGTTTATTTCTGGTTAACTAAATGTTTGTGATGAATTATACTGTTTTGCACTATAAACATCAAAAACGTCAATAATGTGACCTTATAAATGACTATTCTAGACGTTTTCATGGGTTGTAACATTGTCACGTTAATTAACATTCCAATATATTCAAAGCGTCTAAAAACGTCTACAGAAATAATAACGTTTCCAGAAATGACGTCATTAAAAGTAGTGCCTGAATTTCACGCTTTCAATAACTTTAATTGCTTTAAAAATCTGAAAAAAACCTTATAAAGTATGAAATGCAAAATACGTAATATAGGTCATGACCTTGACCTTTTACCTTGTGACCTTTTTCAAGGTCATTGTTCGCTGAGGTCATTGCAGAAGACCCCATGCCATTATTATGTACCATCGTCAAGTTATAAACAAAAAACATTAAGTTTGAATGTTCTAGGCGCAATTACTCCCAAAAGATGACGTCATACAACTTAAACTCAAATGTAACAAAGTTGTGCATCAATGTCCTAAACATTTCCACCATTACATTTCCTTGGCTATCCACAACCATTTCAGAGGAGTAGTGATAACAAGCAAATGTCAAATAATAGAACTTGACCGTGACCTTTGACCTTGATGCAAATTTGAAAGTTATCAATCCTTGATGTTAAAACAAAAGACGCCATGCCTTTATCATGTACCATTGTTGAGAATTAAACGAAAAACCGAAAAATTAAATGTTTTAGGGGCAATTACACCTATAAAATGACATGATACAACTTTTATGCAAATGTAACAAAGCTAGGTCTCAACGTCCTAAACATTTTCTCTATTACATTTTATCAGCTATCTTTTACCGTTTCAGAGGAGAAGCGATAACAAGCAAAAGTCAAAATTTAGAACTTGACCTTGACCTTTGACCTTGATGCCAATTTGAAGGTTATCAATCCTTGATGTCAGAACAAAAGACCCCATGCCTTTATCATGAACCATTGTTGAGAAATAAACGAAAACCCAAAAATTTAAACGTTCTGGGGCAATTACGCCTATAAAATTACGTCATACAACTTTTATTCAAATGTAACAAAGCTAGGTCACAACGTCCTTAACATTTTCTCCATTACATTTATCAGTTTTTTTCCGTTTCAGAGGAGAAGCGATAACAAGCAAAAGTCAAAATTTAGAACTTGACCTTGACCTTTGACCTTGATGCCATTTTGAAGGTTATCAATCCTTGATGTAGAACAAAAGACCCCATGCCTTTATCATGTACCATTGTTGAGAAATAAACGAAAAACAAAAATTTAAACGTTCTAGGGGAATTACGCCTATAAAATGACGTCATACAACTTTTATGCAAATGTAACAAAGCTAGGTCTTAATGTCCTTAACATTTTGTCCATTATATTTTATTAGCTATCTTTTACCGTTTCAGAGGATAAGCAATAACAAGCAACAGTCCTTTGCCTTGACCTTTGACGTTGACATCATTTTATTTGGTATTGGTCATGGAACCTAAATACAAAGTTTCATGTTGATAGCTCAACTCTAAATAACAATTTGTATGATACACCAAAAGTGAAAGTCGTTTGAAGGGAAATAACTCCTATGAAATGTCAGATCCTTCCGACCAAACGGAACAAAGTTGCGCACAGTACGAAATCGTAATCACTGTACGATATCATGGGCCAAAAATCCTTTCGATATGTCAAGTAACAAAAAAACATCTCAGACAGCTCAGACGGCAGAAGAAAAAAATAATAATAATCAGAACAAAAGCAAAAAGTCTTTCCACGGAAAGTGGAAAGACGTAAAAATTAAAAACCAATTAGGTCTTCCTACCTCGATTGCAGATTTTTTGATAATAAAAATGAGGTTTAAAATGTAATTGTTGCTTTTAGAGCATAGCTAAGCTTTCAGCGATTGCAAAAATATATGGTTCTATTTACTTTTGATTGAAATAAGGGAGGTGTTATGCTACTTCCCGTATTACAAATCACTTCTGCTTTGATATGATAGGTAATTTCACAATTGTTAAAAAAATATATGGACTGCTAGTTTGAATAACTAAGAAAAATGTTTATTTCTGGTTAACTAAATGTTTGTGATGAATTATACTGTTTTGCACTATAAACATCAAAAACGTCATTAATGTGACCTTATAAATTGACTATTCTAGACGTTTTCATGGGCTGTAACATTGTCACGTTAATTAACATTCCAATATATTCAAAACGTCTTAAAACGTCTACAGAAATAATAACGTTGCCAGAAATGACGTCATCAAAAGTAGTGCCTGAATTTCACGCTTTCAATAACTTTAATTGCTTTAAAAATCTGAAAAAAACCTTATAAAGTATGAAATGCAAAATACTTAATATAGGTCATGACCTTGACCTTTTACCTTGTGACCTATTTCAAAGTCATTGGTCGCTGAGGTCATTGCAGAAGACCCCATGCCATTATTATGTATCATCGTCAAGTTATAAACGAGAAACCTTAAGTTTGAACGTTCTAGGCGCAATTACTCCCAAAAGATGACGTCATACAAACATTTCCACCATTAAATTTCCTTGGCTATCCACAACCATTTCAGAGGAGTTGTGATAACAAGCAAATGTCAAATAATAGAACTTGACCTTGACATTTTACCTTGATGCCAATGTAAAGGTTATCAATCCTTGATGTTAAAACAAAAGACCCCATGCCTTTATCATGTACCATTGTTGAGAATTAAACGAAAAACCGAAAAATTAAATGTTTTAGGGGTAATTACGCCTATAAGATGACGTCATGCAACTTTTATGCAAATGTAACAAAGCTAGGTTTCAACGTCCTAAACAATTTCTCTATTACATTTTATCAGCTATCATTTACCGTTTCAGAGGAGGAGCGATAAAAAACAAAAGTCAAAATTTAGAACTTGACCTTGACCTTTGACATTGATGCCAATTTGAAGGTTATCAATCCTTGATGTCAAAACAAAAGACCCCATGCCTTTATCATGTACCATTGTTGAGAAATAAACGAAAAACCGAAAATTTAAACGTTCTGGCGGCAATTACGCCTATAAAATGACGTCATACAACTTTTATGCAAATGTAACAAAGCTCGGTCTCAAGGTCCTTAACATTTTCTCCATTACATATTATCAGCTATCTTTTATCGTTTCAGAGGAGAAGCCATAACAAGCAAAAGTCAAAATTAGAATTTGACCTTGACCTTTGACCTTGACCTCATTTTACTTGTTACGGGTCATGGAACCTAAATACAAAGTTTCATGTTGATATCCCAACTCTAAATAACAATTTGTATGATACACCAAAAGTGAAAGTCGTTTGAAGGGAAATAACTCCGATGAAATGTCATCAAATCATTTCCGACCAATGGAACAAAGTTGCGCACAGATACACTGAAGACATTGCAAAAGATTTTAGGTCGATATCTTTTACGGTTACAGAGAAATAAAGATAACAAGAAAAGGAGGGGGGAGATAACTCCTATAAAAAAGTGTTCGGTTACACAGGGTCAATGGTGAAATCGTAATCACTGTACGATATCATGGGCCAAAAATCCTTCCGATATGTCAAGTAACAAAAAAACATCTCAGACGGCAGAAGAAAAATAAAATTAATAAAAATAATCAGAACAAAAGCAAAAGGTCTTTCCACGGAAAGTGGAAAGACCTAATAATCAGATTAAAATGAAAAGATCTTTCTACGGAAAGTGGAAATACCTAAAAAAAATAATAATAAAAAAAAAAAATAATAATCAGAACAAAAGCAAAAGGTCTTTCCACGTAAAGTGGAAAGACCTAATAATCAGAACAGAAGCAAAAGGTCTTTCTACGGAAAGTGGAAATACCTAAAAAAAAAATAATAAAAAAAAATAATAATCAGAACAAAAGCAAAAGGTCTTTCCGAGGAAAGTGGAAAGACCTAATTAGATAACAAGTATCAATGCGAAGTAGGGTTTTTATATTTTTAACAGTTGGGAGCATGCATAGCGAGGAGGCTCTGGTCACTTGACAATTTGGAAACTGTTAACTTCGATAAGTTTTTTAAGCTTTCTCTTTTAATTTATTGTAACAACAAAAGTTAAATGTATATCAAGCTTTTCTTAACAAATTTTAAGAACATTTTTTTAAGTTAACTTTTGGAAAGATCACGTTGTAATGACTAAAGAAAATTGATTAAAGTACAGCCGAATTAAAAAAAAAGTTAAAGTTAACTTATTTCCAATAAATAAAATCTTTAAGAATACATGACTGTATATTCTCATACAATATCTATTATTGGATTGCCAATCGTTCGAGTCCCTGGTATGATTTTTGAAAGAGGATAGCCTACAGACTATTTCTGGCGTGTTTGGTTCTAGTTTGTGATTCATGTTTAATCTATAAATAGTTTTATGTTTAAAATTACATTCAACTATGATGAATTTATAGTTTGGATTAAAAACTTAGGATCAAAAGCAATTTTTTCCATACTACTATAGCCTTCGAGTTAAGAATAAGAAGGGGTGAACTTGGTTGATCTGAAGGTTTTCTAAAGAGACGCTCACTTGTTGAGTTCAGTAAAATGTCATGTTAATTGATAGAGAAACTACAAAACTACCACAAATGGTAGAGGTCAGTTTTTATCCGGCAAACTGATTTTCGATAACGACCAATTTCGTGATGATGACCGTAGAGTGTTTGAGGTGACGACCGCTGTCCTTGAAAAACCACATCCCTGTTTGAGTCGCTTTTATGTCAGCAGCAGCTAAATGGTTTGCAGGAAATCTCTATAATGACCACAAGCCTTTGAGTGGCGAATTATTTTAAAAATGAAAACACAAGACTCCGGTCCTTCTAGAATTCTGCTACTGATTAGTGGGAATTTAACAATTGGGAAAGTGAAATGATCACGTTTGTCGGAGAGCTTCCTTTGCAAGGTACAAGTAGAGATAAGAAGTTGACTTTCCATAAGTACATTGTAGTATCCATTATATCAGGATGGATGTACTTGTAGGGATTGTTGGTTAATGTCCAGTATTATCACATGCATATAGTAATCATTATAAAAAATGTTAATGTATATGAATATCAAGCCGGCTTTGCACTAAATTGACACATCAATCTGGATTTTATTAACGTCTAGCTGCAAAGGTAAATTTCACCTCAACATAATATTCTGACATTGAGCCGACCGGTCTTTGTTCTTACTCCAAAATGCCGTGTGTTTTACGGGCAATTAACAATTTTAAAGTCCTTGGTTTGACCCGAAACATAATATATATACATTGTACAGCGAAGATTTAAACTAAAGGTTTCAGTTAGTTTTTATCTTTAATTTTTCAGTAGCCTTTAATTCCTAGAAAGATAATAAAAGATATTTTCGAAAACCAGTATCCAAAAATAGAAAAAAAACTTATTGCTCATGAAAAGATGTTATACAATCATTCTGGGAAGAAATTGATTCAATAAATCAAAGGATAAATGTAAGCAAAGTTTAGGTGACAAGCTTAAATCTAACCTATATAGGTCCAAAGTTTTGAAAATCGAAATTCTAAAACTTTACATATGGTGTATAACAATACTGCAAAGAGATTATATGCATACATTGCAGAATTAAAGAGGAGGTTAGGTTCATTCTTAAATCCATAATTTTCGAAATTCGTCCTCTGACGGCCGCAAGATTTGAAAATCTAAATTTTAAAGAATATAGTGTAAAAGAATACTGAAAAAATGGCATGAATACAGTATTGGCCTGGCTAAGGTTAAACACGAGGCTGGCAAAAGCTGGCGTCAATAGCTAGATAGTGTGCAATTGCTGACAACGATAGCTAGCTAGTGTTCAATTTAACGGCCCATTTCGAACGCTCGAGAGCTTGTTTGAAATCCAAAAGCTTTACATGCACTGAACACTGGCTAGCTCTCTTTGAAAACTACCTAGCTATCATTGAATGCTTAAAAGCTTTTATGATAAGTTTAAGATACAATATCTAAACACATTTAGCTGAATTAATAGGTCAATTCTTTATTTATTAAATGTTTCAACACAAATGTATGAGATAATAAAAACTAGAGGCTCTGAGGGTTGAGCTTGTATCACTCACCTGCCATGAAAGTCACTTCTCCCTATGCATGTATTTCCCATAGGGTCTTATGTTAACCTAAGTCCTCTGCTGAAGGCCATTTTGAATTAGGGATAGGCACCTGAGTAACAACACTTGGTGAGCACCTTAAGAGGAACATTCAGACCATGTTTGGTTTCAAGCAATTCTGCGGTTCTGTAGATTTTTGTTATATGTCATAGACACTTTCTGTTTGGCTCTACTTGGCCAAGCAGTTTAAGAGAATTTGTTTTTCAGAATTGCCCATGGCGGCCATGATGTCGCCTGATCTGGACAAAATGGGGAAACTTTGTAAAAAAACTCCAACAGATCTTCATGTCAAGTCTCGTTCCTTTTGGCCAAGCGGTTTCAAAGAAGATTAACAACCGATGAACGACAAAAACTGCCCATGACGGCCATGTTTGTTGCTTGATCAGGACGAGATGAGGAAACTTTGTATATAACCTCCCAATTAGATGCTTTATGTCAATTTTCGTTCCATTTGGCCAAGCCATTTCAGAGAAGACGATTTTTTTTTTATATCAGCCAATCAGAAACAAGAACTGCTAATGGTTACCATATATTTATTTCGATTGGGATGAAATAAAAATATTTTGTAAAGATCCTCCCATAGATGCTTTCTGTTAAGTTTGGTTCCATTTGGCCAAGCAGTTCCAGGGGAAAATATTTTTTTAAACAATTGCCCAAGGCAGCCATGTTTGTTGTCCGATCGGGACGAAATGAGCAATCTTTATAAAGGACTTTAAATAGATGTTTTCTGCCAAATTTAATTCCTTTTGGCATAGTGGTTTCAGAGGAGAAGATTAAAATGTGAAAAGTTAAACGAGGAGAGACGACGGACGCCAAGTGATGACAAAAGCTCACATGGCCTTTGGCCAGGTGAGCTAAAAATAATTCGAAAAGATAAGAGTGAAAACAATAATTCGAAAAGATGGAATATTGCACAATTATACCACATCTAAGCTGTTATAAAATACAAATGTAATGATTTAAAATTTGTATTAGTCCTCAAACGGCTTTGTATAGAATAGACCGGAACCGTGGAACTAGGATGGATGGATGAATTGTTGTTTAACGTCCAGTGGTAGCCATATCAGGACGACGTGGAAGTAGGTCTGTACTTAAACAGAGTGAAAATAGAATTTTGGGACGGTATGGAAATAATAAATAAATGGGTATTCTATATGAAACATTGAAAACTCGGTATATAAGAGACATGTATTAAAATCATAGGCTTTTAAATTCAAATAAAATTTTAAAATACATCACCTGAAATTTGTACATAGAAATAAATAATTCTAAGTCTTTTAAGATCTGTTATCTGACAACTATAATTTGCTTCATCAGATATTGTTACATCTAGAATCAGCAGAATGAATTCTCCGTCTGAATGATCCCTTATAATCGCAATCTTTTCTTTAAATGCTGGATCAATGTTTATCCCGTCGAAAATAATACGATTATTCTTCGTCCATTGAACACTTTGACTGCGCGATTCTTTTGCAGCTTTATGAGGACATATCAATGTTTTGTTTTGTCCAAAATGTGCACATTCTTGTTTTGATGTTTCCTCCCATATCAACTCTGCATAAAGCACTATAAAATAATAATACGTACATGAAGTAATTTAATTTAAAAAGATAGTATAATAAAACCTAGCGAATCCTTAGCACTTACCTGGCAAAAGTTCATTCTGACATATTTTAAACAATATTTACATGTAAATAAGAAATATATGTAATTCAACAGTTCGGTACAGGTTACATTTAATTCAGTAGAAATAGAGAAGATTGTTAAATATTTTCCTTATTTAAGTAAATTTTCTACTTTTAATTACAAATGTACATGATTCAATTGGAGCCATATATTGCATGGTCCAGACCAGAAAGTGTTTCTGGATCCTGGACGATGCATTACCATCGTTTTCTTTTGTTCTGGATTGGTCCACAAGTTTACGACTGTTTGAATCCATGATATTGAGTCCTATACTTTTCAGCTCAGTTTTAAGCATGTTTTTATTTGAAACCTGGTTTTTTTCAAATTCCTTTCACCCCCCTCCCCCCTTCTCTCAACTGATAACTCTATGGAAGATCTGTATTTCATCAAATATACATTTCTTTCCTCGCGAAACCTGACTTTCCTCGGGTGAAAAAATCTTCATATTTCACTAATGCAAGAGAAATTAATGATTTATTCCACTAACTCGAGTTTAATCCTGAGCATTTCGAATAACTCGGATATGATGGTGAAACATGAATCTAAGAGAGAAACACTATGTTTTGTTCAATATCACGTGGGAGAGTCTCAACCAATAAAATACGTACATAGCTATGAATTAATATATTTTGTGGAATTATACAAAATCTGTTTATTTATACAATGTATCATAATATAGGATACATGTAAATTCCCTTGGGTACTAACAGTCCACCAGCAACAGCGTCTAAGTTATATATCGTATAAATATATATATATATATATATATATATATATATATATATATGGTACTTACAACATGCACATAGTAATATGTATACCAAAATCATGCTTCAGACTCCATCAACAAATATTTCCTCCTTTGATATTCTATTTCCTTTCACTTTTAAAATGATTATTGTTGTATTGTTCAATCGTTATTTATCAGAGCTTTTTTTCATAAACAGCATAGTATTAATTACAATGTTAATTTTTTTTCATTGTACAGATTCAACTGTGATAAGTATACATTTAATAGGCCAATGTCAGCTTCGCCATAAATAGTAAAAAAAAGCGACACATCCGATTAAAACCAAATTTGGACATATAAAAAATATTAAGAGTGGTTTTGGAATATCTCCATCAACTGATTATATCCAAATGGAAATCTATATGTATATACATGTAGTCTGAAACACGAAAATAATAACGGCGTCTTAACGAAGTCTATTGGAAAATCTGATCTGGACATAACGTGGGTGGATAGTCACACATTACTAAGAGGCGAATTATATTCGTGATGTCTTGGTCAAAGTTTCACAGTTTAAATGAGCACATTTAGACCCTGCAACGCGTATCACGTTTTACAACAGACATTTTCAGATGATCGCTTTTGATGTATTTTGTAAGAGGAAAATTTAGGTACATTTGTACCCATAAAACCGGTTATACTACGCCGGATTGTCTGTTGTCCTTTGTTTGTCATTTCTGTTCTTGTATACAGATATGTTAGTTTTGTCTGAAGTTCTGTTGATTGGATTGTGTCAATTGTTGGGATGTTATTGTTGATTTTTACTTTTAAAAATGTATCAGATTGTTGTTTATTGAAATAAAAAAGATCACAGACATATACAGTTCTGTTTCAAACATGAACATAGACATGTATAGTATACCCTGCAATGTAACCCTGTGTATATCTGACATTGAAAAGTCCTTTGCATACATTTATAAAACATAAGAACAAGTTCAGTTTCTGTTAGGTCCCACAGGAGCCAAAATGATCCATATATCTCAAGGTTAGACTTCAAACAATGATGTTCTAGTTTGAAATCAAAATGAAAAACAAAAAATACCACACATTCATTTTCCGATCACTCATTGGTTTGCACATTTTTCTTTCAATGAGGAAAAGGTAGCTGTTTTAGAATGTGTTGAAGATGAATTGAAAAGACTACAAGCAGATGCTGTTCTGCATTGTGTTTTACCCATGAAGTACTCAAATTTGTCAGGAAATTTAAAACAAATCAAAGTGACTTCTTGTGTCTTAGTTCCATTGATTCGTTTGGTATCAAATTCAAATATGAACAGATATTCACAAAACTTGGCATTTGAACTTAAAATACCTTACTCTTTTCACATGCCAAGTTTTGTAGAAAACAAACAATGTTTTGCTCTCTATTAGGCCTAAGTCCACAATTAGCGCACACTTTTCGTTGTCCACACCTTAATTTGAAGATGTGTAAACTTGAACCGTCATCATCTTCTCGTGCTCCATTCATAATTTGGCCATAGCTGGTTTTAAGGAAACATATTTTTAAAGCTATTTCCCTATTGAAGCCCATTTTAAACTTTGAACCTCTAGTGCTCGGTCCCCATGCATGGACATGCATTTGTATGAACTTGAATTGTCATGTCCTACTGATGCCTTATGCAAAATATGACTGCCTTGCCTTTTCTCGTTTTAAATAAGGCGAACTTTAAAGCTTTTCCCCAGCTGATGCCTAATGTTAAACTTTGGACCCCAGTGCTCGGGTCTTTTGGATCCCTGTACCTGTATTTGTATAAACTCAAATCTTCATGCCCTACTGATGTTTCATGCAAAATATAACTGAAAATATTTGTTAGCGGGATTTTATATTTTTAGCAATGGGGGTCGTCTTGGTTGGTTCCCGGGGTCATCGGATACAATTCTTAAAGTGGACCCCCGAGGACCATTCTACCATAGGTTGGCCCAAATTGGCACAGTGGTTTCAGATGAATAGATTTATATTTACTTTTAGCCGAATTTTCTATTTTTAGCAATGACGGCCATCTAGATTGGCTGGCGAGGTAATCGGATATAATTCTGAAAGGGGACTACACCATCCACCGTTTGGTTTCAGAAGAGAAGACTAAAATGCGAAATATTTACTAAGTACAAACGTCGACGACGACGACGGACGCCCAGTGTTAGCAAAAGCTCAACTGACCCTTTGTCCATCGAAACAAAATACATTTGGCAGTTAACCAGAGGCTCCAAGGAGATGCACGGCTCACCTGAAACATTTTTCCTGAGGACCATTCCACCAAAGTTTTGTTGCAACTGGCTCAAGAGTTTCATTTAAGAATATATTAAAGTGAATTTCCCATGGGGTCTTATGTTGAACTAAATACGACAGGGGCGTTCATATTGGTTGATGGTTCGAAATACAAGATATGATATTAAAAGAGAACCATCCAAGGACCATTCCACCAAAGTGTGGATACCATTGGCACAGTAGTTTCAGAAAAGAAGATTAAAAAAAAATCGCATCCCCTTTTCAATGTTTAGAGGCATTCGTGGTTGGCGGATGGGGTATGCCAGACACAATTTTAGATGGGTACCGTTCATGGACCATTCTACCAAAGTTTGGTCCAAATTGACCAAATGGTTTCAGAGGAGAAGATTTATTTTTGTAATTGTGGAAGGACGAACTACGTTATGGCAACAGGATCATGTGTATGAAGGCCCATTCGGGTCACAATACAATTGTTGACACGTTCGCTAGAGAAACGCGTTGCTCTTTGTTCGCGTACCCTATAACATTGCGTTGCTGTTGGTTGACGGACCCTAGAGCAACGCGTACCAGTTAGTTCGCGTACCCTAGAGCAACCGGTAACAGTTAGTTCACGTATCATAGAGTAACGCGTACCACAGTATTCGCGTACGCTAGAGCAACGCATTGATTCTTAATACTCTTTCACTCTTGTGAAAGTGTATCATACGAAAACATGTCAACCTATTACGGATTAATAGAATTATCTGCATCAGGAACCGTTAATTTGATGCTTAATTGGCCAATGAAATTGAGATGTCAGCAGGTCCCCAAACGCATATACAAACAAAGACACACACACACACACACACCATTGCACATACAAATTTGCTCCTAGACTTGAAGTCTGAGGTCAATAAAACCTAGGTATTTAAAATTCATAATGGCCCTGCAATGCTGTATCATAGAATACACAGTGCAATATATCATATGTCTTGTTATATAATGATAACCTTGAAAGAACTGATGACAGCTTTGCATCATTAATTTGGTCTGAATACAATATTTCTCTGACAGAGGCACTCAATTTTCGTTTGATATCACTCAGAAATTGCGTCGTGTTTTGTCCTCCATTTGAAATTGTGAAGTAAGGGCACATTTTACTGGTTAGAACATATTTTAGAATTCCTAGTGTTCATTACAAATGTAAGGGATATCGTTTATACCGTCAACAACTTCAAACGTGCAACAGTTGCAACGCGTTACTCTAGGGTACGCGAACCAACAGCAACGCGTTGCTCTAAGGTACACAAACTAACTGTTACGCTTTGCTCTAGGGTACGTGAACTCACTGTTACGCGTTGGTCAAGGGTACGCAAACCAAAAGCAATGCGTTGCTATAGGGCATGCGAACAAACAACAACGCGTTTCTCTAGCTAACGTGTCAACGAATGTCCCTTCATACATGGGAGGTAGAAACCTTAATTACTATACATGTACGCTTTAATATATTAGTCGTTACAATAATATGCATGTAGACTTCGATACTCATACTACCATTATATCATACAAGTTATAATTGCATCGATAGAATCGTTTACTTATAGCAATGTATAGAATGGAAGATCTTCATTTTTCACTGAACAACTAATCATGGTATCGATGTAATCGGTTGCTTACAAACTTAAATCGGTATAAAAATGTACTTGACTTTCAACCATACAATAATGGCATCGATATGACCCTTTACTCATAAACTTATACCAAAATCTAAATTTATTTAGATCCTGTAACGTACACATTCTCTGTTAAACAATGTACTTCATTGGACATTGTGGAATAAGGTGAAATCAAAACTAAATAAATGTACAAATACTCAGAATTCTTATCAACTATGCGCGAATAACCAGTCTATTCGAGTAGAAGTTAAAACATTGCCTTTTATAATAATTACTTAACTGACAGAAAAATTTATATGCAAGGTTTCATTAAATTACGATCAATTATATCATGAAATTTCATCAATAAAACGGGTCGAATTTCTTATCGTGCCACAACATGTAAGAATGTACGATTCATGTGTTGACTTTCAAGGGGAATGAAACCTACCCAGACCACACGCGAACTGTCCGACCGTAGGCATATTTTAGAAAATATGTAGTTATGTTGGATAATACGCCTACGGTCCAAATACGTTTTATAGTCTGGAACATACATGTGATTGAATATATATATAGTTATCCTCGAGGATAATGCACATAAATAAGCACATCAGGTCATCCAGATACAGAAATCACACTTTCTTATTCTCTTATTTATAGAAAGACAACAAAAATGACCTTTAAATGCCGACAGATCCTTCTTTTTATAGCAAACAAAAAGACACTGAACAGACAGTCCTTCCTGTAAGTGGTGCTGATGAATAAGTAAGAGTAATCATTTGGATGCAGAGGTCACCAAGGGATGGTGCCAAAAGAACTGTCATATTCAGTAAATTGTGGGGAAGGGGGAATATGAATTATTTAATAATTGAATGCATTTTTGTAGCTTCATCCGTGTGTAAAAGCATTGACCATAGCACATTTTGTATGAAGGGAAGCGTTTCATATGCAAAAAAATTCCTTCGGTCATCACTTTTACATGTATATGAAGCTACAAAAAGATGCATTCAGTTTTTATAATTACATATATAGGTTCTTTAATCCTTTAATCCGATAGCAAGAATTAATACAAACAGTAATAATCAAATCGAGCAAAATCGATTCAGATGTCAAACTTCATGCACGTGCTCGTGCACTTTTACATAAACATAAAAAAACATGTTTAATTACTTGTCACGATACTTTTGCTGAGAAATATGAAATTACGTCAAAAAGTGATTATATACAACTAATTGTCTTTTTTTTAAATATGTCTTGTGTCACTCATAGAAGAACGACAATACTCGTTCCGTTGAGACACTCCAGTTGAAGATTGCAGTAATGTATTAACGAATGCATGTACTAGTTTAGTTTATTTTTTAATACATTTGCAAAAAGAATTTATATAAATATTTGTGTTATAACTTTGATTTACTCTCACAAGATACAACAGTCACGTAGCTTACCAAGTACTAACTTACATGTAAACATAAAGTAATAACTTCTTACTATGTTCAAAGTACCACGTTAATCAAATTTTCACATTTTTGAATATTCTGTTATAAAACTCTAAATCATTTGTATAAGTTGCTTAAAATGAGCGAAAAAAAAGAATTGTAAGAAAAGAAAGCTAATTCCGTATGGATGCAAAAAAAGAGAAAAAATCATAGACAAAGACAGACAAAAACAATGGATTGTTCAATGATAAAACATCATCAATATAACGGAAGCTTACATTTAAGGATTGGACCAGTTTTCTGTCTATTTTTGAGAAGCCCATAGAAAAAGTCAGCTTCATAGGAGTATAGAAACAGATCGGCAATGAGAGGGGCAAACTTAGTGCCCTTTGGAATGCCGATTGTTTGTTGAAACAAACGTCTTACTACAAACATATCAGTCTTTCGTCCTTTTGTTTGTGGTCTTTAGCGTAAAATTTTGTGGAGTTTAGCGGAACTTGTTACTGTAAACTTTAACGGTGTTTTTTATGGACTTTAGAGGGCGTCATTTTGTGGACTTTAGCGGCGTTGTGGACTTTAGCGGAAATTTGTTGTGGACATAAGTTGAATTGTGGACTTAATGGTGAAAATTGACACAGTGGTTTAAGAGGGTAAAATGAAAATATAAAATTTAATGCACGTTGCCAATGCCTTCGGTCCAGATGGCTAATAGGTGAATGAAAATACAGAATAATAAGAATAAAATAAAATAAATAGGAAAAAAATATCAGCAGAATTTTCTGGATTAGATTCCAATTGACAAGTACAAAATGTACCGACTTTTCCTAAAGTTCTATTCTCTAAATAAAATAAAAATGAATAATTATTAATCTACAAGAAATTTGATAACATATTAACATATAAATTGAGTTTTATAAAATAATTTATAATAATTTATTATAAAACTAATATACTCGTTTTTTCATTTAATTCTTTTACTCTTTTTTTATGTATTCTTCTGACTTTTCAAACAAGCTGACAAAGGTTCAAAATGTTTTGCCAATTTGACCGCTGGTTAGCTACATGTAATGTTGTCAGCAGTTTGAAAACTGGGCATGCCGAAGTGCCGCTAAACCTTTGATTCTGGCACTGTCTAATACATGTATGTGCCTGATGCGCATGAATATAACTGTATTTGGAACATAAAATTCAATTTAACAACACAACATAGCGATGAAATTGATCACTCCACAATGGTTAAGCCTGAATATAGGTAAGATACTTATTAATAGATTTTAGTTAGGTAATTCAAACAATTAAGAATTTATGTTTTGTTATATAACAATCAACACTGAAAAAAGTTTAAAATCATATTTTCTACTTTATTTTCATTATTTTTTGTTTTCGGTTTTTATTTTTATCATCCAAAAAAAGTATCGGGCTTCATTTTGTATATCCTTGGCCCATAATATTGTTTTTCATTAGTTCTTTTAGTGACATGTTACACATTTCTCATCTAGAAATAATGTAAATATTATATAATTTTATTGCAAACAATAAGTCTTAATATAAGTAACATAAACGTTTTAACACTGTAGTTTTAAAAGCATACAAAATGGTCTTGACAAGACATAACATAAGCTTGTAGATATGTTTTCAGTAAATCATTTATTAATACTGTTTTTTTTTTTAACAAATGATGATGCTGATCCAGAGTAATTTTGAGAACCTTAGCTAGTTTCACATTAAAAAAGCTCATTTTTTAACCTGCTATATATATATACTGCCTAACCAATTCTAGAAATAGTGGTCACCTTTTTGGTAATTGTACAATGTTGGCTTTTAAAGTGTGTTTTATACACCAGAGGGTAAGTATATCGTTAAGGGGAGGTTTAGGTACCCATAAAACCTACAAACCTACCGTTGCTCACTCGTGTCTGTAACCAGTAAGCCTTTCCGGACTCTCTGTTGGTTCTATATTTGTATTTTATGTCCTTTTGTGTAGTTTTCCTAAATGTGTTTTGATTGCATGGGGTTAATTGATTGTTATTTGAATTTCACCTTTCCTGTTATCCGGTTAGTAAATTTCCCCCTATAACTGGGTTTGTACACAAATGAGTACTTCATTCGGTTTTTTTAATACATCATCAAATTCATCGATGTACACAAACCAGTCTTTTTGTGGTGCAATGATGTATTGATTCGGCAATATGACAATGTTATCACACTGCAGCAAACGATGCAGCACAAGTATTTGATAAAGTTAATGAATTATTAACGCTGTACATGCATGTAGATAAATCTTGAATAAAACCATATACAAATATTTCAACATATGTTCAAAACAGACATATTTATTTACGAATTAATAAACGTCATAATAGCAAACACAATTATTATACAAACATGAGAATAAAATGGCGTGTTACGCAGTTTTCAACAGAAAAGACTGCGTTTGTCAGCAATTTTAATAAACATATATACTTATTGGATTGTCAAACAATAACTCTTTCTATCCATTTATTTTGCCCTCTGTCGTGCTCTTGTTGATTATTTACACTACGGATATCATTGTCTGAAATAATAAAATATCATTTAAATAAATATATCTAATGTTTTATCATGTTTACTCTATTGATTAAATGTATCGTTAAAGGCTTTGACAAGATCAACCGCGGAATGTTCACTCTATCGACTAGGATACTAGAATATAAATTGTGTTTCGTCTATGGCGAATGTCTATAATCACGATTAAATTGAAGGAGAATCTGTTTCTCCTATTATTTTCAACAAAAACCTAAAAAAAATGCCGTTTCTACGCATTTTGTTTACATGAACGCCATTTCGGAACTTCTCTAGTTTATCTTTCCAATAAACTTTAAAAAATCGGAGGGCATTCCCATGCAGAAATTTAATCACCGAGAAGTGGTTAAAAATATTATGTATTTTTATCCCACCGCTTAAACACGTCAAGAATAGGAGAAAAAGATACATTACAGACATACATGTATTCCTGTGTTCTGCAGTAGATAGTCTACGAAAGGTTATTTGGTTCAAAATTTATGGCGAAGAAAAAATAATTACCAATCGTGGCAAAGATTTATCAACCCGTGGCCACAATTAACTAACTCTCTGCCACAATTTTTAAGTCATGGCCATACTTCCTCGTGGACACGATTTACTTGTTCTTGTTTGTGATAACAGTGTCCAAGATTTCAAAAATCGCCATTCGTTCTGTTAATGTTCTAAAATGTTTTTATGTATATATGACGATCGATGATTAGGTTTTTTAACGTTTGCCTTATAAATACAGTAAAGATATGTTTGTAAAGTTTAACGTTTAATTTTATGTAATGAATATACATTTGTAAATAACGGTGTATCTATTTTTTGTAATTTTACGAACCTGCCCATTAACTGAATGTCTGGTGGCATGTCTGTACCTGTTACCAGGATTATGACTCCTTACGTTCTGTCTTCTCTGTCTTGTTTGGACTCTCTTACCTTTACACAGGCGCCATAGAATGACAAATTTTCTTTTATCAAAATGTTAAATGGCGATACACTTAACTTTAGGGACGAGATCAAAAGTTTAATGTAGGATGAAAAACTTAATTCAAATAGTTTGGGATGGGGTGGGGGTGGGGGTAAAAATTGCTGCAAGTTTTGTTATCCGACATCGATTTATAGATTGAAAAATTCGGATTCAAGTTCGGCCCTAACATATGTTTGGGCTTTTAAAGCAAATAAAAGCCATCAAATCGTATGGTGAAAGCAAATTTTTGGGCGAGAGTATTGGGGCGAAATCAATCATAGCATCTGCGTCGTTCAAACACTTTATCGATTGTGAATTTTGAATGATATGTATAAAATTATAATTTAACAGTGCCCATTTTGATGCATACTAAAAATACACATCACTTTTTTTCAATATTTTTTAAAAGTGATGTCCAAGTCAATATACAGAACAAACATACGTTGTTGAGGAAAAACAGGACCCATGATACATAAAGTATTCTCTCAAAGCATATGCCCGTATTGGTCAATCAATTTTTCCCAAATTAAGTTAAGGGTGGGGAGGGGGGTCAGTGAAAAAACTATGTGAATTAAGTTTTTTATCCTACATTGGACTTTTGATCTCGTCCCTTAAGAGGTGTATCTTTCATTGTACATAGAAAAAAATGAGAAACTAAAAATCTATTTAATAAAACTTAGGTTGAACATGAAAAAATCATATTGTTCAGGTGTTGTTTAGGCTTTTCTGCGTCAATTACACCGTTGGCAGTAACCCACATTTTATAATAATACATCTTTCCACCCCTTCACATTAATATCAATTTAAAGAAAATTCATCGTAATAATAGATAATTCCTGAAACTATCTGATCATACTGGTACGTCCCATTACAGTTTTATAATTTAATTATGATTATTAAAAGTTTTTAGAAGAAAAAAAATACTACTGCCCTATATATGTAACGCGTACCGTTATTAAACTGTATTTTTGATGAAATAGTAAATTTTTGTTCAATATTTTGGGTCGTCCAATTATTCCGAAAGGTAATTACTCTCGTTCTTCATTATTATTAGTTTGATAGAAATACTCATCTACATATTTCATCAGGACTTAACGTTCATATTAGCTATTGCATCTTTACTCTCTGTTCGTAGTGCTTAAGATATTTTAAGATATAGACCTAGGCTATGATTTCCCACAAACCTATTAATTAAAAAACACATTGTTTCGTACTTTTCTGATCTAACTATTTGTCGTAAATTTAATGTCGGTGTGGTGATCTTGGACTAATAGACCCAGGAATAATATTTGACGGAATGAGTGATAGGTCAATGAGGACGTGTCCGATCCTTACCACATTCAAAATAGCTTGGTTTGACTTATAAACCCCAAATTAATATCGAAAAGCCTTAATGTTCAAATCAGGTTATACGTATTATATATAACCTGTTCAAAAGATGAACAGAATTCTTATAGATGAAACCTTATTAAAATGTTATTGTAAATATGTATAATAATATAAAGTCTTGTATTGAAAATGATAGAAAGAAATCCCAATAATTTGATATTTCGACAGGGGAAAAATTTATCCCTTTTTTATTTGCAATTTTCTTAAATAATCTTGAAACTTTTATGTTAGATAAAAAGAAAGTTGGGTTAGAGAACATAAAACCAAAATAATGGTGTTTTCAACAAGTCGAACTCCCGAAGGCACCCAGTTTATATTTAATGGAGCAAATATAGTGGTTGTAAATGTTTTCAACTATTTAGGTGTAACCTTCACAAAAAATTGAAAATTTGCCTTGACGAAGAGCAAAAAAATTGAAAAAGCTACAAAGGCCATGTATGAAATCATTAGATGAGGTAAAAGACAGAATCTATCAATTGAATGCCTGTTGGATTTATTTGATAAAATTGTTAAACCAATGCCACTTTACGGCTGTAAAATCTGGGGACTTGGAAACAATTACTCTACTGAGAAAGTGCATTTAATATTTTGTAAACTTATTCACCTAAAACAAAGTACTCCAAATGTTATGGTATATGGTGAACTTGGTCGTTACTCATTATATTTAGATATACAAAATAAAGTTATATCCTTTTGGACAAAATTAGTTACTGGAAAAGAATCTTACAAATTATCATATAGCCGATTTATTAATGAAAACGATGTTGCCCCATTGATTAAATTTGTTAAAAACCTATTAAATAATTGTGGCATGTCTAATATCTGGATCTTTCAAAACCACAATTTAAACCGCGACTGGGTAATCGCTGCTGTAAAACTATCAGTTTTTACAAGAATGGAACAATGAAGTTGAAAACTCCCCGAAAACACTAAATTATAAGCTGTTTAAATACAAATTTGAATTTGAACATTACCTAAATATTTTAGATTACAAAGATATTTTTACTCTCTGTAAATTTAGAACGACAAATACACAATTAAAATTACCCATACATGCCATAGAAACAGGAAGATGGTTAAATATTCCTAGGGAAAATAGATTATGCAAATTCTGTCAAGACGATGTAATTGGAGACGAGTTCCATTATATCATGAAATGCACATTCTTTAATAAAGAGAGAAACTTACATATCAGGAAACACTTGCTTTTAAGAATAAATATACTAAAATTTCAGGAACTTATGTGTTGTAAAAATCAATCTGTCTTAAGAAAATTATGCCACTTCATGAGGATAACAAACAACTCTGTATTTTCTCCTGGGTGACAAAATATTCCCACGTCCATACCCCCTCCTTTATATATAACATATATGTAAATATTGTAAATATACATGGATGTCTTCTCTATAACATTGTACTGACTTCGTTTGTGAGAATAAAGATTGTTAGTTCGCCAAAATTTTATTGTTTTCAGTCATCTGAAATAATGTCGTAAGCTTATTCAATAATCTGCAAGGTTAATTAGCATTTTAAATTTTTTTAGCGTTAACATTCTTCGACACCGATCGTGGTGCATATATGCACTTTCCAACAACTTGTGTAAAATCGTCGGTAGAAATGTTGAAATACAAAGGTGTTCTGCCAAGATACAATTTGCATAAATAATCAAATCTTCTATCTGAGAAATTATTATGTGTTGACAGAAATATAAATTTTATATTTTTGACTTGGGAAGATTTCCATTTTTCAACTTCAAAAATCAGGTTTTTGACATATGCAAAAAATGATAAGATAATAAATGAATGAATGAATAAATAAATAAATAATATCGGCATAAGAATACCGAAACTATAGAACAGTGGGAAAAAGCCCACAAATTCGAAGTCCAGGAAGTCCAAGGAAAAGACAAAGCCAGGAGAATGGAACACGACAAACAGACACCCCAAGGATACACGTATAACTAAAGGAAAATCAACGTATAATAAACTTACCAAACTAGAACAAGACAGCACAAAAACTAAAGCACTAGCAATGTCAACTCCCATTAAAAACCCGGAGTGCCATCGGGTGTTCCTGAAGGGTAAGCATGTCCTCCTCCGTTAACGGCTTCCGTCACATTGTCAGTGAAGTGTCAAGTGCGGTTATAATTAGGTGTCAAGTCTGGTGAGGTGTTAATTCCAGAAGGACGTGCAAATTAAATAAATAAATAAATAATTTCTCGTACAAGTTATCTTTTAAAATCTTATCAGATGGACTTAATTAAATAGTACCAAAAAAAAACAGCATGAAAAGAAGCAATAAACAATTGAGCTTGAAATCAGATTGCTTCTTAAAATTTAAGAATCTCGAGCGAATTCATAAAAAAATTCTACAGTCTTTTGGATAAATATTGAAATAGATTCTTAAGAAACAATCTAATACATGAATCTAACAAAAGTAATTTATCCACTCTGCAGTTTGTATGATATATAACTATCACACTATAAACATGATAAATGTCTATAATTACTCTGTTAATCATGTTAATTATGATACCTTTTATATAAGACACCACTCCAGCTGCAACTAGTAACATAACACTTAAAACTCCACAGCTTGCAATGTATGTAAGTAAAGCCGGAGCTCCGCCTGTAGTTTCTGAATACAGACAATAGATGTAAACATATTGTTTATTAATAGATGTAAACATATTGTTTATTAATAGATGTAAATATATTGTTTATTAATAGATGTAAACATATACACTAAACGCTCCCAGGAATATGCATTGCATATCTGGATTTCACAAGAGGCATTACTTGAAAGTTTGGATACACGGTGGCTCACTGGATTCAAAAAGGAAATCCTTGAAGCGAATTTCCTGATTGGGACTTATCTTAGATAAAGATTGTATTTGGCGACCATCTTTGTAGACAATTCGGGTTATTTGAATAATTTTGAAAGAGCAATGCGTAACAACAATTGCCACTATGATTGGTTCCAGTTAGCTCAAATGTTCTCGAAATTAGAAAATTCTGAACGTAAATGTTCCTATAGATACTATTTGAAGTTAAGGTCAGTTATTACGGCCATCCCGGGTCACCGGATACCCTTTCATGCAGGACAACCTAAATTTGGTTTCAATGGGCTCATTATTTTTAGATTGATATTTCCCCGATAGGGTCTTTTGTAAATCTTAGATCGACTTTATCGGTATGATTTGATAGAGGGCCACCAAATGCTCATCTGTTTTAAGTTTAGTTTCAGTAGACTCAGAAGTTCTTTAAGTGAATTTTTACAAATTTCGCCAATTTCAAACTAATCAGCGGCCATATTAGGTGGCGGTTCGGGTCATAATATATGTTTTGAGAAAACACCTCTAAAGGGTCATTGCTGGCAAGTTTCAAATACCTCTGCGGTTTCAGATATGAAAACCTATAAATGAATTTGAAGGCATTGTCCTATGTAGTAAATATCTTGGTTTGCCTTCTTTGAAGAAGAATCCATTAAGGACGACTTCTGTCAAGCTTGGATTCAATAGGTAAGTGGATTTTCCCATCGGGTTCTATGTTAAAATGAAATCGGTGTGAGCAGTCATCTTTGGTCATCAGATATAATTATGATTAATCATGATTTTATAAATTAAAAGGCATGTATAAGTTATACTTTTGATGTCATCTCTATTATATCTGCATTAATATGGATTCATGTCAGGAATTTTATCCATGAAAATATTTTATATATAACGGGAGATTATCATGAATAGATGTTTTGGTTAGAATGAAATGTATTAATAATTGATTTTATCTGAATTTATTTGAATTTTGTCAAAATAATAATAAAGTTGTATGTATTTGAAAGATGTAAGAAAATTCATGAATAAAGATAAAAAAGATATCTAAATATTACTTAAAAAAATAAAGTGAAAAGACACTCATGAATTTTGATTTTGTATTAAAGCTTAAAGATTTAATGATATCTATATACATTGTAAAAGTTTAATAAGATGAATACATGAATATATTTTCTATTAGAAGAATAAACCAGTGGTACTGCATAATTGGCGTCTGACATGTATTATCGATCTGATTCACTTCCTTACTTCCCAAACCATACATATATCTGATGATCAGATAAAGGGGTGTGTCCGCTTATTAATCAACTTGGTTATTTTGTAGGGAAAAATTACACAATTGCAATGTAGTAACTTAGATTGATCCCCCTCTCCCCACTCACCACTGTACTAAAGGTGTCAGCCTTTGGATATCATTTTATAGGTTGTTTCATTCCGGAGATAAATATTGCACTTTACATGTACCTCCATATCCGTTGTTTTTCATAAAATAAATGTTTGCTGTAGCAAAAATTTAAACCTTATCTGAACGTATTACAAGAAGAAATTTGTAAAAAAGATATAGTGGACGAAGAACAACAAATTTCCTAAATCCCTGCCTTTACAACTAGACACATATTAGCAATATCATAAAAATTTATTGAAAAAATAAAAATGTACTTCCTTCATTCTACTATCGTTAAACTACGAAACGTTATTGCTCATCTAAAAGGCATGAATCGAATGGTCATTGTTGATACTAATAAGATGTAGATAGTCAGTAATCAAAACATACGTCTTGTAGTTGAATCTTTTGTTAAATCCGTAGAATTCTTTATCCCTGTAAATTATTTAAAAAAAAGGAATCAATGCTGAATGACACAACAAATGTAGTTGTGAACGATGTTTTGTATCCATGTATACATGTATGTAACTCATGCTGTTGAAATTATTAGAGTCGGAACGAAAAATATGAGCAGTGCGTCTACACATTGTTCTCAAAGTTATAGGTATCATAATATTTTTGCAGTTAATCATGTCAATTATTTTAAAACATTTTAAAGTTAATAATGTTTGAGTTTTCGGAAACAATTTTTGTTTTTAAATGTTATATAATTCTTTGCATTTTTAAGTGCATATCTTGTCCATCCAAATATTTCCCTACTCAAAAGAAGTCCCGTCGATATTAATAGACACGCCTGCTGCTCGCGCGATATGTTGTAATGACGATCCATCCACTGCACATGAAATATAGATTCTCCTTCAGGTACGAGTGGGTTATGGAATTTCTCCACCCGAGATAGTTAAATTTTCGATTTTCAACACGCGAGCTTTTGCGAGCGTGTTAAAATCTAAAATTTAACTATTGAGGGTGGAGAAATTCCATAACTCACGAGTAAATTGAAGGAGAATCTGTTTCTCCTATGATTTTCGACAAAAACCTCAAGAAAATGTCGTTGCTATGTAGTTTGTTTACGTAAACGTCATTTCGGGACTTCTATAGTTTATCCTTCCAATAACTGCAGAAAAAACCCCGGTAATTCCCACGTAGAAATTTAATCACCGGGAAGTGGTTAAAAATATTATGTATTTTTATCCCACCGATTAAACACGTCAAGAATAGGAGAAAGCGGTATAATACATCAATGCATTCTGGCTTCTGAACGACTATTACATGATAGTTTTAAAAGAAGCATAGAATTGATCTCATCAAATTTAAAAGCCATTTTTACCTTGTAATTACATATGTAAGCACAATGACAAATTTGAAGTAAGACAAATACATGTAACTTCGAGGTTAGAATCATGTATGCATGTCTGTTTATTTTTGCGTGACCTTAGAAATTTAGCAGGATTTCAACTGAGCTGGAATAACTGTACGACATATTGCATTTAAATATTTATATAGCAATTTTAGTTAACGCTAGGCGCAGCACTGGCCGGAAACATCAATTGTAAACATTAGATCTGGTACCCAAATCGTCTATAGATGGGTGATAAATAATTTTTAACCCAGATTTTAAATAACTTCCGGAAAAACAGCTCCGCCTGGCGTTAGGTGAAATGGCTAAATTGTATTACCTTCAGTTGTTGTAGTGGGTATTTTAATGCTTTTACATGAGCCATCGACGGAGTCGTCAGCTAAAATTGAAGAATTCAAAAACAGATATTTTATTTATTGATAATTTAACATGTTTTAATAACATTTTAATAGTTTTTTTAAGTCGGTTGCAATAAGGCTACAAGACACAGAACGGACGTTAACAAAAATGACAAAATATGTTAATACGTGTGACCTTTTATTGAGAAATTCGTCGGAAAAACAGGTGATAACATAGAAATCAAATTGTAAACTGTCGGTTGGATAGACTTCATTCCGTTTTATAATATCTGAATAAACCGTTCACCTTCGTTTATAACATTTAACGCAGGGTCTTGGATAGCGATGCTGTACATGTATTCGGATATCCGGATATAATTTAATAGCAAAGCTGATACATTTGTAAATTTGCACGCTAATTAATTATTGGAGAAAACCTTCATTTAAAATTTAAATTGAAAATTAGTTATTTTACATAGTACATAAAGGATCTGTCATGCATAAATATTTCTTGAAATCATGCAACCTTCAAACAAATAATTAAAAAAAAACAACAACAAAAAAACATTTTGACCCTGCTAGCTTAAATGATGAAAATTAAATCTACTATATGTCTCAGATGAAAATCGTTTTGGATTTGGGTAGCGAGGGTAATAGTAATAGAACAAGGTATTTTTGATGTGTAAAATATACAGCGCTGATTCTCGGGTTTGATGATAGATATGAAATTTATGTTTTATAGCAAAATATATGACTGTATATTCTTTATATTTTATATATAATATGATTTTCCGACTAATATATAATCAATCGGGACGTAATTGTATGGAACGCCATGACTGCCTTATGTTAATAATCAGTATTATATGCAGTGGTCACAGCATTATATGCAGTGCTCACAATATTATATGCAGTGCTCACAGCATTATATGCAGTGCTCACAACATTATATGCAGTGTTCAGAACATTATATGCAGTGTTCACAACATTATATGCAGTGTTAACAACATTATATGCAGCGGTCACAACTTTATATGCAGTGTTCAAAACATTATATGCAGTGTTCACAACATTATATGAAGTGTTCACAACATTATATGCAGTGGTCACAACATAACACGTTTTTTGTCGATGAAGGTGATGATCAGTGATGGCGATGATGATGATTGATGTTAGTGATGGTGCGGTTCAGACTCGGTAAACATCGGAAATTTTATCGGACATTGCCGAAACCGGTCAAAAATATAAGACAAAAATTGATAATGCACCACCAAAATTTCAAATGAAGTCCTGTAATTTAGGCAATTTATCCGAAACGTTTATAAGAGAAAAAATTACACCGGATATTATCTGCAAATTGGACAGACATGATTTTTATAATTTAGGGGTAGTTCATTCAGATGAAATGATGAAACTAAGAATTGCGTGCATTAGTTATGGTACTGTTCGTCCAGAGAAATACACAAGGAATAAAGTGAGTAAAAAAACAAACAATCAATAATAATGATATATGTAATCATAGATTACATCAAACATCAAATATCAGGAGAATTTTAAAAATGAACAATTTTACCACAGTACAATCATGACAATAGCGGTAAAACATAAATTAATAAGCATGTGTAGCAGCAGAGGAAAATAAACAATCAATCCAAAAACAAATCCCTTAGAATATCATAGACATCAAATCAAATTCCCCTTTAATTATCATCTCTTCGTCAATCGGAGTTTTGAAATGAATGTAGCATTTCCTCCGTCCGTTCGTTCCTCCGTCCGTTCGTTCATCCGTCCATCCGTCACGGTCAAGTTTTGCGTCAAGGTCTATATATATATAAATTAACTGCGAATTGAATTAAAGATGAATGATGTTCTGTTACTGTTCATGTGCACATCTTGGGTAGTAACAATGGTCCAATAAAAGTGGGTCATCTGGACCTACATTTTATGCAGAATTACCTCAGTCCGTTAACCTTTGCATAAGATACGGAATCTATAAGCAAGTACAGCAGTACATGTCATATATATAGAGAAATGCTACTTTGAGGGGAATGATGGGATATTTTCTTTCTTTGTGATCGTTGAATTTTGTTTTCCATGGCTTTTTTCCATGGATTTGTTGTCTGTGATTCGTTATCCGTGGATTTGTTATCCGTCATAAGTGATTAGTGCATTTTTAATTCAATTTGGTATGAGTAGACTGATGACAAGTCTCATATTTAATAGATATAAAGAGATAGTAGGGTTACTTGAGCCAGGAGGCAGCACTATAGTCAGTTTATTTGATACACGTTCTCAGCGATGAAGGTATTAATTTTTCTTGTTTCGGGAACAGTGACTTTTCCCCTATTGATTCTATCTGTTGTGTGTGTCCTGCATGTAAACTTACCCGCAAATTGAACAGTAACAAAAGACCTTGAAACAAAGTAGGTCATTGGGACCGACTTTTTTACGCATTAACTATTCTGGTTATTTTTTTGTTTATGATCCAGCTTAAAGCATGAAAAGTCACTGAGGATACTATGCTGTGACGACCCACTTCAATGACAAGACATATACTTAGATTGTTTTGTAATGTGTAATGTCACCTCGAGAAGTTCCGAATAAATTTGAAGATTTCCCATTTCAAAAAATATACTTTGGTATTTCTCTTGTATTGGAAGATAAGATATATATTTTTATTACCAATTAAGGGCCCGAATAGAATTTGCATATGCGATGCAATTAGACTGTAAAACAAACCCTTGGTGTATAGTAATTTTTATATGAGAAAGTAATACATCCAACTCATATATATTGACTTGAATAAATTTTGGAGGATAGACATCCTCCTTCTGTAACTACCGCAGGTACCGTGTTCACATGGAGTGCAGGAAGTCATGGATTCGAATCCTGCTGGGTCAAACTGAAGACCTAAAAATGGTATTTCTTGCTTCTCCCCTAAGCATGCACACGGCATTAAGACTGAATGTCCGCTCAGAGTCAGTTTGATGTGTCTGGCTAAGGTGACATGTCTGACTGTGGTCTAGTATAAAACTGGGTTAATATTCATTTAACATTAAGGGCATACGATAATGAATGAATTTTATGAAAATTGGCACACATAATCTTCTTCCGTAATCAAACCAAATGGCCTTAAAACAGAGGGGTCAATGAACTCGTTTTGAAGTTAGATAAGTTTGAATGATAAAAATCAGTTATTAATTCTTGTGAATAGTGCCAAAACTTGTTGTTATCTCCACTTCAGATTTCATTGAATATGCCCAGATTGGGAATATTTTTTATATCCCAAAAAAAAAGAGAGAAAAGGTAAATAGAAAAATCTTCAGGTAAATCAGTAACTATATAGGCATGTTCAATTTATGTGGGTACTTGAGGTTTGTGAGTCTGCTCAATGATTGTTCTTTCATTAAAATATAATTGCATTAGTTGTCTGGCTTATATTAATTCCACTCTCATTAGAAAGTAATTTATTCTCACAAAACTTTAAAGAAAAGAGTAAGAAAGAAAAAATACAGTTAGCAACATACATAGTTAAAAATCTTCCGATATGTTTATATTCGTGTCAAATTAGTATAGATAATGATTAGTGATCTCCACTGATATTAAACTTTATACGTACTAATTATATCAAGATAAACATGTCCTTCTGCAGCTTTACTATTAACCTTTCCATTACAACTGTAATTTCCTGCATCATTTAGATTCAAATCTTGTAGGTGTAAGTTTCCCTGGCTGACATTTAATCTCTGTTTTAGGTCATTAGCTAAGTTGGGATTAATGTCTTCACCATCAGTTAATTGTTCATTGGCATTGCGATACCATGCAATATTGGATACTTTTAAAGGACATTCCAGTATTGTGGAGTCTCTTGAACGTGCACACTGCCGTGTTGACTCCCGAGATGATATAAAGAATGTTACCCATGGTACTAAAATAAAAATTGAAATTATAATCCCTCCATACAATTATCACAAATATAAGTATTAATGTTAAAACAAGATTCAATAGAAAACATTGACAAAAGAACACCGAATTTACAAAACAGGTGGAAAAGTCTATACATTCGAAGTCCAAGGAAAAGACAAAGTCAGGAGAATTGAACACAACAAACAAACGCCACAAGTATACAGGTATAACTAAAAGAATAAAAAACGTATAATAAACTAAACACAACTAGAACAACACAGCATGAAACCAAATCACTAGCAATGTGAACCCCCATTAAAAACAGGACGTGATATCAGGTGCTCCGGAAGGGTAACATGTCCTGCTCCTTTAAAGGTACCTGTCACATTGTAAGTGAGTAAAAGCAAGCTTAAGTGAAGTGTCAATTCCAGAAGGACGTGCAATCTAACTGAAGATATATTGTCTCAAACGCGAAATAGAAAAGTCGTATCGGTCAATCAATTCGTGATGACGAACGTAAAACTTTTGGATTGATGAAATCAAAGAAGTTTAAGTGACAGCAATCTCGCCCTGCAGAGGAAGTCGCCGTATAAATCACATGCGCAGCAGTAACGGTTCAATTGTAATAGGATGGAGACCTTGGTATGTTACTGCTAAGAAAGGGGAAGTCCACAATCGTTGTCATAAAGTTTAGATTTCAATCGCCTATTATTATCTATATAAAAGTACAAATCTGGATATGAAATAGAAGTTGGTGTGTCTGTGGTCTCTTTAATTTCAAGTTCACTGGTATAGATGAGATGTGGGTAATCCTTAAAGCAAGGAGTATTAAGTGAAAAAACACCATTCATATAGCCGACACTGAAATTTAAGGACTGGGCTAGTTTCTTTTTCCGATTCAGTTGCCCATGTAAAACATAAATTTCATATGAAAACAAGAACATTTCGACCAAAAGTTGCACACACCTTGTCACCATTGGATACCGATCGTCTGTTGAAAAACATGTCCTCCAAACTCAACTAAGATGTTGTCAATGATAAATTCCAGCATGTTTACAACATCAATCTCAGAGTACTTTTTTAGAATCAGTGGTTTTTTTTTTTCAAAGTAAGCCTTGTCCTTACTAATACAGTTACATGTACATGTAGGCATATCTTTATAAACCTTTAGTACAGAAACATTGCTGAATTAGCTCACGAAAAACAGATTTTAGTTTATCATGTGGGAGGGTTGTATACAGTGTAGAAAAATCAAAAGTTTTTATGGTATTAAAATATGTAAGGTCACTAGAAGAGAGTTATTCCTGTAAGTATTCAGAATTTTTTAGAATCCACGTTCAAATACAACCTTTAACATTAACTTGATCGACCGATGCATCTACACAAAGGCAAAATTATTTTCTAACCATTTCTCGTTATAAATTTTAAAAGTTTTATATAATTTTTATTTTATGATAACAATGCTGATAGAATAAAGAATCTATGTGCAATTCATGATATTAATGTTTTTCAAATAAATATAGCTCTTGAGAGCGTTCTTAATTCCTGTAAGTAAAGTAGTAAAGAGTTTTGAAAGGCCTTTAGGAGTGCATTTGGCAGAGCCTGCTATGTACCTTTGTTTGTATGGACACTAACGAGTTTGGGTATCTAGTTTTTTGGCGATTTAAATAAAAATAAAAATAAAAACATAACGGTAAATAAAAAATATTCAAGATAGTGTAAAAGTTTTTATGACGCATTATATTTTAGGATTGCATCTAAATACAAGCAATCGATCTGATATTAAGAGCCATGTAACAAAAAAAAACTGATTTTGTCTCGTCAAAGTTCCTGTAATATCCAACATGTATTACAATACTTTAGATTGATTAATATAGAAACGATTCGTTTATGCTATGCTCTATGTTTCTTTTAACATGTATATGCATTATATTTGTTCATATTGTAAATTATATAAAATATGTTATAAATGAATATGATATAAGGCATCAACTACTGGCAACTGTGCTGATTTCAACATGGCAAGAACTTTCTAACGACAACGTAAAATGTTTAAAGGTACAAAAAGTGCAAGAAGGAGGTACATTAATGCGCTATCATACTGATTTTTACGAACTTTGTCAAGCAACTAGATAATTCGAGACCACATCTAAATATCGAAAATATATATACATGTATCTGTCTTTTATATTTCTTCAATACGGTTGATATAAAATTCTAAAAATGATGTTCGGTTATTGTAGATTTTATGTAAAACAGCCGGAATAATAAATAATTCCACTTCGAGTCGTCATTTCTCTAAAATTTTCCTGTCAATATAAATATAATATGATATTTCTGGCGACATTTCTGTTCTTTTTGACTCTGAAATTTTCAAAATTGCCGCCGTTGCCATGGAAACAGCAAAAATACGATAAATTTTAAAATGGACGTAGAGACTTGATGGTATTACTTGGTTCAAAAGTATGTCACCACAAGTGCTTTCGATCGGCCATATTGGAAAATCAAGGCTGGCCGCCATTTCAAGATGGCCGTCACTCGAAAATTAAAAAAAAATCGAAAAAAATTTAAAAAATTCAAGGAGCCGTAGTAATTGATATTACGAGCCCCTGTGGCAATGTGAATGTTGGGTGAACATCCGTTACGCTGTGCGTAACAATTATATCTAGTTAAGTTGTTGTTTTTACTCCGTTTCTTCTTATTATTAAGTCGTTTTGGGGACTTATTGTTTTTGTTCCGTTTCTTATTATTATTTTTTTTTATTAATATTATTTCTGGGCCACGAATTTTATGAGCGGATCTCATAAACCATTCAAGAGAACTTAATGAAACTTGGTACAAAAATGGCTGCCAAAATGCCAAAAAATTCAACATGCTTTTTAATTTCAACGAAATTTGGTTTCCAAGTTGATTATGATATGGCGAAGTGATTTTCATTATCAAAAATTTTCAAAATATCCAGTTTTGGGGACTACAACGACAAAAATTTTCAAAATGGTCGCCATTTAAAAAAAGGGCCGTTTAAAGATGACCGCCTCCAAGAATTAAAAAACTTTCATATCTCAAAAACTGCCCGACTGACTTTGTACTTTTGTAAAGTATGATTAGTAGAACATGTTTATGAAAAAAATCGCGATCTGTTGGTGACGTTTGGCGGCCATTTTGAAAAATGTAAAAATGGCGAAAAACTCAAAATTGTCCGATTTCAACAAAAATTGATATCTATAGGCTAAGTTTGGGATGCAATCATCGAAATACATGGTTTTCAAAACTGCCGCTTAAAATGGCGGCCGTTATCGGTAAAAACTAAACATTGTCCGATTTTGATGAAAATTGATATCTAGGCTAACTTTGGTATGACAAAAATTCTGCAACCATCAGAATATATTTTTTTAAATGACAGCCGTTTTTAAGATGGCCGCTAAGGTGCGACATCTGCTATTACTAACAATTGCAATTCTAGGTATCATTATTCTTCTTCCACACTTTCTTGTCCGGATAATATCTCGGAAATGACTGAACAGATCTTTCTGAAACTTCGCAATAACATTAACCAACGTATGCAGATGTGCAATAATGTGAAAATTTTCAAAATGGCGGCTGTTTAAAGGTTAAAAAGGGGGTTCAATATCTGGGAAACTGCCCTACAAAATTTATCGGAACTTGGTATAAATGCTTAATACGATCAGTGGAAGGATTTTGTGATCGGTTTTCAAAATGACGGCCGTTATCGGCAAAAACTCAACATTGTCCGATTTTGATGAAAATTGATATCTAGGCTAACTTTGGTATGGCAAACATTCTGCAACCATCAGAATAATTTTTTTTTTTAAATGACAGCAGTTTTAAGATGGCCACCAAGTGGCGACATGTGCTATTGCTCGCAATTGCTATTCTAGGTATCATTATTATTCTTTCCGACATGAACTTGTCCGAAGCCCCCAGAGGGAACTGGTAGTCCAACCTTCATGAAACTTCATAGGAAGTTCTGGCACTCTTTCGAGATGTGCAATCAGTCTTGGAATGTTCAGCATTGCTGCCGTTGTCACGAAAACAGCGACAATGTAAAAAAAAATAATCAAATGTAGATCACTAGATCTCGAAAACTGTTACTGGGTGATTTCAGTTTGGCCTTGAGTACAACTGATGAGTCGTAAAACGACGAAATGTGCACATCTGGTGCATCAAAATTAATATCAGAGAATTAACAGAATATTAATATATATTAATATTAACAGAAATTTAGCACTATGTTTCTTGTTTTTCCCAATGACATCCATTTTAAAATAGGGGGAGGGGGTTAAAAAGTATGTTTTTAGGGGATAAGAAGAGGATGGGGTTTCAGTAAGAATATATGAGAAGACACATTCAATGACGTATATGGGGGTCCATAGGGGGTATGCCCCGTCCCTCAAAATAGATTTGTCTTTGAAATTTCGAAACCTTTGAGACCCCCACCCTATAGCCATATATTTTCTTACTGCTTATGGAAAGATATATTATTGACATATTTGGTGGTCTCTAGGGGGGTATGCCCCGCCCACCAAGATAGATTTCTATTTGTAATTTGAAATCTTTGAGATCCTCACCCTACAACCATATATATTCTTACTCCTTGTGGAAACATACTTTCATAGACATATACTGTTCAAAAAAAGAAACGCATAGCTCGGATGAATTTTTCAAAATGCAAAATATATATTTTACAAGGTAAATTGAAACGGTCAATTGCATCTTCGAATTTTTACAGGTAAGTTTTAAACTTTAAATGCCCGTTCTTTTGATTTGGATCTTTGCCAAATGAAATTTGCGACTCGCTAAAAGTGCATATGACCGTTTTCGCCGCGAAATTGTGGTAACGTTTTTCAAGAGAATTTTGTGATCAACTCAACTGTTACACTTTTGCGCATATAAGGACCAGGTTTGAAGATTTAATTCATCACAACGTTAAAACGCTGCCATGCCAAGGTTGGACCCTGCTATTCGAAATATTGTCATCGGCCGTCTCCAGGCCGGAGTGTCCCAAAGTGAAGTAGCAAGAACTGAAAATGTTAACCAGAGCACAATTTCGCGACTTTGGAACAGATACCAGCAGACTGGCTGTACTAAGGACCGCCCAAGGAGTGGACGACCTCGCATAACGACTCCTGGACAAGATCGCTACATCCGGGTATTTCATCTACGGGATCGAACCGTTGCCGCAACAGCCACTGCAGTTGGGATACCAGGATTGAGAAGAATTAGCTCACAAACAGTCCGCAATCGACTGCGACAACATGGCATTAGACCCAGAAGGCCGTATTTTTGACCCGTTTTGAGGCCGTTACACAGACGGAATAGAGTCCGATGGTGCAACAGATTGAGGGGCTGGACATTCCGCAACTAGCGCAGAATCTGGTTCAGTGATGAGTCCCGTTTTATGCTTCAGAAACGTGATGGAAGAACTCGTGTCTACCGGCGCATGAATGAACGTTTTGCTTCCTCGTGTGTCCAAGAAGTGGACAGCTTCGGTGGAGGAAGTGTCATGATGTGGGCGGCTATCTCTAATGACCGTAAAACGGAATTGGTACATGTTCCGGGTAATTTAACGGCTCAAAGGTACAAAGACGAAATTCCCCAACCTCACCTTATGCATGTTATTGACCGACAGAGGGAGTTATTCCAGCAGGACAATGCTAGGCCTCACACAGCGCGTTTAACAATGGACTACCTTGAACAGAATAACATCATTGTGCTACCTTGGCCTTCCAAATCACCGGACTTGAATCCTATTGAGCATCTATGGGACCAACTGGATAAACGTGTGCGCCAGCGTCAACCCCCGCCTCAGACCCTTGATCAGCTCCGACAAATGTTGCAACAGGAAAGGCGAGCAATTCCACGCAACAACATTAGAACATTGATAGCATCCATGCCGAGGAGATGCGTAGCAATCTTAGCAGCGAGAGGTGGTCATACACGGTACTAACTTTAATGGCACCGGAAGTAACTCTGATTGTGATAAATTGACTTTTATTCATCAATCTCGAAGGAATTGACTATCCTCTTCTCAATCAAACACGTTTTGAGTGAATATCTTTATTAGTAATTGTAAAATTTCCATTCAAAATACATGTATTAAAATTTTTAAAAATCCATTATGCGTTTCTTTTTTTGCAGAGTATATATTGGGGGCGGAGTATCAAAGGGGGTATGCAGCCCTGCCCCTCAAAATAGATTTGTTATTGTAATTTTGACACATTTGAGATCCCGACCATATATTCGTATATTTTCTTACTCCTTATTGGAAGATTCTTTCATTTATTTATATGAGGGTCACTATGGGGAATGCCTCGTCCCCTCAATATAGATTTGTATTTGTAATTTTGAAACCTTTGAGATCACCGCCCTATAACAATATATAACATAACTCCTTATTAGAAAAATACATTCATTGACATGTGTGGTGGGTCCCTACGGAGATATGCCCTGCAGCCTCAAAATAGATTTGTGTTTTTAATTTTGAAATTTTTGAGATCCACATCCATTACCGTATATAATACAACTCCTAATTGGAAAATACATTCTTTTACATATATGCATGCACGATGGGGGTGACTAGGGGCATATGCCCCGCCCCCAAAATAGATTATAATTGTAATTTGAAACCCTTGAGATCCTCATCATATAACCATATATATTCTTACTTCTTATTTAAAGATGCATTTATTGTAGATTACGATGGGTCCCTAGGGGTATGCTCCACCCCCTTAAAAATAATAAGGTCTTTATAATTCAGAAATCCTTTAGATAGCCGTATGTTTTCTTACTCTTGATGGAAATATTCATTCATTGATGTATATGGGGTTCCCTAGGGATTTTGCCCCGTCCTTTAAAAATAGCTTTTGGAATTATTAAGATCCTCACCCTATAATCACATTCTTACTCTTTACTGGAAGACGCATTCATTGCCATATACATTCTTGCTCTTTATTGGACTATAATTCATTGAATTATAGGGGGGTTCCAGGTGGTAGGCACCATCCCTCTACAGTCTACCCGGATAGAACCCGGAATCTTTGGTTCAGTAGTCCACCGCTCTACCAACTGAGCTAAAGGAGTACTCCACAAGCGCAGCTAATGGAGGGTGGTTATAAACCTGTTACGGTTCTATAACTTCTATATTAATCAAGGAAGTCCGTTATAATACCTTTTTTATCTCGAAACATTTTTTCTCTTAAACTAACTATAAGGTTTGTTTTTAGGGACCGTCAAATGAATTAAATTTTTTTTCAAATAATAGAGATCGGAAAGGCTCATATCTTGTTTTGTTTGTAAAAGGTTTTTACTTGAATAAGATAAAAAAAAAAAAGACTTTCCTTTGTAATTCCTAAACCTTGGAGATCCCCAAACACATAACCATATATTTTCTTACGCCTTATAGGAACATACATTCATCAACATATATTGAGACAGGGTTGTCTGGGGCCGTAAGCCCGTCCCTTCAAAATAAATTTGTTTTCGTAATTTTGAAACCGTTGGGATCCCCACTATATCATTTAATTTCCTTATTCCTTATAGAAAAATTCATTCATTGATGTATATAGGGGTAACTAGGGGGTATGTCCCACTCCCCAAAACAGATTTTTCTTTGTAATTTGAAATTTTTGAGATCCCCACCCTATAACCATATATAATCTAACTCCTTATTGGAAGATACATTCATTGATGTATATTGGGGGTCCTTAGGGATATGTACGTACCACCCTCTCAAAAATTGATTTGTCTTTATAATTTTGAAACATTTGAGATTACCATCATATAACCATATATACATTTGTAATCATTTGTTTTATTCATTGTTGTATATGGGGGTTCCAAGAGGGTATGTCCACCAGCTTAAAACAGATTTTTCTTCATAATTTGAAATTTTTGAGATCCCCACTATATAACCATATATTTTCTTACTCCTTATGGAAGATTCATTCGTTGAAATTATCGTAAAGTTAGGACACCATAGGAACCATATTTACGATAAATTTAAGGACATATCCTAACTTACGATAGGTTCGAAAACATCACTTAGGATAGTTTTATATCCCAAGTGGGGATTGGTGGAAATGCCACACACATGAGCCAATTTTTTTTCAAAACATACAAGTATCTTATTAAGTGTAAAATACCATTAATTGATGCAATGCAATATTAAATCCTGCCACTTTTAACACGTTTTGACCCTTTCCCCATAAACTTAAATGGTTGTTTCCTTTTTTAAATGTGTAATTCCTCAAAGACTACTTTTGTTCAGTAATATTTTGCCCATAAATTGTTTCAGGAAAATATATTTAAGTTCATGTTTTAGTTGTGCAAAAGTAATAATAAACTCGTTAGGTACCGACCATGTTATTACCGAGATGGGCCTGGGATTTTAGTGCTTGATAATATTTTTTTATGTCTGGAGAAAATCAAATTATTTTTTTCACACTGCAAGCAAAGCAAATTTTGTTTTCTAAGAGAATATATTTTCTTAGATTTTTCATTAAAACTTCTACATATAATTGTTCAATCGAGAATAATATTTCTGTAGCTAGAGCAGTGCATGGCTCTGCGTATAACCATGTTGTTAAAATTATTTAATTTCCATATATCATAATATGTCTATGATATACCTTAATATAACCTTTCCTTTATTAAAAAACATATGTAAACCCAAATAAATTATAACTCGCATACGCTACAAAATAGAAGAATTGCACATCTTTATGAAGGTGAGGTGTCCCTACATTATTTATAAATAACATATATCATCATATATTAATTAGAAGAAAGTCTAACAGTAATTCAGAGGTAGTCTCCTTTACGGGAATGGAGGTGGGGTGGGGAAAGACACACACACACACACTTTCAAGTAAAATTGTGCCGTACAAATAGGGTTTTTTTATTATGTAAGTTTCTAATTTTGTCCTCCCAGTATAAAAGAATACCTTTGGGCTTCATATGTATAATAAAAATGATAGTATGGTAAGTAAAAAAAAATTGAATAAGGAATGGTTTTCTCCGGACTGCAAACCCGCGAGAAAAGAATATAGAAAATCAAAACGACTTTGTAAGCGTTACGGTTCGAATATATTTAAAGAACGGTTACGAATCTCGGAAAAAATTATAAAAAAAACATGGACGATAACATTAGATCATATCAAAATAATTAACGTACTAAAATGAAAAACTTGCGCAGAAAAGTAATTCAAAAATTCGGTCAACAATAACCCAAGATACGTATACTGTGATACAATATCTATATTATTACCATTCAGCAAAAATTTAAAAGTCAATCTACTCGTTGATTGTGTCCTAAAATGAACAATCTTTGACTTATCTAAATTAACCACAAGGTCATTTGTACCACACCATACGTTTAGAACATTTTCTGTAAATCATTTTCATTTTCACTTAAGAATATAACATCTCTGCATATAATAGAATCCAATTTTTTTCCCCATTTCCATTTATACCAAAAGCTTTTTTTTTACTTCATCAGCCACTGATAAATATATTAAAAAATAACGGAGACAATATACAGCCTTGCTTCAGTACAGATTTTACTTTATGTTTATTTTGCGAGTAGATGTTCAAGGAAAACACGGAATAAAAAACAACTTTAATTGGTAATATCATGTAGATCGTCTCCGCATATAATATTCTCGGCAAGTCTAAAGTTTTGTTTTAAATTCAAAAAGTAAAAATACCAAAAATTATTTCGTATGTAGGGAGGCGATCTAGTCAAGGCGGGTCCAGTGTTCATTATCTTTTTGTGGCAAAAATCGGGTCGAAGGAAGCATGATAAAATTAATGTTGGTTATTGTGTTGATAGATTAGAGTATAGTAGACCCCCCCCTTTCATTGATGACACATAATTTCGACATTTGCGCATGCTCGGTAGCCGCGTTTTTCTGGTATACGGTTATCCTTCCAAATTAATATTTTGCGCTTTAAAACTATCTTATATGCATTCACATACAGAATTTAAAAATATCAAATTATCATGATAAACATATTAAATAATTAGAGGTTATTTTGTCTTCCTTGTGTTACATGTAACCACTGACCAATATCGTTTCCAGACCTGTTCATAATCAACATTATTGATATTCAAGGATTAATTTAACAGAACCCATTATGTACACATTTTTTATATAAATATATTATTTAAATTAAAGACTTTTGAATGACAACCTATATATTCTAGTTTTGTAACTCTAGTGGATATAAAAGTTGTTTGTTTATAAAAATTATAATACTTACACAGAAACGCCACTATCCTTTTTCCCATTTTTAATAACCTATTTTGTCATCTTTTTTCACATTTCCGGAATCACAGTTCATAGTTTCCATTAAAGTTTGAAAACTTCCTTAATATTTGTATTATTATTAATTTTTATTTCTATACAATAGTAGTTTTGTCAGAAAATTTCCAACTTTTTGGGTCAATGTCCTTTGTAAAGGTATTTTATTCTGTGCATGCTAGCACGTTGTTTTAACATTGATTAAATGTTGAAATAAGGTTGTTTTCTTGTTGACTTTCAGCGTTGTTTAATTATTAATTTCTTGTCTTTCATATCCGATGTACACTTTTCCTGCATCTAATCTGTTCTATGCCAGAAAATATATATTGTTTTTTATTTCCCCATATGATAATACTATTTCCGTCTCAGAAAACATAAGTGGTGTTTCTCCGAATAATTCATTATTCAATTGCTGGTATTCTTATGCTGTTGCATAGTATTATAAAAGGTGGACTACATTATATAGCCTTTCTACATAAAAAAATGAAACTTTATTAATAAGTACATGAACACATTTTTCTTATTGTTTCCAGGGTAAATATTCATAATTATTCTAAAAAACTCAAATGATCCTTACTAAAATGGTGAAAAATGGTTACAAAATATTGCCAAGTTCTTTGTATCTGTGATCAAAGTTTGAAGTTGCTAAAAAGACTCACTAGACTGAAATTTCCTTAGGCTCCTCTATCATGTCTATACTGTTACCGTATTAAAGTCAGATGTTGTTCTGGATTTATGTCGCCTTGTCCGTAAAAAAAATCAAATGTGCACGAAAAATCACAAAATTAACAATTTTTGGGTAAATTAAAAATCGTGTAGACTTCGATGTGCTCAATATATCTTGTTAAAATTTGAAACATACTTTGTTAAGATAAGTATCTTTTAATGGTCAACTGCTAATCAATGCTAAACATATAGCTTCAACTCCTATTTTGTGTTTTAATTTAATGAAGTTTACCCTTCACAAAATTACAAACGTCAAGTAAAAAGCCTACATTATATACACACACTGTTGCTGAATATTTGTATTCAATTGCTGATTTTACTGATACTGACCAATCATTTCAATCATACCATATCACAAAGGTAGTGTAAAAACTCAACCACCGCCAATCCTTTCTCGTGCTAATTTTAAAACATTTGCACCACATTCTGTTAGTTGTACTTCAGTTGTCTCATGGCATGTCAAGAGAACTTCTGAATGTAAGAACAACGATTTTCTGTACCTGATTCTAAAATGCACCTGAACACTTAACGAAGTAAACCAGTTTATTAAAGAGAGCCTCGTAATCATATTGTTTCAATTTTCTGGTTCCAGTTGCACTAAGAATATAAACATGTGACTATTTTGAAATGTATTCTATATTTTAGAGTCCAAAGTCTGAAATATAATATGAATTATAAGAATGTTTTTAGTTTCATAAAGATTCACCATTAGTATATTTTGCTGTTTTTTTTTCAGGACGACAAAGAAAAATAAAAAATAATACCAAAACTTAACCAGACACAGAGGAACAGAGAATTTCTAGGAATGTAGGGAGAAAAAACTGCTAATCCTTATTTTTGTGGTGAACCATTTGGTGGCTTTAAAAATGTGGTCAGGGAATGGTTTTTAACTGTTTTATTAATTTGTAGCAATTTTGAATGTACATGTATTGCTATTGACACTTATTTATACATTTTAGAGATTGATAGATTATATTCTGGAATGCAATAACACAGATATTAATTGATCTCTGATATTCACATGCTCATATGTCATTAGTGTATCTCACAATTACTGCAGAATGGAAGTCTAGGGATATTGTCATTGTATTTATCAATGATGGTCCCTTGTGACTTGGATTTCTTCATCAAGTCCTTTGATTGTCCCTGTCAAAGATGTGTCTGATATCCATACGGGGAGGGGGAAGGATAGGACTGGACCTTGTTAAAGAAACAATATTTCAAAAACTCTGAATCTGCCAATTAAAGCTTAACTTATTGGTATACATGTGGTATGGTCCTTATCCTGTCCTCTTTCGAAATTCAAAAGTCCATACATTGGACCAATATGGCCACTATAACTAAAAATAGAAAAATCAGTCGAATTAAAAAAAAATCTTATTCTGACCAGAAGTGTACAGCCAAAAAATGTCTCTGATGAGCCTTACATCCATGAAATGTGCACATATAGTGCATCAAAATTAGCGTCATAGAATTTAATATTACCACTAATTCGATACATCTGCTGATGGACTCATGTTCCAAAGGGTATAATCAGATCAGTTGCTAGTATTTCAATACTAGCTCAAAATTTATAGTATTATAAATTTACTGTATCTTAATAGTGCAGTCAATTTATAATACTGTAAATTTTGTTACAGTAAATTTATAATACTATAAAAAAAAATAAAATTGAAATTTGGCGATATTTTATCTCCGCCGAGCTCAATTATTTTTGCTGTTTGAAAATAAAAAAAAATAATGGCACGGCGTAGTTTGTATGGTCTTTAAATCGTGTGTAAACTGGTAAACAAACATTTCTATTTATAAATTTCGTTTCGACTGACATCAATCGGGTTACAGGTTATATATTATAAAATCGTGTTTATGAAACGAAACATACATTAATTACCATATATGATAGATTAGTCTCGTCGGATATTGCCTTATTTCGTAAGATTACGAACTTGAGCATTTTGAGAATGTCGTCGTGAACTGCGTGATTATAATCGATGAAACCGTGAAAAATAAACGAGATAGACAACTTATAAAAAATTGTGATAACGAAAGTACTGTTGGAGATTTACTTGCAAATAGATTTGATAAGAAAATCGATTCAATATGGGTTTCCAGGGAAGGACTTCCAGACCAAAAAAAAAAAAAAATAAAAAATGGATCGACGATTACTGATCCAAACACCCCAATGACAGTTATTACTGAGATGTTTAAATGTCATTATGTCCACATCAAAACAATTGAAGAGAGCGGGGAAGTGTTGGTAGGGGGAAAGTTGACGCATTTCAGGTGATGGTGCAAGAAAGAAATATGTCAAATTTCCCAAAGAAAGGTACAATGTATCAACAAATTGCAAATACAAAGTCCAGATTGAAATGTGTTTTATTTTAATATTTGCACCTTTGGTCTGTATGAGTGTACTTGTGGGCCTTTTTGTTCTTTTTTATGACGACCGACCGACCGTACATTTTGTGCAAGAAAATCCGTAAACCAAGAAATTAAAAAACTGTGGCCCAAGTTTAAATACTTTGAAATCAGTCTATGAAATGCTTCCGGAAAGATGAAATTATTATTCATTTTTCATGTTTAACTACAAAGTAACAATCCAAAGATACTAATATTAGATATAATAGTAAATTTATACTATGCTGTATACGATGCATTTCAAGGAGTTACCTCTCATCAGCACCATTTAAACCGAAACATTTGGAAGACCAAAAAAGAAACTTATTTTAAACAAGAAGTACTCATAACCAAAAATACCGAAATAGGAAGCCAAATTTCAGCTAAGGAGATCTACCACGTGCAATACAAGGAATGAACCCTTAGTATTTCTATTATTTTTGAATTTTGCAAATACTGGTAATTTCGCGCATGCTCTATCCATTATTTACTAAACTGCACGTGCAAAAACTGGCAACAATGTGGAAATCTTCAAGTTTTGCTGAGTTAAATCTACCAAGGCGTTAGATCGTCCGATACATACCTTGTAATTTGAAAGCAGAAAGATGTGCAAAATGCGTGATTGACCGTCGTTGGTGAATGACCTCGATATTGAACTGTTCACAGGTCATAAGGTGTATAGTCATTATTTTTAAGCTCAATGAAAGCACAGACACCTTTAATGTAAATTACTTTTATGTCATGGGAATTAAAATTATGATTTAATAACAGAAAGTGTTGGTGACAAGAAAGTTCGAAGGGTTGCCATATCCTTGTGGTGATTTTCTTTAGTTTCTGTTGCAAATTTAATTTACTGTGGATGATATTTGACATAATTTGTATATTCGTACGTTCATTTGTAGGATTTGATAGTTTGACTTTATTTTGTTTGTTTACATTATGTACAATGTTCAAGACAAACTGTAGCAGGAAGCAACAATTAATTACTCTCAATTATATTTTTTCGAAATAAAAAAAATGTTTGTTGAATACAATTTTTGTCTCGCCTGAGACGAAAAGTCGAGAAGGCGAGATATATGTATTACTTTCCGTCGACAGATACCTTATTGTATAAAGTTTGTCAGTTTGTTGCAATATACTTGTCTGGTGACCATGACCTTGTTTTCATGGTTCACTGACTTCATCAACATAAATGTAAAATCTGCATCAAAGTTTCATGGTTAAATCCATTTCTTAGCCACTGTAATATCTAGGCCTACCATATTTGGTCTATAGATAGTTCTGAATCGGTACATGCATGCCAGTCTGACACCTGGCTTTGGACTTTGACGTGAATATCATGCTTTAGTGACTTTGTCACATTTTCGCGGTCTCAGCAACTGTAATACCTAGAACCACCATATTTGGTCAATAGATAGTTTTTGGTGGGTACATGTCAGTCTGACACCTACCTTTGACCTTGACCTCAATTTCATAGTTGTGTGACCTGTGTCACATTTTCGTGACTAAGTCAATTTCTTAGCAACTATAGTACCTAAGCCCACCATGCCTGGTCAATAGATAATTCTTAGTAGGCACATTGCAGTCTGACACCTGTCTCCGGACCTTGACTTCAAATTCATGCTTCATTGACTTTGTCACATATTCGAGATTAAGTCCATTTCTCAGCAATGTAATACCTAGACCCACCATATTTGGTCAAAAGATAGTTCTTAGTTCGTACTTGTCGGTATGGCAACTGCCTTTTGACCTTGACTGCAATTTCATGCTTGGGGGACTTGTTTCATGTTTTGGTATAATGTCCATTTCTCAGCAATTGCAGTACATAGACCAACTGATTTGGTCTATAGATAGTCCTTTGTGGGTACATGGCTGTCTGAGACCTTCATCTGAATTTCACACTTCAGTCACATTCGATCACCTCCACTAAGATCACTAAAACTTGACTTGCGAAAAGCTAAGCCTTAATATACATTTAACTCTTACTGAAAATAATGTTCTGGTTTCCATACCACGGATTGTACATCGATTAAAAAAACACTTCAATATTTCGGGAAAAAAGGAATACATTCACTGTAATTGATCTCATATAAGTAAGAACAAATCTGTGATAAAATTCAATTTGAAATTATACACAACTACAGTTGCAATCTTTCCACCACTGCTTTCCAGGATTTTGATTAAAGAAATTACACTTCTTGTTGTAGTTGACATATAATGTCATGGAAAAAGCTATGTTTATAAAGCAAATAGTAGAATTGGTACCTATTTTTAATAAAAACTTTTTAAATTGCTATCATATTTTGTTTTTTCCTAAGTTAAATACTTACAATTATTGTAGTCATGGTTTTTGATTTGAAAAGGGAATACAATAGAATTTCCCTTTTTAAAATAGACGATTTTTTGTGTACATTTTTAACAAAGTCCTGCTTCAAAAATTCATTTTAAGACAGGAATCTATGATTTAATGTATTACCATTATGTCAAAGGCCGATTTGGGCTAATGAGCAAACTTCATTACCGTCTCCGAGTAGACGATATTAAGAGTTGAATGGTGGACAGTCTGCGTAATGAATGCTATCTTCTACCTGATTGGAAGATAATACCGACTGAAGATAAATCAAGTACGTTGATTGGTTTAGGAAAGTGAAACCTAGTAAATGTCTTCTAATCCAGCAAGGTATCGGATTTGGACTCTTTATTTTAGTACTTTCTTCATTTCCACAAAACTTGACTCAATGAACACGATTTCATTATTTCTAGACCAATAAAATATTCATTCAATTGGAATAAGAATAACTATAGATCTGATTGGCTAACCCAACGAGGGGAAGATCACTGATTTGTCTTTCATATGAAAGAGCTGAAAACTTGATTTAACTCAGTACATGTATACTAGTCTTTGCACGTTTTATTAATAGCCTTATTGTATTTACATGTATGATTGTTAAATTTTACAAATTTTACAATAATCATACATTTCACAACATAAATATTGTCATAAATATCGTCAAATGTCACCCCTTACTTTTCGGAAGTTAACTTTAAAGATAAAGGCTTAACATATATTTATATGGCAATTAAAAAAAAATCAAATAAATTTGCAGCCGTGTGATTGGATAACATTGAAGAAAATGGTGATTTTCAAATTTCATTCTATGTTTCACGAGAATGTTCTAATATCGGCCAAATATTTCCGAACCTCTGCTTTTGAAAACCTATCACTTTTCACAATTTTACTTTATTTATTTTTTATAACTGGAAAAAAGCAACATTCAAAATGTCAACAATTATAATGAGTTAATAAATACTGCTGTGATTTAAAGAATCGGCATTTCAAAAATATGAGTCAACACACTGTGGATCAATTATGTAATGTTGTGAAAATTGAAGTTGCAACGTGGTATTTAGACATATCTTCAATGTATTGTGCCGTTTAGTGGTAAATAACGTGTTTTCCGTTACATTAAAGTATGCCCATTTTTTTTTTATTAATGTTGATTAATTCTAATGATGTTTTATTGTCAAAGGATTAACGAAACTGCGTACATCATATCACTTGATGATCTTCGCTCATCTGTTTGCAACACTTTACCACTGGAGTTATTTCTCTTTGTTTACTATAAATATCATTTTGAACTTGAAAGCTATTTAAAGTTTGCGTGCTCCTTGGTTATGAATAAATGTATAATCTTGTTGTTTTGTACATATGAATTTGCATTTATTGATGTCAGTGATATTCTCAAAGTTACGAGATCCGCGAAAATATAGTATATGGCGCTAAATGTTTCGTGAAGTTGTTTATTAGCAACATCTTGGCATTTGAAATCTACATCTTAGTAGTTTGGAATTTGCTTTCCCAGAGATCGGACGTGTTTCGATCTCCTGACCTGTTTGGCATATTTTGGATTTCAGGTTACTTTTTAATCATATTTATTGAACTGTTACTATTATTTCATTATTTATCACTGATTTGTCTGTCTTGTAACGGTGAAGGCCGTGACAGATTTTCAGTGTCGGAAATCACCAAATTATTTTTAGCAACCCAATATTTATTTTTGTCCTGACTTTCGATATAAAACTGTTAAAGTATTTTTAATTTATTTATTGTATTTATTGCTGATCACTAACATTATGCAGGGTTTTGACTGTGATATCTTGTTGAATAATATTTGTTTCTGTTGATTGAACTGATAATTTGATACATGTATTTAAATTTCCTGCATAATAAATTTATAATTTTTCAGCTTCTTGTTTCAATTTACTTTATTATCCGCTCGGTTTAGACGCATTCGCCGCAACACTGGTGGCAGCGGTGCTTACTTATGCTATTCTTTTAGTGAATTTTTGAAATTATTGCCTTTATAGTTGAGAATTCATCAGGTTGTTATTCAAATACTTGACTGATTTATTTAATTTTTTTTTTGAAGAGATATTGCAAGAGCAGTAAAATCGCTCAATATTTGAAATGTCGAGGAATTCGAGTAGAGTATATAATTTCCGCCCCAGGCCTAGACAGCCATTAGCCATCATTCAGTTGGGGGAGGGGTAGAGGAGTGAGTGTTGTAGGTAGAGGTATGAGTAGTACAAGTGATAATTACAATGCTCAGGAATTAATAGATAATAATGAACAGGTAGGACATTATTTGGCAAACAGGGGTGCAGAAAGTGATCAGTTTGAGGATTATGATGACAATGACTGCGACTTGAATGATTTGCAAAAATGAAATCACATGAAAGGGGTATAGTAAATGACCAGGTAAGACAAAATTTACCCGATAGAGATATACAAAATGACAATTTTGAGAATTATAATGAATATGACGGTGAGTTGAATGACATGGCTATTAAATTTCAGGAAAATATATGTATGGATGAGATAGAAAACAATCCAAGAAAATATCAGAATATGCAGGATATGTATGAAAAAATGAGCAGAGAATTAGGCAATACTAGAAGAGAACTAAAAGTAAGTATGGAGAGAAACGAGGTACAACATAATGAAATGCAAAAGAGGGAGGATGCCTACCATGACTTATATGATGAGATTGTTGAATTAAAGCAAAAGTTTCAAACCAGACTAGAATGCACTGAGGCTGAACTTAAAGCCACAAAACAAAAACTAGTAAATGTTACCTCTGAAAATACAAATTGGAAGGTAAGAGCTGCCTATGAAACTGCATTTCGTGATCCAAGAGTTTACGAATATAGCCATTGCAATACAAACCAGTCACAAGCTGTTAGTGTAACCGGGCTTCAAATAAGAAGACTTCCTATGGTTCTAAGTTTATTTACGTATGCATATCATAAAATAGGCTCTGAAAAATAAACATTTAATCACAATTAGAATAACAAATACACAAATATTACCATAAGTAATGTCAATTAATAGATTCAAATAGAAACTATATGTATTAAATAATTTCATGTACATCTAGATAGAAATTACAACTATCACTTATATTAATCACAAAATTATTCACACAATTAAGTACAACTAATTAGCCATACTAAATTCACTCGAACTCAAAAATATAAAAGGTTTAAAATAATAAATATGTACCATCAGTTTGACAAGAACTGCACAGAAATGCATTTATATAGTCTGGTCAGCTACAACTAACATCAAGCGTCAGCCAATACATATAATACAGTAACCGTACTTTACATACAGAAAATATATATCCGACACACACTCTTATAAATTCAAATAGTAAATGGGTAAAGATCCAAAATTACATGGCTATTTAAGACTGAATAAAAAAACTAGTTCCGACCAGATATTTGAAGAGAAGATCTCAAAAAGTATATGTATAGAAATAACCTGACTGACCATAACCATATAAGGGAATAAAAAGTGTAAGTCCAAGCTAATGAATAATTATAAGTTCCGCAGATAACCAAATATGGTAATGAAATATAACTTGACACAAAGTCTATTGTAATAGTTAAATGTGCTCACTGTCAAGTAACTGCATTCACTCGTAAAACTATATAATATACCTGTAAGAAAGTTTAGTTAATTAAATCTGGTGGAATTAAATATTAAGAATGAAACAAATAAACTGAAAATGGAAAATATCCTGAAACAAATACATGTATGTTTAATATGGGAGATAACTCTAATCTAGCAAACCAAATACCTATTGATCAATAGAAACTGACAATATTAATAATCTGTAAAAGCAAGTACATTCATATAATTAAACTCAAATATTTATTCAAATAAAAAACAAGAAATAAAATTCAATACGGGCACATTAGAAATGACAACTGGTCGAGAGAGGGAATACATGATCCTGTGCGACCTAGGAATTTAGATTTCCCTGCGCCCTATCCTATTTATAGTAGAAGGAAATGTATTAATAGTACTGATGAACCTAAATTTAGGCTGCCATATTTCAATGGTAGGAGTAAATTTGAAGGATTTTGGTCAGTTTTTGAATTTGGTTGTCGTAAGTTCCTGTGGAACGAGGTTATGCAGATTGAAAATTTGTGGTGCAGTTTGAAGGATGATGCTCTTGACTTTGCATCAACACTTTCTTATGAGGTGCAAAACGATATCTTGAAATTTAGGGATGCCTTGAAAAGGCGTTTCGGTGATAATCGGTTGCCTGAACAGTACAGGGAGGATTTGTCATATGTAAAGAAACAACATAAAGAATCTTTACCAGAATATGCTGCTAGGATTGAGAATTTGGTCAGCAGGGGTTATCCAAATTTCCAGGAAACTGACTTGTTAGATACTTTGAAAGTTGAAAATTTTTTGAAGTGCCTCCCTGACCAGAGTCTTGCATACGAGGTAAAAATTAGAAAACCCAAAAATCTTGACGAAGCAATTGAATTATTTAATTGGCACGAATGTTGTAAGGGTGATGTTTTCAAGAAACTCGCTGATGTTAGACAAATTTAATTTGTCGGGGTAAATACATGTAATGGTAGTGATGATTTGGAGGTTAGGAAGGTGAATGGTAATGCTCCAAGGTATCTTACCGAGGAAAGGCTTGAAAAGAGATTGCAAAATTTCTCAAAGGAAATGAAAACTGAACATGCTAAATTTTCTAACATTGAAGGCAATATTCGGGCTGAAATTAACAAACTTGCCGCAAATCTGAATAAAAATCAAACTATTAAAAGAAACTTTAGTGACGTCACATATTTTCATGTAATAAAAAATGGGCATACTTTAATGTAACGGAAAACACGCTATTTACCACAAAACGGCACAATATATTGAAGATATGTCTAAATACCACGTTGCAACTTCAATTTTCACAACAGAAGCAAGCATTTCAGAAATATAGAAGAAACCACACAAACAGTGAACAGAGGGATCTTGAATAAGTATTTGGTTTATAGTAGAGAATATAAGGAAAGAGTAAAAAGTATTGTCTAATTTTTATGTCCAACTAATTCTCTACTTTCCTCGCCGGACAACTGTAGTACATACCCTTGGTCCCTGTTACTACAGTTTTCCGACGATGTATCACCAGTCACCCCCCTTTTCACACTACTCAAAATGTCTAACTTTTGAGCTAGTCTGGAATTTTTTCTGAATAAATTTAAATTAAAGATTTTAAATTGTCCTAAATTAAATTCTAAAAATATGAAAATAAGAAAATATAGAATATCCTCGATACTTTGTGTGATCTCTATGTTAAAAACGTATTATAATGAATTTTAATACGTAGTATGACATGGTTGGCTATATCTAGCATTGATTTGATAATGTCATTGAGCAAATAGTTTATTTGTTTTAATATGCAGAAACCAATTAAGTTTGTATGTCTATTTGTCATGTTTGTAAATAAGGCTATCTGTCTGTGTTGTGTCTATGTTTGTCATAACTGTCATTGTACTGTTTGTTCATGTCTTATATTATTGTTTGCATGACATGATTGTCTGTGTTGTATTATGTCTATTAGATCTGTCCTTGTATTGTCTGTTCAATGTATATGTCTGTACATTTGTATAATATCATTGTCTGTAAATGTCTAAGTATGTGTAATAATATGTCTGATTAAAATTAGAAAATGAGCACGATGATGATACCCTATATTAGCTTTTATAGCCTACGGCTAGTGGCTAGGGGGTTCAGTGATTGTTAAATACTCTTAAAGTGACAAGTAAGTGTACTTTTTATACTTTTTTTGCCTCTCTTTGTTTTATTTATTTCTTGTTTATTCTTTGTTATTATATTTTTATGTTATCCTATTTATAATTATATATGGTTTTCCTATTAATATTATACTATAACCGCTTTTCCTTTCTTTTCTATGCATTTTGTATGCACCCTATGGTTAACCCTTTATCTGGTCCTAAGTCTTTCTGTCTTTTTTTCAGATAGCTAATAAACTTTTGTTATTTATTTATTTTATTTATTTATCTTATTCATAAATAATGTCTTAAATCCTAAATTATCTGAGTGCTCGAAAAAAGAGAGAAAAAAAAATTACGCTGTGATTTACCAATACGAAGTACAACATAGAATATGCAAAACAAAGATTGACCGCGAACACTACAGAGAGATGCAGAGAGCCAACACTCCTGGCCAGTTTTGCTGCACAACTTGTACAGACCAAATGCCAGTGGCCGAAAGTACTAGACTGTCAACTGGGGGCATCACCATACCTTATGGCGTCACCATTCAAGAGCAGACTGTCACAGTGGTTGAGCCTGTACAGAACACCAACGACACACTTCCTAACATTGCAGACCATTGCAGACCAGTCATCGTTTGAGTTACCAGACAGGCGCTCGTTCAGCATTCATCCTGAAGCCCAGGAAGCGTAAGTTTTGATGTAATATTTAAAATAAAGAATATGGAACAAATATAACAAGTAATATTTATTTAGCTTTTGTCTTAATACTTTTTTACAAGTCGGTCTAGCAATAAATTATTAATTGATATTTTCTATTTTACATAGTAAGAGGATGATATAATCTTAAGTGTGTTTTAAGTTTTCGATAATATATATATATATTCATTGCTTTTATGATTTAAAAAAACGGTAGAAGAAATATTGACTTTATATATCTTTTTTTATATTTCACTAACAGATGGTTCCATTGACCGGGTGCACGACGACACGGAAGCATTGGTAACTTTCCAGGTTGTAGACTCCGGTACACAACGGTCAAAACGCAAGTTGGCGTCCAGTGACGGTTACACGTTTACATGCAAACGCCAGAACACAGCATCAACAGAGTGGCGATGTAGTGTACGCAACAAGTGTAGTGTACGACACCTTGATGCACAGCACCGTTTGGCCGATTTCGTCATGGAGTGTGTTTGGTCGTTCCGTCCGCACAAACAACGATACCGAAGGATGGCATCATCACCTCAACCGTAAAGCCAGGAAAGGGAACCTGCCATTCTATGTCCTCCTGAAGCTCCTGACCAAACAGGCCCTAGCAGTTCCATTGCAGCTTAAACTCGTCAGTGAAGGCAAGCTCCGCCGTACCCAGCGCAAGAAGACTAGGGCAACCCAGGGGAAGTTGTTTGCTTTATGGAAGCAGTTCGCCGATAACAGCCTTGGTGTTAGCCGACTTTTGAAGAAGTGTGGTGCCATCTATGGTCCAACAGTTTAATAGTGACATTGACTTTTATACTTGCATTATTTCATGTGCTTCATGTAACTAGTGCTTTATGCTTTTTTATGACATCTTCATATTCACTGATAACTGGTTTTTAGTGTTTGCCTTGGTGTTATCAATATTACTGATTGTTATTAATTGTTGTTATCGTAATAAAGAAAGTAAATAATGACTTTTTTGTTTATATTATATGTAATGTCATCATTTTTGACGGTCCGAGTGGTCTTTATTTCACGGTCCGAGTGGTCCTTTTCACGATCTGAGTGGTCATTTTTGAATGTCCAACTGGTCATTTTTGACGGTCCGAGTGGTCTTTATATCACGGTCCGAGTGGTCCTATTGATGGGCTGACTGGTCTTTTTAGTACAAATGAACGGGACGAGTTATCCTGGGCCGAGTGTTCCGCGGGCCGAGTTGTCCTGCACCTTGGACAATTACTGCTACAATAGCCGTAGTCAGCTACCTTTCGAACGATAGCGACAGGGTACAATGTAACTCACAAATGACATGCAATTATGACATTTGGATCCTCTAAAACCATCAATTAAAGTACAAATATTTTGCCCATTTTATTTATTTACATAGCAATGTTTTAGCATGGAAAGCAAAGAATAACCGATTTTCAAATAATCAAAGGGAGACAAAAACATTTTACTAGTAATATCTATGCTCCAATTTACTTTATATCAATTCCTTTTTGGGTTATTCTGTATGAAAATAAATATTCTATTGAGCTAGCAATAGAATACGTTGAGACCGCCCTGCTTATAGCTTTTTATCCAATTTATTAGAAAAGGTTGATTTAAAAGATATTTTAGTTTTTAAAAAAGTGGGACGTCTAAACACCGCATAGCCCGCGTTGGTGCAATTGAGCTTTTGAAAAGCAATTAGCTGTATTTGAACACTTTTTAAATATATATATTAATAAAAATAACCAATAAATCCAAAGTAGTTTATAAATTTGCAGAAATAAAGTTTTACGATTTTTCGTAGCGTGTGTCGAATTCTGTCAGATTACCACCTGGAGTAATTAATTATCTGACCGGTAAGGATGGATGGATGAATTATTGTTTAACGTCCAGTGGCAACCAGGTGCATATCAGGATGAGAACATGTTGATATGATAATGAATATGATCCCTGCTTTGTACTAGAAGACATATCACCTCACTCGGACACATTATACTGACTCCGAGCCGACCAGTCTTTGCTCTTACTCCTAGATGCCTCGTGCTTGGCGGAGAAGCAGCAAATACCAATTTTAATGTCTTTGGTTTGACCCGGCCGGGGATCGAACCCGCGACCTTCCACGAGACCACCGAGGCGGTTGACCGGTAAGGAATTTGTCACCTTTTATAATCACCTATTAAATGCCGATAAGAAAAAAGATACAAGAAAGAAAACAATTATATTTTACTTTATTTAGAGTACATATAACAATAAGTGAAGCTCTGACAACTATTTTGACGTTGTGACAATTTTAGGACAATTTGAAAATTGGAAAAAAATGGAATTTATCATGAATAATCATATTTCAGATACATGTCGTTATAAATTTGATTTAATAAAAATTGTTTTTGTTACTCTAGAAAAAACAAATGTGTAACAAATATTTTACTTTGCTATTTATATGTATATGTATATCATACGGGTCAGGAATTTTGTGACTTTCTGATGTTGGACAAAAAATAGACCGTCGTACATTGTCCTTTGATGAATCGTTTTGTCCTTCTATGGGTTTTGGATTCCTTTTTGGTATTTTTATATGCTCTCGAATATATACATATTTTTTATCATTTTTTAGAATCGTGGTTGATATGCATAATTTCTGCTAATGAGAAAAAGGGGAGTTAATTTTTGTACCTGCATGGAAAGAGTGGCGGGGTGACTAAAATGATGGGGGATCAATATTTTTTTTTCTACCAGGTACATTTCATTGAACAAATTGTTTTCAATTCCGTATATGTACAATGATTATATACATGTATATGTGACTGATAAAATCAAGTTCACAGATCACACACCAAGTTATCCCTCAGGACCTAAAAGCTTAACAGTTACAACATCAAATGGTTCAACTCCCTATTTCGGCTTAGTGCATTTTAAAGGGCTAAGTGCACTAAGCCCGGCCTATGCTGTTTTTAGACGTACCGATGAAAAGAGTCTTTGTTTAAATTTTGTTAATAAACATTGATAATATTAATATCTAAAAAGAAATAAAGTCAATTAAATTCTGTTCATTTTACTTCGTGTAAGTTGTGCTTAAACTGATAATTACATTTAACCTTACACAATGGCAAATTATTTACATGTATCTGTATATTGAGTAGATTGACAGTAATTAAGTTTTTTTTAACAATGCCTATATACCTACAGTGAGGGAAGTTTTGCTCATACAAGTACATGTATAATGAAAATTATAACTAAAATATACGTGCAAAGAAGTGAAGAATGACATATAGCTTTACACTTTTAATAATCCACTTTCCCTAACACTGTTGAAGAATACGCAACCATATAATAAAAACATTCCTACCTGTAAGCAATAAATACTCTGTGATGCCGGTTTCTATGCACATGATGTGCTTATTTTGATACCTTACTCGGACGAAATCGTAACTTTCTTTCATAAATAATCTAAAAAGTGTTTAAATAATTTTTTTAACTAGAATCGAAAAATTCTAGCGATGAAATATAAAACAAATATTTACAATTGTAAATATTATTGAAATTTAAAACCTTAATTAATGTATAATGAATTTATTTTGCAAAACATTCAGGTGAAATCATTATTTCTAGGCCTATAATATTCATTTTTTGTTGATTTTAATTAATTAATTTATTTATTTATTTATTATTATTTATTATTATTATTATTATTTATCTTTATTTTTAATTCTGTGACCTATACATTTCTGTATTATCTATGAAATTGGAGGGGCTAAATTTTTTTTTCACAAAGAAGAGGCGTGGTCTCCATATTAAACGACCAATCACTATAGGATACGCTGAACGAACGATGTATGCTGAAGCAAACGTTCAACGAAACGATGAACGATACCATTTACCAAACGATGTACCATACGCTAAATAAAACGCTAAACGGTACTATTTACCATATGATGCACGATATCATAAACCATACACTAAACGAAACGCTAAACGCTGTTTTACACCAGACGCTGAGATTTACCATTAAATCGAAACGATGCTCGGAAAATGTACGGACGCTGAACGAACGATGTACGGACGGTGAACCGACGTTGTACAGACGATGTACGGACGCTAAACAAACGATGTACGGAGGCTTTACTTCAATCTACGGACGCTAGAAGTGTTAACTTTTGCGTTACAGGATGCGTATTTTTGTTATCTTTAAATGCGTTTTTGCAGGGTATTGCTCCTGGTCGGGGATGATGATTGTCCAGTTGTTTTTTTTTCTTTTTTGTAGGTGTTCTTGTGTTTAAAATAAATTAAGGGTTTTCTTTCTTTATAGATTTAATTTTATTTGGTGAATATGGAACTCAGATATTTTTTTATTATTAATGTGGTGTTTTATCTTTTAATTATTTTATTTTCTTTCTTTAAATCATATTGTAGATTTAATATAATATTGATACAAGGAAGACATCAATGTATCAGACATAATATGTAATAATAGATATTATTTCATTTGCTTAGTCATAAATTTAAAAAAATTCTTTTTGTGTTTAATTTTATAAATATGATACTTGATTTTGGGAGATCTTATCACGGCATGTAAGAAGTCTTTTTTATTATTTTATTTAATGAAACCGAATGCATTTTATTACACCATACAATAAAATCAGTTCTCGTAAACGGTTCAGAAATATTGGGATATATCTCTGTCAATGCAGTATGTCGACAAGTAAAAGTTGATCAAGTGTGACATTGTATGACTGTAAACCTCGGGTCACAAAAAAATACCCATATCACGATTTTCAAGTAACCTCTCCATTAAGTATGCATTATAGGAACAATTTCCCCATTTCAATCTCTGAAAAACAAATAATTTATTGAATACAATGTCAGGCATTAGAGATATCAGTTACCTCGTTTGGGAGACTTCGTAACAGTTCACTGTTACAGTTATTACTCGTTTGGAATTAATATCGATTAATGTCGGTCTTCGGTCTTCGTTGTTCGTAGTCGTCGTCGTAAACTTTCCTTTAAAGATCTTCACCTCTGAAACTTGTAGTTGCTATGGTTTACATGGTAGAGTGATAACAGTGTTTGTCAGTTCCGAATCACGATTACCTCTCTTAAATGTATGCTAATTGATTGATTTATTGGGGTTTCACGCCACTTATATACGCAGCTCGTGACCGTGGCGGCTATTTTTATTGCCGGAGAAAGGTGGAGAAACCGGAGAGAACCACCGACCTGTAACAACAAGAAACTAGCAATCATTATCAATAAAAATGACAAAAGATCTGGAAATCTACATTTGGCTGAAAATAGAAAGAATAATGATAATTATCAGATCTAGACAAATTATAAGTTCGTCCCGTTTGTGAATATGACAAACCTTACTAAAGCAGAGAAATAACTTCACATGTACCATCATATTTGTTTCACATAAGTAATGCTGGGTAAATTACATGGATGTCAATACATATCATATGATTACACGTTATTTATCCCCACCTTAGTAATTTATTGAATTATAATTTATATAATAATCATGATAATACCAAAACCAACATTTTTCCGATAAACTACATTTTCCGACCCCCTAGGAGATGGAAATATGCAATTCTAAAATGGTCTGCTGCTTTTCCTTTGCAAATAAAGATGTTTTAAAATTTTCGATGTATTATGGGTTGCACGCACCTGACGTCATAGTCAAATTTACACCCGATTCTTTTGAATCTAACCAGACGAACTGTCAAAACAGGGAACTACTACAATTGTTTGAACTTTTTTGTTCTAAAGTGCAAAAAAATCAATGAAAAGTAAGTTTATTGTTATAAAATTTATTGGGTTTCTTCTTCCGTTTTCGATTTCTCTCTCCCCCTTCCCCACCCCGCAGTTCCAAAACCAAAATGGCCGTGACATGAAATCCCTTGCAGTACCACTTCGTTATCTAATTTCTTCTTTTTTTCATGTTAGAATCGAAATAATTCATAACGCTCGGAATAAAATTTGGCTCAAATAGTGTTCCTATACCCAAAGATTATATGACTGCATTGAATTATTTCTTAATCAAACAATAGAAATATTTGCTAACCGTTTTGGTAGATGAATACTTATGGGTACTGTATTGTCAGATTACAACTTCTTAAGTCATTGCTTCGTAATTGATTTTTTCCCGACAACACCTTCCTCCTTTTTCTTCTTGATCCTATTCATTATCCTAATCAAGCGATATATCGTCCAATGTTAAATTTGTGTTTGCGTTTATCGGACCCGGACTGTTATTTATTTCTGAATTGACGTTTCTGAATATTCTGGTGTTTTCGTAATCCCACAAAGTAGCGATTGTTGTTGATCGTTTTTGTCTATTTCAGCGCTTTTTTGGTTTGTGATCGTTAAAAGTTGTATATCTTTGTTTACGTTATCCGTGACTGCAGAATCATATGTATGCAAATCTGCATGAGTTCTTGGCTGAAGGGAATGATATGGATTTAGGTATTCAGTTGGACTATCAATGGTAATACTTCGAGAATCGTGGGAGTCACTACTGCTTGATGACTGAAAATCACGAACTATTTCAACATTGATGCTCCTATTTACATCGAAAATTTCATTTTCGTCAATTTCGTAATAGGTATGGGCACTTTCATTTGTTTCAGAGGTATTGTCTGTACCTAAGGCAGTTGTTCCATTCGCATCTCTAACAGTATGTGGCCTTCTCATATTTTCTGATCGACGGTTGTTTTTATATCTTTTAACCACGAAAACGCATACAAATAAGAGTAATACTGCAACAATTCCTATAGCTGATGATAACACATCCATTTGGAAGCCTTAAAAAGAAGTTTCTTTTGAAAGGAATATATACATGTATAAATTTACTGTGAAAAATGCAAATTCTTTACTTTTCAAATAAATTATCCCTTCATATCATGTTCCACAAAATGATATCATATACTAGATAATTACTATTTATATTTTGGCAAAGCCATACCAATTCTGGTTTTAAGGGATATAACCCCTCAAGAAATGCTAAATTTCAGAATCAAAAAAAAACATGGAAATTGTATTTCTATTCACCTGTAAATATTCCTTTGTATTTGATATTTCAGATAAGATTCTGATATATCTATTCTAAATAAGTGTTCGATGTCCCATATTTTTTTGTACATAATTTTTGTACAAATATATTTAAGAGAATTAATTCATTTGATATGCATTTAATATTTAACTAGCGCTATCAGTGAACAATTTCTGTACGCTTATTTATTTACTAGTATTTACAGTCAAACCTAAAAATGTATATGCCACCTAATAAAGATATGATGGTTTTATGTAAACGCTTCCTCCATATACAATGTATATTATAGTGACCATAAATCGATAATACCAGTAGGTTTTCTCAGCTCGTGTTTGACTAAATTATAAATTGTTTTATGATGAGTTTTGCAAAATCTCTCCCGAAAAAGTCAGCAATTTTGTTACCTTGTTACATGTATTTATTATTCACCCAAATGTTGCCTTAAATAAGTAACAAACATGTGTATATGTTTACCATACATGCAAAGAATAACCTGTACCAACGCAATTTTACACATGAGACATAAATGTTAAGCATATTACCTTTGTTGAAAGACGATGCAAGATTATATCGACCTGAGAGACACATATCGACCGATGACAAAATCTCTGGGTTGATATAACCTGTATCGAACTTTCAACAAAGGTTATATTTATTATATTATTAATTGGCGCCTTTAAGAGCAAATATATTAAAATATCATTGATATCTGAAACATTAAATAAATGAACACATGTTGAATGATCGGTTAAAATTGATTATTCAGAATTCAAGAAATCGAGTCATTGAAAATGTTTAACTTTATGGTCATACTCTGGCAGTTTTATTTTAGAAAGGAACGGGAATTTTTTCAACTATTTTTAGAAAAGCGTACCATATGCAAATGTTTTAGAATGGAACAGGCATTTTTCTAACGAATCAAGTTAGCAGAAATTACTCAAGTAATAATATAATGTTAAATTCCGTATGAAAGAATGAAATATTTACAAATATTTGAAAAATCTAACAAAAAAAAATACTTTGATAAAAGATTACCTTCCTTGTATGTTGTATGATAAATTGTCTGGATTGTTTTGTTTAAATAAGTTTTTGTTGCCTTTTCTGGTACACTGGAGAAATTTTCATCACTACCTGCAAACCGTTAAGAATGAATAAATAATAATATATTCATATTGTTATGTAATATGTATTTTATTTTAAAGTCTTAGCAAAATTAGAACAAATATATATACTATATATTATTTTTACCGCGCATTTCTCGCCTCGCGGCGAGTACAAATAAACTTTATATTTTCTGACAATGTACGTATATTGTTTTTATCATGGAACACAAATTCTTATCTTTTTGAGCGAAAAGGCATGAAAATGGAACAATTATAGCTGATTTGAAGAAGGACCATCTTTGGCGCGTAATCTAGAGAAACACGACGTCATAAGCACTATGTACCAGAACGCAATGCAAAATATCGTTGAATGTGAGCACAAGGGTACCAGGAGACTATATTGGGCTACTGATCAAATATCGAAAAACAATACTGAGCAGGCTATATTGGTCACCTAAAAGCGTAGTTGCAGGATAAATAATGAATACAGTTTTGTATGTATGTGATAATTTTTTCATAGTCTCAATACCGATTATAATGTATAGAACTACACATATTATGAAAGTTCATAGGCCAAAATCCATATTCAAGCCAAAAGTATGAGACTATAACAGAGCAAACAAATATCAGAACGAAAAAAAAGAGGTTTCAATTCAAAGAAGAAGTGACATCTAATCTAGTTTTTGAGAAAAAACTTTATATTGTCAAAATTAGAAGTTTATGTGATAGTAAACAACAAAATTGATAACAGGAAAGGTCAACAATGATATACCAATCAATCAAAGCAACTCAACTAACAGAAGTAAGTTTACTATTTGGAGAAAGCCCTCGTACTTATGACTTGCATTTTCGTTCCACTACTTTTACTGGTGAATATCATTTCCATTAAATATGTTAAACCTTAGCTTACATGTACGACAGCTGGAGACTTGAATAAATGACATTAATGAACCTCAAGAACACACTCCTATATTAATATATAATATTCGAAAGTAAAATTATACAAAGTAGTTTATATTTAGTTCGGTCGTAAAAACATCTGATTTCGAGAACTAGATGCTCCCAGGAGCCTGTATCGATCACCTGGAAATCATTTGCACAATAAACTGATTGACTATGTCCATCTTGAATGGCAGTCTGGAACATTGCTGCCAAGTTCCAATTGGCTAACTGGTTTTGCCAAATTGTTCACTGGTTTCAAGCAAGAACATCTTTCAGTGAATTTTTTCTGAAGGTCCTATGCTAAAATATATTTGGCTCTAATGGCCATCTTGGATGGCGGGCTGGGTAATCAGATATTATTCTGAAAGAGGACAAACCAAGGACAATTAACAAAGTTTCGTTCCAACTGACCCAGTGGTTTCAGACAAGATCTTTAAGTAAATTGCCTATCGGGTTCTATTTTAAACTATGCTCGGCTCTGGCGACCATCTCGGATTGCAGGCGGGGTCAACGGATATAATTCTGAAAGAGGACCACCTAAGGACAATCGCTGCCAAGTTTTCTGAAAGAAAACCACCTTAGGACCATTGTTGCCAAGTATTGTTCTAATTGGTCGAGTGGTTTCAGACAAGAATCAAAGAACTTGGAAGCAAATTTCCCATAGGGTCCTACGTTAAACTATGTTCGGCTTTGGCGGCCATCTTGGCGGGGGGTCATCAGATACAATTCTGAAAGAGGACCACGTAAGGACCATTAACCAAGTTTTGTTCCAAATATCTTTAAGTAAATTTCCCATAGGGTCCTATTTTAAACGATGTTCGGCTCTTGTGGCCATCTTTGATGGCGGGCGGGTTCATCGGATACAATACTGAAAGGGGACCTAGGGACCATTACTGCCAAGTCTATCCAATTATTATTATTGGGTACAATGTAGTGCACATTCACAGAAATATTTTCTTAATTTTTTTTATTATGCTACTGTTTCCTGTGCATGTTGCGCAGCTGTGTCTCATACAAGAATGTTTAATTCATTTTTATAGTATTTTTGGTGGGTAAACAAAACTGGTGTTGTTCTGATATTTTCATGAGAAGAGGACCCTTGATGCCAAAAGTGCTTACACTTGATCCATTTTTGGAATAGTTTTGATTAGAACTATCTTACAAATTCAACCCATTTATTCATTCAAGTAAAAATCTCCAATACACATAGAAAGTAACTGGCCTTAATTTCTGTACTACATGTATACTGTATTTTTTTTAACAGCCAATAACAAAATAGGAACAAAACAACCCAACAGGAACCTGATATAAATCTATAAATGTTCAACTTTAGATAATTTTAAAAATTGAATAAAACAAGATGTGAGTAGCATTATCCTACAGCCTTGAATTCAGGCAAAATTAGTTCAAATTTCGCCTCCATGCCATCAAACGTTGATTTGCCAGTCTATAGTTTAAAATCGATAACAAGAAAAATAAATGGAAATGGTGAGCTGTCAAAAGGGGCGTAAAACGACTAAAATGTATGAAATACACAAGTCGAACAAAACCAAATATAAAATGGTAAAAAAACAACAACAAACTAAAAAGTTAAAAATAATCAACGTTTCCACCAATATGGTCTTGATCATGAGTATGTAAAAAATAAAAATAAAAAGGTGTTGAATCTTTGAAACCCAGAGCAAGACTGAGTCCGTACATAAAATGTAAACAAAAACAAAAAATTATTTGACGTGGGTGTCATCAGTAAAAAGTACTTCATAGAAAATACATAAATGGCAAGGTAGATAGTAAAACTATATAGTAACAATAAGTAAAATAATATATTTGACGTTGTGATGTATAGAAAAGTTACCATATATAAGATAACTGTACCGCAAAAAGTTAGTGTGCATACTAAGTAAATGAATTGAAATTAAGAATTGTTTACATTAATTCCACGGGGTCGGAGTGTCCCCAGGCTAAAAATTATTTTCTGCTCAAGGCGTTGTCTGTATTGTCTTCCTCCGTTAACTGTCCTTAAAACGGTTACGCGGACGTCTGACGAGCTGTGACCAGGCAATCGAAAGTGATTGCCAACTGGACAATCAGTTCCATTCTTTATAGAACGCCAGTGTTCTGCAAAGCGGTCACCAAGGTGACGACATGTCTCTCCGATATAAACCTTAACACAATTCGTACAGACGATTGCGTAAACCAAATCATTATCGGTACAGATAAACCCATTTTGAATTATGTATTTGTTGTCAGGGTCCAAGATCTCTTTAGTTTCCATTGTGTAGGGGCATGTCACACATCTGGACCTTTGACATGGCCTGGTTCCCCGGTAGTCAGTTTTTTCTGAGGAAATGTTCGACTTAATCGAACTACTGACTAAGTGGTTTTTTTAGACTTTTCCCCTTACGGTAAGCAGTGATGGGAAAAGCCTAAAAAATTTCGCACAACAACGGATCTTTCATCACTATGTTGTTAAAATTGTTCATTAGGATGTTACGGATGGCGACATTATGGGGATGGTAAGTAAGGACCACTAATGGTGAATGGATTGGAAGTGGACAGGTATTTAACTAACAATATGCATCGAAATAACAATATAACTAGAGGATTCCAGGAGCCTGTATCGCTCACCTGGACTATGTCCATCTTGACTGGCAGCCTGAAAGTTGCTGTCAAGTTCCAATTGGCTCGCTGGTCTCTAAACCAGAAGAGCATTCATTGAACTTTCCCATTAGGTCCTATGTTAAACTAAGTTCATTTCTGGCAGCCATCTTGGATGGTGGACAGGACAATCGGATATACTCCTGAAAGAGGACAACTAAGGACCATTGCTGCCGAGTTTTGTTCCAATTGACCAAGTGTTTTCAGACAAGATCTTTAAGTAAATTTCCCATAGGGTCCTATGTTAAACTATGTTCGACTCTGGCGGGTATCCTGGAGTCATCGGATATAATTCTGAAAGAAAAGAACCTAAGGACCATTGCCGCCCAATTTTGTTCAAATTGGCCAAGTGGTATCGGACAAACAGATTTTTTAGTAAATTTCCGATAGGGTCCTATGTTAAACTAAGTTCGGGTATTGCGGCCATCTTACATGACGGGCGCGGTCATCGGATATAAATCTAAAAGAGGAAAAATTAAGGACCATTGCAGCCAACTTTTGTTCCAATTGGCCCAGTGATTTCAGAGGAGATGATCTTTAAAGGAACGTTCACGACGACGACGGACGTCAAGTGAAGACAGTAGCTCACATGGTCCTTTGGGCCAGTTGAGCTAATAAACCGAGATAACGATATAATAAATCGAGATAACGATATAATAAATCGAGATAACCATATAATTCATTGATATAACGATATAATAAATCGAGATAACGATATCATAAATCGTGATAACGATATAATAAATCGAGATAACTATATAATAAATCGTGATAACGATATAATAAATTAACGATATAATTTTTTTCTTGTCGTGTCCCCTGCGGGGCTCCGTACTATTAGGTGAATTTAATGACGTTACCTCAGAAATTGATATTGACGTTTGGGCTTATATGATGGTGTAGATTGGACGTCGCACTAAAAGCTGGGGCATTAACTTTCCAAAAGTATATCTGGACCAAACAATGTAATCGATTAACTCACGATTTCCTTGTTTTACGCCAATCTGATATTTTTCGTTTGAAATAGTATGTAACATGTTTGCAGCTCTCCTTTATTATGAGGAACTAAAGTTATTCATTCATTCATTCATTCATCTGTTTATTTAAGTCCCGATTCCGTTAATTATATAAAGAAATAAGGTGAAAGATCATTCGTCAGGAAAAATCAAAATCCAAGGTAAACTAATGCGACTATAGTTATGGTAACAGATGTGACAAATAACATAACGAGAGAAGGAAAAGAATTAAAAAAACAAAGCAAAATAAATATATTTAGAATTAAAAACCAATTGTTCAGAGAACAATTGAAGGTCTTTCCACCTCAATTGCAGATTGTTGATAACAAAAATGCGGTTTAAAATGTAATTGTTGGTTTTAGAGCATAGCTAAGCTTTCAGCAATTGCAAAAATATATGGTTCTATGTACTTTTGATTGAAATAAGGGAGGTATTATGCTACTTCCCGTATTACAAATATCACTTCTGGTTTGATATGATAGGTAATTTCACAATTGTTAAAAAAATATATGGACTGCTATTTTGAATAACTAACAAAAATGTTTATTTCTGGTTAACTAAATGTTTGTGATGAATTATGGAATTTCTTCGACCGAGATAGTTCAATTTTTGATTTTGATCCTATTGAATCTGTTTCTCCCATGATTTTCAACAAAAACCTCAAGAAAATGCTGTTGCTATGCATTTTGTTTACATGAACGCCATTTCGGAACTTCTCTATTTTTTCTTTCCAATAAACATTGACAAAACGGCGGGAATTTCCATACGGAAATTTAATCACCGGGAAGTGGTTAAAAATATTATGTATTTTTATCCCACCGAATATACAGGTCAAGAATAGGAGAAAACATGTTATCTGCCCTCGTATGATGTGTTATCTGCCCTCTGGTCAGCCTCACCGACGTCACTTCCGCTCAGCTGTAAAAAATCGTCTGATCATTATTTATGGTGAATTAACCGTTTATAAATGTTCTAATGGCTTATAAAATCTATTTGTAGATCTAGGGGAAAAGCACAGGAACTGATGTTGCATTCATTTGTTTGACTCTATACTCCGAGTAAAAGAAATATCACTGTTTAATAGCTGTAGCATTGTGAATATGCACCTTAAATTCAGGGATGTCAAAAACCTGACAAAAAATATTTCTTGGTAGTGGCAAAATATATGATAAATAGATTAATGCATGGTCTTTTTCATATTGCCCATGTTATCAGCCCTCGACTGATATATCGATCGTCCCTCGTGGCCGATATCAAGGTCTCGGGCTGATAACAAGGGTAATACGAAAAACGCCATGTATTAATCTACAACTATAAGCATTAAGGTCATGCAAAGCATTACGGTCATGCAAAGCATTAAGGTCATGCAAATACCTGTTGTATAATGAGGTGTCTCATTTATTGCGTCAAAGTCAATGACTGTTGATTTTTCTGTATCACCTGGACAACTTTTACCGCTGTCTACAAGCCAATAAGAAAAAATTATATAATAAAACAGAAAATTTGTTATATTTATTAATTTATTTTATGTTGAATTTTATTGTAAATTATAATATGGGCTGCTAAAAACGTCATTGAAACAAACCCGCGGAAAAATTTACTTTCTAATATGACGGCCTTCAAAGGCTTTGGGACCACAAGCGTGGTTAAACATTAGTTGCCATGTGAGCTGCACGCGACTTAGTTGGCAGTTCTAGTGCAGTTACTCCCACCGGAAATCGTTTATCCGCTCAATTTGATTGGTTGTTATTTCTGCAATTCTGAGAACCGTTGATTAAATTTCTATATTTAGCATAGGGGTTTCTGAATGTCGTTGTAGTTGTTATAAATACATTTTCATTCATTCTGATGTTGCGCGAATAAAAGTTAAATAAATATAACATAACATAATAAACGGACTTGAACAATGTTTTATCAAAAGTTTTTAACCATTAATTAATTAAAATTATGACCCCCCCCCCCCCCCCTCAAAAAAAAAATAAATAAAAAATCGCATACAATCATTATCATCAGGCCGCGTCCTAAAGAAATTCAGACACGAGTTGTGCCTATTTGAGAGAGATTTCTTGAGGGATTCTCACTCTGACGAGGAATTGGGCAACATGGAATTCCGCCCTGAAGACACCACACATACTGATTCAGAAGTATTTTGGAGTTGTGTAAAAATCCATTCTTACAATATGACAATGTGAATTTAAACCAAATCTTCGATAGGTGTAATCGAGAAATAAACATTCTCCTGTTCATTTCGTGAAAATCCATACATCTAAACAGAAAAACAGAACCAAAACAGCGCATCGAACAGGTTTGTTGTACTTGTGACGTTGTGTGTCAAATTACCGGAATAGCCAAATATGTCGGAAATCAGAGTTCACCTTAGGTCACGGCAATATAAAAAAAACACCGTAATTGTCCTATTAGAATCAAAATAATTAAATATTTTTCGAAAACAAAAACGTCATATTTTGTTCAATTGCGTCGGCAATTTGATGTCGTTTTTCAATAAATAAATAAATAATCTTTATTTAAAAAGAATTGCCTCATTAGCCTAAACTAATCTTCCTGAGGATCCTCGAAATATGATATATACAAACATTAACATGTATACAAACGACAATTATCATACAATTAAATAATAATAAATTCTATTTACTTAAAAAGAATTCAAAACATTTCTGTTTGGAGATTGAAAAAGATGTACAGTTTTTAATTTCTTCTGACATGTCTGACAAACTATTCCATACAAAAATGTTCTCTTCAAAAATTCTGTGTTTGGTCAAGGTAAATGCATAACATGTGCATCGATTGAACGTAAATCATAAGTTTGACTTTCGACATATTGAAATTTATCTTGCAAATAATTTGGCACCATTTTGTTCAGTGATTTTAAATACAAGAATTGTTTTGTGATATTGTATTCGCTTATCAATATTAATCCATCGTAAACAATTAAATAATAATTTTAAGAAGTATATAAATCAGCTTCTAAAATAACTCTAGCCGAATTTTTCAATAGCTTCTCCAGTTTTTCAATGCTGCTTAAATTACAGTTACCCAATATGGTGCAGGAGTAATCAAACAGTGGAAGAATATGTGCATTTAAAATAAATTAAATGTATATGCATAGGTAAACACTTTCGAATATTTTGTAACAAATTGATTCTTTTTGAAATATAACAATTTTGTGGTCGATTTTACAACGGGAATGCCATATTTCTGTAAATGTTACCCCTAGCTACGCTCAGGGTAAGATTTCGACAGAAATATGGTTCACCCGTGGTAAAATCTCCAATAAACCACAGGCGTTCATGAATTATTTCTTAAATATTTGCATCTTTCATTCATATAATTATTTTACCTGTTATTCAACCACTTAATTTGTTTTATGAAAAAACATAAACAAATTACGACTTATGGTTTGAGAATCGACTCAACCAACATAAAAAGGATTTATTCCTGATTGTCCCAATTTTTAAAATTGTAGAATTCTGATGGTCCCACAACATGAGTTCTGATTGTCACACATTATTTTCAGGTGTCAAAAATACTTTAATTAACAATTAAACAGAATGTTTGTTTAACAATAAATAATCAAAATACTTTAATTATTTAATAGAAACAGTAGATTTGTTTATAATAAATATTTTTTTGTATTGTGTTATGTTTTTTTTTATCAGTTATAAATTATTTAAATTTTCAATATTTTTTTCTTTGTTTTTTTTAATGCTTCAGTTAATTACAAATGTATTTAAAAAATCAGAATGATAATTAATGAGAAGTGATGTTTTGCAATATTAACCCAAACTCAACAACATTCTTCATTGACTACAAGACTGCCGTCCCTGTGAATGCTGCAAGAATCTCCTTTCCAGGCATCAGTATAAAGGGTTGCTTTTTCCACTACACACAATGCATTTGGCTCAAAGTAAAGGCAACAGGACTGGTAACCAGCTATAAGGGGACCCAGAGATACACAGACTCATAAAGAAGATGATCAAAGTCTCACACCCGAACATCTACCATGACTATTAGGTGGATCGAATGACGTTACATCAGAAATTGATATTGACTTTTTGGCTTATATGATGGTGTAGATTGGACGTTGCACTCAAGGCTAGGGCATTAACTTTCCAAAACTACATCTGGACCAAACAATGTAATCGATTAACTCACAATTTCCTTGTTTTACACCAATCTGATATTTTTCTATGTAAATAATATGTAACATTTAATATTTGCAGCTCTCCTTTATGAGGAGGAACCAAAGTTATTCATTCATTCATTCATCTGTTTATTTTAGTCCCGATACTGTTATTTATGTAAAGAAATATGGTAAAAGTTCATTCTTCAGGAAAAATCAAAAGCCAAGGTAAACTAATATGACTATAGTTATGGTAACAGAGTTGACAAATAACATAACGAGAGAAGGAAAAGAAGAAAAAACAAAGCAAACTAAATATATGTAGAACTAGAAAGTTTTTCCCTTGTCAAATTCACCTTTTAATCCTTAGTTGATAAGGATATTAAGCATGACTGTTGACCTTCTATTTTGATTTGTATAGTCAAAATATAGGACTCTGTCACAATGACCTTGACCATTGACCTTCGATTTTGACCTCTATAGCTCTAAAATAGGTTCCTGAACATAAATATATATGGTTGCTAGGTACTTTTTAATCGGTTGCTAAGGACTTTGTCAATGACCTTGACCATTGACCTTCCAATTTCACCTCTACAGCTCTAAAACAGGATACCGAACATAAATATATATGGTTGCTAGGTGATTTTCCATCAGTCGCTAAGGACTTTATGATCAACTTGACACCTGACCTTCCGTATCGACCTCTACGGCTCTATAATAATGTCCTGAGCATAAATATATATGGTTGTTAGGTACTTTTCCATCAGTTGCTAAGGACTTTCTCAATGACCTTGACCCTTGACCTGCCATTTCTACGGCTCTATAATAGGGTCCTGAACATAAATATATATGGTTGCTAGGTACTTTTTCATCAGTTGCTAAGGACTTTCAATGACCTTGACCCTGACCTTCCATTTTGACCTCTACGGCTCTATAATAGGGTCGTGAGCATAATATTTATGGTTGCTAGGTACTTTTCCATCGGTTGCTAGGGAATTTTTCGATTACCTTGACCCTTGACCTTCCATTTTCACCTCTATAGTTCCATAATAGGGTCCTGACTATAAATATATATGGTTGCTAGGTACTTTTCCATCAGTTGCTAAGGGCTTTTTCAATGACCTTGACCCTGACCTTTCATTTTAACCTCTACGGCTTTATTATAGGGTCCTGAGCATAAATATATGGTTGCTAGGTACTTTTCCATCAGTTGCTAATGACTTTTTCGATTACCTTGACCCTTGACCTTCTATTTTGAGCTCTATGGGTCTATAATATGATCCTGAGCATAAATATATTGGTTGCTAGGTACTTTTCCATCGGTTGCTAAGGACTTTTTCAATGACCTTGATCTTTGACCTTCAATTTTCACCTCTATAGTTCCATAATAGGGTCCTGACCATAAATATATATGGTTGCTAGGTACTTTTCCATCGGTTGCTAAGGGCTTTTTTGATGACCTTGATATCTGACTTTTGGCCTTTGTACTAAAATGTAGATCTTTTGAAACTGATCTTTTTTTGTATTAACATTTTCTTCATATCTATAATGGTTTTCGAGATATAGTATAAAACAAACATGCTTCAAGGGCAGTAACTCCTATAAGGAGTCATCGTAGAACTTCAGTTCCAATGAGACAAATTTAGATCTTGACAAGAAAAACATTTTTCCCAATATATTTAATCAGCTATCTCTTGCGGTTTCTGAGCTATTTCGATAACAAAGTCTGTGGTCAAAGGTCAACGTCAAAATTGAGATTTGACCTTGGCCCCTTTCAATAGCTTATTTGGTCCTATGATCAAAAGTGAAAGTTCTATAACGACAAAGAGTTCGGCTTAGCAGGGTGTTTTTTGAAATCGGTGTTTGAATACGACACATCCCACCAAGTTTCGAAATGATATGTCGCGAAATGTAAAAAACGTTTTTCTGGAGGAAGAAAAAAAATAAAAAAAAATAATAATAATCAGAAGAAATACAATAAGGTCTTCCCTTTGGAAAGGAAAAGACCTTAATAAGATAACAACTATCAATGCGAACTCCCCAAAAAAAATGTTATGTAAAAACATGGTTTGTTGGAGATTTTACCACCGGTGCGCCATATTTCTGTCGAAAAACTATGGTAATTCAGTTTTTAACATAATAAATGTTTTTTTTTTTTACTTTTGAAGATAAATATTTCAAAATTGTCCTAACATTGAGTTGTTGAATAAGATTTGCATATCCATGTCCTTACGTAGATCCCCAGATGCTTAGTATGGGAACGGAAGGTATAGGTTTTTATATTTTTAATAGTTGGGAGCAGGCATAGCGAGGAGGCTCCGGTCACTTGACAATTTGGAAACTGTTTACTTCGATAAGTTTTTTTTAAGCTTTCTCTTTTAATTTATTGTAACAACAAAAGGTAAATTTATATCAAGCTTTTCTTAAAACATTTTAAGAACATTTATTAAATTAACTTTTGGAAAGATCACGTTGTAATCACTAAAGAAAATTGATTAAAGTACAGCCGAATTAAAAAAAAAGTTATAGTTAACTTACATTGTGACTTATTTCCAATAAATAAAATCTTTAAGAATACATGTGTATTCTCATACAATATCTATTATTGGATTGGCAATCGCTTGAGTCCCTGGTATGATTTTTGAAAGAGGATAGCCTACGGACTATTTCTGACGTGTTTGGTTCTACTTTGTGATTCATGATTAATCTGTAAATAGTTTTATGTTTAAAATTACGTTCAACTATGATGAATTTATAGCTTGGATTAAAAATTTAGGATCAAAAGAAATATCAAAAGCAATTTTTCCATACTACTTTAGCCTTCGAGTTAAGAATAAGAAACGGTGAACTTCTAAAGAGACGCCCATTTGTTGCTCGTGTTGAGTTCAGTAAAATGTCATGCTAATTGATAGAGAAACTACAAAACTACCACAAATGGTAGAGGTCAGATTTCATCCGGGAAACTGATTTTCCATAACGATCAAGCTCGTGATGACGACCGTAGAGTGTTTGAAGTGACGACCACAGTCCTTGAAAAACCATATCCCTGTTTGAGTCGCTTTTATGCCAGCAGCAGCTAAATGGTTTGCTGGAAATCACTATAATGACCACAAGCCTTTGAGTAGTGAATTATTTTAAAAATGTAAACACAAGAATGCGGTCCTTCTAGAATTCTGCTACTGGTAAGTGGGAATTTAACAGTGGTGAAATGATCACGTTTGTCGGAGAGCTTCCTTTCCAAGGAAAAAGTAGAGATAAGAAGCTGACTTTCGATAAGTGCATTGTAGTATCCATTATATCAGGATGGATGTACATGTAGGGATTGTCGGTTAAAGTCCGGTGTTATCACATACATATAATAATCATTATAAAAAATGTTAATGTATATAAATATCAAGCCGGCTTTGCACTAGATTGACACATCAATCTGGATTTCATTAACGTCTAGCTGCAAAGGGTAAATTTCACCCCAACATAATATTCTGACATTGAGCCGACCGGTCTTTGTTCTTACTCCAAAATGCCGTGTGTTTTACGGGGAAGGAGCAAATAACAATTTTAAAGTCCTTGGTTTGACCCGGCCATGGATAGACTTTTCGTACTCCAGTCGTACATTCTACTATGGTTCCATTATAGGATTCTTGGTATAAATTAGATGTATATGTAGATAATATTCTTTTACTGGTAAAACATAATATATATATACATTGTACAGCGAAGATTTAAACTAAAGGTTTCAGCTAGTTTTTATCTTTATTTTTTCAGTAGCCTTTAATTCCTAGAAAGATAATAAAAGATATTTTCGAAAACCAGTATCCAAAAATAAAAAAAAACTAATTGCTAATGAAAAGATGTTATACAATCATTCCGGGAAGAAAATGATTCACTAAATCCAAGGATAAATGTAAGCAAAGTTTAGGTGACAAGCTTAAATCTAACCTATGTAGGTCCAAAGTTTTGAAAATCGAAATTCTAAAACTTTACATATGGTGTATAACAATACTGCAAAGAGATTATATGTATACATTGCAGAATTAAAGAGGAGGTTAGGTTCAATCTTAAATCCACAATTTTCGAAATTCGACCTCAGACGGCCGCAAGATTTGAAAATCAAAATTTTAAAGAATATAGTGTAAAAGAATACTGAAAAGAAATGGCATGAATACAGTATTGGCCTGGCTATGGTTAAACACGAGGCTGGCAAAAGCTGGCGTCAATAGCTAGATAGTGTGCAATTGCTGACAACGATAGCTAGCTAGTGTTCAATTTGACGGCCCATTTCGAACGGTCGAGAGCTTGTTTGAAATCCAAATGCTTTCCATGCACTGAACACTGGCTAGCTCTCTTTGAACACTACCTAGCTATCATTGAATGCTTGAAAGCTTTTAAGTTTAAGATACAATATCTAAACACATTTAGCTGAATTAATAGGTCGATTCTTTATTTACTATTTGTTTCAGCACAAATGTATGAGATAATAAAAACTAGAGGCTCTGAGGGTTGAGCTTGTATCACTCACCTGCCATGAAAGTCACTTCTCCCTATGCATGTATTTCCCATAGGCTCTTATGTTAACCTAAGTCCTCTGCTGAAGGACATTTTGAACACTTGGTGAGCACCTTAAGAGGAACATTCAGACCATGTCTGGTTTCAAGCAATTCTGCGGTTCTGTAGATTTTTGTTATATGTCATAGACACTTTCTGTTTGGCTCTATTTGGGCAAGCAGTTTAAGAGAATTTGTTTTTATTTCAACCAATCAGAAACAAGAATTGCCCATGGCGGCCATGATGTTGTCTGATCTGGACAAAATGTGGAAACTTTGTAAAAAACCTCCCAACAGATCTTCATGTCAAGTCTCGTTCCCTTTGGCCAATCAGAAACAAGAACTGCTAATGGTGACCATATATGTATTTCGATTGGGATGAAATAAAGACATGTTGTAAAGATCCTGCCATAGATGCTTTCTGTTAAGTTTGGTTCCATTTGGCCAAGGAGTTCCAGTGGAAAATATTTTTTTTAAAATTAACCAATGAGAAACAAGAATTGTCTATAGCGGCCATGTTTTTTGCCCGATCGGGACGAAATTAGGAAAATTTGTAACGAACCTCCCATAGATGCTTCCTGTCAAGTTTCGTTCCATTTGGCCAAGCGATTTCAGAGATTTTTTTATATCAACCAATCAGAAATAAGACCTGCCCATGGCAGCCATATTTGTAGTCTGATCGGGACGAAATGGGGAAAGTTTATAGATGACCTCCCATATATGCTTCCTGTCAAGTTTTGTTCTATTTGGCCAAGCAGTTTCCGAGGAGACGATTTTTGAAAACTCAGCCAATCAGAAACAACAATTGCCCATGGCGGCCATGTTTGTTGTCCGATCGGGACGAAATGAGCAATCTTTATAAAGGACTTTAAATAGATGTTTCCTGCCAAATTTAATTCCATTTGGCATAATGGTTTCAGAGGAGAAGATTAAAATGTGAAAAGTTAAAGGACGACAGACGACGGACGCCAAGTGATGACAAAAGCTCACATGGCCTTTGGCCATGTGAGCTAAAAATAATTCGAAAAGATATGAGTGAAAACAATAATTCGAAAAGATGGAATATTCCACAATTATGCCACATTTAAGCTGTTATAAAATACACATGTAATGATTTAAAAGTCTGTACTAGTCCTTCAAACGGCTTGGTATAGAATAGACCGGAACCGTGGAACTAGGATGGATGGATGAATTGTTGTTTAACGTCCAGTGGAAACCATATCAGGACGACGTGGAACTATGTCTGTACTTAAACAGAGTGAAAATAGAATTTTGGGACGGTATAGAAATAATAATAAATGGGTATTTTATATGAAACATTGAAAACTCGGTATATAAGAGACATGTATCATGGGCTTTTAAATTCAAATAAAATTTTAAAATACATCACCTGAAATTTGTACATAGAAATAAATAATTCTAAGTCTTTTAAGATCTCTTATCTGACAACTATAATTTGCTTCATCAGAAATTGTTACATCTAGAATCAGCAGATTGAATTCTCCTTCTGAATGATCCCTTATAATAGCAATCTTTTCTTTAAATGCTGGATTAATGTTTATCCCGTCGAAAATAATACGATTTTTCGTTGTCCATTCAACATGTTGAATGCGCGATTCTTTTGCAGCTTTATAAGGACATATCAATGTTTTGTTTTGTCCAACATGTGCACATTCTTGTTTTGATGTTTCCTCCCTTGTGGACTCTGCATAAAGTACTGTAAAATAACCATACGTACATGAAGTAATTTAATTTAAAAAGATAGTAGAATAAACCTAGCGAATCCTGTAGCAATTACCTGGCAAAAGATAATTCCTGTTATTTTATGGGTTTTTTTGCCAGTAACAGTGCCTATATTTGTCCACAATCTAGACATATTTTAAACAATATTTACATGTAAATAAGAAATATGTGTAATTCAACAGAGTTCTGTACAGGTTACATTTAATTTAATAGAAATAGAGAAGATTGTTAAATATTTTCCTTAAGTAAATTTTCTACTTTTAATTACAAATGTACATGATTCAATTGGAGGCATATATTGCATGGTCCATGGTCCAGACCAAAAAGTGTTTCTGGATCCTGGACAAGGCATTACCATGGTTTTCGTTTGTTCTGGGTTGGTCCACAAGTTCATGACTGCTTGAATCCATGATATTGAGTCCTATACTTTTCATCTCAGTTTTGAGCATGTTTTTATATGAAACCTGGATTTTTTTCAAATTCCTTTTACCCCCCCCCCTTTCTCTCTTCCTCTCAACTGATAACTCTATGGAAGATCTGTATTTAATCAAATATGATACATTTATTGCACTAACATGAATAACTCGAGTTAAGTCCTGACCATTTCGAATAACTGGGATATGATGGTGAAACACGAATCTAAGTGGGAAACACTGTTTTGTTTAATATCACGTGGGAGAGTCTCAACCAATAAAATACGTACATAGCCATGAACTAATATATATAGTGGAATAATACAAAATGTGTTTATTGATACAATGTATCATAAAATAGGATACATATAAATTCCCTTGGGTACTAACAGTCCACCACCAACAGCATCTAAGTTATATGTGGTATATATGTGTATATTATCTGCATTTTGAAAGCTAGATATCGTAAAATATCATCCCGTGAGCCAGAATATGAAGTTTGGGACGATTGAGCGTAGCGAACGAGACCCAAGTCTTCATATTCTGTCGAGCGTATAAAGCGTACATTTAATAAATTGTTTTAATCGGAAATAATGAAATGCAGTGGAAAGAGCGGAAAGAAGTCCCAGCAGACATTATCAGCATCGAGGAAAGACACATTTTGTTGATGTCTCTTTTATAAATTTCTTCATCATTCATTTAAATAAAACGCCATAATATAAAAAATGAACACCAGATCTTGATATATTTATTAATATTTTGCAATTTTGAAAGTTATTTAATAAGTTCTAAGCTGCCAAACGTTGGGAGAATTTATTGATGTTGATAACTCCTGCTTAGCTCTTCATACGAATTTTACGGAGCTGCTCAACAAGCTGATAGAATCGCAGGGAAGGATGATAAATATATATATATATGGTACTTACAACATGCACATAGTAAAATGTATACCAAATTCATGCTTTAGAATCCATCAACAAATATTTCCTCCTTTGATATTCTATTTCCTTTCACTTTTAAAATGATTATTGTCGTATTGTTCAAGCGTTATTTATCAGAGCTTTTTTTCATAAACAGCATAGTATTAATTACAACGTTAATTTTTTTTCATTGTACAGATTCCACTGTGATAAGTATACAGTCTATAGGCCAATGTCAGCTTCGCCATAAATTGTTAAAAAAAGCGATACATCCGATTAAAACCAAATTTGGACAAATAAAAGATAATAAGAGTGGTTTTGGAATATCTACATCAACTGATTATATCCAAATGGAAATATATATGTATATACATGTAGTCTGAAACACGGAAATAATAACGGTGTCTTAACGAGGTCTATTTTAAAATCTGATCTGGACCAAACGTGGGTGGATAGTCACACATTACTAAGAGGCGAATTATATTCGTGATGTCTTGGTCAAAGTTTCACAGTTTAAACGAGCACATTTAGACCTTGCAACATGTATCACTTTTTACAACAGACATTTTCAGATGTTCGCTTTTGATGTATTTAATTGTAAGAGGGAAATTTAGGTATTTTTGTACCAATAAAACCGGTTAAACTATGCCGAACTGTCTGTTGTTTCGATGTTTGTGATTTCTGCTCTTTTATACAGATATGATAGTTTTGTCTGAAGTTGTGTTGATTGGATTGTGTCAATTGTTGGGATGTTATTGTTGATTTTTACTTTTACAAATGTATTAGATTGTTGTTTATTGAAATCAAAAAGATCACAAACATATACAGTTCTGTTTCAAACATGAACATAGACATGTATACTACCCACCTGCAATGTAACCCGGTGACATCAATGGACCAGGTTTTGCGTTCAATATCGTTGTTGCTACATGTACGTAGATTTTGCTCTGGTGCACTATTACTACTTTCCTTACTAAAAGCAAAGGTACATGTACCAGGAAAATTCTACGTAGTAGCTACCGATATTGAACTCGATGTTTACCTATCGTGGCATCTTATAACACTCCCACTTTTTAAAAAAAAATTTGGTGCTCACAATGCAAGTTTTGCTGTCTTGTTTTCATTCTTTGCGGCTTATTATGTGTTTTTTTCTCTATGTTAAATCTTTCATGATTACTCATGGTTTTCTTATAATTAAATAAATTTAAAAAAACTGTATTTCTTATACGGAATTGACTAATTTAAAAAGATTAATAAAAAACAAGACTGATGAATATTATCAGATCTTAACCAGTAACAAAATTGAAAGTTTAAACGATGATAACAAACTTTTTCTTATAAATCCTTAGAAAATAATCAATTCACCAAAGAACATTATTTATCACATCCAAATAAAAATGTTATGTAAAAAATCACAACATTAATTGCCATAAACTTTTAATTGAGACTGATAGATATTATAAAATACCTACATCTCAAAGACTCCGTGAATGCAAAATATGCAATGTTATAGACGACGAGTCTCATTTCTTCCTCAATTGTAAAATCAATGACAATCTCAGGAAAAACCTCATTCTTAATTTTACTGATCAGTATCAAATATTCTTAAATTATAGTCATACAGAAAAACTTGTCAAAATTTTAAACCCACCAACGACAAAACAAATTAAGGCTGTATAGCGTTTTTTATTGAATAGTCATTAGAACGGAGGAAAGAAGACCCAACCAGTCTTGATTCTGTAAATGTTTAAAAATTAGTATTATTAATGTTTATGTGTAATTGTATAATGTGTTTGTAATGATATGGCCTTTGTATGTATGGTCTTTTGTTGCATTAACAAACGTTATAATAGATTTTACGGACTTTCCTATATAACTGTTATTACCCATATTTAATAAAAATGAAATCATTATTCTAGTTGATTAAAAATACAACAATAAATCAACAAAACAAAAAAGACTGAAAATTTCGGGTCTTGACTTTGGAGAAGCACATGTAAAATTCTTAACTGGCGACTGGATAGAAGCAGAAGTACTAACATGGAGATAAAAGATATTTCCCTACAGACTAGAGTATTAGCAAACTGAATATGGTATATTAAGGTTTATTTAATGCTACATGTAAGTCTATACCATTTAAAAAGTTCAGGGGAAAATGATCTAGTAGAAGACTTTAAAATTGTAGTAGTTCTGTATCAATGACCCTAGTCCAAAGTCCATCTGTCTTCTTCCATGTCTACATTCTACTTAACCACCTCAAAGAAGAACAGACTGCAAACGAAGTCACCAGTATCCAGTACGCTGCGGGAGGACTACGACCAACTAATGGCAGAAAGTACACACAACTCAACCGACGACTAAAACAACTAAAAGTGCGTCTCTAAAACCAAGAACTAAGTGTTACAGATACCCAGTATGCTGATACAGCCTTATACCTGTTTCATTTAGACTGATTTTGGAATTAATCAGTTATGTGTAGTATGTTGTTATTTGACTTTTACGAATGGAACCAGTGCTTTCCGAAATGCTTTTACATATAGTATGTCATTGTTATAAAATAAGATGTTAAGAAATTAACTGTGCTTGATATGTGCTATATGTCTTAATAAAATATCTAAATACCAGTATTCTTTTTCCTTACAATTATAATACTTCTAAAATCATATGTATAATCACCTACACACATAATCACTGTTTTGACAAAGGTACCACAGTAAAAACACTTCCCAATTTCCGACATTTAAAGTTCCCATGCAATTGTCCATAATTTTTTTTTATCTTTTTACCTGTAATTTTCAAACGTGGGACAATCGGGAAGACACCATAAAAATATAGTCATGATAAATTTTTCGTTTTAGTGATATATCTAGTACACACACACGCACACCATCACACACACTCATTAATGGGTAGAATAAATCACATAAACATTAGTATATTTATTATTAATAGGGCTTTTGTATAAGATTTATTCTACCGATTCCAAAATCTTGAAATTTAGGGTCCAATTATGAGATAATGAGAGAGCTATGTTGGAAAACCGAAAGTTTTGTATAAATATTGTACAAACAAACGGACTATCCTAAAGCAGTCATTGGCACTACGAAAATAGGGTCCACATTGGTCAGAGTTCATATTATAATTATAAAGATTTTTTTTTTTTTCATTGTAAGTTGTTTTTGTATTCATGTTGTGTTATGTCTATTGTGATGTATATATATTGAAGTGTTATTGTATTGTTTTGCTTTGACCCATATAGGTGTATTTTATGCAAATAAAGCTTTTTTTATATATATACATGATATAAACAATCATCTTAACAGATGTGTCAACCCAATGTCAAACTTATGGAAAATGCACATATTTTATTAAGTATTATATATACACGTTTGAACACTAATCCAACAATGTAAAATTATATTTTAATACTGTCAAAATACTGTCTCAAAATCACACCATTGAGACACTATGGCACCTATTCGCCTAGAACCGTGTCCAGCGCGCAATACCACTCGGCCAAATCCCCTATATAAAAATATAGCTTCAGATGTATCTTGAGATGAACATCGTAAATTTGTATATATGCGTGTGGCGATAGAAATTTTATACCTCTCTGGCATTTATTTGGCAGTAACCTGATTTGGCTTTTATTAATACATTTTATGAACGGCAATGTTTCATTGTCATACAGTCACAGCAAATACAGTATTTAACGGGCAGGTATTTACATGTATTGTGACAACCACATAATATATCTGCCCAGTCGTCCTACAAGGAAATATCGGAGATACAGGGTAGCCCTAAATATTTTATATACGTCTGAACACTAATCCAACAATATTAGATTTATTAAAACTCATGCCGACCGATACAAAAGACTGTATTTTTTTTTATTACATAATAATCCGTTAATTCCGTAATTTTAAATCTAGACTCTTTGATATTTATACTCCCCTATTTTTAATACAAAAATGGAATAAATATACATACATTTTTTTTGTATAGTAGGGGTTTTTCTAGGCTTGTCTAATTTGGCAATATTATGAAATTTTCATAAAAAAAATGTAATTTAGATAATCGAACTGAATGATTTATTTTGCATAAAAAATGCAAGGCTAAAAAATTGTTTCCAAGTTCCTAAAATACTCAGGAAAATTTTAATTGTTTACTTCGCATCGTTTGGTTTTCAACTTTAATCGGGTCATGCATGGGAGTGTATACGGATGAACGTCAAAACAAGTTGCTTTCTTTAAAAAAAGAAAAGCATTACGTGAACCCACGACTGCTGACTGGTCACCAACATTTGTTGATTTTATTTGCTTTTGATTTGAAATAATTAGCTGTGAATTAGATATTGATAAATATTGATGAGTTTTGTTGTCACATCATCATTGAAAATATGTAATAGTGTGTAGATTATTGCACAAGTGAATAGGAATGTAGATAATTTTTACTTTGTGTTTAATGTACAAATTCCTGATCCTATTGCAATTCCCAATTTCTGCAAACTCTAAAGTGACTAAGGCAAATTGCATTGACTTTGCAACATATGTTTAATCCCCAGGTTGCTATATTTTTTATGAGATTGTTTCACAAGAGACATTATAACACCGAAATTAACAGCTATAGGTCACCAAACAGCCTTCAACAAAAAAAAAAGCAAAGCCCATACCACATAGTCAGCTATAGAAGGCCTTAAAATCACAAATGTAAAAAATTCAAACGAGAAAATGTACACTTAAACGGTTTCTTATGAAGTAAAACCACACAAACTATTCTCATAATTGCAGCATATGTTAAAGATGCAGATACTTGAAGACTTTAACTGTTATTTAAAAACAAAAATAAAAAAATAACTGAAATTTAATGAACATAAATGCATATGAAAAATCTTTCCCGAAATTTCCAAAAACTACCATCAATAAACCAAAACTAAAATTCAAGTTTTTGATATATTCGTATATTTCATCAATATCGTCTTGAAATCGTCCTTTCCAGTTTTATGGATATATTACAAAACAAAAAATTAAATAACAATTACTTATTAAACCTTACTAAAACGGTATGAATTAATTAACGTAGAAAAATAAATACTTTTAATAATAATAACATTATCGTTCTGTTTTCCGATTTAATATAAATATTTAAACCAGAATGTTCTTTCCCAAGTTTATGATGAAAAATACACAATATCACGTGGTTAAATCTTCAGACATAATTTAGTTTACATGTTATGGTGACACTGAACAATGCCACGTTATAATTGACCTAGATACACACAGTGTACGGGGGTCGCATCAAAACAAATATAATAGCGTTGTTGTTTAGAAACTTTCACAGCGCTTTTAAACATTCACATTATTAAAAACACATATATTTTGTGAAAAGGCAAATAGGTTTAAATATTCAAACAATATTATATTGATTGTTGAAATATAGCCGTTTCAAAGACGTAGATTACTACCTGTATAAATGATTGAAAACATTCGTGACATTCCGAGAATTTTATTCCGACTTCAGGCCGAGAGATATCGAGTGGCCCATAGACACATCCAAAACTCGCCAATATATAAGCGTGAACCCCTCAGGGGGTTCACGCAAAAATGTCGTACACGATGATCGAAAAATAAAAAAAAAATTAAAAAAAAATTACATGCACCGGCAATTTGTAGTTTAAACTATTTGCACGAAAGAAACGAATATCCACCATCAAATGCGAAAACAAGTGAAATAAAACACTGCAAAAACGTTACACGAAATAGCCTTGTATGCTCGTCTTGGTTTACGTCTGCGACCGTTGTTCAGTGTGACATTTTTTCTATTTTTCAAAGCACTGCCATTACAACGAATCTCGTCCGATGGCGAATGAAATGAAATTTATTCTGATTGGGCAGCTTGAAAACAAACCAAGTGATTGCCGCGTGATTGAAATCAAAGTGAAAGTGAAAGTGAAAGGGATTCAATATGGTTTTTAATCAAACAATATAAAAATAAACGGAATATCATGCGACCGCAAACAGACCAATTAGATAATCTCCATAAAATCATTATGTAATAGACATTTTTATACGTCCGCAAAATTTTTGCCGTCGTATATTGGTATGACGTTGGCGTCGTCGTCGTCGTCGTCGTCGTCGTCGTCCGAAGACATTTGGTTTTCGCACTATAACTTTAGTATAAGTTAACAGAAATCTATGAAATTTAAACACAAGGTTTATGACCACAAAAGGAAGGTTGGGATTGATTTTGGGAGTTTTGGTCCCAACAGTTTAAGAATTGGGGGCCAAAAAAGGGCCCAATAAGCATTTTTCTTGGTTTTCACACAATAACTCTAGTATAAGTAAATAGAAATCTATGAAATTTTAACACAAGGTTTATGACCATTTTTGGGAGTTTTGATCCCTACAGTTTAGGAATTAGGGGCTAAAAAAGGGCCCAAATAAGCATTTTTCTTGGTTTTTGCACAATAACTTTAGTATAAGTAAATAGAAATCTATGATATTATCTTGGTGTAAGGGAGGTAATACAAACACATTTAAAGTAAAATATTGTGTATGATTCAATTATGTATAAAGAAATGTAGATTGTCTTGGGGTGATTTATAGCTGTCAATTTTTTTTAGAAGTTACTATTAATTAATATTAATTTAAGCCATATGTCATTTTCTATTTTATGGAAAAAGGGAAAGGTGGGGGGGGGTGAAAATTTAGGGGGTAAATAAGAAATTGTGGTGGGGACAATTTTTTCTCATTTCAGATTTCAGAAATTAAAAAGAAAATTTCTTCAAACATTTTTTTTTTGCCAAAAAGGGCTGGGGGGGGGGGGGGTACAATAAGTTTTTTTTTGTTTTTTTTTTTTGGGGGGGGGGGGGGGGTCAATACGCAATAGCATAGTGTATTGCACAAAAGCAAAAAAAGCGGTAAAATTTAATTTATTTTTTGGGGGAGGGGGTTCAATTTGCAACAGCATATTGTATTGCACAAAAAGCAAAAAATTGAATATAAATTCAAATCATATGACCAATTCTAAGTTCTTTGACTACAGTTATTCTGTGTCAGAAACCTATTATGTGTCAAATATTTAATTACAATCCAATTGCAGACCTGTATCAAGCGCAAATATTGTGTCCATTTTTGCCCAACTGTTCAGGGTTGGACCTCTGCGGTCGTATCCAGCTGCGCTCAGCGAAGCAATTTATTCCATACTATATATATATATTTATATTTGAATATTTAAAATACTAAATTTTAAAATATTTTTACACCCGTTGTTTTTCATAATTTCCCCAGCAGGTAAATAAATATTGAATTCAATACAAAGCAGGTCGTTTTATTACTCCTGTAAGGCATGTAAGGATAAAATATGTTCATTCTTATGGACAACCACGGCTACTATAGACGTAGAATGAGTTATCGCCTTTTGAAAATGTTTTGATAGAAGACAGAAGTCGTCAATTATACAAATAGTACGTGTATTTTCTGAATTCAATTAGGGTTCAAAATGCCCCAGCTTACACACTTTATTTATATTAAAAAAAAAAAAAAATATGAACCATTCAGGTGCCTCTACATTTTATCGGACATCATATGATCAATACATAAATAAATCGTCATATCTTAGTTAACTTATTATTATTCCTTCCATTTTTTTCCATATCCAGTGAATATAGTATCATTAATTTTACTAGTCGGACTGATTGGTTTTATTATGAATTTATTAATAATTTACTTCAAATGGATGAATTTATGTAAAATGTATATTTAGCAGTTTGACGTAATGCTACATGGGTCATTTTAAAAAAAAAGTGCATTTTTAACATTGCAAAATTGAGAAAAAACAATTTGCTTGAATCATTATATTTATTAAACTTGCAAAATATATGATACTTCTTGAACAAAATACTCAAATATGCAATCTTAATGACATAAAATAAAAATATTATTAACACATTTTCGACTGATGGTGCACAATTTTGTCTATCCTGTTACCACATTTGTGAGAATTTTTTTACTATCAACAGGGAAAATGTGAAAAACATGTTGTTTGTTTCTTAAAGATACGTTAGTGGTGCTTCAGAAAACAATAACAGAATATTTAATTTCTTTGCATTAACGGGATAAAAATATCACTTAATATTGCGTCCTGAAAAAACTGTCTAAAAATACATTTTCAAATGCTGCAAAAATTGCTACAATCAACGCAAAACCAACTGAAACACTTCCTTATATTCGGCTTATATTGGACTTTTGAATCAATCCAACACTTAGTTCTTTGATTACATATAATTTTAGTAAAACGCTTTTTTCTATGGTAACAGGAACGGACATCGAAGGTTTACATATACATATTTGTCTATCCTGTTACCAAGTTGGGGTAACAGGGCAGACAGTAACAGGATAGACAAAATTATATGTTTATTGATTCTATTGCAAAACAACAACTCACCTTGCATAATTGTTTGTTTTTTCTTAAAGATATGTGGAATATCAAATGTTTCATTTCATTTTCAAGTATTTCATAATGTCTAAAGATACATAGTTGTTTATTCTAATACTTAAACTGTCTATCCTGTTACTTTATTCAAGGTAACAGGATAGACAGTAACAGGATGGACAAAATTATATGTTTATTGAGTATATTTCGAAACAACAGCTCCACTTACATCGCTGTATGGTTTTTTCAGTTAGCGTTCTTTGTTTCCAAATAGTTAATGAACCTTTTGAGAACGTATGGGTGTAGTAATGTATAAATTTGTTGGTAACATGATAGACATTTTAAAAGGGTACGCTATCAGTTTGACTTACTTTTCTGGTTATAACTTCGCTTCCGTTTCTTCTAACGTTCTATTGTTTTGGTTGTAATTTGGAAAACTTGTGTACTTTTGATTTCATCATAGAAGATATTCGTATTTGCAGGCAACAATTATTGCTCTGCAAATTTTGCACCGGTAACAGGACAGACATGCATTCCATGGACGCCAGCATAATTTAATTTTTTATGAGCATATATATAAATATCTTCAAGACTTTACTTTCTTGTTAAAATTCAATTATATGCTATTCAAAAAAATAATTTTGCCGATTTGAAAACATACAAAAAATCATTGAAAAATAATGTGCAAACATGGTTCTCTTAGTCCGGACACTCGCAAATTGCTCAATATTGAGCTTCAAAATCAATTTTTTTTTTGGATTGCAAGCAGAAAATCGTTCTCATTGTAGATGTGCCAATTTGAAAAAATTGCGAACTTTTGGTTAAACACAAAAAAATAATGTCATTATGTCTGAATAATTTTTTAACATAGGTGGACAGGAAAATGGACTTTTTTTTAAAATGACCCACATCAGTTACTGATGATTGGCATAGTGTAAAATGTAGAGTAAAGTCTAGAATTGAAATATGAGGTTCAAGTAACATTTAGAAATCATTTGATAAATTCTCATGGAAAATACACGATGAATTTGACAAAACATGTTAAGTCTCCGAATTCCTCTCTAAATTATCTGTTATTACATGTATAAGCCATCATGCTCGATTAAAGTTTTGTAAAATAATACGTATAATATGATATATTGTAACTCGTCTGAAATTACTAGGACAGTTTGAATCAAACTTTGGTGAAACGGCATCCTTTCAGAATTGAGACCGGGGATCCGGACCTTCACTAATATGGTAACCATATCTAAAAAATATATATATAAAAGGGGCAAAAAACTATTTTAAAATCTTCTCCTCTGAAACTAATGATCATTGAGTTCAAACTTTAGTTGGATGGTATTTAGATGGTTCTTTTTTCAAAATGGAGTTTGGGCGTTCCGGGCCTTGGTCAAATATGGCTGAAGATACTAACAATAGTTTGGTTTATTGGGGTTTTACGTCCCTATCATCGGAGACGGCTATATCATGGCGGATGATTTTTATTGGAAAAAGAAGCCGGAGTACTGGAGATAAACACCGATCCACGGAACGAAAACTGCATGATAATCCTTATTTGTCAATAAAGATAGGGGTCGAACGCACCTTGCAACGAGCTTGATTCGAACTCACAACCTCAGTGTTGACAGTTGATAGCTAGAGATCATTAGATAGCTACCGCGACAAACTAGCTTGACCACTCGGCCACAGCGTCCACCATATTTAGAAAGAAAAAATCTGCAAAATAGCAAAAATCTTATGTTCTGAAACTACTTGGACAGTTGTAACCAAACTTTAGTGGAAAAACTTTGTGGTCTCTTTTCAAAAGTAAGTCCTATGTCCACGATAGGACTGGATAACAATTTTTTAATGTCCACGACCATATAAAGTCTTTTGTGCAGACACACCTAAAATATGCAACTCTGGAATATAAAACCTTGGACTGTACACCTGCAAGATTTTTAAACCCCGAAAAATACTTCAGAATTTTGTAACGTCAGTTAGATATCTATTTGATTATTGTTATGCTGACAATCAACTTTCCAATTGTGTACATTTTTAACCAAGTTCTGCTTCAAAAATTCATTTTAAGAAAGCAATCTATGATTTAATGTATTACCATTATTTCAAAGGCCGATTTGAGCTAATGAGGAAACTCCATATTATGCTTCATATGGAAATTCAGCTCATTTGGCTATTCGTATTTTTCTTTTAGATCTATTAAATAAATTATACTTCTATCCATTTCATGGAATTTCCTTTCCAGAAATATAAATAACACTGAAATTCTGCATCACTTTTGCTGAAAGCATCGTAGACGTTAATTTATTTGTATACAACTCTTTAGCGACTTTCTTTTAAAATTAAGTCTAGAATGGGTTTCGTAGATAAAGAAATAAATTAAGTGTCACTCTATTATTCAGCCCAACACATCACTCAACTCCATTTTACACAATGCCGGAGACTACCATAACGAAAGGAAATGGATAGGTAATGTAGCAAGCATTTCATCTCTCTCTCTCTTGTGAAACTACAATTTTGGTTAATACAATCAGTTTATACATTGTACATATAAACATCGTTTTCCATTAATTTAAAGGTTCATTACGCACAAATGTAAGCGAATGTCCATACTTAGTGCGGTTCTATATCAGATAACTGAGGTCACAACGGGAAGGAGATAAAAAATCTAAATGAATCTTTTGTTTTGGAAAATTATATACCTTTATATAGATTTTAGTGCTAATTTTTTGTTAGTCGGAGTAGCCTAGGGAGATATTCTCCATATCCATGTGCAATAACATTTTCAGTGTGTATCAAAACAGTCATAGAAGGCGAGGTCACTTTCGAGATTTGTTTTTACATGGGGATCAATGAAGGAGTACGGTGTCGTCCGGTTAAGGTTTAAACATGGTGTTAAGTGAATGTTATAAAAGTATACAGATATTCAGAAAAATTGGATTATTGATTGTTCTGTTTTTTTTTAAAGAACAGCTTGTAATATTAACAGAAGACACAATGTAACATTGATTAAGTCTAGAAATCAACTAAATTATATAAATTGTAAATATAAATTGTTTGCCGGTGTTGTTATCAGAAATGAAATGATTACAGGGGCGGGTCCAAGGTAAGCGGTCGAGGGGACCCGCCCCTTTTACGAAATTAAAAAGAATTCTGTAAAGCTATCCTAGTATTATCTTTTCTTGCGATGTCCTAAACGGGTACATTAAAGTTTTAGTAAATTGAATTTGATAAAATATATGCAATATTTATTTGAAAGTTTATAAGAAATATTTTTTGGAACATTGTGTTACACCTATATTATCATGGAGAGGTTTAACTACTACTCAATAATTTGTTTATATTTAGCTGAAATAAGATGATCACAACTCGCATTATAAACACGTGCATAGTATTTTAGATGAAAAGTACTCAAAACAAAAAACTGAGATCTGATATTACGAAAACATATATTAAATGATATGAATTGATTATTACATAGAGAAATACAAAGAGTATATAACGATTTGAAGGCAAAAACAAAGATAGGATGGTCTTAAGACACCTATTTTGTTGTCCTAAAGTTAGGATAAAATTTGCGATATGTCCTAAGTTGAGAAATCTTCAATAACCCGACTTAGTACTAAGATATCCCCTAAGACTATCATAAGATATATCCTAGTCCTAAGACACCATCGATAACCAAGCCCCAGGATTTTACACCGACATTTCAAAGGCTCGCGGCAAAACCTCCCAGATCCCTCACCAATAGTGGACTCCCCCTGGCAAAAGTTCTGGTTCGCCCCTGGATAAATTTCCCTACTTCCCCGCCCCTTTGTTTGGTGTCTAAGCGATATTCAGCAGTCTACTTGAAATTAAAATTCAGTGCTTCGTAACCACAATTGCTTCCGGTTCCGGTCACGTCACTTCCTGGGAAGCCATTTCCGGTTGTCGTCACTTCCGGATGATCCTCCACTTGATCCTCCACCACAAATGCGACTTGAACTGTGCTCATATACTACTGGGGTATAGTTAAATGGTTTATGAGATTTGAACATAGCGTATTAAAACCTGTTAAAGGGATACACATTTTTATGAATTTTGAAATAAATGTAATTAAAATTATTGATTTGAGAAGCGAGGATGGACCCCCATTTTTTGGTGGGCTGTCAGGTTTTTATCAATGGGTTTGTCTTGTTATATGGTTTAGGGATGGGGATTTCAACGGTTTATGAGAAAGTTGGACATTATTGATTTGATGGGAGTGGTGATGACACCCTGGGGAAGCGGGGCATGTGCCATTTGGTGCGTCTTACCATGGGGAATAAGAAAATATATGGTTTAGGGTGGGGATTTTAACGGTTTTTGAGATAATTTAATATTATTGATTTGATGTGGGTGGTGATGACACCCTGGGGAAGCGAGGTATGCGTTATTTAGTGCATCTTACCTTGGGAAATAAGAAAATATATGGTTTAGGGGTGGAGATTTCAACTGTTTATCAGATAATTGGACACTATTTATTTATGGGGGTGAGGATCACCCTACTGAAAGAATGACGTAATACATGTCATTTAATGCGTATTGTTACGGAGAATTGTTTAGGCTCGCCTTAAAGTTTGTATAGGTTACAATACACCATTAGAAGATTGACTGGGCACGCAATTTTATGAAGGGATGATTGATTCCCAAAATGAATATCACACTCGCTTCCAATTGGTCAATATCATATTAATTTGTAAATGATTTAAAACGAGAGTGGATCTTTATTCGAAATATTCTAAATCAAACTATTTCACATGAATGTTTAAAAATGTGTGTAAATTGAATTGGTGGACCCACAGATTTTCGGGAAAATTGCATCCCCCCTTTTTCAAGCTTACCTGAAATGCAATGGGAACATATATTTTAAACTGCATGAACTGCTTTACATTTTTCCATTACACTTCTGCCACAACGGAATGCTATACTTTTTCTATAAATTAATATGGAAATTTATTAAATTTTATTATATATTGGGGTAACTCCATATGGGAAATAACATAGAACGGCTAATTGTTGTTTGTAACATGGGATCCTATGGGAAATACATACAAACAGCTTCTTGTCAGAAACCGTTTGAAAGATTGAGTAATATTATGTCTGAATGATCAGATAATGGTCCTTAACAGAATTTAAGTTTTTGGTGCTGATCCGAAATTCAACATGGCTGTGAGAGTCAATTATGCACTGTGATTGGCTGAAATCTTCTTCTCTGAAACTACAAAAGCAATTGCATCGTTAAATTGCAGTTATGATCCTTACATGGTCCTCTACCAATTTTATGTTTTTCATGTCAATATGAAATCAAAGATGCCACTGGGACACATTTAAAATAGGATCTATGGGAAATACATAGAAACAGTTTTTTCTCACAAAACATTTCAGATATTTAAAACACACTCTTATACAAATAATACTAGATAGAAATGAAAAACATGATGGCCATGGCCATCTGATTAGAAATTTCACATTTTTCTGTTTATTGCATATTTAATCAGGTGACCGATACAAGATCTTGAGAGCCTCTGCTATTTTATTGATATTAACTACACTTTCCGCTCTGTGTTGTTCATTGTTTTAAACAACTTGATTTGACTAAGGGACAACATCAAAAGTTCAATGTAGGATAAAATACTTAATTCAAATAGTTTGGGGGTGAGGGGTAAAAATCACTGCAAGTTTTGTTATCCAACATCGATTTATAGATTGAAAAATTCAGATTCAAGTTCGGCCCTAACATATGTTTGGACTTTTAAAGCAAATAAAAGCCATCAAATAGTACCGAAAAGCAAATTTTGGTTGCGAGTATTGGGGCGAAATCAATCATAGTATCTACGTCGAAAAACAGGACCCATGATACATAAAGTATACTCTCAAAGCATATGCCCATATTGGTCAATCAATTTTTCCCAAATTAAGAGGGGGGTGGTCAGTGAAAAAACTATGTGAATTGAACTTTTTATCCTACATTGAACTTTTGATCTCGTCCTTAAGATATTTAAATTGTTTGGCAACTCATTTAAAGTATTTGATTATTACCATTTGTGTTTATTCATTTGAGATGATTTCTTTTATTCAGTGAAAATTCGATTTGGATTGTGTGTGTGATTGCATTCCTGAGTTTACAGGTCAAAACTCTCAGAAGTTTAAATGGTAAGAAAGTAATTTCATTAAATAATATGATTAATTCGGCCCCAATACTGTAAAATCGGGATGTGTCATACTGATGACGTAGTCCGTAGTCTCGCTGATATTAATAGAGTAGTTTTATATACTGTCGGTTTTTGTATTTACCTTGGTATGGATTCGTTGATCTGCATTTACAATAATTTACAATAACAGTCACGTCATTCAAAAATCAAGATGGTACGTCCAGCGTAAATGTGCATTGCTGTTTACAGAATTGTCATAATTGTTCTTATACACTATTATACACTATGTACTGTGGTTTCTTTGTAAAGTATGCGATTTAGAATGGAAAATATAGGTTTGGTCGTTTAATCTTACTCAATTTACATTTACAAAAAAACCCTCGCTACACATGTGCTAAAAGTGGATATAAGAGGTAATGTATCGTTTGACGATACGCACATGATATATGCTATCATATTAGAATTCCCCATTTAACTTCTTTTTAATAAAAAATACTGTCCTGATGTCATTTCTCATATAATCAATTTATATGGCTGCTTTCTAGTGAAGATGAATTTATATGTAATGAATTAGCTGTATTTGTTGACAAGTGTTTTGATATAAGAAAAAAATGTTTAAATCAGTAATCACTCTTACGAACTATTATTTTTTTTTTTTTTTATGTGGAAAATTCTTTTTTCATGTAATTAACAATGTATAAATGAAATACATTGTGCAGATGTCCTTTTAGAGGAATTGATATATATTATTATCGTTTATTTGGTTGAAAAAATTTGATAAATAATTATTTTATAACAGCTTCCATTTGTACTTGATCATTTCCATATGATCAAATTGACGGATTCCTTTCTCAACGGACAAACTATGTGTATTTAGATCAATAAAATTTATTATATTAGAACTGAGATTACTACACATGTTATTAAAAAAAGAGTGTAAAACTAATGTATTTCTATGCAATATTATGATAACTCTCTAATACCAGTATAATGTTATGCATATGTTATCAGAATTCTGTTAAAGTATTTTACTTTGTTTAATTTTATATTATTGTATAAACTGTTATACAAATTTTATCAAAGTTATGTTGCGTGACAGATTCCCTTTACCCATTCAAACTTTAACAGAATTCCGTTAGTTTATGGATTTATAAGAATTCAAAACTTTAACCGAATTCTGTTTGTATACGGATATCTTTTTAAGGATTCAAAGTTTACCAGAATTCTGTATATGGATTTCCTTTTATAAGAATTCAAATTTTAACAGAATTCTGTTAAAAGATCATATTATGCTGAACTGCTTCGCAATGTTATCAGAATTCTGTTAAAAATGTTATACCCTTTTAAAATATAGACTTTAAAAGGTTCTTTTTATAAATATTATCAGAATTCTGATAGCCCTTGTAATTTATGAATTTTTTAACAGAATTCTGTTTGTTTACGGATTCCTTTACCTAGGGATTCAAACTTTAACATAATTCTGTTAGTTTGCGGTTTTCTTTTTAAGAATTCAAAGTTTAACAGAATTCTGTTAAAAAATCCTATTTTGCTGAACAGCTTTGCAATGTTGTCAGAATTCTGTTAAAAAGCTTACCGGTTTAAATTTTTGTTTTTATAAATGTTATCAGAATTCTGTTAGTGGTTGCAGTTTATGATTTTTTAACAGAATTCTGTTTAAAAATCTTGCATTGCTGAATTTGCTATTTAAAAGAAATCTGGTAGCATTTACATTTTAAAAATTCATACTTTAAAAACAGTATTTTATTAAAATCTGATCTTTTGAATTTGTAATAAAAATTCAATGCAAATGTCATCAAAATTTAGTTAGTTCCATATTACGTATTTTTATCACAATTCTAACTTGTTTACATTTCTATTTAACTGCAAGGCAAATGTTTTCAGAATTCTAGAAATATTATCAAAGACGTGTAACATTAGCATTTCGTATTTAACAGAATTCTGTTCAGACTGTAACATATTAAACATCTACAGTATACACACAATTTAGATTTAAATGAAACACCGTAAAATCTGTTCAAATAATACTCAATCAAACATGCACGATAATCATGTAATAAAAAAACGTGAAGATAATCTTTTCCTATGACCTGATAATGAGTAAAATAAAATGGAACAATACTTCGAGTGAAATTGAAAAATCAAAGAAATTGTTTGAATTTTGTTATGCTGTAACATACTATTATGTTCGACCCAATAAAGTGTTGGGATAATTTTATAAATCACACAAAAATATTAGACCTACCATAAAACCAGAATGAAATCCTTAAACCCCTTTTTATCGAAAAGTGGAAAAGTTGACATACTACCGGAAGCACTCGTCAAAATGAAAAGAGAAAATCTCCATTGAAATCGGATGAAAAAATAAAATTTGATGTTTCCTTTAACCCTTTTTGTCTCGGAAATAATAAAAGACAGAAAGAATAAGTTGACAAACTAATGACAAAATCGCCATAAGAATTGGATGAAAAAATTGAAAGAGTACATATCTAGCATTGCTCCTTTCAGCCCTTTTAACCCCTTATATCTAAAAAATCGTAAAAGGTAGAAAAAATCTGTTGATATACTACTAGAAGCACTCATCAAGGCGAATTACACGAGACAATCCCCATTCAAATTGGACGAACAATTAAGAAATACTTGTTTTAGTAGGTGTCATGCAAAGTGGCTCCTTTTTTGCTCCTTTAATTCCTTTTATCTCTGCAACGACAATAGTTACACAAAAAAACGACTGGAGGAAAAAATCATCAAGATTGGATAAGAAATAAGAAGGTATTGAAAATTAAGGTGTGTCCTTTTTTTCGACCATTGTATCTTTTAAGGGATAAGAGAGTGAAATCCGTTTACATTAAGAAACATTAATTATAGATAAAAAATCATAAAAATCGGATACAAATTTAAAAAGTGGCACCAAAATTATCAAAAGACCTAAATGACTCCCAGATAAACCAGGAGGGACCAGATTTCAAAAAATCAATCCAAACCTGTATTTCTTGTTTCAGAGATTACAAAACCGGGCCCAATTGTTGAAAGAATCGTTATCAACGTAATTATCAAAGTGAAATAAGCTTATGAATATAAATTTTAAGTTTTTGCATATTATAATTACTAACTAACAAAGTGTAATAAACTGTATCACAAAATACTGAAATAAATTGATGCATTTTATGGCCATTTCGTTGACTGAAAATGGTAGAAAACCGGTTAAATATGTCAACGTCATCGATGCAGACAATGAACGTTATTCTAAACAATTTAATTAAGAACTGAAATATCTCCGCACATCAATCCTTGATATAATTTTTTTACTGTGATTGGTGAAGACATAATTCCACTTTAGTAACTTTCTCAACTTTAAGTAAAGGGAGCAAGGGCGAATTTAAAAAGGCATAAATGAATATCAACCGGAATTAAAATACGATTGATTTAAAAAAAAATTCCAGGATCAATTACAAGAAGAGTTTAAGCAAAATTTCGTATAAGGTCTTATGTTAAAAAACGTTCTGCTTTGGTGACCATCTTGGATATTTTCGATTGGATAAAATTCTGAAAAAAGGATCAAAAGACCGTCGCTCCTAATTTTGATTACAGTTATAAATTAGTGGTTTCAGAGAAGATAATTGAAATATAATATTCCATATTCTGGAAATTCTCTTGGTAAACCGTTGTTATAGATCAACTGGAACACACGTAATCTGTAATTGCTTACTCAAGTATAATACTTACACATTAAATTTAGAGTATATAAAGGTCTGCTAGAAATTTACAGAGATAGCCATAAAAAGCTGTCCCCCTATGCTTTATTATGATATTTAATAGCATGGTTGTGTTGATTGGTTGGTGACCCCATCCGATACAATTTTAAAACTTGAAACCCTGAGGAAGATGTGGTCATGTTTGTTCAAAATTTTAACGAACAAAGATTTTGATAGCAATACCTCAAACCATCCTATCTGCAAGGTGAGGTAATAAAAACTCAAAATTTAATGATAATGTATTACAATTATGAGCTCTTGGATGATACAATTATGTAGAATTTTGAAACGACAAAATGATTAGCCTATTTCCCCTGCAATTATTTCAATTCTATGGTCAATTTGAAAAAGTCGACCAAAGTCTTTCAAAATCTCACTGGGAGATGCCTTCTCTTAATATTTGCCAATTCTATTCTCTATATACGACACTTGCTGGTTGCAAATTTAAACTTATTGATGATACAAAATAACATTTTGTCTGTAACATAAAAATCCATTAGATTCAATCGTTTAGGATAAAGGGTTGGTAATGATTACGAGTTAATAAACCCTTAGCTCATAAGATATGTTTCAACATCCTGTTTAATCTTATTTACTCATATTTCATCTATCTTAATATTGTTTTCTATTATGGTACAAACAAAATTTGTTACAACACAACTTGAGTCAATTGTTTGTACATCTTTAAAATTTAAGATTAAAGAGTCCGTCTTTTGTTTCAGTAGGAACTTTTTGTCTTTAATGATCCCAAGACAGTTTTTGGAAAATATGTAATCTATGTCTTTCTGTATAGCCAGATATATCTTGTCATTCCAGTCAGTTACTGCAACTGATGATTCTGTTTGCTGGACTTGTAACTAGAAAAAATGCAATTAATATTAATAAAACCTAAAACTACAAACGAACTCTTACTTTACTTTTGTTTTGGTGAGCAACCCGTATTAGGGTGTGGATATACTAGGACTTGTTTGAAAAGAAATACAAGTTTGAAATGTGTAATGAAGAGAAATGTTTTTTTTTTGTTGAATTGCGTATAAAAACGCACCAGATGAATAAATCAAGTTCGGAGATGCTGCGGACAAAAATAATATAAAAAAAAAATAACACAAAATGGTTGCTCCCTACAAATAATTTGAGAGTCTTAGCTAGTTTTACATTTAAAACGAGCACATTCTTACCCTGCTATTTAAATTTTGTACCGTCCAGCCTAATGTTGTATTTCTAGCAAGCGGTCACCTTGTTGGTAATCATACTGTATTGGTTGTTATAGTGTGTTTTATACTCCAGAATGTCAGGATAGATAAGGGGATGATTGGGTACCAATAAAACCGGTTTATCCCTACCATTGCTTAGTGTCTGTACCAAGTCAGACTATACTGACTGTGATTTTTTGGCCCGGAGTTCTGTCATTTTGGGTTGCCTTGATTGATTGGCATGTCTTTGTTGACCTTTCGTGTTATCCATTTGGTCGTTTGTTTATAAACCAAATTAATTATTCAGTTATACCAATGTTGATGCAAAATATGTGCACATATCGTCGATTACTACTCATCCGTCGAGCTAAAATGCCTAAATAATAGCCCAAAACATTGATGACCACGGCCAAAATCATTTAAGGACAGAGTTATACACGAAAGAGATAATCCATTTTTTAACTTAATCAAACTGAACTTGAAGATTTACAACATACCATTTTATCTAATATAGGATCCTCAGTTTTGTCGTTGTTTTTTTTTAATTATACAGGAAAAGGCAAACAACTATCCTGTAATTTAAATTTGAACAACATATATTTTAAATTTTATCACAACTTATATATTTGATAAGAGATTCTTCTAACAACATTGATTTATATTAAACAAGAAAGTTTCATTTCTACATGTTTTTGGTGTATGATTTCTTTTCGAAAAATTAAATAGGATAAAAACCATTCATCAATAACTTTGTCAATTATCTTAAGAGAAATACAAAGAATCTATGAAAAAATATTTTAGCAGTTTGATTTATAAAGGTTTAAGAGGAAAGATTCTTAATGGACACACGAGTGTAACTTTTTTATTTTCCACTATACAGACCTGCAAGAGATTGTAAGTCTGTATCAGATTTCATTATTAGTGAAGTAGAAAAATGTATGCTATATCCAACGGAAAGCCGTAATAATTTCCCATGTGTTTCCAAATCTCAATGATACCCTGTACTTGTCAAGCCGAAGGTTACAGCAATAAATGACAACTCTTATCCAACAAATATTTTAATAAAACAAATTCATGAAAAAAAAACTTCGTTTGGGAGACTTAATTAAAACAAAGTAGTTGAGCAAAAGATAACTTCACCTCAATAATTCAATGATAAACATTGATGAATAAATATGTCGAATTATCATAAAAATTCATTTTATAGAATTTGTTGATTTTCAAAAAACAAATCTGTTTCAAAATGGATTTATACCGTTTAAAATTATATTAACTTTAGTATTGTAGAAAAGTGATAAGATAGCTGTAATAAATGGTTTCTGTACAGTATGTATTGTCATTACCACGATATAAAGTATGTCCCAAGTCAACTTGGCTAGGGAGAGTAATGTTGGTATTTTATTTCACTCTACCACACGAGGTGTTAGATACCAATTACGTGTATACTGCCAAGTTAATAACCTCGAGTTGCTAGCGACTTCGGCATCTTGTCACCTATCAAATATTCCTTTTACATCTAATTTCGTATGATTTATTACTGGATTATAAAGTATTTAAAAATCTAAATTCCGCTTTTTGTATTTTTTTTTAGAAAGCTCAAAGTTCTAGTTATACAGAAAAGTTCAATTCCTATGATATACTTATGAAGTACTTTATAAAAACAAAAATAAAATATTAATTTCCCTCAACCAAGTACATTACATACCTCAAATTTTGTCAGTATAGCTATTTTGCGGACCTGCGGGTCTGCAAGCATGTGGGTCAATTATTCAAGAAAACTGATAAAACTACACTTTTCCGTATAATTTTAGATGTAGTATCTTTCAAGTTAAAATGATGTGTTCTTTACTTCTGATCTTATCAGTCTCAACAAACCAAAAGTGTCACTTGCACACTTAAGAAATCTTTGTGCAATAAAACAGCTACAGTGTGTACATGGGCTATTTGGAATGTGTTTCATACATATGATAAGAAGGTAGCACAATGCAAAATTAAATTTTTGATCTTAAATTATTTATTGATTTAGAAGTCCTTTCCAGTACACATGAATTTAAATTGTAATTAATTGTATCGCTGAATTAAACATGTAAAATGTGATATAACTATCTACATGGATCCCCCGCACTTCAAATGAAGTTCAAAGTTGAAAGTAATCCTCAATTTGAAGATAAACTGATAACCAGGAATTAATGTTTTCTGTCATCGATATATCCGTTACGAAGGTTAATTAATTTTACGTTTGGGATTCGAATGTGTTATTAATGACATCACAAATAGGATATTTCGATGATTTATTTAGTTCAGATCCAGTTGTTTCCAAACTGCACCGCAATGCGAAACAGAACAAATTGTTTTACACTATTAAAAATAGCGTACCATGTTGAAACAAGTATATACACAAACAAGTGACCATGCATAAAATCGAGAATTCGAGAAAAAGGGGAACTAACCAACATCTAGGAGATGTATTTAATATTGTATTTATTGTGACTGCATGACAACAAAATTTTGACATCAAATATAATTTAATCAAAAAATTAAATTTATTTTTTTTTCAAATCATTTGAATACCAAAAATGCTCTGTCAAACGCCAAATGCGAGAACGTTGATCATAATGGCAAGTGGGAGTTGGGAAATCACTTAATCTTATAGTATTATTGCATAAGGTTTTCCATATTGGCTTAGTTATTGGTCCGAGGCAAGCCATATTGGACTGAGGCGAAGCCGAAGTCCAATATCGGTAGCCAAGGGCCAATAACTGAGCCAATATGAAAATCCTTGCGCAATTATACCTTTATTGACTAACCAGTCTAATATGTGATATTGACTAGTCCAATATGATCCTTTAATCCCTAACCAGTCCAATATGTCATATTGACTAGTGCAAATATGATCCTTTATTGACTAACCAGTCTAATATGGCATATTGACTAGTCAACACGGAATACTGGACGGGTATGTGTCGTATTGGCGTATTTTGACATTTTATATTGTATTGACAGGTTTTATTATATTTAGGCTTATATTCAATTGTTAGTCAATAAGGAATATATGGACAAATAGTGCATGTAGAATGGGTTGGGCTTCTTCCCGTATAACTAAATCATTTGTTCAAATATTACGTAGTTATCGGAATAGGTCGAAAGCAAACACTATCTAACTTCTTAATCGCCTCTTCAAACTCACAAATCACAAAATAAATGTTTCAACTCAGTTACTCAGTTTATATAACTGATTTCAAATATTGAGCAGTTACATGTATTGGGAGCATTAAATTTGCAGCCTTGTGGGATTAAGTGGCAGTTGCGGATCCACTGGGGGGGGGGGGGGCATCGTAGAGTGCGTAAGCCTCCTTTCACCCCCCCCCCCAATTTTTATTTATCGATAAAATCGTTAACCCTACCCCCTTGCTCTGCTCGCCGTTACATATTTTACGCCCCCCCCCCCCCCCCCCACATTTTAAAAAAAGTCCCGGATCCGCCCCTATGGTGTTACATTTGTGCACTTCTTTATTACATTTGCGAGCAATATTTTACAGAAAGTTATTATTCAACAAAACTTTAAAATAAAAATTACGATAATAACATTTTCGCTGTCAATCAACTCTCAAGAAAACAGGGGATCTTTCTTTGAGATGCACTTTAAAGAAATGCAAAGCACGTGTAGTGAAACTCGTCCATTGATCAGCAGAGGTCACGGATTTTGTATCTGGCTAACGGAAGGGGCAAAACAGGTTAATCGTTGCACAAATGTTATATATTAAAAGTGGACAAATGTAATAAAAAACTTGAACATATGTAATAAAAAACGTGCGCAAATGTAATGCACCGCATGTAACGACTCATTAACTACTATAAATACCTTTTAAAAACATTCCTAGTTCTCTTCTATCAGTGATAATCCAAACTCCAGATGGATCTTTCGCCACACCCCACCATATGAACCCCATTTGTTGTTTCATATTCTCATATAACAGAAAACATAACGTTATTACGGACTTTGTTCTGTCGAATATAATTATACACTAATTATAAAACAAACAACCTACAAGAAAATGAAAATTTAAACCGTCATTATTGTAAGAGATGAACCATATGATTTTTATAAGTAGGATAAATTTCAAAAATTTACAGGATCAATATATAATGATTCAAATTGAAAGCTCTCCGTGTGTATTCAGAAGCCTTAATTATGTCTTTAAATTTGCCAAAAAAAAAATAAATTTGATTTTAAGAAAATAATAATAAAACAAACAATAAACACACAAAAAACAAGAATAATCTTAATATCCGTGTTGCGCAATATATTCTAAATAAGATTTATACAGGAAAATTATGTAATCAAAAAGTGAAATTAGGAAACTTTTTCGTTTTCGTTCCGTTTGTTATTCTGCTTCTTCTTGTTATTATTTTTATTCTTCCGTCTTTCTTAGCAGCCTTGAAATTGTCAGGGCCGTAGCTCGGATAATGTATGGAGGATTTTCATGAAACTTTACAGGCCATGTGGAGGTTGGCCTAATGGTGTCAAATTTAAAAAAGTAAGGGGGGGTTGAGGAAATATGCATTCATCGATGTATATATGGAGTCAGTAGTGTCATGCCCTGTCCCTCAAAATTGTAATTTTGAAAACCATGTGATCCCCAGGCTATAACCATATATATTCTTACTCCTTATGGGAAGATGTATTCAATGACGTATAATGGGGGGGGGGGGGGGGCTAGGAGGTATGCCCCACCCCTTCAAAATAGTTTGTCTTTGTTGCCATGAAACATTTGAGATCCCCTCACAATGACCATATATATTCTTTTTCCTTATTCATCGGTGTATATGGAGGGTCTCTAGGGGTATGCCTCTCCCCCTCAAAATAATAACTTTGAAACCCTTGAGATCCCCACCCTAAAACCATATATATTCTTACTCCTTATGGGATGATATATTCATTGATGTAAGGGGGGGGGGGTCCCTACGGATATGCCCCCCCCTCCGAAAATAGATTTGTTATGAAACACCTGCCCTTCTCTATAACCATATAGTTCTTATTTCTAATGGAAAGATGCATTCATTGATGTATATGCGGGTCTTTAGGGGTATGCCCCACCCCTTCCAAATATATTTTCCTTTGGAAATTTGGAAACCCTTCAGATCCCAACTCCTTATGATAAGATGCATTCATAGATGTATTTTTTTTTGGGGGGGGGGGGGGTCATTGAACATTTCTTTTTACAGTAGCTTATGAAGGAACTTCGTTTGGGAAACTTTGCGCTTGGCCAACACAATACTTACCTGATTCAATATATTTTGTACGCGATTTGATTGGCTTTTCGAATTCAAGATGTCATATAGTTTAAGTCATTTGTTTTTTTTCCCGTTTTTTTTTCATACAAAATATATTATTGATAGACAAACATCTAACGAGATCAATATTATAATTTAGCTCTTACCTTCAGAAGCACTCAAATGGACAATGTCATCGACTTCTTTAAAATCATACACATCGCAGCCGCCAGAATCCATGATCTAAATAGTTTGAAATTTTGCGACCAATAAAAGTAGTATATTCAATGCGCGAAGGAACGTTCATAATTTTTGCGCTTGAACTGAAAATTCTGAACTTAGGAATGAAAAGTCTTATTTAAAATGTCGTCAATATAAGTAGTATAAGTTTTACTTTATTCTTTGGAAACTTATAAATAAAGAACTGACATTTTAATTTAAAGAGTGTTGTCATTATCATTTAAGATGATTTCTATGTACGATTTATTTGCTTCTACTGGAAAAGGATCAAATCTTGGATGGTAAGTGCCTAGTTATCTAATTGTGACATTAATAAAATTAATTTGTTTATTTCATTTATTTTTTTTTTTAGATTTTGATGGTTTTTTTTTTTTTGGAAACGTAAAAGCAAAGTAAACATAATAGTGTTAAAATCGAAAATAACAAGGTTTGAACACATATAGACGTATTTTAAAGGATTTTTCGTATCAGTATAAAAGTAATTCGTTTAAGGGTTCTTGAATTCTCTTTATTTTTTGTTTCCATTCATAATTTTAAAAGTTCGATTTAAAATTTACAATCGCTTGTATTTTAAATTAGAATTTCCCCGGGCCTTGTTTTTCTTATAGATATCTTATAATGATCTTGTAAGCGCACACTCCAGATTAAGCATGTTAATAAGAATTTAAATTAATATCAATCCTTGTATCCAAAAAAAGGCACATACGTGTTCACCATGTTTCCACCCCCCCCTTTCGAATCAATTACTTCATTACACAAAAAAACACTGGGGTTACGGAATATTGTGAATTATATGACTGGAAATTTGTGTATTCAAACATGTAACTAGCGATTTTTTTTACTTTAATTTTTTTATTTGATCAGACTTATATTTGGTGTATAAAATTTGATTAAGAATTTTTTAATGACTGATTATTTGTAATCTATAAATATATAAATTATAATAAATTCATATTTCAATCAATCAGGTCAATAGTTTATAAATAAAAAAAGATGAAAATTAAAAATAATAAAGTAACAAACTAATAAAATTGTAAGTGTAGAATATATAACTAAATTATCGTGTTTTATAAAAAAAAATAAATGGTAAAAAAGTTGCAGTTAAATAAATAAAAATGAAAATGTTGCCTCTCAAAGAAAATGTTCTGAAACGAAGAAAATAATTTAAAATGCTTACCAATAAAATGTCTGTAATGCCGACCGTCAAACGTATATCGCTGTAGATAATTTCCAAAAACAAGTTGCTTTCTTTAAAAAAAAAAGCAATAGGTGAACACTATATCGTGGCTTCTTAGAATATATCATGTTTTTGGAAAGGTTAATCCATATATTTGATCCAATGGATTACTCCATGAACTATTTATATTCAGCTTTGTTATATTTAATTAATATTAACATAGTAAGGTTATAAAACTTTATATATATCAGGAATTAAAGTTGATTATCCCGTTATGAAAATTTTGAAATGTTTATTTTATCCAAAAAAATGTCCTAAATCGGCTCTGTAAACAGGAAGAACATGTCTTACAAAAATGGAAAGGGGAAACACGGTACAGCTCATGTTTAATGTTTGCAAATAAAGTTATGTATACCAAATTTGAAATTAATCCCTCAAGTAGAAGCTGAAAATTATATTAGGTTTCGGATGGATTGACAGACAAGGTGATAGCAATATATATTTCTCTCTACAGAGTCGGGGTATAATAAGGTCACTGTGCGATCTGAATTATTTGATTAACTTACCTTGGAGTAATTTTTTTCAATGTCCATATGAAACCTTGCATATGCATTCACTGATGGATAATGAATACTGAATAGTACTGCATATGGCAAAATGTTGGGTACATTATTCATGGCATTTACGTCACGTTTAAGCAAATTACCTCCCTTAGTTCCTTAGTTGTAGATCGAAAATGATAAAATTGTTTGAATTACGGATAATGGAGTCTTTTTCCGTCTTGGCTCTTAAACTAATGTGTCTATGAAAACTTCCTTTGGCAGATATTTACAAATTGTTTGTTTAATTCTGAGGGAAAAGGCTTCATATTTGAAGGATTACGCTATGGGAGACTTGAAATTATCATGTTTTAAAAACATTTTGGCCGAAAAGTTATGAAAGCAGGTGAGATAAAACTTATTTCCTCATTAAATTCATCCTCCAAAGTCGTTCTCTATATGCGGACAATTTATGTATGATCTCGCCTTGTATCTGTATCTGTAGTTTGAATTTGCATTTTTAACTAATTTTTGTTAATTCATATAGCAGTTATACTACGGTTACGCTTCAGTTTTTTAAACTGAATTGGCCGAAAGTTTTCAATGCTGACAATGTTTATTTGCACACGAAAGGAAAGCTAATATTGTGTAGAATGTACCTATAATGCGGACAAATTGCTTATGAGTTAAAAGAATTTGCATATTTGCATTTTTATTTTTTGGGGCAAGTTTAATGCTTTGTAATGAATGTCGTCAGAGAAATCAAAAAAATGGCCGCTATGCAAATTACCAAAGTACCCGCAATTTTGCCATATGGGTAGATTGTTGTCCAGATGAAATTAGATAACTGTTAATTATGATGGATTGTATCGAAGCTAAACCCAATTTTAAAGCTTTTAATTCGATGATTTCATTTGTTTTTTTTGTGTGTGTGTGTGTTCTACTCCAAGACTCTTAATGGAAATTGTTTACTCTAGTTTTGTGAGGTTCCTTTTTCAAAATACCTTTCCAAAAGATATAAAAAGGAACTAGATAGATGAATTTTCAACATTATCTAATAAATAAACAAAAAAAATAACACCGATATTTGTCGCTGAAATTATTAAAGTAAAAAATATCCCAAAGGCGTGTAAAATGTTTTCATCAGCTTTTGCAGGGAACTGTGACATTCTGACTTTCGGAAATAAGGTACCGAGGTATTCTTTCACACGCGCGTTTCTTATATTTCTTTTAACACCTGTTAATCATAATCCAATAGCAAATATACTATTTATATGTATAAGATAAGATTAAATTTAATTTAAAGTTAAATTATTATCATTGTTGTTGTAAATTTATAGTATAATTTACCCCTCGATGACCCTCGTATATGGAAAACAATTTTACACACGATGTCGATGTCAAGTAAATTTGCAACTTATTGTTTAATTATACCAGTACGCATACTATATTTTATTATTGCTTTGTAAAACCCCACAGTAAGCTAATGTAAAAATAAAACGCTTTCTGTAGTCAGATACATATTATTCATTTAAATTACACACGTCTGCTGTGTTATTTATAGATGCCTGGTTATTCCTTTGTTTAACGTGCTATTTTTATATCTGTATATATTCAGTCTCTATGAAGTAAATTAGTTGCTAATATACAAACCGCTGATTGCTGGGAAAATTAAATGGCAGCCTCCTGTAACAGGAAATCATTTCTCGTTAATAAGGAGGGGTGAACACATGAGTGTTCACCCAACAATCTGCTCGCACCTTGTTTTTACTTGAGAGTAGAGCGTGCGCGTTGCGTTTGAAATTCTTTCTTCATTTTTCTAACACATTAAGGCAATAAAATATACAAGAATCGGAACAATTAATTTGTTTGACACGCATGGCATAATTAAGTACCAGATAATTTCTATACCAAATTACACACATGGATAACTGACAGATACTTAACACAGTTTCAATATACCATTGTTCAAAACGGTTTTGCTTATGAATTAAAAGTATTTTTTTCTAATATCACCACGTATTTGAGCTTATATGAAAAAATCAGTTCATAGAATATAAAATAGTAGTTTTGGTGATATCTAAAATAAATTTTAAAAAAACCGTTAAAAATATACATTATTGTCATTTGAACAAAGAAGAATTTCCATGCTGTTTGTGTTCCTTTTTCGCAAATATTTAAATGTCACTTTTCTGAAAAAATACCTCTCCCGTTAGCCATGTTCATACCTTTTTCCCCTGCTCACCACAGGGAGGTAACATCAAATTGAAGCAAGTTATTTTCTCTGGAATTTTGCTGTACAAATTCACAAGAATATCAACAAGATATGAAGATGAAAAAATAATGAAAAAGAACGAGTATTACAAATGTTTGTGTTATAATATGAATTTCTGTGAAAAAAAACATCCTAAAACATTAAATCTGGCAAAAATCACTGGAAAACAGTAACTTTCTGCATAAAGCAAGCACAAAATCGTAGCATTTCACAACGTCACAAGTGACAAGTAAAATTCTAAGTTTATGTACTGTTGCGCCACAATAAAAGTGATATACAGTCAGTGACCGTAATAAACATTGCACCAGTTGTACTATTTTTCAACAGAATGATTTTTGGCATTTTCCACAGACAAATATGGACTTTACCATTTCTTTATAATATGGTAATGTCCCGTCGTCAACTCCTTCTAAAACTAGTGAATAGATTTCTGTGAAACTATCAGGAAATCTACACTGTACATTGCCATCGAGTACCAGCTATTTTTTTTTTATCAAATTGATTTTTAAGTGATAAGACAAAACGTGGTCATTTGGGCAACAAAATTGATAACTTTCTTTATATTATTGTAGCCATTGCTCTTCTGGTTTTATTTTACCGCAGCATACATGCATAAAACTACAATTACACCGAATATTATTCAATTTTATATTCTTACGGACCCAAATATACATCACGGATAAGCGTTCGTTATTCCGCAAAATCTTGCAATATCTGTTACAAAAATAGAGTACTCGGTGGCTTGTCATATTTGTATTCATTGTATACATCCGACAATTTTGGGGAAAACGCCCGAATATAAAAACTTCTTTTTAAACGCTATCTTGAGTCAGAAATATAAATACATGTATTTAATTTTCAATGCACGATCATAAGAGTTATTACTGCATACAGTAAATGTAAATTGTTACCGTGGTTTTGAAATACATGTAATAAATCTTATTTCGAAGTGCGTAAGAAGCATCTTCAGCTTTCTTCAAAATCTAAAAATCTCCATCATAGCGGAATTATTTATCAACAAACTATTAGCTCCATATGCTTATTTCTCATTACTTTATACACTCATAAAAGACGAGTAATAGTTATATTTTACATTTTCAAATTGCCAATAAAATATTGAATTGAATTAATACAATTATTCCAAAATCGATTATTATACAAAATAAGGAAGTTGTCCAGTTACCCCATATTTAGCGTGGAAAAGGGGGGGGGGGGGGAGCTCGGTGGCCGAGTGGTCTAGATAGTTCGTCATGACTAGACTGTCAACTGAGATTGCGAGTTCGAATCTCACTTGTAGCGGGGTGTGTTCAACTCCGATCTTAATTGACAAGTATTGCCAATTTTCCTACCGAAGGTCGGTGGTTCTCTCCGCGTACTCCGGCTTCCTTCACCAATACAAACTAGTTGCCACGAAATAGTCAAATGTGCTGAAAACGGCGTAAAACCCCAACTCCAGTTCTCCGATACCAAGCGACCTACAATTATTACTTGCTGTAAGATAAGGATTATAAACTTGCAAAGTTCACAGAAGATCGAATATCATGGTGGAATTCCTTTCTTGAAAATCCAGCTCCTGAAGCAAGAAACGAGGACATTATTTGGCCGTTAGATCACTTAAATGCATGTACATTACCCGACATTACGAGATTCAGCATTAGGAGAAAGGAAAAGGAACTTGTACAGAAGTATCTAGACAAAAGAAATGACTTCAAGCAGGTAAATCATTTTTAATTATGGAATAGCGCAATTATTAAGAAACCCTCAGTATTTACATTAAACATGGAAAACACGTATTCTGTGCCCGATAGACGCGAGAGGCATCTTAATGATTTTTTTTGTTTAGGCTGCTTAATACAAATGCATCACGGTATATTCTAAATGCAAAGTTAAAATCGGATGCGCTTATGTTGGGAGATAACATGCACTTTGCAATTTGAAAATAAAATAAAAAATTTTTTCGAAAGGTATGTCTGTAGATCACGTTTTGAAAATCTCCTGATGTTTAAAAAATCGGATTCTTAATATACTCTCACTGACCATATATAACCGGGAAGTATAGTCAACACTTTTTGGTTGCTTAAAAGAACAGTTGCGGTATAGAATAGAGTAATTATTAAGAAACCCTCAGTATTTACTGATGTTTAAAAAATCGGATTCTTAATATACTCTCACTGACCATATATAACCGGGAAGTATAGTCAACACTTTTTGGTTGCTTAAAAGAACAGTTGCGGTATAGAATAGAATATGTGTTCATTGTGTCGGAAGAATAAAATTCATCCGGACAAGGCTTAGAAATGCGCGGATTGCCGAGCTTTTCTCACCTGTTTCACTCCGAGTTTGATTACATTTTATATCAAGAGACAGTGTACACATATTCTGTTTATCCTAAAACATCCTAAAACATTAAATCTGGCAAAAATCACTGGAAAACAGTAACTTTCTGCATAAAGCAAGCACAAAATCGTAGCATTTCACAACGTCACAAGTGACAAGTAAAATTCTAAGTTTATGTACTGTTGCGCCACAATAAAAGTGATATACAGTCAGTGACCGTATTACAACCTAATATACAGTCAATGCATTTTGGCTGCCGCCATATAGCCGAATTGCAGGATAAAAGAAAATACAGGTTGGATTGGTTTTTGTCATCACTTTGCGTCCGCCGTCGTCCGTCCGTCCGTCCGTCCGTTAACTTTTCACATTTCAATCTTCTTCTAAAGAAACCACTCAACCAAATGGAACCAAACTTGGCAACAATTAATGTGTTTTGATTGGCTGAAATTAAAAAAAATCTTCTTGTCAGAAAACACAAGGCCAAATGAGATTCTACTTTGCAGGAATGTTCCTTAGATTGTCCTCTACTAAATTTGTAATTTTGGTGCCCATTGGAAATCCAAGATTGCCGCCACCATTGGACATAATTAACCTAGGATCTTATGGGAAATACATACAAACAACCGTTTGACAGATTAAATTGATAATATGCCTGAATGATTGTATGATAATCCTGTACCAAATTTATAATCTTGATGCCGATCGGATATCCAAGATGGCTACCACAGGACCCAATAGTGGGAAAATGCAGTTTCAAATAAGTGATAGACCTAAAATATATAATTTCTAGTTTTAGGTCAAAAGTAAAATATCAAGGTTACTTTGGCAATTTTGTATTTCTTTAACAGCTTTTTAAATGGCCTAATAGAGCCAGGTGAGTGATTCAGGCTCAGGTGAGCCTCTAGTTTTATAAACCTGTCACTCTTTATGCGTTAATATGTTGATAACATTTCACAGGTATTTACGACGCAACACCTGGTGCTACGAGAGGAACTCATGCGGACAGAAGACGATATAGGACAGGAGAAAATATTATTTGTCAGCTATCGGACACTATAGCTATTTTGGGTGAAGTGGTGTGATTTTTATACGACCGCAAAAAAAAAAAAAAAAAAAAAAAAAAAAAAAAAAAAAAAAAAAAAAAAAACTACGTTCGTATAATGGTATGAGTTTGTCGTCCGCATCGTTTGAAGACATTTATGTTTCTGTTTAAACCATTTACACGTACTCTTATTCTATTGAAAATATCCTTCTCCTTCTATGCCAACCCACTCCATTAAGATAAACGGTTTGGGAATAATTTTTGGGAAACAGGCCCAATTGGTATCAATAAATTTAATTTTGATAATTTGTGTGTTATTCTTATTTATTTGATTTTTATGAAGTTTGTTTTAAATCACGTACCTAGCTAAAAAAGTTAAAAAATATTTAACATCCGTTTCTCACGTCAATTTCTAACACTCTTAGCGTTTTAGATGTACAAAAAAGTCATTTTTTTTAGCTTGGTTAAGCGTTTGCGTTTAGGTCCATTCTCAGAAACCGATTGAGATATATCAATGATATTATACCACTTCAATCACCCCCCTGAAAATTAACACAGATGAACAACATTTGAGTCATTTTGACCTACATTTAATGAATGAGTGACTCTGATAAGTTTTGTTTTTAGTTTCATATCCTAGGAATCCATGGTGTTATATCAATGATACTTCACCACAATAATTGTTTTATATTATATAATGTATTTCTCCAACAGTTGGGTCAGTATGACCCACATTTCATGCATGAGTGACTAGGCTTAAGTTTGTGTGTTGAGGGCCATTTCTCTGAAACCTCTTGAGAAATATCAATGATATTAGACCTATGCATTCATCTTATATAATACAACAAAAGTCAGCAATATTTGAATGACAATGGCCTATATTTTACGTAGTGACTTTATTAAAATTTTTGCATTTAGGTATATTTTTAAAGAACCCATGGTAGGATATTGATGATATTTCAAAACCGCATTCCCCTGATATAGTATGACACAAGTAGGAAAAATTTGAGTCACCATGGACTACATTTCATGCTCGAATGACTTTTATTTAATCTTTGAATTTATGTGTATTATTAAAGAAAAAATAGCAATTTATTAATGATATTTCATAATAACAGTTATCTTATACAGTACAAAATAGTTCGGCTGTATTTGTATCACTATTCGTAAATGACCTACATTTTATGGTAGAATGAATTTGATTATGTTTTTGCATTTTAATCTATTTCCCCCAAAAAACATGTGATGATATTATTGATGATATATCGATGATATGTTCTTTAGTTCAACACAGATCAGTAAAATATAAGTCCACATAACTTTCATTTCATGCTCGATTAAATTTTAGCTTTTCGGTCCTTATGTCAAAATCATAATTGAGTACATGGATTTATTATTCTAAAATTAATGTAACCAAGATATATTATGAAACTTTCATATATTTAAAATAATTTTCCAAACAATTTATCACCATAAATAATATATGGGAATTACATGTGCAGGAGGACGGTGCATCCGTATAAACTTACAGACACACGACTTCTCGTTTTAATTATTTTCAATCGGATTTTGATTTTTTCAAATGGTTCCTAAAATGTACAAAATAGTACCCTTAATTGATCTTCATGAGTGCATGTAGTGGTGTGTCAACAGACGTCTTCCATTTTATACGTGTTTCATGATAAAAGGGATCAGAGCGGTTTACATTTATTTAGCAATGTTATCGGAAACGTATATATTTATACCAATGGCGAATTTTTTAATTTCATCTTGATTTCTGCTTTCAGTCAACATATTTCATTTTCTTTTATATGTTTCGAGATAAATTGGGTTAAGGGAATACGATGTAATAACAGAAACAGTTAATTGCCTAACTGTTATGATTTCACTTTATTGTACAACTGTTTTAGAGCACACTGCCCGATCAGTTTTCGTTGCTGATTTTTAAAACAATTTTACATTTTTTGCTAGAATTTAACACAAGGCATTTTGTGTGTACTTTTGATATATGCAAAAAAATACTTACGAGACTTAAGTTTTAAGATATGTGACACTGATTTAACTCAGCTATGTGTAAACGGAAAAGCTCGATCTTTAATCGGTCTTAAAAAGTCTACCTCTAGAGGTAGACTTTAAAAGATCGATCTTCTATGAATCGATTTTTCTTAAATGTAAACGCTTAATCGGTCGCGTTCGATCTAAACAAAAGTACGGTATGATATTTTTAATTATGATAATGATGCTGCGCATGTTTGGCGCCAAAACTACAGGTGTATCACTTCAGAGTAAAATCGTGTATGGAGAGCGAGATGAATCTTGGAGGCACGAGGAAACGGTGCTTTAATGGAACTGTGCATGGAGTGACGAGAGTGTAGTGGACCAATCAGAGTATTCTGCTGGAGGAAATATTTAAGCGGATATGTGATGACATTAAGGACATACTTTCCTATTTTTATAAAACCTCGTTAAATTATTTTCGAGATTAAGATCAATAAAGGTCGAACGCGATCGATCTCTCCTGAACTAGTGTAAACGCAAACCGATCTTTTTAAGATATAGATCTTGTTCTCAGCTAAATAATTGTATGAAAGATTAATAGAATTTTGCAAATTTTGACCAGATAAAATGAATATTTGGAATCATTTGGCAAATTTAGATTCATGAAGGGAACAAATCTGCTGCTGATTTTTTCTGTAAATTTTACAATGATTATCTTAAAGTAATAGAATGTTGTTTGCAAATGACAAAAGTGGATGTTTAAGTGCTTATTACGGAGAGTATCTCCAGTGCTTTCATAGTATCCTGGCAACATGTAGTTTAAAAGAAGCAATATTTCAGGATACGTTATTTTGTAGCATTTTTTTCACCTGATTTCCGTAAAAATATTTTGTTAGGTCGAATACTTTGTGTATTAAATATGAAATGAAATATTTAGATCGTATTTTTCAATAGACATTTCTTTAAAGTCTCGATTTTTCTATTTTGAAGTTAACTTGACTCCTGAAAAACATGTTTCCATGTTTCTATATTTAAATACGGACTCAGTATATGAAGAACGGAAAATATTTTTACATGGTTAGTAGAAATAAAGGTACCTGTATAGTTCACTGTATTGTCTGATAGCTAGAGTTATTGTAATGTTCTTTAATTTGTTTTTATGGGGTGCTTATTGTGAAGTTATTCAAGGACTTTTAACTCGTTTAATACATTATCCGATATCATGCTGCGTTTAGCGAAACCCTTTGTTATTATATTATTTTCGATACGTATAATTATTTATTATTATTATGAAATAATTTATTATATATCTTATTCTAATTATCAAACCTTATTGTATTTACTTATTTTTTTTAAAATATTACACAATAAGTATTGGTTATTCACCTTATGTTTATTAATTCGGAGGGCGTACAGTCAGGTAGATTTCGCGGGAACTTTTATGAAAGCAATGTTCTTAGTTATCGTCGATGCTCAATCAAAGTTTCCGAAAGTTTTTTGGTATGAAATCCACAACTACAAGACAAACAATTAATATTTTGCGTGAAGTATGCCAGGAATGGTTTTTTTTTTCAATCTCCCCCGACCAGATTATTTTGATTCCTCCATTTCTAATCAAAATATTTTTAGAAAAAAAATAACATTCCTCATCCCCCCTTTTCAGGTTAAATAGTCAGTCACCCCATTTACTTTTATTAACTTGTTATTCTGTTTAAAATTTTACTGGCAAAATTTACAAACCCATATCACTGAATTTTTCTGTCCCTATTACAAGTAGAATATAAAACTATTTATAAAAATGTATTAAATCAGTTGTAGAATATACACCTGTAGCTTAAAATATCATGCACGAGGTTTCTCGTAACAATAATGAATTGACACCATTGTTGGATCTTATTGAGGCATGTCAACCTTTCGTCCGTTTCGGAAATACCGGAAATACGATGTTAGAGATCTATCAATCTTGTTTTATTATGCTTTAAATGTGGAAAAAAATGAAAGCTTACTCAAACCTGATATCAAAGGTTAGGAAGTGACATTTTATTACTGTTGGTGGGTGGGTGGGGGGGGGGGGGGGAACAATTTTTATTTATAATTCTTCGATACCAATTTTGATGCACAAAATGTCCACATTTCGTCGACTTACGACTCATCAGTTGAGCTCAAGGCCTAAAATGTTGAAAACCAGAATAATAACCCCAAAACCTAAAATGACAAAAAGGGGTACAGCCAAAACCATCTAAGGACAGAGCTTTGCACGAGGAAGATGCTCCTTAGTTTTCACAAATTTTACAATTTTGTAACTGTTAAGTTTAAGTATCAATTTCGGGCTAAAAAAATATTTTGGGTTTCCAGTTTCCCCCCCCCCCCCCCCCAAAAAAATAAAATATTTTCGACAAAGGCGGAAAAAATTTTTGTGCCCAACATAAAAATTCCAGGAACCACGTCGGTAATAAAGGATCGGTACCTTGTGTGAATCATAAACAATTTGATAAATCGTTGCAAGCAAGCAGAAACTCAGAGGAGTTGACAATCAACAAACGGTAATTATGCAAAATTACAGGGGAGAACAAAAGTGGAAACCCGCAAGTAATGATAAAAGATCGGGAACGGACAACAGTTCCATTTGGCACCACCATAAGTATATCTATATGCTTATTACGCCTAAGATATACACAGGTTGGGTTGCCATATGGGACTCTTTCCCGGGACCGTTAATGTGCTGTAAGGACTCCAGAAGTAGCGATCTGGAGACGTCATGCCGTACAAATGATGAAACTTTGCAAGTACACTGACAATTCGATGAATCCGAATAGCGACTCGGATGTTCAAACCAAACGTTATCCTCAGAGAATAAGATCTAAAACTAAAACTTTTAATTGAATTGAAGAGATATGATTTGGTCCGGGGATTTGGTTGATATAATCGTGTAGCTTGGAATTTTGGATTTTTCTATGTTTCACATTTAAGAGTGAAAGGGTGTAAAGTACTTAGATTATACAGTATCATCATTTGATTAAATACTTTCTATAATTTTATCCCTAAGCCGACCGCAGTTTCCTCATCACTATATAATTTGATAATTTGCAGTGACAGTTTAAAGAACAAATCTCTGGTATTAAATATGTAGCTATATGTTTTACAAAACAGTCAGTAATTCCACTGTGAAAACATCTGTTAGTTATCTGGCTGTGTTCGCTGATTGGACCCACAAGACAAAACTCTTCCTCGGGCATATATAACATAGATTCATTGGTAAAATATATGTGTCTTTTAATTTACTTTTTTGATGTCACTACTGTCAGTGTGAAATTTATTGTTAAGCACTTGAATAGATATTAGCGGGTTACAATTCCCGAGATCATTAACAGCTGACTAATGGCAGTAAACCGTAAGGCAATGTTATCTTAAAGAATCGTTGACCAGCTGAATTATTTTAAAGATAAAATTATTAATTATCTGACGGAATGTGTATGTCACTGTTTGAAATATTTAATGGTAAAATCAGTATTTTCTCGGACCGTTAAGGTATGACATATGCTATTGAAATCTGTTGTGTTACACAGATACAGATACAGTGTAAATGTGAAATTTATTGTAATAGTTGCCATTATGTTGAGCTTTAGATGATAAAAAAGGTGTGTATAATTTATCTAACTATTAAGTTTTTTCTTTTTTCTTAGTATTTTGCCATTTCATAAAATCTATATCAAATTGAAAAGGAAAATTAAGATGACAAGAAACTTGTAGCAAAAAAGGTCCGACTGTTTATAAAATGTATTTTCGGTCCATACCTTCAGTGAGTAATAAAATACCGGGTTATACAATGCCGCTTTTGTATTTAATGTACTTTTTGGAACTATGTTTGCATGAATGTTACTGATTGCTCTTATCTGATGAACAAAATAAAATAAAATAAAATATTGACTACAAGTATGCTCGCCTGAACACTGATAGACATATTGATGTGGTGTACTAATTAGTTTATTTTGACTTGCTCAAGGTGCTTGTGTAAATGCATATGTATTTAAATAGTAATTAGAATTTTCTGAATTATAAAAATCCAGTCCCTTATTTGTTCATTTTTATCCATTAGACGAGTCAAGTGTTAACGGTAAACAATCTTTAATGATTAATATCATTTTTATGCTTGATGCTAAAATGTAGAAAAAAATATTAATGTGTTTTTTCTTTTTATTTTTGTAAATATGTTTTTTTTTCAAAATAAAATCTGTTGAAAAGATTTTTTTCCCCAAAATAAATGATGTATTTATTTTTATGTTTATCAACGCCATTTGTTATTTAATTTTCAACATTATTAAAAACAATTTTAAAATATATGGCTCAGCTGTCTTATCATTTTTACTTGAAACAACAAGTTCTAATGATTTCTTAAATAGATAGAAGCTCTTAACTGAATTCTATTATCAGAAAGAAAAACTTATAAAACACAAACAAATTCTGTGAATAATTCCGTTATTGTGATGACTTCTTAGGATAATTCTGTTGATGGGTATAAACAACTGATAATTTCTTAATAAAATTTAGTTACAAATGTACTAGATAGAAAAATTGTGTTGTTTCCTTAACAGAATTATGTTATTACTATTTTAATAATTTCTCAACAGGGAGAATTCTGATGATTTCTTACCAGAATTCTGTTACTTTATAGTAAATGAATTCGGATGATTTCTTAGCGGAATTCTGTTACTTTATAGTAAATGAATTCGGATGATTTCTTAGCGGAATTCTGTTACTTTATAGTAAAAGTATTCAGATGATTTCTTACTAGAATTCTGTTACTTTATAGTAAATGAATTTTGTTACTTTATAGAAAAAGAATTCTGGTGATTTCTTAACGGAATTCTGTTACTTTATGGAAAGAGAATTCTGATGATTTCTTAACGGAATTCTGTTATTTTATGGAAAGAGAATTCTGGTGATTTCTTAACGGAATTCTGTTACTTTATGGAAAGAGAATTCTGATGATTTCTTAACGGAATTCTGTTATTTTATGGAAAGAGAATTCTGGTGATTTCTTAACAGAATTCTGTTACTTTATGGAAAGAGAATTCCGATGATTTCTTAACGGAATTCTGTTATTTTATGGAAAGAGATTTCTGATGATTTCTTACAGGAATTCTGTTACTTTATGGAAATAGAATTCTGATGATTTCTTAACGGAATTCTGTTACTTTATGGAAAAATCATTCTGAAGATTTCTTAACGGAACTAAAGAAAATTCTGATGATTTCTTAACGGAATTCTGTTATTTTATGGAAAGAGAATTCTGATGATTTCTTAACAGAATTCTGTTACTTTATGGAAAGAGAATTCTGATGATTCCTTAACGGAATTCTGTTATTTTATGGAAAGAGATTTCTGATGATTTCTTACCAGAATTCTGTTACTTTATGGAAAGAGAATTCTGATGATTTCTTAACGGAATTCTGTTACTTTATGGAAAAATCATTCTGAAGATTTCTTAACGGAACTAAAGAAAATTCTGATGATTTCTTAACGGAATTCTGTTATTTTATGGAAAGAGAATTCTGATGATTTCTTAACGGAATTCTGTTACTTTATAGAAAAATCATTCTGAAGATTTCTTAATGGAATTAAAGAAAATTCTGATGATTTCTTAACGGAATTCTGTTACTTTATAGAAAGAGAATTCATGTGATTTCATGTGACAGAATTCCGTTACTAATCACAAACACTATTTTGACAAATTCGTACCCGAAAACAACAAAATATTAATTCCGTTAAGATTATTTCTTTTATTGTTGTACAAACTGAAGATACCTCACAAATAAATATTTATTAACCGATGAAAAGACACATATGATCATATGGAAGATGATCTTTTGCAAATGGAACGTGTTTAATATGTAATATGCCCTCAATGGGCCGTTGATTGGATTAATAAAATATTCGTATTCGTATTCGTATTCGTATTATAATCATGTTTTTTTACGATTAATTTTTCTGTGATTCTGAATTTTGGAGAAAACGTTGTAGCGTAAAATTAACAAGTCCGTAAAAAATGGTAGTTCCGTTTCCGGTTTCCGGTTTGTCTTTCAAATTTTACGCTGTTTACTGTAAATTTCGCAAGTCGTCGTACACTGAAAAAAAAAGTCGTCAAATTGATTGACAAAAGCCGTCAATCTGATTGTCCTCCAGACGACGACCCAATGAATCAAATTGATTATTCGAATAATCTTATTGATTGGACAATTAATCATGTTTGATTAATCATTTCATTGTGTTTGATTAAATGAATAATCAAAATGATGATTCTATCAATCCACTCCGATTAAATGAATAATCAAAATGATGATTCTATCAATCCACTCCGATTAAATGAATAATCAAAATGATGATTTTATTAATCCACCCTGATTAAATGAATAATCAAAATGATGTTTATATTAATCCACTCCGATTAAACGAATAATCCAAAAGATGATTTTATTAATCCACCCTGATTAAATGAATAATCAAAATTATGATTTTATTCATCCAATCTGATTAAATGAATAATCAAAATGATGAATTTATTAACCCACTCCAATTAAATGAATAATCTAAAAGACGATTTTATTAATCCACTCCGATTAAATGAACAATCAAGAAGACAGTTTTATTAATCAACCCTGATCAAATGAATATTCAAAAAGATGGTTATATCAATCCAATTTGATGAGTATGTAGATCAAATTGACTGATGAATGTACGCAAAAATTGGTCAGGCATCAATGTTTGCAACATGTTTCTAAACTCACAGGCCTTAATGTATCAAATTATGTAACATGTATGTTTCCTTGCAGTGTTCCAAAATGTTTGGCTAGTGTTGTATGTTATCATCTTCAGTTTTATGCTTTATTTATATAGATCAATTGCCTCTCACAGCTATTTTGATTTTCACTAACTGTGAGCTGCCTTTGACTTGCACTCAATGTGAGAAAACTTCCAGTTACTTGTCAAATATTGGCTTTTTTTTTCTTGGTATTCTGTTTCCCAAATCAGAAATCAATAGCGGGCTCACAATATTTTCAGACGACACAAAACAGGTAATGCCATGCTCAGTTAAATACCAAGTCGATTAACCTATTCTTGTTAATAGTAACATTATTTGGTAGACTGTTATTATAAGTAATTATATCAATCGCATGAAAGACAAACAAGTACAGACTTTAAGAAACAATATTCTTTAATTGATTTGAAATTAAGAACCCGTATATACATATATATTTTTAAGGTTTTCAATTGTTTTTAAAAGAAATACAAAACAACAATATTTATATAAAAACATTAATAAAAAGCAATTTGAATCATTTGGGTCGAATCATTTATACTATATCAATCTCAGAAACCAAATGAACAGTAGGTAATAACATACATGTTAATAAGTTTGCATGAACACTGTGTCTTGCCTACAGATGGCAAATTCAAATAAGTTTCGGTTTGGTATATAAAGCAATAAGTATAAAGGACAATTAAATATTTGTAACAATTGAAGGATGTTTCAGATTGGTAAGTAAATGCTGGTAAATCCAACCATTGTTATGCAAGAATAGTGCTAGTAAAAATAGATAATGTAATAAAGAAAATCAGCATTAATTTTATAAAACTAATTCCTTAAATAGGGGGAAAAAAATAAACAATTACAATGTCTTGAACAATTCAAAAACCTGTGAAAAAAATAATGTTTGTTAAAACAAAATATCCCCCTAAAAATCTAATATTAAACTTATATTTAAAATTTATCTTTTATTTTAATTTTTTAAAAATTGTATCAATATAAAGGCAAATTTTAAGTAAAATGAAACAGATCAAGAAAACCATTTAAGAAAAATATCCCACAACAGTGAAAATGGTTCATTATACATTGTACCATCATTCCTAACAGCATTAAAAAAAAAATTATCAAAGCAAATGGTTTTCAAATGGCAATTTTATGGATGAACAACAATATACCATAAATGCATCAAAAGATTTATAAACAAACTTGAATCAACACAAAATAAGAAAAAAGTTCAAGGACAGAACTGACACAAAGATGAAATATCCCTTTGTCTCATCCTCATTGACATATATTGCAGTAGAAAAACAAAATATAATAAAAACATTTAACTATCAAAAATCAAAACCATGGTAACATGCATGGTATCTAGAAAAGGCACTTTGAAACTAACAAGTGCCTTCCCTGGATCAAATTTATCTTAAAAAATGAACAGCAAGAACAATGATCACAATTCAATGTGCACAATCTCAAATCCTTAAACACGAGTTGTCTTTCCCAATTTAAATAGCAAATTAAGGGAAAAGTTTCCAGCAAAAGTTATTGTTAGTTTGAAAATATATATATGCTATTAAGTGTTTTTAAAAAAATAGAAATATTGAGACACAATTATATGATTAAAAAGGTCCAAAAATATTTATGAACAGGACATGCACAAAAATAGTTGTATCTGCCACACACTAAATAAATTTGCACAAAAATGTGAATAAATAACATAACAAATAATCTTCAATTCCAAAATAAGACTTTTGACAGGTATTCTTTCACATTGGGTATTTATTATAAAATGAATTGAGATTGTTCAAACAGAATAGCACAAAAAGTAGAAACAAGTTATAAAGCTTGATTAATTTGTGCCATTACATTTCGAATTTTTTTATCGACTAAATTCTCGTCATCAAGGCCAAGAAATACTTTTTGTATCAGCAAAAGAGATTTGTTAAGTTCTTTAGGATACGCTAAGTTAAAACAATATATAGCCATCAAGAGACCAGTAAATGCTTTTAAAAAGTTACTACACTGAAAAACAACAACTCCTTCAACAATTAGTTTAAAGCTGTTCTTTTCAACTGCTAAAACATCTTTTTCGTAGCATATGGCAATTCGAGCTGGCTGAAAAAAAAAGAAAAGAGTACTTTAATAACAGCTAATACATTTATCAGTACAGATGTATGAACAAAAATATGTGTCTCACATGTGATTAAGCAAACATAATGGAAAATCAGCTCTCATCAAAATGTATCAACCTAGTTGGCATAGAAAGGCTAGATGCTGAGCAATTGGCTATATAAGAACAATATCACTGACAAAGAAGAATGTTGACTAATCACCCCAATATAAATGCAAAATTGTTTGCTTATTGAAATTGGTAAAAAAAATGCCGGTACCACAACATACTTGCTGGAAATGTTTGGGCAACTGATGACACTTTTTTTCCATTAATGTGCGACACTTTCTTTAAGACTTTTTCTGAATTTAATATAATTGTGGTATGTTTTTCCTTAAACTACTTGTCTTTCCCCTTTTATCTGTTAATTTATTAATATATCTGTATAAATTTTATATCCTCAATTATCATTGGCAAGACATCTTATAAATACATCAGAAGGTCTTGGTGGACAAGTAGGTCTAGATAGTTGACAACCTATCATGTGCAGAGCGCACAGACTTATCACATCTAAGTATGGAATCGCACGAGGGTGATCCAATAAAAACAAGGTTGCTCATACCATATGTGGCGTGTTTTGTCAGTTTCGTGAAAAAATCAGTGATTCTCTCCAGGTCATATGTTTTTTTTTGGTTAACCAATGAATCTGACGCAATCAATTAAATCACTATAATTACATTTGAATTAATGCACTGTTTTATAATATTACCTCTTCACTTGTTTGATATTCTGCATCTGTTTTCAAGATATCTTGAATATTTTCTCTTAACAGGCATGGTAGGCACAAAATTGCACAGCAATTCTCTATATCTACAAAAAAATATATAAATAACATATCTTATCCATTATTACTGTATTTATTATAATAAACACCTCCCCCTCCTGTCTGTCAAAACTTTAATTGTGAATATAACTAAAAACAAAAACATCATATTGAAAGTAGAAAAGTAAAACTGCAACAAAAGTCTGCATTTAACTTAAACAAATGTTAAAATATAAGATGTTATTCTTAACATAAAATAATAACATATTTTCTTACATTTTCTTTCAACTTCTCCTCTCAGATCTTTGATTTTTCTTTTTAGCTCATTCCCAAAGGAGGCTGCTTTCCTATTTTTTGTTAAGGCATCTATTGCTTGAGAATATTTGCACAAGTTTTCCTCAATCGTTTTTGTCACCTCTCTACTGGCAACCTTTGGTCCCAGCCTCAAAAACTCCTTGATCAGCTGAAATAATAAAATAATAATATCAAAGTTGTGAGGTTTTACAAGTATTCAAATTTGTGCAATAGTTCATTCATTTTTTTACAGGTGATATAGTGATGAATAAACTTATGGTGGGTTCAGATGTACATTAATATATAATATATATCGAAAACACTAGTCATGTGTCAGACATGATAACTTATCAGTGTGCCTTATCCAAAACATAGTATGTTATATATAATGTATTGTGTTAAGATGTAAAATGTATTCAAAATGTTAAAGCTGATAGCATAAAAAATTGTTAATATTCTTTAAATGCAGTAAAGAATGTTTCCTCTTTATATGTTTAGTTAACGAAGGGACAAGGCTGTATTTTTTTTGGCAACCATCTACTGAGCATATAATACTAAAACCAACTTCATGCGAGTGAACAAATCGGTAATGAAAAAGAAGATCTTTATATCTTCTTGCACTGAAATGACATTTTACACAAAGAAACATTTTAGAGTGGACAGGACTTTATTATCTGAATGCAAGAGAAAGGTAATTTGGTAAAAAATTGTTTGATTTCAATATCTTAACCAATTTAAATGTAAACTGAATATCACCCACTCTGCTTAGAGATGCCAGGCTATGTGCCCAATCTCTAAACAAATGCCCAGATGATAACAATTCACAACTATGGGCAACATATTTGAAAATTATTAATTTCATTGGAAAGTTTTAATCAATTCATTGGAACTTGTTCTAAATTTTATAGCTGTTCTCTAAAATAAAAGTTTGGCAACTTGTTCTTCATTAAAAATATATACAATTCTTGTGACATACAGGTACATTGACATTGTACAAAAAAAAACCTTTAAAATGTTTTGTGTACAATTCATTTTTCATATGAAAAAAAAAATGCAACAACTAAATATATCATTATGTTCCCCAAACGAACACATAATCAAAAGCGATAGAAAGTACAAAATTATAATGAAGTTAACTTTTAAAATTTTGTATGTCTAATTTGAATGATTCGTGTCTGGTGCAGCTTATATTCTTCCCACTTGACTAGCAATGGATCTGTCGAATTTAATTTTTCCCAGGAAAATGATGAAGCCGATGATCTTGACTGTCTGGAAAATAAGGATTTTCTTTTTGATGAAGTTGATGACGACGTAGAGATATGAAAAGGTGATTTAATTGATGTATCGTTGGATTTAGAAGTGCTTGCAGTTTGGGAATAGCTTGTACTAGTGTCTGTTTCCACATCCCTGTGTGAACAACGGTTTTCAACAGACAATTCGCTCTTAGAACTGGACTCATAGTTTGTTTGTTTGCTACGTGTATCATCACATTTTGCCTTTGAACTCTTGCGTTTAAGTTTTTGAGCAAGTCTTCTTTTTTTCTGATATTCCCTTCTTTTTAAAATATTGTGTTTTCCCATGGTACAAAAATCTAAAATTAAAACAGATCACTGTGTGAGTATGCTTCATGATCAATCTGATGTTGGATAAAACAGATCTTAATAGAATTTTCGGTGCAGTTGTTTTTGTGTTTTTTCGTTAAATGAGGTTAAAATATATTTTTAGTTTATTTCTTGGGTTCCCTTACATTAAACGTTATATTGACCAAGATGGTTCAGGTAAAAATAAGACCGGATTGGACAAAAAAAAACCCGTAATTTTTGCGTCGCCTTCCGTATATGGATTTTTAATATATTGTATAAGGTTACACTCCACTAATTATCTTAGCTAAATATATGTAAAAAGCTGGTGGATTGTGCATTCAAAAGCTGAATCGAACAAATTATTTCTGTAAAAAGTCTTTTCAAGTGATGAAATGCTCAAAATAGTCACCATAGAACAAGAATTTTTGCATTTTGAATTTCTTGTAAATTTTAGTGAATTACTTCCCATTTACCGAGTCACTATGAATATTTGAAATAGGTATTATTTACTTATTATAAGTCATATTTTGATAAATGAGACAGTTTTGAATTCGTAAAGACCTGAAGAATAATAAAAATGGCCATTCTTTGAAAAAAAAGTTATAAAAGTACTCTTTAAGGTTACACTCCACTAATTATCTTAGTTTCGGAGAAATGCACCCCCAGAATTTTATTAATTATTAGAGTTGGTAAAGTTTGACTACATGATAGATAAATAATAAATGTATTAACCTCAAAATTGTAATATTGACTGAAAGAGGATAGATTTTAGTTTAAAAAAATATGAAAACATTAACTGATTTTGCTTCTGACAAGTAATGGGAGGTCATAAACTGGGACTTGTGAATTGACATGTGGTGTGTAAAACTTTGACAGTGATAATCGGCACCTGCACTGGTAAGTTAAATTGCGAAAAAAAGAGCCGGAAAAGTAAACCTTTTTTTCCCCACATATGTAATGGAATTTTATGCAGAATCTGAAAAATTAAGTCTCAATTGGATTGAAACGCTGCATCAGACCTCAATTTTAAGCCGAAGTGGAGTGAAATTTAACATTTTTAAAGCTTTTTTTATGACAATTTTTGAAATGTTGCTATGCCAACTAGGTTTCCATGGATATTTTTTATTTATTTTATCATGATTGAAACAATGCTAACATAATGACCTTTCAGAATATATATATATGTATATGGGTATTATTTACTCTGAAGATGGCACAAGACCATGACATTTGTTAGCTCACTTCACATAGAAAATGATACTATTAATTTGTGGAGTGCAACCTAAATCTGAATTTTATAAAGCATCTATATAGGACATGTAATACCACGTTCCAGAAAATTTCTGAAAATTTCCTAGACAATAACCTGCCCCCCCCCCCCCCCCTTTTACGAGATTCGGAGACCCCCTCGTTATATACGCCCTGCGGACATTTTACTGAACAAAATATCCAAATTCAATGATACTTTTTATAATTGTTGTTTGAAATAAGTCTCCATGTAGCTTGCGCATTGTAATGGTTAGAGTGACTCGATATTAAATGATGAAATTGGCGCCAACACGTGCAACAGAAATTGCATTATATAAGGAGAATACATGAATAAAACTTTAAAATAAGGATATTTTTATTTCAATTGTTGTTGTTTTTTCGGACTTACAATTCTACGAACTTACCCCTTTCTTCTAGTGGTGATTAATGGGAATTATTTGTCTTCTGTACACCTCGCTTTATGCAATGTCGATGATGATGGCGGTACTGAAAATATGCGCGCACATGCATCGTGCAATCGGACACCCGCCACGTGGGATTATCTTGATCTACTTCTTCATCGGATTGATCACATACTGTGTAGATAGCTTATTTGATTGATTAGCCAGAGAAGTTTGATTAAGGATATAATCAGATTGACTGATTATTTTTTTCAGTGTAAAATTCACAAGCTAGTTAGAAACACAAACTTTTCTGTTAATTTTAACATATATACAAAGGACTACAAACCATTTACACAATAATTGAATGAATTAGTACTTACTTAACTTATGAATGAATGAAATAAATTATAAATATGCTTGTTGCAGCTTTGAAAAACAAAACATCGGCGCTCAGGATCGCGGCGTTGTTTTGTTTGGTTTTTTTTAAAGCTGCACAATCCGTTTTCGATCTAACATTTGAAGTCAGAAGCCTACAAATTGGTGATAAACAGTTCAAATTCCAAGATTTATTTGGATTTTTGTTTTTGTTGGGGGGGGCTGTTGGCGCTGTCCGAGGGATCTGCAAAATTAAAGATAAGCCAAGCCGTAAATTAACAGGTGTATGGAATATGGTAGAATTAAAATAGGTCTAGATTTATAACATTCAATGAAAAGTCGTGAATAAATCTACAAGAAGAAAAATAATAACTTGCTCAAAGCCACAAAGAAAATGCAATACTGAATTGCTCAGCAACATACAGTAAAAGGCCCTGTTAGTCATCACTTCTATAAGACATACAACCAATATAATATATCATTAAACATGATTTAAACCCTCACGCCAAGTCAAAACCAGGGCACATGTAAGGGTTGTTGGTCATTTATCATCCAAACATATACCAAATTCCACCAGAATCAAAATTCTTAGGCCGTAAAAAATGCAAGTCTCCCTTTCAATTTCAAAATATCAACATGTTTGGACATGAAATGTTTCAGAAATTCATCATTATACCTGACTATGTATTCATAAAGGGAATTCATATACTTCTCAACATATTTTTGTCAATTATCATCCAGATATATACCAAATTCCACCAGAATCAAAATTCTTAGGCCATAAAAAATGCAAGTCTCCCCTTGATTTTCAAAATATCAACATGTTTGGAGATGAAATGTTTCAGAAATTCAAAATTAAACCCAGCTATGTATTAATAAAGGGAATTTATATACTTCTAAACATATTTTGGTCAATTATAATTCAAAATTATACCAAATTCCACCATAGTTACAATTCTTAGGCCGTAAAAAATGCAAGTCTCTCCCTGAGATTCAAAATATCAAAATGTTTGGAGATGAAATGTTTCAGAAATTCATCATTATACCCAACTATGTATTAATAAAGGGAATTTATATGCTTCTAAACATATTTTGGTCATTTATCATCCAAACATATACCAAGTTCCACCAGAATCAAAATTCTTAGGCCGTAAAAAAAGCAAGTCTCCCTTTCAGTTTCAAAATATCAACATGTTTGGACATGAAATGTTTCAGAAATTCATCATTATACCCGACTATGTATTAATAAAGGCAATTCATATGCTTCTCAACATATTTTGGTCATTTATCATCCAAACATATACCAAATTCCACCAGAATCAAAATTCTTAGGCCGTAAAAAATGCAAGTCTCCCTTTCAGTTTCAAAATATCAACATGTTTGGACATGAAATGTTTCAGAAATTCATCATTATACCTGACTATGTATTCATAAATGGACTTCATATACTTCTCAACATATTTTGGTCCATTATCATCAAAATCATATATATCATTATCATTGGGATTTGGAGTATTTTTGAACAATAAATGACCAAAATATGTTGAGAAGTATACTACTTCCCTTTATAAATACATAGTGAGGTATAATAATTAATTTTTGAAGCTATTTAAGTCAATACATCTAGGTATTTTGAGACCCAAGGAGAGACTTGCAATTTTTACAGCCTAAGATATGGCACTCTGATGGGAATTTGTATATTTTTGGACAATAACTGACCAAAATATGTCGAGAAGTATATTATTTCCCTTTATTAATACATAGTGAGGTATAATAATTAATTTTTGAAGCTATTTAAGTCAATACATCTAGGTATTTTGAGACCCAAGGAGAGACTTGCAATTTTTACAGCCTAAGATATGGCACTCTGATGGGAATTTGTATATTTTTGGACAATAACTGACCAAAATATGTCGAGAAGTATATTATTTCCCTTTATTAAAACAAAGTGAGGTACAACAATTAATTTCTGAAGCTTTTTAAGTCCATACATCTAGGTATTTTGAGACCCAAGGAGAGACTTGCAATTTTACGGCCTAAGATTTGAATCTTGGATGGGATTTGGAGTATTTTTGAACAATAAATGACCAAAATATGTTGAGAAGTATACTACTTCCCTTTATAAATACATAGTGAGGTATAATAATTAATTTCTGATGCTTTGTATGTCCATACATCTAGGTATTTTGAGACCCAAGGAGAGACTTGCAATTTTTATGGCCTAAGATTTGGAACTCTGATGGGATTTGGAATATTTTTGAACAATAAATGACCAAAACATGTTGAGAAGTATATTATTTCCCTTTATTAAAATATAGTGAGGTACAACAATTAATTTCTGAAGCTTTTTAAGTCCATACATCTAGGTATTTTGAGACCCAAGGAGAGACTTGCAATTTTTACGGCCTAAGATTTGAATCTTGGATGGGATTTGGAGTATTTTTGAACAATAAATGACCAAAATATGTTGAGAAGTATATTATTTCCCTTTATTAATACATAGTGAGGTATAATAATTAATTTTTGAAGCTATTTAAGTCAATACATCTAGGTATTTTGAGACCCAAGGAGAGACTTGCAATTTTTACAGCCTAAGATATGGCACTCTGATGGGAATTTGTATATTTTTGAACAATAAATGACCAAAACATGTTGAGAAGTATATTATTTCCCTTTATTAAAACATAGTGAGGTACAACAATTAATTTCTGAAGCTTTTTAAGTCCATACATCTAGGTATTTTGAGACCCAAGGAGAGACTTGCAATTTTTACGGCCTAAGATTTGAATCTTGGATGGGATTTGGAGTATTTTTGAACAATAAATGACCAAAATATGTGGAGAAGTATATTATTTCCCTTTATTAATACATAGTGAGGTATAATAATTAATTTCTGAAGCTATTTAAGTCAATACATCTAGGTATTTTGAGACCCAAGGAGAGACTTGCAATTTTTATGGCCTAAGATTTGGAACTCTGATGGGATTTGGAATATTTTTGAACAATAAATGACCAAAATATGTTGAGAAGTATATTATTTCCCTTTATTAAAACATAGTGAGGTACAACAATTAATTTCTGAAGCTATTTAAGTCCATACATCTAGGTATTTTGAGACCCAAGGAGAGACTTGCAATTTTTACAGCCTAAGATATGGCACTCTGATGGGAATTTGTATATTTTTGGACAATAAATGACCAAAATATGTTGAGAAGTATATTATTTCCCTTTATTAATATAAAGTGAGGTATAATAATTAATTTCTGATGCCTTGTATGTCCATACATCTAGGTATTTTGAGACCCAAGGAGAGACTTGCAATTTTTACAGCCTAAGATATGGCACTCTGATGGGAATTTGTATATTTTTGGACAAAAAATGACCAAAATATGTTGAGAAGTATATTATTTCCCTTTATTAATATAAAGTGAGGTATAATAATTAATTTCTGATGCCTCGTATGTCAATACATCTAGGTATTTTGAGACCCAAGGAGAGACTTGCAATTTTTACGGCCTGAGATTTGTAACTCGGATGGGATTTGGACTATTTTTGAACAATAAATGACCAAAATATGTTGAGAAGTATACTACTTCCCTTTATTAAAACATAGTGAGGTATAATAATTAATTTCTAAAGCTATTTAAGTCAATACATCTAGGTATTTTGAGACCCAAGGAGAGACTTGCAATTTTTACGGGGCTAAGATTTTTAACTCGGATGGGATTTGGAATATTTTTGAACAATAAATGACCAAAATATGTTGAGAAGTATATTATTTCCCTTTATTGATATAAAGTGAGGTATAAGGATTTATTTCTGAAGCATTTCATGTCCATACACCTAGAAATTTAGTGACTCAAGAGGAGACTTGCAATTTTGTCGGGCTAAGATATGTAATCTGTCAAGTATTAAATTTGTTCTAATATTTAGAAAATTCTATGGTTACTCATATAATTTGTTGAAAACCTTGATTATATTATGTACTTATACCATACAAGATATTAGGTTCATTGAATTATTGAAATGTGGGGAAAAAAATTTAATATGGTCTGTATACAGGAATTTCAATAGTTTTAATGTTTCATAGACAGCAAGGTATACTTTTTGCCATAAAAAAAAAACATTTTATAAGCAAATTTGATAAAATTTGGTAAAAAATTTGTAAATGTATTGTATTTAGGATATACAAGATGTCCTACAGTTTAGATAAAAGAATTGAAAATAATTATCCTTCTTGTATTGACAAAACTGAGCAATTTAAGGCATTTCATGTATGAAGTCTGTCAAGTATTAAAACAGTTCTTAAATTTTGAAAGTTCTATGGTTTTTGATATAAACTGAAAAAAAACCTTGCTTATATTATGTACTTATACCATACAAGTTGCCAAGTTAATTGAATCATTGCAAATGTAAGAAAAAAACTTTTAATATACGACAAAAATACAGCAATTCCAATAGTGTTAATGTTTCATAGACAGTAAGGTACAATGTGTGCTTTAAAGCAATTTTTTTATGTAAATTTATAAAAATATGGTAATAAAAAATGTTGGGGTCCTATGTGTTATTAGAATGAGAAAAATTAAAATGTCCAATGAAATAGAGTAACCAAAAAAGTGTTTGTCCCCATGGCCTTTTGAACCGGTGTCAATCCCCTGATAAATTTTGCCCGGTCCCTAACTACAGTTTGATGGAGATATATTCAAAAGTGACGAAATCTGTATTAAAGTCAAAAGGCTACATTTACAATTGGCTCTTGAAGTCGATGAAAATGTATGCAATGCCCAAACTGCAAAAGAAGCCAAAAACAGCATGCCAGGTGGCTAACACGACGACATTAAGCAAATTGTGATGGCAGAAATGTTTTAAATATAATTTCTTAATTGTGAAGAGTACACATGTACTACATTTAACTGGACACTTGTCACAGTGTACATGATCCTTTCTTGGATACAGGCAGAGATGGGGAAAGGAAAAAATGTTTTTTTAAGTTTATTCTATTGTTGATATCACTTGATATATTTTTATTTCTGTGTCTGATAATTTAATTACCATTAATCAATTTATGTATGAAATAATAGCTGTACTAAACTACTTGCCTTATTTTGGCCAAGTAAACAACTACAGTACAATAAATTAACATATTAAATTCTATTTTGACCACTATAAGACACAGCTATCAACAGTATTTTATTCGTGTTTATAAAAGCCCTGATAATCTACAATTCTTTTAAATTACATATATACAGTCAGTACACATAAATGAGTTTCCGCTTAGAAATTTTCCTATAAATTACATATAAAACCACAATTTTTCAAAATTTTGTCCTCAAGTTATTAAACATTCGGGAATTAATCTTGAGTTATTTGCTCAAATGTTGGTTAAAAGTATATTTTCCTATCAATTGTTAATATAACGGAAACGGTTTGTGAATGAAACTTCCAATTTTTACACAGGAAGTGCTTTACATATTTGCACATGCGTGCTTGCATTTTTTACGGAACTTGCGATTTTTACGATACAACCTTATTTACGCACAAATAAGATTTACGGGTATCAAAATGAAATAGTATAAATGGAGAATTGAAAATGTTTCCAAAAATAATATTTATATTTTATTTGTTGATTTTATCAAAATACAAAATATTATTACATACTTACAGAAAATAAAGGTAAAATTTTACCCTATGATAAAATTGGAAATTGTACATATTTCTTCCCAAATCTTATAAGAATCAGCTTAGCGGGCTGATATGACTTTGTTATCAACTGTTTCCGGTTTATATCAACTGCTTCCATTTTATATCACACCCCTAATCCGTAATTGCATTATAAATCAGTCGTTTCCGTAATCGATTCTAAACTTACTAGCACATAAAAACACAGCATACGATAGCGGGACGAAACTGTGGATTATATTAATTCGCTCAAAAATATTAATACAAAGAGAAAAATATTAAGTGACAAAACATTTTGACTAAATGGATGAAGGACAATGACGATTTGCAGCGCCTCGAGGATATTCGAGAATACGGCAATATGATATGTTGACCTGTCATGTGCTATTTGTTCCTTCATAATATTTGTTCCTCGGAATTTTTGTTATATAATAATTGTTCCTGAAGGAACTTCCTCTATGTAATATTTGTTCTTTTGTCATAGGAAAAGTTCCCACAGCAAAAGAAAAATATTACAGAAAGGAAATTCTTTAAGGAACAATTATTACATAACAAAAATTCCGAGGAACAAATATTATACCAGTAAATACACAGAATTAAGATAAACATTTATTAATATTGCAATTTAATTTAATACAAAAATTAATTTTCAATGAAAAAGAACATTTTCAAACGTCTTTTGTTTTCTTTACAAGAGGAAAGTACTCATATAAGCTGTTTCTCCGATCTTTTTGACAATTCCGCTTTGGTCTTGTTTCTGGCAATTCCTCATTCTTCTTTGGAGAGTCAAACATTATCATCTGATTTACGTCAATATCAAAATGTATTTCTGATTCTGCATTAAAGGTAGATTGTGTAAGGAAGATATCATCATTGTTACTTTCGTTTTGTACATCTTCACCATGGCCAGTCACAGATCCATCCTACAGAAGTAAACATAATATTTATTAGCTGTAATATAAAAATAATTTTAAAATGAAATGATTTTACTTGAATGATTGTACAAGTAAATGTTTAAAATATCAGTAAAAATTGCAAGGGAGAAAATTCTAATTCTTTATTCTTTAATATTCTTTATTCAATAGTTTTATCTCGTTGCTTATTTTTCATTAGGCCGAAATAAAAAATAACCTAGATTCTCATCCCCTCCCGACCCGATTTTTTCAGCCTCCTCATAAAATTTTATTTTGATCTTTTGCAGATTTTGGTCAATTTCTTTTAAAATGACAGTATTTTTCACTGAAATAGATAAAAAATAAAAAATAAAATTCGCCAACCCGCCCCAAATATTACAAAAAGTTGGATGAGAATCTAGGAATTATTTTATTATGGCCTTACTTGTAGAAGGGAATATTTGTTTACTTACAACTTGTATCTCTGATTGCTCACTGTTATTGTCATCTGTTTTATTATCGTCTTCCATTTGCGAATCAGCACGCACATCTTCCTCATTTTCTTGCTCATAGATAACACTACTATCATGATTATTGTTCTCATTATTATCTTCAGTTGGGCTGGGTCTAATTTCGTGGTACTTTTTCAAGTTATGTTGTCTATAATTGCCAATAACTTTCTGCATCAAATTATCAATTAATGTCATAGTGCCAATTTTTGGAATTTTACTCACAATATATGGACCGAGCCATTTATCTTTTCCCAGTGTTTTCTTTCTCTTCATGTTTTTCAAAAGAACCTTATCACCTTCTCTAAATTCATTTTTCGCCACATCATGTCTCTTGTCGAAATCTATCTTTTGTTTTCTTTGTGCTTCTTTTACATTATCAATAACATCTTCCCTAATGTGCTTTTGAATTTTAGTCATTTGTTCAACTGTATTTTCAATATCAACATGATCTATTTCAATATATTTGTCAATAGTATTTGCTGTTTCTCCAAAACAATTCTCGTTTGGTAGGACCGGATTCCGCCAAAACATTAAATAAAATGGGGAATACTTGGTAGATGATTGACGAGACGTATTATAGGCAAAAACACATTGAGGTAAAATAATATCCCAAGCAGCTTCATTGTCCTTGATGGTTTTGTTCAACATAGACTTTACGGTCTGGTTTACTCTCTCACATCTTCCATTGGATTGTGGGTGGTAAGGAGAAATTGTAATGTGCTTATACCCATATTGTTCTTTCATGCATTTGGATAGATTCGAAGTAAATTCACCTCCATTATCACTAATTAACTCAAGTGGTACCCCTTGGCGACTGAATAGCTCAAACAATTTTTCAGCTACTTCGCTTGCTAGTTTTCTTTTCAACGGAAACGCTTCTAAGTAACTAGAAAAATAATCGATTACTGTTAATACATATCTATATCCATTTTGGGACATAGGTTGTCCCTGACCATCATTGAAAGGTCCAATCAAGTCTATTCCTATCTTTTTCCATGTACCATTTGGAATTTCTACAGGTTGAAGTTCGGCATGCATTGTTTTTGTTTTCTTATTTGATTTTTGACATTCTTCACATTGTCTGATGTACTCTTTTATGTCTTCAGTCATACCCTTCCAATAATAACGTTCACTGATCTTGTAGAAAGTCTTCTCCATCCCAAGATGGCATCCATTGTCATCGTGACATAATTTTAAGATAGACATTTTTTTATCAGAAGTAATGACAAGTTTGCTTTTTTCATTCTTTCGCTTTCCACCGATATAATAAAGTTCATTATCTTTAATCTCAAATGTAGATGCTCTTTTTCTAATTCTTCTTTTCTCATTATCATGTGTGTCTGAAAAAACATAATATTAGAATTTATAAATATGTATATATACAATCATAGAGTATCAATATCATAATATTATAGTACTGACATCATAATATTATAGTTTTGATACCATAATCTTATAATACTGGCAATGTAATATTATAGTACATAGTACTATAATATTATAGCACTGGTATCATAATATTATGGCATTAAATCATTAAATCATAATATTATAGTATTGATACCATAATATTATAGTGCTGTCATCATAATATTATAGTATTGATACCATAATATTATACACCGTAAATCAATTGCCTGAATGGATTTATTAAAATTGTAATATACATGTTGGAAGTAAGCAATTAATGTTCAGTGTAATGAGAAAAAATAAAACTTACCTGTACTGAATGTTTTATCCTTCAGGAAATTGAATATTTTATTGTATTCAGCAGCCTCCATGCTTTCCAAATGTTTGTCAAACACACCTGTGTGTACTTTTAAATTTCTTTACAGGTAAGATTATGTCCCCTTATTATGAACCATGTGACTAAACACCTGTGTGTACTTTTAAGTTTTCATTACAGGTGAGACTGACATGTGATTATGAACCATGTGACTACCCATGTGTATTGTCATAACAAAAGTTCTGAATAACCTAAGGAAATTTTCTTACAGATAGGGATGATATATTATATAAGGCATATTCCCAATTTTTTTATCGACTATAATATTATTTCCTAAAGGAACATATATTATAAGGAACAAATATATGTTGACAGACCTAGGGCTGATAATAGGTGTGATGTGAAAAATGCTATGTTATAATCTATATTTATAATATTTTGATATTATCATTATAGATCATATAATAAATAGAATGTGATTAACTTTCTGGCCATCAATACATATTAAATAAGACAACAACAAAATTTCAGGACAAAAATGTTTAAAATGGAGGTTTTATATGTAATATATAGGAACATTTCTAAGTTGGAAGTATGGCCACTAAAAGTACGAATTTGAATTTATGAAGAAACCTGCATAAAGCTGTTCTTAAGAAACGCTCTTAAATTAACGAAGGATAAAAACATCTTGCTTTTGCTAAATAATACCGGTATGGCAGTAAAACATATTATTTGATAAAAGTGTTATAAATTGACTGCTACTGTATTGGTCCTGTGTAGATTCTGGGGGCAGCTGTATAGGCCTTTGGCATTGCGGGCCGCAAGTTGATATATCAAGTGCATGAAAAATTTCCTATGGTGATAGATATTTAAAGTTTTACATTATGCAATAATTGTAGTTCCTTAAATATGATCTACATAGATCAAATAATATAGCAGATAAGTCATGTAGCTGTGGTACATCAACTGAAGACATTTAGCAGTTTTACTGGTCTGTCGAAATTATAACACTGAAAGATTATTCTGGATACATTATATGGAAATAATGATGTTAACTATGAAATAAATATATAGAGAATAATACATGGCAAAATCCGTATCACGTGCCGTATCATCCCGAGATTTCAATATCAGCCCGAGAGATGATATTGATCTAGGGTAGATATGTATGGCAAGCCGAAGTGGACAAAAATAGGTATTTTCTAAAAAGATGGCGACTAAATTGAATTTCTAATATTCGTAAATGCCTTTAATTTGTAATATTAGAAATTGAATTTCTAATATTAGAAAATAAAATATTACCTAGTAATATTAGAAATTGAATTAGTTATATTAATAAATCGATTTGTAATATTAGAAAATGGTGCATAATTTCTAATATTACTTATTCAATTCCTAATATTAGAAAATCAATTAAGAATATTACAAAATGAATTTCTAATATTAGAAAATGAATTAGTAATATTAGAAATTGAATTTGTAATATTACAAAATCATTTTCTAATATTATAAATTCTGGGCTATTTTCTAATATTAGAAAATCAAGAATTTCTAATATTCATAAATAAATTAGTAATATTAGAAATGATTAAGTAATATTAGAAAATGAATTTCTAACATTACAAATTCATTTTCTGATATTAGAAAATACCTCATTTTTGTCCACTTTGGCTTGCCATAGATATGGCATGTGATACAGATTTTGACCTGTTTTATACGCTTTATCATATATTTCAACAGTGGTGAAGAATTTTTTTCCAGTCACATGACAAGAATAATTATATAGAGAATAATACATGGTAAAATCTGTATCACATGCTGATATCCAATATCAGCCTGCAGAGCTTGCACGTGAAAGGTCTAGCGATATTCCGAATAATCTATTGGCAATCTTGGCTCACTCGTTGGCAACTCTTGCTACAGAATCTATTGATTTGATGGTAAGATCAAGAGACGGGCAGTTGATATGTTGGCTCTTGTCGTTGGCACACATCCGGGATACTCGCCGCCTGGTGTGTGACATAGAAAATTTACCTGCAACACAAATGGATTCTCTTTTGACCTTGAGGATTACCAATGAAAATTGTTCACTTCCAACCCGCAAAATATGAAAATAGACGAAATCACGTCGTATATTTATATAAACGGCCAAACTTGTAAATAAATAAATAAATAAACGAATGAATGAATGAATACAAATAATGATATAAAAAAAATAATTAAAAAACATTAAAAACCCAAAAAACTAGAAAGTAATTGTTGGAATATGTCGTCCTTCATCGTAAACGTTCATTTAAAGATATTCTCTTCTGATATATTGTACAACTGGGCATATTGGGATCAAATTTTAGTGACATCCAGCATTCCATTCTTCCAACCTACATGGCTGTTGTTACTTAAAATAGAAAAGAAGAGGTTGTATTTTAAAATCTTCTTAAAAACTACATGGTTAGATGGAACCAAACTTGGCAGCAATGGTTTACAGAATTGTGTCGGATGATCCGGACTGTCAACCAAGATTGCCGCCATAGCCAAACTTAGTTTAACAAAGGCCCAAATTGGTGATGTTCTAAATCGCAAGTGATTGATCCAGTTTAAACAGACCATGACAGCAATAATGTGAAACATGCAGATTATCCTATATAAAAAAAAGTCCATTAATTCCAATCACCAACCAAGTTGTTGAACTATTTGAATTTAACATGAAAATATTGAAAATAATAGAAGTAAAAGTTTTCACAATAGGAAAAAAGAGCATCGTTAAGCATTGTTAAGAATCACAATAATCTCATTACCCATACAATATTTCCAATAATTTGTATTAAGTCTTTTCTATTTTAGTATTGATAACATTTTTAAACTAGAGTTTGTTATGGGATGACCCAAAATATGAAAATACCTGCAGGTCATAATTAGAAATGCAACTAGCCCAGCCCTACATGTACAAAATGTAACTAAAACAATTGAACATACCTGTTTTTGTTGAACCATGTATTCCAGAGTAATATTAATATTTGGCATATGGAATCTTCAGTGTGAAAGGGAGATAACTCCCATTGTGACATTTTCCAAATTCAGATTTTAAATTCCATCGTTACACTAAATATGCATAAAGTTGGCATAAAATATCTAAAATACTGGTTCGAAAAATAATCATATATTTTTTTTAAGAAATGATACATGTATTTCCTGTTTAGCACTACTTCTGAAGGCCTCTTTTCATAGGTATGAATGGTTATGTTTGAGAAAGGTTTTATGGGAAAAGTATAGCATTTTATCTCTGCATTATATGTAAATCCAATAAATAGCACATGAACACATAAATGCCAAAAGATGTTTAAATGGTCTACTGTGTTTATTATATACTAGTGTTTCCCACAGAAGCTTGTGTAGGGCAGGGTAAAACTCAAGTCCAGGTCAGGGCAGAAGGGGGCACCCATCGAATCGATATGTTCGACAGGGCAATAGAAGTACATGTACTTTTTTCCGTTGGTTCTTGTTTTCTTATATATGTACATCTCCTTCTATGACCTTATTCAAACAATAGTTTTACATTTTTGTAAACAGTCAAGTAGTTTATTCTACTGTCTTTGAATGCCATACCATATATTGTCAAAAGCAAAGCACCTTTGTTCATTAAATCATTCTTTATGCATTGTTAAATATCTGTAGAAGCAAAAATCTTTAATAAATCTCATTTCAATTTGCTAAGAAGTGGTTTAATGAATAATGGTTCTTTGCATAAATTTCAATGAAAAAAATCAAACTGTTGATATGAAAAATGAAGTATCACAGAAATATTTATAAAGCTTGTATAGGGAATATCCAATGTTCCATATCCTTAAAAAAAAGAAAAGAAAAAAATCCATTATCAGATCCTGTTTTCCAAACATTTGTTATTCTATATCCCTACAGTTAATCAAGTACATTAAATGTTACTGTCCCTATCCCAATGAAAGAACGAGTGATTATTCCATATCCCGAAAACCCTTTAGCAAGCCTCATTTATTCCCGTTAGCATTTGAGAGTTAACATTCGGCTTAAAAGTAAAACATCCCGGTAAATAACCGTTTAAGTTCACAATTCAGTTGCCCGAAAATGTGGCCAACACTCCATGAAGTGTTATCACACTTTTTCCTTCTTACGAGAATACTTCAAAAGAGGGAAAAAATTAACATTTTTTTACAATTTGCGTTACAGTTGTCTCCCATTGAAATTTGCATACGCTATTAATAGCCACAGCAAAGTTTACAAGCATTTATAAATCTATACCTAAAAGTTATATTAAATAACTCATTGAAAATAAATTAATGTCGTCCTGTCACCTTTATCATGCTGTTTGTCAATTACCAATTATCAGCTTTGTAAAACTGGGGTTCCATAAGGGGGTTTTTTGACAGAAGTGTCAAGGGGCAAAAAGGGTGGCAATTTTTTAAAATTTTTGCACAAAGGGCAGAAGGGCGGCAGGTAAAGGCGGTAGGGCGGGCCCCCCTTCTAAAACAAGCTATTGGAATCCCTATATACCCCAAACTCATTTCTAGATAGCTACAATAGTAATCTGACAGCAATATTTCATCAAACTGATTTTTAGCTCACCTGACCCAAAGGGTCAAGTGAGCTATTCTCATCACTTGGCGTCCATTGTTGTCCATCGTCCGTCGTCGTCCGTTAACTTTTACAAAAATCTTCTCCTCAGAAACTACTGAGCCAAATGGGACCAAACTTGGCCACAAGCATCAGTAGGGTATTTAGTTTAAAAAAATGTGTCCGATAACCCAGTCTACTGACCAACATGGTCGCCACAGCTTAAAATAGAACATAGGGGTAAAATGCAGGTTTTGGCTTATATCTCTAAAACTAAAGCATTTAGAGCAAAACTGACATGGATAAAAATGTTCATCAGATCAAGATCTATCTGCCCTGAAATTTTCAGACGAATAAGACAACCCTGTGTTGGGTTGCTGCCCCTGAATTGTCAGTTTGAAGAAAATTTTTCAGTTTTTGGTTATTATCTTGAATATTATTATAGATAGAGATAACTGTAACCATAAAAAATGTTCAGCAAATTAAGATCTACAATTAACTCAACATGACCAAAGTTGTCAAATGACCCCTTATTTGAGTTATTGCCCTTTAAAGACAATTTTTATACACCTGTCAAAATTTTGACGGGTCGTATTATGGTATACAAATTTCCGGCGTTCCTCTGTCCATCGTAAACATGTCACGCCGTAACTTGAGAACGACTCATCCAAATTTCACAAAACATAGTTGTTTCTTATGATAGTCAAACGATCTGTATACTTTTTGTTGAAAATAAGATTAAAACTTTTTGAGTTACGGGACTTTGTAACTAAAACAGAAGTGTTTTTTTTTTCACATGTCGCGCCGTATCTCAAAAACGATTTATGATTATTGCTTAAAACTTTACACAATTCTTAGTTATACTAATCTAAAGATATGTATACTTTTTGGTGATTATTCAAAATTTTATTTTAGAGATTTTGAGTTTTTTCTTAAAAAAAGGGGGGGTGGGGGTTTTCACATGTCGCGCCGTATCTCAAAAACGATTTATGATTATTGCTTAAAACTTTACAAACTTCTAAGTTATATTAATCTAAAGATCTGTATACTTTTTGGTGATGATTCAAAATTTTATTTTAGAGTTTTTGAGTTTTTTGTAAAAAAAGGGGGGGGGGAGTTTCCGCACCGTATCTCAAAAACGATTTATGATTATTGCTTAAAACTTTACACACTTCTTAGTTATATTAATCTAAAGATCTTTATACTTTTTTGTGACGATTCAAAATTTTATTTCAGAGTTTTTGAGTTTTTTGTAAAAAAAAAAGGGGGGGGGGTTTCACATGTCGCGCCGTATCTCAAAAACGATTTATGATTATTGCATAAAATTGTACACACTTCTTAGTTATATTAATCTAAAGATCTGTATTCTTTTTGGTGATGATTCAAAATTTAGTTTTAGAGTTATTGAGTTTTTTGCAAAAAAAAAGGGGGGAGGGGAGGGGGGTTTCACATGTGGTGCCGTATCTCAAAAACAATTTATGATTATTGCATAAAACTTTACACACTTCTTAGTTATATTAATCTGAAGATCCGTATACTTTTTCGTGGTGATTCCTTATTTTATTTTTGAGTTATTGAATTTTTATTGAGCTTTTTGGTCACATTTCGTGCCGTATCTCTATTGCTTAAAAGTTTACACGCTTATGGTTTGCTGGGTTTCCATATACATCCCACCAGCAGCTCCACTAAATACAAGAGGATTCCAAAAACATTTATTATGTTTTTTTCACAAGACGACGGGCGTATCATGCGCTCGTGGCACAGCTGTTTATTGTCAATATTTTTGTCATTTTTGTTAACTTATTTAACAAGTTTTATAACACAGAATAATTTTATATCCTTTCCTGATTTGATTTCAGATTTCTATAATACTTCCTTTTCCTGTTTTTTTAGCTCACCTGACCCACATGGTCAAGTGAGCTATTCTCATCACTTGGCGTCCGTCGTCCTGTTGTCGTCCGTCGTCGTTGTCAACTTTTACAAAAATCTTCTCTGAAACTTCTTGGACAAATTGAACCAAACTTGGCCCCAAGCATCATTTGGGTATCTAGTTTAAAGAATGTGTCCGATGACCCCGCCTGCCAACCAACATGGCCGACATGGCTAAAAATAGAACATAGCGGTAAACTGCAGTTTTTATCTTATATCTCAAAAACTAAAGCAATTAGAGCAAAACTGATATGGGGTAAAAATGTTCATCAGGTCAAGATCTACCTGTCATGAAATTTTCGGTTTGTTTGGTTATTGCTCCTGAATTGTGAATTTTAAGGAAATTTTGCAGTTTTAAGTTATTGTAAACGGTTCAGTTCATAACTTGGTCATCCTAATGCCAGGCCATTTTTTTATCACTTCATACATATATTGTAAAAAAACAATCCAGGCAATTTGTCTGATGTTACCTTTAACAGTATGCATGACTTTAAGATCATCCGTTCTAACAGATTAATTTCTCTACATAAGAACTTAAGGCCTAGAAAAAAATGTTGTGTTTGGATAGCCAACCCTATAAGTACCTCAAACTTTTTTGTAATATTCCTACTTCAAAAAAATAAAAAGAATCGGAAATCTGGTGGACCTCATTTTCATTCCCATTTGTAAACTTTGTTGATTTTTTATGGCGATATGGCGCTTTCAGTAGATATTGTTCATATGAGAACACATTTATTGAAAAGTTGTTCATACAACACCTCTACAAAAGTCTCTGTAAGTTTGACATTGTCAGATGATCATTTTAGGGGTTATCGCCCTTTGAAGGTAAAAAATAGCGTTTTTCATGTTTTTGGCTTTAGAATGAAAACTAATTAATGAAAATAGCAAAAGATGCTGCTTGCTTAAACCTTCAACTCGTTGAACTTTAAAAGACACTCCATTGGATGGAAGTTGACAAATGGGCCTTTAAATGGGTAATTGCTAAAAAGAGAGACCTTTATACCTTAAAGACCAGGTGAGCGATTCAGGCTCCTGGGAGCCTCTTGTTCAGAAATGTCATGGACTGTGAACCAAGATGGCCGCCACAGTCGAACTTAGTTTAACATAGGGCCCTTAGGGAATATTCATTGAAAAATCTTCTTGTCATAAACCACTTGACCAATTGGAACCAGACTTGGCAGCAATGGTCCTTAGATGGTCCTCTTACAGAGGTGTGCCCGATGACCTGGACTGTCAACCAAGATGGCCGCCACAACTGATTCTAGTTTAACATAGGGCCCTATAGGAAAATTCATTGAAAAATCTTCTTGTCTGGAACCACTTGACATATTGGAGGAGTACTTGGCAGCATTGGTCCTTAGGAGGTCCTTTTTCAGAAATGTGTCTGATTTTGTGGACTGTGAACCAAGATGGCCGCCACAGTCGAACTTAGTTTAACATAGGGCCCTATGGGAAAATCCATTGAAAAATCTTCTTGTCTTTAACCACTTGACCAATTGGAACCAGACTTGTAGCAATGGTCCTCTTTCAGAATTTTGTGCGATGACCCAGACTGTCAACCAAGATGGCCGCTACACCCGAACTTAGTTTAACATAGGACCCTAAGGAAAAATTCATTGAAAAATCTTGTCTGAAAGCACTTGACATATTGGAGCCAGACTTGGCAGCATTGGTCCTTTAGGAGGTCCTCTTTCAGAAATGTGTCCGATCACCCGAATTGTCAACCAAGATGGCTGCCACACCAGACTTTGTTAAATATTGGACCCTATAGGAAAATTCATTTAAAAATCGTCTTGTCTGAAACTGCTCAGCCAGTTGGAACAAGACTTAGCAGAAATGGTCCTTAGATGGTTCTTTTTTAGAAATATATCCGTTGACCTGGACTGTCAACCAAGATGACTGCCACAGCTGAAATTAGTTTTAACATAGAATCATATAGAAAAACCAGCCAAATTGACTGCAACACTTAAATTTTAGGTCTGCTCAAGGTGAAAAGTTAAATCCAGGTGAGCGCCACTAGTTCAGTTTAACAGTCATCTGTATCGAAACACTAAAGGCCGGTTTGACCTTAGAGGTTTTCTCGGTAAAAATATCATACAATTGCACAGACCTTGTTTATTACATGTACATTGGATAAAACAGGGTATATCTGGCAGTTTGTCCTAAACGCACAAACAAAAAATGAGAAGTGTTTTGGTGAATTTAATAATTATCTGGGGGAATAGAATTGACAAAATATTCTTTCGTTGAATGTCATTATTTCGTTTTCTTTTACTTTAAATATCTTGAAATTTGTTCCGAAAATGGATGTCATTTTCTGACGAATTAGGACTCAAGTTTGTTATGAAAGTTTGTATTTTATAAATTTCAGTTACCTGGCATGTGGAAACAAAGCCAATAGTCTTCCAAGAAAATGTCACATTAGAGTGTAATATAGAGAACTGCTGTGATCCCAGAATATCCAGAAAGTGGACTGGTGGCAGAAATAATAAATTCATATCCATTGACAATCAATCAGTAAACACATCAAAATACATCCCTGCATATACAGATTATGGTTACAAATTGACTATAACAGATTTTGATCTTCAGGATATCAACAAGGATTACACATGTTTATACAGCTTTGGTCACCATACTAAGAACTTGACACTATCCGATAATGATTACAGAAGTGAGTTCTTATGTGAAGATGATAAATTATTTCAACGTTTTTGTCGAGCCTGCGACTTTTGTCGCTTAAGCGAGACATAGCAATCCTAAATTCCATCGTCGGCGGCGTCAACATTTACATTCACTCTGTGGTTAAAGTTTTTAAAACAGTAATAACTTTCTTAAACTATCCTGAATTTTTACCAAACTTGGACAGAAGATTGTTCATGATCAAAAGATACTGTCAAGAGTAAAATTTTGTAATAATTGTTTTCCCATTTTTCCGTAATTTACTTATTTATAAATGGATTTAGTTTTTCTCCCAGTTAACATCACATACAGTCTGCAGTTAAATTTTTAAAACAATAATTACTTTCTTAAACCATCCTGGATTTTTACCAAACTTTGACAGAGGCTTCTTCATGATCAATAAATAACATGATTTTTTGTGGAGAAAAATTATATATTTTCCACTGTTCCACTGAAAACATAGACAACAGCGAGAGAAAGAACCCTTACGAATTTGTGTTTTATTGGGCGGAGAAAATTTTTGCTTTCTATTTACCTTACGATATTACGGATTTCAAGGACGACAAAGTCCCAGTTTTCAACACCTGAGGTATTGTTTTTGGCTATGTTCATGTATTCATTTAAAACAGTATCCGAATTTATTTATACGATTGTTTATCTTTTGTCTTTCATTTATACATTATATGTTGTGCTACGATCTTTTAGAGATAAGATGTAATATAATAGTTACTCAACTGGAAATATAGTTATTATCTCCAGATTGGAGCGGATTTTTATTTCGAGTTGCTATGATGGGTGTTTGTGGAATGTAAATGGATTTCTCTCTATCTTTTACTGTTGATTCATAGGAGTAAGATATGAACCATGTTCTTATGTTTCCATCTGATTGCTGTAATTTCATCGTTCAAATGGATTGCAAGACATCTCTGCTCATTTAGCGTTGGATAGGATTATACTGGATATTAAATTTATATTTAAGATGCATATTTTAAAAAAATAAAAAATGCCCCAATATATAAATTGAAAACACAACATCAAAATACTAAAGGACGCTACAAGTAGGTTTGTTTGATTTAATCCACTTAATGCTTCTGGACGAAACAATGCATAAAAGGTAAGCTTACTTGGATTTTGGTACAGAAAAGATTGTTCGTGTCCCTGATTCTAATAAAAAGTACTCTGAGGTTGGTGTAAAATTCTATTCGAAATTATTTTTGATATATAATGGACAATATTTTAGCAGACTATCAGAATACCTATTGACAAAAACTAGATACTTTGGATACATTTATTTTCATGGATACCAATTTTCGTGGATAGAGGAAAAAAGGTATTTCGTGGGATACGTAAATTCGTGGATTGCTGGCTTAGAAATAAATATAAAATGTTGTTGAAATACTGAAATTTGTGGCTTGGCACATCAAATATCATGAAAATACTGAGACAAAACGTGCCGATTAGACTTTGATATTGTACAGTAAAGTATTGATTTTAAGAGCTTATAAAACAAAAGTCTAACAAACAGATTCTTCAAATTTGTCATAAATTTAACAATATTTACAAAATCTGTAATTATTTACTTGTTATGTTAATCAGGTGTGAAATATGTATTGACATAATTGCAATCACTTGTCACCAAATACCTCGGGGCATATACATACATATCTTTAATCCAATTACGACCAATAATGTCTGCTTTATTATCTTTATACAAGATGTTTTTACTGTAATTTATGAGAAAGTCTGTATTGTTAAGGCCTACTTAGGATTAATATTTTTCTTGAATGTTTGAATAAAAAGAACGAAAGTGAATTCCACGACAATTTACACGGTCAAGATATTTTTAAAGAAAATTGTTTGAACGTTTATTTGTTACCAAAGACAAAATTACACGAAACACTATGTCCTCTAGGGATATTTCTGACTCATTATATGTCAGTATCCAAGTACATGCTGTAAAAACGCAATTGTTCAATGTTTTCTTGGATAGGTACATCAAAACTCCGTGGTTTCATAAACTTCAGTGTATTTAATCTGAAGTAAAAATATTATTTTGTATTGGATATTTAAATTCGTGGTTAACTGGGACCCACGAAAACCACGAAAATTGGTATACAACGAATATTAATGAATCCACAGCAACGCTTTTGAATGATCGGTTCTTCGTATGAGGCTACGGATTAAGAAGGGGGTACTACAGAGGATAGTATATAAGCTAGACGGTTCTTCAAATCTAGGTTTCTGTTAAAGTTGACTTACCGTGTTTGATAATCCCAAATTTAGATTTTGCCTGCATGGTATTTATCTCATAAAATGCTCCAGATCACTGGCATTTTTGAAACTTGCCTAGACTTATAAATTAGCGAAAATCGGCAATTAAAATCAAAACGTTATGACAGACGTATGTTAAATGTGATGGTGTCCTGTTGTGTACTTCCACTTTCTTTGTAGTAACAGGCCAACATCTCCATCGTATGAAAAGAATAAAATAGGTAAGGGGTAAAGATAAATGACATTTCACAGGTGAGTCTAAATTATCCCCAGTTCTTCATTGCGTGTAGGAATGATCCGATAAAAAACAAAATCCAGTTAGGTTTTATTTCCAGTACGATATGTTAACGTAGCATGTTAAATTGTGTATGCAGTGCAACAATTTTGCAAATGTCCATTTCGGACAATTCATTTCAATTCTTCCACTTATCTTGAAAAATATATGTTGTTATGGCCAAGTTTGTCTTATCTGTTTGTCCTACAAACCAAAAATGTTTAAAATTTATTTTCTGTTTTATTTTATTCTATTTACAGTGTACCCGATGAAAGACGAATTAGAATCAACATTCAATTTTTCCGAGAGAACAATTACAGCGAATATAATGTTTGATGTAGTTTATCCAAAGCCAGAATGTCAAGTTAAGCTAGATGTACGTATTAAGTATATATGTTAGAAGATTTAAATACTCCAAATTAGTTTGTCATAAAAAGAAAACTTGTATTGTTTTTACATTGCTTATCAAACTGGCAGTGCTTATGTATCGGTATCACGACAGTGTCATGCGTTGGGCCCAGTACTCCCAATTTGAAAATAGTTCAAAGAACTAAATTTGAATCAAGCAGCATGCTGTGGTTTGTACGCAGTAATTCATTGAAGGATATAATTTATAAACAGATATTTGTTTTCAATAAAAACTGGAAGTTAAAGAAGGCTGCATTGTGAGTCAGGGAAAATTAAGCGTATGAATATGATACAAAACGCGAGAAATTCAATTTGATTTACAAACTAGAGTACCCGTAATCAGTTATTAAATATACAAACAATTTTCCACTCAGTTGCTCTAATCTTTCGACAATTGTGTTAGAATTGAAAAAAAAATTGAAAACGTATCAAATTTGTGTATATATACAGCTTGGTTCAGTTCTTATATCTCTTCCTAAACTGTCAACAGAACTGTTCTAGAACGTTCATGACATGTCCTGACCTAGAACTCTCCTGAACAATTCTTCCCTATTACGATTCTAGACAGTTCTACCCTAGAACCATTTAAGACAAATTTATATACCCTAGAACCTTTTATGATAGTTTTATCGCAGAACCATTTATGAACGAGAACCGTCCTTGACAGTTCTATGTACCATAGAACAATTCTGGACATTTTTATCGGATCAATCATAAAAGTGTGTCCACACTTTCTTATTTATCGCTATCAATGGACAATATCCGATTAGATGTACATGTAACACTGAATACAACAAAACAACAAAACTGAAGACCACAATATATAGAATATTAATCAAGATGTGGATGTATCTACAGCTTGAATATTTTGAGAAGGTAACTATATATATGCTGTTGTTGTAGTTCCCATGTACCATATTTGGCATTACTTAAGACAGATTTATCTAACTGATGTGAATATTAAAATTTACTCCAAAAAGAGTTGGCCTGAAGTATATGTTAGCTGTTATTAATACACCATTTTTCAGCATCAGTAGGTACATATAATAACGATTGATGATATTTTTTTTTAAAAGGCTATAATTTAAAGACTAGTGAAATGCGTAAATGCAGAAAGTTTTTACTTTTTCAGGACAATGTTTTGTATTCCCGAACTGCAGACAGTGATCAACGTGCAAACCTTTACTTTTACAAGACAACTACTTTAATTAATTATACAATTGACCAGAAACAATGTGGCGATTTTTTAAGCATTGATTGCTTAATAGGCTGTCATTCCAGATATCCCTGCAAATCTATTAACATAGCAAATCTGAATATGACTTCAACTACATGTGAAAGTAAGTATATCAGATATATTATAACCAGAACAATGAATTTAAATCCTAAACGACTGTACTATAATGTCAACACTGACAGGGAAAATCTGACTGAACATAGCATCATAATGATTGAGCATAGAATTTACCTTCAGAATGGTACCCATTATCTTACTCTGAAACTAGAGGGCACAGGAAGGGGACTTCAGCGCGTCCCCTAATCGTGTTATTTACGTCTGTGTATTATATTAGATATGACGTCGCTCGTATTTTTCTGATTATAATAGTCTTACGTTTTTAACTCACGGGGCCCATTTTCAGAAGTGTGTAGGGCATTCCTGAGTTCGAATCGACATGACTGCTGTAACTTAAAATAAAACAATTGGGCGAGGGGGGAATTTTAAAAAATCTTCATTAAACTACATGTAGATTACCAGATGAAAACAAATTTTGCAGATTTGCAGAAATGGTCCTCATGTATCTAATGACCTGGATTGTAAATCAATATGGCCGCCACAGCTGAACTTAGTTTAACACAGGACACTGTGGGAAAATTCATTTAAATCTTCTAGCCTGAACCACAGATCCAGTTGGAAGTAAACGTGTAAACAATGGTCCTTAGATTGTGATATTTCACAGTTGTCAGATGACCTGGATTGTAAACCAAGATGGCTGCCACAGCCTTACTTAGTTTAACAGTAAATTCATTTAAAACTCTTTTTGTCTGAAACTACTTAGCCAAATGGAAGCAAAGTTTGCAGCTAATGTTAATAGGTTGTCCTCTTTTAAAATTGTTTTCAATGAAGCGGACTCCATCAAGATGGCCACCGCACCTTAACTTAATTTAACATATCACCCTATGAGATTAATCACATAAAGGTGTAGAATTGGTCTTTAGGTGGTCCTCTCTCTGAATTATGTCTGATAACATAAAATCATAACCAAGATGGCCACTACAGCATATATTTTTAAACTTAGTTCCATATGGAGACATTCATTATAAAACCCAGTTGGAAGTTAAATGGGTAGCGATGGTCCGTATGTGCCATGAAATTTATCCTATGACAAAGACTGACGACGAAGATGGACACACATTCCTGACATAGAACTGGATGGAAAAATCCACTCAATAAAGACTTCTTTATTGAAACTTGATCCAAATTTTGGCAGCAATTGTATTTACATGTAGTTGGTCCAATATCAAACATTTTCCATTGTCCAATCGCAAACTAAGTATCCTTTCAGTAACTGCTTTTATGCTGATGACCATTGACTGGCAAATTGAATCCAGATGATAGATACAGGCCCCTGAAAGAAAGCCTTAGTTGTTATTACCATTACACATGTTAGGTGTAGTGTATTCGTTAATTGTGTTACTTGTAATCATAATCATAATAATCGAATCTGTGGTATGGAATAAATACTGATGCACGTTAAACGCAACTCTGGCAATTGAGTCGCAGTGATGGATATACTGGACTACTCTTGTCCATTTGGCCTTCTGTCTGCAAATCTTGTGTATGCAACTACATGTACTCATTCATGTTTTGGCAGATTTTATCCATATTTGGTATTGTCTCTGGTTCGATTCCCTTTCGGGATGGAAAATTCAGGGATCAAATTTGCGATGCTCTATCGAAACCAATTTCGAGGACGTATTCGTTAAAAGATGCTAGTTCGTCGGATGGGGACGAAAAATGGAGAGCAACACCCTTAGCACATAAAAGAACCCTCTGTAGATGTCGAAAAAGAGTAGACTAATATACCGCTATTATACGGCAAACACCAACTTATAATAATCCACTTGCACCTGCCAAGTGGATTATTATAAGTTGGTGTTTGCCAAATATAAATAAATAAATGAGTTAAAATAATCACAGATGATCTATTTATGCAAGAATTGTTGCCCTTTTTATATCTTTTATTTTAATGCCTTGTACACAATTTTTTTTAGTATTTGGTATTGGGGTTGGGCATGACCTTAACATGCAAATGTTATACGGATTTCGTGGTTGATAGATTTTTACAATAGTCGTTGCACTTTTTGTTCAGATTTTGTCCATATATTGTATCTTGGTTGGGTATGACCTGCACATGTGGGACAGGACACGCAAAAAATCAACTTATAGATGTCACGAAATAACATGCTGTCACTCGGTCTATAGTTGAGGTATCAGTGATGGCTCAAAACGATTTAAGTCTATACTTTAATTTTTTTCAGTTTTTTGACCATTTCAGAAAACGCGCTGTGGTGAAAATTTTTCTTGTGCCAAGTAAAATGTCCCTGTTTAAAACTCTCCCCCAAGCATGAAAAAATACTAGATAATGTTCATATAATCGCTTTGGATTTTTATTGAAAATTTCTCAATTGTATATAGTTTTAAATCACCAATTGTTATGTTTTGTCATAGTAGGTTCATTCACACAGTGCAACCATATTTTTATTTACGGACTTGTTTTGTGTCCATCAGGTCAAAGATCATTGCAGGTATTGATACATTTTACCGATTTTACGGCTGACTGGTTTTTGTAATAGTACTTTCTTTTTGTATTGGTTGATTGAATATCACTGTGAACAACTTGTCATTTATCTTTTGGCAAATTTCTTTGTATTTAGTAACATGTTTTCGCATGACCCGAACATGTAAATATTTTATCGATTTTATGATTGGCTGATTTTTGTAAGAATTATAACCTTTTTCATACCTAAAGAGTGAATATCTATAGCTAATATCAGCAAGAAGTGATTCATCTTTAGGTGGATTTTGTTCATATTTGGTACCATGGTTTGGCCTGACCTAATCATACACATAATTGACCAATTCATGGTTGATTGATTACTGTTAAGTTAATAACCATTTTCATACCTATTGACGGACTATCATATGTGGGCAAGTAGCTATCCAATTTTTGACAGATTTAGTTTTATGTACGAACCTATGGAAAAATTCACTTAAAGACCTTCTTGTCTGAAACTATAGAGCCAGTGGGTAACAAACTCAGTGCATATTGTGACATTTTCACAACTGTAATAATGAATTCAGAGTTTTATTTTAACATTCTTTTTTAGCTTTTTGCTTTAGAAATGTATTTTCCTTTCAAGTGTCATAAAGTTTTGTCCATCTTTTTGTTTGTACATGTTTCTTGTGAGCACAACTCTTCCTAAACTATTTAAAATTTATACAGTGTTGGAAACAACCTGAAGGTGTGCAGGAAGAACTTTGATATTAGTTCCATGTATACACAGATTATCCTTTCAATACCTGCGTCATCCGTCCGTCTGCAACGCTTAGGGGTACATACTTTGTGTAATCTGAAACTCAGACTGTACTGGACCAATATTTTTAAAACTCTGCATAGTTTATATACATATTGAAGATGTGCATCTCCTATTGTGGACAAATTTGACCTATTTTTACTATGAATTTTTGCATGTTGAACTTAGCCATTTTTCAGCAATACATCATTACATGCTATGAACGGTGCATACTTTGTGTAATCTGTAACTCTGACTGTATTGAACCAATATTTTTCAAACTTTGCAGAGTGTTTTTTTTATATACACATTGAAGATTGGGGCAAATAAATTTGACAAAGTTTTACTATGAATTTTTTGCATGTTGAACTTGGCCATTTTTCAGCAATACATGCTGTGAACGGTGTAAACTTTGTATAATCTAGCTGTAACTCCGACTGTATTTAACCAATATTTTTCAAAACTTTGTATAGTGTTTATATACAAAATACCATTTTTGTCCTCAAACTTTTCAGAAGTGTTGCGTGATTAAAGTCTTTCAGTATACTAAAGTGTTGAAGTTCAGAGTTATAAGATAAAGAAGGGATATGGTGTATAAATTCATGACACAAAATCTCTGTAAGGTCCATATCCTGAAAAATATAAACGCAATCATGACCTGAATAATATAAGGTAAATGGAAGCATCTTTTTAGCTCAGCTGGCCTAAAAGGCCATGTGAGCTTTTCTCATCACTTGGCGTCCGTCGTCGTCTGTCGTCGTTAACAATTTTTCAAACATCTTCTCCTCTGAAACTACTGAATGGATTTGGATAAAACTTAGCATGATTGTTCCTTAGGAAATCCTGCACAAAGTTTTTGCTTCGATTTTTGATCCGTCGAAAAACATGGTCACTGTTACTAAAAATAGAACATAGGGGTCAAACAACAGTTTTTTGCAAGTATCTCAAAAATCATTAGGTTACGGCAAATTCTGGCAGGTTGAAAGTGTTCAGCATGATGAGAGCTACCTGTGTGCTGATTTTCGTGAAAATCTGTCAACTGATGTTAGAGTTATTGCCCTTTTTTGACATTTTGGGCTTTTTTTAGCTCACCTGGCCTAAAAAGCCATGTGAGCTTTTCTCATCACTTGGCGTCCATCGTCGTCTGGCGTCTGTCGTCTGTCGTTGTTAACAATTTTTCAAACATCTTCTCCTCTGAAACTACTGAATGGATTTGGGTAAAACTTAGCATGATTGTTCAGCATGATGAGAGCTACCTGTGTGCTGATTTTCGTGAAAATCTGTCAACTGATGTTAGAGTTATTGCCCATTTTTGACATTTTTGGTTTTTTTTTCTATTATTATTTCAAAAATCTTCTTATCTGAAAATAACTATTCAAAATCAAATGAAACTTGGAAAGATTGTTCCTTAGGATATCCTGCAAAAAGTTAATGATTGGATTTTTGATTGGTCGGAAAACATGTCTGCCCTTACTAAAAATAGAACATAGGGGTCAAAATGCTGTTTTTTGCTATTTTTTCCTGAATTATAGAAATAAAATGAAGATGAAAGCTACTTTCAAGGCAAACATGGTATCCCGAGTTGAATGGTGATAATGAAAGTTTTTTTGGATGGCCATTTTTAAAATGGCTCCCATTTTCCTGCCATTTTTAACCGGATTTTCATAGGAAAATATCGGTTATTAAATTGGTGATGTACGGCGGGCGGACGGGCGGACGGGCGGCTGCCAAACAGTGTCCGTGCAATAACTTATGAACTGTTCAACCAAAGCTTTTCAAATTTTAATATGTTGTTACTGATGACAAAATGGAGGTCAATTTCGATATTGACGATTTTCGCTTTCACCGTTCAGGAGTTATGGTTCTTGAAAGATTGAAAAATGGCTTTCCCAGTGGTGTCCGTGTGATAACTTATGAACTGTTCAACCAAAGCTTTTCAAATTTTAATATGTTGTTACTGATGACAAAATGGAGGTCAAGTTCGATATTGACGATTTCCACTTTCACCGTTCCGATATTGACGATTTTCACTTTCACCGTTCAGGAGTTATGGTCTAAAAAATTGAAAAAAGGCAGTTCCAGTCGTCGTTTATAAAATAAGGTTATAATCTCATTGGCGTATTTCTTTCATTATTGACTTCATGATTTCTGCCTACCAATCCCTGCTTAACAAATGTGTGTGTACTTATATACTCTCAAAAATTCCAATATTTGTCACTTACTATAAATAGGAGGTCAAGATTGATTTTTGCCTTTCCATTTCTGAACCCTACAAAACCCTACAAAAATTCATTTATATTTCTTTACTTCATCCTGTTTGGGAATCCAGATTTGCAAACATCATTTCCATGCAGGAAAATCCTGTTTGCTGTCATTCGACAGCCTCTTGTTTACACTTGCTTGGATTTCAACAATATTTCGTTTTTAAAGTAAACATGGTATAATCCTTAGTGAATGGTGATGATGAGAATGTTGTATAACAATGATCAAACTTCAAATTATGTGAGCTTTTAATTGCCATCACTTGGTGTCTGTCATCATCGTTGTTAACAAATTTTCAAACATCTTCTCCTCTGAAACTACTAGGGGGATTTGGATGAAACTTAGCATGATTGTTCCTGCAATATTTCCTTTTCAAGTACAATAAAAAGCCTTAACCCACAATTTTTACACAACTTCTTTCAAACATTTTTAAAACGAAGACAACATATAGACCAAAAGATTTATACTTGTATTTGAAGATGAATTAAAGCTTGTATTTTGTATTGTGAATCATCAGATTAACCATGACTGTATCTTAATCAAGCGTAGGGAGAACTCATGCCCATTTCTTTCCAGAGGTTTTTGAAAGGCTTTTAAAGGTATTTTCAGCATTTTACATGACCTTTAATACTCAGTTTAATTTACAGCAAACATTAATATATTAATTTAGTTTATAGTGCATTGTTTGCCAGGTGAGCGATTCAGGCTCTTGAGAGCCTCTTGTTATATAAAGAACATACACATTAGAGTAATAATAACTTTGCCCTGACAAATATATGACGGTGATGCAGGTCCAGACATGTGAACGGTCTTGATTTGATTATTAAAAACAACATTCCAACCTCATTAGTAAATTATGTTTTAAAAACTTTATCATACCTTTAATTTTATAAATAGCTTCAAAGGGGCATCAACTACAATGGAACTCTGCCCTGGACCCACTGGGGACCTATACCGGGCTCTAATTATGTGTCTCACTAAATATTTAATCCTAGTTACAGACTTGCAGATACCCAACAAAGATAATTTCCACAGCTAACGTTGATAGTGACGATTTTCTATTAACACTGATAAAGGGTATGCTTGCTTGACTTGAAATGCATTGTATTTAAACTACCGCCACGTCGTTTTTCATAAATTGATTTTCATGAGGGGGAAATACACCAACTAAAGGACAAAAAGAGGTTGTACACTTTCATCATGAGACGAATACACTCATAAATTGAAACATATAATCTTAACTGCTTGCAAAGATACCTGCTAAATACAAGACTTGCATATTCGAACTATTGGTCTTGATTTTGTAATTTAGAGCAGCGTTTTTTAATTAAACATGGCTCGTCTATTCAAAGCTGGAACATAATACAAAATGCACATTTACATCGCTTTTATTGCTGTTGTAAGGTCTTCAGCAAATAGCTAATTTTTTATAAAAGCAATGGTTGCCTTTTTATAAAATTTGCCTGATTAAAATTGGCGAAAACTTTGGTAAATATTTCCTTACGGATTTATGATATTGATTTGTAATAAACAGATAAAATTTATTATGTCAAGTGCACTTTGATGACTGCTGGCAAAAATCTAAGACTACAGTTCACTTCCTAGCCCAGCACTATTTAAACGTCAGTAACCATCCTTTAACCTATGTATGTACAATCTAATTTACAGATCACAGAGAAAAAAAGAACGAAGCTAATTCCATGATACCTATTCTGGTTGCAATACTGGTGTTCTGTTTATTTATATGTGTTTCTGTATTTGTGTGTTATAAAAAGAGCACAATTAGGAAAAGTATAGGTAAGATTATGGATAATTTTTTTTTTCTAATTCAGGAAGTATATAATGATATTATATTTATAGTATAACTAATCTTTAATTTCGAATACCTACAAATCTACAACGAGTTACCGTACAACACAATGTGAATTTGATTTTTTTTGGGGTCACAAGTTTTTGTTTTTTCGAATTCCAAGATTGGTTATTCTGTTTATTACATTGATATATCGTGTACTTTATTTTTTGCTCGACCAGACCCAACAATTTCAAGTCGATGAAAATTTGGGAAAGAACCATACAAGTGGTTACAGGCATGAAGCACACAAGGTTAACTTGCCAGAAAATTAAATAATTTGAAATTCGAAAAACATTGATCAATGTTGTTTGCAAATTTGCAAGTTTTATATATAAGCCAATTTTCAAGAATCTATTTGATGTTAGAAGAAACTAAGACTGATAAAAAACAGCTGAAAAAGTCGAATGTTAAGCTGCCATTTCTCAGAAATACCTAAAATTCTCAATTACTACCAAAATTACTTCTGGTTTGTCAGCTCCTTTAGTTGTTGATTTTGTAGATGCTTGCGCTAATTTATTCATGTATATTGATAATTATACATGGATATTTGATCTTATAAGGAACAATTATGGTCAAATGCATAATTAATTTTGTCCATTGCCAACACAGGGAAATTGATCAAGTGTAACTAGTAACATTGATCTAAAGCGGCAATAAAGAGATAAATTGATGTTTGTTCGTTTCCCTCAATTTGTACATTTGGATAAAGCAAATGATTTAGCTGAACCCTCTACTGTAGTTATTCCATATGGCACATCATATATTTGGTAAAAAAGCAGACAATCAAAAACCTAACAAAACCGAATTCACTCGCATATTTTACAGAAGTACTGACTATTAGATAGTAACATTTTAGTTAGATACAAGCTATAAAACAAGAAATAAAAACAAAATATTTGATCAGTAATGATCGTGCAGGAACAACAACCCTTCAAAGATACTATAATTTCCAGGACAACTTTCGCAACAAACTGCATTGAACATTTTGTTTGATTACAAAGCAAACAGCAACTTATTTTCCATCACCGCTTCAAACCCTGTCCGCAGTGGACATGTCTCAAAGTCCTCGTGTGTCGCATTGGACACAGTGTGTGTATCATAAGAGTTAAATTTACAGTTTTTTTAGCTCACCTGGCCAAAGGCCATGTGAGCTATTGCCATCACTTGGCGTCCGTCATCGTCGTCGTCCGTTGTCGTCCGTCGTCGTCATTAACAATTATACAAAACTCTTCTCCTCTGAAACTACTTGACTAATTAGAACCAAACTTGGTATGAATGTTCCTTGGGGTACCCTGCATAGAACTGATGTGGGGATTTTTGATTCGTCGAAAAACATGGCCGCTGTTACTAAAAATAGAACATAGGGGTCAAACAACAGTTTTTCGCAAATCTCAAAAATCATTAGGTTACGGCATATTCTGGCAGGTTGAAATTGTTCAGCATGATGAGAGCTACCTATGTGCTGATTTTCGTGAAAATCTGTCAACTGATGTTAGAGTTATTGCCCTTTTTTTAACATTTTTGGCTTTTTTTATGTTATTATTTAAAAAATCTTCTCTGAAACTACTATTTAAAATCAAATGAAACTTGGTAAGATTGTTCCTTGGGGTACCCTGCATAGAACTGATGTGGGGATTTTTGATTCGTCGAAAAACATGGCCGCTGTTACTAAAAATAGAACATAGGGGGTAAATTGCTGTTTTTTGCTAATAACTCAAAAACCGTTACAGATATCGAAAATCTGACATGGGGTAAAATTGATCAGCATGACAAGATCTACCTACCTTGAAATTTTGAAGGAAATTCCAAAACCCATTTAGGAGTTATTGCCCTTTTTTGTCAAATTTTCAAAACTTTAACATTTTTCGTCATTTATTTCCAAAACTATTTGATATAGAAGTGAAATGTAAATTTGAAAAATGTTTGCCATGTTGAGATCTACCTACTCTGAAATTTTAAAGGAAATCTCAATACTCATTTAGGAGTTGTTGCCTTTTTTTGTCAAATTTTTAAAAGTTTTTTATTCAAAAATCTTCTCCTCTGAAACCGCTGGGCCGATTGGTTTGAAACTTAATAGGAATGATCTATGACATGTCCTCTACAAACGATTTATTTTGATCTGACATAAAACATGGCTGTCGTAGCTAAAAATAGAATATAGGGGTGCAATAGTTGTTTTTGGCTTATAACTTAAAAACTGTTACAGATATCAAAAATCTGACATGCGGTAAAATTGATCAGCATGACAAGATCTACCTAACCTGAAATTTTTAAGGAAATCCTAAAACCCATTTAGGAGTTATTGCCCTTTTTTCGTCAAATTTTCATAATTTAACATTTTTCGTCATTTATCTCCAAAACTAATTGAGATAGAAGTGAAATCTAAATTTGAAAAATGTTTGCCATGTTGAGATCTACATACCCTGAAATCTTAAAGGAAATCCCAAAACCCATTTAGGAGTTATTGCCCTTTTTTCGTCAAATTTTCAAAATTTACGTTTTTTGTCATTTATCTCCAAAGGTATTTGAGACAGAAGTGAAATGTAAATTTGAAAAATGTTTGCCATGTTGAGATCTACATACCCTGAAATTTTATAGGAAATCCCAAAACCCATTTAGGAGTTATTGCCATTTTTTGTCAAATTTTCAAAATTTGAACTTTTTTGCATTTATCTCCAAAACTATTTGAGATAGAAGTGAAATATAAATTGAAAAATGTTTGCCTTGTTGAGATCTACCTATCCTGAAATTTTGAAGGGAATCCCAAATTCTATTTAGGAGTTATTGGTTTGTGTAATTTGAGGTCGGGTTCTGTTACATTTACTTAAGGTTCACCCTTATTCCTGGTCATTTTTGTCAACTTCCTGCCAGGACTACCACCATCAGGGAACATATTTTAACATTAAACCTTATGAAAAATAAATCTTCAACAAATTTTCTCTGAACAATTGAACCAATTGCAACAAACTTGGTCAAATAGTTGATGACTTGTTCAATGAAAACCAGACTCCAGGTGAGCGATACAGGCTCTGGTGAGCCTCTTGTTTATCATTCATATAACAATTAGTCTACAATGTAGGCCAAAAATATTAATGTAAATATAAACATATGAAAATACATGTACATATACTAATATCGTTTAATCTATAATTTGAAGATCTCTTTAGAGGATGTCACTACCATGAACCACCATTCCAAAAGAATAAATTGATACATACTCATGCAAGTTCGGCAAATAGTGATGCAGCGAAGCGAAGAATATCGTCGTCGTAATACATTTATATGTTTAAACATATTGTACGTCATAAAGTCTTTGCATCATCGCTTAAGAACAATAATCACTGGAATTCTGACAGAATCAGACAGGAACAGTAAACGTAATGATACATTTCTTCATCTATCTTGTTAGTAATATTTTCATATGACATGTTCAAGTTTAGTGTCTGGCTTTAGCCATGCATAGAGAGTCCTGTTAACACTTACAATCGGCATGACGATTAGGAGAAAGACAAAATATAGATGGGACCAGATCATGGAAAGCCTCAAAACCAATCCAATCCACAGTGGATCCACCTAAAAGGCGTTCCTTCCCAAGTCAATCCGTCACTGGTCGATCCTGCCCTCTTGTTTATATACACATGTATGCAATTCCAAAAAATGTGATAATATTATCATCCGTAAATTACTGAATGTGGGACGAATCGACCGTAATAAGGGTGTGAATCAACTGGGGATGGATCGGATGTGGGACGGACCGACAAGAAATCAGCCTGTCGCTGTCTTTCATAGAAATTTGTAGATTTCGTCTCATACTCAAGACGGGTCTTCCTAAAGCCACAGGACGTCAATGAAATTATTTTTATTGTTGACTCATTTTTAGCTCACCTGGCTATGCCAGGGTGAGCTTTTGCCATCACTTTTCGTCCGTCGTCCGTCCGTCGTAAACTTTTCATTCAAAAATCTTCTCCTCTGAAACCGCTGGGCCAATTGGTTTGAAACTTAATAGGAATGATCTATGGCATGTCCTCTACAAACGACCCTCAATTTATTTTGATCTGACATAAAACATGGCTGTCGTAGCTAAAAATAGAATATAGGGGTGGATGTGTTGTTTTTGGCTTAAAACTTAAAAACCGTTACAGATATCAAAAATCTGACGGGGTAAAATTGTACAGCATGACGAGATCTACCTACCCTGAAATTTTAAAGGAAATTCCAAAACCCATTTAGGAGTTATTGCCCTTTTTTGTAAAATTTTCAAAATTTTAACATTTTTCGTCATTTATCTCCAAAATCATTTGAGATAGAAGTGAAATTTAAATTTGAAAAATGTTTGCCATGTTGAGATCTACCTACCCTGAAATTTTAAAGGAAATCCCAAAACCCATTTAGGAGTTGTTGCCCTTTTTTTGTCAAATTTTCAAAATTTTTTCATTAAAAAAAACTTCTCTTCTGAAACCGCTGGGCCGATTGGTTTGAAACTTAATAGGAATGATCTATGGCATGTCCTCTACTAACGACCCTCAATTTATTTTGATCTGACATAAAACATGGCTGTTGTAGCTAAAAATATAATATAGGGGTGCATGTGTTGTTTTTGGCTTATATAGTCCAGTCAAACTAAGTTTTAACCTCAAACTAATTGCAAAAGAAAATGTTTTAGTTCTAATCTATAGCATTTAGCCCCAATTATACACAGAAAAAAGTCCCATAAAATCAAACTTGAGGAAAACTCAAAATCAGCATTTTTAATTTCGTATGGAAATTAACATTGGAAAGGGGAGATAACTCTGCAAAAATGAGTCTTTATTTGTCGGGTTTTGGTTGATTTTCTTAGAATTCATGTAAAGTATGATACTTTGAAGGGGTTATAAGTTCTTATTTGACTATATTATATAATCTTCTGCTCATGAAATGTACAAAACCGAAGTGTTATGGGTATTTTTTTTTTTTTTTTTCTCATTTTTCATTAAAGAAATTGCAAATTTGTGGCTTTGTGACCATTTTGAAAAAATAATGTGAAATTTTGGTATTGTTTATATCTGTAAATTATATTTGTGCAGCATCTACCTTGTTTAAAGAAACTTTAAACCACAAAAAGAAGAATGTATGCTTAATTATTATACCCCCCCGCAAACAAAGTTTGGGGGGGTATATAGGAATCACCTTGTCCGTCCGTCTGTCTGTCCGTCTGTCCGTCTGTCCATATATCTTGTAAGCGCAACTCCTCCTAGACCGCTCAATGGATTTCAACGAAACTTTACAGAAAGGAAGTACATCATCCAAAGATGTGCATGAAGAAAAATCTTTGCTTTCCGATATCACACAAGGGAGATAATTGGACTTCTATTTTTTGGGCTTATACATTATATATGAACCTCGTAAGCGCAACTCTTCCTAGACTGCTCAATGGATTTCAACGAAACTTTATAGAAAGGAAGTACATCATCCAAAGATGTGCATGAAGAAAAATGTTTACTTTCCGAAATCACACAAGGGAGATAATTGGACTTCTATTTTTTTTTGGCTTATACATTATATATGAACCTCGTAAGCGCAACTCCTCCTAGACCGCTCAATGGATTTCAACGATACTTTACAGAAAGGAAGTACATCATCCAAAAATGTGCATGAAGAAAAATCTTTGCTTTCCGATATCACACAAGGGAGATAATTGGACTTCTATTTTTATGAAACTTTACCCTGGGCAAGGCAAAGCGGGTGGTATCCTTTGTGAGCTGTGCTCACAGTACATCTAGTTTTTATTAAATTTGAGATTCTTTACCTTTACATGTTGAAAAATTTAATAAATGGTCAACTAATGAATTACAAAATCTAGGTTGTAGCTTGATAAAAGATATGAAAACACCTTTAGAGTTGTTTGTTATACTCTAAAGACGGCTAAAATTTCAAGAATCAAAACATTCTGCTGGAAAGAAGCGGTAAAGTTATAATTTTGTATCAATTTTTATTGATATTTCTGCCTTTTTTGCAGAGTTATCTCCCATTTTCAATGCAAATCTCCATAGGAATTTTAAAATCGCAATTTTTTAGTCTTCCTTAAGTTAGATTTTGTTGGACTTTTTTCTGTGTATATTTGGGTATAACGCTAAAGATTAAAACTTAAAAATCTTCTGTTGCAATTACTTTAAGGTTAGGGTCAAATTTATGCCAGATTGACTGGACTAATAACTTAAAAACCGTTACAGATATCAAAAATCTGACGGTGTAAAATTTATCAGCATGACAAGATCTACCTTACCTAAAAAATATTGAAGGAAATCCCAAAACCAATTTAGGAGTTATTGCAAAGTTTGGGGGGTATATAAAGATGTGCATGAAGAAAAATCTTTGCTTTCCGATATCACACAAGGGAGATAATTGTTTGGAGTAGTAAAGGCAACCATGAGTATGCTTAAATTGATGCCAATATCTTATGAAACTTTACCCTGGGCCAGGCAAGGCGGGGGGTATCCTTTGTGAGCTTTGCTCACAGTACATCTAGTATCATCAAATTTTCAAAATTTTATCATTTTTCGTCATTTATCTCCAAAACTGTTTGAGATAGAAGTGAAATGTAAATTTGAAAAATGTTTGCCATGTTGAGATCTACATACCCTGAAATTTTAAAGGAAATCACAAAACCCATTTAGGAGTTATTGCCCTTTTTTGTCAAATTTTCAAAATTTTAACATTTTTGCATTTATCTCCAAAACTATTTGAGATAGAAGTGAAATGTAAATTGAAAAATGTTTGCCAAGTTGAGCTCTACCTACCCTGAAATTTTGAAGGGAATCCCAAATTCTATTTAGGAGTTATTGGTTTGTGTAATTTCAGGTCGGGTTCTGTTACATTTATTTAAGGTTCACCCTTATTCCTGGTCAATTTTATCAACTTCCTGTTGGTAGGTGCAGTTACACAAGGACAAATATCCTTTCAGTTTTTTATTTTGTTAATACTACAAACGTATAAAGCAGCATACCATTATATCTTTTACCCTTTTTAGATATATGAACTTATTTATGAGACAAGACAACAGATCTTCTCTGAACAATTGAATCAATTGCAACAAACTTGGTGAAATAGTTGATTAATTGTCCAATGAAAACCAGACTCCAGGTGAGCGATAAAGGCTCTGGTGAGCCTCTTGTTAAATTAAAGGTTCTTAAAACCCATGCATACTAGTAAATAATATGAAATACATTTACCATACAATATTATTGAAAGAACGTTCGATATCACTCAATGATTATGAAACATTTTCAAGCCATATTATTAAACTTGGAAAATGATCTGGACTCGAAACAAAATTAGATTAAATAAGATCTTTCAGCGGTTCTTAATCAATACCTGTGCAATAACAAAAACTTTTTAATTTTAAATTTTAACTCTTTAACAGGTTATCGGTAAAAGGACTTCATTTCTTCCGTAAATTACCGTTTTCTGTGTGTGATCACCAAATGAAAACGGTGCAAGCGAATCCATCTTCAAATGTTTTTTTATCCAATCATTAAATATAGTGTCGTTGAATGAATAAAAAAACGTTTTGTTTACAAAGGAAACACCGTTCACATCTTAATTGTGTCATTGGGGTTTTAAATGGTTTTAAATTCCAATTATTTTTTAATTTTCGCTCTTTCCTAACATGTTAAGACTGACGTAAAGACAATTTCCTATCAGCAAATCTGTTGTAAGTAAATCGTAGTAGATATCAGTCTACATAAAAGCTCACCTTGGTGTGTCTATTAAATTGATTGCTTATTTGGGAAAGAAACAGTTACTCCAGTAAATGTTTCACTCGAAGAAATTTTTATATCTTGTCACTCATTCCAATGCCCTAAACTCGAGAAAAAACCCATAACATTTCTATGACTTTTGAAAGATCCAATGCCCTTCCATATCAGTGTATTAATATTTATACTTTCATTGTAGTGGGTGCTACATGTTTCTCCAAAGGTTTCACTGTAAATTGAAGAACAGCATAACAATTCTGTTAATTCCTTTGCATTTTTTTGCATGAATTAATTTAACACATCATTTATTTCATATTTATAAGAGTTAACTTTAAACTCCTATTATAAATTAATATTTCATTATCTTTTTCAAACGTGTCGAGAAAAAAGCAATCTTCATAACTTGAAATAGAGCAACACAATAAAATAGATGATAGCTAATTGATTCTCTCTAATGTTAAACTTCAAGAGTCTCTACCTTGCCCTATTGTCGCTTAAAGTGAATGGAAGAATACATAATACATTTGTTGTTTGATCAACCAATTCATAATGGCTTGCATTAATGAAAATCAGTAGGAATCATGTTTTCAGCTTCAGATTGGTTCTTGAGTGAATGTTTAAGTGACGAAATTGGGTAAAAAATTAAAACAAAATCACTACTGAGCAGTGTCAAACAAATTTCATTCTGTAAACAAGGTACACATTTTTATACGACCGCAAAATTTTTGCGGTCGTATATTGGTATGACGTTGGCGTCGTCGTCGTCGTCGTCGTCCGTCGTCTGCGGCGTCGTCCGAAGACATTTGGTTTTCGCACTATAACTTTAGTATAAGTAATAGAAATCTATGAAATTTAAACACAAGGTTTATGACCACAAAAGGAAGGTTGGGATTGATTTTGGGAGTTTTGGTCCCAACAGTTTAAGAATCAGGGGCCAAAAAAGGGCCCAATAAGCATTTTTCTAGGTTTTCGCACAATAACTCTAGTATAAGTAAATAGAAATCTATGAAATTTTAACACAAGGTTTATGACCACAAAAGGAAGGTTGGGATTGTTTTTGGGAGTTTTGGTCCCAACAGTTTAGGAATTAGGGGCTAAAAAAGGGCCAAAATAAGCATTTTTCTTGGTTTTTGCACAATAACTTTAGTATAAGTAAATAGAAATCTATGAAATTTAAACACAAGGTTTATGACCACAAAAGGAAGGTTGGGATTGATTTTTGGAGTTTTGGTCCCAACAGTTTAGGAATTAGGGGCCAAAAGGGTCCAAAATTAAACTTTGTTTGATTTCATTGAAAATTTAACTATTGGGGTTCTTTGATATGCCGAATCTAACCGTGCATTTAGGATCTTAATTTTTGGTCCCGTTTTCAAATTGGTCTACATTAAGGTCCAAAGGGTCCAAAATTAAACTTAGTTTGATTTTAACAAAAATTGAATTCTTTGGGTTCTTTGATATGCTGAATCTAAACATGTACTTAGTTTTTTTATTATGGGCCCAGTTTTCAAGTTGGTCCAAATCAAGGTCCGAAATTAAACTTTGTTTGATTTCATCGAAAATTGAACTATTGGGGTTCTTTGATATGCCGAATCTAACCGTGCATTTAGATTCTTAATTTTTGGTCCCGTTTTCAAATTGGTCTACATTAAGGTCCAAAGGGTCCAAAATTAAACTTAGTTTGATTTTAACAAAAATTGAACTATTGGGGTTCTTTGATATGCCGAATCTAACCGTGCATTTAGATTCTTAATTTTTGGTCCCGTTTTCAAATTGGTCTACATTAAGGTCCAAAGGGTCCAAAATTAAACTTAGTTTGATTTTAACAAAAATTGAATTCTTTGGGTTCTTTGATATGCTGAATCTAAACATGTACTTAGTTTTTTTATTATGGGCCCAGTTTTCAAGTTGGTCCAAATCGGGGTCCAAAATTAAACTTTGTTTGATTTCATCAAAAATTGAACTATTGGGGTTCTTTGATATGCCGAATCTAACCGTGCATTTAGATTCTTAATTTTTGGTCCCATTTTCAAATTGGTCTACATTAAGGTCCAAAGGGTCCAAAATTAAACTTAGTTCGATTTTAACAAAAATTGAATTCTTGGGGTTCTTTGATATGCTGAATCTAAACATGTACTTAGTTTTTTTATTATGGGCCGAGTTTTCAAGTTGGTCCAAATCGGGGTCCAAAATTAAAGCTAAAAAGGGGTTAAATTATTTTTTTTTTGGGGGGGGGGGCAATTCTCCACAGCATATTGTATTACACAAAAGCAAAAAATTGAATATAAATTCAAATCATATGTCCAATTCTAAGTTCTTTATTTCAGTTATTCTGTGTCAGAAACCTATTATGTGTCAAATATTTGAAGAAATTTTCAATTGCAGAGTATTGCGCAATAGCAAGAAATTGATATGTGTGCCCTGTTATCAAAACTTTATTATTAACAAATTCCATTTGAAATTTGCCAATATAAAATGTGCTGATGAAGCTTTTTTGTTTATCTTATCTAAACTGCTTTTAATATGTATATTTAAAATTTGCCATCCATGACTATGATGTCATTTTCTATTTTAATATGTTATGGTGGATTTAAATGGGCTGTTATGGTTGCAAAGTATAAAGAAATGGGGGGGAGGGGGTAAATGAGAAATTGGGGAGGGGGTAATTTTTTCTCATTTCATATTTCATAAATTAAAAAGAAAATTTCAAATTTTTTTAGCAAAAAAAAGGGGGGGGGGGTTTACAATAAATTTTATTGTTTTTTGGTTTTTTTTTGGGAGGGGGGTCAATGTGCAACTTTATAGTGTATTGCACAAAAGCTAAAAAAAGGGGTAAATTATTTTTTTTTTTTGAGGGGGGGGGGGGGCAATTCTCCACAGCATATTGTATTACACAAAAGCAAAAAATTTAATATAAATTCAAATCATATGACCAATTTTAAGTTCTTTGATTTCAGTTATTCTGTGTCAGAAACCTATTATGTGTCAAATATTTGAAGAAATTTTCAATTACACAGTATTGCGCAATAGCAAGAAATTGATATGTGTGCCCAATTTTAAATTTTAAATTGGTTATTTCTGATTTATATATAAAAACAAATAATACTGATATGGTTTGAATAGGTAAATTAAAAATTTTTAAGTTCTTAGACAACATTCATTCTGTGTCAGAAACCTATGCTGTGTCAAATATTTATTCACAATCCAAATTCAGTATTGTATCAAGCTTGAATGTTGTGTTCATAATTGCCCCAACTATTCAGGGTTCGACATCTGCGGTCGTATCTAGCTGCGCCCAGCGGAGCATTTTATCTATTTTAATATGTTATGGTGTATTTAAATGGGCTGTTATGGTTTCAAAGTATAGAGAAATGGGGGGAGGGGGTTGAAAACAAAATTTAGGGGAGGGGGGTAAATGAGAAATTGGGGAGGGGGTAATTTTTTTCTCATTTCATATTTCATAAATTAAAAAGAAAATTTCAAATTTTTTTTAGCAAAAAAAGGGGGGGGGTTACAATAAATTTTATTGTTTTTTTTTTTTTTTTTTTGGGAGGGGGGTCAATGTGCAACTTCATAGTGTATTGCACAAAAGCTAAAAAAGGGGTAAATTATTATTTTTTTTTTTGGGGGGGGGCAATTCTCCACAGAATATTGTATTGCACAAGAAGCAAAAAATTGAATATAAATTCAAATCATATGACCAATTCTAAGTTCTTTGATTTCAGTTATTCTGTGTCAGAAACCTATTGTGTGTCAAATATTTGAAGAAATTTTCAATTGCACAGTATTGCGCAATAGCAAGAAATTGATATGTGTGCCCAATTTTAAATTTTAAATTGGTTATTTCTGATTTATATATAAAAACAAATAATACTGATATGGTTTGAATAGGTAAATTAAAAATTTTTAAGTTCTTAGACAACATTCATTCTGTGTCAGAAACCTATGCTGTGTCAAATATTTATTCACAATCCAAATTCAGTATTGTATCAAGCTTGAATGTTGTGTTCATAATTGCCCCAACTATTCAGGGTTCAACATCTGCGGTCGTATCTAGCTGCGCCCAGCGGAGCATTTTATTTGAAAAGGAGTAGGGACACTTCCTCGCATTTGTTTCACTCATAACCATTAATTTGTCATCTTAGATATGTAACTTTTTTTTATCGTAAACGATTGTACATTTTTGTTTAACAATAATATTCGTTGATTTATAACAACAAATTGTATATGCATATTCACTAACAATGAGAACACTATTCAAAATGATAGAAAAAATGTAATAATCAGTTTTTGATTTGTACATGCATAATTTTTTTATACTGCAATTAATTACATAAATTATGTTGTCATATCATATATATTACATGTATCAGGAACAGACAGGTAGTATGCTAACCTGACTTGTGTTCTGAATCTAGTATGATATGAAAATGATTATTATTTATCATATTTATGTGCTATTTTGTTGCAGTTTTTCCCCCGCGGCAACGCTGAGCAGGGATATGGAAATGCTGATATCCGTCCGTCACATAATTTGAATCGCCCTAACGTCTACATTTCTCAACAGATTTTAATTAAAATTATATCGAAGATTTATGCATATAAAAATTGTCATGCGCAGCTATTTTCATCTCTTTCATACGTTTTGGTGACATCATGATTATTGTCGGAATGACCTGTGGTCGACTGGTATTGAACGATCAAGAAAAGTGCAAAAAGTTTCGGTCGCCGGAAACAAAAGTAAGGAATAAGTTCGAAAAACAGCTCTGGCAAAGATTTACTTTTGAAAAAAAATTACTTGCTCCGATTTCTACTTAAATGGTTTGTGCATTTTGCAATGTGGAAGCTATTAAATAATGGATTTTTGTCGTTATCAGGACCTATGTGAGTTTTTGGTTAAAAAGTAGTAAATTTAAAAAAACAGCATTGGAAAAGAAAAGAAAATATTAATAAAATTAAAATTATCTTTATCCATTACTCAATTGTGAAAAACTGTAAAGATCTTACATAGACAGATTTATTTTTGCCAGCAAATCACATGAATCATGTGCATATTATTTTCAACAAAAGGAAGTTTTACATTTGTACATGAATTTATGCCTTCTCAATCATGTTTTTCATGAACTAATATTTATTGTATTAATTAAGAATAATTATTATTGCTTTTTAGCTCACCTGACCCAAAGGGTCATGTGAGCTATTGCTATCACTTGGCGTCCGTCGTCCGTCCGTCGTCCGTTAACTTTTTCAAACGTTAACTCCTCCAACCCTATAAGTCCAACTGCAACCAAACTTGGTACAGTTATTAATTGGTATGGGTGCTACAAATCTATTGTTTGGATTTTTGATTCGTATAAAAACATGGCCGTCATGGCTAAAAATAGAACATAGGGGTAAATCACAGTTTTTTGCAAATAAGTCAGAAACGGTCACAGATATCAAAATTCTGGCATAGGGTAAAAGTGATCAGCACCTCAAGATCTACCTGCCCTGAAATTTTGAAGAAGATCCAACCACTCATTTCAGAGTTATCACCCTTTTTCCTGATTTTTTCCAAATTTTTTTATGTTATTATTTCAAAAATCTTCTCCTCTGAAACTACTGAATGGATTTGGATAAAACTTAGCATGATTGTTCCTTAGGGTATCCTGCACAAATTTTATGCTTCGATTTTTGATCCGTCGAAAAACATGGCCACTGTTACTAAAAATAGAACATAGGGGTCAAACAACATTTTTTCGCAACTATCTCAAAAATCATAAGGTTATGGCAAATTCTGGCAGGTTGAAAGTGTTCAGCATGATGAGAGCTACCTGTGTGTTTATTTTCATGAAAATCTGTCAACTGATGTTAGAGTTATTGTCCTTTTTTGACATTTTTGGCTTTTTTTTATGTTATGATTTCAAAAATCTTCTTCTCTGAAACTACTATTCAAAATCAAATGAAACTTGGTATGATTGTTCCTTAGGGTATCCTGCAAAAAGTTAATGCTTGGATTTTTGATTGGTCGAAAAACATGTCCGCCCTTACTAAAAATAGAACATAGGGGTCAAAATGCTGTTTTTTGCTATTTTTTCCTGAATTATAGAAATAAAATGAAGATGAAAGCTACCTTCAAGGCAAACATGGTATTCCGAGTTAAATGGTGATGATGAAAGTTTGTTTTGGACGGCCATTTTTAAAATGGCTGCCATTTTCCCGCCATTTTTTACACTTGCTCGGATTTCAACAATATTTGGTTTTTAAAGTAAACATGGTATCCTTAGTGAATGGTGATGATGAGAATGTTGTATAACAATGATTAAACTTCATAATATGTGAGCTTTTAATTGCCATCACTTGGCGTCTGTCATCATCGTTAACAAATTTTCAAACATCTTCTCCTCTGAAACTACTAGGGGGATTTGGATTAAACTTAGCATGATTGTTCCTGCAATATTTCCTTTTCAAGTACAATAAAAAGCCTTAACCCACAATTTTTACATAACTTCTTTCAAACATTTTAAAAAACGAAGACAACATATAGACCAAAAGATTTATACTTGTATTTGAAGATGAATTAAAGCTTGTATTTTGTATTGTGAATCATCAGATTGACCATGACTGTATCTTAATCAAGTGTAGGGAGAACTCATGTTAAAACATATATACATGTGATTTTATAGACCAATGTCTCATGCTTATTGAAATATGCTGCCTTTCCAAGTTAAAAAGTAAATATCTGCACATGAACATGAATTTAAAATCATGAAATAACAAAATAAATCATATGTATAAGAAAAACTTTAATATAGAAGTCTAACCCAAGATCCGGGATTTTGATATTAAAGGAAAAGCACAAAAATTAGAAATTTTCAACATAATTTAAGTTAATAGTGAGTACAGCGAGCACTATAGGAGCATATGCATTTTTTTTCACATACGGGTCATTTACAAAATTCTTTGTTTAATGGGGGCAGCCATTATGCAATCCGAAGTGAATTTATTTGTTAAAGCGAATATGGCCATATTGTGCTACATACTAAAGCTAGAAAAAGTTTGCACGTTTCCAGTTCATCCAATACCAATCGACCCCAAGTCGTAAGACTTCTTGTAGTATTATACTCTATGACCTGAGGTCATTCCTTTGATTTATATCTTGTCTTCTTGTAGTATTATACCCCATGACCTGAGGTCATCCCCTTCATTTATAGTATTATATCATATGACCTGATTATAGTATTATATTATATGAAGGGGGTGACCTCAGGGCATGGGGTATATTACTACAAGACATGTTACATTTGAAGGAGATGAGCTCTGGGCATAGGGTATTATACTTCAAGAACACAAGTTATATATGAAGGGGATGACCTCAGGTCATGGGGTATAATACGACAAGGGGAAAAGTTACATATGAAGGGGTGACCTCAGCAAAATTTGATCTCAAAATCCAACCCAGATGATATTTCAGCATCGAAGGAAGGCGTCAAAGCAAAAGATAATAATAACCTTTTTAGACAGAATAACTTTTTTATCATTTTTGAAGTAAAAAAAAACTTGATGTCACTAAAACAAAATTAGTATATTCCAGGTGCTAAATCAGTCAATCTAATTTCAGAAAATAATTTAGTTGTAATTCTGAAAGTTCTGAAAAAATTGCCACAAATTTCAAAGTTTAAATTGCTCATTTGCTTGTCTGAGAAGTAAAAAATGTATGAGAAATTTAACCGTTTTATCAGAAAAGATTAAGGTCAGATTTATTTAACGTCGGATGATTACAAATTAACAATTGACGTAGCTCTATATGAGCTTTTGACCGACGCCGAGATAATACGACCATTTGGCACATAGAAACTTGTCGCATGATGGCGGGGCTTGTGGGGGAGGAAAGCCTGATATTCCTTGGTGGAAAATCGATGAAACCTCTGAGCCAGGGCAGGTGCCTGGACAGTGCATTAACCAATTGGCCACCCTGCCCCTGAAAACAAACAAAACAAGTTCAAATTCAACTTTCTAATGGTAGATGTGAGCCCCATCCTAATATTTTGAAATACTAGCATGACTAGTAATGTCAAAAAATGAATACCCTGTCATATGATTCTTGACAAAAAATATATATCCATAAAAATATACTCTCTAACATAACATATATATCTTTTATTTCCACAATGAAAGAAAATTATTGATAGAAATATGCAGCAAATTTATAATAAACATAAAACAAACATTAAAAAGAAACAATACAATCAGCAGACTTCGCAACCTGTCTGACCTGACTGAAAAAGAAATGGTAGGTCCGGCACTTTCAATTATCCAGTAGGGCCTAATGTCAGACAGCTGAATTATCCGTTAACATAAAAGATCATTCAACAATTTAAATGTGCAGCAAAACTCGTTTCTGCTGCAATTCTATGCAATTCAGCTTAGATTTTTATACATTTATCTTTATGAGATTAAAACTGTTGCAGGGCTACTCCATTATTTACTTTTAAAAAACTCAAACAAGATTTAAAGGGGAAATGTATGTTCTGCAGATTTTGTAAGGGTCAGACAGAACATTTTGAAGGGGAAGAGTTAAGTACTCGCAAACATGTATAACCCTGCCTGTCCCAAGCCAGGACCTTGTATTTTCAGTGGTTGTGTTGTGTCTTGTTGTATTTGTTGTTTGTTTCTATTTTGGGATTTATAGTGATTGTTATTTAATGTTTAACAATTATTTCGGGGTCAGTTAGTACTTGCTATGTGTGTTGGCTTGTTGCCTAATTTTGAAGGCCATATGGCGACCCCTACAAATGTAGATGATATAGGTTTTGCTATGTTTGGATGGTTAACTGGTTTAAAAGTCTTAATCCAATAAAAAAAAGTACACTGTCTTAAAAGACTTGTGTATATCTATAATTTTTTTTTAATTAGTCCATATTGTCTCAAGTCGAATATACTTCAGTTATGATACGTTTCAGTTCAAACTGTCATCATGATATCTTGTGACTTGTCACAAATTTTCTTTTTTCATTGACAAGGTGAAAGTAAAAAATTGTCATGCGCAGCTATTTTCATCTCTTTCATACGTTTTGGTGACGTCATGATTATTGTCGGAATGACCTGTGGTCGACTAGTATTGAACGATCAAGAAAAGTGCAAAAAGTTTCGGTCGCCGGAAACAAAAGTAAGGAATCCTGAAACTGGCAGTTAATTTATTTTTAAAAAATGAAACTTAAATACAAATAAATCCATTATATGCTTAAGATTTTTTAAATATTAATCTGGTCAGTTGTATAAGCATTTTCTAATTTATAACATTCTTTACATAAGCCGAAATATTCACTCCCTTTGTACGCAGCTGTGACGCTGGGCCCAAGATTTGTTATCTTTGAAAATTGTTTTCTATCTGCCAGTACTCGAACAGTTTTGTATTTTTTTCAAATAAAATTTCATGCAAAATTTTTTGTATATATGTACTTTCGTTCTCTGATAATGTTGTAACGTTAGATAAATTAAGTTCTTAATTTCAAAAATCGCAACAGAAGTGCAGCTGCTGCAGAAAATTTTTTGAACTGTTGCCGATAAAATCGTTAATATCTTTGAAAACGTTTGAATTGACGAACTGAAAATTAAGCTGGTAATAGATTTTATATGTATGATCTGTAATCTTAATTATTATTTCTTAAGATATTCTAATTAGAACACCTCAAACCTTTTCAATCTGAAGTGGGTCAAAATTATTAACGTTATACATGAGTTATTCCCCTTTGCCCAGAATGCAATGTTGACACAACTTTTGTTTTGTTTAATTATATTTTTTGAATATATTTGTCTAATGAAAAAGAAATAAGTAAGAAATAGTATAAATTAAGTATCTGAGGCTTACATAAGCATTGTCTAGAATTTTGCATGATATGGTTTTTCTGGGATTGACTTCTCTTTTAAACAAATGTGGCAGAATTGAGTTTGAGTTATCGTTCTTTAATAATGATATTCTCATTATTTCCTGTTTACTTTTTATTTGTAATTCGAAGTAAAGACAACTGGAATTAGAAAAGTAAGTTTGAATGGTTTCTTCATTATTTAATTTTGTTGGACTGTTGCAAATTTAAAATTATTATTTTATAGAGCTTTAAAGTTTTGCTCATTACCATTAAATGTGAACAGAAAAAGTTTTATAACACTTTGGACTTGTAAATTGTGTATCGGTCTACGGAGATATACACTTAAATTTTCACTTTTCATTGGTCCAACCCTTTGGCTTGCGTCTGAAAGTATGGATACCTTTGGCAACATTTTGTAAAGCTTCTGTTTGGCTTAAAATAAACCTACACCTGGTCAGAATTAAATGCCCATTCCTCCTAATTATTTTGTATAAGTATTGATGCCATTCAGAGTATTTTTGTATGATTTATGCCGTTTTGATATGATTTTTCTTATACACTTGTTACATGTAAATTTACTCCAAAATAAAGTATTTATTTACAGCATTATGTTTCATTTCTATTAAGAAATAGCATAGAAACTGGCTTATAGCACAACTACTATTATAGAGTCATAGCTGACTGTCGAATTGTATTCCCAAGTTCCAGTTTTATGTGTTAACTTCGTTACGACCTTGTGAAGTGGACTCTTGTCCCCAAGTATGACAATGAGTCACAGACAAAGTCTCACTGTACAAGGAACCTGGGTTGATCTTTGCTTGTGATAGCTGGTGTTAGGTCCGTTTGACTGAATTCCGAGAGAGTATCGTAACACAGTTACACAATCCGAATATCAGTCCTATTACAGTTTTTGGTACCGTGACCTCTAGTGAGCTTAGTCTGTTAGTAAAAAAAATCCTTGTGAAAATGGCATATTCTAGGGAAGACTATGATAGAGCTATAAGCCAGTTTGATGATAGGGATTTTTCAAAAACAGACAAATATGATTTCAAAGACTATGAAAGGCATGAAGATAGGGAATTGGATAAAGAAGAGCAGCATAAACCTTTCTTTAAACAAGAAGATAGAATGTTTAGTGTGATAAGTCCTTTAAGATCTAGACATAATTCGCCAGCTGCTGATAGTTTAACAAGTTATATAACAGTTTCAAAAACTCCAGATGAAAACAAAACTAGGGCATATAATTTACACGAAACACCTAAAGCCAGACGGCCTGAGCAAAAGAACCCACTAGTCCTTTTATCCCAACTCCAGAGAGAGTTAAAATAGGGTTTAAATATAAAGAACCTTCTGGTCATTTTACACCAACACCAGAGAGACCTAATTATAAAACAGAAAGGTTTGAATTTTTAAACAGGGATAAACAGGATGATAAATATAAGTACTCAGAAGATATCCATAAAGTTTTCAAACCAAAAAGACATAGCCATAAAACAATGTATGAATTTCCAAGTAAGAGTAGGGATAAAGTAAAATCATATGATAAATACTTGGAAAATAGGCATAAAGTTTTCACCCCGAAAAGAGGGTCTGACTTTAAACATGCTGTTGCTACAGAAATGATCAGTCCAGTTCAACATAATATTATTAGAAAAGAAAAAGAACCCCAAACATTTGATAGTAAAACAACTGATTGGCAAGATTACATTGTAAATTTTGAGCAGGTAGCAGACTGGAACAATTGGACAAACCTAGAAAAAGCTAATCAGATAGTAATGAGTTTAAGGGGTCCTGCTCGAAAGATTTTAAGTAATCTATCTAAACAGGAGTTAGGTTGTTATGAAAAAATCAAAGAAACTTTGAATCAGAGATTTAACCCCAAAGAGAGGGATGTAGCAAATAGATGTGAATTTAGATCAAGGAGACAAAAACAAGATGAAAGTGTTTCAGACTATGGTCATGAGTTAAGAAGATTGGGTTGTTTGGCTTTTCCGAAAAATGATTGGGAAACATTGGAAAAATTTTTGATTGACAGATTTGTCAGTGGACTTAGTAACCATGATCTACAGAAACATGTACAATTTCAACACCCAAAGACATTGGATAGTGCAATTTCACATGCAGTTGAGTGTGAGGCTTTTGAAAATCCTCAAAATCATTTTAAAAAGCCACAGTCTGAAACACTCACAGAAAATCTTTCATTAAAAGCTATAACTAAAAGTAAGAAAATAAACTCTGAACAAGACAAAGAACTCCTAACGTTAGAGCAAATAGCTAAAATGATAGAAGAAAAACTCAGTCAATTTAAAATAGACAATGAAAGATCGAGAAATACAGGATACAGATATTTTAGATTTAACAGATACAGGTCATATCAAAACAAAGCAAATGTTACTTGTTATAAATGTGGAGATAAGGGTCACTATCAATATGAATGCACACAGCTAATTAAAAAATCAGGGAAACGATTAAAGACTGGGTTCAAGGCCGAGACCTCAGCCAAGCAAACTGAAAAAAGGCCATTTGAAGAGAAAAGAAAATGATAATCAAAAACATAATACGGACATAAAAGTAAATGCAGTTAAACAATAATGCATGTTTGCTCAGTGCAATGTCAATGGATCATCATTCAAATTCTTAATTGATACTGGATCTCCAGTCTCACTTATTTCCAAACAAACGTATGAAAAATAATTGAAAATCAGCCAAGTTGAACAAATTGACAATGCACTGACAACTGCAAATGGAAAAGAGTTAAAAGTAAAGGGAAAATGTGCAATTAGGAATGGATTTCTTTGAAAATACTTCTATAGATATCAAAATCAAAATTTAGAGTTTAGAAAAAGACGGTGTTACCATTCCTCTTTTCTGAACTGAACTTTAAGAGCTCAAGAATAATACAAAGAACCAAGCTCTGTCTGGATTCTTCTATGTTAACTTCAACCCATAAGTTTATTTCATTTGTCTGATTTGGTATAGTATAATATATTGAACAGCACATACACGTAGAATCTACATTTACACATTTTTCTAACCTATTTCAGTATTCAATATTTTATTTATTTCTCCCATTTAATATAGGGATCTACTGTGATAAATGGTGCTTTGGTAGGGGGATTTTCTGGATTTAAATATCTCAGGGAGCAAACTGAAAAAAACTACAGTTCAGTTTTACTAACCTTCGAGTTTGACTTGGTCTTGGCTCGGTCTTGGAGACAGGAAATAAATCACTTTCCCCCATTCTATTTGGTTTATTATGTTCATTTGTTTGGTGTCAACCCCCAGCGGTATAAATATTGAACGTTTACCTGAAATAGGTGACTTTAGAAAGCAATCTACATGTGTTTTGTTTTGTGTTTGCTTGACCCATATGGGTGTAACTTTGCAAATAAAAATTATTATTATTATTATAAACATGCATTTCAAATAAAGTTATTACCTCTGGTACAGTAAATGAGACAGCAATCGTGGCATTGTTATAACTTCCTTTTAATATGTTTAACATGAAGTTCCTTATAATTTTAGAACTACTGTTACGCAAAACCTTTAAAAACACAGCACAATACACATTCATGACACTTTTGACTGACCTACTGATACCAGATGTTTAAAACTTTCAACACTGTTCATTTTTGTTAATAGTTGTACTTCAAACCCAAAATCATTCACAGTGAAGATCCCAGTGAAGCATTTCGGTATTACATGTTTTATTTAGAAATTAAGACATAAAATACCAAAATAACTACATGAAAATGATTATGAATCCTAACTGTTTGACTGTAACGTATACCATTCATGTAGTATCCAAATTAATAATTCTAAACCAACCCTTGTGTTTGTATATATCTGTATAGTTTGTTTGTATTGTCTTGATCCATATGAGTGTTAATATTTCAACTGAATAAAGTTTAATTGTATGCTACTGAAATGTGAAGATGTTTTAACATTAACTCATGGGTAACTATAAGAGTGTTTTCTACCAAGCTCACATATGTAAAATTAGGCAATATTCCTGTATTTTCTCCTATGTCATGTATGAAGTTAAGTTTATGACAGAATTAATACAAACGAATCGGCTGCTTTTATTAAAAAAAAACATTTACATTCATATATTTAAAAAAAAACACACACACAAAGATTGAATATAGTAATATTTATTTGCATTCATATACAATGCTTTATGTGGTATGTGAAAAATTCAGTTTTTTATTGTTATTTCATGTATGATATGGCAGAGATGGATTTAATAAAACAATTCTAATTCTATATAAGTATAATTATTGCTGCGTTCGCATCATTGGCAACGCCAACAGCATATTAGGCCTATTAATGCTGTATACATGTACAAAACATGGTGACATTCAGGTGAATGTAAAGTAATGAAAATGCTTTGAATAAGAGAACACAACCAAAATATAATAAAATTGAAAACTATACTTTGATTGAATCATAGACTATTATAACTAAATAGTCCCAGATGACACCAGAGGGTAAAAAATTTGAAGTCATAAACGAAAAGAAATTAGGTAACCTGAAGTAGTACAAGTGGTTAACACATAAAGACATGTATAGAACTACTTTAATTAAGAATTGATACACACATTATCTATTTATATGACAATTCAAGTACATTTGTCTCCTTATTTATAATTTTTTTTTATGTATTGTCATCACTTTGCGTCCGTGTCGTCCGTCGTCGTCGTAAACTTTCTTTAAAGATCTTCTCCTCTGAAACCACTGGGCCTATTTTAACAAAACTTGGCAGCAATAGTTCTTAAGTGGTCCTCTTTTGGAATTATATCCTATGACCCTGCCCGTTATCTAAGATGGTCGCCAGAGCCGAACTTAGTTTAACATAGGACACTATGGGAAATTTACTAAACTATCTTCTTGTCTGAAACCAGTGGGCCAATTGGAACAAAACTTGGCAGCCATGGTCCTTAGATGGTTTTCTTTCAAAATTATATCCGATGACCCGGCCCGTCATCCAAGATAGCCGCCAGAGCAAAACTTATTTTAACATAGGACCCTATGGGAAATTTACTTAAAGATCTTGTTTGAAACAACTCGGCAAATTGGAACAAATTTGGCAGCAATGGTCCTTAGATGGTCCTCTTTCAGGATTATATCCGATGATCGCACCCAACCTGAATAGAATTTGAAAAGAACGTGTATAATCAACCACAAAAATGAGAAGGGGACTTTTCAGGTGACTGAATATGACCATATCAGCTTTGAAAATAGACGCCCCTTTAAAACTGAAAATTGAATATCCAACATGAAAAATACTTCAAACGTGTCATTATATGAAAACAAGAAAAAACACACATCATTTCTTTGCATATTTTAATACCCCCTAGATATTGAGTAAGAAACGATATGTAACGGAGTCTCGGTACAGCCATTTTAACTTGCAAATGAAAGACCCGATACTATATCTATTTGCAAACAAAACATTATAGGCTCCTTCCAGTGAAACGGTAAACGATCGAGATCTGTTCATTGACTTAAAAATGACTACGTGTGTCGCGGCCATTTTGAGGTGCGCAAAAATACTCACTTTTGACGTTCATAATTTTCAGTGTCAGCTTGGTGAATCCAATAAGCCAGAGTGTTAACGAAATCATTTTTACACATATTTCCATCAATGTTATTTGAAAGTAAAAAACTAGCACAACGATATTTACGCATTTCACAACCGTCCTGTTAATCCAAAATTCGAGGCTGAACTAAAAGCGCCATCTAGTGTAAACAATTCTGAAATTATATCCACCTGTTTCTCTGTAAATAAAATGCACTAGCGTAAAGGTCAAAATGGCACTTACTGTTAGTAAGCGCTCTCATGTCTACATTTCATAATAGTTTTTTATTTAAATTTATGCCAAAGGTTTATATTAGAATTCTCTCGGACGAGTTCGAAAATCAGCGCTGAAGGATTATTTTTTCTTAGATTTATCCTCTTTTTAATACTAGAAATTTCATATTTCAAAAATTTATTTGGTAGAATCTTCAAACCTGAAATTGAACAGTTTTAGTTGCTGAGCATGCAATAAGATACGTATGGCAAAATTATAAAGCTTATATTGTAGGGGTCTAAAGCAATACATTCAATATTAATTATTAACTTCAGATATATATATTATTTTCGTACATAAGTTTCAGTTGTGGTAAATTTCAATTGTCAATGGACAGGCACTTTGATTGCGATTTTTATCTACTGGTATTCAGACTGAATTAAATCTTTCAGGAGAAAGAAAGAGTTTGAAAAACGTTTGCTTACCTATTCATTCATTTCGATTATCATCTAAAGCTTTCTTTGGCTACCCAAATTCTATCATGTCAGGTGCTTGTACATTTTGAAGGAAATCGCCATTTCTGGTTAGCGGAACTTTTTAAATATCATGCGAATAATAATAGAAAGTGCAGAAAACAATAGCTGGCCTTCCATATTTTCTCAGAAGTTCATTTTTATTAATGACTATTATGGTTTAAGCAATATTCTGAAGGGACTATTGGATGCGCAAGTTCAAAGCCGTTTCCTAACAACCACTCGCTCAGATGTAGAATAATTTTCTTGTTCTTGGTGCAATAATAAGTAAGATTGTCAGGAAAAGTTATATACACATGTAATTGTGCAATTTTGTTTATTAATAGTCTATTTCTGTAGCGTAAGCAAAGATTTATAACGTTACCTTTAAGATGTAAAGGTTTTTCGAAATCTCCGAGCCGGGCATGCATTTGCAGGTGGGTATAAAAGCTCGCTACCACTACGTATACTGGGATGGCATATCGTATCTGACTGTCGTACTGGTCACGTCACATACAGCAGAGGCCAGAGTCAAATCTTTAGGTGCAACATAATTTCTAGGCGTACTTTGACAATATTATAAGATCTATATCTAAAACTGTATAATTCCGGAAACATTTTCAACGCATTAACCTTTTCCATTCCTCAAGAACTTAAATGTTGAAAACTTTTAAATATTGCTGTACAGCAGGAAGGCGGCAAGATGTCGCTATTTTGACTAGAATTATCTGGAATCTAAATAATTATTACGAAGATTCAACAAAACTCATATCTCATATATTTCAACTATTTGGTACGATATCCCACCACACTGACCACCTTGTGTATTACTAAATGATTTTAATGCACATTGAATAGAAAGAAAATCGACTTATAGTAAATATTGGGGATCGGAAAGCCATCATCTAATTACAACTTACAATGTAAATATGAATTTTCTACGTTTTATATATATATATATATAATATCGGAATCAAGAATGAAAGTTTATACTTATGTTTATCATCTGTCCGCCAGAAAGATACTACGCCAAACGTACGTAAGGTCCCTAACTACTTGTCAAAGTAGAAATAGAAGCCGCCCAATGCTGGCCAATTCCAAAAATGCAAAAGAAGTAGTCATTTCTATATTAATTTACACAATCTCAGGGAAATACCAAGACGGCTCCAAAAACCTAGACATATGCCACAGAACAGTGAGGAAACATTTCATTGCTGACGCTCTATCAAGAAATCTATGCAAGGCTTGTAGACGGTAAGAAGCAATGTTGAAACCCAAAACAACAATCCGAAAAGTTGAAGAACAAAAGAAAAACGCCAAAATTGTAGTAAAGCCAAAACCATCTAATGAAAGAGATATGCGCAAGGGAGATACAGCTTAGTCTTTCACAAATATTACAATTTTGTAACAATAACTTTTTAGTATCAATTTCAGGCTAGTGGTGTTTATATATCTCAACTTTTTAGATTCGCTTGTGTGTGTAACAATGTATTTGATTTTAACGAAAGAAATCTCTATTACTGAAAAAATATTACACCAGGGATTTCCGTATCACAAACTTGTGTAAAATTTTACTAAATGTTATCATCGGCGCAAGGACATCATTCGTATTAAACTGGTATTAAAGTAAATGAAATTTGATGGAGGCATGGGCCCAAGGTTTGATTGATTGTATATTAATACTTTAAAACTTTATTTTATATATGTTTGTTTCTTTAATCATGTTTTTGTTCTTGTTTGTTATATTTTGGTGACGATCCTTATTTTTGGATTTTGGACCAATAAATATTCTAATTCTGATTCGTAAATATAGATCAACGTGCAAACATCATATATGTTCAGGTATTTCACATGCTATCTTTTATGGGAATATTCTATACAAAGCTCTCACATATGTCGTCATTCACCTGAAAAACTAACCAAACCTTTAAACAGACTAATGCACAAGGGATATAGTTACGATACTGTTGTCAAGTCATTAAAGAAGGTATTTTTAAGTATCCCAAACGATGTGGGAGACTTATAGATTTTGATTTGCGATTTTTATCGAATATTTTTTTCTTCCTCTCCGATTGTGTTCGTTCGAGTTTTCAATAACCGTCCGAGATATTGATCTGAGATTTTCCATGATGAAAGATCTAGATGTGCATAATGCTATTCATTTTTTGATGAGGGTCAATGCGACGTATAATGAGGAGTTCAAAGAGGCTAGGGGTTTACTATAGGACCCTATGGGTAAGTTTCTTTTTCATCGAAAAACTCTACGAGAGTGACCAACAACCATCTCATATCATATATTTTATTATACACCGTTACAACACCTATGAGATAACATATACATCGTTCCTCTAGTCGATAATTTTGAAAAATTTGATATGCATTTGAAATCCATAGCTTTAAATCATACATTTTATTATTCTCCGTAACAAGACGCATTAAATGACATGTACCTTATTCTTTCAGTAGGGTGATCCTCACCCAAATAAATCAATAATGTCCAATTATCTCATAAACCGTTAAAATTCCCACCCCTAAACCATATATTTTCTTATTTGCCATGGTAAGACGCGCCAAATGACACATACCTCGCTTCCCCAGGGGTTATCACCACCCCCATCAAATCAATAACGTTCAATTATCTCAAAAACCGTTTAAATTCTCACCCCAAAACCATATATATTCTTATTACTCATGGAAAGATCCCCCAAAGGACATATACCTCGCTCCCCCGGTGGTTATCACCACTCCCATTAAATTGATAATGTCCAAATATCTCATTCCAAATATCTCATAAACTGTTAGAATCCCCACCCCTTAACCATATATTTTCTTATTCCCCATGGTAAGACGCACCAAATGCCACATACCTTGCTTTCTCAGGGTTTATCACCACTCCAATCAATTCAATAATTGTCAATTATCTCATAAAATTAAAAATCCCTACCTCTAAACCATATATTTTCTTATACCCCATGGTAAGACGCACCAAATGACACATACCTCGCTTCGTCGGGGGTTATTGCCACTCCCATTAAATTAATAATGTTCAATTATCCCATAAACCGTTAAAATCCCTACCCCAAAACCATATATATTCTTATTCACCTTGGTAAGACACACCAAATGACATACTCCTCGTTTCCCTGTGGTTATCACCACCCCCATCAAATCAATAATGTTCAATTATCTCATAAACCGTTAAAATCCCCACACTTTTTTATTCCCCGTAGTAAAAAGCATCGAATGAAACATATCTTAATTCTTCATCGGATTTGATGAATTTTAAAATAAAATGAATCCTCATGAGAAACCCAACAGAATTAAATACAGAATTTGTTTGTATCTTTCACCGGTTCCAAAATAAAAGGGTTAAAAGGGCCATTATAAGTTCATTAATGTGTACCCCATAACCTTACATTTTTATTTGTATATTGAAATTTGCCTAGCAATTACGCAAATGAATGAAAATGAAAGAGAAACATCCTGTTGTTATTGACTACAGTGGGTAAAAGGTCGACAAGGTCACTTACTAAGAGAAGAAATTTTGTTTCAGGGTGATATCTATCAAAAGATGACACCGATTTCGTTCTGCGATTATAGCGTAATTTTTGTGTCGCCTGCGGAACGCATGGTTGACACATAGGGATCACTATCTGTCGTCTTGCGTCTTGCGTCTTGCGTCTTGCGTCGTCTTGCGTCTTGCGTTGTCACACTTTTCTTCTATCCTCAACTGCTCGTAAACGCTCAAAGGAATTTGATAAAACTTTCTCTGTGCATTAACCTTAATGCACAGGTGTGCATATATATTTTATTTTTGAAAATTTTAAATTTTTTTGGTAAAAATTGACATTTTTTAAAAAAAGGGGGGTTCAAAACTTCTATCCTCAACTACTCCATAACCGCTCAAAGGAATTTGATGAAACTTTCTCTGTGCATTAACCTTAATGTATAGGTGTGCATATATATTTCATTTTTAGAAAACCTTAATTTTTTTTGGTAAAAATTGACATTTTTGCAAAAAAAAGGGGGGGCAAAACTTCTATCCTCAACTACTCTATAACCGCTCAAAGGAATTTGATGAAACTTTCTCTGTGCATTAACCTTAATGCAAAGGTGTGCATGTATATTTCATTTTTAGAAAATTTTCAATTTTTTTTTGTAAAAATTGACATTTTTGCAAAAAAAAGGGGAGGGGGAAACTTCTATCCTCAACTACTCTATAACCGCTCAAAGGAATTTGATTAAACTTTCTCTGTGCATTAACCTTAATGCACAGGAGTGCATATATATTTCATTTTTAGAAAATTTTAATTTTTTTCCTAAAAATTAACATTTTTGAAAAAAGGGGGGATAAAAACTTCTGTCCTCAACCACTCCATCACCGCTAAAAGGAATTTGATGAAACTTTCTCTGTGCATTAACCTTAATGTACAGGTGTGCATATATATTTTATTTTTAAAAATTTAAAATTTTTTTTGTAAAAATTGACATTTTTGAAAAAAATGGGGGGGGGGTTCGAAACTTCTATCCTCAACTACTCCATAACGCCTCACAGCAATTTGATGAACCTTTCTCTGTGCATTAACTTTAATGCAAAGGTGTGCATATATTTCATTTTTAGAAAATTTTAATATTTTTTGTAACAATTGACGTCCGCAGGCGACACATGTCTTCCTTGGGAGACTCACACATTTTTTAAACTGTAAACCTGTCAATCTCAAATTTAAATGTAAATACATGTATACACATCCTGTAACGTAAAAGTTAACAACTCAAACGATAAACGAACAATGTACGGACGTTGTGCGGACGATTCACGGACGCTTAATTAACGATGTACGGACGATGTAGGGACGCTGAACGAACGCTGACGATGGCCTTAAACCATAAACGATACCATGAACGCTCTTTTAGCGTATAACGTATGCTTTAGCGTTTCGTTTAGCGGGCATGGTATGGTTTATCGTACATCGTTTCGTTTAGCCTATATGGTATCTTTTTGCGTTTTCCATATAAGGTCATTTTTAGCGTTTGCCATATATGGTAATTTTAGAGTTTGCCATATATGGAAGTTGTCTGCGGGACAAGAATGTATTTTAAAAAAAAACTTTAAATTAATTTATATTTTACTGTTTTGTTTTATTGTTTATTGTTTTTGTTTTTGTTTTTGTTTAAAATAGATTATTAGCAATTGTTGTATTATCATGCTAAATACAAATTAAAGAGATGTTGAAATAGTATTAAATTATATGCATATCACATTACACATGTTCTCCGTGCATGTATAAATATTCTGAATTGCGGTTTATATCAGCTACCGTTCATTGTTAGCGGTTATTGTCATTTACTAGGTCCAAAAATTAAATACATTTTTTCTTACAAATATTTAATTTTCTGTATACATATACAAAGTTTTGTGAATGTAGCACAATAAACATTGTCCTGTAGAACAAGTAGGTGTGAAATTATAATTCGGTGTATTGAAATAATTTTCTATATATCGGTTGTAGCGGTTCATATTGCATTACATGGAAATGCCTTTGGGAATATTACAATTAATTTAATTAAGAATTGTTATGACACTGTCCACCTGGATAAAAGTATCAGCAGACGTCCTACTATTATTATATCTGTAAAAGGTGTGAAATTATTTCCAGTCAAGAAGATTTACGAGCTTGCACTTGCACACAATTTTCAACTATCCAAATTTAATTGAGTTAAAATATTCCATTTATGAATGCATGATAATCAAATGATAAGATTTTTAAAACAATGAATAAATAAATATTCGTATATTAAAAAGTGTTTCTTACCACATTAAAAAAAATATATATTTTCAGATTTTCTGCTGTAGTCTGGACTGTTAATTTTATTTTAAAAATATATAAATAAATGAAAAGTGTTGACATTTGTCAAAATAGTCTTTTACTGCTTTTTTATTATTGAAAAAAGTTCAAAGTGATTATAATATCCCATTTATAATCTTATATTACTCTACAAAAGACTTTGTAAAATTTTATATTTTCTTGTTATTGAACGTCTATTTCTATTTGATATTTATTATACCAGGAACTGTATATGAAGTATTATATGATCCCCGGTGCTACATAAATACGCCTGCCGGTTAAAATACGTCTGCCGGTTAAAAATACGCCTACAGAAGAAATGTATACGCCTGCCGATTTAAATAGTTGAATTTAGGAATGAAACCAATAAATTTAATCCGGAACATATTTCATAATAATACATGTATAAAAGAAATTTGTTCCACAAATTTTTATTCTACTATGACAAGACAAAAAAAGGGCAAGATAAGTCAACATGAATTCATTCATGGTTAAGACTAAGGGTGATTCATATTTTTAGTTTCTGTGTATTGATTTAGAGTTACCATTAACTTGTGGCCAATTGTGTATTGATTTAGAGTAACCATTAACTTGTGGCCAATTGTGTATTGATTTAGAGTTACCATTAACCGTGTCCAATAGCTGTTTCATTGATAATCACACCACTTCATTCATTATTTATATGCATAATTAATATATCAGTTTTTGTATAGTATAGTATATTTCAACAATAAGTCCTTTCAATTTTATATTGTATTAATAAATTGAATAATATTTCATGTGTATTAACTACAAATATAATTTAATGTTTACAATAAATTCATTTGGATACATTTTAAATTTGTATTTAAGCAATGTAAACAATAATCAAGCTCATCCAAGATGACGGAAAAATTCGGGCATGTCGGGAGCAACTATCTCGCAGATAAAATGCCTCCTACATTAAAAAGTGTCAAAACTTCCATTACTTATCGGTAGACTTCGTCAAATTACCGAGTCTCAGCTTTTGGAAATTCGGGGTGCTCTTCACGGGAGGGGGAGTTCGAATTGGCAGACAGGGCTAAGCACATTAGGGTCGCCCACGATCTTTGGATTGCCATGACGGACGCTCAACGTGGCAGAGTGTTTTCAAAATTAGCCCGCTTTAGGCCTCGGACGGACCTTCAGGACTCGTCTGACGGACATTTGACAATCCCGGCTACGGCGAAATTGGCCAAAAAACCGAGACAGGTAAAACGGATACGACCGGCCAAGACAACTACGATTCCCAAGCGGCAAAGGATAGTTTAGATTATGTATTTGTGTGCTTGTTCTGTTTATATTTGTGTTCAATACATGTATTTTACAAATAGTAAAATATTTTGTTCTGTATCTGATTTATGTGATTTCTGTTAGTGCCTAGGAATGTTATAGGGCCTATATTAGTGCTACCTTATTTGCTTGTGATTCTTGTCTTGTATTAAAAGTATAATAGAAAAGAACTTTGTTTATGTGTAACATATGTCTTTCTGTGTCATGATTGTGTTATCTTTTGTATCTTGAACATTTCTATTTGTGTGTGTGTCACTTTATGTATCTCTTTGGTATTGCTTTAGAATATGTATGTATGTATGTACGTGTGAAATATATAAATAAATTTATTTTCATCCCAATATTTCGATCTTTTTTTATGCATTGCATTCCTCAAATATACTTTGGTAATTAGTTTAACTCATATACAAATACGCATGCCCAATCACGATTGCCGAAGGCCTGTCAGATCGTTATTTACATCCACCACTACAACTCCACAGCAACTAATAACTTCTTGAAAATATAATTTATTTAATCAAAATACATTTTACTATGCTAATATTACATTATTTTCAGTAAAAACACACTATTATTGCTGCAGACGTATACTTTTCTTCTGCAGGCGTATTTTACACCGGCAGGCGTATTTTAACCCAGTAGGCGTATTTAAGTATGACCCTATGATCCCTGATTATACGTACTGTAGAGTTTAAGATTCACTCAAAAGTGCTTCCTTACACGTGTCATCTTGGTTGCTTATTGTACATTTTATTGATTATATACAACATCATTATCACATTTGTCGATCTTTAAACACTAGGTGGTCCCCTGAACTTCCTTTACAGGTATATAGGTATAAATTGTAATTAAACACGGGTCATTTTATTACATCCCTTAGGATATTATGGACAATAACTGCTACAATAGCCGTAGTCAGCTACCTTTCGAACGATAGCGACTGGGTACAATGTAACTCACAAATGACATGCAATTATGACATTTGGATCCTCTAAAATCATCAATTAAAGTACAAATATATTGCCCATTTTATTTATTTACATAGCAATGTTTTAGCATGGAAAGCCAAGAATGACCGATGTTCAAATAATCGAAGGGAGACAAAAACATTTTACTAGTAATATCTATGCTCCAAGTTATTTTATATCAATTCCTTTTTGGGTTATTCTGTATGAAAATAAATATTCTATTGAGCTAGCAATAGAATATGTTGAGACCCCCCTGCTTATAGCTTTTTATCCAATTTATTAGAAAGGGTTGATTTAAAAGATATTTTATTTTTTAAAAAAAGTGGGACGTCTAAACACCGCATAGCCCGCGTTGGTGCAATTGAGCTTTTGAAAAGCAATTAGCTGTAATTGAAATGACTTTTGTCTGTAATTGTACACTTTTTAAATGTATATATTAATAAAAATAACCAATAAATCCAAAGTAGTTTATAAATTTGCAGAAATAAAGTTTTACGATTTTTCGTAGCGTGTGTCGATTTCTGTCAGATTACCACCTGGAGTAATTAATTGTCTGACCGGTAAGGAATTTGTCACCTTTTATAATCACCTATTAAATGCCGATAAGAAAAAAGATACAAGGAAGAAAACAATTATATTTTACTTTATTTAGAGTACATATATCAAGGTTTTAACAACATATAACAATAAGTGAAGCTCTGACAACTATTTTGACGTAGTGACTATTTTAGGACAATTTGAAAATTGGAAAAAAATGGAATTTATCATGAATAATCATATTTCAGATACATGTCGTTATAAATTTGATTTAATAAAAATTGTTTTTGTTATTCTAGAAAAAACAAATGTGTAACAAATATTTTACTTTGCTATTTATATGTATATGTATATCATACGGGTCAGGAATTTTGTGACTTTCTGATGTTGGAGAAAAAAGAAACCGTCGTACATTGTCCTTTGATGAATCGTTTTGTCCTTCTATGGGTTTTGGATTCCTTTTTGGTATTTTTATATGCTCTCGAATATATACATATTTTTTATCATTTTTTAGAATCGTGGTTGATATGCATAATTTCTGCTAATGAGAAAAATGAGTTAAGTTTTGTACCTGCATGGAAAGAGTGGCGGTGTGACTAAAATGATGGGGGATCAATATTTTTTTCTCTACCAGGTACATTTCATTGAACAAATTGTTTTCAATTCCGTATATGTACAATGATTATATACATGTATATGTGACTGATAAAATCAAGTTCACAGATCACACACCAAGTTATCCCTCAGGACCTAAAAGCTTAACAGTTACAACATCAAATGGTTCAGCTCCCTATTTCGGCTTAGTGCATTTTGAAGGGCTAAGTGAACTAAGCCCGGCCTATGCGGTTTTTAGACGTACCGATGAAAAGAGTCTTTGTTTAAATTTTGTTAATAAACATTGATAATATTAATATCTAGAAAGAAATAAAGTCAATTAAATTCTGTTCATTTTACTTCGTGTAAGTTGTGCTTAAACTGATAATTACATTTAACCTTACACAATGGCAAATTATTTACATGTATCTGTATATTGAGTAGATTGGCAGTAATTAAGTTTTTTTTAACAATGCCTATATACCTACAGTGAGGGAAGTTTTGCTCATACAAGTACATGTATAATGAAAATTAAAACTAAAATATACGTGCAAAGAAGTGAAGAATGACATATAGCTTTACACTTTTAATAATCCACTTTCCCAAACACTGTTGAAGAATACGCAACCATATAAATAAAAACATTCGTACCTGTAAGCAATAAATACTCTGTGATGCCGGTTTCTATGCACATGATGTGCTTATTTTGATACCTTACTCGGACACAATCGTAACTTTCTTTCATAAATAATACAAAAAGCGTTTAAATCATTTTTTTTAACTAGAATCGAAAAATTCTAGCGATAAAATATAAAAAAAATGGTTACAATTGTAAATATTATTGAAATTTAAAACCTTAATTAATGTATAATGAATTTATTTTGCAAAACATTCAGGTGAAATCATTATTTGTAGACCTATAATATTCATTTTTTATTGATTTTAATTAATTAATTAATTAATTTATTTATTTATTATTTATTATTATTATTATTATTATTATTATTATTATTTAATTATTTTTATTTTAAATTCTGTGACCTGTACATTTCTGTATTATCTATGAAATTGGAGGGGCTAAAATTTGTTTTCACAAAGAAGAGGCGTGGTCTCCATATTAAACGACCAATCACCATAGGATACGCTGAACGAACGATGTATGCTGAAGCAAACTTTCAACGAAACGATGAACGATACCATTTACCAAACGATGTACCATACGCTAAATAAAACGCTAAACGGTACTATTTACCATATGATACACGATATCATAAACCATACACTAAACGAAACGCTAAACGCTGTTCTACACCAGACGCTGAGATTTACCATTAAATCGAAACGATGCACGGACGATGTACGGACGCTGAACGAACAATGTACGGACGGTGAACCGACGTTGTACGGACGATGTACGGACGCTAAACAAATGATGTACGGAGGCTTTACTTCGATCTACGGACGCTAGAAGTGTTAACTTTTGCGTTACAGGATGTGTATTTTTGTTATCTTTAAATGCGTTTTTGCAGGGTATTGCCCTGGTCGGGGATGATGATTGTCCAGTTGTTTTTTTTTCTTTTTTGTAGGTGTTCTTGTGTTTAAAATAAATTAAGAGTTTTCTTTCTTTATAGATTTAATTTTATTTGGTGAATATGGAACTCAGATATTTTTTTATTATTAATGTGGTGTTTTATCTTTTAATTATTTTATTTTCTTTCTTTAAATCATATTGTAGATTTAATATAATATTGATACAAGGAAGACATCAATGTATCAGACATAATATGTAATAATAGATATTATTTCATTTGCTTAGTCATAAATTAAAAAAATTCTTTTTGTGTTTAATTTTATAAATATGATACTTGATTTTGGGAGATCTTATCACGGCATGTAAGAATTTTTTTTTATTATTTTATTTAATGAAACCGAATGCATTTTATTACACCATACAATAAAATCAGTTCTCGTAAACGGTTCAGAAATATTGGGATATATCTCTGTCAATGCAGTATATCGACAAGCAAAAGTTGATCAAGTCTGACATTGTATGACTGTAAAACTCGGGTCACAAAAAAATACCCATATCACGATTTTCAAGTAACCTCTCCATTAAGTATGCATCATAGGAACAATTTCCCCATTTCAATCTCTGAAAAACAAATAATTTATTGAATACAATGTCAGGCATTCGAGATATCAGTTACTTCGTTTGGGAGACTTCTTAACAGTTCACTGTTACAGTTATTACTCGTTTGGAATTAATATCGATTAATGTCGGTCTTCGGTCTTCGTTGTTCGTAGTCGTCGTCCGTCGTCGTCGTCGTAAACATTCCTTTAAAGATCTTCACCTCTGAAACTTGTAGTTGCTATGGTTTACATGGTAGAGTGATAACAGTGTTTGTCAGTTCCGAATCACGATTACCTCTCTTAAATGTATGCTAATTGATTGATTTATTGGGGTTTCACGCCATTTATATACGCAGCTCGTGACCGTGGCGGCCATTTTTATTGCCGGAAAAAGGTGGAGAAACCGGAGAGAACCACCGACCTGTAACAACAAGAAACCATTGTCAATAAAAATGACAAAAGATCTGGAAATCGACATTTGGCTGAAAATAGAAAGAATAATGATAATTATCAGATCTAGACAAATTATAAGTTTGTCCCGTTTGTGAATATGACAGACCTTACTAAAGCAGAGAAATAACTTCACATGTACCATCATATTTGTTTCACATAGGTAATGCTGGGTAAATTACATGGATATCATATGATTGCACGTTATTTATCCCCACCTTAGTAATTTATTGAATTTTATCATATATTTAGTAGTAAATACAGTAGTTTTGAATATTTGATAAATAGCCTGCTGTTTAATCCGTATCGCTCAATTTTGATGCGCACCCTTTATCACACCCCTTTATCGCATGTCTACCCTTTATCACACCCCTTTATCACACCCCTTTATCACATGGCTTACCCTTCATCACATAGCTTTTTTTCATTTTTCTTTCAATTTTACTTTTTTGTATTTTTTTTTGTTATTTGTTTTTTTTTTGGGGGGGGCGAAATTTTTTTGGGGGGGTGAATTAAATTTTTTCCCCATTATTTGACTTTTTTTCAACCCCCTATTTTTTTTATTTTTTATTTCACAAAATATTTTCCCCAATCAATTTCATTTGTGGCAGTAGACTTTAATTTGGAAAATTTGAAGTCCTCTGTTTAAATATATGATAAAGTGTATAATACATGTTAAAATCTGTATCACATGCTGTATCAACCTCGACCAATATCAGCCCTCGGGCCAAGGCCCTCTGGCTGATATTGGTTTCTCGGGTTGATACAGCATGTGATACAGATTTTACCATGTATTATTCTCTATATAATTGATATAATAATCATGATAATACCAAAACCAACATTTTTTCCGATAAACTACATTTTCCGACCCCCTAGGAGATGGAAATATACAATTCTAAAATGGTCTGCTGCTTTTCCTTTGCAAATAAAGATGTTTTAAAATTTTCGATGTATTATGGGTTGCACGCACCTGACGTCATAGTCAGATTTACACCGCGATTCTTTTGAATCTAACCAGACGAACTGTCAAAACAGGGAACTACTACAATTGTTTGAACTTTTTTGTTCTAAAGTGCAAAAAAATCTTCTTCCGTTTTCGATTTCTCTCTCCCCCTTCCCCACCCCGCAGTTCCAAAACCAAAATGGCCGTGACATGAAATCCCTTGCAGTACCACTTCGTTTATCTAATTTCTTATTTTTTTTCATGTTAGAATCGAAATAATTCATAACGCTCGGAATAAAATTTTGCTCAAATAGTGTTCCTATACCCAACGATCATATGACTGCAATGAATTATTTCTTAATCAAACAATAGAAATATTTGCTAACTGTTTTGGTAGATGAATACTTATGGGTACTGTATTGTCAGATTACAGCTTCCTAAGTCATTGCTTCGTAATTGATTTTTTTCCCACAACACCTTCCTCCTTTTTCTTCTTGATCTTATTCATTATCCTAATCAAGCGATATATCGTCCCATGTTAAATTTGTGTTTGCGTTTATCGGACCCGGACTGTTATTTATTTCTGAATTGACGTTTCTGAATATTCTGGTGTTTTCGTAATCCCACAAAGTAAGCGCAGGCGATTGTTGTTGATCGTTTTTGTCTATTTCAGCGCTTTTTTGGTTTGTGATCGTTAAAAGTTGTATATCTTTGTTTACGTTATCCGTGACTGCAGAATCATATGTATGCAAATCTGCATGAGTTCTTGGCTGAAGGGAATGATATGGATTTAGGTATTCAGTTGGACTATCAATGGTAATACTTCGAGAATCGTGGGAGTCACTACTGCTTGTTGACTGAAAATCACGAACTATTTCAACATTGATGCTTCTATTTACATCGAAAATTTCATTTTCGTCAATTTCGTAATAGGTATGGGCACTTTCATTTGTTTCAGAGGTATTGTCTGTACCTAAGGCAGTTGTTTCATTCGCATCTCTAACAGTATGTGGCCTTCTCATATTTTCTGATCGACGGTTGTTTTTATATCTTTTAACCACGAAAACGCATACAAATAAGAGTAATACTGCAACAATTCCTATAGTTGATGATAACACATCCATTTGGAAGCCTTAAAAAGAAGTTTCTTTTGAAAGGAATATATACATGTATAAATTTACTGTGAAAAATGCAAATTCTTTACTTTTAAAATAAATTATCCCTTCATATCATGTTCCACAAAATGATATCATATACTAGATAATTACTATTTATATTTTGGCAAAGCTATGCGAATTCGGGTTTTAAGGGATATAACCCCTCAAGAAATGCTAAATTTCAGTATCAAAAAGAAACATGGAAATTGTATTTCTATTCACCTGTAAATATTCCTTTGTATTTGATATTTCAGATAAGATTCTGATATATCTATTCTAAATAAGTGTTCGATGTCCCATATTTTTTTGTACATAATTTTTATACAAATATATTTAAGAGAATTAATTCATTTGATATGCATTTAATATTTAACTAGCGCTATCAGTGAACAATTTCTGTACGCTTATTTATTTACTAGTATTTACAGTCAAACCTAAAAATGTATAGGCCACCTAATAAAAATATGATGGTTTTATGTAAACGCTTCCTCCATATACAATGTATATTATAGTGACCATCAATCGATAATATCAGTAGGTTTTCTCAGGTCGTGTCTGACTAAATTTTAAATTGTTTTATGATGAGTTTTGCAAAATCTCTCCCGAAAAAGTCAGCAATTTTGTTACCTTGTTACATGTATTTATTATTCACCCAAATGTTGCCTTAAATAAGTAACAAACATATGTATATGTTTACCATACATGCAAAGAATAACCTGTACCAACGCAATTTTACACATGAGACATACATGTTAAGCATATTACCTTTGTTGAAAGACGATGCAAGATTACATCGACCTGAGAGACACATATCGACCGATGACAAAATCTCTGGGTTGATATAACCTGTATCGACTTTCAACAAAGGTTATATTTATTATATTATATATTATTATATTAAATAAATGAACACATGTTGAATGATCGGTTAAAATTGATTATTCAGAATTCAAGTAATGTTTAACTTTATGGTCTTCTTTTAGAAAGGAACGGGAATTTTTTCAACTATTTTTAGAAAACCGTACCATATGCAAATGTTTAAGAATGGAACAGGCATTTTTCCAACGAATTAAGTCAGGAGAAATTACTCAATTAATAATATAATGTTATATTCCGTATGAAATAATAAAATATTTACCAATATTTGAAAAAAAACTAACTAAAAAATACTTTGATAAAAGATTACCTTCTTTGTATGTTGTATGATAAGTTGTCTGGATTGTTTTGTTTAAATAAGTTTTTGTTGACTTTTCTGGTACACTGGAGAAATTTTCATCACTACCTGCAAACCATTAAGAATGAACAAATAAATAATATTCATATTGATATTAAATATGTATTTTAGTTTAAAGTCTTAGCAAAATTATAACAAATATATATACAATATTTATTATTTTTTACCGAGCATTTCTCGCCTAGCGTCGAGTACAAATAAACTTTATATTTTCTGACAATGTACGTATATTGTCGTATATTGTTTTTATCCTGTAACACTAAATTCTTATCTTTTTGAACGAAAAGGCATGAAAATGGAACAATTATAGCTGATTTTATGTGCCGGTTTTTGGCGCGTAATCTAGGGAAACACGACGTCATAAGCACTGTGTACCAGAACGCAATGCAAAATATCGTTGAATGTGAGGAGAAGGGTACCAGGAGACAATATTGGGCTACTGATCAAATATCGAAAAACAATACTGGGCAGGCTATATTGGTCAGCTAAAAGCGTAGTTGCAGGATAAATAATAGATACAGTTTTGTATGTATGTATTAATTTTTTCTCAGTACCGATTATAATCTATAGAACTACATGTATTATGAAAGTTCATAGGCCAAAATCCATATTCAAGCCAAAAGCATGAGACTATAACAGAGCAAACAAATATCAGAACGAAAAAAAGAGGTTTCAATTCAAAGAAGAAGTGACATCTAATCTAGTTTTTCACAAAGAAACTTTATATTGTCAAAATTAGAAGTTTATGTGATAGTAAACAACAAAATGGATAACAGGAAAGGTCAACAATGATATACCAATCAATCAAAGCAACTCAACTGACAGAAGTAAGTTTACTATGTGGAGAAAGCCCTCGTACTTATGAATTGCATTTCGTTCCACTACTTTTACTGGTGAATATCATTTCCATTAAATATGTTAAATCTTAGCTTACATGTACGACAGTTGGAGACTTGAATAAATGACATTAATGAACCTTAAGAACACACTCCTATATTAATATATAATATTCGAAAGTAAAATTATACAAAGTAGTTTATATTTAGTCCGGTCGTAAAACATCTGACCTTGCGATTTCGCGAACTAGAGGCTCCCATGAGTCTGTATCCATTACATGGAAATAATTTGCAGAATAAACTGATTGACTATGTCCATCTTGAACGGCAGTCTGGAACATTGCTGTCAAGTTTCAAGTGGCTAACTTTTTTCATTAAATTGTTCACTGGTTTCAAGCAAGAAAATCTTTCAGTGAATTTTTCCTGAAGGTCCTATGCTAAAATATAATTGGCTCTAATTGCCATCTTGGATGGCGGGCTGGGTAATCAGATATAATTCTGAAAGAGGACAAACCAAGGACCATAAACCAAGTTTTGTTCTAACTGGCCCAGTGGTTTCAGACAAGATCTTTCAGTAAATTCCTTAGTGGGTCCTATTTTAAACTATGTTCGGCTCTGGTGGCCATCTTGGATTGCAGGCGGGGTCATATATAATTCTGAAAGAGGACCACCTAAGGACAATCGCTGCAAGGTTTTCTGAAAGAAAACCACCTTAGGACCATTGTTGCCAAGTATTGTTCTAATTGGCCGGGTGGTTTCATACAAGAATTAAAGAACTTGGAAGTAAAGTTCGGCTTTGGCGGCCATCCTGGATAGCCGGCGGGGTCATCACATAGAATTCTGAAAGAGGACCACATAAGTACCATTATCCAAGTTTTGTTCCAATGACCCAGTGGTTTCAGAGAAAAAATAACTTTAAGTAAATTTCCCATAGGGTCCTATTTTAAACGATGTTCGGCTCTTGTGGCCATCTTTGATGGCGGGCGGGTTCATCGGATACAATACTGAAAGAGGACCTAGGGACTTTTTAAAATTTTTCATTATGTTACTTTTTCCTGTGCATGTTGCACATCTGTGTTTCTACAAGAATGTTTAATTCATTTTTATAGTATTTTTGGTGGGTAAACAAAACTGGTGTTGTTCTACATTTTCAAGAGGACCATTGATGCCAAAAGTGCTTACACTTGATCCATTTTGGGAATATTGTTTGATTAGAACTATCTCACAAATTCAACCCATTTATTAATTCAAGTAAAAATCTCCACTACACATAGAAAGTAACAGGCCTTAATTTCTGTACTACATGTATACTGCATTTTTTAAACATAAAAGTTTAATGATCAATAAGCATGTTTATGATATGTGGTTAACCTGTCCATTGCATTTGTAAATTTTTTTATGAATTGAGAGACCGAGAATAAACACCCCTGGGATTCAGATCTTGGCACAGCCAATAACAAAATAGGAAAATAAAACCCAACAGGAACATGATATAAATCTACTGATGTTCAACTTTAGATAAGTTGAAAAATGAATAAAACTAGATATGAGTAGCATTATCCTACTGCCTTGAAGTCAGGCAAAATTAGTCCAAATTTCGCCTCCATGCCATCAAACGTTGCATTTGCCAGTATAGTTTAAAATCGTTGAACAACTGTACTGTTAACTGTTAATACTAATATGAATATTAAATCTTGCCGTTGAGAGATCCTTATTTCTGTCAATGATATATACCATTATACGGAACTTATCTTCAACCAAACAATTGTCGAAAATGAGAGGCAACTCTCATTGTCCCTAATATGAATCACAAATCTCCAGTTAGGAGGTATTATTATTACTATATAATTTAACAATGCTTGTCAGAGATCGTATAATTTTTCAAGTTTTTGATGCATGTTTTGTTGTTGTTGTTGTTGCTGCTGCTCATCTTAAGGTCACAGTGAAAACTTCAAAATGTAAACAAATCACAACTGGATGTAAATTCACCTTTATCGCAAGGCACAAACTCCATACCAAATATTCAGGATCCTGTTCGTTTCCCCAATTTTCAAAAAGTCCGAGGTTCTTTTGAAGAGTTTCAAACTCTGTGCATGGTTTAAGAAGCGTCTTCCAACATCGAAAGTTGAACAAAAAGTATATTGAGAAAATATCTCACGATAAAGGAGTCACCAAAATTGCTCTGCGAAAGGGTCATTTCCTATATTCATAGTTCATATTTTAGGAAAGAACCAAGCAATTATACAATTAAAATCATCAAATTTGAAATGGCAATTGCTCAGAACAGCTGATTTTAAGACATTTAAATAAATTCCATTTTTGATATATTTCTTGAATGGCTCTCAGGTCTTTTTAAAATTCACGTAAGACACACTGATGAACCATACAAGGATTGACTAATTGCATTGATCAGTTAAAACATAAGAATATCATAAGAATAATTCCAGGACTCTGTCAGACATTTACTGTTTGACCAATTTCTTGGCAAAATTTCTCAAAAAATATCAAAAATGTGAAATGAGGTGCTTGGAACAATTTAATTTTTTGAAATTTTAGTAAAAGAAGAATATCGTATCTATCACAGGTGTAAACATGTATTTAGAAAGACTGTTTATTATATGGATGACGTTGCATTTATGATGAATAGTTAATAAATTGTGTCAACGAAAATATAAATTTACCAAAATTTGAATTGTCAATCTGTTCTTAAATTTTGTATAAAGTGAAAGTATTTAACTGATATGTATTTAAAAATGTGGAGAATATTTCTTTTTTCACCAATGTTTACGGAAAAAACCCCATATAATAAAGAAAAAAACATTAGTTTTTGTAAAATCTGTCGTTTCGAATACGTGACAACCCTTTCATAATTAAAGCAGAGTAAACAGCATCAAAATAAAATTTATTTTAGCCATGTGTTCTGATTGTACATTACACATCTCAAATAGGTTACGTTTCTTGATTCAACCACGGCACCATTAATATCAACTTTGGACTGATAGATTTAACATGGCCAAGTTATTCAAATCGATCAAAATTTAATTTATTAAATCATAGAATGCAATGTCCTAAGACACAATGACAAGCCCTTTTACGATATGTGAAAGACATCAGGTTGGGATGAGTTGCATTGAAAGGAATGGTAAATGTTACTCCGATAACTAAAATATATAACGGTGTACTTTTCCTTCCGAAAAAGAAGAAAAAAAGTACAAATATATATAAGATGTAACTAATTAACAATTTCTTACTGGGATTCCCATATACTAGGGCAACTGATTTCTTGATGAAACACTCTGGAGACATTTACAACTCTACATTTCAAATAACAATTCAGCATTTCCCAAGAGTAAACATGGTTTAAACTTTCGGAACAAAACTTCCATTTATTTGTCAACGTCACAATTGTTTTTGGTGACGTCTTTAAGAAAAAACCGTCGAATTACACAAAAAATGGTAAAGCCACTCTTTCAAAGGTGGCGTATTACAGCTTTAGGAAAGACAGGAATGAATTACGACTTGGAAACACTAGTTGTTGCTATACTTTTTGCTTTCATTTTAACGAAAGATCTTAATGGAAAAATTATTGCATTTTTAGAAAAGACATATAATAGTATAATGATTACCTTCTTTGTATGTTGTATGATAAATTGTCTCACTTGTTTTATTTAAATAAGCTACTGTTGACGTTTCTGTTACACCAGGGCAATTTTTACCACTATCTGTAAAACATTTAGAATAAATAATGAATTGAGCAATCATAATACTTCTACATGTTCTAATTGGTATAAATATATAGTCTGTCTGAGAGAATAGTAAACACCCTGCCAGTGCGTTGTTCGGTCGTTTTTCTTGATCAAGATGACGATGTACTAATAATCACACTATTAGGTGGATTGAAGGACGTTACATCGGAAATGGATTTGACTTTTGGGCTTATAAGATGGTGGAGACTGGACGTTGCACTCAAAATTGGGGCATTAACTTTCCAAAATAATATCTGGACCAAACAATCTAATCGATTAACTCACAATTTCCTTCTTTTACACCAATCTGATATTTTTCGTATGTAAATAATATGTAACATGTAATATTTGCAGCTCTCCTTTATTAGGAGTAACTAAAGTTATTCATTCATTCATTCATTCATTCATCTGTTTATTTAAGTCCCGATACCGTTAATTGTGTAAAGAAATATGGTGAAAGTTCATTCTTAAGGAAAAATGAAAAGCCAAAGTAAAATAATGCATTTATAGTTATGGTAACAGAGTAGACAAATAACATAACAAGAGAAGGAAAAGAAGGAAAAAAGCAAAGCAAAATAAATATATTTAGAATTATATAACAACTATCAATGCGAACTCCCACAAAAAATGTTATGCAATAACATGTAACTATGGTAATTAAGTTTTTAACATAATAAATGTTTTTTTTACTTTTGAAGATAAATATTTCAAAATTGTCCTAACATTTATTATTGAATAAGATTTGCATATCCATGTCCTTACGTAGATCCCCAGATGCTTAATATGGGAACGGAAGGTATAGGTTTTTTTTTATATTTTTAATAGTTGGGAGCATGCATAGCGAGGAGGCTCCGGTGACTTGACAATTTGGAAACTGTTAACTTCGATAAGTTTTTTTTAGCTTTCTCTTTCAATTTATTGTAACAACAAAAGGTAAATTTATATCAAGCACATTTATTAAATTAACTTTTGGAAAGATCACGTTGTAATGACTTAAAAAAATGATTAAAGTACAGCCGAATTAAAAAAAAAAGTTATAGTTAACTTACATTGTGACTTATTTCAAATAAATACAATCTTTAAGAATACATGTATATTCTCATACAATATCTATTATTGGATTGCCAATCGTTTGAGTCCCTGGTATGATTTTAGAAAGAGGATCGCCTACGGACTATTTCTGACGTGTTTTGTTCTAGTTTGTGATTCATGATTAATCTGTAAATAGTATTATGTTTAAAATTACGTTCAACTATGATGAATTTATAGCTTGGATTAAAAACTTAGGATCAAAAGAAATATCAAAAGCAATTTTTCCATACTACTATAGCCTTCGAGTTACGAATAAGAAGGGGTGAACTTGGTTGATCTGAATGTTTTCTAAATAGACGCTCATTTGTTGCTCGTGTTGAGTTCAGTAAAATGTCATGTTAATTGATAGAGAAACTACAAAACTAAAACAAATGGTACAGGTCAGATTTCATCCGGGAAATTGATTTTCCATAACGATGAAGTTCGTGATGACGACCGTAGAGTGTTTGAAGTGACGACCACAGTGTTTGAAGTGACGACCACAGTCCTTGAAAAACCATATCCCTGTTTGAGTCCCTTTTATGCCAGCAGCAGCTAAATGGTTTGCAGGAAATCACTATAATGACCACAAGCCTTTGAGTAGCGAATTATTTTAAAAATGTTAACACAAGACTCCGGCCCTTCTATAATTCTGCTACTGATTAGTGAGAATTTAACAATTGGACCTTTGTTCTTACTCAAAAATGCCGTGTGCAAATAACAATTTTAAAGTCCTTGGTTGGACCCGGCCATGGTTAGACTTTTCGTACTCCAGTCGTACATTCTACTATGGTTCCATTATAGGCTTCTTGGTATAAATTAGATGTACATGTAGATAATATTCTTTTACTGGTAAAACATAATATATATATACATTGTACAGCTAAGATTTAAACTAAAGGTTTCAGCTAGTTTTTATCTTTATTTTTTCAGTAGCTTTTAATTCCTAGAAAGATAATAAAAGATATTTCCGAAAACCAGTATCCAAAAATAAAAAAAAACTTATTGAAAAGATGTTATACAATCATTCTGGGAAGAAAATGATTCACTAAATCCAAGGATAAATGTAAGCAAAGTTTAGGTGACAAGCTTAAATCTAACCTATGTAGGTCCAAAGTTTTGAAAATCGAAATTCTAAAACTTTACATATGGTGTATAACAATAGTGCAAAGAGATTATATGCATACATTGCTGAATTAAAGAGGAGGTTAGGATCAATCTTAAATCCACAATTTTCGAAATTCGACCTCTGACGGCCGCAAGATTTCAAAATCAAAATTTTAAAGTATGTAGTGTAAAAGAATAATGAAAAGAAATGTCATGAATACAGTATTGGCCTGGCTAAGGTTAAACACAAGGCTGGCAAAAGCTGGCGTCAATAGCTAGATAGTGTGCAATTGCTGACAATGATAGCTAGCTAGTGTTCAAATTGACGGCCCATTTCGAACGCTCGAGAGCTTGTTTGAAATACAAAAGCTTTCCATGCACTGAACACTGGCTAGCTCTCTTTGAACACTATCTAGCTATCATTGAATAGACAAAATTGGGAAACTTTGTAAAAAAACCTCCAACAGATCTTCATGTCAAGTCTCGTTCCCTTTGGCCAAGCGGTTTCAAAGAAGATTATAAACCGATGAAAGACCAGAACTGCCCATGACGGCCATGTTTGTTGCCTGATCAGGACGAAATGAGGAAACTTTGTATATAACCTCCCAATTAGATGCTTTCTGTCAATTTTCGTTCCATTGCGCCAAGCCACTTCAGAGGAGACGATTTTTTTTTATATCAGCCAATCAGAAACAAGAACTGCTAATGGTGACCATATAATTTATGTATTTTGATTGGGATGAAATAAAGATATTTTGTAAAGATCCTCCCATAGATGCTTTCTGTTAAGTTTAGTTCCATTTGGCCACGCAGTTCCAGGGGAAAATATTTTTTTAAATCAACCAATGAGAAACAAGAATTGTCTATGGCGGCCATGTTTTTTGCTCGATCGGGACGAAATTAGGAAAGAAGATGCTTCCTGTCAAGTTTCGTTCCATTTGGCCAAGCGATTTCAGAGGAGAAGATTTTTTTGATATCAATCAATCAGAAACAAGACCTGCCCATGGCAGCCATATGTGTAGTCTGATCGGGACGAAATGGGGAAAGTTTATAGATGACCTCCCATATATGCTTCCTGTCAAGTTTTGTTTTATTTGGCCAAGCAGTTTCGGAGGAGACGATTTTTGAAAACTCAGCCAATCAAAAACAACAATTGCCCATGGCGGCCATGTTTGTTGTCCGATCTGGACGAAATGAGCAATCTTTATAAAGGACTTTAAATAGATGTTTCCTGCCAAATTTATTTCCATTTGGCTTAGTGGTTTTAGAGGAGAAGATTAAAATGTGAAAAGTTAAAGAAGGACAGACGACGGACGCCAAATGATGACAAAAGCTCACATGGCCTTTGGCCAGGTGAGCTAAAAATAATTTGAAAAGATATGAGTGAAAACAATAATTCGAAAAGATGGAATATTCCACAATTATGCCACATTTAAGCTGTTATAAAATACACATGTAATGATTTAAAAGTCTGTACTAGTCCTCAAACGGCTTTGTATAGAATAGACCGGAACCGTGGAACTAGGATGGATGGATGAATTGTTGTTTAACGTCCAGTAGCAGCCAATGTATATCAGGACGACGTGGAACTAGGTCTGTACTTAAAGAGAGTGAAAATAGAATTTTGGAAGGGTACAGAAATAATAATAAATGGGTATTCTATATGAAACATTGAAAACTAGGTATATAAGTGACAAGTATTAAAATCATAGGCTTTTAAATTAAAATAAAATTTGAAAATACATCACCTGAAATTGGTAGATAGAAATAAATAATTCTAAGTCTATTAAGATCTGTTATCTGACAACTATAATTTGCTTCATCAGAAATTTTTACATCTAGAATCAGCAGATTGAATTCTCCATCTGAATGATCCCCTATAATAGCAATCTTTTCTTTAAAAGCTGGATCAATGTTTATCCCGTCGAAAATATTACGATTGTTCTTTGTCCATTGAACACGTTGAATGCTCGATTCTTTTGCAGCTTTATGAGGACATATCAATGTTTTGTTTTGTCCAACATGTGCACATTCTTGTTTTGATGTTTCCTCCCATATGAACTCTGCATAAAGCACTGTAAAATAACAATACGTACATGAAGTAATTTAATTTAAAAAGATAGTAGAATAAACCTAGGGAATCCTGTAGCACTTACCTGGCAAAAGTTCATTCCTGACACATTTTAAACAATATTTACATATAAATAATAAATATATGTAATTCAACAGAGTTCGGTACAGGTTACATTTAATTCAATAGAATAGAGAAGATTGTTAAATATTTTGCTTATGTAAATTTTCTACTTTTAATTACAAATGTACATGATTCAATTGGAGCCATATATTGCATGGTCCATGGTCCAGACCAGAAAGTGTTTCTGGATCCTGGACAAGGCATTACCATGGTTTTCTTTTGTTCTGGGTTGGTCCACAACTTTATGACTGTTTGAATCCATGATATTGAGTCCTATACTTTTCATCTCAGTTTTGAGCATGTTTTTACTTGAAACCTGGATTTATTTTTCAAATTTCTTTACCCACCCCCCCCCCCCCCCATCTCTCTCCCTCTCTCTTTCTCTCTCTCAACTGATAACTCTCTATGGAAGATCTGTATTTCATCAAATATTACAATATTGGATACACGTAAATTCCCTTGGGTACTAACAGTCCACCACCAACAGCATCTAAGTTATATATATATATATATACACGTCTAAATGTAATAACCAACGTTCGAACTTACTAGATGTTGGACCGATAATAAATTAACGATACAATGCAAAATAAAAATAATAAATAAACGTCTAAAAAGTTGCAAAACAACATCAAAATAAAACAAATAAAATTTTGAATTATAAAAATAATTCAAACTTAGCAAAATTTTCGGATCACTGAGATCCTTCCACAGGCGCTTGTCTCAGAAAAAAAAATTACTATATATGCCAAGAGAAAAGAAAAGGTCCCCAACTCGGGCAACACAATTTTACGCGCCTGCTTCGATTTCCAAAGAATTATCGCTTTAACCTTTCGGTCTCGCTCAAAACTTTTGGATCAATAAAAAAGATATTAATTTATCAACACAATGATGTATGACACGCCTACCTTACTTGCTAATCAACAGCGCTTTAGGCATATGAAATCGGTCAAAAGTTAATCTGCAAATTTTAAGACATGTCTTCGAATTTGCAGTTCATTGGAGTATTGATTAATAATTCACTTTATTTATTTCTTTTTATATATTCCCCTTGGATATGAGGTGGCTAGTTCTTTCATCCAGAAGCTTTCTCTTGTCTGCCTTTCTTGATCACTCCAAATCAAATTTTGTTCTATAATAGAAACTTTCATTTTACCAAAGTCCCCACGATTGTGTCCAGTCGACCGAAAGTGTTGGCTGACGGGTAGAAAGTCTTTTTTTTTGTTACATCACTTCTATGGCCGTTCATTCTTTTGTTGAAAGCTTGCTTACTTTCTCCAATGTACTGCAGATTACAATCCCACACTCCAACATGTAGATGACGTTGCTTGATTTGCAGTTCACAGTGCAAAATATTTTGTAATCTTTGGCTGTTGTGTGACTTTTAAAGCTCTGTGTACATATCATCTGGAAGCAAGACTTACACCTTTTGTCTGAACAAGCCTGACATTGGCCAGTTGATGAAGACATCTTGCTAGTGATATCAGCTCGTACAACAATGTCTTTCAGGCTTTTCGGTCATCGGAACGCCATAACTGGGTGTTCTGGGAAAAGTCTGGAAAATTCGGGGTGTTTTTCGAATTCTTTCCAGTGTGTCCTATATATATATATATGGTACTTACAACATGCACATAGTGAAATGTATACCAAATTCATGCTTTAGAATCCATCAACAAATATTTCCTCCTTTGATATTCTATTTCCTTTCACTTTTAAAATGATTATTGTCGTATTGTTCAATCGTTATTTATCAGAGCTTTTTTTCATAAACAGCATAGTATTAATTACAACGTTAATTTTCTTTCTTTGTACAGATTCAACTGTGATAAATATACATTTTATAGGCCAATGTCAGTTTCACCATAAATAGTAAAAAAAGTGACACATTCAAAAACCAAATTTAGACATATAAAAGATATTAAGAGTGGTTTTGGAATATCTCCATCAACTGATTATATCCAAATGGAAATATATATGTTTATCATATACTTGCGTAAAATATTACATTTTACAGTTCAATAACATTTAAAAATATTGAAAGGCTATGAAAGGATTATAAAGTTAACTATAAATTATAATCTTAATGTTCAAAGAAAAACAAAAAATTTTAATAGTTCTTGTCTGTATTTCTTCTGCTGAAGTATATGATAAAAAGATAACTACATGTCATTTTTCATATCAGACCCTTTAAAGGCGAATTATATTCGTGATGTCTGGGTCAAAGTTTCACAGTTTAAAGGAGCACATTTAGACCCTGCAACATGTATCACTTTTTACAACAGACATTTTCAGATGTTCGCTTTTGATGTATTTTGTAAGAGGAAAATTTAGGTACATTTGTACCCATAAAACCGGTTAAACTACACCGGATTGTCTGTTGTTTCGATGTTTGTGATTTCTGTTCTTGTATACAGATATGTTAGTTTTGTCTGAAGTTCTGTTGATTGGATTGTGTCAATTTGTTGGGATGTTATTGTTGATTTTACTTTTACAAATGTATTAGATTGTTGTTTATTGAAATCAAAAAGATCACATACATATACAGTTCTGTTTCAAACATGAACATAGACATGTATAGTATCCACCTACAATGTAACCCGGTGACATCAATGGACCAGGGCTTGCGTTCAATATCGTTGTTGCTACGTAGATTTTGCTCTGGTGTCCTATTATTACTTTCCTGACTAAAAGCAAAGGTACATGTACCAGGAAAAATCTACGTAGTAGCTACCGATATTGAACTCGATGTTTACCTATCGTGCCATCTTATAACACTCCCATTTCTTAAAAAAAATTTTGGTGCTCACAATGCAAGTGTCTAGCTATTTTGCTGTCTTTTTTCATTCTTTGCGGCTTATTATGTGTTTTTTTTTCTCTATGTTAAGGGCTTTCATGATTACTCATGGTCTTCTTATAACTAAATAAATTTTAAAAAACTGTATTTTGTATACGGAATTGACTTATTTAAAAAGAATAATAAAACACAAGACTGATGAATATTATCAGAAATTAACCAGTAACAAAATTGAAAGTTTAAACGCGGATAACAAACTTTTTCTCGTAAATCCTTAGAAAATAATGAATTCACCAAAGAACATTATTTTATCACATCTAAATAAATATCCAGTCATTAGAACGGAGGAAAAAAGACCCAACCAGTCTTGATTCTGTAAGTGTTTAAAAATTAGTATTATTAATGTTTATGTGTTTGTAATGATATGGCCTTGTATGTATGGTCTTTTGTTGCATTAACAAACGTTATAATAGATTAACGGACTTTTCCATATAACTGTTATTACCCATATTTATGATATAAGACTGTGGCATACAAAGATGTGCCTGGGTTAAAAGTCTAAAAGACATCCTTTTTGTTTGAAAATAGGAAAAAGTACTCCACTTTACACCGACCGGCCTTCAACGTGGGGTAAAGTATGTAAAAGACAAAAGAAGCACTAAATTGCCTCTAAAATAATAGGGGCCACCAAATAAAATGATAAATCTTAAATGAAATCATTATTCTAGTTAACAATAAATAAACAAACAAAAAAAAGACTCTGAAAATTTCGGGTCTTGACTTGGGAGAAACACATTACATAAAATTCTTAACTGGCGACTGGATACAAGCAGAAGTACCAACTTGGAGGTAAAAGAAATTTCCTTCCAGACTAGAGTATTAGCAAACTGAATATGGTATATTAAGGTTTATTTAATGCTACATGTAAATCTAGACCATTTAAAATGTTCAGGGGAAAAATGATCTAGTAGAAGACTGAAATTTTACTAGTTCTGTATCAATGACCGTAGTCCAAAGTCCATCTGACTTCTTCACTTCTACGTTCATTTTTCATTTTAAGCAAAGCCCTTTATTATTATAAATGTAGTTAATAAGGCATCCACAATTTGTCGGTTATTTTGAAACTCCTGGGATGATGCCTCTGCTGGTTGACCCTAGGTCCCCGAGGGTATTCGCAAACCCAGTCGTCAGACTTGTCTGACATGATTATTCATTGATTTGTTACAGAAATTACCAGTATTTAGCAAAATTAAAAAAATACTAGAAATACTAAGGGTTCATTCCTTGTATTGCACATGGTAGATCTCCTTAGCTGAAATTTGGCTTCCTATTTCGGTATTTTTGGTTGAGTACTTCTTGTTTAATATAAGTTTGGTTTTTGGTCTTCCAAATGTTTCGGTTTTAATGCTGCTGATGAGTGGTAACTCCTTGAAATGCGTCGTATACAGCATAGTATAAATATACTATATCTAATATTAGTATCTTTGGGTTGTTATTTTGAAACTCCTGGGATGATGCTTCTGCTGGTGGACCCTAGGTCCCGGAGGGTATTCGCAAACCCAGTCGTCAGACTTGTCTGACATGATTATTCATTGATTTGTTATAGAAATTACCAGTATTTAGCAAAATTCAAAAATAATAGAAATACTAAGGGTTCATTCCTGGTATTGCACATGATAGATCTCCTTAGCTGAAATTTGGCTTCCTATTTCGGTATTTTTGGTTGAGTACTTCTTTTTTAATATAAGTCTGGTTTTTGGTCTTCCAAATGTTTCGGTTTTAATGCTGCTGATGAGCGGTAACTCCTTGAAATGCGTCGTATTCAGCATAGTATAAATTTACTCTATCTAATATTGGTATCTTTGGATTATTATTTTATTTTTATCTCTTTTTAAAAGCCTTTCTTATAAAATTCTTTCTTTCTTTTTTATAAATTGTTCGAAACAATTTTATTAATATTTCAGTGAGAAGAAAGAAGCAAATATGTACAAAATCCTCAATCCAAGTATTTGTTGTATTTCTAATATAATGATAATATGAAACAAAACGGAAATAAATCCTCCAATGCAATAATGTGAATGTGCTTAAACCTGATCTCAAGTATGGAAATTAGTCCAAATTAATCCACATATTTATATATCACAATTATCATTGATTATAGGAATGTATATAGGGAATATTTTTAGCAAGTTAAATAATGCTAGCTAGTTATTGTTGAACTCTGGAAAGTTTTCTGTCAGTCTGAAATTCCCCATATAATGAAAGGGGACAACTTCAGGGTCATTTCATTGAAGTTAAGTCTCAATTACCGAAGTTTTTTCACCGAAGATGATGTTTAATTATTTTTCTATTTTTTTTTAATAACAGCAGCCATATTTGTAAGCAATTTGAATCTTATGACACAATTTTGGAAATTTTAATCTCCCTCATTTTTTTAAAAGGGGGTTTCATTCTTTTTTGCAGATTTTCTATATTCAGTAACAATGTCAATTTAGGTCACATTACAGGGCGCCCGAACAAAATTTTGAAAGGGGACCACATAAAGAGCAATCCATCAAATGTTTCGCAGGAGAAGATTTTAAATTATTTCATTTTTAGCCATGGCAGCCATTGGAGAGGTTGGGCCTTCGGAAATACATTTGAAAGGGGTCATCTTATGACCACTTTAAAGTTTGGTACCAATACCATTTTTGTTTCAGAGAACAAATTATTTGAACAGTTTAATGTTGATTTTTTTCAATTTTTCGGTGGCCATATTTTTCGGAGTGTCCCCTCCCCCTGAATATAATTTTGAAAAAGGTTCACTATCAGAATGTGGTCTAAATTGTCCTATAGTTTCAGATGATAAGATTTTATAAAAAAAATATTTTGCTGATTTTTCTATTTTTAGTATAAGCGCCCATACAGGTCAGAGATCTAAACCACTCTTCACTATTTTAAAACGGGACCACCTAAGGATCTTTCTATGGAATCGAAGTTTGGTCTCAATGCCTCGGTATTTTCAGAAGAAAGAGCTTTTTGATTTTTCTAATTTTAGATACCGCCGACATACTGGTTGGAAGTCCGGACCTAAGGGCCATTCCATCTAAGTTTGGTCTTGATTGCTCGTCACAGAAATTTTTTTAGGTATATTTCGGTGATCAATGATTGTATTTTTATTTTGCATAACGACGTTCCTATTTGTTGCAGGTCCTGACTCCCGGACAAACTTTTCAAAGGGGAGCACATGTGGCACCGTTAAAGTCCACAATTTAACTAAAGTCCACAATAAATTTCCGCTTAAGTCCACAATGCCGCTAAAGTCAAAAAAAAAAACACCGCCAAAGTCCACAGTAACAATTTCTGCTAACGTCCATAAAATTTTGCTCTAAACTCCACAAACAGATTTCTTTTACCAAATAAATCATTTCGCTGTTTTTTTATCCCCAAGGTAAAATGAAAAGTATGGACTTTAGTTCTATGTAGTTAATGCTAATTAATTTGCATTTTATGTTTGGTAGATAAAAGGATTGCGCGCATTATCTGCAGAAAATAAGGATTTTGATCCCCCATTAACTTGATGTTTCTATTTTGATTCTCTGTAAATTAAACAGGCCAATTTGAACAACATTACTGTAATGTTATATATGGGTGGTGCTCTTTTTGTATTGTTTAATAATTATTTGACGATGAACAGATTGCTACATCTACTAGAATGAAATAGCGCCCTCTACATGTATATGCTAGAGACACTGACAGATCTTGGAGCCTATATTTGACATTGAAAAGTCCTTTGCATACATTTATAAAACATAAGAGCATGTTCAGTTTCTGTTATGTCCCACAGCAGCCAAAATGATCCATATATCATGTATATCTCAAGGTAAGACTTCAAACGATGATGTTCTAGTTTGAAATCAAAATGAAAAACAAAAAATACCACACATCAATTTTCCGATCACTCATTGGTTTGCACATTTTTCTTTCAACGAGGAAAAGGTAGCTGTTTTAGAATGTGTTGAAGATGAATTGAAAAGACTACAAGCAGATGCTGTTCTGCATTGTGTTTTACCCATGATATACTCAAATTTGTCAGGAAATTTAAAACGAATCAAAGTGACTTCTTGTGTCTTAGTTCCATTGATTTGTTTGGTATCAAATTAAGAATTTAATAAATGACAGAAAAGTCAGTACAACATACCTAAACATTATTAAAATTAGAGGCTCAGGTGATCGTGTATTCGCTCACCTGACCTAAATTAGCTAATTTAAAATATAAGCAATCCATGGACCCCTGGAACATGTTTCTGTACAAACTTGGATAAGCATGTACTATTATTTATTAGGGTCAAATATAATTGCACTTTCATTGATAGTTCTCAAGAATTAGCTTTCTCCATTGACGCCCATGTTTAAATTTTAACACCTACTGCCAGATGGATAGATTTGCCACATTTTTAACTTATAAACCTGAAATACTCCCATCTTGTTAAGCCAAATGCCACAAATATTAGCTATTTGGCCCTGACATGATCTTTACGGAAACTGTCACTGAAAGCTAAATATGAACCTAGAGGTATTTCTTGAAATCTAGGACACTTTTATTTCATAATTTCTTGTAAACTGATTCCTTCTACATTTTATTACTCAGAGATACCAGCTAAATAGATTATTCAGAAAGTTTTTGTTGGTTTTATTCAGAAATGAAGGCAACAGTCAATTGTCGCACAATTTCACACGATGATTAAAGGGCTAAGAGACTTTATTTGTCATAGATATAACTCTTTATTTGGAAATATTAATATAGCATATAAAGTGATTAAAATATATGAGGATAGGAGGAGAGTGGAAATTAAAATGATACAAACTTTTATTTCAAAACAGCTTCACTTTTTATATGTACACCCCTGAGAATCACTGAAAACCCAGTTTCAACACCAGGGAGGCAAAGACTTACTATTTTTAAAAAAATCCAGTCATTCAGATAGTTCTAAATGGTTTTAATTGAATGAAAGATATATAATCTTACAAAAAATAACATAAAAAATATCAAAAATAAAAAAGAATCGTTTTTTTCACTTGACATAAGAGCATCAAAGTTCAATGACAAATAGCGATGACATGAAAGGACATGACTTTTTTTTTACTCTGAATCCCTTGACTATGAATTAATTGTGGTCTCGGACCACGTAACGATTTTTCTTCTTCCAAATACTGCACACATTCAACATGATGAAAATTCTGGCAAGTTGCGCATGATTAAAAACAGGTTAAAAACAAATTGTTGAGTTGATTTAGTTAGAGGTTTTGGTCACTTGAGATTTGAATATTTCAAAAGACTTTGCTGTGGTGATATCTGGAGGCAGTTTGTTCCAATCATTGACGATGTTTACGAAGAAGGACCAGTTCCTACAATCTTTAGTGGCTGGCTGTAGTAGGTATGTCATGTCCGACTAGAGCTTCTTGTTGGTTTTTGTAGATATTTACTTTTGTCTATTGCTACAAGGTCATTTGTTATTTTGTAACACATGATGAGTCGAGCTTCTTTTCGTCTTGTTTGTAAGCTTTTCCATCCTAATTCAGATATCATGTTGCTGACACTTGATATATTTCTATGTCTGCTGGTTACATATCGTGCAGCTCGTATTTGTACTTTTTCAATTTTATCTATGTGGTTTTGCTGGTAAAGGTCCCCTACTGTCCTTGCGTATTCCATTTGCGGTCTTTCTAATATTTTATAGGCATGCTCTTTGATGGATTTTGAGCTGATGTGGAGGTTTCGATGTAAGAAACCAGGCTTGTGTTGGCTTTTAATTACAAATAAACAGGTGGTTAAATTCATCACCAATTTCAATATTATTACAGAGATTAGAAAATCTTTCAGATCTATCAATATTGAAAAATCTACCAGTTCCAATAGGTCGATTATTACTAACACAACGAAATTACACAAATATAACCGAAGGTCAGATGGTTATACAGTAAGATATTTCTTAAAACCAAATACAGTTTTATAGATTCTATAATTCAGACATTTCGCATAATTCATGACATTTACCTTCCAATTGTCTATTAACTTATCACGTAAAGTTTTCTTTACAAACATACTTATAATATTTGATTTGTCAACACGCTGAGCCTCCCACATTAAATCTAAGTCACACTCAGTTAAAGTATTTTTAATTTCCGTCAACCATTTAGAGTGGAAAAAACCTCTTAAACTAAGCTGATATAAAACTGAATACAATGTATATGCAATTTTTTATTTTTTACCACAAATACTTCGCTTCATAAAGCCAACCATTCTTTCTTTTATAATAATATTTAAAGGAGTCCTACCTAACTCTCCATAAATCATACAATGAGGAGTTGTCTTCTCAAGTTTCAAAATTGTTTTACAAAATTGCATATGAAAAGATTCTAAAATATTACAATTCTCATAACCCCACACTTCTTCCCCATACAATAATATTGGGGCAAATAGTTCTAATTGCATATCAATAGGTAATTCTGATTTTCTGGCTTTTCTTATAACAATATACATAGCTTTTCTACTCGAAAAAATAATACCAAGATACTGAAAATTCTTTACAAGATTTTCACCATTATACTTAAAACTGATATTATTCAAGTTAACATTTGAACGAGAGAATATAATAACTTTAGTCTCACTTGAATTTACCTGCATTTTCCAAGTACATAGCATTAAGCGAAGCTTATAGCTCTGCTGCTGACTCAGCTAAAATTACAGTGTCATTAGCATACAATAACAAATAAAAACGAAAGTATACACTGTCAGTAACTTCATCAGTATCAAGTAAACGTGCAGCAGTGCTCATATCAACAAGACCATTATCACAGTGTGCGAGCGGAAGTGTACAGTTTTTTTCAACATTTGAGTTGCGATTCTGTCAAGCGCTAGATAAGGATAAACGTTTTGGAGAAGGTAAGCTTTTGACTATTTTCCATGTTTACAAAAATATTTTTCAATGAAATAAATCGATAAGAATTTAAAACAATAAGATGTTATTCATTCATGCTTGTTGAAACCTACATTTATTTATTATGACAGACATATCAAATAAAACATGCTTCGAAATCATCTATTGTTGGTACAACACGGCTTCTTCAAATGCTTTGTAAACGTGATTTCTTTATCCCTTCCTATCAATAATATTTATTTTGAATGCTAAAATGATCAGTTAATCTTCAGGTTAAATACGAATTTCCTATAATGCCTCGTTAATTCCCTATATTGAAATAAATGTGAAACAGTACAAACTTGGTTTGTATAGGTGCTTGCTAAAACAAAACGTTTTGCTGTATAGTTGCTTGCGATAGCACTGTATAGTTGCTTGACATCTTGTGTGAAAAGTTTAATGCATATTTAGTCATAAGATGACACACACTCAAGGTTTTAGGTTGCTCGCAACACACATCGTGTAATTGTGAGTGTAATACTATGATCTATTAAAAGAGGACAAATATACATATGGAGCAATCCAAAAACGTAATCCATTATATAGACAAAACCCGGGAAGACAAATGAACAACTACAAGCACAACAAATAAACACTGAAAACTAAATAAACAATGAACAACACGAACTCCTATAAAAACCAGGAGTGAACTCAGGTGCTTCGGAGGGGTAAGCAGTTTCTGCTCCGTATACGACATCCGTCGTGAAGTCCAACAAAGTCAATCCGATGGTAGTCACAAATCGGTGGAGTTACATGAAATGTTACGACAGTGGGAACAGGTCCAACACCATCTTAGATATTGGAACACTGAAATGTCTATCATTTCGTGATGACGACCGTATAATTTCCTAAGTGATTTTACAAGTTGAATCTTAATGCTACAGTAGGCAGCTCAAAGTACATTTATAACGTTTGAATACGAAATAGTTCAAGATGTCACTACGGTTTAGTGAACAATAGTAAGATTAGTATGAAGAGGAACACTGAGGGGGATATAAAATATGTATAGTGTACAAATTCAATGAAACGATTCATGTAAGGTAGGGATTTTTTTTTCAGTAAGTTAATGGTACAAAAAGCATCCGAAGAGGAGACGGTCGTGACATTCGTTAGCCACCTTCTTCTATTATATATGAATAGTCGACCTTCCCATTGATAGAAACAAGTGCCTGTGCTCGCTTCATCTTTCAATTTTATCCTTCGAGATTAAAATGTAAGTACAACAAGCATGTATTTATGAAGTCAAGATTAACAACAAATCACGTTTATATCGTTGATTTGATGTAACAGTGGCTGAGAGACAAAATAATAATTTGTAATTTTTTTATATCTTTTTTTTTTTTAAAGTTTTTCTACAAAACGAATCTTGATAGTCTGCAAAAATTGTATATCGATTATTTTAATGATGATAGAAAAATAGGTTTCAGGGCAGTGGTTAAATGATGTAAACTCCATCATTCAGGATTGTAGTACATTCTCTTGAATTTCAATCAGTTGCATATACACACAAATCGATACACAACCGCAAGCGGAGTGGTAAATTAATTTTTGATTTTTTTTTACAATAAAGTGTATCACAACCCAGCAGGCACACAACATTGATTAAACATTGAATCAATGTTTATTTTCTATGTTGAATCAATGTTGAATTATTATTAGATTTTGCAAATTTGTATCAACGTTGAAATGCTATGTTGAATCAACGTTGATGTTCAACTTTGAATCAATATTGAATAATGGTTGCTTCAACATTGTTTTAACCAACTACTAAATTTGAATTCAGATTGAATTCAGGGTGAATACCATATTTTATAAAACAATCAACATTGAGTAAAGATTGTTTCAACTAATAATTGGTTGATTTTAGATTGAATCAACATTGATTAGTGGTAGTATTCAACTTTGTTTCAACCTTGGATTTAAGTTTAATTCATCCTATATTTCCTGCATGTTGCATTCCATAATATCAAGGTGTAGCCACTATTAAAATGATTTCATATGAAATATAACACATTCGAGATCCATAAATACATACTCAAGCTAAGTGTCTTCTCAAAGGCAATAAATCTCGAAGCAATATTCTCATGCAGGAAACATTCTCCAATAACTGCTCCTCAAGACCAAAGTATAAAATGGAATGCTGTATTGAACAAACATTAGTCTTCAGGAAATTGAGACACTCTTGCTATTGTATATACAAGTACTCAAAATCAAATTCTGAAGATAAACCACAAAATCTCATTGAATGATCATATTTGACATAATATGGGCTTTTGCTCATTGTTAAAGATTGTAAGGTGCACAAAAACTGTCAAAAATGTCATGATTGACTGTCAAGTAACTCCTAGAAGATCAGTAACTTTCTAACAATAAAACTGAACACATTCAAGTATAGAAAGCATGACTTGAATACCAACAACCAGTCAACCCAATAAAAAATATGAGTGTTTAGGGTTGAAGAGCCATCATCTTTTGTTCCAAGCCCTAAGAATTTATCCACATTATAAACAATAAAAAAACAAATTATCCACCCAGAGAAAAATTGAAAAAATCACCACAATAAAAAGCATATTCTCATACTGAACTTTTCTATTTCTAAACCCACATCCGGGGATACAAATATATTTTGCCTAATGCCTTTTTCAAATAAGCGATAAAAATATATGAAACAAAGTTTGCTGTTCCTAACTCATGTATTCTAATGTTCAATCACTGATTACAGAGAAATATTCAAAAACAAAAAACTTTAAAATAAATTTATTTATCAATACAACTATAAAAAAGACAACATAATGGACTACTCAAATTAATTGAATTGACATCATTAGCATGAAAGTGAACCTGAAGGTAAAAAGTTTTTTTTTCCAAAATGAACACCTCACTAGACATTCGAGATCTGTTTTAACTGGCTGCACTCTGAGGTACTATACTCCAATTGCATTGATTATTATTGGAATATAGTATCTAAAATTTTTACTTCTCTCCCCCCCCCCCCCCCACCGCCCCGTCTATCTGGAGCCCATTTCAAATAGTTTGCTGCTTTTTCAGAAACTTCTTGTTCTGTTACTCCATAATTCTTCATGATGACATCTACAAAATCAAAAGTTAAAACATTGTCAAGTTTAATTCTGTTCAACACATTTAACTATTATCATAACTTCATGAATATGATAAAAGTATATAAATCATAAGCATCAGAACTTGATGGCTTTCCATCATATATTTGTAATTGTAAACAACCCCCCCCCCCCCCCTTTTTCTAGATTTCGTGTAGCCTGGCTTGTACAGGTAAGTAATGATAAACTTTAATCTTTAATTCTTAAAAAGAATTTAAATATTCAATGACAAAAATGCACGAGATGCCCAGACATAGCTAGGTAGAATTTGGTGGTAAATGAAAATATGTTGAAGCCTGAGTGAAGAAAGAAAACAAACTTTTCGGGCAGTTTTCATTACAATATATGATATTACATTCCATAATTTCGATACTGCATTTACTGTAATCACAGTGGAATTGATATATACTTACGAAAATAATGTAAAAGCTGTATAAACTGTAAAAAAGCTGTGAAAGATATTGATTGTAACTGTGTAGAATCAGCGTGGTGAGTACCTCGTGGTAAAAGAAAGCGGATATTCAATTTCAATACATCTGCGCATGGGCTAAAATAGTTTAAAATGCCGCGAAAATTTAAATCCATGTTCCTTTATATTAGATATATATATCAATACAGATCTATCGATCGTTTTAAAACGGTTGTTTAATTATGTCACCGATACTCACAAATACTTACATTTACTGTATACAAAACTGGTTCTACTAGTATGTTTAGGGGTGGGTGAAATTTATATATTGGAGAGGGGGGGGGTCTCCAACAGTTTACTTTTTCGTTCAGAAAAGCAAGTACTCACATGGGTAATCAACCTGATTTTGCTATTATATCAACATGGACAACAAATTAACGTTTTTAAAAGTGCCAAACAAACGAAGATCAACAACACTCGAATATTTTTTTTTACTGACTAAAAAACAGTCTGTAAACAGAGAATTCCCATATCAATGATTTCTTTATGCTGATATACATTGATTGCCCATAAAATATATATAATTCTATTATCACAATGACTAGAATTAGTGATAATTCTACTTAATATTCAATCTGAATATTGTTGTCAATTTTAAAAGAATTGTAATGTGTCCAATAGATACTTCTGTTCTGACTATTCTGGTATCTATACTGATAAGATCCTATAACTATATATACTGAGTATTTATATATTGGTAAGTCAATGTTGAATCAATGTTGGTTTTTCAACACAATGTTGATTCAACGTTGAAACAATGTACTAATTTCAACGTTGAAATGTCAACGTTGAATCAATGTTGAATATTTGTTGATCAATGTACAACCTAAAATCAACAAAGATTCAACGTTGATTCAACAACGTGTGCCTGCAGGGAAATACCTAAATAAATGATTTTACGCTATATTTAGTTTCACTTCAGTCGACATTTAATCAATCATGTCAATGGCATCTGTTGTAGCTATTTATAGATCAATGATATCATCATATGCCCTTAATATAAATTCAAATCAAATTCTTCATTTTCCTAATCACAGGGCCCTTTCTGGCATAACAAATTTTTGTCTTTATACAAACACACTTTCGCAGAAATAAAACTTTCTCACTCCTTACGTTATGATTAAAACGTAATGGAAGAAAGAGTATGACAAAGTAACAACCAAAGAAAGATAACAACAATATAATGATTTTTTTTTCTTTCTGCAAAACTATCTTTAATAAAATCACAAAACATTGATAGAAACTAGTAAGACATTTGTTCCGAGAACAAATGTAAGGTCTTTCCATTTGATTATGGAGAGTGTTATTTATGACACCCTAGTAAGTCTTTTTTACCTTAAAATGTTGTTAAAAAGTCTTAAAAACCATGAACAAACTGTTTAAAAGCCAAGTTCAATATCTAGGACATGACCTAGACCTTTGACCTTTTGATCTTTTTGAAGGTCAATGGTCCCTGGTGTCATTTCAAAAGACCCGGTGCCTTTACTATATACCATTATCAAGTTGTTTATGAAAAACTATTTAATTTTATGTTCTAAGGACAATAACTCCTACAAGATGACGTCATAGGACTTTGACACTAATAGAACAAAGTTGCGTCTCAATGTCCTTTACATTTTCCCCATTATGATTCATCATCTATCTTCTACCGTTTCAGAGGAATACTCATAACAAGGAAAAGTCAAAATTTAGAACTTGACCTTGACCTTTGACCTTGACCTTATTTTTCTTGGAATGCCTTGTGGAGACCGACTATAAAGTTTCATATTGATATCTGACCCCTAACCCTACTTTTGACCCTTAAAGTCTTCTTTCTAGATTTTGATGCAGTTATGCCCCTTGAAGGAGTCATCAAATCTCTTTGGACCAAATGTAATGAATCATCGGTCTACGTAGTTGAACATTTTCCATCCTTAAGTTTTAGCGTATCTCTTACGGTGTCAGAGTTTAAATCATAACAAGGGTTACGGTGTTCGGAGAGATAACTCTGTAATGGAAAAAAGTTCGATAACTCAGGGTCGATTTTGAATAGATTCTAACACACCGATATCATATAAGAAGTTTCATAATGATACGTCGTAAGCTGTTGAAACAAGAAGACTTTGAAATGTGGCGGAAAAAAAAGAATAAAAATAATTTAGAACTTGACCTTGACTTTTGACCTTGACATCATTTTTCTTGGAATGGCTTGTGGAGACCAACTATAAAGTTTCATATTGATATCTGACCCCTAACCTTATTTTTGACCCTTAAAGTCTTCTGTCTAGATTTTGATGCAGTTATGCCCCTTGAAGGAGTCATCAAATCTCTTTGGACCAAATGTAATGAATCATCGGTCTACGTAGTTGAACATTTTCCACCCTTAAGTTTTAGCGTATCTCTTACGGTTTCAGAGTTTAAATCATAACGAGGGTTACGGTGTTGGGGGAGATAACTCTGTAATGGAAAAAAGTTCGATAACTCAGGGTTGATATCGAATAGATTTTAACACACCGATGTCATATAAGAAGTTTCATAATGATATGTCGTAAGCTCTTAAAAACAGAAGACTTTGAAATGTGGCGGAAAAGAAAGAATAAAAATAATAATAATAATAATAATAATAATAATCATAAGAATAGCTATATGTCTTTCCATTTGGAAATGGAAAGACCTAATGATGGGTCTTCATTTATCATCACCCATATAAAAATGTCGGTTGTACTGAGATACTTTATATTGGGATAAAGGCTATATATGTGTGTTAATAATATTTGTCTCCTTTGACAATTGTTCATAGTGGGGACATTGTAGTAAAACAAGTATCTCATCCTCCAATTGGTTTTAAATTACAGAGTTGACAGAGTCGTTCATATCGGGGTAATATTTCGGGGTTATTTATAGAATTTTTCTTTCGTTCATGCCTCCCAGTCTCTTTCCTAAGAGAGTGATTACTTATTCTAAATTTTGAGAGTAATATTCTGTCAACTGTCTTTTTCGTGTTAAGGTAGTGTTCAAACTTGAAAATAGATTTAAATTTAAAAAGGTGTCTAATTTACCCTGATCATTAGCTTGTGAGTCTCTAGTATTTTCCCCAAATTTAAGAAAATCTTTTCTCAGTCTTTTCTTTTCAGTAATTGTGTAAATTTGCTCTTGCTTAGTTTTTACATATAGTAAGGTCAATATTTAGTTTTTGACTGAAGAATTTTACATTGGAGTACCAACTGTTGCCTTTTTGGTCTCCATTTTTGTAATCGTTATTTGCACTATTTAATAGGTCAGTTGGTGAATTTTCAAGTCTATACTAGTACATGAACATGTGTGTTATTATGTCCACATATAGTGGAAATCTTCCAAGTTCAGATATAATTAACAGTCAAATTAGAGCTCTGTTTTGATAAACCTAATAACTATTTACAAAACTTTACCTTAAATGTTCTCAGTCTTTGAATATTTCATAGAACCGATAGCTTGCATTATATCATTTTTCATGAAAGAAACGTGTTGATAGTATCCCTTGTGATGAATACAGATGTTAATTAGAGAGAAATTTAAAAATATATTTAAGATGAAAAAATTGTAGGAACAAAACACTGTTGTTATGGACTATGTAATAGTGATTCAAGATATGTTGACAGACGAAGTTACATGTATCATTGGTTGATACGGAGAAATGCAGAAAATGGGTTAAAGCTTGTGGTAGCTAGAGGAGATACTTTCACAACAAAGAATGTTAACAAGAAAGGATATGGGTAAACCCACATCCTATATTGGGGCGAGAGCCGAACCTAGTTAAACATAGTATCTTATGGGAAATTTACTTAAAGATATTCTTATTTAAAACCACAGGGCCATTTGGCAATGGTCCTTAGTTGGTCCTCTTTCAGAATTATATCCGATGATCCCACCCGTCATCCAAGATGGCCGAAAAAGCCGAACATAGTTTAACATAGGACCTAATTGGAAAAATCACTGAAAGATCTTCTTGTTTGAAACCAGTTAAGCAGTTGTCTTGACAGCAATGTTCCAGGCTGTCGCTCAAGACGGAGATAATCCAGGTAAGCGATACAGGCTCCTGGGAGCCTCTAGTTGTAAATTTCATGTTTTTGTATCCAAGGTACTGTATAAAGGAGGAGTTTACAAATTGACTTTTAAAAATCCGTTACTGCCTCATTTTACCTATTAGTATAACTATTTCTATAAATACAACAGGCCAAGTGTATATTTAGCCTTTCAAAATATATAATATTTTAATTTAGCCGAGGTCAAACAGTAAAGTGTGTTTTTTAAGCGAAATCAACGCAATTTTCTTTACACGTATACTTTTCGTTGATATTTCTTTATTAGTTTATCAAGAAACTATATGTGTAAAAATACAAATATAAACATCTCACAATCTCAGGATAAGAATGATACCGATACATAACGCCCGTAAAGAATTCCAAAGAGTTATGTTATCTGCTTTACTATGACCCTCCGATATTCGTAACTGAAAATTTTGATGTCCGTAATTGATCACAACAGGCTCTCAGTTTGTTGTATGACACGTTTTCCGATTTTAGTTAGTGGCGGCGATACACTTACCCGCGATCCGTGAAGCGGTTATGAATTTTTAAGTTGGCTCTTCATTGCTTACTGCTGCATGTTTGGATTTATACATCAAAATTTATATGTGTGGTTGTTTAATTAACTTTATCACATATTTTGATGAAATAACGCCGATTTTGGATATGTAATAAAAGCATAATTTGATCAATGTTATTTAATCTCGGGGCAGAAACATCATACAAGGGCAGATAACATGTTATCTGTGTCCTCGTATGATGTGTTATCTACTCTCTCGTGGGCCTATCCGACGCTATTTCCGCTCAGCTGTAAATAATCGTCTGATCATTATTTATGGTGAATCAATCGTTCAAATGGATTGCAAGATATCTCCGCTCATGTAGCGTTGGATAGGATTATACTGGATATTGTAATATATATTTAAGATGCATATTTTAAAATAAATATATAAATTGAAAACACAACATCAAAATACTAAAGGATGCTACTAGTAGGTTTGTTTGATTTAATCCACTTATGCTTCTGGATAGACTTGCTACAATTCCCTTTCTTTTATTTCTTTCTTACTAATCATATGTTTACTGATAACTGCAAGTATACTGATTGCCCTTAGAGAAAGTCAGTATAATGTTAATGTCCTATTTATAGCAGTAAAATTGTTAAAGGGGCAAAATTGAAAAAAAAATAATAAGGAAGGGACATGTAGCAAGTCTAGCTTCTGGACGAAACAATGATTCTAATAAAAAGTACTCCGAGGTTGATGTAAATTCTATTCGACATTATTTTCGATATATAATGGACAATGTCTGCTATTCGAAATTATTTATGATATATAATGGACAATATCTCAGCAGACTATCAAAATAACTATTGGCAAAAACTAGATACCGCTTTTGAAAGATAGGTTCTTGTTTTTGTATGAAGCTACGGATTAAGAAGAGGGCAATACAGAGGATAGTATATAAGCTAGACGGTTCTTCAAATCTAGGTTTCTGTTAAAGTTGACTTGCCGTGTTTTGATAATCCCAAATTTAGATTTTGCCTGCACGGTATTTATCTCATACAATGCTGCAGATCACTGGCATTTTTTAAACTTGCCTAGACTTATAAATTAGCGGAAATCGGCAATTAAAATAAAAACGTTATTACAGATATATGTTAAATGTGATGGTGTCCTGTTGTGTACTTCCACTTTCTTTGTAGTAACACGCCGACGTCTTCATCGTATGAAAAGAATAAGGGGTAAAGATAAATGCCATTTCACACGTGAGTCTAAAATATCCTCAGTTCTTCGTTGCGCATAGGAATGATCCAATAAAAAACAAATTCCAGTTAGGTTTTATTTCCAGTACGATATGTTAAAGTAGCATGTGAAATTGTGTATGCAGTGCAACAATTTTCAAATGTCCATTTCGGACAACTCATTTTGATTCTTCCACTTATCTTGAAAATATATATGTTTTTATGGCCAAGTTTGTATAATATGTTTGTCCTACAAACCAAAAATGTTTAAAATTTATTTTCTGTTTTATTTTATTCTATTCACAGTATACCCGATGAAAGACGAATTAGAATCAACATTCAATTTTTCCGAGAGAACAATTACAACGAACATAGTGTTTAATATAGTTTATTTAAAGCCAGGATGTCAAGTTAAGCTAGACGTACGTATTAAGTACATGTGTTAGAAGATTTAAGTACTCCAAATTAGTTTGTCGTAAAAAGAAAACTGTTATTGTTTTTACATATCTTATCAAACTGGCAGTGCTTACGTATCGGTATCACGACGGTGTCATGCGTTGGGCTCAGTACTCCCAATTTGAAACAGTTCAAAGAACTAATTTTGAATCAAACAGCATGCTCTGGTTTGTATGCAGTAATTCACTGAAGAATGTAATTTATAAACATATATTTCTAATCAATAACAACTGGGAGTTAAAGAAGGCTGCATTGCGAGTCAGGGAAAATTAAGCTTATGAGTATGATACAAAACGCGAGAAATTCAATTTGATTTACAAACTAGAGTGCCTGTAATCAGTTATTAAGTATAAAAACTATTTTCCCCTCAGTTTCTCTAATCTTTCGACACTCAATTCTTTTAGAATTGAAACAAAAATTGAAAACGTATCAAATTTGTGTATATATACAGCTGGGTTCAGTTCTTATATCTCTTCCTTAACTGTCAGCAGAACTGTTCTAGAACTTTCATGACATGTCCTGACCTAGAACTCTCCTGAACAATTCTTCCCTGTTACGATGCTAGACAGTTCTACCCTAGAACCATTTAAGACAGTTTTATATACCCTAGAACCTTTTATGATAGTTTTATCGCAGAAGCATTTATGACCGAGAACGGTCCTGGACATTTTTATCGGGTCTATCATAAAAGTATGTCCACACTTACTTATTTATCGCTATCAATGGACAATATCCGATTAGATGTACATTTAACACTGAATACAACAAAACTGAAGACCACAATATATAGAATATTAATCAAGATGTGGATGTATCTACGGCTTGAATATTTTGAGAAGGTAACTTTATATATGCTGTTGTTGTAGTTCCCATGTACCATATTTGGCATTACGTGAGACATATTTATAATTTAACTGATGTGAATATTAAAATTTACTCCAAAAAGAGTTGGGCTCAAATATATGTTAGCTGTTATTAATACACCATTTTTCAGCATCAGTGGGTATATATAATAACGATTGATGATATTTTTTTAAAAGGCTATAATTTAAAGACCAGTGAAATGCGTAAATACAGAAAGTTTTTACTTTTTCAGGACAATGTTTTGTATTCCCGAACTGCAGTGATCAACGTGCAAACCTTTACTTTTACAAGACAACTACTTTAATTAATTATACAATTGACCAAAAACAATGTGGCGATTTTTTAAGCATTGATTGCTTAATAGGCTGTCATTCCAGATATCCCTGCAAATCCATTAACATAGCAAATGTGAATATGACTTCCGCTACATGTGAAAGAAAGTATATCAGATATATTATAACCAGAACAATGAATTTAAATCCTAAATGACTATACTACAATGTCAACACTGACAGGGAAAATCTGACTGAACATAGCATCATTGAGCTTAGAATTTACCTTCAGAATGGTACCCATTATCTTACTCTGAAACTAGAGGGCACAGGAAAGGGACTTCAGCGCATCCCCTAGTCGTGCTATTTACGTCTGTATATTATATTAGATATGACGTCGCTCGTATTTTTCTCATTGAAATAGTCTTACGTTTTTAGCTCACCGGACGCATTTTCAGAAGTGTGTAGGGCATTCCCGACTTCGAAACGACATGACTCCTGTAACTAAAAATAAAACAATCGGGCGAGGGGTTAATTTTAAAAATCTTCATTAAACTAGATTACCAGATGAAAACAAATTTTGCAGAAATGGTCCTCATGTATCCAATGACCTGGATTGTAAATCAAGATGGCCGCCACGACTGAACTTAGTTTAACACAGGACACTTACTTAGTTTAACAGTTGTCCTCTTTTAAAATTGTTTTCAATGAAGCGGACTGTCAACCAAGATGGCCTCCACACCTTAACTTAATTTATCATAGCACCCTAATCATATAAAGGTGTAGCATTGGTCCTCTCTCTGAATTAGGTCTGATAACATAAAATCATAACCAAGATGGCCACTACAGCATATATTTTTAAACTTAGTTCCATATGGAGACATTCATTATAAAACCCAGTTGGAAGTTACATGGGTAGCGATGGTCCGTATGTGCAATGAAATTTATCCTATGACAAAGACTGACGACGAAGATGGACACACATTCCTGACATAGAACCGGATGGAAAAATCCACTCCAAAGACTTCATTGAAATTTGATCCAAATTTTGGCAGCAATTGTATTTACATGTAGTTGGTCCAATATCAAACATTTTCCTATGTCCAATAGAAAACTAGGTATCCTTTACTGCTTTTATACTGATGACCATTGACTGGCAAATTGAATCCAGATGATAGATACAGGTTCCTGAAAGAAAGCCTTAGTTGTTATTACCATTACACATGTTTGGTGTAGCATATTCGTTAATTGTGTTACTTGTAATCATAATCGTAATAATCGAATCTGTGGTATGGAATAAATACTGATACACGTTAAACGCAACTCTGGCAATTGAGTAGCAGTGATGGATATACTGGACTACTCTTGTCCACTTGGCCTTCTGTCCGCAAATCTTGTGTATGCGACTACATGTACTCATTCATGTTTTGCCGGATTTTATCCATATTTGGTATCGTGGTTTGGTATAACCTGAACATTAGTATGATATACCAATATCACATATGATGAAGAGCGCCGTGGTGTAGTGGTTAGCGCATCGGAATACGAAGAAAAATGTCCCTGGTTAGATTCCCATTCGGGATGGAAATTTCAGGAATCAAATTTGCGACGCTCTATCGAAACAAATTGCGAGGATGTATTCGGTAAAAGATGCTAGTTCGTCGGATGGGGACGAAAAATGGTTGTTCCATGATAAGGGAGAGCAACACCCTTATCACATTAAAGAACCCTCTGTAGATGTCTGTTATAACTTTTATCTTAACGTCTGCGTACGCAACTAATCATTCTTATCTGGAGATTGTTTTCTTATTGAACATCTTGTTTGGCATGATCCGATCTGATCTATTTTTGCAAGATTTATCCTTTTTATTGCAAATGTCACATCTTTTGTCTCAATACATTTTGTACGCATCTAGTCATTCATATTTTGGCGGATCTTTTAATATTTGGTATTGGGGTTGGGCATGACCTTAACATGCAAATGTTATACCGATTACGTGGTTGATAGATTTTTACAATATTCATTGCACTTTTCGTTCAGATTTTGTCCATATATTGTATCATGGTTGGGTATGACCTGCACATGTGGGACAGGATACGCAATTAAAATCAACTTATAGATGTCCCGAAATAACATGATGTCACTCGGTCTATAGTTGAGGTATGAGTGATGGCTCAAAACGATCTTAGTCTTCATTTTTTTCAGTTTTGTCAGATTCGATTTTTTTACCATTTCAGAAGACACGCGCTGTGGTGAAAATTTTTCTTGCGCCAAGTAAAATGTCCCTGTTTAAAAGTCTCCACCAAGCATGAAAAATACTAGATAATGTTCATATAATCGCTTGGAATTTCTATTGAAAATTTCTCAATTGTATACAGTTTTAAATCATCAGTTGTCATGATCTGTTTTGTCATAGTAGGTTCATTCACACGGTGCAACCATATTATATTTACGGACTTCTGTCCATCAGGTCAAAGATCATTACAGGTATAGATCCATTTTACCGATTTCACGGCTGACAGGTTTTTGTAATAGTGCTTTCTTTTTGTATATGTTGACCGAATATCACTGTTAACAAATTGTCATTTATCTTTTGGCGAATTTCTTTGTATTTGGTAACATGTTTCCGCATGACCCGAACATGTAAATATATTATCGATTTTACGATTGGCTTATTTTTGTAAGAATTATAACCTTTTTCATACCTATTGACTGAATAGCTATAGCTAATATCAGCAAGAAGTGATTCATTTTTAGGTGGATTTTGTTCATATTTGGTACCATGGTTTGGCATAACCTCATCATACGCATAATCGACCGATTTCATGGTTGATTGATTATTTTTAAGTTAATAACCATTTTCATACCTATTGACGGACTATCTTATGTATGCAAGTAGCCATCTGATTTTGACAGATTTAGTTTTATTACGAACCTATGGGACAATTCACTTAAAGACCTTCTTGTCTGAAACTATAGAGCCAGTGGGTAACAAACTTAGCAGCACTGGTTCATAGATCATCCTCTTTTGAAATTCTACCCTTTGACTTTCATGGTGACCACAACCACACCCAGTTTAACAACATCGAACAAAGAACCAATTGCCAATTTTCCTACCGAAGGTTGGTGGTTCTCTCCTGGTACTCCGGCTTCCTCCACCAATAAAAACTGGCCGCCGCGAAATAGCCAAATGTGCTGAAAACGGCGTAAAACCCCAACTAAACAAACAAACAAACAAAAATGAACCAAATTTGTCAGTAATAGTTCTTAGCTGGCCTACTTTCAGACTTGCATACGATTACTCATAACAACAATTGAGCGAAATTGTGAAACTTTTTTTAGTGCATATTGTGACATTTTCACGATTGCAATAATGAATTCTGAGTTTTATTTTAACATTCTTTAGCTTTTGCTTTAGAAATGTATTTTACTTTCTAGTGTCATAGAGTTTTGTCCATCTTTTGTTTGTACTCCTCCTAAACTATTTGAAATTTATACAGTTGTTGGAAACAACCTGAAGGTGTGCAGGAAGAACTTTGATATTAGTTTCATGTATACAGAGGGAGATTAGTCCAACCTATTCATCGACACAGATTATCCTTTCATTGCCTGCGTCATCAAACGGTGAAAGCAGTACTAGTAGCCGCTCGACTCCGTCAGTCCGTCCGTCCGTCACGCTTAGGGGTACATACTTTGTGTAATCTGAAACTGTACTGAACCAATATTTTTAAAACTCTGCTTAGTGTTTATATACATATTGAAGATGTGCACCTCCTATTGTGGACAAATTTGACATATTTTTACTATGAATTTTTGCATGTTGAACTTAGCCATTTTTCAGCAATATATGCTATGAACAGTGCGTACTTTGTGTAATATGTAAGTTTGACTGTATTGAACCAATATTTTTCAAACTTTGCATAGTGATTTTTTTAATACATATTGAAGATGTGCACCTCCTTTTTTGGGCAAATTTGACTTTACTATCAATTTTTTTGCATGTTGAACTTAGCCATGTTTCAGCAATACATGCTATGAACATTGCATACTTTGTGTAATATAGCTGTAACTCCGACTGTATTGAACCAATATTTTTCAAAATTTGTATAGTGTTTATATACATAATACCATTATGTCCTCAAACTTTTCAGAAGTGTTGCGTGATTAAAGTCTTTCAGTATACTAAAGTGTTGAAGCTCAGGGTTATAAGATAAAGAAGGGATATGCTGTATAAATTCAGGACACAAAATCCCTGTAAGGTCCATATCCTGAAAAATATAAACGCAATCATGACCTGAATAATACTGGGTAAATGGAAGCATCTTTTTATTTAAGCGACATACATATTATAGTAATAATAACTTTGCCCTGACAAATATATGACCGTGACTCAGGTCCAGACATGTAATCGGTCTTAATTTGATTATTAAAAACAACAATTCCAACCTCATTAGTAAACTATGTTTTAAAAACTTTATAATACCTTTAATTTTATAAATAGCAGAAGCTTCAAAGGGGCACCAACTGCAATGGAATTCTGCTCTGGATGGCCCACTGGGACCTATAAATATGTATCTCACTAAATATTTAAAGCTAGTTACAGCCTTGCAGATACCCAACAAATATGGTTTCCACAGCTAACGTTGATAGTGACCATTTTGTATTTACACTGATAAAGGGTACGCTTGCTTGACTTGAAATGCATTGTATTTAAACTACTGCGACGTCTTTGTTAGCTCACCTGGCCCAAAAGGCCATGTGAGCTTACGACATCACTTGGCGTCCGTTATCCGTCGTCTGTCGTCGTCGTCGTGGTAAACTATTTCAAGAATCTTCTCCTCTGAAACTACTGGGCAAAATACCTTCAAACTTTAACTGTATGTGCCTTAGGGTATCTTGTTTATAAATTCTACCGTAAGTTTTGATCTATCAACAAACATGGCCGCTGTTACTAAAATTAGAACATAGAGGTCAAATGCAGTTTTTGGCTAATATCTCAAAAACCAAAGCATTTAGAGCAAAACTGACTGGGGTAAAATGCTCAACAGGTCAAGATCCACCACCCATGAAATTTTCAGATGAATCAGACAACCCTTTGTTGTGTTATTGCCCCTGAATTGTTAATTTTAAGGACATTTTGCAGTTTTAGGTTGTTATCTTGAATATAATAATAGATAAAGACAAACTGTAAACAACAAAAATGTTCAGCAAAGTAAGATCTACAAATTAGTCAACATTACCAAAATCGTCAATTGACCCCTTATAGGAGTTTTTGCCCTTAAAAAATTATTTACATATAAACAGAAAATAATGGTCTGACATTGTCACAGATTTTTTACTACTAAATTAAATGGAGCGTCAAGGGTTAAGGTCATTGATAAAATCCTGATGAAAAAGTCCCCAGCAACAATATATTTTTGGATTAAGGACCTTATAATTTACCTGTACAAGTCAAAAAGAAAGGTCAAGGGTCAAGGTCATTAAAATAGTCCATATCAACCGATGAAAAAGTCCCTAGCAACCATATATATTTGGGTTCAGGACCCTACAATTTACCTGTTAAAGTCAAAATGGAAGGTCAAGAGTCAATGCCATTGAAAAAATCTATATCAACCGATAAAAAAGTCCCTAACAGCCATATATATTTAGGTTAAGGACTTTATAATTTACCTGTACAAGTCAAAAAGAAAGGTCAAGAGTCAATGCCATTGAAACAGTCCATAGCAACCGATGAAAAAGTCCCTAGCAACCATATCTATTTTGGTTCAGGATTCTATATTTTAGCTGTACAGGTCAATATTAAGGAGATAATTGTGACAGCAAAAATAATCATTGATCCAAGATCTACTGGTACACAAAAGATAACAGGTGAGCGATTCAGGCTGTTGGGAGCCTCTTGCTCATAAACCAGCTCCTCGAGTACAAAAAGAGGTCGTACAGCTTTCATAATGAGACGAATACACTCATAATTTGAAACATAATCTTAACTGCTTGCAAAGATACCTGCTAAATATAGGACTTGCACATTAGAACTTTTGGTCTTGATTTTGTAATTAATAGCAGCGTTTTCGGTTTAAACATGGCTCGTCTATTCAAAGCTGGAACATAATACAAAATGCATATTTAAATCGCTTTTATTGCTGTTGTGAGGTTTTCAGCAAATAGCTAAAAGCAAAGGTTGCCTTTTTATAAAATTTGCCTTATTAAAATTGGCGAAAACTTTGGTAAATATTTCCTCACGGATTTATGATATTGATTTGTAATAAACAGATAAAAGTTATTATGTCAAGCGCACATTGATGACTGCTGGCAAAAATCTAGGACTACAGTTCACTTCCTAGCCCAGCACCCTTTTTAGCTCACCTGGCCAAAGGCCATGTGAGCTTTTTCCATCACTTGGCGTCCGTCATCCGTCCGTCGTCCGTCCGTCGTCGGTCGTCCGTAAACTTTCACATATTGATCATCTCCTCTAAAACCAATGGATTAAATTTAACCAAACTTAACAGGAATAATGTATGGAAGGTCCTTTACTAAGATTGCCGAATTTTTTCCGATCCGCCAAAAATATGGCTGCCAGAGCAGGACATAGTTTAACATTGAACCCTATGGGAAAACATGTTAAAGTTCATCTCCTCTGAAACTACTTGAGCAAATTTAACCAAACTTTACAGGAATGATGTATGAAAGGTCCTTTACTAAGATTGCCGAACTTTTTTCGATCTGCTATAAAACATGGCTGCCAGTACAGGACATAGTTAACATTGGACCCTACCGGAAAACATGTTAAAAGTTCATCTTTTCTGAAACTACTTGAGCAAATTTAACCAAACTTTACAGGTATGATGTATGGAAGGTCCTTTACTAAGACCGCCGAAAGTTTTCCGATCCGCCAAAAAACATGACTGCCAGAACAGGACATAGTTTAATATTGGACCCTATGGGAAAACACGTTAAAGTTCATCTCCTCTGAAACTACTTGAGCAAATTTAACCAAACTTTACAGGAATGATGTATGAAAGGTCCTTTACTAAGATTGCCGAAATTTTTCCGATCCGCTGTAAAACATGGCTGCAGTACAGGACATAGTTTAACATTGGACCCTACGGGAAAACATGTTAAAGTTCATCTTTTCTGAAACTACTTGAGCAAATTTAACCAAACTTTACAGGTATGATGTATGGAAGGTCCTTTACTAAGATTGCCGAAAGTTTTCCGATCCGCCAAAAAACATGACTGCCAGAACAGGACATAGTTTAACATTGGACCCTATGGGAAAACACGTTAAAGTTCATCTCCTCTGAAACTACTTGAGCAAATTTAATCAAACTCTACAGGAATGATGTATGAAAGGTCCTTTACTAAGATTGCCGAAAGTTTTCCGATCCGGCAAAAAACAAGGCTGCCAGAGCAGGAAATAGTTTAACATTGGACCCTCTGGGAAAACATATTAAAGTCCATCTCCTCTGAAACTACTTGAGCAAATTTAACCAAACTTTACAGGAATGATGTATGGAAGGTCCTATACTGAGATTGTTGAAATTTTTCCGATCCGCTGTAAAACATTTCTGCCAGCGCAGAACATAGTTTAACATTGGACACTATAGGAAAACATGTTAAAGTTCATCTCCTCTGAAACTACTGGAGCAAATTTAACCAAACTGTTCTGGAATGATGTATGGAAGGTCCCTTAGAGGGATTGTTCATTTCGTTTGAATGCGACAAACATCATGGCTGACAACAGGAACATAGTTTAACATACATGCCTATGGAAAAAAACATATTTTGATCATCTCCCCTAAAACTATAATAGCAAATTGAATAAAACTGTACTGGAATGATGTATGGAAGGTCCTTTACAAAGTTGGCTCATTATGTTCAAATCAGAAAAACATGCTGCCAGAGGGGAAATACTTTTAACTTTGGACCCTATGAGAAAAATATATTTTGATCATCTGCTCTGAAACTTTTGAAGCAAATTCAACCAAAGAATTAATGGAAGTTTGTAGAAGCATTTTGTCAGGTGAGCGATACAGGCTCGGCCCACTGAGCCTCTAGTTAAACGTCAGTAACCATCCTTTAACGTATGTATGTACAATCTAATTTACAGATCACAGAGAAAAATAGAACGAAGTTAATTTCATGATACCTATTCTGGTTGCATTATTCTGTCTTCTTATATGTGTTCTTTTACTTGTGGGTTATAAAAAGGGCACAATTAGGAAAAGTAGAGGTAAGTTTATTGTATGAAAGATCAGTAATTGTTGCTGTTACACTAAGTTTGTTAGAACTAGCCTTAATTTTTTTTCTAATTCAGGAAGTATATAATGATATTATATTTACAGTATAACTAATCTAGAATTTCGAATACCTACAAATCTACAACGAGTTACCGAAAAACACAATGTGAATTTTTTTTGGGGGTCACGAGTTTTTGTTTTTCGAATTCCAAGATTGGTTATTCTGTTTATTACATTGATATATCGTGTACTTTATTTTTTGCCCGATCAGACCCGACAATTTCAAGTCGACGAAAATAGATTTGGGAAAGAACCATACAAGTGGTTACAGGCATGAAGCACACAAGGTTAACTTAGCAGAAAATTAAATAATTTGAAATTCGAAAAACATTGATCAATGTTGTTTGCAAATTTGCAAGTTTTATATATAAGCCAATTTTCAAGAATCTATTTGATGTCAGAATAAACTAAGACTGATAAAAAACAGCCGAAAAATTCGAATGTTAAGTCGCCATTTCTCAGAAATACCTAAAATTCCCAATTACTACCAAAATTACTTTTGATTTGTCAGCTTTTTTAATTGTTGATTTTGTAGATGCTTGCGCTAATTTATTCATGTATAATGATAATTATACATGAATATTTGATCTTATAAGGAACAATAATGGTCAAAAACATTATTCATTTTGACCATTGCCAACACAGGGAAATTGATAAAGTGCCACTGGTAACATTGATTTAAAGCGGCAATAAAGAGATAAATTGATGTTTGTTCGTTTCCCTCAATTTTTACATTTGAATGAAGCAAATGATTTAGCTGAACCCTCTACTGTAGTTATTCCATATGCCACATCATATATTTGGTAAAAGCAGACAATCAAAAAACGAACAAAACCGAAATCACTGGCATAGTTCACAGAAGTATTGACTGTTAGTTAGTAATATTTAGTTAGATAAAAGCTATATAACAAGAAAGTAAAAAAAATTGAACAGTAATGATCGTGCAGGAAACATTAACCCTTCCAAGATAGTATCGGTATGTTAAATAATTTCCAGGACAACTTTCGCATCCAAACTGCATTGAACGTTTTTCTTGATTACCATGCAAACAGCAACTTACCTTCCACCGCCGCTTCAAACCCTGTCCGCTGTGGAAATCTCGTATGTCGCATTGGACATAGTGTTTTTATCTTGAGTTAATATTACAGGTTTTTAATAATTCATGTAACAATTAGTCTACTTTAAAATGTTTAAAATGTAGGACAAAATATTTATTTACATATAAACACACAGAAATTAATGGCTTAGATTGATAACTTGTGAAGTGAAGATTAGCGTCGTCGTAATACTTTTATTTGTTTAAACATTTTTTGCGTCATCAAGTCTAGGCATCATCGCTTAAGAAAAATAATCACTGGAATTCGGACAGAATCAGATAGGAACAATAAACGTAAAGATACATTTCTACATGTATCTTGTAAATTAACAATTAACTTAGCTCTATATGAGCTATTGACCGACGGCGAGATTTACGACCATTTGGCACATAAGAACTTGTCGCATGATGGCCAGGCTTGTGGGGGAAGAAAGCCTGATATTCCATGGTGGAAAATCGGTGAAACCTCTGAGCTAGGGAAGGTACCTGGACACCTTGACACATGTGAGGATCGAAATGACAGCCGTGTCGACTTCATACATTAAAGTCCAGTGCGTTAACCAGTTGGCCACCCTGCCCCTGAAAACAAACAGAACAAGTTCAAATTCAACTTTCTAATGGTAGAAATGAGCCCCATCCTAATATTTTCATATACTATTAATGTCAAAAATGAATACCCTGTCATATGATTCTTGACAAAAATTATATATCCATAAAGATATACTCACTAACATAACATATATCTTTTATTTCCACAAGGAGCAAGAGGAGCATATAATGAGAGAAAGAACATTATTGATAGAAATATGCAGCACATTTATAATAAACATCAAACAAACATTAAAAAGAAACAATACAATCAGCAGACTTCGCGACCTGTTTGACCCGACTGAAAAAAAACGATAGGTCCGGCACTTTCAATTATCCAGTAGGGTCTAATGTCAGACAGCTGAATTATCCGTTAAAATAATTAAAAGATCATTCAACAATTTAAATGTGCAGCAAAACTCGTTTCTGCTGCAATTCTATGCAATTCAGCTTAGATTTTTATACATTTATCTTTATGAGATTAAAACTGTTACTCCATTATTTACTTTTAAAAAACTCAAACAAGATTTACAGGGGAAATGTAGGTCCTGCAGATTTTTTAAGGGTCAGACAGAACATTTTACAGGGGAAGAGTTAAGTACTCCCAAACATGTTTAACCCTGCCGTATTCTATACGTCTGTCCCAAGCCAGGACCTTTTATTTTCAGTGGTTGTGTTGTGTCTTATTGTTTTTTGTTGTTTGTTTCTATTTTGGGATTTATAGTGATTGTTATTTAATGTTTTACATTTATTTCGGGGTCAGTTAGTACTTTCTATGTGTGTTTGGTTGTTGCCTAATTTTGAAGGTCATATGGCAACCCCTACAAATGTAGATGATATAGTTTTTGCTATGTTGGGATGGTTAACTGGTTTAAAAGTCTTAATTTAATAAAAGTCTTAATTTATTTAATAAAAGTATTAATTTAATAAAAAAAAGTACACTCTGAAATGAGTTGTCTATATCTATTATTTTTTTTAATTAGTCCATATTGTCTCAAGTCCAAAATACTTCAGTTATGATACGCTTCAGTTCAAACTGTAATCATGATATCTTGTGACTTGTCACAAATTTTCATTTTCATTGACAAAGTGAAAGTAAAAAAATTGACATGCGCAGCTATTTTCATCTCATTCGCACATTGGTGACGTCATGATTATTGTCGGGATGACCTGCGGTCGATTGGTATTGGACGATTAAGAAACGTGCAAAAAGTTTCGTTCGCCGGAAACGGAAGTAAGAAATCCTGAAATGGGCAGTTAATTTATTTTTAAAAAATGAAAATTAAATACAAATAAATCCATTATATGCTTAAGATTTTTTAAATAATAATCTGGTCAGTTGTATAAGCATTTTCTAATTTATAACATTCTTTACATAAGCCGAAATATTCACTCCCTTTGTACGCAGCTGTGACGCTGGACACAAGATTTGCGATCTTTGAAAATGGTTTTCTATCTGCCAGTACTCGAACATTTTTGTATTTTTTCAAATAAAATTTCATGCAACAATTTTTGAATATATGTACTTTCGTTCTCTAATAATGTTGTAGATAAATTAAGTTCTTTAATTTCAAAAATCGCAACAGAAGTGCAGCTGCTGCAGAAAATTTTTTGAACTTGTTGCCAACAAAATGGTTAATATCTTTGAAAACGTTGGAATTGACGAACTGAAAATTAAGCTGGTAATAGATTTTATATGTACGATCTGTAATCTTAATTATTATTTCTTAAGATATTCTAATTAGAACACCTCAAATCCTTTTCAATCTAAAGCGGGTCAAAATTATTAACGTTGTACATGAGTTATTCCCCTTTGCCCAGAATGCAATGTTGAAATACCTTTTGTTTTTTTTTATTATATTTTTGAAATATATTTGTCTAATGAAAAAAAGTAAGTAAGAAATAGTAGAAATTAAGTATCCGAGGCTTACATAAGCCTTGTCTAGAATTTTGCATGATATGGTTTTTCTGGGATTGACTCCTCTTTTAAACAAACAATACCAATGGTACATTTTAATAGATCCCTTCATAACATAACAACCATGCATTTAAAATCAGTGAAGGTTTAAATGATAAAATAAACACATTTTTAAAACAATTCATAACTCATTTATGAACTTATGCCTGCAAATTTAAAACTTATATTATTTATATGCAAGAAACCCTTTATCACATAGATCAAAGTCATATGTTGATGCAATCTTAAACCAACAACACAAGTAAGCAAGTTAAAAAACATTTACATTTTTACCATATTTTCTCCGGTGGTTTTCTCAAAACAAAGAATGTTGAAATAGAAGTATCATCTTATACTGGGTTTTATTATATTTTCTCATTCAACATTTTTACTTGTTGCAAATGCTAAACTGAACTTTAAGAGCTCAAGAATAATATTTCTGAATACAAAGAACCAAGCTATGTCTAGATTATTTTCTATGGTAACTTCAACCCATAAGTTTGTTTCATTTGCCTGATTTGGTATAGTATAATATATTGAACAGCACATACATGTACACATTTTTCTAACCTATTTCAGTATTCATTATTTTATTTATTTTTCCCATTTAATATAGGGATCTACTGTGATAAATGGTGTTTTGGTAGGGGGCTTTTCTGGATTTACATATCTCAGGGAGCAAAATGAAAAAAACAAGTACAGTTCAATTTGACTTACCTTTGAGTTTGACTTGGTCTTGGCTCGGTCTTGGAGAAAGGAAATAAATCACTTTCCCACATTGTACTTGGTTTATTATGTTCATTTTGTTTGGTGTCAACCCCTAGCGGTATAAATATTGAATTTTTACCGGAAATAGGTGACTTTATAAAGCAATCTATAGAATTGCGAAAATGAGGTCTGTGTCGGTCAAAGTTCTCCGCTTCATCTAGATGTATTATGTTATTGAATTTTACATAATTATGTTCTTATGTGTTTTGTTTTGTGTTTGTTTGATCCATATGGGTGTAACTTTGCAAATAAAAATTATTATAATTATTATTATAAACATGCATTTCAAATAAAGTTGTAACCTCTGGTACAGTAAATGAAACAGCAATCGTGGCATTGTTATAACATCCTTTTAATATGTTTAACATGAAGTTTCATCCAGAATTCCTTATAATTTTAGAACTACTGTTACGCAAAACCTTACGAACACAACACGATACACATTCATGACACTTTTGACTGACCTACTGATACCAGATGTTTAAAACTATTAACACTGTTCTTTTTTGTCAATAGTTGTACTTCAACCCAAAATCCTTCACAGTGATGATCCGAGTGAAGCAGTTCGGTAATACATGTTTTATTTAGAAATTAAGACATAAAATACCAAAATAACTACATGAAAATGATTATGAATCCTAACTTTTTGACTGTAACGTATACCATTCATATAGTATCCAAATTAATAATTCTAAACCAACCCTTGTGTTTGTATATATATATATATATATATATCTGTATATTTTGTTTGTATTGTCTTGATAAGTATGAGTGTTAATATTGCAACTGAATAAAGTTTGATTGTATGCTACTGAAATGTGAAGATGTTTTAACATTAACTCATGGGTAACTATAACAGTGTTTTCTACCAAGCTCACATATGTAAAATTAGGCAACATTCCTGTATTTTCTCCTATGTCATGTATGAAGTTAAGTTTATGAGTTAATACAAACGAATCGGCTGGTTTTATTAAAAAAACATTTACATTCATATATTAAAAAAAACACACACACACACACAAAGATTGAATATAGTAATATTTATTTGCAATCATATACAATGCTTTATGTGGTATGTGAAAAATAATATTTTTTAAATTTTTTAAAATTTTTAATTTTTTTTCATTGATATTGTTAAATGAATCGTATATTGTTATTTCATGTATAATTTGCCAGAGATGGATTTAATAAAAAAAAAATCTAATTCTATAGTATAACTATTTCTGCGCTCGCATCATTGGCCACGCCAACAGCATATTAAATCTATTAATCCTGTATACATGTACATAACATGATGAAATTCAGGTGAATGTAATAAAAAATTTTTGAATAAGAGAACACAATCAAAATATAATAAAATTTAAAACTATACCTTTTCATATTTCAAACATTTATTTGGTAGAATCTTCAAAGCTGAAATTGAACTGTTTTAGTAGCTGAGCATGCAATAAGATACGTATGGCAAAATTATAAAGCTTATATTGTAAGGATCTAAAGCAATACATTCAATATTAATTATTACCTTCAGATATATATATTATTTTCGTACAAAAGTTTCAGTTGTGGTAAATTACAGGCACTTTGATTGCGATTTTTATCTATTCAGACTGAATTAAATCTTTCAGGAGAAAGAAAGAGTTTGAAAAACATCTTTGCTTACCTATTCATTCATTTCAATTATCATCTAAAGATTTCTTTTGCTACCTAAATTCTATCATATCAGGTGCTTGTACATTTTGAAGGAAATCGCCATTTCTGGTTAGCGGAACTTTTTAAATATCATGCAAATAATAATAGAAAGTGTAGAAAACAATAGCTGGCCTTCTATATTTTCTCAGAAGTTCATTTTTATTAATCACTATTATGGTTTAAGCAATATTCTGAAGGGATGCGCAAGTTCAAAGCCGTTTCCTAACAACCACTCGCTCGGATGTAGAATAATTTTCTTGTTCTTGGTACAATAATAAGTCAGATTGTAAGGAAAAGTTATATACAAATGTAATTGTAGAATTTTGTTTATTAATAGTCTATTTCTGTAGCGTAAGCAAAAATTTATAACGTTACTTTTAAGATGTAAGGGTTTTTCGAAATCTCTGAGCCGGGCATACATAATTTCAAGACGCACTTTCACAATATTATAAGATCTATATCTTAAACTGTATAATTCTACGGAAACATTTTCATCGCATTAACCTTTTCCATTCCTCAAGAACAGTTATGTTGAAAAACTTTTAAATATTGCTGTACAGCAGAAAGGCGGCAAGATGTCGCTATTTTGACTAGAAGTATCTGGAATCTAAAATAATTATTACGAAGATTCAACAAAACTCATATCTCATATATTTCAACTATTTAGTACGATATCCCACCACACTGACCACCTTGTGTATTACTTCATGATTTAAATGCACATAGAATAGAAAAAACCCGATTTATATTTATAGTAAATATTGGGGATCGGAAAGCCGTCATCTAATTACAACTTACAATGTAAATATGAATTTTCTACGTTTTATATATATATATATATCGGAATCAAGAATGAAAGTCAATACGTATGTTTATCATCTGTCCGCCAGAAAGATACTACGCCAAACGTAAAAACCCGAACTACTTGTCAAAGTAGAAATAGAAGCTGCCCAATACTGGCCAATTCCAAAAATGCAAAAGAAGTAGTCATTTCTAAGATTATGCTCAAACTACAGAAAAGTCCAAGACCAATACATAAGGCTTGTCAGAAAGGATCAAAATTCACTTGGACCACTGATTGTCAAAAAGCATTTAAAAAATGACAACACCTCCAGTATTAATTTACACAATCTCAGGGAAATACCAAGATGGCTCCAAAAACCTAGAAATATGCCACAGAACAGTCAGGAAACATTTCATTGCTGACCCTCTATCAAGAAATATATGCAAGGCTTGTAGACGGTAAGAAGCAATACAGGATAAATAAAATAAATACGACTTATCAGTAGTGCTTAAGGTCTAAAATGTTGAAACCCAAAATAGAATCCGAAAAGTTGAAGAGCAAAAGCAAAATGACCAAAATGACCAAAATTGTAGTAAAGCCAAAACCATCTAAGGACAGAGCTATGTCTTTTACAAATATTAAAATTTTGTAACAATAAATTTTAAGTATCAATTTCAGGCTAGTGGTGTTTATATATCTCAACTTGTTCGATTCGCTCGTGTATGTAACAACGTATTTGATATTAACTAAAGAAATCTCTATTACTGAAAAATATTACACCAGAGATTTCGATATCACAAATTTGTGAAAAATTTTAATAAATGTTATCATCGGTACAAGGACATCATTCGTATTAAGGGGGTAGGCCTGGGGTAAGGGAGATAACTCCTATTGGTGTTTTTTCTTGACGTCAACAATAGGAATGACGTGGCATTACTATGACGTACAAAATTTCCTCGCATTAGACAAAGTGAAGAGGTTCGGTAAGGGGAAACTCCGTAACGAATCTAAAACTTTTTCGAAATATGTGCAAAATCGATAATTACATAGGATTTGATATATTGATGAATTATTGTTTAACATCCAGTGGCAATTATGAAATGTATATTACGATGATGAAAAAGCCGCTCGAAATGAAGAAAATCCTGAGTCAATATTTGCAATAATTTCATAAATCCTTAAAAGAATTTTCTACTCGTCCCATAAATTCGTAATATATAATCTAGACTTAGCCCAACCCCCCCCCCCCCCCCGAGAAGTGTGTGTTTGTAGTGTGTGCTTATCTCGTCCTAATCACAGTGCGTGGTTGCTTATATCGCATTATCCTGTTAGTCTTATACTGTAGAAGTAATAGTCCATCACACATGAAATGTTACACTCCTGACATTTTCAGGATTATTTCAAATAGCATTTAATTGATGAATCGAATGTTTTAGAGATATTTCTGCCTTAAATCATTTACTAGTAACCATAATTTGTTGTATAGCATATATAAATTACATATAATGAATGATAATGCAGCTTCAAATATTATTATGGGAAAATCTTTATTTTTTTCAATGTCTTAATAATATCAAAATTGATTGAGTATTTTGTGAAAACTTGTAGTTAAAATTTCCTAATTTTTTGTCATATAACACACATATATATGATATTTGTTTTAACATTTTTTTGTAAGAATTAAACGACAGAATTTTTTTACAGCAGTGTTTGAATATTTAATGAGGCAACTGAAAATGAACGAAATTCCTAACATGTCTGGTACTTTTTACCTTTGAATTTGCATATAAACAATGAATTTTACCATCATATTTCATTCTTGATTAAGACTATATCCCTGTTCTTCAGTTCAACAATTATAACTATTTTTTATCAAACACATGTCCTATGAGAGGTAGTAATATTCATTCACTTGTGTCATCTCATGGAATAAAGGGTACACCTTAAATGCCCATTTTCAATGAACCCTGTGAAGGAAACGCGTGGTTGAATTTCAATAAAATTTTCTCAAGTGGTGTATTGAGACATATATAATGCATGACGAAAATATGAAAAAAATTAATTGAGTGGAAAAGTTTGGCCTAACCCAGGCCTACCCCCTTAAATTGGTATTAAAGCAATTGAAATTTGATGGAGGCATGGGTCCAAGGTTTGATTGATTGTATATTAATACATGCATGTTAAAACTTTATTTTATATATGTTTGTTTCTTTAATCATGTTTTTGTGCTTGTTTGTTTTATTTTGGTGACAATCCTTATTTTTTTTGATTTTGGACCAAAAAATATTCTGATTCTGATTCATATATATAGATCAACGTGCAAACATCTTATATGTTCAGATATTTCACACGCTATCTTTTATGGTAATATTCTATATAAAGCACATACATGTCGTCATTCACCTGAAAAAACTAACCAAACCTTTTAACAGACTAATCAACAAGGGATATAGTTACGATACTGTTGTCAAGTCATTAAAGATGGCATTTTTAAGTCTCTTAAACGAAGTCAGACTTATATATTTTGATTTGCGATTTTTAGCGAACATTTTTTTTCTTCCTGTCCGATTTTGTTTGTTCAAGGTCTCAATAACCGTCAGAGATATTGATCTGAGATTTTCCATGATGAAAGATGGATGTTTCTAGATGTGCATACTACTATTTATTTCTTGATTAGGGTCACTGAGAGCTATAATGAGGAGTTCAAATAGGACCCTATGGAGAAATTTCTTTTTCATCGAAAAACTCTACGAGAGTGACCAATAACCATCTCATATCACATATTTTATTATACACCGTTACAACACCTATTAGATGACATATACCTCGTTCCTCTAGGGGGCATCCCCACCCCCCAAAGTCGATAATTTTGAAAAATTTCATATGCATCTTAAATCCATAGCTTTAAATCATATATTTTATTATTCTCCGTAACAAGACGCATTAAATGACATTCTTTCAGTAGGGTGATCCTCAACCCCATAAATCAATAATGTCCAATTATCTCATAAACCGTTAAAGTTCCCACCCCTAAACCATATATATTTTTATTGCCCATGGTAAGACGCACCAAATGACATACCTCGCTTCCCCAGGGGTTATCACCACTCCCATCAAATCAATATGTTCAATTATCTGATAAACCGTTAAAATCCCCACCCCTTTATCACTAATTTTATCACTAATTTTCTTATTCCCCATGGAAAGATGCCCCAAAGGACACATACCTCGCTTCCCGGGATTATCACCACTCCCATCAAATTAATAATGTTCAAATATCTCATAAACCCCACCCCTAAAGCACATATTCTCTTATTCCCCATGGTAAGACGCACCAAATGACACATACCTTGTTTCCCCACGGGTTATCACCAGTCCAATAAATAATGTTCAATTACCTCATACACCGTTAAAATCCCAACAACTTAACCATATATTTTCGTATTCCCCGCAGTGAAAAGCACCGAATGAAACATACCTTAATTCTTCATCGGATTTGATGAATTTTAAAATAAAATGAATCCTCATGGTAACCCAACAAAAGTAAATACAGAATTTGTATCTTTCACCGGTTCCAAAATAAAAAGGTTAAAGGGGCCATTATAAGTTCATTAATGCGTACCCCATAACCTTACATTTTTATTTGTATATTGAAATTTGCCTCGCAGTTACGCAAATGATTGAAAATGAAATAGAAACATCCTGTTGTTATTGACTACACTGGGTAAAAGGTCGACAATGTCACTTAATAAGAGAAGAAATTTTGTTTCAGGGTGATATCTATCAAAAGCTGACACCGATTTCGTTCTGCGATTATAGCGTAATTTTTTAAACTGTAAACCCGTCCATCTCGGATTTAAATGTAAATACATGTATATTTTTGTTAGCTCTTTAAATGCATTTTTGCAGGGTATTGCTCCTTGCCGGGGATAATGATTGTCCAGTTGGTTTTTTTTCTTTTTTGTAGGTGTTCTTGTGTTAAAAATAAATTAAAAGTTTTCTTTCTTTATAGATTTAATTTATTGGGTGAATATGGAACTGAGATATTTTTTTATAATTGATGTGGTGTTTTATCTTTTAATTATTTTAATTTCTTTCTTTACATCATATTGTATATTTAATACGTAGTTTTCAAGTAACCGTAGTCCGCCGTGGTCGTCGTAAATTTTCCTTTAAAGATCTTCTCCTCTGAAACTTGTATTTGCTATGGTTTACATGGTAGAGCGATAATAGGGTTTGTCAGTTCCGAATAACAATTATCTCTCTTAAATGTATGCTAATTGATTGTTTATTGGGGTTTTACGCCATATATGGACAGCTCGTGACAGTGGTGGCCATTTGTATTGCCGGAGATAGGTGGAAAAACCGGAGAGAACCACCGACCTGTAACAACAAGAAACTAGCAATCATTGTCAATAAAAATGACAAAAGATCTGGAAATCGACACTTGGCTGAAAATAGAAAGAATAATGATAATTATCAGATCTAGACAAATAACAAGTTCTTCCCGTTTGTGAATATGACAGATCTTACTAAAGCAGAGAAATAACTTCACATGTACCATCATATTTGTTTCACATATGTAATGCTGGGTAAATTACATGAATGTGAATATATATCATATGATTACACGTTATACAACTATTTATACCCACCGTAGTAATTTATTGAATTAAACTTGATATAATAATACCAAAACCAACATTTTGTTCCGATAAACTACATTTTCCGACCCCCTAGGAGATGGAAATATGCAATTCTAAAATGGTCTGCTGCTTTTCCTTTGCAAATAAAGATGTTTTAAAATTTTCGATGTATTATGGGTTGCACTCGTAGGACGACATAGCCAAATTTACACCGCGATTCTTTTGAACCTAACCGAGGAAATGTCAGGGAACTACTACAATTGTTTGAACTTTTTTGTTCTAAAGTACAATAAAATCAATGAAAAGTAAGTACATTGTTATAAAATTTATTGGGTTTCTTCTTCCGTTTTCGATTTCTCCCCCTCCTCCCACCCCCACCAGAAGTTCCAAAATCAAAATGGTCGTTACATGAAATCCCTTGCAGTGCCACTTCGCCATGTTAGCTTTTGCTATCATTTGGCGTCCGTCGTCCGTCCGTCGTCCGTTGTCCGTCCGTCGTCTGTCGTCCGTAAACTTTCACATATTGATCATCTCCTCTAAAACCAATGGAGCAAATTTAACCAAACTTTACAGGAATGATGTATGGAAGGTCCTTTACTAACATTGCCAAAATTTGTCCGATCCGCCAAAAAACATGGCTGCCAGAGCAGGACATAGTTTAACATTGGACCCTATGGGAAAACATGTTAAAGTTCATCTCCTCTCAAACTTCATGAGCAAATTTAACCAAACTGTTCTGGAATGATGTATGGAAGGTCCTTTAGAGGGATTGCTCATTTTGTTCGAATGCGACAAACATCATGGCTGTCGGCAGGAACATAGTTTAACATACATGCCCATGGAAAAACATATTTTGATCATCTCCTCAAAAACTATAATAGCAAATTGAATAAAACTGTACTGGAATGATGTATGCATGGTCCTTTACAAATTTGGCTCATTATGTTCAAATCTGAGAAAAACATGGCCGCCAGAGGGGAAATACTTTTAACTTTGGACCCTATGAGAAAAATATAAAATGTGTTGGTGGTTTAACACAGGGTAGTGATATGCGTCTAGTGTAGTATAGATCGAACGTCTCTAGATCTTTACTGCCGCTGGCTAGCCTACTTGTAGGCGAAAGGGAAAGTCGAGTGCGTAAATTTTTCCTTGCCAGTACATAGCCTCTACACTATCAAGACTCCTTCAAGTGCCTCCTCGGGGCAACACATGGTAACTTGGGTGTAGTATCCAAAGCTAAATGTGGAGGAGATCTCGGAGTAGCAAGGACCCCAGAGGTGCAGAGTGCAGGCCCACCGGTGTGTGGACCCGCCCTGGCTTTCACCAACCTTGCTCCAACTATGGGTTAAATAGTTCCACTGCCTTGTGGATGACTGTGAAAAGTCAAAGGCTATGGAAGTAAATCCAGACAGAAAATCCGGGTAGATGGAACTCGTTAGCAGTAGGAATCGTCTAAGGGATGGAAAACCCCTACAGAAAAACCCGAGCCTCCACGTAGAAGGTTGGGCAGTAGGCTAATCACCTGCTTCTATAAAACAACTATGATTACAGAAACGGAAACTAGAGATAACAGCGGTCTCTAGTGGAAGCTTTATGTGCTGAGCAGCACGAAGAGGACTAAGTAAGTTGGACCCTATGAGAAAAATATATTTTAATCATCTGCTCTGAAACTTTTGAAGCAAATTCAACCAAAGAATTAATGGAAGTTTGTAGAAGCATTTTGTCAGGTGAGCGATACAGGCTCAGCCCACTGAGCCTCTAGTTTTCATTTTAGAATCGAAATAATTCATAACGCTCGGAATAAAATTTGGCTCCAATAGTGTTACCCAACGATTATATTGCTGCAATGAATTATTTCTTAAACAATAGAAGTATTCGCTAAATGTTTTGGTAGATGAATACTTATGGGTACTGTATTGTCAGATTACAACTTCCTAAGTCATTGCTTCGTGTGATTTTACCACAACACCTTCCTCCTTTTTCTTCCTGTTCTTATTCATTATCCTAATCAAGCGATATATCGTCCAATGTTAAATTTGTGTTTGCGTTTATCGGACCCGGACTGTTATTTATTACTGAATTGACGTTTCTGAATACTCTGGTGTTTTCGTAATCCCACAAAGTAAGTGCAGGCGATTGTTGTTGATCGTCTTTGTCTATTTCAGCGCTTTTTTGGCTTGTGATCGTTAAAAGTTGTATATCTTTGTTTACGTTATCCGTGACTACAGAATCATATGTATGCAATTCTGCATGAGTTCTTGGCTGAAGGGAATGATATGGATTTAAGTATTCAGTTGGACTATCAATGGTAATACTTCGAGAATCGTGGGAGTCACTACTGCTTGTTGACTGAAAATCACGAACTATTCCAACATTGATGCTCCTATTTACATCGAAAATTTCATTTTCGTCAATTTCGTAATAGGTATGGGCACTTTCATTTGTTTCAGAGGTATTGTCTGTACCTAAGGCAATTGTTTCATTCGCATCTCTAACTGTTCTATTCGTATGTGGCCTTCTCATATTTTCTGATCGACGGTTGTTTTTATATCTTTTAACCACGAAAACGCATACAAATAAGAGTAATACTGCAACAATTCCTATAGTTGTTGATAACACGTCGATTTGGAAGCCTTAAAAAGAAGTTTCTTTTTTAAAAAATATATATGTATAAATTTACTGTTAAAAATGCAAATTCTTTACTTTTCAAATAAATTATCACTTCATATCATTTTCCACATTTTCATCACTACCTACAAACCATTAAGAATGAATAAATAAATACCATTCGCATTGATATTAAATATATTATATGTATTTTAGTTTAAAGTCTTAGCAAAATTAGAACAAATATACATACAATATATATTATTTTTTACCGAGCATTTCTCGCCTCGCGGCGAGTACAAATAAACTTTATATTTTCTGACAATGTACGTATATTGTTTGTATACTGCAACACTAAATTCCTATCTTTTTGAGCGAAAAGGTATGAAAATGGAATAATTATAGCTGATTTGAAGAAGGGCCGTTTTTAGCGCGTAATCTAGGGAAACACGACGTCATAAGCACTGTGTACCAGAACGCAAAGCAAAACATCGTTGAATGTGAGGACAAGGGTACCATATTGCGCTACTGATCAAATATCGAAAAACAATACTGGGCTGGCTATATTGGTCAGCTAGAAGCGTAGTTGCAGGATAAATAATAGATACTGTTTTGTATATATGTATTAATTTTTCATAGTCTCAGTACCGATTATAATGTATAGAACTACATGTATTATGAAAGTTCAGAGGCCGAAATCTGTATTCAAGCCAAAAGTATGACTATAACAGAGCAAACTAATATCAGAACGAAAAAAAGAGGTTTCAATTCAAAGAAGAAGCGACATCTAATTTCCCACAGGGTCCTACGTTAAACTATGTTCGGCTTTGGCAGCCATCTTTGATAGAGGGCGGGGTCATCAGATACAATGCTGAAAGAGAACCACATAAGGACCATAAACCAAGTTTTTTTTTCAATGACCCAGTGGTTACAGAAAAAATATCTTTAAGTAAATTTTTCATAGGGTCCTATTTTAAACGATGTTCGGCTCTTGTGGCCATCTTTGATGGCAGGCGGGTTCATGTGCATCTGTGTTTCACACAAGAATGTTTAGTTCATTTTTTATAGTATTTTTTGTGGGTAAACAAAATTGGTGTTGTTCTGAAATTTTCATTTTTATGATATGTGAAAGACATCAGGTTGGAAAGAGTTGCATTGAAAGGAATAGAAAATGTTACTCCGATAACTGAAATATATAACGGTGTATTTTTCCTTCCGAAAAAGAAGAAAAAAGTACAAATATATACAAGATGTAAATAATTAACAATTTCCTACTGGAATTCCAATATACTAGGTCAACAGATTTCTTGATGAAAAACTCTGGAGACTTTTACAACTCTACATTTCAAATAACAATTTAGCATTTCCCAAGAGTAAACATGGTTCAAACTTTCGGAAACAAAACTTCCACTTATTTGTCAACGTCACAATTGTTTATGGTGACGTCTTTAAGAAAAAACGTCGAATTATTTCAAAATACTGGGGGTATTACAGCTTTAGGAAAGACAATAATTAATTACGACTTGGAACCACTTGTTTTTGCTCTACTTGTTGCTTTCATTTTAATGAAATATTCGAGATCTTAATGAAAAACTTCTTGCATTTTTAGAAAAGACACTTTATAGTATAATGATTACCTTCTTTGTCATGTTTGTATGTTGTATGATAAATTGTCTCACTTGTTTTATTTAAATGAGTAACTGTTGACGTTTCTGTTACACCAGGGCAATGTTTACCACTATCTGTAAAACATTTAGAACAAATAATGAATTGAGCAATCATTATACTTCTAATTGGTATAAATATATAGTCTGTTTGAGAGAATAGTAAACACCCTGCCAGTGCGTTCTTCGGTCGCTTTTCTTGATCAAGATGACGATGAACTAATTATCACACTATTAGGTGGATTGAAGGACGTTATATCAGAAATGGATTTTACTTTTCGGCTTATAAGATGGTGGAGACAGGACGTTGCGCTCAAAGTTTGGGCATTAACTTTCCAAAATAATATCTGGACCAAACAATCTAACCGATTAACTCACAATTTCCTTGTTTTTCACCAATCGTCTATTTTTCGTATGTAAATAATATGTAACATGTAATATTTGCAGCTCTCCTTTATTAGGAGGAACTAAAGTTATTCATTCATTCATTCTTTCTTTCATCTGTTTATTGAAGTCCCGATACCGTTAATTATGTAAAGAAATATGGTGAAAGTTCATTCTTCAGGAAAAATCAAAAGCCAAAGTAAAATAATGCATTTATAGTTATGGTAACAGAGTAGACAAATAACATAACAAGAGAAGGAAAAGAAAGAAAAACCAAAGCAAAATAAATATATTTAGAATTATATAACAACTATCAATGCGAACTCCCACAAAAAATGTTATGGAAAAACATGTAGCTATGGTAATTAAGTTTTTAACATAATAAATGGGTTTTGTTTTACTTTTGAAGATAAATATTTCAAAATTGTCCTAACATTGAGTTGTTGAATAAGATTTGCATATCCATGTCCTTACGTAGATCCCCAGATGCTAAGTATGGGAACGGAAGGTATAGGGTTTTTTATATTTTTAATAGTTGGGAGCATCCATGGCAAGGAGGCTCCGGTCACTTGACAATTTGGAATCTGTTAACTTCGATAAGTTTTTTTAAGCTTTCTCTTTTAATTTATTGTAACAATAAAAGGTAAATTTATATCAAGCTTTTCCTAAAACATTGTAAGAACATTTATTTAATTAACTTTTGGAAAGATCACGTTGTAATGACTTAAAAAAAATGATTAAAGTACAGCCGAATTAAAAAAAAGTTATAGTTAACTTACATTGTGACTTATTTACAATAAATACAATCTTTAAGTATACCTGTATATTCTCATACAATATCTATTATTGGATTGCCAATCGTTTGAGTCCCTTGTATGATTTTTGAAAGAGGATAGCCTACGGACTATTTCTGACGTGTTTGGTTCCAGTTTGTGATTCATGATTAATCTGTAAATAGTATTATGTTTAAAATTACGTTCAACTATGATGAATTTATAGCTTGGATTAAAAACAGGATCAAAAGAAATATCAAAAGCAATTTTTCCATACTACTATAGCCTTCGAGTTAAGAATAAGAAGGGGTGAACTTGGTTGATCTGAATGTTTTCTAAAGATACGCTCATTTGTTGTTCGTGTTGAGTTCAGTAAAATGTCATGTTAATTGATAGAGAAACTACAAAACTAAAACAAATGGTAGAGGTCAGATTTCATCTGGGAAACTGATTTTACATAACGATCAAGTTCGTGATGACGACCGTAGAGTGTTTGAAGTGACGACCACAGTCCTTGAAAAACCATATCCCTGTTTGAATCGCTTTTATGCCAGCAGCAGCTAAATGGTTTGCAGGAAATCACTATAATGACCACAAGCCTTTGAGTAGCGAATTATTTTTAAAATGTAAACACAAGACTCCGGCCCTTCTATAATTCTGCTACTGATTAGTGAGAATTTAACAATTGGAAAAGTGAAATGATCACGTTTGTCGGAGAGCTTCCTTTGCAAGGTAAAAGTAGAGATAAGAAGCATAAGTACATTGTAGTATCCATTATATCAGGATGGATGTACATGTAGGGATTGTTGGTTAAAGTCATGCATATAATAATCATTATAAAAATGTTAATGTATATGAATATCAACCCGGCTTTGCACTAAATTGACACATCAATCTGCATTTCATTAACGTCTAGCTGCAAAGGTAAATTTCACCCAACATAATATTCTGACATTGAGCCGACCTTTGTTCTTACTCAAAAATGCCGTGTGTTTTACGGGGAAGGAGCAAATATCAATTTTAAAGTCCTTGGTTTGACCCGGCCATGGACAGACTTTTCGTACTCCAGTCGTACATTCTACTATGGTTCCATTATTGGCTTCTTGGTATAAATTAGATGTACATGTAGATAATATTCTTTTACTGGTAAAACATAATATATATATACATTGTACAGCTACGATTTAAACTAAAGGTTTCAGCTAGTTTTTATCTTTATTTTTTTCAGTAGCATTTAATTCCTAGAAAGATAATAAAAGATATTTGCGAACACCAGTATCCAAAATAAAAAAAAAACTTATTGAAAAGATGTTATACAATCATTCTGGGAAGAAAATGATTCACTGAATCCAAGGATAAATGTAAGCAATGTTTAGGTGACAAGCCTAAATCAAACCTATGTAGGTCCAAAGTTTTGAAAATCGAAATTCTAAAACTTTACATATGGTGTATAACAATACTGCAAAGAGATTATATGCATACATTGCTGAATTAAAGAGGAGGTTAGGTTCAATCTTAAATCCACAATTTTCGAAATTCGACCTCCAACAGATCTTCATGTCAAGTCTCGTTCCCTTTGACCAAGCGGTTTCAAAGAAGATGAAAGACAAGAACTGCCCATGACGGCCATGTTTGTAGCCTGATCAGGACGAAATGAGGAAACTTTGTATATAACCTCCCAATTAGATGCTTTCTGTCAATTTTCGTTCCATTGGGCCAAGCCACTTCAGAGTAGACGAATTTTTTTTTATATCAGCCAATCAGAAACAAGAACTGCTAATGGTGACCATGGCGGCCATGTTTATTGTCCGATCGGGACGAAATGAGCAATCTTTATAAAGGACTTTAAATAGATGTTAAATTTAATTCCATTTGGCTTAGTGGCTTTAGAGGAGAAGATTAAAATGTGAAAAGTTAACGGAGGACAGACGACGGACGCCAAATGATGACAAAAGCTCAAATGGCCTTTGGCCAGGTGAGCTAAAAATAATTCGAAAAGATATGAGTGAAAACAATAATTCGAAAGGATGGAATATTCATGCAATGATTTAAAAGTCTGTACTAGTCCTCAAACGGCTTTGTATAGAATAGACCGGAACCGTGGAACTAGAATGGATGGATGAACTGTTGTTTAACGTCCAGTGGCAGCCATATCAGGACGACGTGGAACTATGTCTGTACTTAAACAGAGTGAAAATATAATTTTGGGACGGTATAGAAATAATAATAAATGGGCATTCTATATGAAACATTGAAAACTCGGTATGAGGGGGTGGAAAGGGGGTACCTTTCTCTTTTCTCCCGCCCCTCTCTCCTTTCTCCCGCCCCTCTCTCCTTTCTCCCGCCCCTCTGCTTCCATCTCCCACCTTAACAACCGTCTTTTTTCAGATCAATCGATTTTAATACAAATTTGAATTAATATATGAGCATATATAGGTGGCATAGGTCTTTATTAAATCATATACTGATTTTACGAACAAGGCCTGACTCCGACTCGTACGCAAATTAATACACAATGTTGGAATGTTGTCAATTGTGCATTGTGCATTCTTTAATATAGCAAATAAAATCACCCACTTCTGAAATTTACTCACGAAATATCTAGTAGTGAATTGCAATTTCTGGACACTACCATATTCAGAGGAAATAGATTCCAAAGAGAAAACATACTAGATTTTAAAATATATAGAAAACTACTGAAAATTACCAATATCTCCATAGAACATCGGCACACCCGTCCTCAGTATTTAAAGGTTTAATAACTGGAGAAGTAACCAGAATAATCAGATGTACTAGTGATAAAATGAAACTAAATCACCAATTGAATTCTTTAAAACTAATCTAATGAAACGAGGCTACAAACACACCGAAATTAAAAATGCAGTTTCAAAAGCTATTTTAACTAATAGAGAAAATACTATTAAATACAGGCCTAAAAATAAAAACAAAGCGCCACCGCTAGTATTTGCTACAAAATTTAATCCCTGTTTCAAACAGTTAGGAAGAATTATCAGAATATTATTGAAAGGAATGATGAAACAAATTATTTATTTAAACGCCCTCCCCCCCCCCCCCCCCCCCCCCCCCCACTGATTGCGTACAAAAAACATAAAAGCCTGGAAAATTACCTCACCTCGGCTAAAACGAAATAAAAAAGTAGATCTTTCTCAAACGTATACAATACGTTAATTACAACACACATTCTCAACTGAAAACAAGTTTTGAACACAGTATGAAAAAAACTAAAATAGAAAAGCATCGACTATTGACCACCAAGTGTCCGACTCCTTGTGTATCAGTTTCTGAACAAAAAAATTAAAGATAATACGCCTTAAAACTAACACACCAGAGGCTTGAGTCGCTGATGATGGGTACGGCCTTGATCATATTAATTGATCTAAACAGGTACCCGAAACACTTGGGTAGGTGTTGAATAGTTTGTGGCAGATTGGGAGTGGTCTCAAATTAATCTGTTAATGCCGACTCCTTGTGTATCAGTTTCTGAACAAAAAAAAATAAAGATAATACGCCTTAAAACTAACACACCAGAGGCTTGAGTCGCTGATGATGGGTACGGCCTTGATCATATTAATCGATCTAAACAGGTACCCGAAACACTTGGGTAGGTGTTGAATAGTTTGTGGCAGATTGGGAGTGGTCTCAAATTAATCTGTTAATAACGGAGAGATAATTCCGTTTTGAAAGGATGATTTCTAGAAATGATCGGAAATGGCAAAAATGGTTTGGGAAATATAAATGTTGCCTTTTTCAAAGATATGTCCATTTATTAGAACATTTAGTATCCAATTTTTTCGTTTTTTTACCTCTTTATTTTTTTCAACATTAAAATTCGTCTCCCTCTGATAGTTCTCCATCCTTTCTCCCGCCCTTTCTCTCCTTTCTCCCGCCCCTTCTCTTCTTTCTCCCGCCCCCTTTCTCCCTGTCTCCCAATACCCTTTCCACCTACTCCGGTATATAAGAGACATGTATTAAAATCATAGGCTTTTAAATTCAAATAAAATTTTAAAATACATCACCTGAAATGTGTACATAGAAATAAATAATTCTAAGTCTTTTAAGATCTGTTATCTGACAACTATAATTTGCTTCATCAGAAATTGTTACATCTAGAATCAGCAGATTGAATTCTCCATCTGAATGATCCCCTATAATAGCAATCTTTTCTTTAAAAGCTGGATCAATGTTTATCCCGTCGAAAATATTACGATTGTTCTTTGTCCATTGAACACGTTGAATGCTCGATTCTTTTGCAGCTTTATGAGGACATATCAATGTTTTGTTTTGTCCAACATGTGCACATTCTTGTTTTGATGTTTCCTCCCATATCAACTCTAAATAAAGCACTGTAAAATAACAATACGTACATGAAGTAATTTAATTTAAAAAGATAGTAGAATAAACCTAGCGAATCCTGTAGCACTTACCCGGCAAAAGATAATTCCTGTTATTTTATGTTTTTTTGCCAGTAACAGTGCCTATATTTGTCCACAATCTAGACATATTTAAAAAAAATATTTACATGTAAATAAGAAATAATGTAATTCAACAGTTCGGTACAGGTTACATTTAATTCAATAGAAATAGTAGAGAAGATTGTTAGATTTTTTCCTTAAGTCAATTTTCTACTTTTAATTACAAATGTACATGATTCAATTGGAGCCATATATTGCATGGTCCAGACCAGAAAGTGTTTCTGGATCCTGGACAATGCATTACCATGGTTTTCTTTTGTTCTGGATTGGTCCACAAGTTTACGACTGTCTGAATCCATGATATTGAGTCCTATACTTTATATCTCAGTTTTGAGCATGTTTTTATTTGAAACCTGGATTTTTTTTCAAATTCCTTTTACACTCCCCCCTCTCTCTCTCTCTCTCGCAACTGATAACTCTATGGAAGATTTGTATTTCATCAAATATTATACATTTATTTCCCTTCCATTAGTGAAACATGAAGATTTGTTCACCCGAGGAAAGTCATGTTTGCCGAGGGCCTGCCCGAGAGAAACACTACTTTTCGAGGATGAACAAATCTTCATATTTCACTAATGCAAGGGAAATTAATTATTTATTCCACTAACACGAGTTAAATCCTGAGCATTTCGAATAACTGGGATATGATGGTGAAACACGAATCTAAGAGGGAAACACTATGTTTTGTTCAATATCACGTGGGAGAGTCTCAACCAATAAAATACGTACATAGCTATGAATTAATTTATATAGTGGAATAATAAAAATATGTTTATTTATACAATGTATCATAATATATGATACATGTAAATTCCCTTGGGTACTAACAGTCTACCACCAACAGCTTCTAAGCTATATATCGTATACTTACAAAATGCACGTAGTAAAATGTATATCATGCTTTACACTCCATCAACAAATATTTCCTCCTTTGATATTCTATTTCCTTTCACTTTAAAATGATTATTGTCGTATTGTTCAATCGTTATTTATCAGAGTTTTTTTTCATAAACAGCATAGTATTTATTACAACATTAATTTTCTTTCATTGTACAGATTCCACTGTGATAAGTATACATTTTATAGGACAATGTCAGCTTCACCATAAATAGTAAAAAAAAGTGACACATCCAAAAACCAAATTTGGACATATAAAAGATATTAAGAGTGGTTTTGGAATATCTCCATCAACTGATTATAAGCAAATCGAAATATATATGTTTATCATATATTTAATAGTAAATACAGGAATTTTGTATATTTGATAAAGGTTCTTTTCTCTAGTCTGTATCATCTACCCTGTATCGCATAGCTAATCCGTATCGCATACCCTGTATCGCACCCCTTTCGGAACCTCTCATTTTACTCGTTATTAACCGGTACTCCTCGATATTATTGTCAGTTGCAGACGACAATTACTGCCATGTCACGGAGTCCCCGTTCAGTTGAAATGGGGGAGAGACTGATGAACCAACTTTGGAAACCATTTCTCCCCCCGAGTTACATTTGCTACTTGCAAGGTTTAAAAAGGCTAATGACGGAGAATATGAGCCTGATATCTTGAATCAATGCAGGGCAGCATAAACCGGTATATAGGGAAATATGTGTCGTATTCTAAGGTGGGAACAGCTCACAATATGATTAGTGAATGCATTTAATTACATGAAAAAAAATCATTGTCTCAAAATGCTCTTATACATGCATATTTTTGAATAGGTTATTAGAGACATTTCGGTGTGGATGTATCATTTAATATGAAAGATTCCGAATTTTAATATGAGTATCATGAAACAGGATAATCAAATCAGGAAGTCTATGAAAACAAAAACAATTCCAAGTCACCTGGAGAACTACAGGAAAATCATCATATTCTTGTCTACCCTTTTTCTTATATTTTCGGACGATTGTAAACAACGATAAATCACAGACCTTTTATATATCATGAATCTCTATCTATTAAAATATATGATAAACAGAATAATACATGGCAAAATCCGTATCGCATGCTGTATCACCACTCGACCAATATCAGCCCTCGGGGCCTTCGGCCTCCGCCGCTGAGGATTTCGATTTCCGCCAGGAAGGGAATAAAATTCAACATAAATTTAATTCCCAGCGCTCCGAGAAGTTATCTGAGATTCTGCGAATGATTCAGACCGATCATCTCGACGACGCGGAAGATGTGGTCAAGTCGGAGCTTAGTGAAATCAAGCAACGCAAGAAGCTTATCAAGATCGCCGACCGCCACGGGTGGGACACCATTAGGGAGTACACTCTTCATCCTCTTGCTGACGACAATGACGACGCTACCAAGCCATCGCCAGAGCATCCCGTAAACATACAACTCAGAAACCGTACGACAGAAAGTCTGCCAACGCACCAGGTCAAGGATACGGTGGATATGTTAACCGTCAGCCTTCTATTTTTCGCGGCAAACCACAGATCAACGACTCTACATCCACCGTCTTCTCACCAGGCTCCTGCTTTCTCTGCCACATGCCAGGACATTTTGCAAAACACTGCCCTTACAGCAACCGACAGTTCATCGCAAGGATCCCAACGCCAGCAGCTACAGCCACCAGTCCAGTCAACGGAGCTCAACCTACCAAGCAATAGCTTAGCCATAAATAAAGTTGAGTATCTTAATGGTTCAGAATGTATTTATAAGGAGAGTTCCAATGTTGTAAAAGGGAACTTAAGAAAGCATTTACAATTTTGGAAAAATGATTTGCATGTTACCCCTTACATCCTCGATATTGTTGAGTTAGGTTTTAAAATCCCTTTTTTGGAAACACCTAGTCCAATTACCTGTAAAAATAATTTATCACCCAGGAATAACCCTGATTTTGTCGAAAAAGCTATAGGTGAATTATAGAGGCGGGTTGCATTAAAGAACGCATAGTAAGACCACACTGCGTAAATCCGCTTACAGTTTCATTCAATAGTTCTGGTAAAGGTAGGCTCATCCTGGACTTAAGACACGTAAACAATTTCGTAGAAAAACACAAAAGCACCTCGAAGGTTGCAAACACGCTTTAAATTATACACACAAAGGTAATAAGATGATAAAATATGATCTAAAATCGGGATATTTTCATATTAATTTTAGATTTCCAGCAATACTTAGGTTTTTAATGGACCTCAAACAATAGTACAAAATTTTATTCATTTACAGTTTTACCATTTGGCTTGAGCGTGGCAGGAGCCGTTTTCACGAAAGTTTTGCGTCCCTTAGTTAAGCGTTGGCGGTCTTTCGGCTACCAAATTATAATGTACTTAGACGACGGTTGGACGTCTCATGACGAGAAAACATGTCGAATTGTCAGTACAACAGTTAAGAAAGATTTAAAAAACGCTGGGTTTGTTTTAAATAACGAAAAAAGCATTTGTGAACCTTGCGACAGGTTAGAATGGCTAGGTTTTATTTTGGATTTGAGAAAGGGTAGCGTAGAAATTCCTGAAAAGAGACCGTTTCAGCCAGTAATCTCGCCCGTACTGTAGGTCATACCATCTCTATGTCATTCGCTTTAGGGAATATCTGCCAAATCATGACCAGAAACCTTCACATACCCATTCAAAATAGGGTCTCTTGGGACAAACCTATAATTTTAGATAAACCAGTGCTAGATGAATTAATTCTCTGGTTGAACAATATCGACAAACTGCCATTCAGGGCCTTTACACCCATTTACAGAGTACCAGAGAGAATTTTATTTTCAGATGCTAGCGGATTTGCTGGTGCAGCAGTTTTGTTTGAATCTGAGAAAAAGATTTCACACATTATGTTTAATGAAGCTGATATCAACGAAAACTCCACGTTTCAAGAACTTAGAGCAATAAAATTTTCCCTGTAAAGCTTCTCATCTTGTTTTTCTAAGAAATATGTGAAGATATACACAGACAATCAAAATGTTGTTCGCATTATTAACGTTGGTAGTACTGTACAAAAACTTCAAACGTTAGTTATCTCAATATTTCAAATTTGCATATCCCCAAATATGGCAATAGATGGGGTTTAAACCGTACCGCAGATCATTTCTGTAAAATATTTGATTTTGATGTCTGGGCAGTGAGCAAATCTATCTTTGAAATGTTTGATGTAAGGTGGGGGCCACATACATGCGACCATTTTGCCAACCACGAAAACAACAAAACTGAAAAGTATAATTCACTATTTTGGTGTCCCGGCACCGCTGGTGTCGACGCTTTTGCTTACGACTGGTCAAGTGACTACAATTGGCTAGTTCCTCCTATTTATTTAATACCTCAAGTTTTGAAACACATGTTACGTTACAAAGCTAAAGGGACTTTGGTTGTCCCTAAATGACTTTATTTTGGCCTTGTCTTGTGAATTTCGAAGGAAATGTTTCTTTCCTACGTCGTAGATTTTGTAGAATATGTTAAGCCTAAAGGCATTTTTGTGAGTGGTTCTCACAAAGAAAGTGTTTTTGCAAAATCGCCTTTCATCAGTAATGTTTTAGTTCCACGTATAGATTGTTCCTAATATACTTTGACTTATTATAGTCGTGCGTAGGTGCGCTTAAAAAGAAAAGTGTTGGTGCACTAATATTCCCTTCTGATTGCACACTTTTAAATACATAAACATAAGCAAAGTTAATTTTCAGTAGCGTTGGTGCGTTACATAATAACGCAGTCCGGTGTTGGTGCACAGAACGTTGGTGCATTTTGTAAGTTAAAGCACTTATACATGAACCTTCATTGTTGTTTTATTTATTTTACAGAATTTGTTCTCCCATCCACAGTGGAAAGAGATTCAGAGTTTTCATTCGCATTCATCTCTGGGACAAGCAGCCAAGAAGATACCAGCCTTAGTTTTGGCAAGCAAAGCTGACAATATTAATAAAAAATATAAACTCTATTTCGATAAATTTTCGAAGTGGTGTAATTAACTTTCCTCTTTGCCGGCCCGTGCAAGTACAGTTTGCATTTACATCTCTCTCGTTCAGCAACGTGTTTCTACTTCTGTTTTAGATGCAGTTTTTTACGGCATATGTTTACATCTTAATCCATGCGAAGATAATTTGGTTAAACTGACTTACGAAGGCGGAAAACGTTTATTGGCATGCCCAGTTAATAAAAAGGAGCCTATAACTGTCGAAATACTAGGTAAAATTGTTGACTTTTTCTGTAAAGATATAAACAATCTTTCCAATTTACGCATTTGTGCGTTGTGCTTATTAGGTTTCTCTGGATTTTTTAGATACAGTGAACTATCTGATATCAAAACGAAAAATTTAATTTTTAAGGACACTCATGTTGAAGTAAAATTAAGTAAAACATTTATAGGAAAGGATCTGCTGTTGTTATAGCAAAAACTGGCAACAAATTATGTCCAGTTTCTTGGTTAAATAAATACATAGAAACGGCCAAGTTCACGCCTGGTTCCGAGGAATACCTGTTCACCCCTGTTCAGTTTTGCAGAAGGTTAAGCACATACAAGGTTTCTAATAGGTGTTCCCCTTTGTCGTACACAAGGGCTCGTGAAATTCTGTTGGACGCACTGGCTGCTGTAGGTCTGGATAAAACGAAGTACTGTCTTCATAGTTTACGTATCGGAGGTGTTTCTGCAGCAGCAAACAACCAATGTCCGACAGGATTTTACGGGTACACGGCCGGTGGGCCACTGACAAATCCAAGGATGGATACATTGAAGATAATCTTCATAACAGGTTATTAGTTTCCCGCAGTCTCAGCCTATGACCCCCTCCCCTTTTCTTTTTGTCTTTGTACATCGAATTGTAGCGAGCTACTCAATCCTATTTGCCTTGTTGTTGTTACTGTTTAGAAAAGACAAGATTTATTTTCGGACGAACGAAGTGTTGGTAGAAAATAAATCAATTTCTTTTCGTTATATCATTTTCCGTTATCCCATTTAGCGGTCGAACAGACCCACGCACCCGGTTAGGTAGTATATAAGGTGATTCCCGGGTATTTGGTTTATCGAGTCTCGCTACACGTAGCCAACAACAAGTATCATATACATTTCTTTGTGTGTGTGGTATAATCAGATGCAGGAGTGAATAAGGTCGTTTCTTGTATAGGTACTTCAATTTTTCATAGGGTATATTTATGTTATTACACGTGATATAGTGTTTATGTATTGAATGAAATAACTTGTAGCGAGCTACTCAATCCAATTTACCTTGTTGTTACTGTTTATAGAAAAGACAAGATTTATTTTCGGACAAACGAAGTGTTGGTAGAAAATAATAGCGATGACATTGATCACTCCACAATGGTTAAGCCTGAATATAGGTAAGATACTTATTAATAGATTTTAGTTAGGTAAATTCAAACAATTAAGAATTTATGTCTTGTTGTATAACAATCAACACTGAAAAAAGTTTAAAATCATATTTTCTACTTTATTTTCATTATTTTTTGTTTTCGGTTTTTATTTGTATCATCCAGAAAAAGTATCGGGCTTCATTTTGTATAACCTTGGCCAATAATATTGTTTTTCATTAGTTCTTTTAATGACATGTTACACATTTCTCATCTAGAAATAATGTAAATATTATATAATTTTATTGCAAACAATAAGTCTTAATATAAGTAAAATAAACGTTTTAACATTGTACTTTTAAAAGCATACAAAATGGTCTTGACAAGACATAACATAAGCTTGTAGATATGTTTTCAGGAAATCATTTATTTATACAGTTTTTTTCTACAAATGATGATGCTGATCCCGAGTAACTTTGGGAACCTTAGCTAGTTTCACATTAAAAAAGCTCATTTTTAACATGCTATATAATATACTGTCTAACCAATTCTAGAATTAATGAGCACTTTTTTGTTAATTGTACAATGTTGGCTTTTAAAGTGTGTTTTATACACCAGAGGGTAAGTATATCTTTAAGGGGAGGTTTAGGTACCCATAAAACCTACCGCTGCTCAGTAGTGTCTGTAACAAGTAAGCCTTTCCGGACTCTCTGTTAGTTCTATATTTGTATTTTATGTCCTTTTGTGTAGTTTTCCTAAATGTGTTTTGATTACATGGGGTTAATTGATTGTTATTTGAATTTCACCTTTCCTGTTATCCGGTTAGTAAATTTTCCCCTATAACTGGGTTTGTACACAAATGAGTACTTCATTCGGTTTTTTAATACATCATAAAATTCATCGATGTACACAAACCAGTCTTTTTGTGGTGCAATGATGTATTGATTCGGTAATATGACAATGTTATCACAATGCAGCAAACGATGCAGCACAAGTATTCGATAAAGTTAATGAATTATTGACGCTGTACATGCATGTAGATAAATATTGAATGAAACCATATACAAATATTTCAACACATTCAAAATAGCTTGGTTTGACTTATAAACCCCAAATTAATATCGAAAAGCCTTAATGTTCAAATCAGGTTATACGTATTATATATAACCTGTTCAAAAGATGAACAGAATTCTTATAGATGAAACCTTATTAAAATGTTATTGTAAATATGTATAATAATATAAAGTCTTGTATTGAAAATGATGGAAAGAAATCCCAATAATTTGATATTTCGACAGGGGAAAAATTTATCCCTTTTTTATTTGCAATTTTCTTAAATAATCTTGAAACTTTTATGTTAGATAAAAAGAAAGTTGGGTTAGAGAACATAAAACCAAAATAATGGTGTTTTCAACAAGTCGAACTCCCGAAGGCACCCAGTTTATATTTAATGGAGCAAATATAGTGGTTGTAAATGTTTTCAACTATTTAGGTGTAACCTTCACAAAAAATTGAAAATTTGCCTTGACGAAGAGCAAAAACATTGAAAAAGCTACAAAGGCCATGTATGAAATCATTAGATGAGGTAAAAGACAGAATCTATCAATTGAATGCTTGTTGGATTTATTTGATAAAATTGTTAAACCAATGCCACTTTACGGCTGTAAAATCTGGGGACTTGGAAACAATTACTCTATTGAGAAAGTGCATTTAATATTTTGTAAACTTATTCACCTAAAACAAAGTACTCCAAATGTTATGGTATATGGTGAACTTGGTCGTTACTCATTATATTTAGATATACAAAATAAAGTTATATCCTTTTGGACAAAATTAGTTACTGGAAAAGAATCTTACAAATTATCATATAGCCGATTTATTAATGAAAACGATGTTGCCCCATTGATTAAATTTGTTAAAAACCTATTAAATAATTGTGGCATGTCTAATATCTGGATCTTTCAAAACCACAATTTAAACCACGACTGGGTAATCGCTGCTGTAAAACTATCAGTTTTTACAAGAATGGAACAATGAAGTTGAAAACTAAATTATAAGCTGTTTAAATACAAATTTGAATTTGAACATTACCTAAATATTTTAGATTACAAAGATATTTTTACTCTCTGTAAATTTAGAACGACAAATACACAATTAAAATTACCCATACATGCCATAGAAACAGGAAGATGGTTAAATATTCCTAGGGAAAATAGATTATGCAAATTCTGTCAAGACGATGTAATTGGAGACGAGTTCCATTATATCATGAAATGCACATTCTTTAATAAAGAGAGAAACTTACATATCAGGAAACACTTGCTTTTAAGAATAAATATACTAAAATTTCAGGAACTTATGTGTTGTAAAAATCAATCTGTCTTAAGAAAATTATGCCACTTCATGAGGATAACAAACAACTCTGTATTTTCTCCTGGGTGACAAAATATTCCCACGTCCATACCCCCTCCTTTATATATAACACATATGTAAATATTGTAAATATACATGGATGTCTTGTCTATAACATTGTACTGACTTCGTTTGTGAGAATAAAGATTGTTAGTTCGCCAAAATTTTATTGTTTTCAGTTATGCTCAAATAATGTGGTAAGCTTATACAATAATCTGCAAGGTTAATTAGCATTTTAAATGTTTTTAGCGTTAACATTCTTCGACACCGATCGTGGTGCATATGTGCACTTTCCAACAACTTGTGTAAAATCGTCGGTAGAAATGTTGAAATACAAAGGTATTCTGCCAAGATACAATTTGCATAAATAATCAAATCTTCTATCAATTCTTCTATTATTATGTGTTGACAGAAATATAAATTTTATATTTTTGACTTGGGAAGATTTCCATTTTTCAACTTCAAAAATCAGGTTTTTGACATATGAAAAAAATGATAAGATAATAAATGAATGAATGAATAAATAAATAAATAATATCGGCATAAGAATACCGAAACTATAGAACAGTGGGAAAAAGCCCACAAATTCGAAGTCCAGGAAGTCCAAGGAAAAGACAAAGCCAGGAGAATGGAACACGACAAACAGACACCCCAAGGATACACGTATAACTAAAGGAAAATCAACGTATAATAAACTTAACAAAACTAGAACAAGACAGTACAAAAACTAAAGCACTAGCAATGTGAACTCCCATTAAAAACCCGGAGTGCCATCAGGTGTTCCTGAAGGGTAAGCATGTCCTCCTCCGTTAACGGCTTCCGTCACATTGTCAGTGAAGTGTCAAGTGCGGTTATAATTAGGTATCAAGTCTGGTGAGGTGTTAATTCCAGAAGGACGTGCAAATTAAATAAATAAATAATTTCTCGTACAAGTTATCTTTTAAAATCTTATCAGATGGACTTAATTAAATAGTACCAAAAAAAAACAGCATGAAAAGAAGCAATAAACAATTGAGCTTGAAATCAGATTGCTTCTTAAAATTTAAGAATCTCGAGCGAATTCATAAAAAAAATTATCAAAATTCTACAGTCTTTTGGATAAATATTGAAATAGATTCTTAAGAAACAATCTAATACATGAATCTAACAAAAGTAATTTATCCACTCTGCAGTTTGTATGATATATAACTATCACACTATAAACATGATAAATGTCTATAATTATTCTGTTAATCATGTTAATTATGATACCTTTTATATGAGACACCACTCCAGCTGCAACTAGTAACATAACACTTAAAACTCCACAGCTTGCAATGTATGTAAGTAAAGCCGGAGCTCCGCCTGTAGTTTCTGAATACAGACAATAGATGTAAACATATTGTTTATTAATAGATGTAAACATATTGTTTATTAATAGATGTAAATATATTGTTTATTAATAGATGTAAACATATACACTAAACGCTCCCAGGAATTTGCATTGCATATCTGGATTTCACAAGAGGCATTACTTGAAAGTTTGGATCCAGCTGGCTCACTGGATTCAAAAAGGAAATCCTTGAAGCTAATTTCCCATTGGGACTTATCTTAGATAAAGATTGTATTTGGTGACCATCTTTGTAGACAATTCGGGTTATTTGAACAATTTTGAAAGAGCAATGCGTAACAACAATTGCCACTATGATTGGTTCCAGTTAGCTCAAATGTTCTAGAAATTAGAAAATTCTGAACGTAAATGTTCCTATAGATACTATTTGAAGTTAAGGTCAGTTATTACGGCCATCCCGGGTCACCGGATACCCTTTCATGCAGGACAACCTAAATTTGGTTTCAATGGGCTCATTATTTTTAGATTGATATTTCCCTGATAGGGTCTTTTGTAAATCTTAGATCGACTTTATCGGTATGATTTGATAGAGGGCCACCAAATGCTCATCTGTTTTAAGTTTAGTTTCAGTAGACTCAGAAGTTCTTTAAGTGAATTTTTACAAATTTCGCCAATTTCAAACTAATCAGCGGCCATATTAGGTGGCGGTTCGGGTCATAATATATGTTTTGAGAAAACACCTCTAAAGGGTCATTGCTGGCAAGTTTCAAATACCTCTGCGGTTTCAGATATGAAAACCTATAAATGAATTTGAAGGCATTGTCCTATGTAGTAAATATCTTGTTTTGCCTTCTTTGAAGAAGAATCCATTAAGGACGACTTCTGTCAAGCTTGGATTCAATAGGTAAGTGGATTTTCCCATCGGGTTCTATGTTAAAATGAAATCGGTGTGAGCAGTCATCTTTGGTCATCAGATACAATTATTGATTAATCATGATTTTATAAATTAAAAGGCATGTATAAGTTATACTTTTGATGTCATCTCTATTATATCTGCATTAATATGGATTCATGTCAGGAATTTTATCCATGAAAATATTTTATATATAACGGGAGATTATCATGAATAGATGTTTTGGTTAGAATGAGATGTATTAATAATTGATTTTATCTGAATTGATTTGAATTTTGTCAAAATAATAATAAAGTTGTATGTATTTGAAAGATGTAAGAAAATTCATGAATAAAGATAAAAAAGATATCTAAATATTACTTAAAAAATAAAGTGAAAAGACACTCATGAATTTTGATTTTGTATTAAAGCTTAAAGATTTAATGATATCTATATACATTGTAAAAGTTTAATAAGATGAATACATGAATATATTTTCTATTAGAAGAATAAACCTGTGGTACTGCATAATTGGCGTCTGACATGTATTGTCGATCTGATTCACTTCCTTACTTCCCAAACCAAACATATATCTGATGATCAGATAAAGTGGTGTGTCCGCTTATTTATGTTATTAATCAACTTGGTTATTTTGTAGGGGAAAATTACACAATTACAATGTAGTAACTTAGATTGATCCCCCTCTCCCCACTCACCACTTTACTAAAGGTGTCAACCTTTGGATATAATTTTACAGGTTGTTTCATTCCGGAGATAAACATTGCACTTTACGTGTACCTCCATATCCGTTGTTTTTCATAAAATAAATGTTTGCTGTAGCAAAATTTTAAACCTTATCTGAACGTATTACAATAGTAAATTTGTAAAAAAGATATAGTGGACGAAGAAACAACAAATTTCCTAAATCCCTGCATTTACAACTAGACACATATTAGCAACATCATAAAATTTATTGAAAAAAAAATAAAAATGTACTTCATTCATCCTAATATCGTTAAACTACGAGACGTTATTGCTCATCTAAAAGGTATGAATCGAATGGTCATTGCTGATACTAATAAGATGCAGATAGTCAGTAATGAAAACATACGTTTTGTAGTTGAATCTTTTGTTAAATCCGTAGAATTCTTTATCCCTGTAAATTATTCAAATAAAAAGGAATCAATTCTGAATGACACAACAAATGTAGTTGTGAACGATTTTTTGTATCCATGTATACATGTATGTGACTCATGCTGTCGAAAATTATTAGAGTCGGATCGAAAATATGAGCAGCGCGTCTACACATTGTTCTCCAAGTTATAAGTATCCAAATATTTTTGCAGTTAATTATTTTAAACATTTTAACGTTATTAATATTTGGGTTTTCGCAAATAATTTTTGTTTTTAAATGTTATACAATTCATTGCTTTTTTAAGTGCATATCTTATCCATCCAAATATTTCCCTACTCACATGAAGTCGCGTTGATATTAATAAACACGCCTGACGATCCATCCAGTGCGCACGAAAGTGGTATAACACATCAATGCATTCTGGCTTCTGAACGACTATTACATGATAGTTTTAAAAGAGGCATAGAATTGATCTGATCAAATTTAAAAGCCATTTTTACCTTGGAATTACATATGTAAGCACAATGACAAATTTGATGTAAGACAAATACATGTAACTACGAGGTTAGAATCATGTATGCATGTCTGTTTATTTTTGCGTGACCTTAAAAATTTAGCAGGATTTCATCTGAGCTGGAATAACTGTACGACATATTGCATTTAAATAATTATATAACAATTCTAGTTAACGCTAGGCGCAGCACTGGCCGGAAACATCAATTGTAAACATTAGATCTGGTGCCCAAATCGTCTATAGATGGGTGATAAATAAATTTAACCCAGATTTTAAATAACTTCCGGAAAAACAGCTCCGCCTGGCGTTAGGTGGAATGGCTAAATTGTATTACCTTCAGTTGTTGTAGTGGGTATTTTAATGATTTTACATAAGCCATCGACGGAGTCGTCAGCTAAAATTGAAGAATTCAAAAACAGATATTTTATTTATTGATAATTTAACATGTTTTAATAACATTTTAATAGTTTTTTTAAGTCGGTTGCAATAAGGCTACAAGACCAGAACGGACGTTAACACAAATGACAAAATATGTTAATACGTGTGACCTTTTATTGAGAAAATCGGCGGAAAAACAGGTGATAACATAGCAATCAAATTGTAAACTGTCGGTTGGATAGACTTCATTCCGTTTTATAATATCTGAATAAACCGTTCACCTTTGTTTATAACATTTAGCGCAGGGTCTTGAATAGCGATGCTGAATTAGGATATCCGGATATAATTTAATAGCAAAGCTGATACATTTGAAAATTTGCACGCTAATTAATTATTGAAGAAAACCTTCATTTAAAATTTAAATTGAAAATTAGTTATTTTACATAGTACATAAAGGATCTGTCATGCATAAATATTTCTTGAAATCATGCAGCCTTCAAACAAAAATAAAAAACAAAAAAACAAAAAAAACATTTTGACCCTGCTAGCTTAAATGATGAAAATTAAATCTACTATATGTCTCAGATGAAAATCGTTTTGGATTTGGGTAGCGAGGGTAATAGTAATAGAACAAGGTATTTTTGATGTGTAAAAAAATATACAGCGCTGATTCTCGGGTTTGATGATAGATATTATATTTATGCTTTATAGCATTAAATCGTATAGCGAAATATATGACTGTATATTCTTTATATTATATATAATATGATTTTCCGACTAATCTATAATCAATCAGGATGTAATTGGACGTCATTGTAGAGTTGGGAAATTTAAATACTAATTTTCATGATCGTATTTCAAATAACTTAGATCTTTAGAACTTAGAAGTTTATTAATTACTCTCAGACACAATTACATGTGTATCAAGAAGACCACAATAATAACATATGTACAGTAAATTCAATGAAGGGTATGACTGACAAGCAAATCCAACATACTGACATAGTTCTAATAAATATTACAACCAAGTGATATAAAATAATATCATATTATTTTAACAAGTTTTCTTATAAATAATGACAAATTTTTCAACAGTCTTATATTTGGGAATGACAATAGACCTTTCATTTTGAGCATGTTTGGATATTGGATATAATATTGTAGAATATATTTGTTTCTTATGTCAACAACACCCTGAGACTGACATTCAAAAATATAATGATATTCAGTGCCAATATTATTATGACACAGATTACTTTAAAGTAACCATAAAATTCACCTCTGGATGAGTTTTTAATCTAGCTATACTAGATTTGAATAAATGAATCTATTAACTTTTTGTTTTATATTTGCTTTTAACTGAGTTACATCAGCAGGATATTGTTGACACCATACATAGCTAAAACCAGTATTATCAAAAATGGATTTTAAATGACTAATCCATTTGAAACGTAAGAGGAGTTCGAGGACAATGGATTTTCTATGCTAAGTAGTTAAGGAGGTTTCACTAATTACTAGGTTACGCGAAAAACATTTTCGCTCATAATTCTAGCCTGCGAGAAATTATCAAAATTCAGAAACTTTTGGAACAGACAAATTAACAGAGGCATCCACCAAATGGTAGCAATAACCAATTATTAATAGGCAATTAAAACAACTCCAATCCGTAAGAAAACGTAAATTCCATTCTGAAAGAAAAAGTAGTTACCGTTAAAAAAATTGTGTAATTGTGTCAAAATCGTGCTTCTCTATACAGTGATATTCCATCCAATATATTTACAAATTGTGTTTTTTTTTAGTATGATTAAGTTATTCACATTTAATTGATGTACATGCAATTCTATAAGCTGCATTGCTTTTGGGAAAAAAACATTTCATTATTAATTGACACACATTACAATATGTCTATATATCTAAACAAATATTTTGTTTTGTGGAAATGCTGGCTACATTGAAAATATTGATATCGGAGGCTTGGTGGTTATTTACTGAAAACAGTAAAAATACATCAGCTCAATGTAACCGACAACTAACCTGGTTATTTATTATACCCCAGGCTGTTGTTGTATATTGTGTTTGAAGCGTCCTTCAGTCCGTTCGTCATTGCGTCTATGATCACTTAATTTTCGCACTATCATTTTTTGTCCGACCTTTTCAAATTTGGATTAAGATTCCCACTCATTGGGTTTGCAAATTTCGATTATCAGCTAAATCTGAAATTTAATTGTCGGGAGGGAGACTTACAAAAATACCAGAAGCCTTAATAGAGCTTTCATTTTTTATGTTTGATTTCCTTTATATTCCAATAATTAAATTTAATTATTCCTTTCATTTAAACCCGTATTAAGTATTGGATGATATCAATCACGCAGTTTTGAGGAAAACATTGTTTAGTGCGTGCTCCCATGGAGACGTTGATGAATCTGCATGCTTCGGAGTAATATTTCAAGAAAATACGGAAAAACTTTAAAAATTGCTGTCACATTTCAATTTTTTCAAATGTAAAATGTAATCATAAGAATTGAATGCGCAATTTTTGTAGTTTTATGGGATTGTAAAAGCTTTGGAATAGCACCCCTATTTTTACTGTATCCTCTTCAATTTTGGATGAGCTTGTACACGTATCAATATCTCAGATGAGTTTGATTCTATTGAAAATCTGAAATCGCAAACCACTTATCTTCTAGAGAAGTGTTGCAAACACATCAGTTATTAATTCTTGTGGATAGTGCCAAAACATGTTGTTATCTCCACTTCAGATTTCATTGAATATGCCCTCTTATTAGAATTTATTCTTAGGAATATTTTTTTTGGAGTGGGGCTTGCAAAATCAAAATTTCATATCCCAACCAAAAAAAAAAAGAGAGAAAAAGTAAATAGAAAAATCTTCAGGTAAATCAGTAACTATATAGGCTGTTTCAATGTATGCCGGTACTTGAGGTTGTGAGTCTGCTCAATAATTGTTCTTTCATTAAAATATAATTGCATTAGTTATCTGGCTTATATTAATTCCACTCTCATTAGAAAGTAATTTATTGTCACAAAACTTTAAAGAAAACAGGAATAAAGAAAAAATACAGATAGCTACATACATACTTAAAAATCTTCAGATATGTTCAAATTCGTGTCAAATTAGTATAGATAATGATTAGTGATCTCCACTGATATTAAACTTGATACGTACTAATTATATGAAGATAAACATGTCCTTCTGCAGCTTTTGTATTAACCTTTCCTCTACAACTGTAATTTCCTGCATCATTTAGATTCAGATGTTGTAGGTGTAAGTTTCCGTCGCTGACATTTAATCTCTGTTTTAGGTCAATCGCTAAGGTGGGATTAACGTTTTCACCATCAGTTAAATGTTCATTGGCATTGCGATACCATGCAATATTGGATATATTTAATGGACATTGCAGTATTGTGGAGTTTCTTGAACGTGCGCACTGCCGTGTTGACTCCCGAGATGATATAAAGAATGTTACCCATGGTACTAAAATAAAAATTGAAATTATAATCCCTCCATACAATTATCACAAATATAAGTATTAATGTTAAAACAAGATTCAATAGGAAACATTGACAAAAGAACACCGAATTTACAAAACAGGTGGAAAAGTCTATACATTCGAAGTCCAAGGAAAAGACTAAGTCAGGAGAATTGAACACAACAAACAAACGCCACAAGTATACAGGTATAACTAAAAGAATAAAAAACGTATAATAAACTAAACACAACTAGAACAATACAGCATGAAACCAAATCTCTAGCAATGTGAACCCCCATTAAAAACAGGACGTGATATCAGGTGCTCCGGAAGGGTAACATGTCCTGCTCCTTTAAAGGTACCTGTCACATTGTAAGTGAGTAAAAGCAAGCTTAAGTGAAGTGTCAATTCCAGAAGGACGTGCAATCTAACTGAAGATATATTGTCTCAAACGAGAAATAGAAACGTCGTATCGGTCAATCAATTCGTGATGACGAACGTAAAACTTTTGGCTTGATGAAATCAAAAGAAGTTTAAGTGACAGCAATCTCGCCCTGCAGAGGAAGTCGCCGTATAAATCACATGCGCAGCAGTAACGGTTCAATTGTAATAGGCTGGAGACCTTGGTATGTTACTGCTAAGAAAGGGGAAGTCCACAATCGCCTATTATTATCTATGTAAAAGTACAAATCTGGATATGAAATAGAAGTTGGTGTGTCTGTGGTCTCTTTAATTTCAAGTTCACTGGTATAGATGAGATGTGGGTAATCCTTAAAGCAAGGAGTATTAAGTGAAGAAACACCATTCATATAGCGGACACTGAAATTTAAGGACTGGGCTAGTTTCTTTTTTCGATTCAGTTGCCCATGTAAAACATAAATTTCATATGAAAACAAGAACATTTCGGCCAAAAGTTGCACACACCTTCTCCCCATTGGGATACCGATCGTCTGTTGAAAAACCTGTCCTCCAAACTCAACTAAGATGTTGTCGATGATAAATTCCAGCATGTTTACAACATCAATCTCAGAATACTTTTTTTAGAATCAGTGGTTTTTTTTTCAAAGTAAGCCTTGTCCTAACTAATACAGTTACATGTACATGTAGGCATATCTTTATAAACCTTTAGTACAGAAACATTGCTGAATTAGCTCACGAAAAACAGATTTTAGTTTCTCATGTGGGAGGGCTGTATACAGTGTAGAAAAATCAAAAGTTTTTATGGTATTTAAATATGTAAGGTCACTAGAAGAGAGTTATTCCTGTAAGTATTCAGAATTTTTTAGAATCCACGTTCAAATACAACCTTTAACATTAACTTGATCGACTGATGCATCTACACAAAGGCAAAATTATTTTCTAACCATTTCTCGTTATAAATTTTAAAAGTTTTATATAATTTTTATTTTATGATAACAATGCTGATAGAATAAAGAATCTATGTGCAATTCATGATATTAATGTTTTTCAAATAAATATAGCTCTTGAGAGCGTTCTTAATTCCTGTAAGTAAAGTAGTAAAGAGTTTTGAAAGGGCTTTAGGAGTGCATTTGGCAGAGCCTGCTATGTACCTTTGTTTGTATGGACACTAACGAGTTTGGGTATCTAGTTTTTGGCGATTTAAACAAAAATAAAAATAAAAACATAACGGTAAATAAAAAATATTCAAGATAGTGTAAAAGTTTTTATGACGCATTTTATTTTAGGATTGCATCTAAATACAAGCAATCGATCTGATATTAAGAGCCATGTAACAAAAAAAAACTGATTTTGTCTCGTCAAAGTTCCTGTAATATCTAACATGTATTACAATACTTTAGATCGATTAATACAGAAACGATTCGTTTATGCCATGCTCTATGTTTCTTTTAACATGTATATGCATTATATTTGTTCATATTGTAAATTATATATGTTATAAATGAATATGATATAAGGCATCAACTACTGGCAACTGTGCTGGTTTCAACATGGCAAGAACTTTCTAACGACAACGTAAAATGTTTAAAGGTACAAAAAGTGCAAGAAGGAGGTACATTAATGCGCTATCATACTGATTTTTACGAACTTTGTCAAGCAACTAGATAATTCGAGACCACATCTAAATATCGAAAATATATATACATGTATCTGTCTTTTATATTTCTTCAATACGGTTGATATAAAATTCTAAAAATGATGTTCGGTTATTGTAGATTTTATGTAAAACAGCCGGAATAATAAATAATTCCACTTCAAGTCGTCATTTCTCTAAAATTTTCCTGTCAATATAAATATAATATGATATTTCTGGCGACATTTCTGTTCTTTTTGACTCTGAAATTTTCAAAATTGCCGCCGTTGCCATGGAAACAGCAAAAATACGATAAATTTTAAAATGGACGTAGAGACTTGATGGTATTACTTGGTTCAAAAGTATGTCACCACAAGTGCTTTCGATCGGCCATATTGGAAAATCAAGGCTGGCCGCCATTTCAAGATGGCCGTCACTCGAAAATTAAAAAAAATCGAAAAAAATTTAAAAAATTCAAGGAGCCGTAGTAATTGATATTACGAGCCCCTGTGGCAATGTGAATGTTGGGTGAACATCCGTTACGCTGTGCGTAACAATTATATCTAGTTAAGTTGTTGTTTTTACTCCGTTTCTTCTTATTATTAAGTCGTTTTGGGGACTTATTGTTTTTGTTCCGTTTCTTATTATTATTTTTTTTTATTAATATTATTTCTGGGCCACGAATTTTATGAGCGGATCTCATAAACCATTCAAGAGAACTTAATGAAACTTGGTACAAAAATGGCTGCCAAAATGCCAAAAAATTCAACATGCTTTTTAATTTCAACGAAATTTGGTTTCCAAGTTGATTATGATATGGCGAAGTGATTTTCATTATCAAAAATTTTCAAAATATCCAGTTTTGGGGACTACAACGACAAAAATTTTCAAAATGGTCGCCATTTAAAAAAAAGGGCCGTTTAAAGATGACCGCCTCCAAGAATTAAAAAACTTTCATATCTCAAAAACTGCCCGATTGACTTTGTACTTTTGTAAAGTATGATTAGTAGAACATGTTTATGAAAAAAATCGCGATCTGTTGGTGACGTTTGGCGGCCATTTTGAAAAATGTTGTAAAAATGGCGAAAAACTCAAAATTGTCCGATTTCAACAAAAATTGATATCTATAGGCTAAGTTTGGGATGCAATCATCGAAATACATGGTTTTCAAAACTGCCGCTTAAAATGGCGGCCGTTATCGGTAAAAACTAAACATTGTCCGATTTTGATGAAAATTGATATCTAGGCTAACTTTGGTATGACAAAAATTCTGCAACCATCAGAATATATTTTTTTAAATGGCAGCCGTTTTTAAGATGGCCGCTAAGGTGCGACATCTGCTATTACTAACAATTGCAATTCTAGGTATCATTATTCTTCTTCCACACTTTCTTGTCCGGATAATATCTCGGAAATGACTGAACCGATCTTTCTGAAACTTCGCAATAACATTAACCAACGTATGTAGATGTGCAATAATGTGAAAATTTTCAAAATGGCGGCTGTTTAAAGGTTAAAAAGGGGGTTCAATATCTGGGAAACTGCCCTACAAAATTTATCGGAACTTGGTATAAATGCTTAATACGATCAGTGGAAGGATTTTGTGATCGGTTTTCAAAATGACGGCCGTTATCGGAAAAAACTCAATATTGTCCGATTTTGATGAAAATTGATATCTAGGCTAACTTTTGTATGGCAAACATTCTGCAACCATCAGAATAATTTTTTTTTTTTTTAAATGACAGCAGTTTTAAGATGGCCACCAAGGGGCGACATCTGCTATTGCTCGCAATTGCTATTCTAGGTATCATTATTATTCTTTCCGACATGAACTTGTCCGAAGCCCCCAGAGGGAACTGGTAGTCCAACCTTCATGAAACTTCATAGGAAGGTCTGGCACTCTTTCGAGATGTGCAATCAGTCTTGGAATGTTCAGCATTGCTGCCGTTGTCACGAAAACAGCGACAATGTAAAAAAAAATAATCAAATGTAGATCACTAGATCTCGAAAACTGTTACTGGGTGATTTCAGTTTGGCCTTGAGTACAACTGATGAGTCGTAAAACGACGAAATGTGCACATCTGGTGCATCAAAATTAATATCAGAGAATTAACAGAATATTAATATATATTAATATTAACAGAAATTTAGCACTATGTTTCTTGTTTTTCCCAATGACATCCATTTTAAAATAGGGGAGGGGGTTAAAAAGTATGTTTTTAGGGGATAAGAAGAGGATGGGGTTTCAGTAAGAATATATGAGAAGACACATTCAATGACGTATATGGGGGTCCATAGGGGGTATGCCCCGTCCCTCAAAATAGATTTGTCTTTGAAATTTCGAAACCTTTGAGACCCCCACCCTATAGCCATATATTTTCTTACTGCTTATGGAAAGATATATTATTGACATATTTGGTGGTCTCTAGGGGGTATGCCCCGCCCACCAAGATAGATTTCTATTTGTAATTTGAAATCTTTGAGATCCTCACCCTACAACCATATATATTCTTACTCCTTGTGGAAACATACTTTCATAGACATATATTGGGGGCGGAGTATCAAAGGGGGTATGCAGCCCTGCCCCTCAAAATAGATTTGTTATTGTAATTTTGACACATTTGAGATCCCGACCATATATCCGTATATTTTCTTACTCCTTATTGGAAGATTCTTTCATTTATTTATATGAGGGTCCCTATGGGGAATGCCTCGTCCCCTCAATATAGATTTGTATTTGTAATTTTGAAACCTTTGAGATCACCGCCCTATAACAATATATAACATAACTCCTTAGTAGAAAAATACATTCATTGACATGTGTGGTGGGTCCCTACGGAGATATGCCCTGCAGCCTCAAAATAGATTTGTGTTTTTAATTTTGAAATTTTTGAGATCCCCATCCATTACCGTATATAATACAACTCCTAATTGGAAAATACATTCTTTTACATATATGCATGCACGATGGGGGTGACTAGGGGCATATGCCTCGCCCCCAAAATAGATTATAATTGTAATTTGAAACCCTTGAGATCCCCATCATATAACCATATATATTCTTACTTCTTATTTAAAGATGCATTTATTGTAGATTACGATGGGTCCCTAGGGGTATGCTCCACCCCCTTAAAAATAATAAGGTCTTTATAATTCAGAAATCCTTTGATAGCCGTATGTTTTCTTACTCTTGATGGAAATATTCATTCATTGATGTATATGGGGTTCCCTAGGGATTTTGCCCCGTCCTTTAAAAATAGCTTTTGGAATTATTAAGATCCTCACCCTATAATCACATTCTTACTCTTTACTGGAAGACGCATTCATTGATGTAAATGGATGGGTCCCTAGGCGTATGCCCGCCTCCTGGAAATATATTTGTTTTTCTAATTTTAAAACCTTTGAGATCCCCAACCTAAAATCATATACATTCTTGCTCTTTATTGGACTATAATTCATTGAATTATAGGGGGTTCCAGGTGGTAGGCACCATCCCTCTACAGTCAACCCGGATAGAACCCGGAATCTTTGGTTCAGTAGTCCACCGCTCTACCAACTGAGCTAAAGGAGTACTCCACAAGCGCAGCTAATGGAGGGTGGTTATAAACCTGTTACGGTTCTATAACTTCTATATTAATCAAGGAAGTCCGTTATAATACCTTTTTTAACTCGAAACATTTTTTCTCTTAAACTAACTATAAGGTTTGTTTTTAGGGACCGTCAAATGAATTAAATTTTTTTTCAAATAATAGAGATCGGAAAGGCTCATATCTTGTTTTGTTTGTAAAAGGTTTTTACTTGAATAAGATAAAAAAAAAAAAAAGACTTTCCTTTGTAATTCCTAAACCTTGGAGATCCCCAAACACATAACCATATATTTTCTTACGCCTTATAGGAACATAAATTCATCAACATATATTGAGACAGGGTTGTCTGGGGCCGTAAGCCCGTCCCTTCAAAATAAATTTGTTTTCGTAATTTTGAAACCGTTGGGATCCCCACTATATCATTTAATTTCCTTATTCCTTATAGAAAAATTCATTCATTGATGTATATAGGGGTAACTAGGGGATATGTCCCACTCCCCAAAACAGATTTTTCTTTGTAATTTGAAATTTTTGAGATCCCCACCCTATAACCATATATAATCTAACTCCTTATTGGAAGATACATTCATTGATATATATTGGGGGTCCTTAGGGATATGTACGTACCACCCTCTCAAAAATTGATTTGTCTTTATAATTTTGAAACATTTGAGATTACCATCATATAACCATATATACATTTGTAATCATTTGTTTTATTCATTGTTGTATATGGGGGTTCCAAGAGGGTATGTCCACCAGCTTAAAACAGATTTTTCTTCATAATTTGAAATTTTTGAGATCCCCACTATATAACCATATATTTTCTTACTCCTTATGGAAGATTCATTCGTTGAAATTATCGTAAAGTTAGGACACCATAGGAACCATATTTACGATAAATTTAAGGACATATCCTAACTTACGATAGGTTCGAAAACATCACTTAGGATAGTTTTATATCCCAAGTGGGGATTGGTGGAATGCCACACACATGAGCCAATTTTTTTTCAAAACATACAAGTATCTTATTAAGTGTAAAATACCATTAATTGATGCAATGCAATATTAAATCCTGCCACTTTTAACACGTTTTGACCCTTTCCCCATAAACTTAAATGGTTGTTTCCTTTTTTAAAATGTGTAATTCCTCAAAGACTACTTTTGTTCAGTAATATTTTGCCCATAAATTGTTTCAGGAAAATATATTTAAGTTCATGTTTTATTTGTGCAAAAGTAATAATAAACTCGTTAGGTACCGACCATGTTATTACCGAGATGGGCCTGGGATTTTTGTGCTTGATAATATTTTTTTATGTCTGGAGAAAATCAAATTATTTTTTTCACACTGCAAGCAAAGCAAATTTTGTTTTCTAAGAGAATATATTTTCTTAGATTTTTCATTAAAACTTCTACATATAATTGTTCAATCGAGAATAATATTTCTGTAGCTAGAGAAGTGCATGGCTCTGCGTATAACCATGTTGTTAAAATTATTTAATTTCCATATATCATAATATGTCTATGATATACCTTAATATAACCTTTCCTTTATTAAAAAACATATGTAAACCCAAATAAATTATAACTCGCATACGCTACAAAATAGAAGAATTGCACATCTTTATGAAGGTGAGGTGTCCCTACATTATTTATAAATAACATATATCATCATATATTAATTAGAAGAAAGTCTAACAGTAATTCAGAGGTAGTCTCCTTCACGGGAATGGAGGTGGGGTGGGGAAAGCACACACACACACACTTTCAAGTAAAATTGTGCCGTACAAATAGGGGTTTTTTTATTATGTAAGTTTCTAATTTTGTCCTCCCAGTATAAAAGAATACCTTTGGGCTTCATATGTATAATAAAAATGATAGTATGCTAAGTAAAAAAAAATTGAATAAGGAATGGTTTTCTCCGGACTGCAAACCCGCGAGAAAAGAATATAGAAAATCAAAACGACTTTGTAAGCGTTACGGTTCGAATATATTTAAAGAACGGTTACGAATCTCGGAAAAAATTATAAAAAAAACATGGACGATAACATTAGATCATATCAAAATAATTAACGTACTAAAATGAAAAACTTGCGCAGAAAAGTAATTCAAAAATTCGGTCAACAATAACCCAAGATACGTATACTGTGATACAATATCTATATTATTACCATTCAGCAAAAATTTAAAAGTCAATCTACTCGTTGATTGTGTCCTAAAATGAACAATCTTTGACTTATCTAAATTAACCACAAGGTCATTTGTACCACACCATACGTTTAGAACATTTTCTGTAAATCATTTTCATTTTCACTTAAGAATATAACATCTCTGCATATAATAGAATCCAATTTTTTTCCCCATTTCCATTTATACCAAAAGCTTTTTTTTACTTCATCAGCCACTGATAAATATATTAAAAAATAACGGAGACAATATACAGCCTTGCTTCAGTACAGATTTTACTTTATGTTTATTTTGCGAGTAGATGTTCAAGGAAAACACGGAATAAAAAACAACTTTAATTGGTAATATCATGTAGATCGTCCCCGCATATAATATTCTCGGCAAGTCTAAAGTTTTGTTTTAAATTCAAAAAGTAAAAATACCAAAAATTATTTCGTATGTAGGGAGGCGATCTAGTCAAGGCGGGTCCAGTGTTCATTATCTTTTTGTGGCAAAAATCGGGTCGAAGGAACCATGATAAAATTAATGTTGGTTATTGTGTTGATAGATTAGAGTATAGTAGACCCCCCCTTTCATTGATGACACATAATTTCGACATTTGCGCATGCTCGGTAGCCACGTTTTTCTGGTATACGGTTATCCTTCCAAATTAATATTTTGCGCTTTAAAACTATCTTAATCTATATTATATGCATTCACATACAGAATTTAAAAATATCAAATTATCATGATAAACATATTAAATAATTAGAGGTTATTTTGTCTTCCTTGTGTTACATGTAACCACTGACCAATATCGTTTCCAGACCTGTTCATAATCAACATTATTGATATTCAAGGATTAATTTAACAGAACCCATTATGTACACATTTTTTATATAAATATATTATTTAAATTAAAGACTTTTGAATGACAACCTATATATTCTGGTTTTGTAACTCTAGTGGATATAAAAGTTGTTTGTTTATAAAAATTATAATACTTACATAGAAACGCCACTATCCTTTTTCCCATTTTTAATAACCTATTTTGTCATCTTTTTTCACATTTCCGGAATCACAGTTCATAGTTTCCATTAAAGTTTGAAAACTTCCTTAATATTTGTATTATTATTAATTTTTATTTCTATACAATAGTAGTTTTGTCAGAAAATTTCCAACTTTTTGGGTCAATGTCCTTTGTAAAGGTATTTTATTCTGTGCATGCTAGCACGTTGTTTTAACGTTGATTAAATGTTGAAATAAGGTTGTTTTCTTGTTGACTTTCAGCGTTGTTTAATTATTAATTTCTTGTCTTTCATATCCGATGTACACTTTTCCTGCATCTAATCTGTTCTATGCCAGAAAATATATATATGGGTCATTTTCAAAAAAAGTCCATTTTCCTGTCCACCTATGTTAAAAAATTATTCAGACATAATGGCATTATTTTTTTGTGTTTAACCAAAAGTTCGCAATTTTTTCAAATTGGCACATCTACAATGAGAACGATTTTCTCCTTGCAATCCAAAAAAAAATTGATTTTGAAGCTCAATATTGAGCAATTTGCGAGTGTCCGGACTAAGAGAACCATGTTTGCACATTATTTTTCAATGATTTTTTGTATGTTTTCAAATCGGCAAAATTATTTTTTTGAATAGCATATAATTGAATTTTAACAAGAAAGTAAAGTCTTGAAGATATTTATATATATGCTCATAAAAAATTAAATTATGCTGGCGTCCATGGAATGCATGTCTGTCCTGTTACCGGTGCAAAATTTGCAGAGCAATAATTGTTGCCTGCAAATACGAATATCTTCTATGATGAAATCAAAAGTACACAAGTTTTTCAAATTACAACCAAAACAATAGAACGTTAGAAGAAACGGAAGCGAAGTTATAACCAGAAAAGTAAGTCAAACTGATAGCGTACCCTTTTAAAATGTCTATCATGTTACCAACAAATTTATACATTACTACACCCATACGTTCTCAAAAGGGTCACTAACTGTTTGGAAACAAAGAACGCTAACTGAAAAAACCATACAGCGATGTAAGTGGAGCTGTTGTTTCGAAATATACTCAATAAACATATAATTTTGTCCATCCTGTTACTGTCTATCCTGTTACCTTGAATAAAGTAACAGGATAGACAGTTTAAGTATTAGAATAAACAACTATGTATCTTTAGACCTGATGAAATACTTGAAAATGAAATGAAACATTTGATATTCCACATATCTTTAAGAAAAAACAAACAATTATGCAAGGTGAGTTGTTGTTTTGCAATAGAATCAATAAACATATAATTTTGTCTATTCTGTTACTGTCTGTCCTGTTACCCCAACTTGGTAACAGGATAGACAAATATGTATATGTAAACCTTCGATGTCCGTTCCTGTTACCATAGAAAAAAGCGTTTTACTAAAATTATATGTAATCAAAGAACTAAGTGTTGGATTGATTCAAAAGTCCAATATAAGCCGAATACAAGGAAATGTTTCGGTTGGTTTTGTGTTGATTGTAGCAATTTTTGCAGCATTTGAAAATGTATTTTTAGACAGTTTTTTCAGGACGCAATATTAAGTGATATTTTTATCCCGTTAATGCAAAGAAATTAAATATTCTGTTATTGTTTTCTGAAGCACCACTAACGTATCTTTAAGAAACAAACAACATGTTTTTCACATTTTCCCTGTTGATAGTAAAAAAATTCTCACAAATGTGGTAACAGGATAGACAAAATTGTGCACCATCAGTCGAAAATGTGTTAATAATATTTTTATTTTATGTCATTAAGATTGCATATTTGAGTATTTTGTTCAAGAAGTATCATATATTTTGCAAGTTTAATAAATATGATGATTCAAGCAAATTGTTTTTTCTCAATTTTGCAATGTTAAAAATGCACTTTTTTTGAAAATGACCCATATATTGTTTTTTATTTCCCCATATGATAATACTATTTCCGTCTCAGAAAACATAAGTGGTGTTTCTCCGAATAATTCATTATTCAATTGCTGGTATTCTTATGCTGTTGCATAGTATTATAAAAGGTGGACTACATTATATAGCCTTTCTACTTAAAAAAATGAAACTTTATTAATAAGTACATGAACACATTTTTCTTATTGTTTCCAGGGTAAATATTCATAATTATTCTAAAAAACTCAAATGATCCTTACTAAAACGGTGAAAAATGGTTACAAAATATTGCCAAGTTCTTTGTATCTGTGATCAAAGTTTGAAGTTGCTAAAAAGACTCACTAGACTGAAATTTCCTTAGGCTCCTCTATCATGTCTATACTGTTACCGTATTAAAGTCAGATGTTGTTCTGGATTTATGTCGCCTTGTCCGTAAAAAAAATCAAATGTGCACGAAAAATCACAAAATTAACAATTTTTGGGTAAATTAAAAATCGTGTAGACTTCGATGTGCTCAATATATCTTGTTAAAATTTGAAACATACTTTGTTAAGATAAGTATCTTTTAATGGTCAACTGCTAATCAATGCTAAACATATAGCTTCAACTCCTATTTTGTGTTTTAATTTAATGAAGTTTACCCTTCACAAAATTACAAACGTCAAGTAAAAAGCCTACATTATATACACACACTGTTGCTGAATATTTGTATTCAATTGCTGATTTTACTGATACTGATCAATCATTTCAATCATACCATATCACAAAGGCAGTGTAAAATGTGTCAAACTCAACCACCGCCAATCCTTTCTCGTGCTAATTTTAAAACATTTGCACCACATTCTGTTAGTTGTACTTCAGTTGTCTCATGGCATGTCAAGAGAACTTCTGAATGTAAGAACAACGATTTTCTGTACCTGATTCTAAAATGCACCTGAACACTTAACGAAGTTAACCAATTTATTAAAGAGAGTCTCGTAATCATATTGTTTCAATTTTCTGGTTCCAGTTGCACTAAGAATATAAAAATGTGACTATTTTGAAATGTATCTTATATTTCATATGTCAGAAAATTCATTTATTCCATATTATTAAGTAAATATAAAGAATAAATAATTATATAAAGATAAAAGAAGAATGTGTCTGAGGACACGAATTCTCGCCCTCAACCTGACTTATAATACTTGAACATGTTGAAGATACGAACAAATTTGCAATTTTCCAAGTTATAAAGGGGCTTAACTCTAGAACGTTAAATGACTCACTGCCCAAATTCGAACTCTCTTTGTGTACTGTGGTTCTTAGCATTGTATATGAGTTTCATAAAATTTGGATGAGGCAACATAAGTTAGAGTGCGGAAAAGAAAAAAAAAGCAATTTTCGAAATTATAATGGGGCACAAATCTATATTGGTAAATGACTCGCTGTCCAAATTGGAACTCTGCTTGTATCGGTTGTGATTCTTAACATTGTGTGTGAGTTAATTTGGACGAGGCAAACTAAAGTTATCCAAAATCGGACAGAGGGAAGTATGGAGGGTCAAGGGTAACACGTAATGCCCCTGTTACCTAGCGGTAGGGGCATAATAATTCCCCCAGTCTGGTGATCCATGAAGTATAACAAAAATTTGTATCACAAAATGTACAAGATTAAGGTAATCTTAATCATTACTCACCTTTGATCAGTTTAAATAAATTAGATTTTGCAAAGGGGAATTTATTGTTCTTTCCCTTCATGTTAATGTGAAAATAAGAAAAATATATTAATCCATGCACAATGCACTATACAAAAATGTCCATGGAACTGTAATATTTGAACTGTATTCTTTTAAATAGATACATTTATATTAGTACTGAAAAAAATCATGTAAAATTAATAAAATGTACATTTAGTCCTCGTCACTGTTTCATAAACAAATGACATGCTTCTCAGGGCATTAATTTATCAAACGGATAGTTCTATATATAATGCCAACTGACAACAAATTATTATAAAACCCATTTTTGTTTTCTCTCCTGGCCCATCTTTGGAGTTAAGATGGACAATCCACTCCAATATATTATTCTTCTTACCAGTTTTAGCCATCACTCAGTTATAATGCTTTCACTAAAACTTAAGCCACAATTGGTGCTGTACAATACATGCTTTCGGGACTAGCCCTAGGCCTTTGCCAGAGCTGTAAAGTACGTGGTATGATTTCTGTGATTGATTGATTGATGGTTTCTTGATTATCGCATCGGACTACAAAGCCAAAAATCCCTGGTTCAATTCCCATTCGGGATGAAAATTTCAAGGATCAAATTTTCGACATCCTATGGACACCATTTGCGAGCATGGTGTCGATGAATGATGCTAGTCCGTCGGATAGGGACGAAATATGGTTGTCCCATGTTAAGGGTGAGCAACAGCATTAGCACATTAAAGACTACCCTGTAGATGATGACAAGCAGTTCTACAGGACCCGTTTTCGCACCCCGTCAAGTAGAGAAGGATAAGTATAAGTTGGTATAACTTGTTCCCCAATCCATTATAATTAAACATGTTTAAACTAAAGATGGTTTCTTAATGCCATTTAAGCAATATCAAGGCGAGAAAAAAATGAATAGTTAGATGAATTTCATTGTAAATACGGAAATTATTGCGATATTTTTATTATTGCGAAAATTGCGATCGGTTGAGCATCGCAATATTAAAAACTCGCATTTTTAATGCATATTTTCTTGTCCGATTTATTCTTGATTTGTCCCCCTTTGTTTACATTTACAGAGGTAAGTTGCCGACACCCGGAGACAGGTTAATTGGTAGATACTTCGTTGTATAGTTATTTGTTGTCACAGCTATTATATATATAATAACATTTTGAATTCTAATATTTTAAAACCATTAATTAAAACGATTACTTTAATAAAACTTCCATTTTCAATTTTTACCCATCTCCGATCGCAATAATAAAACTTTTTTTCACTCGGGCGGGGATCGCTAAAATTATATCTCGCAATTTTGCGTTGGGTAGAAGAAACACAATAAGTGCGCACGGAAATATCCGAATTTACAGTAACATAAACTCGAATAAATAGAAGGTAAGATCGATTCATTAAAATAGGTCTGATTTGACTATCAACACTTTTTAAAAGTTTTCCACCAATTTTTGCAGAGTTATAAAAATCAAGTGGACCAACCAAGAAACCCAATTCATTAGACAGACAAACCGGGGAAGACAAATGCATAACCACAAGCACAAAAAATAAACACTGGACTCAGATGCTCAAGAAGGGTAAGCAATTCCTGCTCCGTCTACGACACCCATCATGAAGTTCAACAAAGTCAATCCGGTGGTAGTCACAAATCGGTGAAGGTAAGGTACATGAAAAATGTTACGACAGTAGAAATAGGTCCAACATCGTCTTGGATATTAGAACACTGTAACGGTCAATCAATTCGTGATGACGACCGTAAAATCTAATTGATGACATCAACTTATCAATGATAAAACCCTGGATAAACAGCTTGTTAATCAATTCACCTAACTTAAGAGGGCCTTTCGACGATTTTGCTTGAAATCGTACCTCAGATCTTAGTAATCAGCTGTTTAGGTAAAACTTGAAAAATCCAAAGAATTGCACTTTTAAAATTTAACTAGTAAAAAGGATTTTCCGTCACCAATATATATAGTCGCCTGTCGGAAGTATTATGATATGTTTTTAACGTTGACAGTTTAGCTAAAAAATATTTTTTAAATATTTATCTACTTTTTCATTATACGCAACTGTTATCAGAAAAAAGGAATGTTTTACTGAATTTGTTTTACTGATATATCAGGTAGACTGAAATAAACAGACCATCTTTCTTTGAAAAGAAATTCTATAAATATTTTTTTATCTCCCCTGCATTTGTAACATACGGTATTTTGGTAAAATTTTATACCACTTTTTAGCCTTTATTAATTGAATAATCAATGCAAATTGACAATATACTATTTGTTTGGAACCACATTACAAACTGTAACATCATTTTACATGCAATGAATTAAAATAAAATAATAATTAAAATTTACAGAAAATGCTATATGCATATGCCGTGATATGTGACACATGCTGCAAGATACCTGTTTACATTTGAGCGTTTTGTTACATTTAATACCTATAAATATTGTAATGGTGGTGCACTTAAATGTTAACTAAGATTTTTCTAAAGAGGCAGATGACAGTTTTCCGAATGAAACATTCAAGAGTATATAAATTTATTCTAAAAATTTCTGAACAATTAGTTTAAACTTGTTTATTTATTCTGGATTTGGAAACAAGTTATACCAACTTCCGTCTCCACTTGGCGGGTGCAAGAGCGGCGCCTGTAGTGGGATTTTAGCCTGTTATTCTTTTTCATCTACCATGGAGTCTTTAACGATCTAAGGATGTTGCTCTTCCTTAATACGGAAGAGCTATTTTTCGTCCCTATCCGACGAACCAGCTTCTTTTATGGAGACCAACCTCGCAAATGGTGTCGATAAGGCGTCGCAAATTTGATCCCTGAAATGTTCATCCTAAATGGGAATTGAACTAGTAACCTTTTGGACTCGTAGTCCGAGGCGCTAACCACTACACCACCAACGATTCTAAGTGAATGTTATACAAATAAATATTAGTAAATAAATTCTTTCCAGAAAGAGCGGGAACTTTCATCTGACGCGATCATACATTATATTTTAATTTAATACATGTCTTTGTTAATTAAGATATTCAAATGAATTAATAGTGTAGATTTACCCCTTAATATATAATTTTAGTGATGATGTGTTTTAGGTATATATACACTGTACTGGGTATCTGCAATTTATACGCTATGGATTGTGTTTAAATCTAAGAGTTGCGTGTAGTATAACCAGAGGCTCCCAGGAGCCTGTATCGCTCACCTGATATTCCCATTTGTTCTTTGCTAAAGGACCTTGAGATTAAGATCCATACCATGTTTGATTTCAGTCCATTTAGTAATTTTCAAGGAGAAGCCGCTTGTATGTTATTCCATTCGGGTCCTATGTAAAACTAAATCACCCGACGGCGAACATCTTGGATGACGGATCGACACTTGGACAGCACCTCATGAGGAACATTCATGCCATATTTGGTTTCAATCCAATCAGCGGTTCTCTAGAAGAAGATTTTTGTATGTATTTCCCATAGGGTCCTATGTTAAAATAAGTCCCCTGCTGTCATCCATGTTGGATGACGGATCGGCATCAAAGTAACAACACTTGGTCATCACTTCATAAGGAACCTTCATGCCCTGTTTTGTTTCAATCCATTCAGCCGTTCTCAAGAAGACCAACACTTGGTCAGCACCTTGTAAGGAAAATGTGTGCCATGGTTTGTTTCAATCCACTGACTGGTTCTCTAGAAAGAGTTTAAAATGTGACTGCCGACCGACGACGGAAGAAAAGTGATGGCAATAGCTCACATGACCCTTTGTGTCAGGTGAGCTAAATATAAGGCATTTTATCTTCTTGTCTTAGTGTTCATCCTGTATTTCATCAGAAATTTCTGTTAAAAATGAAAGGCATAAATTCAAAAATTATGAGCAAACCAAAACCACAAAAGTATAGCTTGAAACAACAACAAAAATTGAGTTATCAAAAAATTACCACAATGCAGGACAAAATTGTAAACTGAAAATTATGATTAGAAGTCACAAATAACGCCTATTTTGACAGTAATTAAGGGACATTAACCGACATAATATGTGATCTACAAGAAAAGGTTTCCGCAAAAAAAATGTTCTCGACACACATGTAGGCATTGTAGTAGCTACACAATTTTAGGCAATTTATCGAGATCGTGATGTGCAGCCACTATTTAGTCTACATTTTAGCTCCATTTATTGAAATCGTGACGGGCATCCACTATATCCACTCTCTACACATCGGAACTAGAGACTCACCTGGCTTCTATTAGCCCATTGAAAAATGTAAGGTCTGTTGTATCTACATGGCTGTTAAAACAAGAAGATTTTTGGAACATTGGGCCCTGTGTTAACTAGCCCTGCAGTGGTAGCCATCTTGGATTTCCGATCGGCATCAAAAGTATAAATTTAGTACAGGACCATCATAAATTCATTGAGGCATATTATCAATTCAATTTGTCAAACGGTTTCGAAGAAGAAGTTGTTTGTATGTATTTCCCATAAGGTCATATGTTAACTATGTCTCACGGTAGCGGCCATCTTGGATTTCCAATCGGCACCGAAATTATAAATTTGATAGAGGATCATCTAAGTAACATTCCTACAAAGTAGAAGTTCATTTGGTCTTGTGGTTTCTGACAAGAAGATTTTTGAAACATTTTCTACTGTGTTAACTATGTCCTACGTGTACAGTGGTAGCCATCTTGTATTTCCGATCGGTATCAAAACTACTAATTTGGTACAGGACCATCATTCAGGCATATTATTAATTCAATCTGTCCAACGGTTTCGAAGAAGAAATTGTTTGTATGTATTTCCCATGAGGTCCTATGTTAAATATGTCCCACGATGGCGGCCATCTTGTATTACCAATCTGCACCAAAATTACAAATTTGGTAGAGGGCGATCTAAGGAACTTTCCTGCAAAGTAGAAGTTCATTTTTTACATTTCAGCCAATTAGGACACATTACTGGGCCTGGCAGCCATGTTGAATATTCGATCGGAACCAAAACTATGAATTCTGTAAAGGACCTTCCCAGGAACATTTCTGCAAAGTTTGGTTCCATTTTGTTCAGTGGTTTTTTTAGAAGATTGAAATTTGAAAAGTTAACGGACGGACGACGGACGCAAAGTGATGGCAAAAGCTCACCCTGGCATTTAGCCAGGTGAGCTAAAAAGGAAGTGTCATTTTGTGAAGCTACATGTATTCCCTACTTGCGAATGTTGGAGTCCTCTCCCATATGCATGAGTTATCTTTCCTGACAGAAGGTGTTTTGTATATGGCATTAAGGGGGGAAAGTACTTTTATTTTTTTCTAAATATATTGAATTTCGGAAAGGACTTCATCAGACTTTGAAATATTTGGGGAATATATATCCTAGAACATATATTTAAGGTGTGTTGGGGATATTTTGCAAAAAATGACAGTTTGCCATTGATACACATGTACATGTATAATTGGAAGGTGTCAAATAATGGCTGTCGATTTATCAATACAAATCATTGGGACTTGTTAATTAAATGCCCATAACTTATTTGTTATCGTGTGTTTGACACCATCCAACCCCTCATTGTCTAACTTATCACTTGGTCGTTTTCGATATGTACTTTAGTCCAGCGCATAACATTTTTGAATTTTTCGTGTTTAACGCCTAAATAAATCTAACATGCGTGAATTTTGCATAAGGACTCATTTTAAAAAAATAATTTCGATGATTTCCTCTTGATATTTAATACCATCCAACCCCACAAAATAAAGTTAATATATGATAGAATACCATCATGGAGACCAATTTATAACAAAGTAAATATAATTCATACGAGTAAATAGAATTAATTATATAATATGTCAAATGTATACAATATATAAATATCAAAAAAGATAAATTATTAATTTAAAATTAATTCAAATGTTACTTATCTGAAATTTGAAATTATATTTCATCTCTGCATTCTTTGTGACCCCCCCCCCCCCCCCCTTTTCAATACAGACAAATACCTTTATTAAAATGCTGCATTAATTTTTTTTTTTTAAAATGTAGCGTTAAAAATGAAACCACGCTGTTTTTGGTCAGCAAACGGTTTATCTGTATACATGCAATGTACCTGTGTACCTCAAGGGTTGGAACAATAAACATCAGGACAGTAAGGGTACAATATACATGTCAAATCGTTAATTAGTTATAATTATCTGAAACACACATCATGTTAATTGCAGAGAACAAATGTCTTTACTTGTAAATTTACCTCAGATAAAACTCAAAAAAATTTTACCCAAAAATAAAATCGTTTAAGCGTTTTTTTTTGTGGCTTAAAAAAATGAAAGAAAAACCTTACATCGTAAGTCTTTATCACGTGTAATTATGTACGTTTGCCAGTTTGTATAAATTGACGATACATTTCATATTATTAATTATTGTCACAATTTCATATATTGGAATTATAATCCATGTGAAATGTTACTACATATTTCAAATGAAAAGTTTTTTAAGTGAAGACGAGGAGTACGTGCTATAATCAATACAGATTTATCGAAGTATGATAAATGCCTGGCATGAACGGGACCAGTACATACTAATTGGGTAACCAGTTGATAAGTCTAAACAGAGTTACCTTACTTAATTATGACCGAAATAGTTGCATATGATCCAGTTGAAAATTTAACTTTTCGTCTTTTTATAACGTAGAAAAAGGTTCCTAAACCATTGAATTTGATCCGCTCAATTTTACAACTTGATAGGCTCAACAGTAATTGTGTATATTTTTTAACCATTTACATTGAAAATATATTGATTACTGTTGAAATGTGATTGATTTCAATAGTTTTTCAGATTCAGTACCAGTATCAATTTTGTTCCACTGCAAATTCCGAAATATTTTGGAATTATTAATAACAAGAGTGTACACACTAAATGTCTCGCCTGAGTATGCACATGGGCAGAGAATAATGATTATCCGATACCCCACATTGCAAGTCAAAGAAAAATGCGTTAAAAGAAATAGTATTGTCAGGCGATAATTTGTCTGAAAAATCTCATGCATGTCAATCAAGCCTAAAACTGTCCAAGGTGAGCTGACAGGTCTCAGTCTGGTATGCACCCAGCAAAAACTATCTGTAGACCAAAAATGGTGGGTATATATAATACATCTATAACATTTGTTGAGAAATGGACTTGTTTGTAAAAATGGGACAAAAGTCACTCAAGCCTAAAATTGAGGTCAATTTGGATAAAGGTATTATACAACTACAGAAAAATGGACTTAATCATGAAAATGTGACTCAAGTCTGAAATTCAAGTCAAGGTCTCAGACAGCCATGTTCCCACCAAACACTATCTATGACAGGTGTTAGACTGGCACGTATCCAATAGGAACTATCTACAGAACAAATATGATGGGATTAGGTAATACACTTGCTGAGAAATGGACTTAATCTAAAAAATGTAACACAAGTCACTCAAGCATGAAATTGAGGTCAAGGTACAGAGACAGGTGTCAGACTGACATGTACCCACTTAGAACTATCTATTGAGCAGTTATGGTTGGCTTAAGTATTACAGTTGCTAAGAAATGGACTTAATCGCGAAAATGTGATACAGGTCACTCACCCATGAAATTGAGGTCAAGACCAAAAGGCAGGAGTCATACCGACACATACCCACTAAGAACTATCTTTTTACCAAATATGGTGGGTCTAGGTATTAAAGTTGCCGAGAAATGGACCTAATCTCGAAAATGTGACAAAGTCACTCAAGCATGAAATTGATGTCAAAGTCCAGAGACAGGTGTCAGACTTGCATGTACCCACTAAGAACTATCTATTGTCCAAACACGGTGGATCTAGGTATTACAGTTGTAGAAAAATGGACTTAATCAAGAAACTTGGATGAAAGTCACGCATCCATGAAATAGGAGTCAAGGCCCAGAGACAAGTGTCGGACTGGCATTTACCCACCAAGAACTATCAATAGACCAAATACGGATGGTCTAGGCATTACAGTTGCTGAAAAACGGACTTAATCAAGAAACTTGGATGAAAGTCATGAAATTGATGTCTAGGTCCAGAGAGAAGTGTCAGACTGGAATGTACCAGCAAAGACCCAACGAAACAATATTTGATACAAAAATTTAATAACACTGTTAGATAGTTGGATGATATTTTGGATGTCAATAATGACGACTTCAGTATGTACACTAAAGATATTTATCCTGTTAAATAAAGCTAATACTAACAATGAACACTGCCCTTTCCTGATTCTTGATATCTGTATCTCTAACGGGAAGCTTGATATTAAAATGTACGATAAGAGAGATGATTTTTTATTTCCTATTGTTAATTATCCGTTTTTAGATGGCGACGTTCCCTTGGCACCATCGTATGGAGTTTATATATCTCAACTTGTTCGATTCGCTCTTGTATGTAACAACATATTTGATTTTAACGAAAGAAATGTCTGTCTCACTGAAAAATTATTACGCCAGGGATTTCGATATCACAAACTTGTCAAAACTTTTACTAAATTTTATCATCGATGCAAGGACCTCATTCGTAAATATAAATCAACCTGCAAACATCTTATATGTTCAGGTATTGCACACCCCATCTTTTATGGTAATATTATATACAAAGCACAAAAATGTCATCATTCACCTGAAATGTTAATCAGACCTTTTAACAGACTCATCAACTAGGGATATAGTTACGATTACGATACTGTTGTCAAGTCATTAAAGATGGCATTTTTGGAATTAATATTGATTCACTCATATGGTCTTTGCATCGGAAATAAACACATTTATTCTAAAATCAGTTATGTTCTTTTCGTATAACGTATGATAGCATGATACTAAAGCCCTTACGGGAGGGATTCTGGCTGATTTTCTATATGATATATGCACTTAACCTTTCGATCAGTTTAATTGAGGTCTGGAGCTGGCATGTCATGTCCTTTGTTAGTATATATTGACCATTGTCATTTTGTTTAGTTTCTTCTGTTACCTTTTTTTTTAAATCGGACTGGGACATCTTTTGAACTGAGTTTTACTGTGTGTATTGCTGTGTGTTTGTTTATTCCACATTGTCTAGAGGTAAAGGGTGAGGGTTGAGATCTCACAAAACATGTTTAACCCAGCTGCATTTTTGCGCCTGTCCCAAGTCAGGAATCTCCCGGGAGAAGTCTCTAGCATTTGTTAGTTTGTTTGTTTCGCTGCATTAAACCCATTGGTAGCTTTGAACTGTTTTCTGCTCTTTGGTCGGGTTGTTGTCTCTTTAACACATCCCCCGTTTCCATTCTTTATTCTATTTAACCCTTAATGTTACCCCATAAATCCATCAGAAATTTCAGTTAACGGTTATATCAATGTAGGATAAATGGAGGGAAAATAATGCTTTTAGAATATAGGTATGTTAATTATAAGTTGTATCGCAAGATTTCATATCAAAGATATACGTGATAGATACAAGCAAAACGTTTCAATGGAACAGGGGGACGGGAAGGCGACGACAAAAAAAGATTACATCAACAGCACACATACATGACATATGTAACATAATTTCATTTAGTAAATGACATACTGTAAAATGTAGAGTGGATGTGGAGTTTGAGTCTTGGGTTAAAGTAACATTTTGGAAATCCATCAATAATTTATATGAAAAAAAAATATGATTAATTCTGCTAAAACGTGTAAATTCTTCTCCAAATGGTCTAAGGTTATTTTTATATCTGATATTTTATATTTATAATAATTATTATATTCTATTTTGTTGGTTGTAATCAGATATGTTAAAAAATATGAACCAATTAATACATGTATTTATATGTTAAGTATTTTGACATTTACAAAACTTAATTTAAATCAAAATGCTTACTTCTCTGATGAATTTATGAGTTATTACTACATGGACCTCATCACGATCCATAACCCAAAAAGCGAAATGTATGATGATGACAGATTTAATATAAGCTACACAGTGTAGAAATTCTTCTTCGAAATTAACAGTGATAATATGAAAATAAATTGTTTTTTTTTAATATTATTATTAAATTATTTTTTTTGTGTTGTGATGATCAGGGGCTATTCAATTTTGAACGACATTTAAGATCATTGATTACACGTAAATATTAGAATCGAATAAAAAATATTGATGATTGGTTATAAAGGAATTCTGGCCCATGGAAAATATTATGAAATTATATTTCTGCAAAGATGAAGGTGGACAACCTATCTCATAATTTTTATCCCATGTCCGATACCTTTCGGGCATATTAACATAAACTTTCGTTTCTTTAGGAAAACGTTTGATGTCTCCTCTATAATTCATTAGTCCAACTTATGAAAATGCATTTTTGTGGATAGTGTACTGCAAAAATCGCACCAAAAAACTTGCCAGTTTTTCCAAACACTCGCTTACCAAAGTCTATCAAATGATGGGTTTATGGTGTCCGGAACGAATTCCCTTTTGCTTGAATGTATAGGAAAACTAACGCAGGCAGACATAAATTAACGTATCCTGGTCCAAACCTGGAATTACTGACGTACTTTTGCAATACTTGTTTAATTAATTAAACAACAGTTTTTCATAGAAATACCACCAACAAGTACGACGTACGATGTCCACCTTGAAGGTCTTACAATTCCGTTAATTCTTGATTTTTTTATTATTTTATTGTTTTTTTTTTCTTTCATATTATTTTTTTTTCATCCTGTAAAATAGAAAAAAACTTACATTCTAATTAAAATGTAAAACTTCCATGATATACGGTCACTATAAAGTCTTCTCTATACCTTATGTTCTTAACATAACACCCTTTTACCAACAAAAAAAGACAACTAAAACGCAAACGTATGTTTGTCGACTAGCTTGCTGCTTGCATATATTGTGAGCTGCCGATTTTATTCAATAAATACATACAAATATCAATACAAATCAAATCAGTGGCAATCATAATGACTTCCATTTTGTTCTACATTCATATCTAATTGCTTCGTGGCCGACCAGGAAAAACTAATTTTAGAAACCTGTGTCCTTTTGTCAATGACAAGCGAAACACAAGTGTAGGACCTCACTTGATATAAGGACGTTCAAAAAGCATTCAAGAAAAACAAGCTGCTTTCAGTCAATAGACTGAAGCTATATAAAATTAATTTATAGACTGAAATGAGTCTAAACAAACCAAATCCAATTACGTTTGTATAGCCATACAACCTAACCTTAAAAAATGTTTTAATACATTAATCCAAATTTGAACATACTTATATTTTAGAAATTATAATATATATAACGTACATGTTAAAAATTTGATGTTCACTGTAGTAAAACATGGCTAGAAATGGCAATTCATTCACCTATCCTTTAACGCAATAATTTTTTCCCGCCCAAAATATTCATACGCCTTCGAACTCGAAGGGAGTCTTCTCTATACCTTATGTTCTTAACATATCACCCTTTTACCAAAAAAAGACAACTGAAACACAAACGTATGTTTGTCGACTAGCATGCTACTTGTATATAGAAACAACAAAGATAACTAGAGTGTATAAAAAACAAATGAACAAAAATACAAAATAATAAATATACCTAAGTACCAAACTTGCGGTTAATAAATCATAAACCCAACTACTTAGACACTTTTAATCTATTTTCAATAGAATCTACCATAAAACCATCTTTGCTAGAATCGCTTTTCCATCTACCATGGCGTTTCCAACAGGTTTCATTAACATCAGAATTGGCTGCTGTAGTGGCGCCACCAGAAACCGAGATTTAACTCTGGTGCAACTAATTTCAATCGTTTAAGTATGCATTCTGTAGCTGTACTATAACTGATCGGTTTATTAACCTGAACTAAACCAGACTTATTTTTAGATTTGTACAATGTAAAAATATCCAAACGTGCCATACCGATATACTTTAATAACATGGCAAAGAGACAAGCTACTGATTGACCTTTTGAAACCGAAACTGAAACTTCATCTCTGTCTCTGTATTATCGGTTTGACTCTTGTATATCTTTACAACTTAATAGTTGTCTTTGAAAACAATGTCGTTACACTTTCTCAGAAAAGCGCTGTAACAAAGTAAAATCAAAGCCAGATTATTTACTACTGTTAAATCATTCGACCCTTGAAACATAGAACATAAACTTATCAAAATATCCCTGGATACAGGATCTTTCTTTACAACTGGAGCTTTAGCAGTACGTTTAGCCGACTCAAATATATTTTTTACAAAAGTATTCTCTGTAGGATCTAACTGTTGACCAGACATCACATCATGAGCCCATTTAATTGAATAACACACTATTGATTGTACTGTATGTATCACACGAATCAAGCAAATGAACTAAATATAACGAGAAAAGAAATCAAACAATGTTCCTCTGAAAATGCATCCCATTTCTTAAAAGCATAATTATATTTTTTAACAGTACTGTCACTTCTGGCATCAAACAATCTCGAAGACAAACTATTCACCAAATTGTGCAAAGGATGATCCTCTCCAATACCGCTGTCCTCTACGGCTGCAGTTACAAATCGATCAAGCTTTAATCCTGTACAAAATACGAAATAAAATCAATCAAATCTGATCTTAAATGCAATCAAAGAGAATCGCATACATTTCCCAAATACACCATTATTTTCCCTTCCTGGATCAACAGGGTTAATGTTCATTATATGATGTTTATCTATTATAAAATATTTCAAATTCCCGAAACTATCATTCAATAAGACCCAATAAGGGGCAGAGTACCACAATGGTGCCACCAGAGTACAATTTGCCTCGTCACTGCACAACTTTCTTATAACCTTACAAACAACTAACCAGTTGTTTTCTCCAAACCAGTTTTGTGAGAACGCATCGATTGCTTCTGTATTCTTACACCAGTATTTAGAATTGAATCTTAAACATTTAGTATTGCAATCTGCTGCAGAACTGTCTATAGTATGTTTACCCATAACTTATCTAACAAATACAGATTCTTCAATACCACTGTCATCACAATCTGAATATCTACTCAGACCATCATCAATTTTATTCTATTCTCTTGGAATCAAATGTGGTTTAATTTTTATATTGTTTTCTGAACATAACGAATTTATCTCACACGCAATAATTCGAAGCTCTGATTTCTTGCTACCATTTTTAATTATACTAGTTACATTCTTATTTTCCGTGTTAAATTTTAGATTATGGTTTTTTAACATCTTAACGAGTTTTTTTACCGTTCTTCTTACTGATTCAAGCTCACGCCAAGTTGAACTCTTACCACTTTCCAATACTGTCCAACTACCTACTACAGTATTCAAATTGTTACCTGGTAATTCTAGACCACAGTCAGTCAAAATATCTGATGAGTCACAGACAGACTCGGCGCATATACATGCCATCAACAGCAGGCACAATAAAGTCCCCATAACCTACTTCTGAGGCATCAGTGAACGCCACTAATTCACGCACATCTGACTCATGCAGATCACTACCTTTCTCATTTAACAGTATACAATTGTACAACTCTCTAGTTCTAAGTCTGACCAAACTACCTAACACAGCTTGCACTGAGATAATCTGGCCAACAATTCCACCAACAAATTTTGCTCTGTGCAAAATTTTACCCTTTCATACACAGTAAAGAATTCTGTCAATAGCATAAGCTAATCTGTCTATATGTTCACTGGAAACTCTAAGCTTCCTAAACTTCATATCCCAAACCTAACATATCTTGACGTGGATACCAAACGCACTTATTTTCTGCTATAAAAAAACAGACCGACTGAAAATCACTTTCACCCCCATGCCCATCGTCAAGATACATTATTATCTTCCAACCCTGATTTCTCCAGTATTTTACCACTTCCTTTAGAACGTTTGTAAAAATATGTCCTGCACTGGCCAAACTAAAAGGAAGTACATTAAATACAAAATACTTTGTATTACCGTTAAAATCCCAACTGAACCCTTACTAAGTTCTGTGTTCCTCTAATATTTCCAAATGACGATAAGAACTCTTTAGGTCACATCTAAACAAATAATTGCCTTTTTCAAACAATTCCATCTTCAAATTTAAACTTAAACTGGTGTATACATTCATTGATATGCCTACAGTCCAATACTAAACGAGGCTTTTTTGATCTACTAAAAGCTACCGTTAGAGGATAACCACACAAAGTATATCATCAACTTCTGAAATGCAACCTTTTTCAGTTAATTTTGAAATCCCACACGTAACAAATTCCCCGTTATCCCTAGCAAAATTATTATTTCTCAATATAACACTTTCTGGTAGTACTGTAATACCATACCCCCTTTCTAAAACGCTTAAAATATATTTGCTTGTACCTATATCTCTCCATGTGTGTATTGATTTAATTTTCAATTTACCCACAGGTGTGATTAAACTGCATAGTTGTTACCGTTAACAAAATGGTTAACTGACCAGACGCCTGTTCGATGAACAAATACTATCATCATTGTTGACATTCTTTGAAAGACTTGTCAGTTAGGTGATTTGTGTTCACCTGAAAACTTTTATCTTACAGTAAATCTGAGCAAGTGCTACTTAATCTATTAACATTAAATAAGTCAATACTTATCTTTCGTTTCTTTTCTTGACATTCAAATTGCCAGTGACGGAGCTTGAAGCAGTTGTAGCAAACTCCGGGTCTCCCACTCGCTTTTCCGTTAGCGTTGTTGCTGCTCAAAGACGTTGCTGTGGAAGAAGCTCTGTTGTACGGCGTGGGACGTTTCTTCTTAGCTTTTTCTGCTTTGATTTTTCTCTCCGCGTGTGTCTGCGCTCTCACGATCTTCCTATCATATCGTCGGAATCATCTGCATGTGGATTCGCTGTGTATTCTTGCACCTTCCATCCTAATTCCAACGAATCTGCCATTATTACCAGTTTTTTTCTGTAACGTATAAGTTGTATACCCTCAGAAATTTTCTCAATATAATTTCGTTTTTAGCTAAAACGGCACTTGCATCCCTAGGCTCTAAACTGGTATCAGCTTCCTCTAAAGCTACGGTAAGCTTACGGTTAAACTTGTATTGGCCTTCACAAGATTAATCCTCGTTTAGCGAAAGTTCATTTTGTAATCTGTTCATTTGTGATTCTGGTCTCTCCTTCTGTTGATTATCAAATTCCTGCAGTTTAATAGAAAACAATCCATCCATTTGCGACAATAAATCGTTCTGTGATTTTCTTCCCCGAAGATCCGCTTAACACTATTTTCAAGGTCCGGATCCATCATGGCACTCAGAAAAATGTGGTGTTCACTGTAGTAAAGCAGGGCTAGAAATGACAATTCATTCACCTATCCTTGAATACAATAATTTTTTCCCGCCCAAAAAATTCATACGACTTCGAACTATTTCGTGAGAAGACAATTAATTCCCGTTACACTACGTGCCACGGAAATTAGGGATTACCGTGTAGTTAGCTTTTTCGTCGGACACAACGCCTTGAAAAACAGGAGCTAGTGAGCCAATTTTCAATTTTTATTTCGTTTTTAGCTCACCTGGCCCACAGGGCCATGTGAGCTTTTGTCATCACTTGGCGTCCGTCGTCTGTCCATTTCCGTCCGTCCGTCTGTAAACTTTTACATTTTGATCTTCTTCTCTGAAGGCCAAATGAACTGAAACTTGGTGTGAAACATTGATGGAAGGACCTTTATAAAGTGTGCATATTTCGTTCCGGTCGGACAACTAATATGGCTGCCATGATGAATTCTTATTTCTGATTGGACACATTTTTAAAATCTTCTCCTCTTAAACTCCTCAGCCAAATGAGCTTAAACTTTGTATGAAGCATCCATGGAAGGACCTTTATACATTTTGCATATTTTGTTCCGGTCAAAGAATCTATATGGCCGCCATGATGAATTCTTATTTCTGGTTGGTAAAAATTTAAAAATGGTCTCTATTGCCCAAGTAGTCACAGAGGAAAAGATTTAAAAAAAATTAAATTACTTTTTTCTGATTTTACTATTTTCAGTAACGGCAGGCATACTGATTAAAAGTCCACACACTAGGACACAATTTGGAATGGACCACATAAAGACCATTTCATAAAATGTGGTTACAATAACCCTAGTAGTTTCACCATAAAATATTTTAAATATCTTTTGCTGATTTTTCTGTTTTTTTTTAGTAACGACATATTTGTTGGAGATCTGGATGCCCGGACATGCATGTAATTCTGAAAGGGGGACCACATAAGGACAGCATGCCATCAAAGTTTTGTCCAAATTGGCCTGCATGGTGGTTTCAGATGAGAAGATTAAAAAGTAAAAGTTCATGGACGAGGGACGCCAGGTGATGGCAGTTTTTTTAGTCACCGACTGTTATTCGGATGCAGGAAATCCAAAGGGACAAATTGTTAATTTGGCATGGCCTTACGCATTTGTTTTAACAAGGGTATTACAGATGGTAAACTGCATATTTTCCGCGATATATGAAATACAATATAATTTTTTCATCTCTTAAAAATTGTGACGGTGTTGAAATTATCCAATGTAAGACATATTATAATGCCCATTATTCCATAATAGTTTTATTTTACTAGTTTTTCTATAAAAAATAATTTGTTGAATAAAAAAACATATTCACCTGGATTTTGTTTTAAAACTGTCACGTTCAGCTATGTTTAGAATACGGGATTTTACCTGGTGTTATCTAATTTTTTAGGGAATCAGAATGTTTTTATTCCGCCCGATGGTCTGCTGCTATTGTTAAACTTATACACATAAACATGATAAAAGCGTTTAATTGTTTTATATTTCACTAGTGAATGTAGATTGAATGAAATGGCTTTTCATTGAATACTGGCATTTTTATCTGAACACGAAATAAAACAGTTACTGTCTTTTGATTCTGTAAAAATGTGAATTAATTGACTTCTGCAAAAACTGGTATTCACTTCGACCGTTTGGGTGAACAGTTTTTCAATAGTCAATAAATCTACAGATTTACCTCATCAAAAAACAGTAATTGTATAGAATTTGATATACATACTTAGGGGTCTTATTTATAAATAAATAATAATAGAAAAGGGGTCTTATTTATAAATAAATAATAATAATTTAATATTGGATGTAACGCGTCATATAATTGGTTAATTTTTTCGTCTATCATATCATATAGACTACTGAAATTTTTCTTCTCTACTATGTCGTCATAAAAGGGTTTTCCTCTGATTTTAGCTCACCTGGCCTAAAAGGCCATGTGAGCTATTCTCATCACTTTGCGTCCGTCGTCGTTGTCGGCGGCGTCGTCGGCATCGTCGTCGTATGTCGTCGTCGTACATTTTTCATATTTTATCAACTCCTCTGAAACCACTAAACCAATTTAAACCAAACTTTGGTAGAATGGTCCTTGGATGGTCCCCTTTAAAAAGTGTGTTCGGTTTTCCCGGGCGCCATCCAATATGACTGCCATGGTCGGACATAGTTTAACCTTGGACCCTATGGGAATTTTAACATTTTCGTTATCTTCTCTGAGACCATTAGGCCAATTTGAACCAAACTTTGGTGGAATGGTCCTTGGGTAGCCCCTTATAAAATCTGTGTTTGATCTCCCTGAACGCCATCCAACAAGGCCACCATGGCTGGACTTAATTAAACATTGATCCTATGGGAATTTTACTTGTTCGTCAACTCCCCTGAAACCACTGAGCCAATTTGAACCAAACTTTGGTGGAATGGTCCTTGGGTGGCACCTTTCCAAACTTATGTCTGGCATCCCCGACTTCCAACTGACATGGCTGCTGTTACTAAAAATAGAAAGGGGGGGGGATAAATTTCAAAAATCTTCTTCTATGAAACTACAAGGCCAGTTTCAACTAAATTTGGCAGTAATGGTTCTTAAAAGGTTCTCTTTCAGAATGATGTCTGATGACCCAGACTGTTAAACAAGATGGCAGCCACAGCCAAACTTAGTTAAACACAGGGCCCTATTGGAAAATTCATTGAAAAATCTTCTTGTCTGAAACCACTTTACCAATTGGAACCAGACTTTGCAGCAATGGTCCTTATATGGTCCTTTTTCAGAATTGTGTCCCATGACCTGGACTGTCAACCGAGATGGCTGCCACAACCAAACTTAGTTTAACATAAGGCCCTATGGGAAAATTCATTGAAAAATCTTCTTGTCTGAAACCACTTGACCAATTGGAATCAGACTTTGCAGCAATGGTCCTTAGGAGGTCCTCTTTCAGAATTGTCTGATTTCGTGGAATTTGAACCAAGATGGCCGACACAGCCGAACTTAATTTAACATAGGACCCTATGTGAAATTCACTCAAAAATCTTCTGGTCTGAAACCAGTAAGCCAATTAGAACTAGACTTGGTAGTAATGGTCCTTAGATGGTTCTCTTTTAGAAATGTGTCCATTGACCTAGACTGTCAACCATCTTGGCTGCCAAAGCCGAACTTAGTTTAACATAGAACCCTATAGAAAAACCAGCCAAATCTTTAGTCCTGCTCAAGATGAAAAGTTCAATGCAGGTGAGCGATACAGGATCTTTAGAGCCTCTAGTTTATGTTAAAATCACCCCTGGAATTAAATTATAAAGATTGACTGTAATTTTCTTTTCAGTCTATATGGGCGTTGTGCATGCGCACTTTAAAATAACAAGCGTCGCGGGTTATTTAGTGTGCATAACTTCATTGACTCCATGATTAGTAGTAGACTCTACATTTTACACAATGCCTTAGATAATGATCAACGTGTATACGTATTTAATCAATAGAGAATGCGAAATGGAGCAGTAATAAGATCAAGTATATATGTTCATTTTCCATTTTCATATAGTGATAAAGACATCAAATGAGTGTAAAATATAATAAGATGAGGCCTGTATCCTGAAATGTCGAAATTATCAATAAACAAAACATACTCGAGAACAAATAGAACATTGTTTTAAGTGTGGGGCCCAGCAGTGGGTTAACCATTTGTACAGGTAAACTGTTTCTGTCTATCGAAACTGATATTAATTGACGATACAATTGTAACCAGGTTTCTGAGGGGTTTTCCAATAAAAACCGAGTCAGTGAGTTCAATAATTTAATTGATCAGACGTATATATAGATGGATGACCCTAAAATATAAATAACAATTTTTCAGTACTAAGAAGGATAACTCTAGTACTTTTACATACACATTTCCTAGTTTTTTAACAAAATAATTACTACCTTGTCTAATACTTCAAAATAAATACAAAATAAGTGAAAATATGTGAAAACTAAATAACTTTAAAATTTAGAATAACTCTTACCCCAGATTTAAATGTTTTCTAATAAAAATATGCATTATAAGAAAAGTGTTATTTTCTTTATATTGTCTGACCATTTTAAAGTGTAATAACAACAAAATTTAATATTGCACATAAAAAGAGATATTACAGAAAACAGTGCAAATATTTTGCACGAACAAAATTTACGCACAATTATAATTAAAAACACACACACATTTAACATGAATCTTACCTCACATGAGGTGTAAAGGCCTCTGCCTTTCAATAATACTTTAGGCACTGGTAAACAAAAATCATCTGTTCCGGCGAATGACTCAAAATTGACCTGTATAACAAAATTGCTTATTATAGTCAGATTGACTAAAATACACATATATACACAAATACTAATTTTGAACAATGCGCTTAATTATCAAAATTTAATGTTTAAAATATTATATTCATTTATTCAGTTATTTACAGAATCACACTCTGATTCTCTCATACTCCATTCTAGGCTATAATTATCAGATTTAAATTATTCTGAAGGAATTAGTTGCTAATTATAAAGTTTAAAGTAAATTAATAATATTTATTATATTAAACATCAAACCTTCAAAATTATCATTTTACCATGTCACATTCTTTTCTCTCAGAATCACACATTCAACCATTCATTCTGGCTAAAAGTAATTAGTTTGGACATGTTTAGACTTAGAATTAGTAGAAACAAACCTTATAAGAGTAGTTTTTTTATATGAGTTTGTAGTTATAGTGGAATTCAAGTATTCAAAACTTTGGGGAAACAGCCATTTTTTCTTTATCCATTCTCCCTCTACCAATTGCCTCAGAACAAAAGAAAAGTGTAGAAAGTATGTACAGCCAATCAGAATTAAGAACTGAGTAGCTTTATGGGTGACTGCACAGGTAAAGTAGATTGAATTAGAGTACCCAAACAGTAAAATCAAAAGTACATGAACCAGAAAGAACAAAATCCAGATATAGTGAGACAACGAATCCAAACCAAAACTGTTAAGTCAATCAAGTCAAAGTCAAGTCATTATGTCTTAATAACTACAATAAAATAATCAATTAGCACTAATTATGATAAATTACAATAAATAAATAATTCACAAGTGTAATGAAATAATTTACACTATAATTTAATACAAAGCATTTAATAACATTTTATTCACAAAACATAGAAATATACAAAACATGTAAAAACTGAGTCTACTACACAATGAATTGATAAACAGCTATTATTTTTTTTTTTACAAATACTTAATAGGAAAATATTCTTGTTTTAACGGGAAGAGGGGGAAAATACAAGGTAAGAAAATTTATGATATTTATGAAGGGGTCAGGAAAAGATTGGTTTATATATGATTAGGTTGGACTTTCTTGGTATCTCAAATATATGAATAGGGTGGTTTCTGCCTGGGACACTGATATATATATTCATTTATTCATTTATTATTTATTCATTTATTCATCTCGTGAAAACATACAAACATACAAATAAAAAAGTATGTTAAGAAATAAGTTGCCGAATAAGTTAGAATTTTGTATAACGCATGACTGTCTTCTATTCTGATCAGGTACTATAAAATCAAATGATAAAATGAATGTGAAATTGAAAGTCTACAAGGATGATTCAAGATTATATACAAGAAACAGTCTTTTTATCCTTGAATTTCAGTGTAGCTTGTTCGATAGGTACAATGTTGTATATCGAATGTTTAAAATATATCATGTATTAAGCATGTGTGTATGTTTGTGTATGCCTTTGGGGAAAGGGGGGGGGGGGGGGGTAGTAACATGTATATTAATATTTTAAGTAAGAAACAAATAACAATAGATGTAAATAAAAATATACTGTGACTGTGTTAATGCTGATTTATTATTATGTAAGATTTATTACATTTTCAATTAAAATTTTACGAAAATAATTACAATATCAATTATTGCAATACTGTATATGTATTGCGTGAACATTTTAGTAATGAAATATTAAATATAAGAAATTATGCATTATTTAATTTATCGTTTGTATTTAATCTGAATATGGAACATGTAGTTTCAATTAACGCACCTTTAAATTTTGGTTATTACCTACTATAGTAATACATAAAGTATGAAAATCTGCACATCACACAAATAGTACATCACACATGAAGGTAATCATATTGAAAGCTTAAATGAACTGAACATTTATAGCCCACCTGTCCTTTTCCCTGTCATGCCTGTGACACTGTATGATAAAAGTAGAAAGGTGAATCGGTCATCCAAAATAAGATCACCTACTAAGTGTACTAATCATGGGTAAACAGCTATTATGGGGAGAAAAACTTATAAATTCTTTTTTCAAGACCCTATATTTCACAGGAATTGAATTGAAGAATCTCAAGTCACAAATTTTAAACTGTCTGGATTCAGAATAAAAAATGAATTCATGTATGTGTACAATTTATATATGCGAATGCCAATGATAAATGGAATAACTCACATACATGACATAACATACATTCTTTATCAATAAATTATAAGGCTGATAATAGACCGGAGAGTGACAAGTACCAATTATTCATGTTATTGGGATTACGAATTCTTTCAGCAAGTTAAATACATTTTTCAACAATGTTAAGTGTTTTGTTTGTTGAAAAAAAACGCTATATAGTTTTATGTAAGTAATATAATTTGATATTATATACAATATCTTTTGGTATATTACACACACCCAAAGGTACACGAAATGCATTTCTATTGGATCACAGTTTATATTTTTTTGTATTTCTAAATTATACACGTAATAGCTTCCATTTTCAGTAGCTATAAGCAGTATGCGTTAATACCACACTTGGTAATTAATGTCTTATATTTCATAATTTTTGGTATATCCAGATAAAACTGTAAACTCAATCTATCATATATATATATATATATATATATATATATATATATATATACAATTTACATTTGTACATGTATATAGTTTATTTAGAAATATCAAATTATGAATATAAGCTTTACTAATTAATTGTGCATTAGCATTCTGTCTCAGCTTGGACGTAAAACTATCCGTTAATTTACAACATGTTATTATTGAAACAATAACTACCCATTAAATTTCTTATGGTACCCGACAGTTTAATTTGTCCATTTATATTCAGTTATATGTGTTCAATATTTTAATCCAATATTTCAACATTCTGCAGTTTCTGTTGATATACAATGGTACTGAAAATGGTAATTCAAAATACTCCATATGATTTGAAGTACGCTTTTAACTTTCAAGAAACTTTCTAAAAATATAACTGAAGAGTTCAATATCTGATACTCTGTGATTCATGTATCTCCATACTTCACAATCATAATTTGAAATACATGTACTTGCCACATAAGTGTCAAAAAGTAACAGTTTCGTCTCAGTATTAAAACAACCATATTTACTCAACTATACGGCTTTATAGCTTGAGTTGAATTTTTCATTGTATTAGAAAAAAAATACCATTAAATGTCAATAATGTACCAGCTAATTTGGCACACAATTCTAAAGGTTCGCTGTAAATAAACTATATTTATTCTGGTTTTTAAAACCAACAATAGTACAGATCTTTTTCTAAGGTTTATGTAAAAATAGAATTCATTAGAATATTTATTAATAAGATCAATTGTTTCTCAAAGACAATTTATACTTTCGCTAAAATTAATCGGCCTATTTATATGTGCATAAAATGTTAGTAAATTGGTATTCATACGACTGAAACGATTGTTTTATTACAATTAACTCAATTTCATTGCCATATTAAGTATGGAAAAAGGGTGACAAAGATTCTCTTTGCATGAAAACAATGTTATGTCAAAAGCTTTTGTAATGCATGATTTGGAATAAACAGAGTTAATTAAATTATTTATAAACATTATACACAAGATAATAACTACCCCGTTTTTGTTTTGAAATAAAATGAAATATTCTTAGAAAATTAACTTTAACTATTGCCAGGGTGAGCTTTTGCCATCACTTGGCGTCCGTCGTCCGTCCGTCGTCCGTCCGTCGTTAGCTTTTCATTCAAACATTTTCTTCTCAGAAACCATTTGTCCAATTCCAACCAAACTTTGCATGAGTGGTGTATGGAAGGTCCTTAACAAAGTTTCCTCATTTAGTTCTGATTGGTCAAGAAACATGGCCACCAGAGGCAATTCTTGTTTCTGATTGGCTGATTTTCAAAAATATTCTCCTCTGAAACCGCTGGGCCGATTGGTTTGAAACTTAATAGGAATGATCTATGACATGTCCTCTACAAACGATCCTCCATTTATTTTGATCTGACATAAAACATGGCTGTCGTAGCTAAGAATAGAATATAGGGGTGCATGTGTTGTTTTTGGCTTATAACTTAAAAACCGTTACAGATATCAAAAATCTGACGGAGTAAAATTGATCAGCATGAGAAGATCTACCTAACCTGAAATTTTGAAGGAAATTTGAAAACCCGTTTAGAAGTTATTCCCCTTTTTTCGTCAAATTTTCAAAATTTTAACATTTTTCGTCATTTATCTCCAAAACTATTTAAGATAGAAGTGAAATGTAATTTGAAAAATGTTTGCCATGTTGAGATCTACAAACCCTGAAATTTTAAAGGAAATCCCAAAACCCATTTAGGAGTTATTGCCCTTTTTTTGTCAAATTTTCAAAATTTTAACATTTTTGCATTTATCTCCAAAACAATTTGAGATAGAAGTGAAATGTAAATTGAAAAATGTTTGCCATGTTGAGATCTAGCTACCCTGAAATTTTGAAGGGAATCTCAAGTTCTATTTAGGAGTTATTGGTTTGTGTAATTTGAGGTCGGGTTCTGTTACATTTATTTAAGGTTCATACTTATTCCTGGTCAATTTTATCAACTTCCTGCCAGGACTACCACCATCAGGGAACATATTTTAACATTAAACCTTATGAAAAATAAATCTTAAACAAATTTTCCCTGAACAATTGAACCAATTGCAACAAACTTGGTCAAATAGTTGATTAATTGTCCAATGAAACCAGACTCCAGGTGTGCGATACAGGCTCTGGTGAGCCTCTAGTTTTATAGTTTCTAATTTTTGTTTTAAAGATTTGTGCTTATCTTGAACATCTGAAATTGCAAAAGTCTTTCTTTACACTGTGATAGTTCAGTATTAACTGATTTTATGGCACTTTCAAATAATTTTTGTGGACAGATATTGCTCTTGTTTTCGACCATGACACTATTATTGTGATAGAAACTCCTCCTTCCCTTTTTTGGTTTAGAAATATAATGTCTTTATAGAATGGCCGAATACTACATGTATGTGCGAAATACATTTTTAGAATTTGTATTTTCTAAATGTTTGACCAACTTGAGTTTAACTTTCTTTTTTTCAATCGGCTTTTGATTTCTTTACAGTCTGCTAAATCAAGGTTTTAACGAAAATTTAGTTTGCCCAAAAAGATTTTTTAATATACGGTCTATCTTAAATAAAGAGATATTCAATGAAATATCTTTTTGGGCAAGGCTTTTGCTCATTTCAAAATTTTAATTCAAAGGTCTAAAATTGAGTAAATTTTGTGTTTTTCATTGATTTCTTCAAAATTAGCCATCTTTGACAACACACTGCCGCCATTACAGAAATTTCTTTTTGAAAACAAAACATGTTCCTTTAAATGAAACATTTTAAGAGCACTTAATGATAGCTGGGAGTAAGTTTTCATTACTTTTTTATTCTTGAATTCAAGGGGCCAAATATCCGACCAAATTATACCATGTCCTTCATAATCTAAACTCTTTCATTTTTAATTTTAGGCATATTTTTTTCTAAACACTGTATTTAGATAATACAATACGGTTTTTCAATTAGATCTTCAAATACTTGGGCCCATATTCAAAATTATGATGGCGAAATTGCACAGCATTTGATACATCCGAGGGTGGGGTTACTATAACATCTGTCCTCTCTAGTCTCCTTCTAGTTTGTTTTTGCTTCACACAACAAGTTCCTTTTTAAAATTCTTGGTTAAATTGTGCCATTTCTCCTTTAATTTACAAATCAGATACTAAATGCTTTGTTTGTTTGTTTAGTTGGGGTTTTACGCCATTTTCAGCACATTTGGCTATTTCACGGTGGCCAGTTTTTATTGATGGAGCAAGCCCAAGTACCCGGAGTGAACCACCGACCAGGAAAATTAGCAATGTTTGTCAATTAAGATCGGAGTCGAACACACCTCTCCACACATGAGATTCGAACTGACAGGCCAGTGATCATTAGTAGTCATGACGAACTACATAGACCACTCGGCCACCGAGGCCCCCGATACTAAATACTGATACTCTGTTAGCATGAAGCGGATAAACAACAAAATGGGTAACAGGAAAGGTCAACAATAACATAACAATGGAGCTTACCTGTCCAGGGCACTACTGTATTTCGTGGGTTTACACAGTGACAATGCTTTAGTTGATTTCTTTGCTATCTTGTTCTAATACTGTATAGATTGTCGTGTGTCTGTATTCTCTTGATTCAATTCTTGTATTTCGGCAGTATTACGTTTACATGAGTTTGCCTTGGCTTTGGATTTCGGTGAATCTTTCCCAATATCTTATCCCTTGGGTATTCTTTTGCATATAATTAGTTCAGTATTAAATTGTTTTTCACTCGCGATTAAAAAGGTTTTGGAAAACATTTTGAAAGTTAAAAGCAGAAATGATGAACAAAGTTACTTCACTCTGGAATACCACGTACACAAATAGACAGGAACGATAAAAAATACTGATTTCATGCTATTCGTATATCTTGAACATTTTTATTCCTTTAATTTACGTTTGGGGTCTTTTGAGACTAAAACTAGTGTCTAGTAACATTATTATATATATTGCACGTCCCAAAAGAACATACGTTTATGCATGATTGCAAGGATAACGATAAACTAGAAAAGTGTCGGCAATTTGTTTTAAACAAAAAAAACAAAAAAAATAAAACGTTACTTGCCTTTTCTCTATATAATAGTAAAGTCTTTAAGCATATATTCAAATTACTATTTGTAAGTAATTTCTATATTTATTCTAATCAAAATTAATCAAAGATAAAAAGAATAATGTTACCATATAAAGGGTACAGGCCGGTCTAAGAGCAACTGCTATTTTAACATGTTCGTGCGTAAGAACTCCAAGTCTTATCATTTTATATGGAACGCCGGGACTGTTTTGAGTGACCATATGGTATTATATGATGGTGCTTTTTTATTATGTGTTGGTGAGTTTTTATTATAGGATGGTGTTTTTGTATTATATGGTGGTGCTTTTCTATTAAGATTATCGAAATCGATTATCATTTTATATGGAACGCCGGGACTGTTTTGAGTGGCCATATGGTATTATGAGATGGTGCGTTTTTATTATAGGATGTTGTTTTTGTATTTTATGATGTTGTTTTTTTATTATATGACGGTGGATTTTTATTTCATTGTAATGCTTTTCTATTAAGATTATCGAAATCGATTATCTCAAAATATAATACAAAAGCATTTTTCCATTTTTATCAAGGAACATTAAAAAGAAAAAATCATTAAATTCGGGTAAATTGTTTTAAAAACGTAACACCAAAAATACGGTAATGACAGAAAAAAGGGAGGTGTCAGATTTCTCTAAATCACTCCCAACCATTTTTATGCGTAACCATTGTGGTAATAAAAAAATAATCCAAAGATACTAATATTAGATATAGTAAATTTATACTATGCTGTATACGACGCATTTCAAGGAGTTACCTCTCATCAGCAGCATTAAAACCGAAACATTTGGAAGACAAAAAACCAAACTTATATAAAACAAGAAGTACTCAACCAAAAATACCGAAATAGGAAGCCAAATTTCAGCTAAGGAGATCTACCATGTGCAATACAAGGAATGAACCCTTAGTATTTCTATTATTTTTGAATTTTGCTAAATACTGGTAATTTCTGTAACAAATCAATGAATATTCATGTCAGACAAGTCTGACGACTCGGTGGGCGAATACCCTCGGGAGCCTAGTGTCCACCAGCAGAGGCATCGTCCCAGGAGTTTCAAAATAACAATATAAAGATACTAATATTAGATATAGTAAATTTATACTATGCTATATACGACGCATTTCAAGGAGTTACCTCTCATCAGCAGCATTAAAACCGAAACATTTGGAAGACATATGGTTAATAGAACAAAAGTAAATGAGTGGCAACTTAACTATCTACGGACGACGACGACGACAGGCTCATACAAATATTTGCGGTCGTATAATAAGTTGAGAATAGCAGCAGCATACCCATCAGAATCCCAACTAATGTTGGTACACAATTTTGCCAAAACCTACAAGAATAGTCCAGCAAAAAATGTAAAGCTTTAAACATGTCATTGTTATTCTAACGACTGCAATATTACAAGATAAAAGTCCTTTAAAACTATACAACAAATAAAATTGTATTCAGACTAATCACTGAACTCACATTTTCTTTAATTAGAGCGTGAGGAAGAGTTGTAAATAATTTACAAAAAGTAATTATTAAGTGTCCACCGCAGTTACTGGTTCATTCGGAGTCATAAAGCATGCATATTTTTTCTTTTAAAGTTTGCCTTTAATTGTTACACAACATGACGGTATCAAGCCTTCTTCACGGATTTTTTGCTATTGAGTTGTGAGACGTGTTTTTAAAAAATATAGCAATTATATATGATAACTTAAGGTCACTGTCATCAAATCAATTTCCTTAATTTTTAAAAACAAATTACACATTAGGAAGCGGAAGAATTATAAAATTCCAATATTTTATAACAGAATTATCAGATAAATATTTTGGGGGAGGATACCAGGAGGGAATTTACAAATAAAATCCAAGGCTCCCCAAAAAAACAATTTTTGTATTATATAAAGTAAACTTTCTTTTTAAAACACCGTGTGAAGGGAAAAATCGAGAAAAAAAATTACGTCCATAAAATTTCTAGGCCATTTAATAACAGAAATGAACGTTTTAAAAATATAAAACTGTTATATGTTGAAATATTTATTCAAGTACAATCAGGCCTAAAAGGTTACGTCAATTGTTGTCTTCCTACATGTACGTATGTGTAGTTGAACATATCCTGTCATGTGTTAGTAAAGTCATATCATTAGAAGATAAATGTGACTATTCAATTTTATTTCGAAGGAAAACATAGCAAGAAGTGCTGATGTCGATCACAGATGCGAAAATCCTACTTTTATAAGAAGGAATCAAATTTTACAGATTAAAGAAAATCATTGTCTATTTAATTTGATGTAAATGAATTATGTCAGGCATACTCTTTCATGTGTCTTTTGCAATTGATTTTGAATTAGTACAAAAAGATTTATAATTGTTTACTGGGTCCTTCCTAAATTCCAAGATTACATGAAACTTTATCATCATAAACAATCGTAACTATTCAATTAATTTTTTTATTATTTTTTATAAAAAAATATATGTCATGTTTCTAGATTTTGTTTTTAAAAATGTATATTTAATACTGAGTTTTATATGTATATATAAAAATACATGTAAATGCACAATGTCATGTAATTACCACTTTATGGTCCTGTATAAATCTTTCATATTTTGTTTGATGGAATATCTGGAATTTGATTCTTTTGTCATATAAATATTCCACAGAAAAGTTGATAATTCTTAAATCCATTAATTAAATCTAAACTGAAGAACTTGCGAGTCGCCAACTTTGAAAATGCGATATTCATTGTAGCCAAAATATTAATTTTGATGTTGACTTAAGCATTAATGTAGTATTCAATATTCAAAGCAGAAAATGGAGGAAGAACAATAATTCATTAGTAACCGGGGTTTCTCACACTAATGAATACTGTTTTTCTATCTTTTTCCTGAAGTATTGTAGTAACATAGCCGTTTGGGGGGGGGGGGGAGGAGTAGATGAGCTACAGATTGGAAAAGTGTCAGATGCTATCTCATATAAGAAATCGTTGTACCATACATTAAGTAACTTTGTTTTGTACTGGCATGACTGGAGAAAAATGGAACAAGATTTTTAAAATGTATGAAAAGAAACTTTTTTAGGCAAACCCCAACATCTTGCAAAAGACACTTTCTCCTTGGGTCTGTAAAAAAGGTATTCACATCGGTTGCCTTAATAACATGTACACCATGCAGGATAAAAAAAAGATTGTCCAGGTGAACTAAAAATATTATTAAAATTATAACATATGTGTATATTAATACATCTAATGTAGTCCCCATTCATATTATAATTGAACGTTAAGTACTCGAAATATGACACCGATTAAAAAATTTTAATCATAAAATCATAAAAATGTGACGTTTCAAGATCTCCAACTTTGTCCTCATTGTTTTTATAATTTGACCTGGCTGTTCCCGTTATAAAACACACCTAACACATAGTAGTTTTCTTTTTTATGTGTGTTTTGTTACCTAACATATATTGCAAATGTAAATTAATAACTTTATTTGAGAAACATAGCCAAAAGTGTTCATGTACAGCACTGTTGCTAACATTCTTCTGCGTAACAGCTATGATTTAGCTAATTTGTAAAGCGGATTTTTAAAAGGAGGAATGAATGAAATTTTCTATTGAAAAACAGATGTAAATAAACTATAACAAGCATACTTACTAGAAATGGATTTTGAATTAGTACAAAAAGATTCATAATTGTTTACTGGGTCCTTCATAAAAAAAATTCTCTACCATTCTGCGTAACGAGGGAAGATAACACATGTACGAGAATCATTTATTTATTATCACAAGCAATCATTACAGTACCATTAAAAGTACTGCAACTAAAATTCACAGAGGATACTCTAAATTTATATATGGTTATAGGATGGAAATCTCCAAGTTTTCATATTTATAGAGACAAAAATATTTTGTAGGATATAGGACGTACCCCTAGGAACCTTCCATATACATAAATGAATTCGTCTACCCATAAGGAGAAAGAAAATATATGATTACAGGGAGGATATCTCAATCATTTCCAAGTTGTTTGAATATTAAGGAGTTTAAGAGGAATGGTCCCTCCTCTCCAATATGACACTGGACCGTCAATCTGGTGGGCTACCGTCCCGGCAAATGTAATTAAAACCCACCAAACAGTATCCGAGCTATGGCTTAGACAAGTTAAGGTTGCCAATAAAAATAATAAGAAGAAAGGCAGCAAATACAACGTCTACAAGCTTCTTTTAATTTGCCATGGGAGACTTCATAACAATAGCAAAAGTATGAATTAACTATGATTTATTTTTTTTTTATAATACCTACCAGGGTCATTTTAATTTTTTGACGCCAAAATACACCAATTTTTGAGACTGATGTTTTCGTTCTGTCAGTCTCCTTTTTGACCCCACAAAGATCGATCGACCTGGTCGATGCACGTTAAAAATAGGGAAAATAAATAATACGTCATACTTGCGGCAATGTTATTTCATTTTGATTTCAGTAATTTATCTTAATATTCCTTCATATAGCTGTTTTATTGTTAAAGACGAAAGTAGTTCAACTTCAAATGACCCGCCATGTTTTTGACAAATACGCAACACGTGATATGGACCTTGCTCCAGTTTTCGATCATCTCACAATAATAAAAAAATTTTCAACACGTGTTCAACATTTGTTGACTTGGTCGGCTTGTTAATATATATATAATTTTAACTCTAAAATTTCAAATAAGAGGATTTATTTTCTAAAAAAATGTTAATTTCATTTAAATATTTCAAATGTATTCCTCTTAGAATCGCAAATTCAGTTCCGAAGTTGTTTCAGATTTCTTTTCGAAAGTAAACTTTAGACATGTACATGTTTTGTACAAGTTTATAAATACAAAAATATAACAAAGGGATTCAGAAACAAGAAAAAACTTATATTAATCCGTCTCCCTGACACTGATATAACAATAGTGGGACGTAGTGTAATAAATCAGTATAAATACAAATATACAAAAAACTAAGTATGTTGCGAAACAGCTCATGCAGGAATAGAAAACAAGAAAAATAAATGGAAATGGTGAGCTGTCAAAAGGGGCATAAAACGACTTAATACACAAGCCGAACAAAGGTTGACAATGGCTGAGGGTCCAAATGGACCAAGGGAAAGATTTCTTTAATCTGTCATGTCTTATATCAAGAGGGTAGAATTCAAATATACATTTTGGACCAAGATGAGATGTATTTACTGGTTCCAAGGTGCTTATTCTGTGGTTCATATGGACCAAAAGCCAAAGTTCTTAAATCAAACATGTCGTAAAAATGAAATGTATAGGAGTATAAATGTCCGATTTCAGATTTTTGGAACTATTTGATAAAATTGAACGTGGTCAAGGGTCCAAATGGACCACATGAAAAAAGTCTTGAATTATAGTCATGTCGTATATCACATAAAGGGTCTGAGAGTAGAATGCAGATTTCCCAATTTTTGGATGAGAGTGAGTTGTTGAACCTTGTTCCAAGGTCTAAATGGACCGAATGACAACGTTCGTGAATCATAGTCATGCCGCATATCAAATGAAAGATCTAAGAGTATAAATTTCAGATTTTGTTTGGACCTATTTAAGATAAATGATCATGGTCCAGGGTCCAAATGGAGAGAGAGTAATACGAGCTTAAACTTCAGTGAGAGAGACATTTACTCCACATCAATGTTTTGCTAGCATTATTTATAATACAGGCTTTAAGTCTGAAACTAGCTGTACATTTTAGTTTAATTTGTTGGAACAAATTGATAGGTGTATATGCTATGTATTCTTTTTTTAAGTTTATCAAAAAATGGGATTTTGAAAATGAGAGGGCTTTTATTAATCAGCAGAAATCTTACAGTGGGTGAAACTCAGACATTTTTGCGGTGCAAAACCGGAAATCCCATCTATTATTTATGATGAGAAATCGTTTTGAGAATTTATTTTAATATATATGAAAGTTTCATAATATATCCTTTAATTGTAAAATATCAGTGAAATATTATCACATGCTTTTATAGAAATAGATTAAAATGCAAAAATCGAATCAAACCACTCTTCCATAAAATGTATGTCATAGTGACTCAAATATAGCTGAGCTATGATGTACTCTGCAAGATTACTGTAATTATGAATTATCATTAAAACATTACCGTTGGTACCTTAATAATACACCTAAAAGCAAACATTTAATCAAAGTCACTCACGCATAAAATGTACGTCATGGTGACTCAGATGTTTCTGAGTTGTGCTATATTATATAAGGCAAATGGAGTTTTGATATCACCAATATCCTGCGATAGGTCCTTCAAAAATAAAGCTAAATGCAAAAAAAATACCAAAGTCAGTAGTATGTATGCGGTTTTCAGTTAGCATTTGAGGTGGTGCTGAGGTGGTGCTACCGGAAGTGACGTCAACCGGAAATGACGTCACCGGAACCGGAAGTCAGGTGACCGGAACCGGAAGTGGTTTTGCGCGCATGCGCAACCGGAAGTGACGTGTTTTCCCGTCCTTTGTTGCCGGAAGTGACGCAAGTCACGTGGTAGGACCCGGATGTGTGTTCTGCGCATGCGTAGGCGGAACCGGAAGTACTCGGAAGTCAGGCGCATGCGCAACCGGAAGTAGGGTGTTTTTTTCCGCCATTTGTTGACGGAAGTGACGTAAGTCACGTGGTAGGACCCGGATGTGTGGTCTGCGCATGTTCGGGCGGAACCGGAAGTGGTTGGTGCAACCGGAAGTAGTGGGTTTTCTCCATTGACGGAAGTGACGCAAGCCACGGACCCGGATGTGCCATGCTTGACCAGATTGAATTATCTCCCCTTTTCCCGCACTTCTCGGTCGTCTCTGGCTCTTTCATCGGTCTCTCACTGTTATGTCCGAGAGTATACGAAGTACACTTGGATTATCTCCTCCTATCCCGCTCTTTTCAACTGTGGGTATTTTCTGTGAGGACTAGGATTGGATTATGTCCCCTTACCTCCAAGTGATGCTTGTCACCAATGGAGGGGTATCCTTAGCAACCGCCTTAGCAACGGCGGTCCATTTCATTGCATTCACTTAGTTTCTCTTCTCTTGCCCCATCCCGTTCTTTGCTGCTCATGGCTACTCAGGCTTGTTGCTGTTCGTCATCGCTGCTCTTCTCTTGTTCTTTGCTGCTCAACGCTGCTCTGTACTCAGACCTGAAAGCACCCTAAAGACAATCGTTTACCCTAACACTAGTACCACTTCAAATTCATAAGGGATTGAGCCAGATTGAATTATCTCCCTTTTCCCGCTCTTCTCGGTCGTCTCTGGATTTTTGATTGAATTATCTCTCCTTATCCCGCTCTTTTCATCTGTGAGTGATGTTTTCTGTGAGGACTAGGATTGGATTATGTCCCCTTACCTCAAGTTGATGCTTGTCACCGCTCAATGGAGGGGTGTCCTTAGCAACGGCGGTCTATTTCATTGCTCTATGCTTCGCTTCTCTTCGCTTGCTCTTCGCTGCTCCATGCTGCTCATCGCTAATAATGACTATATTCACCTGCTGATTTAAGATTCTTGGGGTTACTTGTCGGTGTTTTCGCTGCTGCTTCCGCTCCTGCTGCTTGTTGGTGTTCGTCATTGCTGCTCTTATCTTGTTCATCGCTGTTTTTCTCGTGCTCTTTGCTGCTCATCGCTGTTTTTCTCTTGTTCTTTGTTGCTCATCACTGTTTTTCTCTTGCTCTTTACTGCTCATCACTGTTTTTCTCTTGTTCTTTACGGCTCATCACTGTTTTTCTCTTGCTCGTTACTACTTATCGCTGTTTTTCTCTTGGTTTTTGTAGCTCGTCGCTGTTTTTCTCTTGGTTTTTGTAGCTCGTCGCTGTTTTTCTCGTGCTCTTTGCTGCTCGTCGCTGTTTTTCTCTTGTTCTTTGTTGCTCATCACTGTTTTTCTCTTGCTCTTTACTGCTCATCACTGTTTTTCTCTTGTTCTTTACTGGTCGTCACTGTTTTTCTCGTGCTGTTTACTGCTCATCGCTGGTTTTTCTCTCGCTCTTTGTTGATCATCACTGTTTTTCTCGTACTCTTTGCTGCTCATCGCTGTTTTTCTCTTGTTCTTTGCTGCTCATCGCTGTTTTTCTCTTGTTCTTTACTGCTCATCACTGTTTTTCTCTTGTTCTTTACTGCTCATCGCTGTTTTTCTCTCGTTCTTTACTGCTCATCGCTGTTTTTCTCTTGCTCTTTACTGCTTATGGCTGTTTTTCTCTCGCTCTTTGTTGATCATCACTGTTTTTCTCGTACTCTTTGCTGCTCATCGCTGTTTTTCTCTTGCTCGTTACTGCTTATCGCTGTTTTTCTCTTGGTTTTTGTAGCTCGTCGCTGTTTTTCTCGTGCTCTTTGCTGCTCGTCGCTGTTTTTCTCTTGTTCTTTGCTGCTCATCGCTGTTTTTCTCTTGTTCTTTGTTGCTCATCGCTGTTTTTCTCTTGTTCTTTGTTGCTCATCACTGTTTTTCTCTTGTTCTTTACTGCTCGTCGCTGTTTTTCTCTCGTTCTTTACTGCTCATCGCTGTTTTTCTCTTGCTCTTTACTGCTTATGGCTGTTTTTCTCTCGCTCTTTGTTGATCATCACTGTTTTTCTCGTACTCTTTGCTGAGATCTACTCTTTTACTGCCATTCCATTCTGTCAGCTCTGCATAACGTCCTCCACCCAATGGTACTTTCAAAGGAATATCGGAATCTGTCATGGCGTCTTGGACGATATCGCTCTCGGTCTGGTCTTTGGTTTTCTTTTCTTTACGTGGCATGTCGGCTGACTGATTCTTTTTCTAGCTGGTCTATTTATATATATATATTTGTAAAGATGGACTGGATTGGTTCTTATATCATGAAACTCGAAACAGGATTGGCTATCTTTCCGACATCGTGATTGGTTAACTTCTCCCGTTCCGATTGGTCGAAAATCTGGCATTTTCATTGGTCAATTCCAACCGTTTCGATAGATCAACACGATGATACATTGTCCAAATATGCGGCGCCCAATCCGGAAACTGCTCACAATAGGTACGTGTAAACGCCGACAATACGACCAGTCTTCCTTGGTTCACCACACCGTCTTCGAACATGGCTGTGACGATTCTCTCGTATACTTGGAAGGGGTCCATCGTACGAATGACTTCTCTGACTATCTTCACTTCCTTTTATACATTTATGACATGAGACTACTCTGCATTGACAAACTTGTAACTGTCTACATATATACATGTATATATAGTGTTGCCAGAAGATCCCGATACCGGGGTTTTGTATCTGAGGCACTGGCAGTCCACCCGGACAGAGGAAAATACCGACAATCGTGTTCAGGATGAACGAGATTACATCCGCCACCTTTCCTGATATGGTTCGCCACACATTCAACCTACAAAATACGACCTTCAAGATCAACGTGTCGTTTGGATTTATACTGAGAAACGCAGAGACCGGAGAACTAAGATACTTCCATTCCAGAACAGGGACGAATGTTCTCTTTCTCGATGATGTTAGATGGACATCAAAGATGGCTGCACCCATTCTCTTGCTTTTTGCTGCTCATCGCTGTTTTTCTCTTGCTCTGCTAATGATGACCTTACCTCATTTCAGTTTTGGGGCAACTTGTCGCTGTTTTCGCCGCTGTTGCTAGTGGTGGTCGATTGTCGTTAGTCAAAGATTGGATCTGTGCGTGAGCACCCTTAGATCCGGGTTATTTAAAAGTCCACTCTGCATTTATCCAGGCTTGTGACTGGCTATCATAAGATAGGCTGCATTAATCCTGCTCAATTTTTTAAGGGCACTCTGCATTTGTCCAGGCTTGTGACTGGCTATATATATGTATAAACATATATAGGCTGCATTACCCTCCTTCCCTTTTTTTGTTATATTTTTTTCTGTTTTTCTTTGTAATATGTTCCAATTCCTCCGTCACATAGAGTCATTGCTGTCTTCAGCTGGAGGTGGGTCGTAGTCGTTCAATACACGGTTAAGCAGATATTTTCGTTTTTCTACGGCCTAATCCCATGATTCTTTTGATTCGTAGTCTTCCTATTCTCTCCAGCGTTTAGCCGTTTTTCTTGATTTCTCTATGTACGGGGTCTTTATTTATGTCTTGATGCCAGGACAACAGTCCGAGGTAATGCTTTCGTATTTCGTCTCTGTATGAGTCAAACATGTCTCTATATGCTGCCAAGCGTGCCTTGTCTTCTTCCATTCCGGCTTCCACTACTTCGTTTACTGTCTGTGAGTATTCCGATTGATGTACTTGAAATGTTATGTTCAAAACGACTTCCCATAGGGACTGTTCGCAAAGCTCTTCGGAGTCTTCGTTGGATCCATGGTCACTACTTTGTTCCGATTCATCGTCATCGGCTTCTGTGGTGGTGTCTGAAGCTGAATCACTATAGTCTGTTGAATCCTCTTCAATACCATGTGCATTCTTTTTGTGTCGCACTAGGTTAAAGTTTTGCTTGGATTGGTATCCACAGGTATACATTTAAGACGTCTTTATTTCCTGGTAGTCGATAGCAGAATGAGTTCCGGTCGTCCTGCAAGTGCTTATATTAGATACAGGTTCCTCAGCGGCTTGTTGATTCATACACAAGCGTTTGGCAAAGTATTCGTTTCGACATTGTTGCAGTTCAGATTTCACTTTTCTGATGAGGTCTCTTTTAAGTCTTTTCCACTCGTTGTCAATCCTTCTACATCCCTTGCAGATATTCATGTTTTTGTAGAAGTCCGCAAAGCTCTTGCTCGTTTGACACTTTTTACATTTCTTGTTTGGATCCACTTTGTTGGGTCCTCCACTTGTGTTATCCAGCCGTTTGGTTCTCTTCACTTTGGTTAGAAGTAATTTCCTTTTCCTTTGTGGTTTTGCTTTGGTGTTAGAAAGATCCACAGGTATTAAATATCTAGCAGGAACCACTAAATCAACGAGAGGCGTTTTCGATGCCATTGATACGTGTGTGTTGTTTGACGGTCTTCAAACAACTGACGAAATTAAACAAAACCTCTGATTATATTTTCGTTAAAAGCTTTTCATTGGTGTCATAGAGACGAAGATTACCCCACACAGTTCGCTGTTCGTTGTTGCTATTGCTGCTGAGGAGGTGAAGGTGGGATTCTCACTGTTTCGTTATAAGTCACCTCTTAGTCTCGTTGATGTTACGATGGATACAAAAGATGGCTGCGTTCATGTAACGCGGACCTGAAAGAGAACACCCTTATGAAACAAAAATTTTAGAGTCTTTCCGGACGGGAACGAATGTTCTCGGTCTCGTTGATGCTACGACGGACATCAAAGATGGCTGCCCCCAAGTAACGCGGACCTGAAAGGGAACACCCTAATGAAACGAAAATTTCAGAGTCTTTCCGGACGGGAACGAACGTTTACGGATTTCAGTCCTAACCATAACCCTAACTCCAGACCTAACCCTAACCCTAACTCTAATCCTAACCCTAGTTCTAACCCTAACCCTAACTCTAACCCTAACCTTAGTCCTGCTTCTAACCCTTATCGTAGGTCTGTCTCGTACTCCTACTCTAACCGGTCAATACCCCACGCCGGTGGTTCACTGGTGCAAGTGTGACAAACACGAGGCAAACAGTCACGCTTGCTTAGGTGATCCAACGACGTGAGGTATTGACCGGTTAGAGTAGGAGTACGAGACAGACCTACGATAAGGGTTAGAAGCAGGACTAAGGTTAGGGTTAGAGTTAGGGTTAGGGTTAGAACTAGGGTTAGGATTAGAGTTAGGGTTAGGGTTAGGTCTGGAGTTAGGGTTATGGTTAGGACTGAAATCCGTAAACGTTCGTTCCCGTCCGGAAAGACTCTGAAATTTTCGTTTCATTAGGGTGTTCCCTTTCAGGTCCGCGTTACTTGGGGGCAGCCATCTTTGATGTCCGTCGTAGCATCAACGAGACCGAGAACATTCGTTCCCGTCCGGAAAGACTCTAAAATTTCTGTTTCATAAGGGTGTTCTCTTTCAGGTCCGCGTTACATGAACGCAGCCATCTTTTGTATCCATCGTAACATCAACGAGACTAAGAGGTGACTTATAACGAAACAGTGAGAATCCCACCTTCACCTCCTCAGCAGCAATAGCAACAACGAACAGCGAACTGTGTGGGGTAATCTTCGTCTCTATGACACCAATGAAAAGCTTTTAACGAAAATATAATCAGAGGTTTTGTTTAATTTCGTCAGTTGTTTGAAGACCGTCAAACAACACACACGTATCAATGGCATCGAAAACGCCTCTCGTTGATTTAGTGGTTCCTGCTAGATATTTAATACCTGTGGATCTTTCTAACACCAAAGCAAAACCACAAAGGAAAAGGAAATTACTTCTAACCAAAGTGAAGAGAACCAAACGGCTGGATAACACAAGTGGAGGACCCAACAAAGTGGATCCAAACAAGAAATGTAAAAAGTGTCAAACGAGCAAGAGCTTTGCGGACTTCTACAAAAACATGAATATCTGCAAGGGATGTAGAAGGATTGACAACGAGTGGAAAAGACTTAAAAGAGACCTCATCAGAAAAGTGAAATCTGAACTGCAACAATGTCGAAACGAATACTTTGCCAAACGCTTGTGTATGAATCAACAAGCCGCTGAGGAACCTGTATCTAATATAAGCACTTGCAGGACGACCGGAACTCATTCTGCTATCGACTACCAGGAAATAAAGACGTCTTAAATGTATACCTGTGGATACCAATCCAAGCAAAACTTTAACCTAGTGCGACACAAAAAGAATGCACATGGTATTGAAGAGGATTCAACAGACTATAGTGATTCAGCTTCAGACACCACCACAGAAGCCGATGACGATGAATCGGAACAAAGTAGTGACCATGGATCCAACGAAGACTCCGAAGAGCTTTGCGAACAGTCCCTATGGGAAGTCGTTTTGAACATAACATTTCAAGTACATCAATCGGAATACTCACAGACAGTAAACGAAGTAGTGGAAGCCGGAATGGAAGAAGACAAGGCACGCTTGGCAGCATATAGAGACATGTTTGACTCATACAGAGACGAAATACGAAAGCATTACCTCGGACTGGTGTCCTGGCATCAAGACATAAATAAAGACCCCGTACATAGAGAGATCAAGAAAAACGGCTAAACGCTGGAGAGAATAGGAAGACTACGAATCAAAAGAATCATGGGATTAGGCCGTAGAAAAACGAAAATATCTGCTTAACCGTGTATTGAACGACTACGACCCACCTCCAGCTGAAGACAGCAATGACTCTATGTGACGGAGGAATTGGAACATATTACAAAGAAAAACAGAAAAAAATATAACAAAAAAAGGGAAGGAGGGTAATGCAGCCTATGTATAAACATAGCCAGTCACAAGCCTGGACAAATGCAGAGTGCCCTTAAAAAATTGAGCAGGATTAATGCAGCCTATCTTATGATAGCCAGTCACAAGCCTGGATAAATGCAGAGTGGACTTTTAAATAACCCGGATCTAAGGGTGCTCTCGCACAGATCCAATCTTTGACTAACGACAATCGACCACCACTAGCAACAGCGGCGAAAACAGCGACAAGTTGCCACAAAACTGAAATGAGGTAAGGTCATCATTAGCAGAGCAAGAGAAAAACAGCGATGAGCAGCAAAAAGCAAGAGAATGGGTGCAGCCATCTTTGATGTCCATCTAACATCATCGAGACAGAGAACATTCGTCCCTGTTCTGGAATGGAAGTATCTTAGTTCTCCGGTCTCTGCGTTTCTCAGTATAAATCCAAACGACACGTTGATCTTGAAGGTCGTATTTTGTAGGTTGAATGTGTGGCGAACCATATCAGGAAAGGTGGCGGATGTAATCTCGTTCATCCTGAACACGATTGTCGGTATTTTCCTCTGTCCGGGTGGACTGCCAGTGCCTCAGATACAAAACCCCGGTATCGGGATCTTCTGGCAACACTATATATACATGTATATATGTAGACAGTTACAAGTTTGTCAATGCAGAGTAGTCTCATGTCTTAAATGTATAAAAGGAAGTGAAGATAGTCAGAGAAGTCATTCGTACGATGGACCCCTTCCAAGTGTACGAGAGAATCGTCACAGCCATGTTCGAAGACGGTGTGGTGAACCAAGGAAGACTGGTCGTATTGTCGGCGTTTACTCGTACCTATTGTGAGCAGTTTCCGGATTGGGCGCCGCATATTTGGACAATGTATCATCGTGTTGATCTATCGAAACGGTTGGAATTGACCAATGAAAATGCCAGATTTTCGACCAATCGGAACGGGAGAAGTTAACCAATCACGATGTCGGAAAGATAGCCAATCCTGTTTCGAGTTTCATGATATAAGAACCAATCCAGTCCATCTTTACAAATATATATATATAAATAGACCAGCTAGAAAAAGAATCAGTCAGCCGACATGCCACGTAAAGAAAAGAAAACAAAAGACCAGACCGAGAGCGATATCGTCCAAGACGCCATGACAGATTCCGATATTCCTTTGAAAGTACCATTGGGTGGAGGACGTTATGCAGAGCTGACAGAATGGAATGGCAGTAAAAGAGTAGATCTCAGATTTTGGGAAAGTGAAACGGTGCCCACCAAGACCGGAGTCAGCCTGTCGTTAATGCAGTGGAAAATGTTGTGCAGTACCACAGAAGTGGTGGACGACTTGGTCACCAGAATCAAGGACAAAGAACCGGTGACTGGAGATATCATCTGGGAGAAGATGTTTATGTCATCATTAAAGCACCCTCGCCTATCATTCACGTCAGAAAACATTTCGTGCCTAACGGAGAATGGACTTTACAACCGACCAAGAGAGGTATAACACTGAGTTCCTACGAATGGCAAGAACTGAAGAAGATCGTACCTCTGTTTGAAGAGAAAGAACCAGAACTCAAAACATTGACTGATGTAGATTTTGTAAAAATGTAAAATAAAATATGAAACTGTTTCGTTTGTGTTGGTCGTCGATAAATATCCCAGTATACAATCACCACGATCAGTCTTGATCTAGCACTCAAACCGACAACATGAGTACCGAGTGGCCTTCCGATCATCAGCAGTAAACTACATTCCTTCAGCAGTAGCAGCACCAGCGATTAAAAGTGACAAATAGCACCAAAAACTGAAATGAGCACGCGAGTAAGATCATGAGTAGCGATGAACAGCAAAGAGCAAGAGAAGAGCAGCGATGAGCAAGAGAAGAGCAGTGATGAGCAAGAGAAGAGCAGCGATGACGAACAGCAACAAGTAGCAGGAGCGAAATGAGCACGCGAGTAAGGCCCTGAGTAGGGATGAGCAGCAAAGAACAAGAAAGGATCAGCGATGAGCAAGAGAAAAAACAGCGATGAGCAAGAGAAGAGCAGCGATAACGAACAGCAAAAAGCAGCAGGAGCAGTAGTGGCAGCGAAAACAGAGACAAGTAGCCCCAAAAAACGAAATAAGCACGCGAGTAAGGTAAGGAGTAGCGATGAACAACAAAGGACAAGAGAAAAACAGTGATGAGCAACAAAGAGCGAGAGAAAAACAGCCATAAGCAGTAAAGAGCAAGAGAAAAACAGCGATGAGCAGTAAAGAACGAGAGAAAAACAGCGATGACCAGTAAAGAACAAGAGAAAAACATTGCTGAGCAGTAAAGAGCAAGAGAAAAACAGTGATGAGCAACAAAGAACAAGAGAAAAAACAGCGATGAGAAGCATAGAGCAAGAGAAAAACAGCGATGAGCAGTAAAGAGCAAGAGAAAAACAGCGATGACCAGTAAAGAACAAGAGAAAAACAGTGATGAGCAGTAAAGAGCAAGAGAAAAACAGTGATGAGCAACAAAGAACAAGAGAAAAACAGCGATGAGAAGCATAGAGCAAGAGAAAAACAGCGATGAGCAGTAAAGAGCAAGAGACAAACAGCGATGAGCTACAAAAACCAAGAGAAAAACAGCGATAAGCAGTAAAGAACAAGAGAAAAACAGTGATGAGCAGTAAATAGCAAGAGAAAAACAGTGATGAGCAACAAAGAACAAGAGAAAAAACAGCGACGAGCAGTAAACAGCACGAGAAAAACAGTGACGAGCAACAAAAACCAAGAGAAAAACAGCGATGAGCAACAAAGAGCGAGAGAAAAACAGCGATAAGCAGTAAAGAGCAAGAGACAAACAGCGATGAGCTACAAAAACCAAGAGAAAAACAGCGATAAGCAGTAAAGAACAAGAAAAAAACAGTGATGAGCAGTAAAGAGCAAGAGAAAAACAGTGATGAGCAACAAAGAACAAGAGAAAAAACAGCGACGAGCAGTAAACAGCACGAGAAAAATAGCGACGAGCTACAAAAACCAAGAGAAAAACAGCGATGAGCAGCAAAGAGCACGTGGAAAACAGCGATGAGCTACAAAAACCAAGAGAAAAACAGCGATGAGCAGTAAAGAGCAAGAGAAAAACAGTGATGAGCAACAAAGAACAAGAGAAAAAACAGCGACGAGCAGTAAAGAGCAAGAGAAAAACAGTGATGAGCAACAAAGAACAAGAGAAAAACCAGCGACGAGCAGCAAAGAGCACGAGAAAAACAGCGATGAGCTACAAAAACAAAGAGAAAAACAGCAATAAGCAGTAACGAGCAAGAGAAAAACAGCGATGAGACGTAAAGTTCAAGAGAAAAACAGTGATGAGCAGTAAAGAACAAGAGAAAAACAGTGATGAGCAACAAAGAACAAGAGAAAAACAGCGATGAGCAGCAAAGAGTACGAGAAAAACAGTGATGATCAACAAAGAGCGAGAGAAAAACACCCATAAGCAGTAAAGAGCAAGAGAAAAACAGCGATGAGCAGTAAAGAACGAGAGAAAAACAGCGACGAGCAGTAAAGAACAAGAGAAAAACAGTGATGAGCAGTAAAGAACAAGAGAAAAACAGCGACGAGCAGCAAAGAACAAGAGAAAAACAGCGATGAGCAGCAAAGAGTACGAGAAAAACAGCGATGAGCAACAAAGAGCGAGAGAAAAACAGCGATAAGCAGTAAAGAGCAAGAGACAAACAGCGATAAGCAGTAAAGAGCAAGAGACAAACAGCGATGAGCTACAAAAACCAAGAGAAAAACAGCGATAAGCAGTAAAGAACAAGAAAAAAACAGTGATGAGCAGTAAAGAGCAAGAGAAAAACAGTGATGAGCAACAAAGAACAAGAGAAAAAACAGCGACGAGCAGTAAACAGCACGAGAAAAATAGCGACGAGCTACAAAAACCAAGAGAAAAACAGCGATGAGCAGCAAAGAGCACGTGGAAAACAGCGATGAGCTACAAAAACCAAGAGAAAAACAGCGATGAGCAGTAAAGAGCAAGAGAAAAACAGTGATGAGCAACAAAGAACAAGAGAAAAAACAGCGACGAGCAGTAAAGAGCAAGAGAAAAACAGTGATGAGCAACAAAGAACAAGAGAAAAACCAGCGACGAGCAGCAAAGAGCACGAGAAAAACAGCGATGAGCTACAAAAACCAAGAGAAAAATAGCGATAAGCAGTAACGAGCAAGAGAAAAACAGCGATGAGACGTAAAGAACAAGAGAAAAACAGTGATGAGCAGTAAAGAACAAGAGAAAAACAGTGATGAGCAACAAAGAACAAGAGAAAAACAGCGATGAGCAGCAAAGAGTACGAGAAAAACAGTGATGATCAACAAAGAGCAAGAGAAAAACACCCATAAGCAGTAAAGAGCAAGAGAAAAACAACGATGAGCAGTAAAGAACGAGAGAAAAACAGCGACGAGCAGTAAAGAACAAGAGAAAAACAGTGATGAGCAGAAAGAACAAGAGAAAAACAGCGATGAGCAGCAAAGAACAAGAGAAAAACAGCGATGAGCAGCAAAGAGTACGAGAAAAACAGTGATGATCAACAAAGAGCGAGAGAAAAACAGCCATAAGCAGTAAAGAGCAAGAGAAAAACAGCGATGAGCAGTAAAGAACGAGAGAAAAACAGCGACGAGCAGTAAAGAACAAGAGAAAAACAGTGATGAGCAACAAAGAACAAGAGAAAAACAGCGATGAGCAACAAAGAACAAGAGAAAAACAGCGATGAGCAGCAAAGAACAAGAGAAAAACAGCGACGAGCAGCAAAGAGCACGAGAAAAACAGCGACGAGCTACAAAAACCAAGAGAAAAACAGCGATAAGCAGTAACGAGCAAGAGAAAAACAGCGATGAGCAGCAAAGAGTACGAGAAAAACAGTGATGATCAACAAAGAGCGAGAGAAAAACAGCCATAAGCAGTAAAGAGCAAGAGAAAAACAGCGATGAGCAGTAAAGAACGAGAGAAAAACAGCGATGAGCAGTAAAGAACAAGAGAAAAACAGTGATGAGCAGTAAAGAACAAGAGAAAAACAGCGATGAGCAGCAAAGAACAAGAGAAAAACAGCGATGAGCAGCAAAGAGTACGAGAAAAACAGTGATGATCAACAAAGAGCGAGAGAAAAACCAGCGATGAGCAGTAAACAGCACGAGAAAAACAGTGACGACCAGTAAAGAACAAGAGAAAAACAGTGATGAGCAGTAAAGAGCAAGAGAAAAACAGTGATGAGCAACAAAGAACAAGAGAAAAACAGCGACGAGCAGCAAAGAGCACGAGAAAAACAGCGACGAGCTACAAAAACCAAGAGAAAAACAGCGACGAGCTACAAAAACCAAGAGAAAAACAGCGATAAGTAGTAACGAGCAAGAGAAAAACAGTGATGAGCCGTAAAGAACAAGAGAAAAACAGTGATGAGCAGTAAAGAGCAAGAGAAAAACAGTGATGAGCAACAAAGAACAAGAGAAAAACAGCGATGAGCAGCAAAGAGCACGAGAAAAACAGCGATGAACAAGATAAGAGCAGCAATGACGAACACCAACAAGCAGCAGGAGCGGAAGCAGCAGCGAAAACACCGACAAGTAACCCCAAGAATCTTAAATCAGCAGGTGAATATAGTCATTATTAGCGATGAGCAGCATGGAGCAGCGAAGAGCAAGCGAAGAGAAGCGAAGCATAGAGCAATGAAATAGACCGCCGTTGCTAAGGACACCCCTCCATTGAGCGGTGACAAGCATCAACTTGAGGTAAGGGGACATAATCCAATCCTAGTCCTCACAGAAAACATCACTCACAGATGAAAAGAGCGGGATAAGGAGAGATAATTCAATCAAAAATCCAGAGACGACCGAGAAGAGCGGGAAAAGGGAGATAATTCAATCTGGCTCAATCCCTTATGAATTTGAAGTGGTACTAGTGTTAGGGTAAACGATTGTCTTTAGGGTGCTTTCAGGTCTGAGTACAGAGCAGCGTTGAGCAGCAAAGAACAAGAGAAGAGCAGCGATGACGAACAGCAACAAACCTGAGTAGCCATGAGCAGCAAAGAACGGGATGGGGCAAGAGAAGAGAAACTAAGTGAATGCAATGAAATGGACCGCCGTTGCTAAGGCGGTTGCTAAGGATACCCCTCCATTGGTGACAAGCATCACTTGGAGGTAAGGGGACATAATCCAATCCTAGTCCTCACAGAAAATACCCACAGTTGAAAAGAGCGGGATAAGAGGAGATAATCCAATAGTGTACTTCGTATACTCTCGGACATAACAGTGAGAGACCGATGAAAGAGCCAGAGACGACCGAGAAGTGCGGGAAAAGGGGAGATAATTCAATCTGGTCAGGCATGGCACATCCGGGTCCGTGACTTGCGTCACTTCCGTCAATGGAGAAAATCCACTACTTCCGGTTGCACCAACCACTTCCGGTTCCGCCCAAACATGCGCAGACCACACATCCGGGTCCTACCACGTGACTTACGTCACTTCCGTCAACAAATGGCGGAAAAAACACCCTACTTCCGGTTGCGCATGCGCCTGACTTCCGGGTACTTCCGGTTCCGCCTACGCATGCGCAGAACACACATCCGGGTCCTACCATGTGACTTGCGTCACTACGGCAACAAAGGGCGAGAAAACACGTCACTTCCGGTTGCGCATGCGCGCAAAACCACTTCCGGTTCCGGTCACCTGACTTCCGGTTCCGGTGACGTCACTTCCGGTGACGTTATTTCCGGTTGACGTCACTTCCGGTAGCACCACCTCAGCACCACCTCAAATGCTAACTGAAAACCGCATACATACTACTAAAGTCACTCAAGCATAAAATAAATATAGGTCGTGGACACTCAAATTTTGTACTATATCAGATGATTGAAGTTGTGAAATATAATCAATATACTACAGTAGGTTTTTAAAAATATACTTTTTTTGCCAAAGTAAACCAAGCATAAAATATAGGTCATGATGACTATATTGTTGCGGACATTTGGTGTACTATATTACATTATATGAAGACACTTATTGTTGTGAAGTTCCATTGATATAAAACCATGGATTTATAGGATATTAAACTTAAGGCAAAACTTTTGTGGAGTCACTCGTACATTAAATGTAGGTCAAATTGACACAAAGGGGATTTTAGTGGTATAATATCATTGATATATCTCGTTTGGCTGATAATAAATGGACTTAAACCCAAAAAACTTAACCAAGCTGGACGGAAGTACGGATGATGAATACATTAAAACTGATTGACTCTTATGAAATCTCATAGTATTCTTGTTGTTCCTGTGCCATTTTTTATGAGTGGTATGAATTATTACAATGGATTGTGATATGGAAACCTTTAATTAATCATCATTGTAAGGTATTATTATTTCTTTGGTACTGAACGGAAATCCAAGATTTGATAAACATGGTGTTAGATGTTCCTCTTTCATAATATGCACCGACTGTGGTCTTCAATTGCAGATTTAATTTAGGTGCGCGATACAGGTACATGTATAACATTATTTTATAAGAGATTTTATTCCGGAAATTGCCATCTGTCCCTTTTGCATATTTTTATTATTTGAGTTTAGGCCCGTACAGCAATAATTGCAAATCTTTTAAGAAAAAAGAGAGAATATTATCCACTGGCAGCTAAACTATAATGTATGTGTCACTGTTTAATTTACAATGCGACTATCATTACTCAGTATTGTATGTTTTGTTGTATTTCTCAAAATATTTTTGATTATTGTTGGCTTTCCATAGTTTTGGTTCCGACCCTTATGACGGTCAATCTAGAAATAGGCATTGTACGCAAGGAATTAGATTTCTTTTTTAACCTGATTTCCTTCATCATTATTACATAATACATATATATTTGTTTATAATATAATACTATAAAGCTTCCTCAGTTTGAATTAGGTTGACGTTGCAATAACCTATATTGTTTCTTTTTCAAAGTATGTCATCATATTATTATATACCTATATTTCCAGTGAAAAGACTATTCTCATGGTTATTGTTTTGATGTTAAAAGCTAGACATCTTGTAACGGTAGGAGGTAAGTACAACCATTTAATTTTAACTGACATGTGAATTAAATAACCTGTACCAACTGCGCTCCTTGGACATATGCACATTAAAAATTCTTTGACACCTAGACAGGTACAAACTTTAGAAAAATGTTATTTTTCTTGCATGAAAATTTAAATACATGCGTTATTTTATTTTCCATTTGAAAATATGAAAACTGAAATTGTATTTTTGTAAGGACAGAAAACGGGCGTAAAGACTTAACAGTGGCCTACAATAGCCTGTATCTATCTGTACTACAGATTCTCCATTAATCACCATTTTACCAAGATTCGACATTAAACTTGATAATCTGACGAGCGAAGTCAAAAGTTGTCAAATTTCGCGTCGAAAGCAACGTTCCTCGTTACTTTACTATTGCCTGTCAAAGGGAAGCAACTCCGATTCTGATTGACTTACATATAGTAACGTTGCTTTCGACCGACTTTCTACTTTGCTTGTTGAATTAAAGAGTTTGATGCCGCATCTTGGTAAATGATGACTGGATTTTGAAGATCATTCATTTTGGAGGAGATTGAGGGCAGATATGAAATAAATTGTCACATGGAAGTATTTTTAATTGATTTTAATCGTGGCAAGGGAAGGAAATCTAAAATGGCGGCTTATATCCCTTTAGGATTTTTTGGTATAAGGACGTGGATAGTGTATAGCACATTGATAATAAACGCAGAATATTCGTTGTCATAGTAAATGTTTATTAAAAGTACTTATGAAATAAGACAACAACAAAACAAAAAAAGAAATAAAAAAGAAATAAATATCCAGAAGTCGGGCCCCTGTGGATTTAGTCGGTGTTATTTGCTAGTACATAAAACATTCCTCTACATATGTTTCGACAAATCAAGATTTAGTCCCGTCCCTTCTCAATTGAAATTATTGTGTAAAATGTCCATATATGTACGTTATGTCTATGTATTTTTTCGATAAATTGGTGAAATGCACCTCTTTTGCTTACTTACCATTATATTTGTACTATACGGATTAATGCAGAATGATGAAAGGGAGATTATCTGCTAACACTTTTTATTTCACCAGACCCGAAGGGTCATGTGAGCTATTGCCATCACTTGGCGTCCGTCGTCCGTCCGTCCGTCGTTCGTCGTCCGTCCGTAAACTTTTTCAAACGTTAACTCCTCTGACACCATAAGACCAATTGCAACCAAACTTCGTACAGTTGTTTATTGGTATATGTGCTACAAATCTGTCGTTTGGATTTTTGATTCGTAAAAAAACGTGGCCGCCATGGCTAAAAATAGAACATAGGGGTAAATTGCAGTTTTTTGCAAATAACTCAAAAACCATAACAGATATCAAAATTCTGGCAAAGGGTAAAAGTGTTCAGCACCTCAAGATCTACCTGCCCTGAAATTTTGAAGAAGATCCAACGACCCATGTAGGAGTTATTGCCTTTTTTCTGCATGTTTTCCAAATTTTGCACTTATTAAGCTCAATATCTTGGATACTATAAAGGAAATTTGAAAAATTTAAATTTCATATTGTTAGGCACACAAAGATCTACAAAATTTGTAACAGGATCGAAGTTGTAGGTTCGTTCCTTTTAGGAGTTATTCCCCTTAGATCGTCAAAATTGACCATTTTTGCAGTCTTTATTCATTGTAATAAAATCGTTAACTCCTCTTACACCATAAGTTTAATTGCAACCAAACTTAGTGTAGTTGTTCCTTGGCATGAGTGCTACTAAACTATCGTTTGGATTTTTGATTTGTAAAAAAACATGGCTGCCATGGCTAAAAATAGAACATAGGGGTAAATTGCAGTTTTTTGCAAATAACTCAAAAATGGTGACAGATATCAAAATTCTGATGGGAAGCTAAAGTGTTCAACACCTCAAGATCTACCTGCCTTGAAATTTTGAAGAAGATATAACCACCCATGTAGGAGTTATTGCCCTTTTTCTTGATTTTTTTTTGAAATTGTTTTGCAACAAAGGAGTACTTATTTTCATATCAATTGTACCATTCAGGTTTTATCCACACTTTTTTAGCTCACCTGACCCAAAGGGTCAACTGAGCTTTTCTCATCACTTGGCGTCCGTCGTCCGTCGTCGTCTGTTAACTTTTACAAAAATCTTCTCCTCTAAAACTACTGGGCAAAATGGAACCAAACTTGGCCACAAGCATCATTAGGGTAACTAGTTTAAAAAATATGTCCGATGACCCCGCCTGCCAACCAACATGGCCAACATGGCTAAAAATAGAACATAGGGGTAAACTGCATTTTTTGTCTTATATCTCAAAAACTAAAGCAATTAGAGCAAAACTGACATGGGGTTAAAATGTACATCAGGTCAAGATCTACCTGCCATGAAATTTTCAGATGAATCGGTCAACCCTTTGTTGGGTTATTGCCCCTGAATTGTTAATTTAAAGGAAATTGTGCAGTTATAGGTTATTATCTTGAATATTATTATAGATAAAGACAATTGTAAACAGCAAAAATGTTCATCAAAGTAAGATCTACAAAAAAGTCATCATGACCAAAATCATTGATTGACCCCTTATAGGAGTTTTTCCCCTTTAAAGATGGCATCCAGCGTAAACTTTCCTTTAAAGATCTTTTCCTCTCAAACCAGTGGGCCAATTGAGACCAAACTTTGGTAGGATGGTCATTAGGTGGCCCCCTTCCAAAATTATGTCTGGCATCCCCGACTTCCAACCGAAATGGCTGCTGTTACTAAAAATAGAAAAAGGGGGGGGTGACTTTCAAATATCTTCAAGTCCAGTTGGAACCAAAGTTGGCAGTAATAGTTCTTAGGATGTTCTCTTTCAGAAATATGTCCAATGACCCGGACTGTTACCCAAGATGGCCGCCACAGCCGAACTTAGTTTAACACAGGGCCCTATGGGAAAATTCATTGAAAAATCTTCTTGTCTTAAACCACTTGACCAATTGGAACCAGACTTGGCAGCAATGGTCCTTAGATGGTCCTCTTACAGAGGTATGTCCGATGACCCGGGCTGTCAACCAAGATGGCCGCCACAACGAACTTAGTTTAACATAGGGCCCTATAGGAAAATTCATTGAAAAATCTTCTTGTCTGAAACCACTTGACATATTGGAGCAGAACTTGGTGCTATTGGTCCTTAGGAGGTCCTTTTTCAGAAATGTGTCTGATTTCGTGGACTGTGAACCAAGATGGCCACCACAGCAGAACTCAGTTTAACATAGAACCCTATGGGAAATTCACTCAAAAATCTTCTTGTCTGAAACCACTAAGCCAATTAGAATTAGACTTGGAAGCAATGGTCCATAGATGGTCCTCTTTCAGAATTTTGTGCAATGACCCAGACTGTCAACAAAGATGGCCGCCACACCCGAACTTAGTTTTACATAGGGCCCTATGGAAAAATTCATTGAAAAATCTTCTTGTCTGAAACCACTTGACATATTGGAGCCAGACTTATCAGCATTGGTCCTTAGATGGTCCTCTTTCAAAATTTTGTGTGATGACCCAGACTGTCAACCAAGATGGCCGCCACACCTAAACTTAGTTTAACATAGGGCCTATGGAAAAATTCATTGAAAAATCTTCTTGTCTGAAACCACTTGACATATTGGGGCCAAACTTGGCAGCATTGTTCCTTAGGAGGTCGTCTTTCAGAAATATGTCTGATCACCCGGATTATCAACCAAGATGGCTGCCATACCGAACTTTGTTCAATATTGGACCCTATAGGAAAATTCATTTAAAAATCTTCTTGTCTGAAACCACTTAGCAAGTTGGAACAAGACTTAGCAGAAATGGTCCTTAGATGGTTCTCTTTTAGAAATGTATCCGTTGACCTGGACTAAATTAAGATGGCTCTCACAGGAGAAATTAGTTCAACATAGAATCCTATAGAAAAACCAGCCAAATTGACTGCAACGCTTAAATTTTTAGGTCTGCTCAAGGTGAAAAGTTAAATCCAGGTGAGCGATACAGGCTCTTGAGAGCCTCTAGTTGTATTTATATATTCTTTGGAAATTCTAAGAAAGATAAGGCAATTGAAAATATAAATATACATGAAAGTACTGCAGTCATTTGAGCATTTTGTAACAGTGGGTATCTTTAGTGAGTTTCTTCATGGCTGCAGTTTAGGCACTTCTTGCCTAACAATTATCTTTTGTATGCTTTTTGTATCATATTCATAATTAAGTCTTATAAACCATTGTAACCTTTTATCACCAGGTGATCAAAGATCTTTTATCTTCATCATGGTCAAGATTTTGATGGACAGCTTAATTTATGCCAGGACCCCAAAAAAATTAAAAAAGAAAATTGGAAAAGACATCACTAACTACATTTTTGTACGTCGTCAAAAGGAGAAATTCTCGGCCATTCTTTTTTCAATGCCCTACCCATTTTTACACTTAAGTTTACATTTGATTTTTTGGAACAAAATCATGTTTGAGAAACGTTAAAACATGTAACAACACTTACGGTTAGGCGAGATATACTTTCCGGCGGCGGCGGCCTAAACTTTTTTAAAACTTTAATAAATTTGCACATGTAATACCTACAATTAAAATTTATAGTAGCTTATTTGCCGCAGTATACCTGTCTTATGACCCTGACCTTCATTTTCATGGTTCACTGACTTCATAAACATAAATGTAAACTCTGCGTCAAAGCTTCGTGATTAAATCCATTTATCAGCAACTGTAACACCTTGTCCAGCCAGATAGTTCTTAGTGGGTACCTGGCAGTCTGACACCTGGCTTGGGACCTTGACCTCAATTTTATGCTTGAGTGACTTTGTCACTTTTTCGGGGTTAAGTCCATTTATCAGCAACTAGAATACCTAGACCCACCATATTTGGTCAATACATAGTTCTTGGTAGGTACATGTCAGTCTGATACTTGGCTGGGGACCTTGACCTCAATTTCATGGTTTTCGTGGTTAAGTCAATTTCTAAAAAAACTGTAATACCTAGGCCAGCCATATTTAGTCTATAGATGGCTCAAGACCTGCAACGAACTTTGACCTGAGGGATACGAAAGAAGTCCTTAAAAAAATTTAATTGCACAATGATATATGGACCTACTGTAACAAAACCAACCATGATAACTGAATAACTAGTAATGTTTTAAATAAAACCAAGAAAATTTTTATTCTACATGGAGCATGAAAGAGGTACATTTTACTTTGCGGAAGGAGACTTTTTTTACCATGGCTCCTTATTTCTCAAATTACGGAAAAAGTAGATTGACATTACACCCCGAAATTTTAACTGGATATATGCCAGTGAAGGCGATCGTTTTGAGCCACTCCCGTGTATCAACGAAACTTACAGACTTAATGGCAGCCTATTATTTCATGACTTCTGTAACAGGAAAACAATTGAGCGTCTTGTCCCAGATAGTTCTTAGTGGGTACATGCCAGTCTGACACCTTGTTTGGGACCTTGACCTTAATTTCATGCTTGAGTACTTTGTCACTTTTTCGTAGTCAAGTCCATTTCTCAGAAACTATAATACCTAGACACACTGCATTTGGTCTATTGATGCATGTATACTCATTTGACCAACCGTTGAATGAGAATCTGATTTATTCTCAGTGACTCCATCAGTATAAAGCTTCAACGTCAAAAATCATTGTTGTGCAGCAATGGGGCAAGCCAGATTTCCAAACCTGTGCACAATTTGTGCATCAAAATTGGTATCAAAGAATTTAGTTTTTACCACTGAGTTGATGCCACTGCTGGTGGACTCCAAGTTCCCGAGGGTATCCCCAGCTCAGTTACCAGTATTTCGATACTGGCCAGAAATTGATACGTAACATTTACTGTTACACAATTATGAAATTTGTGAAAACTAAGGAGTATCTCGCTCTTGCATAGCTCTGTCCTTCGATGAGTTTCCATTTACCCCTTTTGGTTATTTTTGCATTTTTAAATTTGCTCTTCTTGGATTGTCGTTTTGGTTTTCAACATTTTAGGCCTTTAGCACAAGTGATGAGTCGTACATCGACGAAATATGCACGTTTTGTGCATCAAAATAGGTATCAAAGAATTTTATTTAGCTGTCAAATTGCCATTTGTTGCCTTAGATATTGAATTTTCGAGATTGGACGAAACATTCGAGTTGCGTTTGTTGTGATTCATGGTGTTATTCATTGACAATATCGCTACTACCGAATCAAGATTATCTCTCTGTTAACCAAGACTTGAAGGAAGGAAACGACAAGTTAAAGGTTACAATTTGTTCGTGCATTTACGTCGCAAAAATAAATTTCGAAAATGAAAGAGACAGTTTGGAAAATACATTATGAAAGATTATTGGAAGGAATGTTCATGTATTTATTTATCTGATATAATGATTCTATTCACTGCGCAAGTGTAACTTCAGTTTTACTGTTGACATTGACGGTGACAGACGTATGTTTATTTCAACGTAGAGTAGCGAAATATACTACGTGGTAGTATAAATTTATGATTGAAATATCATTGTTTTTTATTTATGATTGAAATATATGATTGTTTTTTTTATTCATGATTGAAATATATCATAATAATAATTAAAATCCTTATTTACTACTTTCTCGTGTGAACAAGAGTTCATGCGATTTAATAAAGAATAAAAATTAGGATTACAATCAAAACAACGTAGATCCAACATGCAAACTGTGTAATCAGGCTGAAGAAACCTTACCACACTTTCTACTGTGTTGTAAAACTTTAGACCAAATCCGAACACCCATATTGAAAAATATTATATGTAAATTTAGTGAACTTCCTGCAATGCAATATACAAATGCTCAGCTAAACATTATGCAACTAATTATTAACCCTTTCCACTATGCTAAAAGAGATAAAGTAGAAATAGATATCGGCAGTAAAATAGAACCTCTGTGTAGACAACTTATTTATAACTTACATAATAAGAGATACGAACTACTTGCAAGAACGGACATGTTAAGTTGTAGGAGGAAAATGAACATTAAAGTTAAATAGATAGGTCGTATTGAGTGTGCAGATAGTCTAGACTAACTAAGTGTATTTAAATAGTTAAGAGGCATTTCTTACCTTTTACATAAATTAGTATCTTATTTGAAATCGTGAACTGTGTACTTATTATCTGAAGTGTAAATATACTGGTGGTGGAATTCATTGTCTATAGTGGTGTTGGAATTACTTTTCTTTTTACTCCAAAACCGGATGTGTGCCTATATTGGCAGAAATTCATTGGATACAGATACAGATGCCATGTTGCCACCAAACGGTAGTAAAAAATCTTCTTCTACGAAGGTAGAAACGAAAGAAAAGAAGAAAGCGTCTTCTAATAGTGGTAATAAAAGTGAGCAGAGGAAAAGCGAGTCCTCTGATATGACCCCGAGGTCTGGTAATAGTGGTCAAAGCCCTGCTTTCGATCGTTCAGAAATCGAAATCGCAGTTGATGAGAGCGTTTCTCGGCCTCCTATTGACACTACTAGGGCTGCTAATAGTTGCAAAGAACCAACCCTGAATGATGTAATGGGGGCATTACGTGCAATTAAGTCAGAGCAAATGAGCGTAACATGAAGGATTTAGGAAACAAAGTATATGACATATATGAAAGTCAAGACTGACATGATTATGATGACGATTATGAACAATATGATGATCAGGATGAAAATATGTTTGATGAAAGCAATAATTTTAATTTAGAAGAAAATTCTGAAGATTCTATGGAGTCATGACACCGCTGAAGAGATCAAACTGTGAGGTTTTCCTTCCCTTTTGGAAGTTTTTTGTGTATTAGGATTTTTGTATGTTTAATCCTTCAGTGTTTATGACTTTATACTAGTTGATTGATATGTTTTTCTCTGAAATATACTATGTGTATTGTATTTAACTTTGAAAGGTATAGTTTGTGTGTAACATGCATTATTTTGTGTCTGACTGCAAAATCTTGACGTTGGAAGACGGAAGCTACACTTGCGCAGTATTTCGTTAAATCCCTAAATGGTGTCATGACTCCATAGAATTCCAATCAAACATCAACTTAACCAAAGTATCTTTCGTTTAATTGTAAAATTATTGAAAATTGTTGCTACGAGACCTTGAGAATGATTTCGTATTTACAACCAGTTTTTTTTAACTGAAAAATATATCATTTGTGATGTTATAATGATTTTTTTAATGCAGCTTATGAATTTTTAGACATATTCAGAAAGTCTGTTTTTAAATAATTATTTTTATTTTCAAGAAGAATCATATTTTGTCTTCAGTCGTTTTACATATTTTACAAAATATCAGCACGTAAATATCTCCAAATCATTCCAGTTGTCCTAAGTTGTAAGATGACTATATAAAGCCTTAACCCTTTATGCAAGTAAATATCTGCAAATCATATCAGTTGTCCTAAGTTGTAAGATGACTCTAAAAAGAAGTCCTTTATGGTCCATTTCTGACTACTTTCAGTTTTTGATTATAAATTTAAAGTTGTGCAACATGTGAGGCAGTTTTTACCTAACTTTGATGGGGTGGATCGGTTATTCTTTTAATACTGTTCCTGCAGTTTGAACCTACCATTACCATGGCCATATTTAACTCAAAACAGAAAATAAAAACCAAATATTTTTTTTAATCTCATCCTAAAATAAATGCAATTGTGACTTAATATACAGTTGATTCCCGTTCAAAACAATATTCGGTCTTGGATCTTGGACTAAGATGACAAAAACAACATTGAAATGATATATAAAAATCGTTTCCTTATGATCTATGTGAGCAGTCAAGTCTTTGAAATCATGCATAAATGCAGTACACTGGTATTGTACAATGTGATTTGGATGTGATTTGGATGTGACCTTGCATAAATATCTGTTTGAATGTCAGTTACAACCGTAATTGTATTATTTATTGCATACTGTCTTCTATGATTTTCTCAATTTCTTAAAAAGAGTTATTTATTACGACATTATTTTTCATTCCCATACTACAATCTTTATTTGATGCACGTAGATATAAAGAAGAACGATAGCAATTTGGCTTCCTACAATATGGTTTGGATTTAGATTTTTGTACATGCATGTAATGTAGCATGAATGCCTGTAATAATTATAAAAATTTATGTGATATAATATATTAAGTGAAGTGTTTTGGATCATGCAAAATATCTAAAATGAGATGGGGTCACATAGCTGATCCTGTCTGTTTTTTATTTATAAATATTTGTTAAATATCTGTTTCATGTCAAATTCAGCATATACATTTATATTGATTCAAAATCCCAAAACATATCATTAAGAGGTAATGTGTATTATTTAAGATTTTACATTTAAACGATTATTCGGCTAAAAGGACATGGTATGATTTAGCCTGATACTTGTATTTGGCCCCATGAATTCCAAAATCAAAAAGTAATGAAAAACTTACTCTCAGCTATTACTGTTAAAATGTTGCATTTTAAGGAACAGGTTTTATTTTTAATAAGAAATTTCTGTAAGAGAGGCAATATGTTGTAAAAGAGGACTAATTTTGATGACCACAATGAAAAACACCAAATTTAACCGACTTGTGTACCTTTGAATTAAAATCTTAATATGAGCAACAGCCTTGCCCAAAAAGATATTTCGCTGAACTGTCTCTTTACGTAAGACAAACATTATATTAAAATGTCTTCTCGGGCAAGGCCTTTGCTCATAGTTGTTTTACCAAAATATACTGTGAAAACACTAAATTCTCGTCAAATACTTTATTTAGCAGACGTTCATGACGTCGCTGTTGTATCATGGGAGGCAATTTTGTACAATGATTGATAGATTGTTAACATTCGATCATTATACGATAAAAATTATACAAATTTGAATCTGAAATTTTACTTTTAACTTTTCATGTCAGATGGGGCCAAATAATGGCTGAAATCATACCTTCTCCTTGAACACTTTTGATTTCTCGGTTGTCTCGGTAACAACATGACCTCGTCAATGACCAAATTGGTTGTTGCAGACAAATATTCCCTATTTAAATTTTAAATAAATAAATATAAAGTTATAAAGTTATAGATCCTACAATATTTTTTTTATGTTTTTTATTTACAAATACTTGTTCACTGCTACATTTTTCTGCATATTAAACAATTTACAACTTCATGATATTCTAAATGTGATGCACCTAAACAACATTGAACGTTATCTGTTTATGACGTTAACGTTAACTTTGGCATTATTCTACTTAAACTTGTAATTTATGTGAATATGAATGACTGTGTGCATGTCGCATGTCACTTACAGTCGTAATTTAATTATATGTTGGTTTGTCAGCAAGTGCGGTGTTTAGAGCAATGCACAATATATTGTTGTGCGAGGAGATAAAAATAAACAGAAGAAAGTGCGACGAGACCTAGCTGTTGTCAACCTTCAAATGTTTGTTTGTCCGCCCTTACTAAGAATTTGAAAAACCGGCAACCTAATATTGAAAACTTTCTACGGAATTTATTGGGAAATATAAAAACACCTTTTGATGAAATGATCCTTTGCCGATCCCCTTTCTAAATTGCTAAAATGGCCGCTGTTATTAGAATTTTTTATATTTGAAAATAATATATCTGGCTGATCTGGGCCAAAGTTCAATATTAGCTATTGCCATCACTTCTCACCTTTCTCGTCCGTAAACGTTTACATTTTACTCTTCTCCTATGACTCCATTGAATCATTTGGAACAACATTTTGTGGAATGGCTACAATGTACACCCCCTTTCAATTCCCAGGGGTCTACACCTTGAACAAAATCGACCACTGCAAATAAAATAGAGAAATTTGCTACCAAATATTTAAACATCTCTTCGTAAACTACTGTCATGCCTGCTGACATCAAATTTGATGGAATATGCCTTAGGTAATCTCCTTTCGTAACTGTTTCTGTCAATCTAGAAGTCCGACCAATACTAGTATATAGCCACATTAACAGAAAATATCTAAACAACAGGGCAATTGAGGTCAAACTTTGTCTAAATGGTCGTCTGGATGTCCCGTTTCAAAATTGTTCTTGGAGAGGAGGTCCAGGCTACTGAAAATATGTCCATTTCAATTAAAAATTGAAAAAGTCGACAGCAAAAAAGAATTTATGCAAACGAAATCAGATTTTGATAGCGGCGGCGTAGCTACATACACGCATGGATTCACGTGGAAGCACAAAACAGGCACATTTGCTCGGGAAGACAATGTGTCTATTATAAAAGTCTTGCAGGACGTACATGTACATATATACATTTTGTATCTCTTAGAAAAATGTATCCATACATATATTAACAAGGAAAATAACTAAAGTATAATATTTTTTTATATTATATATGTAAAGATTACATGACATTTTCATACACCTTTTGTCAAATGTCGAAAAATGTACCTAGTAAAAATATTAGGTTGAACGAAATGAAATTAGATACCGGATTTAATAACAAATGTCAGAATGAACTATACACCTTTAGCGAAATGCTAGATTTTTCCACTAAGACAAAAAATGTATATTACCAGCTTATTTTGACAATACTGAAATCCCTGTCATATCTTATTCTTCTGAAATTATTTGTCCTTTTTATTCTTGTAAAAAAGAAGAAGTAGAGGTATCATTTTTGTAACACTTCACACGAAAATGGAAGACAACTACCAAAGCACATGCGATTGTTCAAAATAATCTTTCATTATTACTGTCAATTTGTGTTTGTTTAAATTGTTTTCTGGAGACATACACATCGTCGAAGACAATATTCCAGTCAATCTAGCAAAAATGGACCTTAACCTCAAACTAATTGCAACAGAAGAAATTAAATGTTTTTTTTTTTTTTTTTTTTTTTGTTGGTGTCAGGAAATGTACAAGGATTAACCAAGGAAAAACCTCCCATGAACAAATAAAATTACGGCTGAAATAAATTTCCTATATTGAATAAGGGAGATACCTCTGTAAAAATTGCTTGAAATTTGGCCAAAATCACAACAAAACAATAGTTACTGTTTTTCCTGCACAAAATGTTTTCCCAAAGTACATTTTCAGCATTACAAAAAGGGTAAAAAAAATATTGTAACAGAGTTTTGATATTTTAAATCAAGTTTTGAATTAAATTTTCTCTTTCTAGGATCCTTCATTTCCAAAAAAAATAGGATTTCAAGTTTATGAAGTCAACTCTAGATGAAAATATAAGTAGTACTTACACATTTTTGTGGTTTTAAAAAAAATGTTTTAACCAAGTAGAAAGTATTGATACATAATAAAAAGGGATAATCATTAACAATTATCTTAATTATTTTTTTCAAAATCGCCACATGGTTCAAAGTAAGAGTTACCTCCCCTGTTCCATTGGAAATCCCAAAGGAGATTTGAAAGTATAATTGTGTTTCTAAATAAAGTCAAGGGGGGGGGGGGGGGTAGTCGAAACAACTGACAAACTCCGGAAGACGAGACCAAAACAATACATGCATTACAATTAAAAACTAAAAACATTTGAACAAAATGGACCCTACCAAAAAATAGGGGGTAGACTCAGGTGCTCCGGAAGAGTAATCAGTATCTGCTTCCTGCAGGACACCCGCCATGCTGTCCATGTCAGATCCGGTATGAGGAAGGGATAACATCAATGGAACTGGTCCATTTTCATTTTTTCCCAGGAAGTCAATGTATATGTCACAAGCTCTGGAATAACGTATGAGTTGTGAAATATATACTTTATACGCCGGCGCTTCTGGAATTTTGCCGCTCAAAATGGGAAGTTGACCATTGGAAAGTTTCCCACAGTCAGATTTTCATGAACTTTTTTTCTTTGTATATTTCGGATATGATTCAAAATACCTTCTGTTGCAATTAGTTCGAGGTCAAATTTTATTTTGACTGGACTTCAAAGGGGTTATAAATTGTCCTCCTTAAGGACCGAAATATCACCTCAATCCTTGGCAAGCTTGTCACAATACAATTAGAGATGCAGTGAATATCTAATGTATTAAATAGGTTAAATGTGAAAGTGCTGATAAGAATGGTTGAATGAATTCATTAAAGTTATTAGCCAACGTTATTTATAAGTTAGTTAGGTGAAATGTAAATTTGTATAAAAAGTTTTAAAGCGTTTCTCATTCATAAAGATGTGAAAATTATAGATCCTATTTTTTAAATACTTGTTCGTTTTAGCAATGCTGTTTACCGAAAGATCAGATCATTGGGATGCCTATGGGTTCAAACTGGTCTCCTCTTATCGTCGACTTATATATTGCATCAAGTGAAGAATACAAACGCGATACTGATTTTACCAGTGTTGTGTACAATACTATAATAATTTTGAACCACTATTGTTACTAGTATCTAGTATGGTCTTTTATCATCTGCATACTTCTATGAAAATAATTCTTTAAAGGTGAAATACAGGATCATGATAAATTAATTGATATTTTTAACAACTCTGGATTTCTTGATGAAGTATGTATGGTTAATAACCCTTAGTTTCGTATATATGCTAGACCGAGCGCTAGACACATTAATCCAAAAAGAGCAGTATTAATTATGTTTGAACAAAGCTAATCTATTACGAATAGTAGATTTAAATGTTGTTACTTTTTAGATCTTACTATAAATATTGAAAACTGCAAAATGGATAATAATGTATGATGCACGGGTAGAATTTAATTTTCCAATTACCATTTCTAATTTACATTTTTCTTGACCGAGATATTTCTTGTGACACCAAACTGGTCAATGTGTTCAAATAGTTTTTTTTTAACTAACTTGGCTAAAGCCAGGGTGAGCATTTGCCATCACTTTGCGTTCGTCGTCCGCCCGTCCGTTAACTTTTCACATTTCAATCTTCTCCAAAACCCCATGGCTAATTGAAACCAAACTTGGTGGGGGTGTTCATTGGATGGTTCTCTACAAAGTTTATGTTTTTCGTTCTGATTCAAAATTCAACATGGCTGCCAGTTCCATTATGCACTCTGATTGGCTGAAATTTAAAAAAATCTTCTTCTCTGAAACTACAAAAGCAATTGAATGATCCTTACATGGTCCTCTTGTGCCGATCAAATCCATCCAAGATAGCCGCCACAACGGGACTCATTTAACACGGAATCGGGACTCATTTAACACGGAATCCTATTGTAAATACATACAAACATTTTGTTGTCAGATACCTTTGACAGATAGCAGTAATATTATGCCTGAATGAACAGATAATGGTCCTTAACAAAATGGATGTTTTTGGTGCCGATTCGAAATTTAAAAAACAAGGCTGCGAGTGTCAATTATGCACTTTGATTGGCTGAAATTTCTAAAAATCTTCTTCCCTGTAAGGCCAACTAAAATTAATTAGTAGATTTTCATCCAACTTTTTGAAAAAAATGGGGCGGGTGGGAGGATTTTATTTTTTATTTTTTATTTCATATGAAACTATTTTGTAAGGTGTTATTAATATGTAAACGTTATAAAATGGCTTATACCGCTTACTACTCTAAGAATCACGAAAACCATGTTGAATTGTTACAGGAAGTTAACAAAAAACGAAATTATTGACACGGATACCGGTAACGGAGATGAACAAAATCCGGAAATCGTAAATTTTAGAAAATAAAAAAAATCGGAGCGGCACGATTTTCGAGCGGCGGGCGGGGATGAAAATCTATCAATTAATTTTAATTGGCCTAACTACAAAAGCAATTGATCATTGCAGGAATGATCCTTACATGGTCTTCTACCAAGTTTATGTTTATCATGCCAATATGAAATCCAAGATGTCTGAAACTACAGGGCCAGTTAGAACCAATGATCCTTAAGTTGTCCTATGTCAGAATTATGTCAGATGACCCAGAATGTCAACCAAGATGGCCACCATAGCAAAACTCAGTTAAACATAGGGGAAATTTATTAAAACATCTTCTTGTCTGAAACCAATAAGCCAATTGTAACCAACCTTGGCACCAATGGACATTAGATGGTCCTCTTTCAGAATAGTTGTCCGCAAACCTGGATGACCTGGACTGTCAGCCAAGATGGTCACCACTGCTGAACTTAGTTTAACTTGGACCCCTTCGGAAAATTCATTAAAAAATCTTCTTGTCTTTAACCATTGAGCCAATTGTGACCAAGCTTGGTAGCAATGGTCCTTAGATGGTCCACTTTAAAATTCATTTCAAAATCTTCCTATCTGAGACCTTTTAGCCAATTCGGACCAGACTTGGCAGCAATGGTCATTAGATAGTCCACTTTCATAAATGTGTCTGTCAATCAAGATGGCCACCAAAACTGAACTTAGTTTAACATAAAACCCTGTGGGAAAATTTAATTTGCAGATCCTCATACCTTAAACTTGGCCATTTGAAACCAAACTAATGCCAGCAATGGTCCTCTTTCAGAATAGTGTTTGATAACCTTGAATGTCAACTAAGATGGCCACCACACCCTAACTTTGTTTAACATTATACGTATGGGAAAACCAGCCAAGACAAATTTTCAGTCCTGCTGAAGGTGGACAACTTAAATCCAGGTGAGCAATAGAGTCCTTTTAGAGCCTCTAGTTTTAGATAGCAATAACTTTGGCAAAATTCCCGATTTCTGAAACATCTCTTATTATGAACGGGTTTTACCATCTATTGTAAAGTCGTGAATGAAATGCAAATATCTTGCAATAACCAAAAGAAACTGGAAAGTACCGTACGATCTTTTCACAGTAAGCATAAGTGTTTCAGATATGAAAGGTTGTGTAATGTTATAAACATTTATCTCCAAATTCTCCCAATGACTTGAACACTCCTACATGTCTCACGAATACTGCCAATATATATTGTGCTACATGACAAGATACCCGTTAAAACCAATTATAGTGTTAGCGGTGTTAATCAGACGTGGATCCTGAATAAACCCAAAAGACTTACTAAAATACCTTGTAATTCCATTCAAACTTTCGACTTTCCACACTTTCCACACTTTATAAAAGACCGTCTTCATCGTTTGATGCTTCAAAGTTTCTTTACCAAAAATAGTAAACGTTGATCCAAATATCTTGTTTTCAATCACGAAAAATCATATTTTGTTAAAACCAGTTCTGAATCTCAGAAAAAAATACACCGAGGATGGAATTATCACAACGTTATAAATGTTAGATTATTTAATTGACAACATCTGTGTTCAGTTTGGGGTATTTCCAGTTGGTACTAATTGTGCACTTTTCCTTGCCGATCTGTTTTTGTACTCGTATGAAGCTGAATATTTTTATAACATTCTACGAGACAAAAACACAAAGAAGCTCGCAAAGTCCTTCAATTTTACTTTTGGTATATAGATGATGTCCTTTAAAGCAATAATCCACAGTTCAAATAAACCATGCGGAACTTGAAATAAAGGACACCACTGAAACCAGAATGTATGTTTCATATCTCGACATTGACGATGATGGACTACTCAGAACTAAGATCTATGACAAACGGGATGATTTTAGTTTTCAAATTGCCATTTTCTCATTTTTGAGCAACGATATTCCTTCTGTTCCGTCCTATTGTGTCTTCGTATCACAATTAATAAAATACTCTAGGGCTTCCTCTGACTATAATGATTTTGTAGCTGTTTCCTCTGAGTGTAAATATTTTGTAGCTGCTGCTTCCTCTGACTATAAAGATTTTGTAGCTAGAGGCATTCACATAACACGGACAAAATGTACTTAGTCAAGCTTATGAGGAAGAAATAACTTGTCTCTTAGAAAGTTCTTCGGACGACATCACGAGTTGGTTGATATACTGTTTCTGTGTCTCAACTTACACGTGACCTCTTCGTTTTCTCATGTTTTCTCCCTTTTGGTCATATTTGATATCATGTACATGATATTTTCCCTTATGGGACCCTCTGTGGGTAGATTTTTCGTTGGTAATCACATGACGGGTAGTGCTTGCATGACAGGAGATGCTTACTTTGTCAACGCACCTGATCTCTCCCTTTAGTGATGACTACGAGAGTTCATTAATCCATGGTACTACGTGCTGTGTGAGGTTTGGTTAGCTTACATGTATATGTACTACCTCACTTGTCAGTGATATTGGGTTGGTTTGATGACATTGTTGACATGATTTTCATACACCTATTGTTGTCCTCTCCTTACTTTTTTTCCAAATATTGGTAACTACTTTTTATTATGACTTCCGAAGCAAAACAGTTATCTGAGAATTAACTAGTTTTACAATTAAAAAGAGCACATTTTGACCTAAACTGGCCGTCAAAATATTTTGCTCAGATTAGATAGCCGTCGCCGTATTTGTTATCAAAGTATTTTATAGCGTTTTATAAGCCATAAGGTAAGGATAGGCATGGGGAGTTTTGGTGACACAATCAATGTACAAAAGATGTCTACCATGACCTGTATTTATTTAAGAAGAAATAGAAGTTATGTCAAACAATATGAACGAAGCTTCTTCTGAAAGCACTAGATAAAATTGAGACCATCCTTTAATCAAAATCTCCTTAGGAAATTTTCTTTTACATTTATGTCCAAAGGTTCCGAAGCAATGACTGCCAGTACTAAAGATTAAAAACTGCTTCTCTGAAACCCCCTACTTGGCCACGTAAACACATTATTGACGATATTATTTTTGAGTTTCGGACCATAGTCCAAAATAAACGCTACTACCCTACAAAAACAAAAACAAAAAAGAAAAATATTGTGATACAACTACTTTGATAATTGAAACCAATATGTGATGAAATGGTGCTTAGGTGCTGCCTTTTAAAATTTTATCTTTTCTTTGGTGTGAACATTTTAATGGTATGTTTCTCAGGAGGTTTCGGGAGGTCTGGAGCATAGACCAATACAACCTTTATTTCTAAAACAAAAATGAAAAAAAGATCAGCAGAACATACTCTCATATACAAATAGTGGACGAATTTATATCAAACTTCGGTTTAATTGACCTTCAGTGGCCTCCTATAAAACTTTTGTTCGGGAGCTTGGACCAGAAACTGGAGATCAAATAAATGTCAGTTGAGCAATACCGAGTAGGAGCCTATATATTCATGACTAAGTTGTTATGTTAGGATAACAGGATCCGGTCAGTTGCTCAATACATGTAACTATTGGGCATGTAAATTATTTCAGCGGTGTTGGGTATGGGATTAGTTGTGAGTAAATTAATGCAGACAAATAATTTTCCTGGCCTCATCTTTATACATGTATTAGAAACTTCAACTAACGCCAGGCGGAGCTGTTTTTCCGGAAGTTATTTAAGAACTGGGTTAACAAATATTTATCTATAGACGATTTGGGTACCAGACATAATGTTCACAATAGATGTTTTCGCCCGGTGCTGCACCTAGCGTTAACTGAAATTGCTACATGTATCCAGTAGTCACCGCCTGTCATAGAATCCCAAAAATATTTAGTTGCAGGATTATTTATGTAGAGCATGGAAAACTGACGATTATATGATTTTAAACTTTCATATACTGTTTTCGTAATCATGCAGAGTGCATACATGTTATCAACGGAAGTATGTTTTATCTAATGTATTTTATGGAAGGTTTTCAGGATAATACTCTGCTAAATATATTTTTGATAACTCAACATCACGATCATTATATTTGTCTGGAATTATTTATATAGCCTTTCAATTTTTAGATAAAGAGACTCTGTACTATACATATATTTACCCTTAAATATTCAACATATACTGTAATATATTAAGTAAATATGTACATGTATAACGAATTGTTTCCATTTTTGAGTCTTCGGTGTACTTACCTTCCTTTAAATAACTATTGATCTGCTTTCCATGAACATCATTCGAATACCTACAATAAAGAAAACTTACATCTTAAACTAGAATTATTGTGAGCACAGCTCACAAATGGATCACCCCTCCCCGCTCCCCTATTTACCCATATCCCCATATAACCAGCCTTATAATAAGAACTTGTGCGCTTAAGTAAGTAACTCGTGCGCTCAAGTTTGTAACTCGTGCGCCCAAGTTATGAAACACTGGTCATTTTCGTGGATGACATGCAGACGTTTCATAAGTGAAGAAAAAGTTAATAATATTTTTGTAATATTACACAAAAGCAATATTTATATAAAACAATATTTATATCAAAGCAGAAGAACAGCTGCAAACGCTTGAAATTTTAGAATAAAGAACGACAGACAAAAGTAAACAAAAATCCAAAAGTTTAACTTTAAAATAGACAAATCCAACAACTATTAGTAATACAAGATTACTAGTGTAACTTACTGCAATTCGTTGGTACATTTTAACGATTGAAGCAAAACGAATCGAAATTTCCTAAAATGATTCCCTTGTACTGTATTCAAAGTCAAAAGTTTTGATTATGAAATTTTGCTTGGTGTTCCATGTTTTGTTATGAATCTTTACTTGCTCATTTTACATACGTTAAAAGGAATACTAGGTTCATGCTGTAATATTATAATTTGTGACTACAATTCATTTGTCCTATTTTCAATTGTTCTCCTCACCATCCTTACTTTCATTTCAGTTACCTGGATAAAAAACACAGACCCGATAATTATCCACAGAAACGTGACATTGAAATGCAGCGTCTCAGAGAATTGCTGTGACCGAGGTTCAAGGCAATGGCAAGGTGGCCCAGGAAATAAACTATTGTCTTTTAATGAAGGTGCCTCTGACTACTCTAAATATGATTCTCAACTTTTCGAAGATGGATTTACATTAGTAATACAAGACTTCGATTTTGATGATGCTAATCTACCATACATGTGCACATATGGTTTTCTTTCGTATACAGAAAACCTTACATTAGGTAACAATTATGAATGTAAGTAGAACTAAATGTGATTTTTATCTCACACGACCCAAAAGGCTATTGCAATTGTCATCACTTGGCGTAGGTCGTCCATTCCTTTTAGTTCTTCCCCTTTGAAACCTCTGGGCCGATGGAAGCCGAACTCCTTATGTTATGTCTGCTCTGCATAAGGGGCTGCAAAAAATCGACACCTGTTAAAAACTTCTTTATAATATACTAAAAATTATCCTACTGACAATCAAAGAAGTATTCTTTATATGTTAATTGAACGACAGTTAATGTGTATTTAAGAATACAAAAAAGAACAAGAATGCTACACGGAACCATACACCCCCATCCAACCCCCCGAACCTCAACAGATAAATTAACAAATAAAATTTTCCTCACCAATATGGAAATGCATGATAAGCTTAGTTTGGGATTGATCAGTTCCAAACCGAAACTGACATGAGATATTCGAAAAATCTTGCAAAATATAACCAAAATCTAATGCGTAGTTTTAGAGGTGTATCCACAAGGTATGTTTACCGTACACAGTCATAAAAAATCCTGTAAGTAAGTCCCATACCTCCTGTAAAAATCAATAAATCAATATTGCGGTATTATATGATAATTTTCATATCATATGTAACAATCTTGCAAAATATAAATCAAATCTGTTAATTAGTTTCAGAGGAGTTGTGTTGAGAATATATGCATATAATACAATGTGATAGGATATAACAAAGGGGGGGATGTAGCTTTTCGTCAAATACAAAGTATTATCTATGAACATTCTTGGTCAAAAACCTTTCATTTTCATATTGGTATGAGCCTGAATATATATGTTGTTGATACTGCGGGAAGAGGTATTCCAACTCTGATCTAAAGTTTTTTAGAATTTTGTTTTTACATTTTCCTCGTTCATTATTATGAACTTTTATTTTTTAATTTCGATTGTTTTATCGGATTTTCGTTTTACTATTCTTTTGTTTTTATTTCTAAAGATTGGTTTGTTTTTCTAAAGTGTACATACGAGCCGTTTTATTGGCTGACCTAGCCTATAGGTAATGTGAGCTTATGTAATCACTTTGCGTCCGTAAGCCTTTCATATTTTGATCTTCTCCTCTGAAAATGCTTGGCAAATTGTAATTAAACTTGGTAGGAACGATGTATGGTACAGTTGTAGTACCTCTACAAACGATGCACCATTGGTTCCAGTTGGATGAACAACTTGGCCGCCAGATTCCATCATTGAATTTATTGGACAATTTTCTTTACAGGATTGATGACAACAATACCCTCTACAAACGATCCACTTATTATTGAGACTATGGCTGTTCGAATTTCCAGTTACAGTTGAATGAACAACGTGGCGGCTAGAGGCTATCATTAATTTTATTGGCCAATTTTCAAAAATCTTCTCCTCTGAAATTACAGTATGAAATGCTTTGCAACTTGGCAAACTACAAACGAATCAGTGAGATTCACCTACTCAACTGACGACTGCGGTTGTTCAAATTTTTCATTGAATCCATTTGGGAAAGTGTTTGTTTTGTCATTTGTTTAGGAACTAATGGGCAGATTGTAACCAAAGTTGGCAGGAATGGTGTATGGAAGGGCCTCTACCAACTCCACACCTTGGGGTCCGGTTGGATGAATAACATGGCTGTATGGGGTCATCTTGGATTTTGATTGGCAAATTTTCAAAAATCTACTCTCTGAAACCATATTCTGACATGTTTTGAAACTTTGCAGGATTGATGAAGATAGTACCCTTTACAAATAATCCACTTTTGGTTGAGATTCATCTGATCAAACGACGGCTGCGGCTATTGAGAGTTTCCATTGAATCCATATGGGAAAAGTCTTTTTGTCATTTGCTCAGGAACTAATTGGCATACTGTAGCCAAAGTTGGCAGGAATCTCATATGGAGGCACAGATGCAAATGATCAAGGTCAAATATCAAGGTTACCTTGCGTTTCTTTAAAAGCCTTGTGGATGCTCAATCGACCGCTACAGCTGTTCAAAGTTTCCACTGAAACCAAATAGGAAAAGACCTTTTTGTCAGTTGCTCAGGAACTAATGGGCAGCTTGTAACCAAAGTTGGCAGGAAGGATATTTGGATGGACCTCTATTAAAGATCCCCCTTTGGTTCTGGATGGATAAATAACATGGCCACCAGAGCCCATCTTTGATTACGATTGGAAAATTTTCAAAAATCTTCTCATAACCTACATTATGAAATGTTTTGAAACTTTGCAGGATTGATGACAGCAATACATAGTATAAATATACCACTTTTGGTTGAGATTCATCTGATCAACCTGTTCAAAGTTCCGGTATGGACTCTTTAGTCATTTGCTCAGGTACTAATAGGCAGACTGTAACCAATGCTGGCAGGAATCTCACATGGAAGGACAGATGCAAATGATCCACCTTCTTTTAGTTCAAAGGTCTAATATTAAGGTTAATTTGACATTTTTCATTTCTTTAACAGTCTTACGGAGGATACAACGAGCTTACATTTTCAGATTGCCTAATAAAATCCAGGTAAGCGATAGAGGCTTAGGTGAGCGTCTAGTTTACATGTACATTATATACAGTTACTCTTATTATAGTACATCCAAGAAATGAGACGACTGGAATATACCTAGAAAAATCTGGATCTGTGATTAAATCAAGGATAATATTTGCAGAGATACACCCAGAGCCAAAATGCAGTGTGAATCTCGGAGTATGTTTTTTTCTTTAATTACGTGAAGAAGTATATAAGCACAATCGTCGATTGTAATTGTAATTTTTCGCAACATACTAGCACGACTAGAATGATAAGGAAATTGTTAACAGTGTCATGTTTTATGAAATATTGAGTACTAAAAGGAATAAAAGTAGATTTTGTATTGTGTTAGGGTTAGGGTTAGGATTAGGATTAGGGTTATTCCTTTCCTTTTGTTTTTTTAACATTTGCTTGACTTTAATATTAGTGAAATATCTTATATAACTTGTATAATTTGCATGAGCTTGAGGAAGAATGATTTTATATACCTTTGCATATACAGGTGTATGTCATTTTTGCCTGAATTGTTCATTTGAATTGCAAAATTATAGTTGTGGAATCGCCATTAAATTATTAATAGTGATCTAGTCCAAGTTTTAATAATATCTCAAGTAACAACACACTGAAGGTAACTTAATAAATAAAGGTATGGATAGAAAGTTCGGTCGCTAAATGATAAAACTGAGCACCCGAAACTCCTTGAAAACCCAAATTACCCAAAACTTCAAACCTCGTATACAGAAAATTGTTACCTACAATTTATTATAAACAAATTATTATACAGTTTTGACATCTACATGGTGTCGAAAGACTATCTCCGTTTCTTATTGTTTCTCCTAATGACACATTTTATTATAACTTTGGTACATTATTTCATCTATTTGACTGTTAAGTGAATTTATATAACTAAAACAAAATACGCGAGGCCAAATAGATGAAATATTTTATTTAGGGGCTGTATTGGGGAATTGTTTTTAAATAAGTATTTAATGTATTAGATTTTATTTATTAAAAGTACAAACTGATACAATATACATAACAACACAGTTACGTTTCAATACATAAGCAATAGTATACTATATCAGCCAATATTCTTACAAGCTTATAAGCATACAAATGAAATATTAACTATATATTAATCATTCTGAAATTTGAGGTTATTTTAAGTTTTGAAACAGATTATGTTTCTCTTATATTAGTCTTTGATTTATTATATCATTAAATAAGTGGCAGTTTTTAATGTTAAAAGTGGAATTCTCAATTAAAAGTAGAAATGTCTGTGACAAGTCATGTATGTTTGGAGAACATTATTAGTAGGGGTTGTTTCCCCTAGTCAGGAGCAATAATAATTATTTAAAATTAGATATGTCTTCAAATCTTTGTAAGTGTTAAGTGCTAGATTTTGTCTTCATAGATATTGTTCCATAGATCAATATCGAATTGAATTCAGAATATAATATAAGGTTGGAAAAATAAATAAAGAAATGTTTATTTGATTAATGTGCATGTAAGTGTTTTAACATATAAAGCATGAGTTGCTTCCGTTAGTCCAGAAGCAATAAATGAATGCATAATGTATTTTTTAATTGTAATGTGGCAATATTCTGTCAGCATATGTTTAAAATGTTTCACAGTTTTGTAATGAGATGGTAAGAAGCATGGTAAATATTAATATACTATAAACATAGATATCATATGACCATCAACCTATATTATGTAAATAAGTAAAACTTTTCTTAGCTAACACTATTTCAGAGTATTATGATACATAACATAGAAAGTTTCTACAACATGTATAGTAATAAACAAAATTTAACGCTATACCTATTTATCTTTTGTGAAAACAACACAAATACCAGATTGTACATGTATATTGGGAAAATAAGCATTCATTTGCTATGTTTTTCCTATTATCTGTACTATAAATATAACAAAAAAGCATACACTGTACACTGTATCTATACTTGTAATAAAAATGAATACAGTTGAGTCCCTATATGCCTCTCTTTTACGTGCATGAGCAAGTATAATTTTTTTGTATCATCAGGATATATTTTACAAACAGAAAACCTTCACTATAAAGAAAATCATTCAATTTACTATGTATTAATTATTCAATCTAAACATGTTTTCGTGGTTTTGAAAACATATTTATTTAAGCATAATGAATATGAAGTCATAGGATATTTTCATTGAGTTTGCGTCCTTGTGTAAGGGATATGATTAAGACTTATTATCTCCCTTTGACCGAGTGCTTTTGTTTTGTTTTTTTAAGTAATTTATAATAATAAAAAAAATTGAATAATAATTATAATAATAGTTTGTTTGTACTGATAGTAATATTATATATATATATATATATATATATATATATATATATATATATATATATATATATATATACATGGACCTATCCTTCTAACTACGCTAATATTGACGTTTTGATGTTCCAGAATAAGATTTTCAAGTTCAAATACATGTACTTTAGCATAAATATAGTTTTCAAGTATTATCTCACCTTAGATGCTTATTTAGACTTATAAGGGAAAATGTTCTATCTTATGTAATAGTTCATTCCTTTCTGTTAAGCATTATTGTTTCCAATTCTTTTTAAAGATATGTTATGTAAAGTGTATATATAAAAAAAATTCGAGAGATAGTTTGTAAAGTAGATACATTTGTATATTTATAATAAAAATAAAAAGTTCATACAAAAAGTATATTGATAGTTTAGGCCACACCAAATTTAGCCTTAATTCTTAGGATTTCGCCGCTCCGATGTTTTGGACTATGTATGTTGTAAGAAAAAAACTTTTTTGCCGCTTCATTTTGCAAAAATGCTTAAAATGCGCCCCAAATTCTTCCCTTTTCAAGAAATTAGAAATAAGAATTGTTCGCTCACTCCAAAAAATTTGTCAATTTTTTTCGATTTCCTGCAATATTTTAGTTTAAAAAATGTGTAAATTTGATCTTCGCCCACCCTGTTGTCTGACATGCTAATTATTCGTGCCCATAGTCTTGTCATATCAAATGGTATCTGAGTTGAACTTCCATCCAGCATGTTTCTCCTTTTAAATATTGAATTGGTGCTCTTTTCCTTGCCGCTCTAGTTTGCAAAGTCATATTTCATGATTCCCCAGATTTCTGAGGCATAGTCTGCCACTGGAACAACTGTATTGTGATAAAGTTCTTCATAAATTGGAAAACTTAGACCTGTTACGCTTTAATGTTTTGAGATCATAGCACCATTCTAGCCTCATTTAGTAGCTTAACTCCTTTAGTGAATTCTACTGTTTCACATATTTCAAATCGAAGGTATCTGTATACCTTACACATAGCAATTGTATGATGTCTAATATTGAATGTTTTGTAAGTTGGTTGCATGTTTGCTTTATTAGCGCGCATTACTGTTGTCTTGTCTATGTGTACTTTCAACTGACTCTTCTCAAACCAGCTTTGTATCAAGCATTTTTATACGACCGCAAAATTTTTGCGGTCGTATATTGGTATGACGTTGGCGTCGTCGTCGTTGTCGTCGTCGTCGTCGTCCGAAGACATTTGGTTTTCGCACTATAACTTTAGTATAAGTTAATAGAAATCTATGAAATTTAAACACAAGGTTTATGACCACAAAAGGAAGGTTGTGATTGATTTTGGGAGTTTTGGTCCCAACATTTTAAGAATTAGGGGCCAAAAAGGGCTCAATAATTGGTTATTATTTTGGTTAAGGGAGGTAATCCAAACACATTTAAAGTAAAATGTTGTGTATGATTCGATTACCTCCCTTACACTGCTTGTAAATTATGTATAAAGAAATGTAGATTGTCTTGGGGTGATTTTTTGCTTTCAATTTATTTTTAGAAGTTACTATTAATTAATATTAATTTTAGCCATATGTCATTTTCTATTTTAAGACTTTTATAATGTATTTAAATGGGTAATTATGTTTGCAAAGGAGGGAGGTGAAAAAAAATTTAGGATTGCTAAATAAGAGATTGTGGGGGGAGGGACAATTTTTCTCATTTCAGATTTCAGAAATTTAAAAGAAAATTTCTTCAAATATTTTTCTTTTGCAAAAAAAAAGGGCGGGGTACAATAATTTTTTTTTGAGGAGGGTGGCAGTCAATAGGCAACAGCATAGTGTATTGCACAAAAGCAAAAAAAGGGGTAAATTTTTTTGGGGGGGGTTCAATTCGCAACAGCATATTGTATTGCACAAAAAGCAAAAAATTGAATATAAATTCAAATCATATGACTAATTCTAAGTTCTTTGACTACAGTTATTCTGTGTCAGAAACCTATTATGTGTCAAATATTTAATTACAATCCAAATTCAGACCTGTATAAAGCGCGAATATTGTGTCCATTTTTGCCCCCAACTGTTCAGGGTTGGACCTCTGCGGTCGTATCCAGCTGCGCTCAGCGAAGCAGTTTATTCTGTTTCTGAAAGTATAATAATGTCATCAGCATACATTAGCACACTTAACTTTGAGTTATCACACATTTGTATCCCCAAGTTTAGATTATTTATACCCATTGCCAACTCAATGATATAGATGGCAAATAATACAGGTTCTAGATTGTCCCTTTGTCTTGCTACTCTTTCCACTTTAAACCAATCAGTATCCATATTTTCAACTTTTACACAACTTTTTATACATTGTTTTTATAAGTTTGTATATTTTACCAGTTATACCAACACTCAGGATCTTTGCGAGAATGAGCTCATGATTCATCGTATCAATGCCTTAGAAAAACCTATGAAATCTTTCCAGCTTTTCTTCTTCGTAAGACTGAATATAAAGTATATATCTGATCAATGCATGATCGTAGCTTTCGGAAGTCATTTTTGTTTCTCACAAAGTAAGTTATTTGAGTCTAAATATTCTATATTAATCTATATCCATTTTACCATAATACAAAATAAGTTGATCTTTAATATTAAGCTAGATTGACGCAGTCCAAAATAACAGCAACCCCCACACTCGCCACACGGTGTATCCCAAGGGAAAATTTTCACAATCACATGTTTAAATACAGGCCCAAAATTTGAAAATAAAAATTCTAAAACGTTACAATACTGTACAGAAATAAAATGGAAATAATAAATAAAAAAACTACACTCACAACTTCAAAAATCTACCCTTTGGACCTCTAGTTTTGAAAATCAAAATTCTAAATCTTAATGCATACCTACATATGGTGTAGTAATACAATGCATAACAAATAAAAGAATAATTTAGGTCATTAGGTTAAAATCATAACTTCAAAATTTGCCCCCATGGGCCCAATTTTTAATCTGAATATTTCTAAAATCTTATTGTTCCTCTTTATATTATTGATAGAGTATATGACAATAGCAAAAAGAAATAAAATACATAAAAGGAAAAATGAAAGAGGAGTTTAGGTTACAAGCGTCAAATCGCAACCTCAAACCAATTTTGAATCTCAAAATTTACAAACCTTATTGCGCATTTACACATTGTGTTTAACGTTTGGAAGACTTAAGTGTCAGTCCACTGATCATGCTGATACAAGATTACATTTTACAGATTTGAAGATTTCTGTATTCCACATGAAATTCTTTTTCAAACATTGTCTGTTCAATTTATATTCCATATCCTTTTCAGCCAATGGACTTAAGTCCTATTCTCCAAGTCAGCTCGGAGAAGAGGGGTAACATTTACATTGTAAACATCACATTTGACTACAATATTACGGAAAACGTGTGCAGTGGACAGTTTAACATTAGTTGTTTGTTTGGTACCACAGAAATACCGATCATTCGAGAAGACATTGCCTTAGATAGAAATTGTACAGGTTTGTTATTGATGTTTGTAAAGCGTTTTGAACTAAAATAAAGTAAAAATTTATTTATATACTATGTCAAAGGGAATTCGTAAAATATGATAATATAATCATCGTAACCAGGCCACGTAAATGAAATCGGTTCATGTACAACAACTTTAATCACCGAAGAAGTTTAAATTATATACACCAAACTCTTAGCCTGGAACACTATTGGAATATATTCTTGTATGAACAAACTTAGGCAAACTTGGTCTCCAATGATCCCCCTCTTTTGAAACTATTGTTACTTTTTCTTATATGTTCTGCTTTCAAAATTATATCTGATTACCCTAGCTAAACATAAGACCCTATGCCAACTTTCTAAGATAGCTCTATTTTAAAATAATAAAACCCATACTTGGACTTTAAGTTGGCAACAGTGGACTTGGATGATCCTATTTCAAAAATGGATCATCCGCGTTGCTAATAAGAAATGATGACGAGGATATTTTACTCCCATTTCTCTCTCAATTTTTGAAACTTATTACCTTTGCGTCATACTTCACCTGTTCAGTTCTCAGTAAAAATTAAAATTTTTTTTTTGGGGTTTCAACCAACAAATTACTAATGTATTGTGTTATGTCTTGTTGTTTAGTATGTAAGTTTTACTATACCATGTAAACGATTCCATCTTAAATGTATTGTTTTAAAGAATCTCAAAGATCGGGGGATTAGTACCGGATCATAATGAAGAACATTAAGTAATGAAGTATGTAATGGCTTTATTTAAAGAGGGTAACACAGCATTAAAAACTAATCTTCCCTGAGGCCCTCAATTAAAATATAATTTAATAAAACATACAGAATAAATTAATCTAATATTGATCCAATTTCTACAAAGATCCACACCATGTAGACCATCTATATACATGTATACATATATAATCAATAACATTATATGCATTTAATATAAATATTGAAACAATAGAATATCTCGCCTTCCAATACTGTGACTATAATTTAACAAATTTAGAAAGCTTCAGGGAGCTTTATGTAATCTGTATAATTCTTTTTGAAGATTTCTATATTTTTATTCAATTTTAGATCAATTCCATCAAACAATTCCAGAATAGTAAAAACTTTTCTTTATAAAATTTGTATTTGGACGAGTACAAACAAGTTTCTGCTTTTTGTACATGTTGTTCGTAAAGAATAAGTTGAGGCATTATTAGCAGTATTAAAGACATCACATAAATATTCTGGAGCAAGATTATTGACGAATTTAAATATTAAAACACCTTTGTGATAATCAATTCTTTTAAAAATAGATAGCCATCCAAGCTTTTTTAATAGTATATTGGTGGGTACGTCTCTTGTTGCCTTAAGTATAATTCTTGAAGCCCTTTTTTGTAACTTATACAACTTTTCTAAATTTGCTAAACTGGCTTGGGCCCATATTGTACAACAGTTATCACACAGTGGTAAGATATAACCATTATAGTACAAATTTAAACCTTCTGATTTTTGTGGTCTTTCTGACATATAAGAGTTAAACCATTTTATAGACAGCTCATCAAACTTATATTCTCTTATATTCGAAAGTAAGATATTATGATTGACTAAATCAAATGCTTTCTTAAAATCAAAAAATAAAATACCAGTATAATTGCTTTGTCCATTTCCATAAGAATTTCATCTACAATTTTAGTAAATGCTGTTAAACATGAATGTTTTGATCTGAAATCCGATTGATTTCGATGTATCAAAATATATTTTGTTAGATATTCATATATTTGAGAATAAACAATTTTTTGAAATAATTTAGATATAATTGGAAGTATTGAATGGGTCGTTAATTATTCATATCTGTATTATTTCCGTTTTTATACAAAGGTTTAATCCGAGCCTCTTTCATTTGTGGGGCCGGGGGGGGGGGATGTACCTGTATATAAACTAAGATTGAATATATGTGTAAGAGATTGATATGTACCTAGAGCTGACATCTTTACTATGTTTGGACTGAGACCATATAATCCACTTGATGTGTGTATATTGACTGTTAACATTTGTGTTAAAACCTCCTCTGGTAAAATACATGTATAAAAAAAAATATTCTTCTTTACCTACCTTTGAATTGATCCATTGATTTAATTTTCCAGTAGATCCATAAAGTTTTGAATTGTAGATAATAGTTTTGTAAACTGTCCACCCCATTCTTTGCAGTTCTATCTTTTCGGTTATAGGTATAATCTTCTATATCTAATTTACTAGTGTTCATTGGCCGGGTTGCACAGAGTGCAAATCCGGGTTATAGTATGGTGAATGTCGGGCGGGCGGCGGCGTTTGGGCGGGGAAAATGGGTACCTATTTGCGAAATCCTCCCCTCCTACAGTTTTTCACCCACATCCTTGAAACTTCATAGAATATTTCTATATATATTGAAGATGTGCACCTCACTTTATGGAATTATTTCAGGAATTATTTCCCATTTTTCCAAACTTTGGAACTTAGTCTTTTTTTTTTATTGACATCTTCAATAGAGGGTACCTATTTTGCGAAATCAACTCCTCCTGCAGTTTTTCACCCATATCCTTGAAACTTCATAGAATGTTTCTATATATATTGAAGATGTGCACCTCACTTTATGGAATTATTTCAGGAATTATTTCCCATTTTTCCAAACTTTGGAACTTAGTCGTATTTTTTATTGACATCTTCAATAGAGGGTACCTATTTTGCGAAATTAACTCCTCCTACATTTTTTCACCTGCATCCTTAAAACTTCGCAGAATGTTTTAATATATATTGAAGATGTGCACCTCACTTTATGGAATTATTTCAGGAATTATTTCCGATTTTTCCAAACACATGTTTATCAACATGTAATCAAATCAAATATTGTTTACTTCACCTATTTCTAATTAAATTGATGACTGCCTCTCGTGCACCAACATACAATGTGTCTGATTTTGTCTATATAAATATTCATGACTCCCAATGTGCAATATGATCTTGTAATCACCTTTGTCACCACTACAGTAAACACCCAGTAAAGCAAACCGTCCATTTGTGTCTTTGACCCATTTTTTTACACGTTATTTTCATTTAAAATGGTTCACAAAAACCAATTATATGTGGTTTAAGGTCATCTCTTATCATTGAAACGGTCGACTAATTTTGGTTAAATATGATTTATATTTTAACAAGATATCTTTAAACCTTTAGATTTAATGTTACCAAAAATGTTAGTATTATCTTGTACACTAGATATATCATTAAAATGATTATCATTATTCTCTTTTTTAGTACTTGCATTGTTTTCATTCAAAGAACTATTAACTTTTGCCCCAGGAGAAGATTTACAATTGAATAAGTTATCAAAATTTAAATGACAAATACACAAAATATTATCATTACCACAATTTTCACACAGAATAGAGGATATGGTGCTGTATCTGTTAACTGAAATAAGTTCGGTTTCCTCTTCCTTACCGAATCCCTACAGATATTTTGACTTTAAATGCTGCTCCACATACCGATCATTTTTCATTTGGCGATTGTTCATCCAACACAAGTTTTCATTGTGTCAGTTTTAACATTCTAATCTGGTATTGTAGCGGCATTTACTTACAGAATGATTACTTTCACCACAATTATAACATGGACGACGATTGCTAGGCCGAACATATTTTGTTTTCCATAAAATCGGATCAGCAGTCTCATCCTTTCGGTTGTTTTGGGCATTTTTCAAAATTCTCATCTTTTCATCGATGTATTGAAGCATAAGATCTGTCCCGGTTCTTTTTAAATGTATTTCATCAGACATCAGCATATTGTTTACAACTTTATTGCTTTTAAGAACAAAATGTTCAAGATGGTCCACAAATTCAACTGAAAGTTCCTGGCACAATCAATTCTTTTAAGCTTCTGTTGTAGGAGAGATAAGTTACAGTGTAAGTCAAAAAGGTACAGTGCAAGTCACAGAATTTAATTTATTTTTAAAAGAGCTGCAGCACGATTATTAGTGCTGAACTTTGGCATCTGTAATGGACAATGTCAATAAAAGGTGATATTTATTTGAAAGTGAAAACAAAATTGTTGTCAAATATGGAGACCTGGTCCAATTATATAAAACTAGGCAGTAATCTTTCATTAATGATTTAATGAAACATATAAAGATATATCTTTAGATATGCGGCTTTAAATACAGATAATTTGGGTAAGGACTATTTTTTAATTTATTTTAAGGTGTGGAAGAATTAAACCGTAACCTTAAATGGCTTTTTTTATAATGACCTAACTTTTGAGCTTATATTAACTTATCCTTTAACTCTTTATAACTTTGCAAGTTTCATTACTGACATTAGCTTACTTATGTATAGAATTTCCGTATTATCAAGGAAAAACCCAACTTGATAAAACTAAAACCCTTTGTAAATTGTAATATTGACTTGCAGTCATTGCAATTCCAAAGTTTTTTTTTATCTTGGAAGACTCCCATACAGTTAATGTTAAAGAAAAGTTCATAACAACCTTATTTTACAGTAATCAACTTTGAAACCGCAATTGTTTTGAACACTTGAATTTCAATATTCTGGAAGACTCTAAGGCCTTTGTTTTTGGTGCAACAGTACCTATTAACCATATATTAAAGTAATCAATTGTAAAATGGCAACTGCTTTAACAAATAGATTTCTAACATTACAATTTTATCTTTAGTTAATATCCTAGAATACAGTAAAACCTTTAAATCTAAGGAACAGTACATAGCAACAACACATGCAAATGGGCTTTTGCATCTTTGGGGTCCATTAAATTTCTACAGCAGATTTTGGTATTTATTAAATTTATTCGATAAAGAGATTTTGATATACTCATTAGTTTTTACAAACTGTAACATTTTGAAGGGTCCTCTTCAAGAGTTGGGACAAGGGGGCAGATGGATATGTTAGAATATCATATGATTAAAAAGTCTCGCCTTTATAGCACAAAATTCGTAATGTACTTTTACTTTTGATATGCCCATCTGATGTTGATAATACCCTTTTTAAGTAATTTTTGTTATACCGCAAACTTCTTTAGAAACTTTGAAAAATGGTTTTGTTTATTTGTATTAATTTTTTTATATTTTATTTATTTATTTATTTATTTATTTGTTTGTTATATTTCGAGAACTATTGTTTTGTATTAAGAATCTGATGAACAATCATTTTCTTAAATTACATTACAGAAAATATGGCAAATACAACTAACGATAACAAAGGTGAAACGATGGACTTCAAGTTTGGTGCTACCATAACAGTTGTCGTTATAACAATCTTTCTTGTCATTTGTATTGGCGCCTGTACTGTTTATTATTTCCGCAAAAGGCATATGAAGCAATCGGAAGTGATGCAGGCACAAACAGAAGGTAGGGAATTTATAATACAAACATAGCCTGAATTGATTTTATACAATTGTGAGGGTTTTCCATATACTGTGATATTGATACTCACACCGCCATATTTTTGATTAATATATATTAACATCAGTATGCGTAAACAAACGTTTGAAATCATCAATGTCTGTGATATTCAGTAAAAAACACTCCATATGACTGATGGACATGTAGCATTAAGCTGGTTAGTATTGCTCATCAGTCGGAAAATAGGACCTGTTATCTTTATAAAAAGTGAAAAAGTTATACTTGGGAAAATTCAAAATCAAATTACAAAGCGTATTACCACCACTTTAGTTGATAAAAGTTGGAAGCTGTGATAAACAGATGGGAATATAAACAGTAGCTTCGAATACAGTTTGTCTTTTATCGAATTCAGGAAAGTAGTGGTTAAATGGGTATATGAGATATATGTAGGAGATATGAAGATATAGCAGCCAGTTGTCAGAAATAATAATTTGTTGTGGAATCTGCAAATTGTAATTAAAAATCAACAATATTCAACAACAAAAACTTTAATCGTAGTCCGTGCAACACCTATAGGTGCATTTACGCATAGATAGGCAGTCAGTATCCACTAGGTTTTCAGATACAGCCAAGTGGTTGAACTGTGTGGGGAACGGGCGCAGCAAAGATGACAAATTTTAGCATAAAGTACGGTTAGTCAAACAATTGTGGTAAACAAACTGGAAAACGTAGAGATCAACACAGATGTCAGATATGTCAAAGTGCAAGCAATGTTTAAATTGTCAAACAGTTAATGAGACAAAGTTAAACACCAAACTCTATATACAATTTTTTCTAGCTTATGGTAGGCCAGTCATGTCAGTCTTTGTTATATAATGTATGTATATATATAAATTTAGATTATTAAATGGCAATTTTCATATCAAAGGCGTTTCTTTTCTTCTTCTTTTGTGGCATCGGATATTGCACAGTTCCTTGTTTGTCTTACACTATCACTTGTTATATAAGCATATTGATTTATATGTCCATTTGAAAACTGAAAAATTCTTGACCACCAAATATAGACTTCTAGGTTGTTTTTTGCTTTCTTTTTTAGTTTTTAAAAGTCGAAACTGTGTTAAGAAAGACAAATTCAATATACAAAATCGGTCGAAAGACTATGTGAGCAATAGGTCACACCTACATTGGTATAAAATTTCTCAGTATGTTATCCTTTGTGCATATGACGTATGACGGTTCAATTAAATTCTAATTTCCCAGCAGACCGTTTATTATCGTGGGAGAACCCAAGAAATTGTAAAACAGGCCATTTGATTTCTAAAACAAATCGTTTGACTTCAACCAGTTCTTGTTTTTTAAACTCGACTCAATAGTTCAAAACTTTAAACTTGTTTTGGATTATGACTTTAATAGTGAAATTCAAAGCAGATATTATTTTTTAGGTATTACCCGTCGCGAATATATTATCAATTGTACATATATTTGGAATATAACAATATAATCCTAAATTTCAACTAGTCGAAGCATCCCCGATGCATATCCCGGCGCTACTCTTGTGTTTTCGAATTCCATACAATCTAAACTACTGATGTTGCTATAGTGATTCCAAATATATATGGTTGCTAAGTAGAAATCACATATAAACTAGTCTTTGAGTCTTTCAGGAAATTTACCAAAATTGGAATCACATATTTTTGAAATCCAAATGATCCTGATAAGTCTAATATCATGTTCAAAAAATCTATAGTTGCTAAGTAAAATTCCAAAAATAATAGTCTTACACACTTTCAGGAAATTTTAAAAAGTTGGAATCACATATTTATGACATAGTTTCTAGTGAAAAAATGATGGTCTTTGAGACTTCGAGGAAATTACCAATGGTGGAACGGCATCTTAAAACAATTCCTAAACATTTAGCACAATCACATTAGTGGTACAATTACTGAGTCAACCTTCAGTTCTGTATTCCATATAACATAATAATGTATCTTAAGGCTACCTCTGTAGCCCGGCCCCAAGGGCGCTATTCAAATTCTGAAACATTTGGCACAATTTACATTTTACCGTTTGAATCTAACATATATATTTTTATTAAATTTCATGCTGACATTTTTCAGGCCATGAGCTTCAACAACTTGAACGAGAAGGGATACCTGAGAATGTGTAAGTAAATTTGTATGATGCTATCAAATATGTTTGCATGTTACATGAATTTCCGCTGATTTAAATTACAGTTAATGTACATTTGTATCTAACACAGTTTTGTGCTATTTTGACTTTGATTTTGATTAATTACATTTGAGTTATTTAATTAGTATACTTACATTATTACATTGCGCGCAAAATCAAATTATTGCATTTATTTATAACATGTACATGTACATGTATAGTATGTGGAAAGAGACATGGTAGATGAATCGCAACCTATACCTGGATGGACGTAATAAAAAATCAGGCAAAGATACAACACATTTAATGCTGTTCGTCAACTAAAAGTTACAGCATATGCAAGTGCAAGATATGGCCAGTTTGTAGGTAATCCCCTGCCCAATTGTTGTACACTAAAATGTTTTGCAACCGAATCCATTATGGATTATGGTGGGGAAACTGTATCTATTAAAGCCATGTATTGATTTGCTCATTTATACATTTGTTAAATTATTCCTAAAGATTAGTCACTACCATCTTTCGAACGTTAGCTATAGATCTTAGTCCTAGAATTTTTACTTCAGGTGTTTTCTCGTCATCTTTTTGTGTCATATGGTAAAAAGTCGATGTTAGCATAATATTAAAGAGATCATATTTCCAAAAAGATACACAATGTAGATATAAACACCCTTTTGTTGTGTTTGTCTTCATGTTGAATAGATTGTTTGAGAACAATTTTGAACATTTGAACATTTCGTCGATTTACAAATCATCGGTTGTGCTCCAGGCCGAAAATGTTGAAAACCAAAACAAAAATTCCAAAAGTTGAAAGGCAATTCAAAAATGCCAAAAATGAACAAAAAGTCTAGAGACAGAGCTAGGCCCGAGGGAGATACTCCTTAGATAATTGCAAATCTTAAATTTCGTTAACAGCAAATTTATAGTATTAATTTCGGTCTAGTGTCGAAATAGGCCATAGATTACACCTTACAGCGAGATCAAGATGGCATCAGCTTAAACGGTACTATTTGCTTTATAGTTCCTCTTTTCTATCATGTACACATGGGGTGGTACAGATGTATTTTGCCCGACTAAAGGTAAGGAGAGGCTTGGGTATGATTAACACATCACTCTTCTGTGTCGGTATCAAGTCAGACTATCGTGACTTTCTGCTGTTTGTGTTTTATGCTCTTTTATGTTATTTTTTTTGCAGTTTTGTAGATTGAATGGCGTTAATTGATTAGTATGTCATTGTTGCCCATTCTTATTATCTGTTTTGTTGATTATTTGGTTTTTCTCTTTTCCACAGTGGGAACCATAATATCACTACACCATTAAATATTTTTACACTGTCATCCATTGTGTTGTCTAATAATATCAAATGAAATAAGAGCCAGAATGAAACTTTACTGTAGAATGAATATATAACGGTCATGTTAAAACCTGTGTCAATTTAAAATCAATTCCATACCTCTTGAGCAGAGAGGTACAAGATTTATCCGTTTTATTTTTTATATTATTTACTTAATTGAAACTTTTTAAAAAATTATGTTTACGGTAGGTTTTCAACTCCGACAAAAAAGATCATATCTTAAATTTTAGCCATCCTGTTTCTAGTCCGAGATTGCTCTGACGGCCTTTTCTGTGATGTGCTGGAGCCGTGGGACGTCAGAACGCAACCCATATAGAAAACATGCAAATTGCCGACATAGACTTGGGACGGCAGTCTTTAGACTCGAAATCGTAATATAACAAATTATAAATAGATAAATCATACTTCAATCGATTCCTTATTCATTTTTCTCTAAGAATATGTACATTTTATTCACCAACAATCTCCCTGTACCACAAAATAAAGCTCTATTCTCTTCAACCCACCATTTTCATCATTTCACAGTAATCTCGGACTATCCTGTTTTGGTCATTTTGAAACTATTGATAACAATGCTGATTTATTCAAATTCTTTTTCAGGGAACAGGAAAGTAACGAATTGATTGTTCAAAGTGACACTTAAATTTCAAGAAGTGAACAGATACATATTCTAGTCATTTACATAGCTTACATGTATATATTTGATAACGTATTGAATTGTTTATTATGGCTATATTCTTTTTAATTCAGCTTATGTTTATCATGTTTATTTAGGGATTTCTTTCAATCTGAACAGGTCTTGTTTAATCTTGATTGTGCTGATTTTAATAATATCAGTTTATTCAAATAACGTGTAGTATTGCAGTAAATCAAGACAAGAAATCAATGAACTACCGTGACTACGTAAATGTTACTTTACTTTGGCTGACTGATCTAAACTTGACTTGATATAATTTTGTTATATTGACTCTGTTTGAAAAAAAGGACAAATATAACTAAGGAGCCAAATATGATAATGTAGAAAATCAAGACAAAGTGAGAGTGAACAAGACTAGAATTGCATGTATTGTACTAAGAATCAAGATCACCAATCTTGTATTCCTATGAAAGTTTGATAGTTCATTTATACATTTGTTAAATTATTCCTAAAGATTAGTCACTGCTTTAGCTATAGATCTCAGTCCTAGAATTTTTACTTCAGGTGTTTTCTCTTCATCTTTTTGTATCATATGGTAAAAAGTCGATGTTAGCATAATATTAAAGAGATCATATTGCGAAAATCAAGATACACAATGTAGATATAAACACCCTTTTGTTGTGTTCTTCTTCATGTTGAATAGATTGTTTGAGACCAATTTTGAACGTATGAACATTTCGGATTAATCGAACTTGAAAAAAATGCTATGCACTGAGGCCAAACGCCCGTTGAGCCCAGTGAATACAACATTTTCAAAAGTTAATAAATCCAAATATTTAACTCTTCAGAAGACAGTTTTTGGTATAATATTGATGTTATCCTTATATTGATGTTATTCTTGAAATTGTAATATTAAGGTGGTATAGGAGTTTAAATTTTCGCGCCTTCTGCGCAAGAAGTTGCGCATCTGATATCGACATTCGATTTGTTGTCGTAAATGAAATACTTTGTACCAAGATGAAAATAAAACATAATTTTCTTCATTCTGTCCTTCAATTAATATGGTTCACTGTTGTTGTTGAAAAACATTCAAATACGCATCTTTTAATAATAACATTTGGCAGTGATCACTTCCGGCATGCACGGAAATCAAAAATGGACAAAAAGAAGGACGTGGAGATGTTTACATTGCTCAACGTTGAACTGCTTTTTGCTATAACTAACTTGCTGCTCAGAAAATATAGAACATGAGCAGCATTTTGGTGTACTATGAGGCAGTTTCACATAAATCACATACATAGAACGAATCCTCAAACAGTCGTGTTGACCCGTCCACAGAAGAAAAAAGGTATTTTTCATGTTTTATGCGACTATCGTAATATCTTTATATGTCGTCTGCCTTTAGAAATGCCTACCATTAGGAGTTTTAAAGGGCGCTTTTCAACTAAGAAACCTGTAGAAAGAATACATAATTTTATTGAAAGTAGACGAAAAGTTAAAACACAATCAAAGAAGTTCTCAGTCTCAGACATAGTTTTAGAAGACCACCCTTATTTTATTTCGTCATCACTGCCAATATCATCTACATTAACCAAATATCCTCCTGAAACCAACAAAAGCTATCACGAACATGACAGAGATGATTTATTTCATGAATATATTCCATCTGATCTTGTCCCCCTAGACCATTGTACATTCCTGTGTGAATTAGAGATTTCAACTATTTGGCTAGTCAGCTGAAAAGCTGTATAGGGTGTAACAAACCCCTTCATTTGCACAATGCCAGGGGTGTTAGATGCTATGGCGTTTCAGGAATTTTGTATATTATCTGCCATAGACCAATATGTGGTCGTTTAAACAAAATTAAATTAGGAAAGACCCTGGTGAAAACAAGAGAGGCATAGGTGTATTTGATGTCAACACAAAAATAGCAACAGGTTAACATGCATTTAATTTTAAGTCTATTACAGAAAGGAAATTTATGAATACACACATAATAGTGATAAAGGGACACCAGTTCCCCTACCATGTTTTAATGGTAATGATATTCATGGAAGTTGGACAAATCGCCCCACTTGTGAAAAGTGTTAAATCCTATTAATTTTCCTTCTGCCAACTCGTCCCACTTAATGAAAAAATATAAAATCTAGATAAATATATAATTTTCATGTCTGCCAACTCGCCCAACTTAAAAATAAGTTGGCATTAACGTCAAAGAAATACTGATAGTCACTTATGCAAAATAAATATAAGAAGATGTGGTATGAGTGCCAATGATGACATTCCTTCGCAGAACCCAGTGTCTCGCCTAATTTATGAAGCAAATAAATGTTGGAGGAACTTTAACTGCAGATTGTGTGTACTGGAAACTGGAAGAAAAACCACGTCCATATATAAGTAACATTATATTATACAAATATAAATGAAAACTTTAACCTGGCACAGACATGACAGAGTGAATATTTATTTACATGTATCTAATGTTTTCATAGATACTGATTTTATTTATGAGTGGGATAGGAACATGATAAATATATACAACAGGATTGCATCTTTTTAATCAAGTGGGGCGAGTTGGCATTACTAAATTCATCAGGATTAATCTATTTTTCACAAGTGGGGCGAGTTGAATGACCTTAATTCAGAGGGATTTTTACCCTTTTCATAAATGGTACAAGTTATACAACCTATTTTCAATCCTTTTTCAGAAGTGGGGCGATTTGGTAAACTTAAGTGGGTCAATTTTTCAGAAAGTGGGGCGAGTTGGTGAAATAGTGGGGCGATTTGTCATGGATTGGATACATGTATACATCTGGGAGATCCCAAATTTGTTTATACATGTGTATTATATGCCATAATTTCATGGGATATTTGAATGTTCACTATGCTGAATTTAATATGAATGAAAAAAGTTGTTTTTTTTTTTAAGTGCAAGTAAAAAGTTGAAATCTGTCCAGATTTAAATGATTACATAAAAATTATATAGTTCTCATAATCATGATACATGTAATTGATATTTCAAAATGTGCATACATTTTGCTGTTTTTCAACTCTCCATGCTGGCAAAATGTTTCAAGAATTACAATGTATCACTGCCCAAGGTTTGACATATTTTGAAGAGCATATCATTTTTTTGCAGATGCATTAATTTGTTCAATTTACAATTCAATAAATTAATAAATTGATATGTGTGAAACATGCTATGTCATGATCAGTATGTATTAATCAATCAGATATATATGAAAGAAAAAACACACAAAAACAATTATTAAATTACATCAAATTAAAAAAAACAGAATTAATTACTATAAATGAATAGTAGATGTGGTAGTATATGATGGCCAAGGAAGTAAGAAAATTATATATAGGCAATAATAACCCCTTCACCAAAAATTGATAAGAAAAAGAAAAAGTGAAAAAACCCATGATAAATTTGAAATAATTCAATAGACTTTTTTTCATATTACCTTATTTTACAGTAAGTTACCTCAAATTATATAACTTTTAGGTAGGTTGCCTAGTCTTTGGTGTAACATCCTTGCACTTGGTCAAGTAAGACCAACCAGAAGAGATATAATCAGAGCAATTTGGGTCAAAAAGTGACTATTTTCTGATGATTTTGTCTTGTATAGAAATCATAAAACAGTTATAATGTGTATAACATACATAAGTAAGCAATAGCTAGCTAACAGTCCATCTTGTTTGTTTTTTTAAATCATTTCTAATATTTTAAATATGTAAGCTTACAACTATCATATAAACTCAACAGGATCAAAGAAAATGAAGTCAAGGTCATAAAAACCTGATAAGAAATTCATGTACACCTTACAATCATTCAATATACTAAATACAGTTGACCTATTGCATAAAGTTTCAAAGAAGCAGAACTAACCAAGAAAACAAAACATTGACCAATGAACCATGGAAATGAGGTCAAGTTTAAATGAACCATGCCAGGCAGACATGTACATCATAAAATATTTCCATACACCAAATATAGTAGACCTATTGCATTTAGTATTAGAAAAAAAGACAAAACCTCAAAAATGTAACTTTCTAGACTACCGAACCATGAAAATTAGGTCAAGGTCATATGACACCTGCCAGTTGGACATGTACACCTTACAATCCTTCCATACACCAAATATAGTAGACCGATTGCATACAGTATTCGAAAAAACAGGCCAAAACACAAAAACTTAACTATAACCACTGAACCATGAAAATGAGGTCAAGATCAGATGACACCTGCCAGTTGGACATGTACACCTTAAAATCCTTCCATACACCAAATATAGTAGACCTATTGCATATAGTATTCGAAAAACAGGCCAAAACACAAAAACTTAACTATAACCACTGAACCATGAAAATGAGGTGAAGGTCAGATGACACCTGCCAGTTGGACATGTACACCTTACAATCCTTCCATACACCAAATATAGTAGACCTATTGCATACAGTATTTGAAAAACAGGCCAAAACACAAAAACTTAACTATAACCATTGAACCATGAAAATGAGGTCAAGGTCAGATGACACCTGCCAGTTGGACATGTACACCTTACAATCCTTCCATACACCAAATATACTATTGAGATATGGACTTGACCACCAAAACTTAACCTTGTTCATTGATCCTTGAAATTTGGTCGAGGTCAATTGAAAACTGTCTAACGGGGATGAGGATCTTGTAAGGTACGCACATACCATATATAGTTATCCTATTATTCATAATAAGAGAGAAATTAACATTACAAAAAATCTTAACTTTTTTTTTAATTAGTCACTGAACCATGAAAATGAGGTCAATGACAATGTATATATGATAGACGGAAACTTCGTAACATAAGGCATCTATATACAAAGTATAAAGCATGCAGGTCTTCCACCTTCTAAAATATAAAGCTTTTAAGAAGTGAGTTAACGCCGCCGCCGCCGCCGCCGGATCACCATCCCTATGTCGAGCTTTCTGCGACTAAAGTCGCAGGCTCGACAACAACCTGTCAAGTTTCAACCTTCACACAAATACATGTGCAGTTTATTACACTCAGAAGTATTAGTTACAGGACATATTGGGATAGCTTGATGAGACAGCAATCAAGCAACACAAATATACAACATAGAGTTTTAAATCAAATACATTGCAGCTGTATTGCAATATGAATCATCATTTCTATTATTGAGCAGTATATAATAATATGTGTTATGACTGCCAATTAGAATATGTAACAAGAGAGCATGGTTCTACATTCAAAATAGGTTATCTCCTCCTGGACTCAAACCAATGACCTCTGTGACAAAAGGCAGCCTTTTTTAAATTTTCATAAGCTCAACAGGCTACGGCTGACTAGGTATTAAATAACAGGAAAGCAATCCTGTCAAATAGACAACTCTCCTTCACAGATACCAATTGACATAGCGGTAACTCTCCTTCACAGAAACCAATTGACATAGAGGTTACCGCTAAAGGTCACAATTAGCATTCAACAATGAACCAAATCCATACTGCATAATCAGTTATAAAAGGCCCATAAATAACAAAGTAAATATATGGGCTGATATATTAACAATACACTGAACAAAAACAAATATGATTAACAACAACAAAAAATTCTCTAGAAAATCATCAAATTTCATTGAATTGCGTTTTCTGGTTTTTATATTTTTAGTTTCCCTAGTAAGAAAGCATTCATATAAATATTTTTCCTCGATAGTTATGTCAACCAATTCATTTATTTAATTGTTTTTTTTTTAACTCTTTTAAAACATCTATCTAGGTCATATGTAACTGCATTTTCAATTGAGTATTTTCATTTTGCATGTAAATATTGGACAAGATTACCAACTTCAATGTGATTGTTTCATTGGTTTCCATAGCAACCGTTTTTTATTTGTGTTTTTTAAAGTCTATATTCTTGCACCTTTACATCATTGATAAAACATTAATAAAATTCCACTATTTGAGCCTGTAACTATCCCTTAATTGAATATGTTCAAGAAATATCGGTAAAGTTTCCATGGAAACCAAAATAAAATGATATTTTTCTTTCTTATATGCACGGTGACCTATATTTTTTTTCGTGTTTTTTAAAGCGTATAGTATCAGCACTTCATCTCTAAAATATATCAAATTTCTATCATTTTTTTTTAATGAAAATATGACTTTAAGCCTAGAAGGTGACTAATTTCCCTATATATCTATACAAAATAAGCTGAAATTTATGGTTTTTTAAGGTTCGTGTAATTTTCTTATATGGCCGGTGACCCCCCATTTTTTTTTTTATATTTTCGCTATATACCTTGTAGGGATCAACTGTGCAAAGTTTAAGAAAAATATATCATTTTTATTTTAGACACCTATACCACCTTAACTTTAATTTACTTACTAATTTCAAACATTACTGTAAAAATCGATGTAGTAGTAACAGTTGGAATTGATGAATTTAAGGTTTTTCTATTAGTAATACGTGTATATACAGTACGGGTCATTTAAAACATCACCCTCAAGCAGACATTTGAAACAAAGATTATGACCGTTCCAAGTTAACTTACACCAGAGATTATGACTGGTCCGTTTGGTCATAATCTCTGCATAAAGTTAACTTGAGGACAGAAATGGTCCTAATGACTGTTCTTAGGACCACGAGTAGGACCGCGTCTGGCTTCGTCCTTAGGACGGGGCATGTGCACTAAGTTTGTTCTGGTGACCGTTTTCGCCTTTAAGACCAAATCTGTCTCTGCTTGAGGACGCGCATGCGTAGTATACCAAATGTACTTGAATTCTGGAACTTGTCATCAGGACGGCGCATGAGTTGTTTAAATTCTATAAATCAAAACAAATAATTTGCCTCCAAGACGTTCAGCTGATTTTGTTAAAATGTTCCATGTTAATTAAAGTACGCAGATTATCACAAAATTATTCGCATCTTAGTATATAATTTTTAAAGTAGCTTTCTTATTTTAACTGTGATCTTTATCTTTATTTTTGCATTGTTTTTATTTTTCATACCTTAATGTCCTATTTTAGGGAATTCAAATTTGCATTTTAAAAAATAGATTTATTTATCTGTTTTTTTTTATTATTATCATTTCATTTTTGTTTCATTTTATTATATTGTGACTACTAGGTTCGATATGTTTTTAATATATTTTGTTCCTATTAGATTGTGTGATATAAGCATGATAAGATTATTGTGATTTTAATTATTGGAATTTTTTTCTTAAAGACTTTTCAAACCTGAAATGTGCTTATCTTATGTTTTTATGAAGTTTTGATATGAATTCAGTTCATACATTTCTTACTGTATATTAAAAGGCTTCTCGGTGATTTACCGTAATACATTTTAGATGAAAAACTTTTTAATTTCACAGTTAAAAAAGCACAAAATTTAGCTTTCAAACAAATATTAGGTTCATACTAAGTAAAATTAAGACCTATCAGGGTGTGCAATATAAGACAAAAGTGATTTTGTTAAAACAGAGGTGTTGTTTAAAGTGGAAATACAAATTTCAAACTTGACATACCTTTGGGAATTTTTCATATGAATTTAGTTCATAAATTAGATTTCGTATCTAAAAAAGTTTCTCTGTCACTTACTGTAATATTTGTTCGATAAAAAAAATTTAAATGTCAGTGTGAAAAAAACAAAATTTAGCTTTTCAAACATATGGTATCCAATACGGGCCTCCAAAGTTATTGTGAGACAAGCTGCTCAAGAAGTGGTATCAGTCAAATGTGGATATAAAAGAACTCCAACGATTTGAAGGATATTTTACGATCTCGGTCCATTTCAGTCTGTAACAGCATAAAAACATTTGATTTCTCCTACCCTCTCTATACCACCATTCCCCATTCACAACCGAAGGAGAAGTTGAAAGGTCTAATCCATCGATGCTTTCAAAATAAAAATGGCAACAACAGATACTCATACCTTGTCATTGGTAGATATAAATCATACTTTGTTAAAAACCACTCTAAATCTAACAAAAAATATACAAGGACGAAATTATCCTGATGATTGCATTTTTGATTGACAATATATTTGTTCAATTTGGTGGACGTGTTTTCCAACAGACAATTGACATTCCTATGGGTATTAATTGTGCGCCACTACTGGCCGACTTGTTCCTTTACTCATATGAGGCAGACTTCCTTGACGGGCTTCTTAAGGAAAAAGAGAAGAAATTAGCCCGTACCTTTAATTTCAGCTTCCGCTACATAGATGATGTTTTATCTCTCAACAATTCACGTTTTGGGAATTTCTTGCATCTCATCTATCCCAATGAGTTCGAAATTAAGGATACCACAGACATTGCAAATCTGCATCTTATATTGACCATCACCTCGCAATGGACACCAGGTTGACATCCTGGACAGAGCACGGCTCCTGACAGAAAAGTTGCTCAGACAAGGGTACGTTGCTCCTAAGCTGGCGTGATCCCTTCCTCCTACCGGATTTGACATGGGCAGCATGGCGGGTGTCCTTCAGGAAGCAGAGACTGCTTACTCTTCCGGAGCACCTGTGTCTACCCCCGGTTTTTTGGTGGGGCCCATGTTGTTCATATGTTTTTAGTTTTTAATTGTAGTGTATGTATTGTTTTGGTCTTGTCTTCGTTGTTCTCCGCCTTTGTCAGTTGTTACGATTTTCTCTCCTTCGAATATCCCTTTGGTATTTCTTGACTTTACTTAATCAAATTCAGCTCTATGGGATTGTGCGATATATGACAAAAGGGATTTTTGTTAAAACAGATGTGTAATTTAAAGTGAACATGTAAGTTTCAAACTTGATGGATACATATTTTAAACTTTCAAGAATTTTTTACATGAAAATAGATAACAAAATTATACGGTATGTTAAAAGGTTTCTCTGCAACTTACCGTCATATTTGTTTGATAAAAATATTCAATTTTGCAGTGACAAAAACACACAAGTTAGCTTTTCAAAATTTTTTAAGATGATACATGTTGTAATTAGTTCAATTTAGCCATATAGGATTGTGCGTTATAAAAGAAATGTGATTTTGGTTAAAATGCTACTGTTTTTAAAGAACAAATACAAGTCTCTAACTTATCATATGCATATTTTTACATTCAGTATTTTTTTTATAGAAATTTAGTAGTTGATAAATTTGTGACGATATCCAAAAAAGCCTCTCTGCGACTTACCGAAGAATTTTTTTGATGAAATTGTTTTTAATTTCATTGTGAAAAAACACAAAATTTAGCTTTTCAACCAATTTTAGGCTGATATTTAATCAAATTGAGCCCTATCAGAGTGTGTGATATATGCCAAATGTGATTTTTGTTATAACAGATGAGTATTTTAAAGTAAAAACACAAGTTTCAAACTTGATGGGTACATATTTTATACTTTTAGGAATTTTTTTACATGAATTTAACTCCAAAAATTTCATACGGTATATTAAAACATCTCTGCAACTTACCGTAATACTTGTTTGATAAAAATAATTTCATTTTACAGTGAAAAACAAAACATTTAGCTTTTTAAACATATTCATAAGATGATACTTAGTTAGATTTAGCTATAAAAGATTGTGCAATATAAGAGAAATGTTAATTTTATTAGAATACTACTATTTTTAATAAAAAAAATGCAAGTTTCTAACTTGTCATATGCTTATGTTTACTTTCATTTATTTTTATAGAAATTGATTTGATTTTCTTGAGTAGCAATATATGGCGTCTACGTTTCTCAGCTTATCCGATTTTCAAGGGGATGCATGAGTTACCCTGACTTTCGACAAAGAGGATTACTGCTGTCACAAAAGCTTCTTAACCAGGGTTTTATCAGGGATACGTTGATGTCATCATTTAGGAAATTTTACGGTCGTCATCACGAATTGATTGGCCATTACAGTGTTCCAATATCTAAGATGATGTTGGATCTGTTCCCACTGTCGTAATCTTTCATGTGCCATCGCCGATTTGTAACTTCTCCCGGATTGACTTTGTTGAACTTCACGACGGGTGCCGTATACGGAGCAGGAACTGCTTACCCTTCCAGAGCACCTGGGTTCACTCCTGGTTTTTATAGGAGTTCGTGTTGTTCGTTGGTTTTTAGTTTTCTGTGTTTATTTGTTGTGCTTGAGGATGTTCATTTGTCTTCCCAGGTTTGTCTGTCCAATGGATTATGTTTTTTAGATTTCTCCTTAGGTATATTTGTCCTTTTTGTTACGGTATCCAGAAAGGCATTTCTGCGACTAACCGTAATACTTGTGAGATGAAAAAAATTCAATTTCACAGTAAAAAAACACAAAATTTAGCTTTTCAACCAATTTTCAGTTCATAATTAGTCAAATTAAGCCATATCAGAGTGTACGATATAAGACAAAAGTGTTTTTTAAAGTAATAATACAAGTTTCAAACTTGACATATTTTATACATTTATGAAGTTTTGACATGAATGTAGTTCAGAAAATTTCATGCGGCATGTTAAAAAGTTTCTCTGTGGCATACTGTGCATTGTTATACTAGTTAGAACAAAATTCTATTTCACAGTGAAAAAAAGAACAAAATGTAGCTTTTCAAACATTTTAAGGATGATACGTAGTTAAATTTAGCCATATAAGTACCATATTCTGTGACATAAGACTAAAGATATTTTGATTGTACCTGAAGTGTTTTTAAAGTCATAATATAAGTGTCGGTATTTACTTGAAATGAAATTTTATACTTTTATTTTATTCTATATTTCAAAACTTAAAATTTATATATTCCTTAAATAGAACCATCAAGAATTCATAATAGTAATCTATTTCATTTGACAATAGGAATAACTTTGTGTATATTAGAACTTGTTGAAATGTAACACAACCAACGATGTCCAGAATCTTTTTTCGCCTAGTTTTCGAATTATAGTTAATTGAAGTATTTCTTACAATTTTTCCAATTCCCTTCTTTTTTGACCTTCTGTCATTGCAAGACCAGCAGTTTTTGTTTCAAGGGATTCCAATACTTAGCAAAACTAAAACCAATATTGCCAGACTGAAAATTCAGTAAAACCAGAGGTATACATTCCTGCTAGATTTGAAATACTATATCCTTTGCAGAGGCAATCACTCATTGATAGTAAATGGATATATACATAATGACTGCACGAGGGACAGTAGCGAAATCTGTAGTCACATGTGCTAGACTAATGGCCTGGCCATGGGTGGACACACTAATTACCGAAACTAAAAACATTCCGTTCCATTTGCTGGCATGTCTGTTCCCCCATGATTTCCCTAATTTCATTTTCTGCTGCAGCTAAAAATCTCTTCGTTAATTGCCACTCATTAGTTTGAGGTTAAAGCGTTCGTGCATTAGTTCACAAATGAATACATGGCAAGCCCCGTGTTTCATTAGTTGAAATTAAAATTGAATCACGTAACAATTTTCATTGGGTAATAAATATAACAGGTGATGTAGTAATAATATTTAATGAATTCCAGATTTGATGTACAATATATCGTACGTCAGGTACAATCAGTATATATATATATATATATCGTCGAATTACACATGTAATCCGAAAATGTTGAAAGTCGGAACAGACGAGCATGTTTGAAATTGTCAAGATAACCAGTAAGGGAAGCGCACAGTTATATTACACTGTGAAACGATGTTAAGTAACTACCAAGTTTCTGTGGGGTACTAGCGATAAATTTGCATTTATTCACGATTTTCAGTAGGAGGATAAGGATGTGGATAACCCGTACATTATAAGTGCTTTTCTTGAAAGAAATGGTTACCCCATTGTAACTTTTAAAGTACACTGTAAGTCATTGTAAAAATCTTTGAAAGACGGACCATTGATTCCCTTCCTGGGTCATACTACATTTGTTTTTCTGCAGTTACGCTGTAGCAAATAAACAAAGTTTATGAAGCTGCAATGTTACTGTGGATTGATGACACGCTCATTCAATGTGTTCCAGGGCATATTTCTACTTTCTTTGATACTGTAGGTGCATCTTCGTTTGTAAGTAGTGCAATATTATTGCTTGAAGAGCGCAATAATTTTACAAAACATACGGTGACGTATTGAGGCCCTTTGTAAGGTTTGACATGTGACACGTGTGAAATTTTCGCTTATTGTTTCACGGAAGTACAAAGATTGGAAATATAGCTAACGAAAGATTGTTTCTAATAAAAAAGATTGTTTAATTACATTTTATACCCACTCAAGAGTTAATAGAAAGCAGTCTATGCAGGAGTATAATTTAGCTCTTCCGGTTTAAAATTTACCGACTTTGAAGCGAATACATGTATACTATAACTAATCTAAAATCTGATGGAAACGAAAGCAAACGATATCAATCAATGACAGGGATCCTTGCATCACTTCCATGATAAGTGAACAGTTTACCTTGGGCTAATTAACACAACAGATGTTTCAAAGTAAACAAACATGAAAATCAATAACTGCACAATTAGTTGACCACTCTCTGTAACAAATATTATTAGGTAATAAATTAGTTATGAAAATAAATATGCATGCTTTTTATCACCTAAAAGATGTTTAAAAGTGTTAAATTACAGAATTTCTAATTTGCAAGGATTGTGATGTCACTTCCGGTTTTGACATAAACAAATACGTGGAAATTGATGTTTTTTCAAGCTTGCTATGAAACTAAAGAAGTAATTCTAGAAGAAAGATAATTGTCCTTAAAACTTGATCATCATAAATACTTTTCAGGTCTTATTATTTCAAATGAATTAAAGAACAATCATGTATGTTAAAAAGGCGGGAGGGTAACTTGGCGAATAAATTTTGAAACTGGTAACACAATTTATATTTTGGCGACATGTTTTTGAATGCATGCGCGACCTCTGAGGTATTCGTCATAATAGAAAACTTTGGTGGTGTTTTTACAACAGTTAAAGTACAAGATAACGAGAAAACGTTTCAACGTTCGTGCTTAATTTGACATCGTTCGCGGAGGTCAATCTTTCTGCACAAGATGATTGCTTTGGTGAATATTGTTAGCTTCAGTAATGAGTGAAGTCATACACTGTCCTCCTAAACCAGTGAATAGATTTCTATTAAAGGACAAGTATACCTAAGGAGCAATCCAAAAACACGTAATCCATTAGACAGGCAAAACCCGAGAACACAAATGAACAACCACAAGCACAACAAATAAACACTGAAAACTAATAAACAATGAACAACACGAACTCCTATAAAAACCAGGAGTGAACTCAGGTGCTCCGGAAGGGTACGTAGTTCCTGCTAAGTATACGGAAACTGTCAGGAGAGCGTCGATGTACATTGCAAATGTACACCATCCATTTTATTTTTGATTAAAACGATTTTTGTGGTTTTTCACAGACACAAAATGGACTTTGCCATTTCTAATATCTTAGATTCCAAATACATTTATTTAACATATTCTTTTTTTTCACATTCAAATGTTAGTTAAGAATTTTTAAAATTGATTAAGAGACATACTTTACATGTCAAATCAGATTATTCTTAAAATATTATTTTTTTAAATGTTAACCTCAAATGAAGCATTTATTCATGATATTATCAGCGTAATTGCAGAGCGGCACCACTTTCTATGTTTTGTTACCTGTACCATTTGCCGTCCTTAATTTAAAGCTTCACTACTTATAAAATGTTAAATATATTATCTATTTTTACTGTTTTTAAAAATTGAAGGACCTAAAGAGTACATGTACCTCTCTCATGCATGTCTCAGTCATTGTAGTATTTCTGTTATTTCAGAATCTTAGCAATCCTATTGGATATTACATCATTGACGCTTACACCATATCTTCACACTTTCATTGGTCAAAAGAAAAAACACAAACTGCTTAAAGAGAACACACAACAGCCACATCTAGCTTAGTTTCTGTTTAGCTCGTTTTTGACACATTAACAAAAAATATAAGTGTACCGATGATTAATCTCTCCAATGGCTTGTGCGATAGATTGCAGAGTTCACTATTTTTGAAACAATTTCTTACATTCTAATTTAATAATTGTTAAATATAAACTATTCTAGAGATAAGTAAATATTTCTAATAAATGAAATTAATTTAAAGTAGAACAATACTCACAATATATGTATAACATAATTTTTTTCAAAAGACTAATTGAAATATTGTTTACTTTTTTAAATATAATTTAATGTATAGAAAATTAAATTTGAATACAAGAAATAAAAATATTTATTAGACATGTTAGAGATTATTCAACAAAAATTCTAACAAGAGGAAGCACACATTCAAAGATGTTTTTAAAGCTGATATCTTAAGTCAGGAATGATATCCATAAGCTACTGCATTGTAATTTGTCAATAATAATGACATCCTGCACTTTTTCCGAGCTTGTCGTAGAAAAGATGTCGTTTTTTGTATTGTGTGTGCATACAAGTATATATAAATTTAGATTATTACATGGCATTTTTTTCATGCCATAAATGGTTTTTAATCAAAGGTTTTCTTTTTCTTTTGCATTTTTCATAGAATGTATGAATGCAAATGTGTCGTTTGCAGTATCTACAGTTATTGTTTCTTCTTCGGTAATGAACGTAGAGGCATGTGATAAAGCTTCCTAACGCTGACGAAGAGGAATGTGATAAATTCCTGAAGTAGCTTTATCGACCTGTGTAACGTGCTTTAGGAGCCTGCTCAAGTATTTTCATCAGAGTCATTAGTTTTTCAGCTATTTTCGCATGGTATAAATTAAGAAATTATCATTAATAAGTATACGATAAATACAGTGATGTATTGCTTTGGCGTTAAGATTTGTATTTGTCCCTGCAGCTTTTTAAAAACATTTTATTCATATATCTAAAAAAAACAAATGTCTGAAAAAGATGAAGACATCTTGGATTCCTAACTGTTTCCGCATTTTGACTGTTTGTTCTTGTCTCAGTCCAGTCAGATATCGTCAATGGTATTGAGGGAGAAATAAATAATTTTCGATCCTCTAGATAAATGAGGTTCTTCATATGCATGACAATCAGATGTTAGAAAGGTAGCAGTGGGTAATATGAATGAAAATATTCTGGCATGGCATTTGTGTCGTCGGATTTGATGGAACCATTTGAGGTCACAAATGTGGTAAACGTGTACATGTATATTGTCAGTAAGTTCAATGGTTTCTATCCCTTGATTCGTTTATGTATTTCAACATTTCAGGGATTTTCAGGTGTTCGGGAAAACTGACATCTTCCACGTTTTGATACCTGTATCATCAGAAATATAATTACAACAAGCAAGAGACAGGTTGCACAGATATAAAGCCATTCTTTCGTTATAAGACCTGCAAACAATAGAATAGAGAATGGAAACGGGGAATGTGTCAATGAGACAAGAACCCGACCACAGAGCAGAAAACAGCTCAAGGCTGCCAATGAGTCTTCAACGCAGCGAGAAATTCCGCACCCGGAGGTAGGCTACAGCTGGTCCCTAAACAATAATGTATACTAGTTCATCAAAATGGACGGCACACTAAACTCCGAAACATTAAAATGAACCAAAATTTAAAAAAACACACAAGACTAACAAAGGCTAGAGGTTCCTGACTTGGGACAAGCGCAAAAAGCACAAATGCGGCGGGGTTAAACATGTTTTGTGATATTTCAACCCTCCTCTGTACGTCTAGTCAATGTGGAATAAACAAGCATTCATTCTCAGATTACCAACTTTCCACACAAATAATTAACATATATCATGTATATTATGATGTTTTTGTGCTATACGTTCTTATGTCCAAAAAGTAGTTTGCGTTAAATTAAAATGGAATGTGTTAGGGATGGGCGATCTGTTTTTTCAAAGATAAAATGATAGAAGGAATGATAGAATGATAGAACTATAAAAATAAAATTCTTCTGAAAATAAGAAGACACAAGTACGTGGACACATGCAAGTTCACAACGGCTCTAGATCTTGCGGAATCTTTTTCCTAATATAGATGTTATAAAATGCGAGCTTTTAAAACATTGATGTGTGACTGATCAACTAATTACATGATCACAAAAAAACCAAGGAGAGAACTCGAATATGATTTTACTTGAATTATATCCAACCTTTTGAATGAGACAAAATATTTGTGACTCACTGCGAATGTTGTATTTGCAGGTAGAATTATGTTCAATGTGCGTCAAGCCTGTACTTGTTGTGTGCTCGACGGATACTAATTCATCTGAAATCAGGCATTATCTAAATGATATTAATTACATATTCTTCATTACCTGCTTACATAATTATACCCATGCACAAAACCTTCTGACGAGGTAACTAAAGATACAAATACAAATACATGTAGCAAGTATTGGTTATGTATGAAGTCAGAATGAAGATAATACTTAGCACATGTATTGACTGACGATCGCAGAAACTCAGAGAAAGCTTTTCAAATCGTGAAATCCGTAAGGTAAACAAATTTCATGATCCAATTTCAAAAGAAACAGCATACTTAAAGTTCCGTCCTGGCAACGATTTAACAATAAGTAGGACGGCGTCAAATTGAAAGCCGGGCTATGACCTACAGCTTTCAAAGATTGGAAGTTATGTTGCCAGGAAGCGTAGTTAGCTTTCATTGAACACTGCAAAGTTTTTCTTCAACCTGTCATTTATCAGCTTTATTGTGACGTATTAAAAAATATAAATGCACCTGATTATGTCACAAAATAACTTGCATACTACATATAATTTAAAAAAATAAAAAAGGAGAAGGTCAGACAAAATATAAAAGCCTTTGCTTTGTCACTTGTCACGTATTTGGAGGAATTAATCTATCAAATTATTTCGTTCTAATTATGTGACTAAAATCAACCGACTTTCTTCGCATACATGATAAACAATAAAATGGATAATAGGAAAGGTCAACAATGATAACAATTACATACTAATCAACGAAAGCAACCCGACTGACAGAACTCCGGACACAAAATAACATAAACTAGAGGCTCAGCGGGCTGAGCCTGTATCGCTTACCTGGCATGAAAGCCATTTTTGATTGATGTACCTCAAAGAGAGATGTCACTTCTCCCTATCATTAAGCCCATTTTGAATAAGGGATCGAAACCAGAGTAACAACACTTGGCGAGCACCTTAAGAGGAACATTCAGACCATGTTTGGTTTCAAGCAATTCTGCGGTTCTGTAGATTTTTGTTATATGTCATAGACACTTTCGGTCAAGTTTGACTCTATTTGGCCAAGCAGTTTAAGAGGAATAAATAATTTTTTAGATGAACCAATCAGAAACAAGAATTGCCCATGGTGGCCATGTTTGTCGCCTGATCTGGACAAAATGAGGAAAATTTGTAAAAGCCTTGAACAGTTGCTTCCTGTCAAGTCTCTTTACCTTTGGCTAAGCGTTTTCAAAGAAGATTATCAACCGATGAAAGACAAGAACTGCCCATGACGGCCATGTTTGTTGCCTGATCAGGACGAAATGAGGAAAGGTTTTGTCTGTCGAATGGATTACGTATTTTTTATTGCTCCTTAGATATATTTATCCTTTTTATAGAACCTTCCAATTAGATGCTTTCGTTTCATTTGGCCAAGCGATTTCAGAGGAGAAGATTTCTTTATATCAAACAATCAGAAACAAGAACTGCCCATGGCGGCCATATTTGTAGCGCGATCGAGACGAAATGAGGAAACTTAATAAAAGACCTCTCATATATGTCAAGTTTTGTTCCATTTGGCCTAGCAGTTTTTTTTTTTTGAAAACCCAGCCAATCAGAAACAACAATAGCCCATGGCGGCCATGATTGTTGTCCGATCGGTACGAAATGAGCAATCTATATAAAGAACATTACATAGATGCTACCTGCTAAATTTAATTCTATTTGGCCCAATGGTTTCAGAGGAGAAGATTAAAATGTGAAAAGTTAACGGACGGATGACGGACGCTAAGTAATGACAAAAGCTCACATGGCCTTTGGCCAAGTGAGCTAAAAAGTACAAAGCACAAACATGAACACAACAGAGAGTCAGGATAGTCTGATCGGTGGTGGAGTCAAATCGGTTTTATGGGTACCAAAACCTCCTCCTTATCTATCCTGACACTCTGGTGTATAAAACACACTATAAAAACCAATACGGTATGATTACCAACAAGGTTACCTCTTGTTATGACTGCAAATCTAGAGTGAACGATACATAATTTAGATAGCAGGGTCAGAATGAGCTCGTTTTAACTGCAAAACTAGCCAAGGCTCTCATAGCTGCATGTCGGATACTGTGGTTCTACTAAACTAAAAAGTCTGAAATAACACTCCCATAAAGGGTTTAATGTTATCCAGTTGAATAGAAATCGGCCAGTATGAATTTAAAGTCTTCAAGTCATTGGGAGAAAGAGCAATTTTTACAGAATTTCATATGCCCTTTCTGTGAAAAGATCTAAGTAACTACTTAGTTTCTGTGGGCTACTAGCGATACTTTTTTATTTATTCGCGACAGTAGAAACTAGGATGGGAAAACCCTGTTCATGATAAGTTCTTTTCTGGAAGCTTGGTATTTACATAAAAAGATGTTGGTGTCTATTTTAAAACATTTAAAAGCATTGAGCAACTTGTGAAATCTATTACCCTGTATTTTTAGTAATCGTATGCATGGTTTCACTCGTTAAATCTTCTAGCCGAGACTAAATTCGTGCAACACGTGCAAGTTGTGATATGTACACTCATACGATGATGCCACAGGCACGTCTCCGTCAAGAAAGGGGAAGTTAGTAATTGAAAAATTAAAATCGTACATTTTATCATACATTTCAACAACGTATCTGTCCATTTTCGATATTTATAGTAAGAGCCAAAAAAGAATTTACTTTTCTTATTTGCTTTTTTCAAGTGTAACTCTTTGGATAAATACATTTGCTTATTTGAGAAACTCGGGTTTTCAACAGTAAGTACATCATCAAGATACATTGTACCTGTAATTGTTGTTAAAAATATCGATTAATTTATAACGATTCTGTATTTAAGCTTTAATGATTTTTTTTTCATGAAAGACTGTTCATAACAATATAAAACTAACTCGGCAAAAAGAGGAGCACAGTTTGTACCCGTAGGAATCCCAACGACCTGTCGATATACAGTATTACCAAAACGAGCATGATGTCCAGTAGGAAATGTAGGGCATTGATCGTGTCATCATGGATATCTATGTTCAGAAAGTATTACATTTTTATAAAAGTAAACTTCAACATTTCATTTAACTCCTTTATTCTAGCATTTCTTACTCAAGAAAATGCCAAAAATTCTTTAAAGGGTATAAGTATCATTTATGTTGCCCCTAACATCCTGAAATTGAGTCATTTTGACAGTGACAAAAACAAAAATTTTACAAGTGCCTGATAAAAAAAATTTTAATCAGGTACCCTGATCCTTTTTCTAAATATTTCTAAAAAAAGATACTTCAAAAAGGCATAAAAATAATGGGGAAATTCAAAATGTGAAAAAACACACTGTAAAATATTGGAACAACGAGTTTGCTGTGCAATATTGACGGTCGTGGACCTGAAATGTTTAAGTCGTTAATATATCCATTTAATTATTCATATTACTTCTGATTTTTAGGGGGTATTACTAAGTACTCTGAAGCATTATCATCATAGAATTAAAAGGTTTTTTTTTACTTTACTGACCATAGAGAACAGTCACTATAATAATCATATTAATGTTGTATTTAACATTGACTGTTACCAGGGTGTAAGACATACAACCTTGCTGCTGTTTTTCTCATATTCAAGTTAAACACAAGCTTAAGATTAATACACAAATATTGATTTTCGTTATCATGAAATATATTTCCTGTACTTACATGATACGTTTAGGTAAATATACTCTGCAGCGGCTTTGTTTCCCAAACCCGTGTTGAACAAGAATAAATCCAACTATCATTTAAATTCACTTCCATTTGAACCGAATTTTATTCTTTCGTAAAAGGTTTTACGTGGGGTTCACTTGTTGTCCTTCACTTAAAATTAATCTGTTAGTATCTGGAAATGATATATCCCACAGAATGTTTGAATTGTGTGTTTCGAGATTGCATGTGAGGGATATGTTGGATAAAACGATGGCTGTTTGATGTTTTATTTCTTCTGATAAGCAAACTGGTATAACTACATGTACGATAAAAATTACTTAATGCAAAATCTTCATTCACACTGTTTTATGTGCATTGGCAATATTTAAATGATATAAGATGCATGCCTTAACAAACCATCAATACAATTTTTTATTGTTACTAACTGCACAAAAATCTTTTAAATGTTCATCTCTTCAGTTTATTGGCACATTTACATGTAATTTTGTAATACAAAGTACTGTATACATTTATTTAAAATATCATTCTTATATGTTCTAGCCATAGAATACGATGACTTAACCCACAATCTTAAATTTCTCTTCCATGTACATCAGATGATTTTCTCATTTTTGTCATATAGGTCTTTGTTGTATGTCGACGGAGCACGTGCCATATACATGTATCAAACTCGAAATCTCTTACCCTATCCATCAATGTACATAATTGGCACTAAGAACAGTGTTATACCTAATAATTCTCCTTTACTTTTTAAATTATTTTATTTATAAAATCGTTCTTATTTTAGAAATATCCCCGTTTCTATGTCGTTAATTACATACAACTGATTTTTATAGATGACGTAAATTTATCCTCTGCTTTCAATTATACTGAATAAAAAGGACAATCTCAAGTAAATGAACAGATTTTTTTTTAAATAGATATTCAAACGCTTACATAATCAAAACGTGTTATATTTTCATAGAATTTTATTTTCCGAATATTTTTTTCAAAGGTCACCTGAGTCTACCCCCGGTTTTTTTGGTGGGGTCCATGTTGTTCATATGTTTTTAGTTTTTAATTGTAATGCATGTATTGTTTTGATCTTGTGTTCAATGTTCTCCGGAGTTTGTTTCGATTTTTCTTTCCTTCGAAAATCCCTTTTCTATTTCTTGACTTTTCTTACTTACAGGTATGTAACATGGTAATAAGTTAACATCCAAGTCTCTCGGATTTATACATGTGTTTGTTTGTTTGTTTAGTTGGTGTTTTACGCCGCTTTCAGAACGTTTGGATATTTCACGGTGGCCAGTTTATATTGGTGGAGGAAGCCGGAGTACCCGGAGAGAAGCACCAACCTTCGGGAGGGAAATTGGCAATCCTTGTCAATTAAGATCGGAGTCGAACACACCCCACCACAGGTGAGATTCGAAGTTGACATGTTAGTGATCATTAGTAGTCACGACGAACTAGCTTTTTTCTTGAAATAAACTTTTATTCAAATATAAATATATACAATAATAAAAGGTAAAAATAGTCGAGTCAACATATGTATATAATTAGTATATACCTGAAAAAGATATACAAATTATACATGTAATATGGTAAACATCATTAAAGTACTTTTGCTTGATCAACTATTACTTTTAAAAGGGGGTTGTCTAAAATGAAATATCTGTTTCACAATTGTTTTTATTTCCTTACATTCAAAGGGTAAAAATTGTACGAAACTTTTTGCCTAAAAATGTTTTGAAATATTCAACCAAATTTAAACTCGCAATTTGATTGATCAAGCTAAAATTTTGACGTTTAAATATACAGTATCTGGCTAGACTTAAGACACAATTTACAAAATAAAAATTAAAACCTGTTTTCTTTTCTGTAAAACCTAATAAAAGTAACCGTCCATTGTCAAATTTGTTTAGAAAAGAATCATCAACATTACACAAAAGATTTAAAAGAAAATCTTTAGGAAAATCGCCGAAACTTAACAAATCTGGACAATTGCACGAACTAGTTAGACCACTCGGCCACCGATGCCCCTATACATTTGTATATAAGCTTTAATGACTATAATCATGACAATATCATGTAGTTTAAGAGTTTGTTCCAAGATAAAGTCTCAATAATAAAAGATACAATGATCCAAAAATTTGGTTATCTTTATTAGTAGATGAATTGGGTTATCTGTATTAGTAGATCAGAAAACTTAAATTAAGCACTTAGCACAGGACTAAAATGCTTACTTAAGATCATAATACAATACATGTCCATGGAAACCGGGTGAAAATTAATAACACTGCACTTACAACATACACATATACATGAAATAATTAAATGTTCCAAAAACATTTTTCGAAATACATCAATAAATATTTCCCTCTTTGAAGTTCCATTTCCGTTCAAATTTACAAGTACTATGATCGTATTGTACAAGTATCATTATCGTTATGTACAAAGTGATATTTTTTTTTCATTCACAACAATGTTCAATGTGTTAATGACGGCATGATTCTAAATTCATCGAGCCCTATAGTTTCAAATTTGGCACTTTCATTAGTGTACTCGTTAAAGTTTAAGATCAAAATGCCATTGAATAAAGTGAATTGACTGTAATTTAATAACTCTTCTTGAGAAAGCTTATTAAAAAATAAATCTGACCTTTGTTGTATGTGATCTTACAACGTACAAAATTGGAAAATACAGTTTGTTGCTACCATCCACTTTCATTAGCGCGATCGAAATGCAATTAAACTGGGGTCATAAACAAAAGCTGTAACAAGATAGATATGAAAGAAACTTTGACTTTTGATTATTGTTTTTCGGTTTGTATTATTTGGCATAGGCCGACAAAATTTATATTTCGTGCAGTATAAAAAAAAGTTAGCATAATTAATGAGTCGTAAATCGACGAAATTTGGACAGCTTATGCAGTGAAATTGATATCATAGATTTCATTCTTTCTATAAAGACCCTGAATTGGCAATTCAGTGAAAGGCAATCACATGAATAACAGGATTTTTTTGTACTAAGAATAGTTAATATAAATGTACAACTTTTCGAATTTCATCTGTAAACTTGGTTAGACAAAAACAAGTATTATATTACAATCCGCTTAGAAATTTGTGCTCAAAACGTTTCAGCAGTTTGGTATTTCTGTCTGATCTCTGTTATACATAATAAAACTATCGAATTTAGTATCTCCGTTTCGAATGAAGACGAGAGTATTATTGATAAATACGCTATCATCGCTATTAAAAAACTACATGCATATATATTATGTTAAATGGCCAGGAATACATACTTGTGATCCTTCCGTCTTTAACTTGCTAAATGTGTGTAATACAAGATGGTGTATATTTATACAATTATAAGTTATGACATAATTGAAATAAGTGTACATGTAGATATACATATACATTAAAGCCATCTCAAAAACGAGACTAATTTTATAAAATATCTTACTCGAAATATCATATATTGTTAATAATTATCACAAAAATTATACATAATATATAAGTGGTAATATAATGGTGAAATGTCGCAGAACATTGTTTGTAAATAACTAAAGATATTTTATTTCGTTAAATTCCAGCTTTAATGTTTCTCTGAATAAGGGATAGAAATTTCCATTTATTATTCTAGTCAAGTGATATATCATCGAATGGTAACGGTTGTATCACAGATAACGTTGTTTTTGAGTTTTTCGAATTAGAATTTGCTGGCATGTCATTTATGAATATTCTTGTATTTTCGTATTCTCCAATATCGAAAGCATGCAATTTTTGACTTTCTATTTTAAGACCGACCTCGCTAGAGACTGTGACTACAGAGTCATATTTGTGTAAATCCATTTGAGTGATTTGTTGAAGAGTATGATATGGATGAAGATATTCATTTGAATCATTGATGGTAGTATTCTTGGAGTCAGAGGAGTTACTGGTGTTTGTTGAATGAATATCCTGAACTGCTCCAACCTCGATGTTTCTACCGGTTTGGAAGATTTCATTCTCATAGATTCCGTGATACGCGTGAATATTTTCGTTTCTTTCGTTCATTTCTAACCCGCTGTTTGTGTACTGGTCCTTCTAATGGATTCTGATTTCCGTTGGTTTCTGTATTTTTTCGCCACAACAAAACAAGCTAATAAGAGTAGTACTGCAACAATCCCTGTAGCTGATGATAACATAGCTATTTGGTAGCCTTAAATACATATATATAAGTCTATTTTTAATCAACTGATATATAAATTAAACTATTAATACTTAGAAGTTCATTAATCTTCATTAAATTGATCAAGGCAAGAACTCCTTTTAAATTATTTCCGTTAGCCACATCCTAATGTCTAGCAATGCTATCATAGATATTAACTTGCTCATTCTATGATAATCATTCTTATTCAACAAATAACACACACCCTATACTTTTGAAAGGGTAAGTTTCTAAAATCGGCTTTCAATTTTATTGTTTCGCTCTAAATTTGGCTTTCACTTTTATTATTTCGTATTTGAATTTTGAGCAAATAAGAGGACATTAACACTAAGAAAATCAAAATATTATTAGACATTAATAACACTGGGCCATTACTATACACTGAATGTTTTAGAACTTGTGCCCAATCTTTTTGTCGATATTTTCTGGCAATAATATATGTTTAGATGCTAACTGGGCGATTGAAATAAAAACCATACAATAAATGTAATGATTTAAATGATTTTAACTTTCTTTCAATTTTAGGAATAACATACTAACGTCTTCTCCCAATGATGTTTATACATGTATTTCACATCTGATTTGTTAATATGGCGCACGTGATTATACATCGACTTTTATCGATGTAGCAAGCCTGCTATTATATAATCTTTTAAGACAGGACAATGTTGAGACTTTGTAAATATTCCATCACTCCACGTACATGAAGTATTGAATGGTCGTCATCACCGTTTGATTGACTGATAAGAAGTTCCTTCTGACATCGCAAATGAGACTAGTAAGATTTGTTAGATTTCAAGCCTGAATGAAAACCTAACCGAACACTACACTTTATCAGACTTTCCTCTCTGTCTGTGTTCAGGATGTTAACATTACGGGAGCCGTAATTTTTGTGCTTGGTTGATACATTTCTCTCATATAATGCATTTTTGGTTCTTTTTATCTTTGTAGTCTAATGGACGTTCCGTTCCCCGTCCTGATCATCAGTAGACCTCTGGTATTGTTTAACTTTGTCTTTATTTTCGTTTTTCCTTGTCTATATTATTTGATTGTGTTTTATAATGTTTGCTGTAAAGTGTTTTTTGTACTGACAGATTTGTATTATAATACTGTGCAAAAATTTGTGAACTGATTTCATAAATTAAAGATATACTTGCATTGTTCCAGAGACGCCGGCGATTTTATTTTGGTTCGGTTGTATACACCTGGAAAATTATTTACTCATGTATAAATTCAGAGACAGTAATACATGTAGCTACCAATATTTCGTAATAAAAAGTAAATTTGGATTATTGTACACAAGAAACTAATTAACAAGACAAAATTGATATGTACATACACATATCAAATTCCCTTCCCCAATAACATATTAATAATAAACATTAGTATAACTAAACTTTTATTTCTGATCCATTTAAAAATGGTTCGATAATAAAAAACATATTAATTTTGTAAACGAAAAGACTTGATTTGAGCACCTGATATAAACCCTCCTTTTTGGCTAGACGGTTCACTTACAAGGTGCTTTCGTATTTCTTTTGTTTTTCTAATTTTCTTTATTTCCTTGTACTTTCTATTTTTACTTCGGGCAAATTTTGTTGTATTTGTTCTCTTTGGTACCGTTCTCATGAATTTCAAACTTGGATTTTAATCCTACACAGTATATATTTTTTTTCCTATATGATCGCTTCGGTGTCCTTTTCTTGGTATTTGTTAGAAACAACACGGATTCGTGTGCTGATAATGTTGTACAAATGTAGCATATAGAATTTCTAATTGATGTTGAGGATACATACTAAATAATGCTAATTAATTCTAATTTGGTCGAAATATGAAACTCCAAAAATACATGTAACGAATGAACAACAAAAACATTAATTCGAATTAAATACCAACATATTCAATTTCCTAAACTACCATTTTGAAAATTTACCCAAAACCCGCGATTACATGAACTTTAAAAATTTAGCTTGTCCGATATTATATTGCCATTTGGAAAAAGTTTTGGAGAAACGTTAGGACAATATAAAAGTTAATATTCCCCTTTGAACACCAAGGCCTCATGGTGTATATATAAGGGTCCCCAAATGTCATATTTGGCTTCCAAACTCCAAGATATCATTTTGAAGGCATTGGGAAAAATCTTCCCTGACAAATTTTTACAAGAACTATTTGAAAAATTAATCTTGGAGGACAAAAAGCTCATTAGAGGTACCAAAATTTTTGAATCCAATTTTCGAAGGATAACTCTTAAGTATCATTCTTTTTAGTAGAAGCAAAATCGAGATAGAAACAAAATATGTGTTGGACAAAACATTCGTAGGAACGTGGAACTTAAATAAAATGTTGTCTGCTGGTAGCTGATCATTCAAGTGCACTACACGTAGGAAGGTGGAACTTAAATAAAATTCTGTCTACTTGTAGCTGACCATTCCGGTGTACTACCCAGTACGCTGGACTGGTCTGCTACAAGTAGACAAAATTTTGGTGAAAATTAATTAAAATGTTGTCTACTTGTAGCTGACCATTCGGGTGTACTACCCAGTTTGTCAAACACATATTTTTGGGGTCTATCATCGATTCCAGTAAGAAACAAAGGTATCTGATATTAACAACTACTATACCGTGTGTATGTTTACCGTCCTGCAGACTGTCGTTGGTGGTTGACATTGTCCACATGGTAGTATGAATATACTCTTTTTCATTTTCTGAAAGTACCAAAAATTAAAAGAAAAAAAACAAGACATTTTATTTACCTTGCGTTGCTTAAGAGGGATCATACATGCACCAGGAATGACTTTTTTATTGTATATAGAATACAAAATATAAGCATTACGGAAGCGATGAGACAGAATGCCGACAACATCAAAATCCAAAGACAAGGCGTATTCGTGAGAACAGAAACACAACAAACAACTACAATAAGACTGTAACCAGTAGAATAAAAGAAAAAAAATATCAAACAAAACAAAATTAGAACAAGGAACCATATTGTTTGGTCTAGACCGTTATTGATGGGATATATTTCTTTGAAATAAAAACAGAACTGGCTTTTATGAACAAAAATGTATAATGCGCGGCAAATTCCTTAAAACAAATCCCACAAACAATGAAATAACGTAAAAAACTAAAATAATGAAAGAAAAAAAAACACACACACATACCAAACTTTAAAAAGTTCGTGAAGGAGAGCATGGAACTAAACTACAATGTATTAGCATTATGCACCTCACCGAACCTGACAGTGACATTAGCTGTTCCGTTGAGATAATCCTTCACTTTGTAATAAGGAAAATTCCATAAGTTCGAGGAGGTATACAATCTAACTAAAAAGACAGAAACTTCATATTGTTCGACCAAAGCTTGATTACAACGATAGAAGTTTTTAGTGAAGATATCAGGATAGTTGGAAAATAACCATATCGGAAGTATTTATTTGTATACAGATATTTTGCTCTATAGAGAAAAGAGTGAAAATCAAATATTCTTTAGTAATGAATGAAGCATGAAATGTAATCATCACATACAGGAGACATTGCTCTATTTTACTGTTAACAAACATGACAAAGGCAAAGTTAACATCTGTAACTGTCATCCATAAAGTTAGGAATATTATGAATTATATATAAAGTATATAGGACAAACATGGCAAATTATATATAAAGTATATAGGACAAACATGACAAACTTGAATTGGGGAACTATGATAGCTTCATACGATAAAATGAAACGCACAGTCATCTGTTTCCTATAGAAAATGAAATAATAAAAATTTTTATTTTAACCATTCAATTAGTTTACCGAAATGTTTGGCAACTTCAGGGTGAATCCTTAATGCAGATTTATAGAACTCACTCTTGATATCGATATAAATAATGATGAGACAAAAATCCAGAAGCGAAATTTTGAAAAGTAAAATAAAAGACTACGATACATCCATCGTTATATGTTCTACAAGACGCATATACTCAAATTTTATAACAAGCTTTTAATGGCCTCATATTGAAATAAGAAGGTGATGGAGAAATTTGTCCAATTGATTTGTTCAAATATCTGATAGGTGGAGATAAAACATACTTTTCAATCTTTTTAACACTGTACATGATGTTGATAGTTGTTGGGGGGGGGGGGGGGGGGTATTTGTAAGAATGTTTGTTAAACTAATTTGTTTGGAACAAAAAAAATAATATTAAAATCGGTTTAAAATCAATCTGCCAAATTCCTATCTGCAGGCGTAACCTAACAATTTTTGTTTCGAATTCTTTCAAAAGCGTTCTTTATTTAACTGAAGTATTTCACATACCTGATACATGCAGATATGTAGAGTTTCTAACCAATTCGGCATTTAGGTTTGAAATGCATGTATATTTCCCTCCGTCTTCTAATGTAACGTTTTTTATTTGTAGATTATACAATACGGAAGTAACGTTAATCACACTCACACGGTCCTTAATATATTCGTGTAACTTTGGGTTAATGTAGTTGCCGATACTGTATGTCTGTATTTCGCCATTGGAAAATTTTGTCCAGGCATTTGCCTTTTTAATATCTGCATTAATGGAGCATATTAAAACAACTGTATCTCCCATAGTAGTGAAACATACATTCACACATGTCATTGTCGCTCCAAATATACCGTGAGTAGCAAAATTTAACAGCAATGCTAAAAAAAAATAATTTTATATTATTTTCTTCACTTGAAATGTGACGATGGCATTTACAAAGCTTACCTTTTTTCATTTTTGGTATTTAGGGGGGTTTAAATTGTTTTTGTTATTTTTTTTTATTCTTTTCTCTTTGGTTTGCTTTAAATGTTTACTCCTTTGGTTGTGTCTTTGTAGTGCCTTTTGCTGTGTCAGTGTTCTCAAACATCCGCTTTGACTGGTATATCTTATTTATTCGATATTTTTCCGATATTTATGACTAAAAACTGGTAACATACCTATGGAATTTCCACAACTGTCATGAAAATATATATCTATATACAGTGTATCTATATTTGAATTATTTTGATGCTGTTTTTCAAATTTTTAGACGTTTATATATGTATATACACACACACACAAAGTCGAAAAATATAACCGGAGCTTTATTTTTGTTTAAGACATTTAAAATGTTCACAATGAGTAACGTCACTATAATATTACAAAAAATTCTGGAAAGAAGATGTCACGTTTTTGTATTAATACCGAATGGCTTGAATGTTCACAATTGATTTATCCAAAGTATATCTATATGCATCGCTTCCACAATTTTTTTCCAAGACGACAATTTCGTAATCGGCAACCGAATATTTATCTCAATTAAAATACATCGAAACAGGATCTGGTTTATTTCTTCTTATCAATTCAGAAAAATTCAGTAGATGTCTTTGATAAACGATGTAACAAATTTATCTATGTTGGGAAAACCGGAGATATAGTCAATAGGGTCAACAATTCCATTTTTGTGATAATATGTATGTGTGTGTGTATGTACAAAGACTTAAAACTAGATTTTACTGCACGACGTTGTCACGATGTTATTTTGAGATTTGGTACTCATATACATTTGTAGTAGCCAATTTATTACAACAAAGAAATGAAATCAGGTGACAGCCTATGAAATTTATACCAATAAGTTTTTATAGCAAGAATATAATGTACATATACATAAGTTTAAAACAAAATCCTTGATTTATACCAATAATCATTACATTTAATATTATCGTGTTCTGTTGATATGTAAACTATTAATTAGCATAGTCTTTTTTTATGTCTGAAATTGTTAATTTTCAGAATTTTGAGACCTGAAAATTTTCTTCACCAAGTCCAAGACCAACAAGATTACCAGTATATTCTAAGTCAGTTGTGACAGAAACAGATGAAAAGTCAACTCAAACCAAGACAACATCAGAGCAGTTTTATGTCAAGGTATGTAAAAAAATCTTGGAACTGAATGAAACTTCACAATTTACATTTCTTGCCTATCTAAATGATTTTCTCTTTTGTGAAGACGACGTTTTATTGAATGATAACTTAAATAGTTTTTCATAGGAAAACCCCTGTGGGTATGGTTTATTTTCACCTCAGATATGTTTGAGTAGACATGAGGGAGCAACAATTTGATTTTTAAGGGGGGTGGGGGGCTAATTTTGAAATAAAAAGGCAGGATCAGGATTTTCGCAAAATAAAAAGGCAGGATCACTTTAAGTGTAAAAAAAATGCAGGACCTGTGTCAATCAGTATATTTTTTTGTTTAAATGAAAAAAATTCAGGCTGCTATTGCGTTAAAAAAATCCAGGACCAAAATTTAGTTGAAAAAATAAGCAGGATCAAATATTTGATCCTAGCCCCCGCCTCCGCCTCCATAAAAATCGAATGGTTGCTCCCTTACTGAAAATTGTTGCTTTGATTGGTTACTTCCTTAGATCATGTGAGTGATGATGCCTCCAAAAATACCCCCTTTTCAAAGTCTATATCAGTGTTATAATTATATATAGATTAAATACACATTTGAAATGATTTCTATAATTTTGCTCACCCAAATTGTTAAAGAGGGAAAAGAGGATGAGGGTGTACTAGCCTATAATGATTTAATCTGACAGTAAATTATACATATTTCTTGATTCTTTTACCTAGATTTATTAAAGACATGTACATGTAACTCAGAAAATCCATTTTAAACATGTATTTTAAAGTTATTTATATTTAACTTAGTATAGGAAGAGTACTCAATGTCCTGAACTCAGTTCTTTAATTTAATATTTCAGATAGTTGTTAGGTATTCTGGATTGGAGAGATCTAAAATTATAACATCAGAACATGAAATGTCAGCTTTAAAAACTATGTTGAACATTGCACTACCAAAGACAGAAGTAAAAACATTTTAGTAAAAATGAAGAATACAGAACAGAAATGTTGAATGTAGTGCAGACTGTCATAAACAATGAAAAAAATAAAGCTGATTTCAAAAAAAGATGGTGACATCTTTCAAGGACATGCATCCAACAATCAAAAACTTATCAACTTTGACTTGGAAGTTACCAGCAAACTTCTACAAGCAAAAGCACCGTATATATATTCAATATTAAGGAGTGCAATTAATTTGAAACAGAAGAATAATCTTCCGTGTATGATGACTTCTGAAGCAGTTCTTCTGTATGGAAGGTCAAAAAAACTTTAATGTTACAGTGCATAACAGCTCTGACACTAAATAAATGTGGCTTGACAAAAGAGGTAATATAGGTACATGTACATGTATTATGTATATATAAGGACACCTAGACAAAAGGGTCAATGTGATCAGTTGGTGCCTGTCTTGTTATCTGTTTACATTTTCATCATCTTGAACTCAAATTATTCTGATCAGTCAAAAGAGATGGCCACCAGATGGTTTTTGAATCTGATGTATTCAATCGTTGAACAGTGTAAAAATATATATATCGGAAACTGAAAAATCATGCCCACTTTATCTCTTTAATTCATAACAATCGGTTGTTCTAAAGTTTTTACAATATGCATATTAATTTCAATATTTGATTCGATTAGGTAAATATTTCGCCATGTGTGTATTACCCAATTTACATGCGATTATGGTTTAAAATCTGTTCCGAACTAATATTGGTTATGAAAGAGATTGAAAATTAGTTAACAGCTATAATAAAAAAATATAATAAATCACAATAAAGAATTAAAATCACAGCGAATCACATTCATAGGTTTTATTTAATAAAACATAATTCCTCCTAAACGGTTTAATGGATTTTGATGAATCTTTATACATGTATGAAGGTTGGTCATCATATTTAAATTTGCATGAAGCAAGATAGTTATTGCCGGATGCTTGCAAAGGGATATAATCCAACGTAAGGGATTTACATGTTTAAAGCTTGTAAGAGCAACTCCCAGTATTGCAAGTGAGGGATCATTAGTTTTTTTCTATATAATTTGATGTACATTTATAATGTTTTTAGAGCCTTACATTGGTTCATAATATGGGAATTGCAGTTTCATCATCCAGTCTTCATAAAAAATTAAAGATTTTGTGAAACAACAGGAAAAGGCATTGAAGATGGTTATGACTAGCTATGTTGGGGAAATGGAAAAACAGAAACAAAACAAATAAAAAGTCTGCAGTAAGACCAATTGAAATATTAGGTGACAATTTAGATATATCAATCAAACCCTCTAAAATGATCTCGCATTATCAAAGAAAAAAGTTTTCACTGGTTCTTAATTATGGCTAAACAGAAAAGAATAACATATGAGGATTTGGAAATCCCTATTGAAATGCCACAGGATATCACAGAAATGAAATAAAAAAACTGGCTTCCTTCTAATGAAGAGTTGAATTTTTTATTACAAAATTTTAAATTTCATATAGCTCAAGTACTTTTGAAATACATTCAATTTCTGAATTTTAATATGAAATGTTTCCCAAAGTATATTGAACATCAATTTATGGATAAAATGAAGCAAAATCCTAAGTTTTTGAACTGTGACTTGATAAAGGTTAGTGAGAACACTTCACAAGGTATGATAGAAATCCTTCAGAGGGTACATAAACTTGCAGTGCCTCATATTAAGGGGGAAAATGAAACAAATATACTAGAAAAAGTAGTGTTTGGTGGGACGTTTTTACAGATGAAAGATCATTCTCATTTCAGGAAGCCATATGAAAATATATGAATATGAAAGTTTATTGGGCCCGATGGTCTTCATAGGTAGATGAATTTCCTTTTGGTATAAGCTGTTCAAGTTGAAGTTTTGTTGAGCTTGTTAATTTCTTTAAATAAGATGTGATTTTGGTTATGGTTGTTTGTTTTCCAAAGTTATTATGTCTCCCCTTTGCAGAACTTGACATCAAGGTAAAAAATAAGCTTTTTTGTAAATTTCCTTTGTCCGGGCCATCATTTGTTTTAGATAGACATATCATATTCAGCAGTAAGATGTACAATACAGTATGTCACATATTATTTTTATCTTCATTTTACCCTAAGATAAAAATAAGTTTTATTTGGAAATATCCTGGTCATAGCTTTTTTGTTCTGTAAGATAGACATATATTAAGAACGAAGATTCAGATTATTCATATTTATGAACAGTAGACAACATGTTTTAGTTTAACTAAAACAGTTCTTTCTCGTTAAAAACTCTTTTGCTACAGTCCAATTTTCCTTAACATTGACATAAAAAGAGAATAAACTGTATTCATGAAAACTTTTCATGTAAAAAATGATTTACAATGTAAAGATCAATTTCAAAAGAAATTTTGTTTTGTTAATTTGCTTTTGTCATCAGTAAATCCCGGAAGCCTCTAGTTTAATATAATCAGTGATTGATTATCCATTTTTATGCCCCGTCCAATGTGGAAAGGGCATATAGATTTACTCTCGTCAGTCCGGCTTGGTTTATTTTGTGCAGTTAGGTCCATTTTTCATAAATCTATTGAGAAATATGAATGATTTCACACCTATGCATTCATCTTATGTCGTACAATAAAAGTCAGCAATATTTAAGTCACCATGACGTATATTTTATGCTTGACGGTCTTCGGCAAATTATTTTCCATTTAGGTAAATTTTTAAAGAAACTATGGTAGTATATTGTTGATATTTCACAACTACAATCATTCTATATAATACAATACAACCCAGTAAAATTTTAGTGTCCATGACCTATATTTTATGCTGGAGTGACTTTGATTAAATTTTGCATTTAAGTGTATTAATAAAGAACCAATGATAATGTATATATGATATTTCATAATTACAGTTATCTTATAGTACAACATAACCCAGCTATATTTGAGTCACTATGACTATATTTTTTGGTTGAGTGAATTTGATTAGATTTTTGCATTTTAATTTACTTATAAAAAAAGCATATGATGAAATATCAATATTATAGTTCACAATTACAATCATTTATTCCAGTAAAACACAGATTACTACATGTAACCTATAAGTCCTCTTAATCTACATTTCATGCTCAAGTGAATTCATTAAATTTTAGCTTTTTATCCATATGTCAGGTTCAGAATGTTGTACATAATTTTAAATGGGATAAAAGTTAACGTAACCAGAATATATTATGAAATTATAAAATAATTCCCAACACAATTTCTCATAACGAATTGAAAGAAAGTCATATTTTTTATTTTTGAACACATAAAATGCAGAAACAATCAGCAGAGTTGCAAGTTGATCATGGAGTCAATCAATGATTTCAACATTTAGTGCACAACTAGTAACACCTACTTAAACAACCACAATGTAGTAGCTGTTGAATGCTTATAAGCAACCATCAATAAAGAAATCAATGTTTTGTTTAGAGTGTTATTTTTTCAATAATAATAATGACATTTTTTTTCCTCTACAGGGAATATATCAGTCTTTCTACAAGGAAAAAAGCAGTGCTGATAAAGGATCCCAAGAAGTAACCAAAAATGCTGAAATATGAAGCCAAATTTCAGCTTAGGAGATCTACCATGTGCAATACAAAGAATGAACCCTTAGTAATTCTATTATTTTTGAATTTTGCTAAATACTGCACAAAATATTTCTGATGCAGGAATATTTTTATGTCTTCCTCTTAAATGGGACATGTAGCTAAGGATGTAGGTAATTTTCCAATAAAAACATAACTGACAGAAAGCCTGATAACATAAACTTTTGCCACCACCTGTTTTAACAGACAAATAAACGTCTTTTTCATTCAATAATGCCTCCAAAGTTTCCTTTTGAAATAGTTTTAGATTTAAAATCTATCGAAAATGCCCTGCAATTCCATACCGGCGATGACATATATCTTGACCAAAAGCTCGTCAGTTATCTATCACTCGATTGGCTGTATACCCATTACAGTATCATGCGGAAACCAATCAAAATGGTCATGAATATATTCATGAGAACAAGAAAAAATGAATGATTTGACCCTGGTCGGTAAGTGGAAGCAAATCGTAAGCGCGACCGACCGTGGGTTTCCGATGGTGCACTTTTAGTGATTTAAAAATGCTTTGAAAATATCACTTCATTTATCAAGAACCCCACTTTCAGCATCAAAGGTGATTTTTATTATCTTTTACAGTATCTTAATGTTCAGTCCAATTTTATAAATATATTGAAAGCACGTTGTGTTAATTTTGTTCAATTCATATAAGAGGGTCTGGATGGGGGGTATTTAATTCAGTATTCAGTTACTTTTTGTTCAATTTTCTGTATTCAACATGTTCAGGTAAGCAAATGCTTATTATGTAAAATATTGTGAGACTGAACTTTTTTCAAATAAGAAGTAATAAACTGCATTAAAATATAGGTTTTTCAGGTAATAAGGTGCAAGTGTCTTTTGAAGTCGTTATTTAATGTAATTTGATGAAAAAGTTATGAAATAACAGATCTTTAAAAAACTTGTCATTATTCCGTAGAATGGTTATTTTCTGTTATTATGTATATTTTCTTCAAAGGCATTAACCATTTTTAAATTATTGTTTATGTTGTAAAAGATCATTATTCTCTTTTCAGGTTGTTTTTTTTTCTCTATGAATTATTTTAAGGTCATTATTCTCTATTCTATAAACCCCACCCATTCAACTTAATAGTTTTCAAACTCTTACTTACTTGCTAGAGATAAATATACCATATTTTATAGACCATTTCCTTCGATCTAATATAAGTAAGTATAGGCATTATTTCCCTTTCTTGCGAAGATTTCCTATTCATAATTATTTATTTCCTCTCAAATTGAAATTACTATTGAAATAATTCAGGTCAAATGAAAAAATTTCCGTGTTTTTCATTATCTATTGTACATTTATTGGGACTTGGTTATAATTATTAATTGTTTCATTAAATGCCCTTTAATAATATGAAGTATATGCCTTTTGTTTTAAATATTTCTGAAAATAATTGTTAAACACTGTTATTGTTTATGAAACTCAATTCATACAAAATGTTCTTCTAATAAGACAAAAAGAACAGGCAAAGAGCGATTTGTTAAATGAGAAAACAAAGATTTCTAAATATCTTTTTAACAGCACGATATTGAAAAACTTCCTGTATCAATTCTTGAATAGAATAATGCTCCAAATCAAAAAAATTACAATGTATACTTTAATTTTCATTTACGCACATTATTTCTTCGTGGATAATATAGTAAATATACAGTTAATACTTGTGTAGGAAACTTGTAATTGGATTTCACGTATTTGGTACATTTTTCTTAATGCGAAATGCATGTAGTAACATGAAAGGTAACCCTTATTGGTCTTAGTGCAATGGAGAATACCGGATATGCAGGCTTGTAAAGTAGGGTACCTACTTTGTGCAATTAACTCCATTTACAGACGTAAACCCAGACCCATGGCAAATGCAAACCATTGGAAGAGATAATTTTCCACTTGTGTCCTGACAATCCCATTTAGAAAAAATACCACTATATATGTTCATGTTAGTTATTAATTGAGCTATACAGAACACATGTTTCAATCTTAATCTTAATCATCATAGCAAATAACAACTGAATAGTTTATTATCCTTTTGATGTTATTTTATGTAAATGCAATGTAGCATGTAAGATTGATTGTGTAACCTGTGGTATGTTATGCATATTTAATATTTACTCTGTGATACAGCTTAACACATACCGGCCTATACAACTATTGACAGTAATGTCCAATCCGGAATTGTCCGGATATTAAACAACTCCCACTTGGGCTCAAGTGGGGTTAGAATTAAAGGTCACAATAAAGAGCTGAGGGAAAGGATAACTTTCAAAGGAAAATGCTTTTGGTTGATGATAGTTTTGAACCATCATGTTTCGCCTAGCCACTAATTATATAAAAAAAACGTTATTTTAAGTGTTTACAGTATTTAGCAAAATTAAAAAATAATAGAAATACTAAGAGTTCATTCCTTGTATTGCACATGGTAGATCTCTTAACTGAAATTTGGCTTCCTATATCGGTATTTTTGGTTGAGTACTTCTTGTTTAATATAAGTTTGGTTTTTGGTCTTCCAAATGTTTCGGTTTTAATGCTGCTGATGAGAGGTAACTCCTTGAAATGCGTCGTATACAGCATAGTATAAATTGACTATATCTAATATTAGTATCTTTGGATTGTTATTTTAAAATCATTTGCTCCCTTTAAAGGTTCTTTCACAATGCCATGTTACAACCAGGAACTAGTTGGTCTCAACTGGTTTGTCACGTTATGAAAAAGTGTGTAATTTCAGAATAATTCCGGATCAGACATTTACTGTCAATAGGTTATTGTCTTTTTAATAACATGTTGATAAATGGTCCAAAATAAAATTACTATTTACACCGTAAAGGTCATATGAATCTGAGGATATGGAAAAATCAACTAGGAGAAGAAACTCACCTCTGTTATAATTTTGACACCATCATTTCTCGTGTCGTTCAGTGCTTTTTTTTGTAGGAAATGTTGACCTATTTGGAAGGTCACACGAATCTAAGGATATGGGATATGCAACGAGAAGACAAAATTGCCAGTGGAAAAAAATTACAACATCAAATTGTTATCGCATTGTCTTGAAGAAGGAGGTAGAGACTTCCAAAAGGAAAAAGAAAACCTGTGAGGTCAAACAGCATGGACTATGTCGTGATCAGCATGATAGAGCAGAAACTGTGTTTGGACATCATTTATTTTGATTTCTATTATAGTGGGCAAAGATGTAGCAATTTTATATGTAACATTTTTTTCTGATAATTCGTACATATGGAAGTACACTTTTGAACATAAAGCATCGAAAAATATCTCAATGATATTTAGAAACGGGACGTGCAGCAAATTCGGGTCAAGATTTTATAAAACCGGCAGAGATTTCGGGTTGTGATTTTTTGACACTCTGGAGAATTCTGGTCAGAATTTTAAAAGTTTTTGCAAACTTTTGTAAAGCACTGAGGAGAATTCATTTTGAATGTTAAATGTATAAATATGTCTCATTATCATAACTGCCTTTTATTATTTTTGGATAATTTCGGGTATGTAATTTTAGCTTTCCTGGATATTTTCGGGTCACAAATTCGATATAACGTGGATAATTTCTGGTAGGGGTGGCCAAGTTACCACCACCCCCTCGCCCCCCCCCCAAAAAAAAAGATGGTTCGTAGTAATCCTACAATGGAATTAAATCAGAAATTCTTTCACAAATATTTCAATTTACCGAAGGTCATACAAAAGTAGATGTACACATTCCGAATAGCACAGCTTGCGGCCAGTTTAACCCCAAAAACAAGATTTGTGAATTGCATTTTTTTTATATCAGAAATGAATCTTGCAATATTGTACCACAGTCGGAAAGGATTAAACAACTTACTTGGTACGTTTTTAATCATTTTTCAAAATTCCTTAGCGACTGACCCATTTTTTTTTATTTAGCTGAAATTTACTAAATTTGAAAATATTTTATGCTAATTATTGTTGAGTTGAATTAAAATTTTTTAATTTTTTATGCTACTGAAGCAGATTATCGCGTCAAGTTTCCACTGCAAACATTCTGGTCAATATTCTAACAATAGTTTTGTTCTATATCTCTCAGAAAGTGATGAATTCAAATCAGAAGAGGATTACGTTTTGAATGTGGAACAAAAAGGATGTGTCAGTAGTCTATTTGGTTATATTATGAAATGATACATCATATTTATTCATATATAATCACGAAATAAGAAATTGAAAGACTGGGATAAGTTCTTTTAGTTTCTGTTAAGTAGCCCATGTAATAACTAATCATCATCAGAAAAAAAAAATTATTATATTAGAATATATTATAATGTATTTAACGTTTATAAATTTCCTGATCTAATACAAGATATTGACACTATATATATATATAAATTCAAAGGTTTTTATTTATTAAAGACTGTAAACAGTTTAAAGTAACAATATTTTCATTTAATTATAGTTATACGTTCAAATTGACTTAAAAGTTACTATTGTTGTTAGTTTCTATTATGTAGTGTATATTTGTTAAAATCGATAAAAGGTACTTATTATGAACACAATAAGCGCGAACCTAACAGAAGTCACCAGTTGATATTTTGATTTTAAGTTCATCAGTGTGAAACAAAACGTATCGGATTCCATTAGAATTAAATTACTCTTCATACATTACTCAAAATGTTTGACCAAACTCGTGTGCTAATCTCATGAATATTTTTGGCGGCTGATCTTATTGTCGGCTAGCGTAATAGTGGGCTGTTACACTGGTTACTCTATAAAATGTATCACAAAATACCTAACTGTATGGCCATTTCGTTGACTGACAACTCATCAGAAGTGCTCGAGATCAAAATGTTAGATAATATAATTTATTTAATAAGTGTACAATTTGAATAATTACACCTTATATAAGAATGCTTGATTTTGATTGGTTGACAGGCGTGTGTTTTATCTTTATTTTGAAGTTTCGTCTTTGTTTTACATAAATTTTAATGCTTTTTTTAATGACCCTACGGAGATATGTCTCAAATTGCTATCTGACATGGTATTTGTTAAAACTTTTAATATAATTGTTCACCCTTTCTTCCATAATATTAGCCAAAATGGCATATATTATTTTTTTTACCCTTAACGCAGCAAGAATCTTTTAAAAGACTGTATTTTTATGTATTAAATATTCAGTGTAATAATACAGATATATCATGTTAGGTCGGGGTATTTGAAAAAATAAGAATCTCGGATGTAAATATGGTCCAGGAAATTTACAATCTCTCGACAAGTACAAAACTGTATTTTTCCCAAAGCATCCCCACAAACATGATATACAATGTATATCTGTATAATAATTTTAGGTGTAATGGATTTTCTAATTCAATGTCCATGTAACCTTTAAATCTGGTTTTACTGTTTTTTATCGTATGAATAGTTGTACATGTATCAGACCATATAACATTAATTTTCAGGCCAAATGTTTTGAAAATAGATGTGGAAGGGAGGCATTCATTTTTTTTTACCTTTTTATTTTTTAAAAACATGAATGAGGCAATTTTTTACATCGCAATTGTCCGGGTGTCTGTAATTGCTTCGCATCACGGTGCGGAGCTATTAGTTTCAGTAGACATACATGTACACGCCATCTTGAAATAATTACTGATCGCAGATTGGTTACTGTATGACGCGGCTGAGATACAGCAACAGCCATTGGTTTAAATGAGATAAAGAATTATAGACTTTACTCGTTCAGGATAAGTCATCAAAAGCCGCTATACTACTATATCTGTTGAGCGGAAACGCTAGAACTTTTTGCTTGAAGTGAGCACACATTGGAAGCGATTGAAAAAAACGGATGACGTACTATACTGCAAAGCGCAACGAAGACGCAAAAAGGGAAACAACTCTTTAAACACAATTTTCAGCTAAGCGTATAATTTAAATAAATATTAGTATCTGTCGAATAATTTCCTTTCTCCCACATATTTAAATACTATTCCACCGGTTTAAAGCTCTGTTAGTGTGTGTAGGCCAAAACAATACTGCACATAACACTAACTTTATGTTTATCTGTATAATCTGGATTTTTAGTTGGAAACATAATATCAAAATAAAAAAATTAAAAGTATCCCGATATATTTTTAAAAATATATCGGGATACTTTCAACAAGGCATTGATACCCTGTTGAGTGTAATGCTCTCTAAAATTTTGTTGAGGGAATGGATTTCAAGGAAGATCAACTAATGATTGCTTGTGTGTGTGTGTGTTTTTTTTGGGGGGGGGAGGAGGGGGGGTAGGAAATTATTTTTGAACTTTTATCTAGTGTTCAAGAAGCTGGATTTTTTTCAACACATCATTTTAAAAATAATTATGCTTGTGTACCAATTATTTTCATGGGAAATAGCTTTTTGGATTTATATAGACTCCCCATGTCCATGATAACAAAATTAATATGCTTTTGTCGTGGCCAATGATGCAAGCTCTTTCCAGAAACTCATTTCCAGTATCACGATTCTGACTCTTAAATTATAATTTGAAGCAAGTTATTTCCCTTACTTCTGTTTAAGGCGAACAAAACTTTTTCTAGTCTTAGTATGTAGCACAATATGGCTGCCCCCATTAAACAGACTTTTCTAAATGACCCGAATGTAGAAAATGCATATGCTCCTATAGCGCTCGCTATAAGAATATTATAACTTGTTTATTTTTAATGCTTTTATGTACTACTGTACATGTATGTGTGCGAGTATAACCTTTATTTCTGTGCCATTCTTTTAATTCAACATTTAAGAAGACTAATTGATCAAGCAGTACTTAAAACTTTAAAATGAAACAAAAACTACATTAACCATATACTCCAACAGAACACCAGATTTTAATGTAAAATGATCTGATGACATCCCAAGATAATATTTTTAAACGCTGGATACAAATTTCCACAAATTTATCTTTTCTCTCAAGCTCATAAAAGTGAGAGAAAAAGCACCTCAAAATTTACTGATACAACATTCACAGAGATTACAAACTTTTCAGATGCCACAGAACAGTAAAACTGGTGAACACCATAATCAGCATGCATAAATTGGCTGAATGCAACTCGCTAAAATGTGAATACATTTTATAAGTATTCTTTATTATCATGCACAGAAAGTCTTGGTAATAGTAAAGTGTATGAATATTATATAGTCACTTAACAGATAAATATTTTGTTCTGAAAAATTTATTACATCTAGGATTTGAGATATGAACATCTAGGAACAAGGGAAAATTGTCAATGAGACAACTTCAATATTATCAGATTTGTTAAATATTGGGGTTACTCTATGGCATTAAAAAATAGCAATAAAACCACCAGACAAAATATAATGCGTTCACAATCCATAATAAATGATATGCAATATTTGTGTGAAATAATTCCATTTTAAAAGATAACACTGATAAAAATTTACAGTCATCTTTATTTACGTTGTACGTGTAGTATTCCTGTCCTTTTTAAACAAGTCAAGCTACTAACAGCTACTTATATATATATACAGGTATGTAAAAGTCCAAATTTATTCAGCACATGATGCTTGAGATCTTATTCATAAACTGGATGGTCACAATCTTCAATGATACTCTACCCACCAACTGCAAGGACACCTAAAATTTAAAAAAAAGTAACTGTTGATATATGCAACCAAAAATGAAATTAAAAACTGATAAAATTTGCTGTTAGACAAAAATTTCCTGTCCTACTTGCAATTTAAGGACAGCCTTCCAATGTCACCTGCCAGTTGTACCGGTACTTACTAGACAGTTTGAATTACATTTGTAGAATGAAACCTGTCTCCACAAACAAATTTCCCGCATACATACATGTATATGATCCTGTATCTTTAGAGTACCCGTGATATCAGCATGGGTTTAAATTTTAACCAAAATCAGTGGACCATGAAATCTAGGTCACAGTGACCTAGTTCTTGTTGGATACTTGTCTACTCCCAAAATACATCTGCATACATGATTACATGATTCTATGACTTATAATACAAAAGATATGAACTTGGATGTTAATTTTAACCATAGTCAGTGGAGCATACAATCTGGGTTATAGTGACCTAATTCCCATTAAATACTTTCTTACTCCCTAAGATACATCTGCATACAAGATTATATGATCGTATCTTGTACCTGAGATATGAACTAAATATGAAAACTTAACCTTTACACCCAACACTGAAATGTAGGTCACAGTGACCCAATTGTTAGAGAAAAAACATTATAGAATGTTAGATTTAGTGATGATGTAGCATTGATATAATGGTATGAATTCCTATGATAGGAAATTAGTAACTCGTATGCATTAAACATAGGCCAAAGGATCCAATTGTTCTTGAACTGTTTTCTATGTTATAAGAGGATAACTGATGTTTCTCTTGAGTTTCTGAGTAAAGAACCGATCGGTTAAATATTTACTTTGGATAACCTTCTTTACTGCTTTATTTTGTCATCCATTTCTATTTTTGAAAAAATATTAAATAATTTTTACAACTATAGTCCAGTTGACATCTATAAAAGGAGAAAAGAATCTAAATACCAAGAAAATCAACTTTAAATTATTTCTTTTGATACTGTTCTGCTGTTTTATGTGTGTACATGTCATTGCAATGTCTTGTCTTTGCGTGCATATGCTTTACAATTTACCCTACATGTATGTGGCTTTTTTTTGGCATATAAATCTTCAAAAATAATTAAATTTCAATTTTCAATTTGTTGCACTATTTTTACTATAACTACTGTCTGGAAACCTCAGTTCGTAAAATGGTTTTTTTTTTGCATTTTGAAAGTCTAAACATTAGAATTATTAGACAAAGTTTTGTTGGTTAATTAACCTTATTGAGTCGTCCAAGAAAACATAAAAATTGTAAAGTTGTTAATAAAGGTTATATTAGTATACCTAACAAGTGATTCTAAATGGGGAATTTCCAACATATAAATCAATGCACCAGAAAATTTCAAAAAAATTAATCATTTGAATTTATCAACTCAGACCTATCCTAAAATTTGTAAAACTGTTATTTTAAATATATTTAATGCACTTTCATGTATCACAGAGTTGTATTCCTTAATTCTATATCCCATAAGAAGAGTTATCTCCCTTTTACATTGAAAATTCCATAGGCAGAATTTGTTTGTTTCCCTGGAAAATCAGTAAAGTTCAATGGTTTCAATTATATCTTAGTTCATTGCATCTTTCACTGAAGTGACTAGACAATTCACATTTTGAAAAATCCATTTCATGAACTGAGGCGTCCAGACAGTAGTAAATTTTTTTCATTCATTTTCCAGTTTTGAGTGAGCTCATTGAACAAGAACATAGATAAATGTTATAAAATATTAATTTCACCATACCATGTGAATGTTCAATTTGAATATCAAATAATGTATTAATAATTGTTACTCTGGATTACATTATTTGATATTCAAAAATAGTGAAGTTCAACAACTGAGGAGACGTAGAAAAATTTGTAAATTTAATAAGTGTCCAAGTTAGTACAATATATCATCAAGAGAATAAGATTGTAAACCAATGATTTTTTTGATTTTTTTTTTTTTGAAGATTTGCTTGTGTCTTCTTTGTTTAAATGCATATTTCCAAGTTATATAATGTTACCTTTCAAATGAATCTTGTTATTCTGGATAATACCGTCCAAGTTTCTCTCATGGTGACAAAGATCAACAGAGGCTGAAAATGAAAATCAACTAGTAAATATTGCAAAGAATTATTATCAACAATTAAGCCAGCAATATTATAACTTTAATATTTCCAGAAAAAGAACAAAAAACAAAAAAAAATTGTATGGATTTTCAAGGAATAAATTAAAATTTTGTATTCATTAATCTTAAAGTAATATACAATTACTGTCTTAATATGAGGTAAAGAAAAAAAAATTCACTAAAAATTTGTGGATTGAAATTTCTGGAAACATAAAAGAAGGATGTGCAGTATTATCCAACATACATTCCGTCTCATGGACAAAGGGCAACCTACAACAGTGTTCTCCAAGTGTGGGAAATAAATTTATAGAAAAACATGTAAATTTTCTCATTTAATATTTAAATATAAAATACTATGATTTAGTTACTAAATACATTACATACAATAACATAAAATATAAATTGCCTCACTTTCACATGTCTAAATAAGGATTGTTGGAGCGTTATACACGTAAAAAATCAATATTTTATTTACGGGTATGTAGTTGTGTATGGGTATAATAATAGCCATATTTAATGACCTTACTATACATAATTACACGTTTATTACTACTGGGTATGATTTTGCCAATTCCCTGATAAATTTTCCATTTTTTCCCAGTTCCTTCAAATTTTTGCCCTTCCCCCTTCAATCTGCCCCAATTCCCACCCTCAAAAATTCCTTTTTTCCCAATTCCCAAAACCTGTGTAACCTCCAACACTATTGTGCTACAAAAAAGTATAAAAAGTATATAACATGATCGAATTTGTTACTGGAAATACTTTTTTTTACCCCTAATAATATTATTTTTTTCAGACAGCACCAATAATTGGCTCTACAAAATAAATAAAACTTATTTCTGTAATCAAGATTTTTCCAGCAAATTTTTAGGCATCATACTGACAGTCAAATCACTCAATCAATTCACACATATAAATACATTCTTTAAGCATTACTTCTAAAATAAATTTTACCCCCTCCTCCCAAAGTATAGTGGTAGCTCGTTATATCGCGGTATTTCACCATGTCAAAATGGCATGGAATTAACGTTGAAAAAGCACATGAATATCACGATATAATGGAACCAATGATGCAATGAGAATGTTTTAAACGTGAACTTCCAAAATTTTTAATGACCCTGGACCCCCCAAAAAAATACATTTTGATTTTAATATATGAAGATAAAAAAAGCTATTATTTGAAACAAATTACCTACAGAAGAAAAACAAATTGAGAATACATCCAAAACTTCTAATTTCTTGCCATAAAAAATATTGTTTGAAGTTCTCTCTTTTGGGGGGAAGGTGGGGTATTGGATTGAATATTTGTATCTTTTCAAGTTGAATTTCACCTTGTGTGAATTTCCTCTGAACAACACTATTTTTATCCAGAGATTCCAAGGAAATTACTGCAGTCTGCAGTATATTGAGTAGATGATATTGAGGCTAAAATTCGAAAGCGGGGGGGGGGGGGGGTATAAGTGTATAACAGGCTCAGGGGGCGAATCTCAAATTGATGTTTAGCATTATTTTGCACATATACCTTCGTTATCTACTGTCCCATTTTAATTGTATCCCGTCGAAATAGCTGATAACGAACGGGAAATGAGTGGTGACTCGCATCTTTTCGTCTAAGTTAATTTGTTTGTTGGGTTATTACTGCATCTTAATATATCTTACCTGAGGCCGTTATACCAGGACAGCACAAACAAGGGCATGAGTGAGAGAATTGTCCCTTTAAACCGGTAACAATTCAGTTTACATCTCTGCATGTCGTTCAACAGGTGCGATGTCAAAATCTTCAAGCTTCTCATAGATCCCGTTTTTCCAAATAAGGAAAATAGGCCCCGCCTATCTATTGTGACGGACAGCTCCCAATTTTACCACTTCGTTGCCTTTTCTGATAATATTGGATACATTTTAACACTTAAAACGGAAGATGGTATGCTTATACATCATACACTATCAGCGCCGACAAAAAAAATCATCAAACTCTTGGCGTAATTATGCAGTTTATAACAACGACGCGAAGACTAACGTCAGTGACGTTGCACACGCTACTATTCTGGATGACAGGAGTTACTTCCCCCTGAAAAAACAGCCTTACAATACCTGCGTGCTTTGTTAATCTGCAATAAACACGATTTGTTTTGCTTAATCGTATACACTATCATGACTATAATCCTATGTTTACAACAAAAAATGCATGATCTCTACTTTATAACTTCTGCCAATCTAGGCACACCTTCAGAATCGTGTCTATTTGTTGTTTTCGCGCGGAAAATTTTACTCATCAACAGAGAAGTCCAATACTAAATCAACAATCACATGCTCACATATTACCATAAATTAAGACACAGCGACGCAGTCCACAGCTTTTTAGAAAGCTAAAACTTATGGTGGTGTTTAGTTTTGCAGATAATAAACGTTTCGTCTAAAGATTATAAACGAGTCATATGAAGAAAAGCAGTTATACATTTTTCCATTGTCGCCTTCCCTCGAATATTTTGAATTCATGGTTGCAATATTGAATATCTTCCATTTTCGTTTCAACTTTACCTAGACTACGATGAAAGAAATAGAAAAAAAAAACCCTCTATTTCAAAGATGAAACAAAAAGATTGATTTCACATTAATAATTTAAACACTGTTTGCACTGTCAGTGACAAAACACAACTTGGATCTGTATCTTACATATGTATGTATAAGGCTATTGAATATTCTGAAAACATTTTATCCTTCAAGATCGATTGTATGCCTTGCAGTTTATTATCATAGATATTGACAAGTTTTAAATAATTTCGATATGGATCTAATATTATTCCTACATATGTTTTATACCAATGTATTCAGAACGCATATAACCCATACCATGATTACTCGGTCCTAAAGTAGGACCACTTGGACTAGTATTGGGATAGTGTTTTCCATACCGAATATTTTTTTTAAATGTATTCGAGTATCATCTGCGACTGAAAACAATTTCTTGCATTTACCTACAACATGCAGTTGATCGCGTGCATCTCCCACAATGATAAAATATCTCATTGGCTAAATAGCATGAATAATATTCAACAGTCTCCTCTGGTTGGTTGCTCTAGATGTCGAATCTGCAATTTAAGATATCGAATTTCAATGTCAGATTTCGAATTCCTAACTTCGGATATTGAATCTTGACTTTTGAATTTCGCATGTTTCTGGGCTTTCGTATTTACTTCATTCGTGATTTCTTCTTTCAATTTATCAACTTCACCTTACACCATTTTATCACACATTACATCTAAAGAATTTAATGTTCATCTCTTTGGCAAGAGTTGATGTAATACGATCTTTTTGATAAACTTAAATGATGAAATATGTTTTGAAATAGAATTGAAAAATGGATATCTCAAGAGAAAGAAGACAATGAGACCACATTAATGAACATACATGCAACTAACACAGTAACAAGGATGTTTATTGGTTATATGCAACACATTTAATTAATCATCACTGACTCCAAAACTCAGAAACATGCCGATGATTGTGTTGTCATAATTTTCTCATTTTTCTTTGGCAAATGTTTTCCTATTTTTATTTTTATGGCCTTATCTTTTGTATTTTGAAGGTGTATTATATGACATGCGAGAACATGATCTTACTTTTACTTACTTGTTGACCTAGGGGTCATATGGATCACAGCATCTAGGAGCTATTCACAAGACAATAAATGAATAACTTTAACATATGTACACAACATGCATGACATGTAGGTTGTTTATTACATCTCTGATTTTTTTTCTAAGAAGAAATATAAAAAAAACAAATTCTCTAAATCTCAAAAAAAGCTTTGAAATTAGTAAAAAAAATATAATGCAATACTGTGAGTTTCTTAGAATACGAATATTCTACATATTTTAATATCGAATTCTCTGAATAATTATAAATGATTTAACATTTAAATGGAAATAATACTGGCCTATTTAACACTTCTTTAATCTTTATACACATGGGGTGATGAAACATTAAAGATGAACACTTCTTAAATCTTTAATACATAGGAGGGTGATGAAAAAATAAAATGTTTAGATCAGTATATGTTAGTTATTCTTAAGAATGTAATAAATCTATAAAATAATTATTACTAAGAATACATAATATCTGACGAATTACCCAGATATTCAATACTTGACTGAAGATGTTAGACAAACTACGAATGGTCACAATTCGTTCCACAGAGAAAAATAAGGTCAACTACTAATTTTTAACCGTAATACAATTAATGAGAATTGCTGTTACGTACTCTTTTGGAATGAAAGCTTGTCAAAGTTTACAATACACATCTGATTCATTATTCTGTCACGTATACGTCATTGTACAATAACGATATTTGAATAAATCTTCCAGAGAGTCAAACTATGAAATTATGAAAATTATGTCAAATGATAAAATTATACTTTTTATAAAACTTCTACCAAATCTTCAACTACTTCCAAGCAATACACCGTCTCTTGGTAGAGTAGTCGCCTCGAGTGCGGACGGTGTAAAACACAGTTTAATAAATGCTAAATATCTATCAAAATCTTTGTTTCTATGGTTAAGTTAACGTGCATAAAATGTGAGTTTACATAAAAGATTACTTTTAAAGGCCGCCAGTTTTAACTTAGTTTCAATTTAGATCTTGAAGCGATATTATACGTTATAAATAAGAATTTCTGATAAAATGTACGTCAATATTGGTGAAAAAAATGAACATGTTTAACTGTGATTTCTCAAAGACCTGTCCATGGTGCAACCGTTGTTGGGAAGTTAATCCCACCAGTTACTCATCACATATTGGTATATCGCAATATTCCCACCGAACGTTTATATCAGTTGTGTATATATATTGCACATGTCTTAGGTTAAAAAGTGGGCTCTTATTAATGTTCAAAGTAAGAACTTCAAAGGACAACAAATCCGGTTAATCTCAACGTCAATACGCTCCCTAGAACCAGTTACATGTAAAGGGAAATGTTTTGCTTAATATCTGTTGCATCACGTCTGTGCTAATGAAGAATTCAGATGTAATATAACTAAATAGACTAGAGTAAACGAAAATAACAGAAATAAAAAATCACGACCTACATCAAGATACAAATTAGATACTATGTCAATTAGAAACGCATCGATGGAGTAAAAACTAGGATTTGCTGTTTAAGATTTTAGAACAGACATTATTTAAAGACTTCCCCCATTTGCAGCCACTACAATCGTTTTCTAGAAAAAACCTCATTCCCAACAGAAAGCAACTGAAACATTGTATGATATTTGTATGGCGTTTCTAGAATCTGAATACGGTTGTCTACAGTAAATTATGTTGGTTTGAACTTATTCTAAGGGCCACACATAGTTGTCGTATTTTAAAATGATAGAGAAATAGTTACCTGCGTGAGAAGTTGAAACCTGAGGCTTGAAGATATATTTCTTACGTTTTGTAGTTTTTCTCTTTGTTTGTTAGATATGAATTTCTCAGCAATATTGGTTTCAATCCTCATGAACAATTAATATAAAAATATGTAAGATAGGATGTATGAGACAAAATAATATAGGACTAATCACTGAAAAAGGTTAATACCATTTTTAACTTCTACATTTTGTACATGTATATGTCAAATTCTACATATGATTGGACAATAAGCATTCTATATTTTTGAACAGTCTTTTGTTAGTCTTGACTAATCACATGGAAATCAATCAACCTTGAAGTATAGTCCCAAGGAAAAACATGTCACGTGGGTATAGTGCTGGTCACTACGTATAGTGCCGATAGTCAAGGAAAATAATGAAATGTTCGTATAAAATGAATATTATTTTTCAAGGCCAAGATTTTATGTACTAAATGTATTATGGACTTCTCCCTCAGGAAACGTTTTCGTGTGGTGTTGTATGGTGGGGTATACATGTAGTCCCCTTGCCTAACGGGAGAAAATAAACGTAGAAGTCGTCAAACACAATATTAAGTGGCCTCTGACGCCACAAGTAAAACACATGTCAAATAAGTGCAAACTCTGTTTTATCCCGCGCTTTAGCGAAGCTGTTCGGTGTACGTATGTACGTTAGTAATGTCCAAAATAATCTCAGTAACCAGTGGATGTAGAAAGAAGAAACTTGGGTCATTGATTGCATTGACTGTGTGTGGGGACTGTGCCAAAGGTATTGGAATTTGAATAGCGCCCCTGGGGGCCGAGCTACAAAGGGAGTCTAAGGATACATTATTCCTTTGTCACGCAACTACTCTCAGGTTATTTGAAATACGGAACTGTAAGTTGGCTCAGTAATTGCCCTGCTAATGTTGATTGTGCCAAAGTTTTCGAAATTTGAATAGCGCCTCTGGGGCCGAGCTTAAAAGGGAACAAAGGGTACATTATTCCTTTGTCATGTAACTAGTCTCAGGTTATTTGGAATACGGAAGTGAAAGTTGGCTCAGTTATTGCCCTGTTAATGTAGATTGTGCCAAAGGTTTCGGAATTTGAAAACCGCTCTGGGCGCCGGGTTACACAGGGAGCCTAAGGGTACATAATTTCTTTGTCACGCAACATCTCAGGTTATTTGGAATATGGAACTGAACTCCCCATGACTGACAGATATATCCGATCGTTCGAAGTTATATTGACGGAACCTCTGTAATCCTCTCCTATCTGATACAGCTTACACTCTCTGGTACAAAAATCACCAACTGAAGTAAATAGAAAGAATGATTTATGTTTCAGATAAACCTTTATGATATAGATGTAAAGTGTTAAATTTACAAAAGTTTTTAAGAAGAAAATGTTACAAAACTTTGCGGCAATGGTCCTTAGGTGATCCTTTTTCAGAATTGTATCCGATGACCCCGTCCTCCACCATAGTCGAACATAGTTTAACATAGGACCTTATGGGAAAATGACTTAAAGATTTGTCTGAAAGCACGGGGCCAATTCGAACAAAACCTGAAGGCAATGGTCCTTAGGCGGTCCTCTTTTAGAGAACCCCGCCGCCATCCAAGATGCCACCGGAACCAAACATAGGAGCCTATGAAAAATTTACTTCAAGTTCTTCTTTTCTGAAACCACTTGGATTTCTCTTAAACAACAGGGGAATGAATGTTAATATTTAATATGATGATAAATTGGAACCATGATGGGTGCAGTGCCCACATTTTATTTGGACCGGGGGTTTCCTTCGCACTTTTTGAGAGGGTGAAATTTTCATGGAACACTCTAGAACAACAATTTCTATTAGTCCTAGACACTTCAAATTTTATATGAACGTAGATATGTATGTATAGATGAAGAATCAATATAGTGTATATAAACAAGGGGCTCACTTGGAATTTGGGGAAAGGGGTAGAAAAGGGGTGTGTTGAGTCAATATCTAGGACATTTATGTTCTGCTTATTTTTGGGATCTAGGTTTGTTCATTTGTATTTATTAAATGAAAATCAAACAAGGGGCTCACATGGTAAATATTTAGAGGCCCAAAAAGGTGGTGGGGTTATTAAGGGGCTCCAAATGGATATTTTCATGGAACATTCTAGAATAACAATTTCTATTAGTCCTAGACACTTCAAATTTTATATGAAGGTAGATATGTATGTATGTATAAATGAAGAATCAATATAGTTTATATAAACAAGGGGCCCACTTGGCATTTGAAGGAAGGCTAGAAAATGGGTGTGTGTGGTCAATATCTAGGACAATTGTGTTCTGCTTATTTTTGGAATATCGGTCTGTTCATTTGTATTTATTAAATGAAAATCAAAAAAGGGGCCACCATGGTCAATATTTTGAGGCCTCAAGGGGGAATTGATTAAGGGGCTCCTACGGGATAATTAAAAAAAAACAGTGTCTTCAAAACTCCGTTTTGGGCGACTATTTTCTTATAAAAATAAGTCAGGCGACTTTTGTGTCTTGCTTGCAAACACAGTATTACAAGTTATTATTATTCTTCTTTTTCTTCGCCAGGTTTTTGTACCGGATGATTTCTTTTAAACAGGGGATTGAATTTTAATATTTTATATGATGATAGATTGGAACCATGAGGGGTGCAGTCCCGGACCGGGGGTCTCTTTCGCATTTTTTGAGGGGGGTGAAATTTTCATGGAACATTCTAGAACAAGTTAATATTAGTCCTAAACACTTCAAATTTTATATGAAAGTAGATAGGTATGTATAGATGAAGAATCAATATAGTTTATATAAAGAAGGGACCCTCTTGGCATTTTTGGGAAGGGCTAGAAAAGGGGTGTGTGGGGTCAATATCTAGGACATTTATGTTCTGATTATTTTTGGGATATAGTTTTGTTCATTTGTATTTATTAAATGAAAATCAAACAAGGGCCTCACAAGGTAAATATTTAGAGGTTCCAAAGGGGGATTTATTAAGGAGCTCATAAGGAATATTAAAAAAATTCACGGAACATTCTAGAACAACGGTTTCTATTAGTCCTAGACACTTCAAATTTTATATGAAGGTAGATATGTACATGTATGTATAGATGAAGAATCAATATAGTTTATATAAACAAGGGGCCCACTTGGCATTTGAGGGAAGGGCTAGAAAAGTTGTGTGTGGGGTTAATATCTAGGACATTTATGATCTGCTTATTTTTGGGATATATGTTTGTTCATTTGGGACAAGACGCGAAATTGTTTTCCTGTTACAGAAGTCATGAAATAATAGACTGCCATGAAGTCTGTAAGTTTCGCTGAGACATGGGATATGGCTCAAAACGGTCGCCATAAACTGACACATATCCAGCTAAAATTTCGGGGTTTGATGTCAGATTACCTTCTCCGCAATTTTACAAATCACCAGCCATGGTTAAAAATTCTCCTTCCGCAAAATAAAATGTACCTCTTTCATGCTCTCCATGTAGAATAAAAATTTATTCTTTTATTTCTTTAATCCTTTCAAATTAAAGTCAGGAAATACCGAAGGGATATTCGAAGGAGGAAAAAATCGTAAAGACAGCTTTAAAACAACACTAGTTATTCATTTATCATGGTTGGTGTTGTTACAGTAGGTCCATATATCATGGTGCAATAATATTTTTTTATGGACTTCTTCCCTCAGTTCAAAGTTCATTGCAGGTCTTGAGCCATTTGTATTTATTAAATGAAAATCAAACAAGGGCCCAAATGGTAAATATTTAGAGGCCCCAAAGAGGAAATTTGTTAAGGGGCTCCTAAGTGATATTAAAAAAAAACAATAAGTCTTCCAAAGTCCGTTTTGGGCGACTTATTTTCTTATAAAAATTGCCGCCGTTGCCATGGAAACGGAAAAAGTATGAAATTTAAAAGAAACTCAGTATCTGTCCAGCCAAACTTTTTGAAGGATTTTTCCTTGCATCAAGTCAAACTGATTTCTGCCAAAAAATTGGAATCGGTTGGATATACATTTTCACTGTTGCCATGGAAACAAAAAAGAGGGGATTTTTGTTTAAATTTAATTTTTTGCTCCAAAGGTATTTCAAACTGCATAAAATGGATGTGTGTCTCCCCAATTTTCGGGGTTTCAAAATTTTCAAAATGTCTGCCGTTGTCAAAATGGTTGTCATGGAAATGAAAAAAGGTAAAGTGCGAAATATGCTATTGCTCGCAATGGCAATTCTAGTTATTAAGTCTCCCAAACGAAGTTTGGAGACTTATTGTTTTTACTCCGTTTCTTATTATTATTATTATTATTATTATTATTATTATTATTCTTATTCTTATTATTATGTCTCCCAAACAAAGTTTTGGGAGACATATTGTTTTTGTCCGGTTTCTTATTATTATTATTCTTCTTCTTCTTCTTCTTCTTCTTCTTTCCTTTTTCTTTCCGTTCAATGTTGTCCGCGACGTTTCTCAAAGATGCAATGTCCAATCAATATGAAACTTTGGGAATATGTTAAGGGTGACCTGAAGTTTTGCAAACGACTTTTAAAATTTTCAAAATGGCCGCCGTTTCAAAGGTCATTATATAGGACATTGCAATAATTTGAATTTAGGGGGTTTCTGATAAGCTCTAGATACTGGCAATGGGGGTTTGTTTGGGAGACATCTTGTGACTCGCTGGCGATCACAATCATACCTAGTTATTATTATGTCCCCGACCACGAAGTGTCGTCGGGGACATATTGTTTTTACTCCGTTTCTTATTTTTCTTATTATTATACTTTTTTCTTTTTCTTCCGTCAACCTGATGCACGAACTTGTCCGGCTATCTCCTCGGAAATGGATGGACCGATCAATATGAAACTTGGAGGGGTGATAGGTCCCAAGGTCCTACAGTGTTTTTTGCGGTTTATAATTTCAAAATGGCCGCCATTTCCAAGATGGCCGCCAAAAATGGCGAAAAATGTAAACATTGTCCAATTTCAACGAAACTTGGTATACAGGGTATAACGGTGATGGCGACTGATGGCGCATTGTCGGAATTTCTGTAATGGCCGCCATTTTCAAGATGGCCGCCGAAAATCGCGAAAAATGTAAACATTGTCCAATTTCAATGAAACTTGGTATACAGGGTATAAGGGTGATGGCAACTGACGGCGCATTGTCGGAAGTTTTGTAATGGCCGCCATTTTCAAGATGGCGGCCGAAAATGGCGAAAAATGTAAACATTGTCCGATTTCAACGAATCTTGGTATACAGGGTATATAGGTGATGGGGACTGACGGCGCATTGTCGGAATTTTTGTAATGCCCGCCATTTTCAAGATGGCCCCCGAAAATGGTGAAAAATGTAAACATTGTCCGATTTCAATGAAACTTGGTATACAGGGTATAAGGGTGATGGCGACTGACGGCGCATTGTCGGAATTTTTGTAATGGCCGCCATTTTCAAGATGGCCGCCAAATGGTGAAAAATGTAAACATTGTCTGATTTCAACGAAACTTGGTATACAGGGTATATGGGTGATGGCGACTCACGGCGCATTTTCGGAATTTCCGTAATGGCCTCCATTTTTAAGATGGCTGCTGAAAATGGCAAAAAATATAAAGTCTGATTTTAACGAAACTTGGTATACAGTGTATATCGGTGATGGCGACTCTTCAACTTGTTGAAGAGAACAGGCATAAAATGGGCACGGGAGGGGACATCTCACGTTTCGCGAAACGTAAATTTTAATTATTATTATTTTTCCGTCTTTTTTTTCTTCCGCTTTCCATTTCAACTTGTCCGACGCAGATCTCGAACACGACTCAACGGAATGAAATGAAACTTACTGGGGTGATAGACCCCAATGTCTAGTTGTGCAATTAAGTTTTAAAATTTTCAAAGTGGCCGCCATTTTCAAGATGGCCGCCAAAAACCGAAAACCTTCGACCTCAATTTTCTCAAAAACTGCCCGGCAGAATTTCACCAAACTTAGTATAAATGTTCAGTAGCACGAGTGGAAACTTTTTATTAAAGAAAAACGGAAACGATATGTCGGCCATTTTCAAAATGGCCGCCAATAGTGGAAAAAGTGAACTTGCTTGGATTTCAACGATTTTTGGTTTATTTAGTAAACATGATATCCCGAGTTGAATGGCAATAACGCAAATGTTCTACCGACAGCCATTTTCAAAATGGCCACCATTTTCCCGCCAGAAAATGGCCGCCAATAGTGAAAACAGTGAAGTTGCTTGGATTTCAACGATTTTTGGTTTACATAGTAAACATGACATCCCGAGTTGAAAGGCGATAACGCAAATGTTCTACCGGCAGCCATTTTCAAAATGGCCACCATTTTCCCGCCAAATTTTTAACATTCTTCAATTTTAATGCAATTTGGCACAAAGGGTAAACATGATATCCTGAGTTGAATGGCGTTAAAGAAAATGTTTTACGGGCAGTCATTTTCAAAATGGCCGCCATTTTCCCGCCAAAAAAGTGAACTTGCTTTAGTTTTAGGTTGAAATTATTTCAACCTTGTTCCATTTCAATGAAATTTGGTGTAACGGGTTAGCCGGGTCTAGTGGAACCCCTGCTCAATTTTTTTTCGTTTGGGAGACTTCATGATCTTTGATCATAAATTTTAATTATTATTCTTTCTTTCTTTATCCGACGCGTGAACTTGTCCGACGCGTTTCTCAGATACTCTAAGTCCAAAATCTATGAAACTTAGGGATATGTTAGATATGCATCTCTAGATGTGCAGTCAAGTGTGGTTTTCTGGGGTCCATTAAGGTTATTATGGGGTTCAAATAGGGGTAGGGTTTTCTATAGAAACTTATGGGAAAAAAACTTTTTCAACATGTTCTTAACTTATTAAACTTTAGGATATATTCAATATGTATCTCTATGCGAACTCCTGCCTAATTTTTTTAAAGGGGTCCAAAAAGGGGTGCAGAGTTAATTTTGGGCCCAAGAGGTATGCAATTCACTTCAAAATAATACAAACGTTTTGTTTTCAGCAATATAGAAATGGGTATATATCCCCAGACCGAGCCGGTATACGCTGGTCAGGGGGAACTCCTGCCAAAATTCTTTTTAAAAGGGGGTCCAAAAAAAGGTGCAGAAGATATTTTGGGGTTCAATTGGGGATATAATTCACTTGAAATTAAAAAATAAATGCATTTAAGTGTATAAAAAGTTTTTTTCCTTTTTCTGTTTTGATGGGATATGTTATATATGCTTTTTCTGTGGGGTTCTTTAAAGTTGTTTTGGGGGTCCAAATAGGGTGGGGTTGACTATAGAAAGCTATGGGGAAAAACTTATTAAACTTTAGGTTAAATTTAATGTGTATCTCTAGGCGAATCCCTGCCTATTTTTTTAAAGGTGGTCCAAAAAAAGGTGATGAAGATATTTTGGTGTTCAATTGGTGATATAATTCACTTGAAATTAAAAAATAAATGCATTTAAGAGTATAAAAAGTTTTTTTTTATAATTTTTCTGTTCAAACAAATGTTTTGATGGGATATGTTATATATGCTTTTTCTATGGGGGTCTTTAAAGTTGTTTTTGGGGGGGGGGGGTATAAGTAGAGGTGGTGTTACTATAGAATCATTTTGAAAAATGTTTTGTTTTCAGCAATGTAGAATTTGGTAAATACCCCAGATCCAGCCGTGAAAGGCTATGCATGGGGAACACTTGCCCATTTTTTAAAGGGAGGTTTAAAAGGGGTGCAGAGGATATGGGGCCCACATGAATAAGACAATATTGCATTCATTTGTTTGTTTAGATTCATCAAAGGTATTTGTATATTGTGGCCTTCGTTTGGGAGACTTTGTAACCCACAGGTTACAGTCCTCAATTTTTATCAGTAAGAATATTACCACAGCACCAGTTCAAGGAGTTTACAATTTAGATCGATTACTGAAAGAAAGGGATATGGTGGATCCTTTCATGACACAATAATGATATATACACATGCACATTGCATATTTCTCGGGTTCAGATTTATGTGCTGTATCTTAAAGTCCCAGTAAGAACTTCAACTCGAAGGACAACAATCGCGCAAATAATTGAAATTCAAGACAGTTATAAACAATCGCAACGACAACAAGATACATGTTAGATGCTATGTCAATTAAAAACGCATCGTAGGAGTAAAGGCTAGGATTTGCTATACAAGATTTTAGAACATGCTTTATTTTCTACTGACTTCTTTGTTTCCAGAGTGCAATGAATATATGTTAGTTTACATGAAAAATTGTTACGTCCGCAAAATTTAACTCCGTTTCAACTTCGCAGATCTTGGAGCGATATGCAATTATATGTTGTAAAGTTCGAATTTCTGATAGAATTGCTTCAAAAGGAATAATTCTAATATTTTAAACAAAGTTCTGTCCACGGTGCAACTGTTGAAGGGAAATAAATTCCACCAGTTAATCATTACATATTGGGATATTGCAATACTCTCACCGAAGGTTTATATCAGTGGTGAAACACCAGGGCGCATTTGATGATCTGCTCGGATTGCGGCAGTAATTTTGCTCTGTAAAAGTGTCTGCTCTGAATGACTATGCGGGTAGTTAACTCCCCATGCCTGACATATCCAACCGTTTGTAGTTATATTGGTGGTACCTCTGTAATCACCTCCAAGCTGATTCAGCTTACACTCTCTGGTACAAACATCACTAACTAAAGTAAATAGAAATTATGACCATTTTTCAGATAAACATTTATCAAATATATGTAAAGTGTTAACTTTTAAAAAAAGTATTATATAAAATTTAATACGCCTTATATAATAACAATCCAAAGATACTAATATTAGATATAGTAAATGTATACTATGCCGTATACGACGCATTTCAAGGAGTTACCTCTCATCAGCAGCATTAAAACTGAAACATTTACATGCACATTATTATTTTTCAAAAACTTATGTTTCGTCAGGAAACGACCAAAATGGGAAGGCGAACAATCAAATATAATACATGTATAATACAAACATCGGATGTTTGAAAAACGCGAAATTGGAGTCAGCTGGAAGTTGGTTAACTTATTTTATTTCTCGTAGATTGTGAAACAAGTTATACCAATTTATGTTAATCACGTATTACTTGGGTGGTGCAGGACAAGCATATGTAGCGGCATTTAAACCTACTCGTTTTTAAATCTACAGAGGAGTCTTAAATGTTCTAAAGTTAGTCACTTATCAGCCATTTATCAGTTACGTTTACTTTGCACTAAAAGTCTTAAACATAATACATTGTAATATGATCTCTGAACGTCTTTATCAGAATCATTCACCTTTACTTTAAGCTTGTACCAACAGCAAAGCACTCCTTCAATATAATTGCTTTTTTAGATTAAATGTCAATTTCTTATTTAACAGTAAGAATATTGCCAAAGCACAAGTTTATGGACTTTACATTTTAAATCGATTGTAAAGAGAAAGGGATATGGTGGATCATTTCATGACACTATATATATATATATATATATATATATATATATATATATATATATATATATATATATATATATATATATAACAAAAACTCTATTGTAAAATCCGGAGCTTTCGACCAGTCAAGCCGGCCTTCTTCAGCGGAACTTTATTAGTGGTATGGTTACAACATTTAATCCTCACAATGAATATACGTACAATAACTTAACGTCACTGACAGAAAAAAAGACCGGGATGAGACGTCAACCTTTTGTGTTGATTCCGTTTGGCTTGTATGTGCGTAGTTTTTCAATCCAAAGTTGTTCAATTGTTTGCCGGTAAATGTCATTTCCGCATATTTTTTCTAACGCAACAACTTCAAAATCATCTACTGAGTGTCCATTACTGTTGAAACTGTCAGTGACGTTAAGTTATTGTACGTATATTCATTGTGAGGATTAAATGTTGTAACCATACCACTAATAAAGTTCCGCTGAAGAAGGCCGGCTTGACTGGTCGAAAGCTCCGGATTTTACAATAGAGTTTTTGTTATTTACCTCATTTTGAGAGACTTTGATTATATATATATATATATATATATTGCACATGTCTTAGGTTAAGAAGAGAGCTCTAATGTATGTTCTTCGTTCTAGCCGCAAAAAGAACAACTTGAATGATAAAAAGCTGGAAAATGTCTTAAGTTTAAGCCCCCACCCTTCCGCCCCCGTACCAGTTTAAGCTTAACGCTTTGCAACATATCGATAAATTTACATCTGCGTAACTGAAAGACCGATATGGCACGTTATTCAACATATTACGCACACTGTAAAAGGCAAAGAATTCTAAAATACTGTGATCCAAAAAATCGCACAATACAAGTCCAAAAAATAACAGATATAAACAATCGCAACTTATATCAAGATAGTAGATTATTACAAGATATTTTGGCAATTAAAAATCCATGGATGGGGCCAAAAGACCGGATAGGCTGTACAAGATTTTAGAATTTTATTTCAAGACCAACTTGCAGTCAGGAGAATCGTTTGTCATGATAGAAGTCATTACGTGCGCAAAAAGTCTTAAACATAATATGATCTTTGACCGTCTTTATCAGAATTTAAATATGGTTGTCTCCAGTTGAATATTATGATCTAAATATTGTTCCAGGGGCCACCTACGCTAGTAATATTTGTATCAAAGTGTTTGAAAAAGATTGACAAACAGCTGACTCAGTTGTATGGAGAACCTAAAACCGAAGGCTTGAAGATTTTTTTGGCGTTTTTGTAGTTTGTTTCTTTGTTTTTAGATTTCTCAACAGTATGGGTTTCAGTCTTCATGAAAAATTAATATAAATGTTTGGTTTAATGAAAATGTAATACTTGTAATGGATTATGTATGACAGATCGTTTGAGACAAAATCAATTCAATTCAGATCAATATTTTATTGGAAAGAGCACATAAGAGGCGTGATCCAAACAGTGAAATGATACATATACATACAATGAACATACCATATAGTAAACATGTAATAATTATATTATTATATTAAAGTACAAATAACCATTACTTATTATATCCTTTGCACAGCCACTAGTATACATCATAGAAAAACCATAGCGTAGTTATGTGCATGCAAAAAACAGCATCCAAAATTTGTGTATCATTTGTCGTAGAAAGGCCATGGAACTTTTAATTTTTAAGTTTTTTATGAAGATTTCATCAAGTAATTTAGAAATTTTCTTCGTAACAATGTGAGTTATGACGTTGTAAATGTTATTAATGTAAAACACTCTTCAAATAAAATAAAATATAATATGATAATTAAAACTAATAAAACTTTAATTGATGATTGAAATTAACACAAAATTAATTTTTATAAACTTTTAGGGTTATGCTACTAATTAATCTTACAATACTTTCATATCACACCATAAAACCTCTTCATCTTTGGTAAAAATTCATCTCAAAAATGAAAAACCCGTCTTATAATTATTTTATTTTGAAAAAAATGCTAATTAATTAAAAGTTAGCAATTAATTATTAAGTAAATTAAATTTCATATCAGTACACCCTGAATCTTCTTAGCTAAATGAATGTTTTATACGCATTCTTACGCAGTAGCTGTCATTCATCCATTTGATAGAAAAACCACTGCATACAGTTGTGTTTAACTTTTGCTATTGTGCTTCAATTCACAACACCCATAGCGTAGAAATGTGGTATTATGTAAATTCAACCCACTCGGACCAGAGCGTACAAGTGTGTGTGCAACGCATTTAAAAACCTAACAGCATCATGTGAAAAATTAAATCTTCGATGCACTGCCACAGTAGACTAATGTGTATACAATATCAAACTAAAATTCTAAAGCCATATCATTATAATGTGATCATTCATTTTCATGAAAGAACTATAGAGTAATAATGTGCATCTTAAAATTTAATTTTACATAGAATTTATATAAATTTTTAAATTATTACCTATGGCTTTTGGAGATCGAGTCGCAAAATACGTTATGGTTTTTCTATGACATATGATGGTGGCTTTCAGGAGACTAGTTTTTCAGCGCACATAATTACGCAACGGACTTGCAAAGGATAGCATATATGTTAACCGGTGGCGTGATCTCTCTCCTCAAAGGCTTCTTTTATGAAACTACACAGAGATCTTTAAGTTTAAAGTTTCTGAGTTCAACATTTTAGCAAGTAAGTCGTTAGGTGTATTAGAAGGGATTTTCGTTATTTCATATTTTGTCTTAGTAGACTATACATCGGGCATTCAAATAAAAAGAGAAGTTCATCCTCGACTTGATTAACACAAATTTTCATCTCGAGCACTGATGATGAGTTGTCAGTCAACGAAATGGCCATACAGTGCATCAAATTCAATCGGTATTTTGTGATACATTTTATTACAAAATATTTTATCTGGTAGTATTTTTGGCTGAGAATATCTTCCAGTTTCAATTAGAACTGAATTGACACTAATTTTTGTCCCCCGCCGCAACGCGATGCGGGGGATATGATAATGCCGGGCGTCCGTCTGTCCGTCCGTCCGTCCGTGCTTCCGTCCGTCCGTCCACCTTGTAAGCGCTCTAGCAAATTTATTTCTTGACCGATTTGGATAATATTTATACAGTAGCTTTAACTCAATGATACCTCAAGGGAGTTCGAAGATGAGTCATGTCGAAATATTTTTGTAGGAGTTATGCCCCTTAGTAACTTAGAAAATTGACAAAATTTTCATGTAAGCGCTCTAGCAAATTTATTTCTTGACTGATTTGGATAATATTTATACAGTAGCTTTAACTCAATGATACCTCAAGGGAGTTCGAAGATGAGTCATGTCGAAATATTTTTGTAGGAGTTATGCCCCTTAATAACTTAGAAAATTGACAAAATTTTCATGTAAGCGCTCTAGCAAATTTATTTCTTGACCGATTTGGATAATATTTATACAGTAGCTTTAACTCAATGATACCTCAAGGGAGTTCGAAGATGAGTCATGTCAAAATATTTTTGTAGGAGTTATGCCCCTTAATAACTTTGAAAATTGACAAAATTTTCATCTAAGTGTTCTAGAAAATTTATATTCTCCTTGCATTGGAATAATATTTATACACTTGGACCTAAAGGGAGGTTTTATACATAAACTCCTATCGAAACTTATAAAATTGAAAAATACTGTCTTTAAGAGTTTGTTAGGCGGAATACTTTTGATCAAAGCATTTCTGTTTATTGAAAAGGAGTAAATGTACATTTGTATAAATTCTCAATACACATGGTAAAATAAGATTTCAACACTATACCCATATTGTATAAATGTCTTCATACCACTCATTAACTTGTAAAAAACTTTAGAAATAACCACAAATTGTTTGTCCTTCTATTCTCTCTCTTTGAGAAAATTTTGTTATGTTTCACTTGTCCAAGGGTTTCTGATGCTCTAGTGGCGGGGGACTTCGGAACGCTGTTCGATTTTTAACTTTGTTAGTTTATTTCGTAGTTCTTTTTTAATGCTATTTTTTGTAGTTCAACATCAGGAGGACTGGTCCTGGAAAATATTTTTAACATCTAGGATATTCCAAGGCAAGGTTTGACTTGTTAGGAGTTATAAGTAAAATCAAGAAATACCAAACGGATATTCGAAGGATGGGAAAATCAACAACAACTGGCAAACTCGGGAGGACAACGAATTTTACCAAATCAATACAAACACTACACTTCAAAACTAAAAACAACATGGACCCCAACAAAACAACGTATAACATGTAATTTATATGATTGAATCAGAGTGATCTTTTTTAGTTTTTAATTATATATCAAAGAATTCCTGAACGATTAGTTGGTATAAACCAAAGAAACAAGATTGAATACGAAGTTCTAACATTGTAACAATGACTCACCACAGAAAGGAACGTCGCAATATTCCCACCGACTCCCAGGGTCCGTTGTGTAACACCAGGCTCCCACAATCTCTAGATCTGGATTACGACAGTAGTTTCCTTCATCAGAAATTGCATAATAGCTATGACTATGAGGTGTATTATCTGCCCAAGGTTGACATGCTTTACCAGTGTTTGTTATGTTGACTTTACCTCTATATTCTGTTCTCATCTGACTTGTCTTGCATTCTAAATCTTCATCTGATAAAAATAAGAAAATGTTTAGGATAAACGTATATTATATAAGTGTTTTTGTGTTTAATACAGATTTTGAGGTGACATTCGGGAAAAAGATCCTGAGTTATATTTTTTGTACTGATGTTCAAGAAATTACAATTTATATGCTCTATTAAACTCAATAATCATTTTTGTCTTATATCAACTACTGCATATATTTTAAAATCATTTTTGCAGGAAATTTCACCAATAATAATTTTTATGAAAATAACCATTTGATCGAACAGAAGTTGTGTGTATTTATTGTGGATCCCACGTACTTCTGAAACAACAATCTTGAGGAAAACCTTGGGTTTTACAATAGTGTTCATTTAAAATAATAAGTATGTTCTAAACGTTAATATTTTTAAACAATATTTGAACCTATCAGACAATCTCCAATTCGTTTATTTTGACGTCAAATTTTGAATTAAAATCAATTAATTACTTTAGTACACATTAAAACGGAAATTTGCTTTCGTAGAAAACGGATAATTCATAACGAAGCCTTAACATATTTTGCATTTTTAAAAATATTTTTATATTTACCAGTTGTTTTTGAAATCCTGTGAAAAACTCCGGTTCCCTGTTTATCCTCCCACTCACCATGACAACAACCAGATATTCCAATATAGCATTCCCGAGTAGTTGGTACATAATACCCCCCACAACATGCTTCTCAATATTGAAGACAGTATATCGCACATAACGTTGCTCATCTAACATTTACTCCGATAACAGGATTTGAATAGGGCGCAAAAAAACGTTTATTTTTACGAACAATGAATGATTCTTCTAGAAATTCAGATACAACAACACAATAAATCAAAAATAAAATAAATTTCCTTCTGTCCATTTTAGTCATGACTCTGTTATATAATAACAGTATGATATCAAAATCATAAAACTTAACAATAAAGAAAATCGATCTGGTTCCAGTTATCAAGAGGACAGATTTCAAATTAATAATTTAATCCCTAGCTTTTTAACAGTCGTGTAAATTGTCTTAACATTCTAATTTTCACAATGGAAACCATTTCTTACAATTTTGTTTTTGAATATTGTCAATAGTTATGAAAATCTATATATATATATATATATATATATATTTCAATTAAGGTAGGATGTACCTAAATCCGGTAAATTATGGATTTTCTTGAAATTTTACGTGCAGCTAGAATATTCGAAACTGCATCTAAATTTCATATTTAGCTTTTATATTTTTTCAATGAGGTTGATTTAAAATCCTTAAAATAAAGGTAATTAATAGTTTCGTTTAAATCGTCATGTCGCAAAAACTAATCTCTAGAATTTTCTATGAAAACGATATGTTATTGCTGTGAACTTTTTCGTTTTAATGATACTAAATAAACATAGGGTCACGTAAAAACACTAAAAATATACATTTTTTATCGCGATGTTGTGACGACGTTGCGCTTATTTTGGCATTTTTACGCTTATTTTCACGCTTCATATAGTAATCTATTTTATACTAAAAAAACTAATCTGGTGACCCCTAATAAATGTTATATCAATAAAAAGAGAATTTCATTGGCAATAATATATATTTTTTTTTTAAATCCTAGGGACTGGATTTTGAGAAATCATGATTTAAAGTCTAAATATTTTACTTTTCGTACATGTAACGATATCTACGTACATTCTATGTATTTACACATCTGGGGACAGGTTTTCAAAAGTATCTTAAGATTGATCGTAAGACATATCTTATGACATTACTTGCGACTAAGTTATGACGATCTTACGTCCTATCGTATGATGTAAAACAAAGGTATCTTAAGACAATCATTGTTACGACGATCGTATGACAATCGCAAGTCAGTAATGACAAATAATGAAATTTTAAATGATTTAACAAAGTATACAATATAATTTTTAAAAAAATACATGTAACTAAAAGAAAAAAAAATAAATAAAAAATAAAGTTTAATTAAGGATGATCGCTGGTCTATAAGATTTGAAATAGGTGTTTTAGTTTGAGAGAACATATGAATAGTAAACAAACAAGCAAGAAAAAATTTATGTTCATGTCCTCATTTTAGAACTATCAGGCCTTGAAAATTTGCAGGAAATGGGTTTTCTCTGGATTTTCATTGTCTTTGCATTGACAACTTCAGTCTTTCAAAGATGTATGAAAAAATAAAAATGATTTCATAAAATTTATATGATTGAATTATAAAAAAAAGTGGGGGTTCACGGGCAAAACATTTCATGTTTAAGAAATGGATAAAACCCGAGGATTCCGAAAATCTGACAAAAAATACCAAAACATGCCCAGCAACCATCCTTAATTTTAATTTTAATAGCCTTTTAAAAATGAGTACTGCATATACGTTTACTGTACATGTGTAACATGCATGTACATGTAAATCAATTATGGAATGTGACAATCTATTAACATGGATCAATAAAACCATTGTAAAAGTTTATCGATCTACTCTATTTTAATATGAATAATACCAATTTTAATGTCTTTGGTTTGACAAGGGCCGAGAATCGAACCCGCGACCTTCCGCACTCGAGGCGCGCACGCTACCAGGAGACCACCAAGGCGGTTCAAAAATAATGAATAAACTAAGAAGTACATGTAAAGTAAATTTTATTTTTTCATGTCAGATGGGGCCAAAAATGGCTTAAGCCATACCTTTTCATTCGCTTTAAACGTGTTAAAAATGATTAATTTTATTTATTTTGTTTTTCATCTATCATTATCTTCGGATACCTTAAATTATTCTTAAACTACAGGTACTTAATCGAAATATTATTTTATGAATATTTTAAATTGACGTATGTAGACATGCACATTTCTACAGAATAATATAAATGTGTTCCAGATTTTGATAATAATGAAAATATTGGTTATCCGTATATAAGTGTATGATGGTGAATAATTGATTTAAAAAACATAAAACACATTTTGTCTCGCCTTATCCAGATGACAGATCTAAACAAAAATCCAGTCGTGAATTTACAGCTCGTCAAAAGTGTGTTAAATTCAGAGATCACTTCTAATGTACCATATCCAAGCATTAAAATAAAAATAGACAAACCATTCTTGTGGGAATCGTATTCAAACGATCAAGTGGAAAAAAGAACAAATAAAGTATAAATAATACATCAAACTATTTTAACAGGTAAAAAATATCTGTGCATTTTTCTTCCAGAAATGAGCACTTTAAGAAAGGTGATAGATGTACATAATGTAAGTTTATTTTTGATTGGTTTATATAAAATTAATGAATTATCAAAAATTCAGAGCGTACAACGATAAACGCATCCATCGACTTTAATGTTTGTACATAAGAATCTTTCTACGGCGTGCAGCAGCGTTCTTATTAATGTGATTTGTGATTCGAGAGACGGAATTTGAATGCCCAAGAGATCAGACGTCTTTCTAGTCGAGTGACCTTTTGTTATGGTTTTCGTTATTTATTTGGCTTTGGTTCACAAAATTGCAGTGAATTTACGCTGCATGGAATTATGTAATGGAGATTCCGTTTGTCTTGTAACGGTGAATGGGTTTCAAAGAGTCAACAACTCTTATTTGTATTTTTTACATGCTCGTGATCAAGTGTTGGGTATTTCTAACATTTTAGTTTGTTGTTGTTTTATTTTTAAGATTTTATATTTGTTTTTGTTCGACTTGTGTATTTCATATATTTTAGTCGTTTAATGCCCCTTTTGACAGCTCACCATTTCCATTTATTTTTATATATAGAGTACCTTCAAACGCCCCACGTAAAAGATAAATCTTACAAGTGATAACTCTATTTTTATACATACATGCCTCTATCTTCGCACGTAAAACAGTCTGATAAGTGCTGACTCTATTTTTTTATATAGAGTGCCCTCTAACACCCCACGTAAAACACACAAACACACATACAAAGTGCTGATTCAGATTTTATATATTTGTATATATATATATACACAAACTCTAAAATTATATCTGGAGCTTTCGACCAATAAACCGGCCTTCTTCAGCGGAACTTTTATTTTGTTATTATAAGACAATTAAAATGGTCACAATAATTAACGTCATTGTAAAGCTCTGTAAAAATTTCGGGAAAGAAGACGTCACGTTTTTGTATTATTTTTTCAAATATAATTATTCAACCTTTACTAATTCTGAAGGAAAAAATTTAAACATTAAAAAATTATATAACTTGTACAACAGCTAATGTAATATGCTTTATATTTTGTAAACAATTTAACAAATTTATCTATGTTGGGGAAACCGGAGATGCACTTTATCAAAGACATCTACTGATTTTTTCTGTGATAAGAAAAAGAAACAAGATCCTGTTGCGATGCATTTTAATTCAGATAAAAATTCGGTTAACGATTACGAAATTGCCGTCTTGGAAAAAAATTGTGGAAGCGATGTATATAGAGATACCATTGAAAAACTTTGGATAAATAAATTGCTAACGTTCAAGCCATTCGGTACTAAAACAAAAAAGTGACGTCTTTTTTCCCCGAAATTTTTTTTAAGTTACAGTGACGTTAATTATTGTGACCATCCTCCGCTGAAGAAGGTCGGTTTAAAGCACAAATCTGATAAGTGCTGACTCTGTTTTTATATATACCTGTAGAATGCCCTTTGACGCGCCGCGTAAAACACATGTTAGATAAGTGCAAACTCCTTTTTTATATATTGAGTGCCCTCCATCGCCCCATGTAAATAAGTGCTGATTCTAATTTTATATATAGAGTGCCCTCTGACATCCCACGTAAAACACATGTCTGACAACTGCTGATTCTGTTTTTACATGTTTTATATATAGAGTGACCACTGACTTCCCACGGTTCACAATTTTACATGCTTTCATATTAAATTCGATTGACTTCAAGTGACTTTAAATCATAGATGGCTTATTATTATTACCATAATACACTGGCATTAGTATCTGCAGTAAGCAGATTCAAAAAGGATCGAGTTACCTCAATAAAGTCTCTAATTTTGTTCATGTAATTTTGTTTTAACAAAATAAATATTCTCATGATTTTCCGGTCAATCAACACAAGGGCAAAGTTTGTGACACCTGCACACTAAGATGGTTCGTACGTATACAATGAAATAAAAGCCAACATTCTACTGCTTTCTTTCGTGTGGATTGTATTTTTGTTTCCATAAAAGGTTTTTTCGTACATCTGTAAATAGTATTTGCCATGAATGATTTCGAGGGAGGTAACTCCCCATTAATAACATTTCCGACCGTTTGCAGTTATATTAATGGAACCTCTATAATCCTCTCCTAACTAATTTAGCTTACACTCTCTGGTACAGACACCACTAACTGAAGTAAATAGAAAGCATGACTTATGTTTCATCCCACTCGGACACATTATACGGACTCCGAGCCGACCAGTATATCTTAGCTCTAACTCCTATATATAGCAAGATGTCGCGTGCTTGGTGGAGAAGCAGCAACCTTACGCACTTGAGGCGAGCACGCTACCACGAGACCACCGAGGGGGTTTCAACAATTTACATGTATGTTTGTTAGGTAACGACCACAAGGGAATTTTAAAACCTAACAATAGAAAAATAAAAAAAATAAAAATTTCGTGTTTGAATAGCGTAATTGAAGTCAATTAATCACATTTTTACTTAATTTTACCAAGCGGTGTAATACAATGATATTCTCCGATAAGCATAATTATTTTTTTCTGTTTAAATGTCTATTTCTTATTTATCAGTAAAATCTTTCCACAGCAACAACACAACGAGTTTACAATTTAGATTAAAGAAAGGAATGGATATAATGGATCGGTTAATGCCACAATAATAAAATATACACATACATATTGCAAATATCCCATGTTAAGAAGAGGGCTCTGATTTATGTTCTCCATCTTAAAGTCACTTCAACTCAAAGGACAAAAATCGGACAAATAACTGAAGTTCAAGACGCCCCCAAGTACCAGTTGGAGATAAAATCTTTGCTTGATATCTATTGAATAACGCCTGAGGTAAAGAAGGGCCCAGATGCCTTGTAAATCAACATATTATGTACACTTTTCCCTTCATCAGAAAGTGCATAATGTTCATGACTATAAAGGCAAAACAAATCTACACCAAGATACATTTTAGATACTATGCCAATTAAAAACGCATCGATGTAGTAAAGGCTAGGATATACTGTACAAGATTTTAGAGCATAGAACAGAGAGTGGAAACGGGGAATGTGTCAAAGAGACAACACCCGATTAAGAGCAGAAAAAAACTCAAGCGTACCAATGAGTCTTCAACGCAGCGAGAAAATCCCGCACCCACAGGCGGGCTTCAGCTGGCCCCTTAGCAATAAAGTATACTAGTTCAACAAAATGGAAGACACACTAAACTCCGAAACATAAAAATGAACCAAAATTTAAAAAAACACACACACACGACTAACATAGTCTAAGGGCTCCTGACTTTGACAGGCGCAAAAATGTGGCGGGTTAAATACTTTATTTTCTACTGAATTCTTTGTTTCCAAAGTGCAAGAATATAAGGTTAGTTTACATGAAAAATTTTGTTTCGTCGGAGATTTTTTACTTAGTTTCACATTCGCAATTATATGTTGTAAAGTTTGAATTCCTGATAGAATTGCTTTAAAAGGTAAAATTTTAATATTTTAAACTGTGAAAGTTCCGTCCACAGTGCAACTGTTGACGGGAAGTAATTCCACCACTTAATCATCATATAATGGAATATCGCAATACTCCCACTGAACGTTTACATCAGTGGTGTAACACCAGGGCCCAGCTGGTTCGTGGTCTGGATTACGGCAGTAATTTTGCTCTGTAAAGAGTACAAAATGACTTTGCGGGTAGTTAACTCCCCATGCCTGGCATGTCCGACCATTTGTAGTTATATTGATGGTACCTCTGTAATCCTCTCCTAGCTGATTCAGCTTACACTCTCTGGTACAAACATCACTAACTAAAGTAAATAGAAAGTATGAATATGCTTCAGATAAACATTTATCATATATATATGTAAAGTTTTAACTTTCAAACAGTATTATATAAATTTAAATACGCCATATAACATGCATATTGTATATTTTTCAACAACTTATGTTTCGTCAGGAAACGACCAAAAGGGAAAGGTAAATAATAACAAAAGTAATATAATACAAAATCGGATGTTTGAAAAACAAAATAGTTTTGTTTGTCCCTGTAAAGAAAAAAAAATGTTTTATGTTTGGATGAACATTTGAATAAGAACATAAAACATTGTAACAATGACTTACCACAGAAAGGAACGTCACAATATTCCCACCGACTCTCAGGGTCTGTTGTGTAACACCAGGGCCCCAGAATCTCTAGATCTGGATTACGACAGTAGTTTCCTTCATCAGAAAGTGCATAAAGTTCATGACTATGAGTGGTATTGTCTGCCCAAGCTTGACATGTTTTACCAGTATTTGTTATGTTGATTTTACCTCTGTACTCTGTTCCCATGAAACTCGTCTTGCATTCCAAATCTTCAACTGATTAAAATAAGAAAACGTTTGTGATACATGTATATATGAGTGTGTTTGTGTTTAATACAGATTTTGAGGTGACATTCGAGGAAACATCCTTGAATTATAATGTTTGTAGTGATGTTCAAGAAATTACAATTTATATGCTCTATAACTCGAAAATGTATTACACTCAATAATCATTTTTGTCTTATGTCAAATTGAATTAAAATAAATTATCACGCATGAAAGGTGAAATCTGCTTTAGTGGCAAACGGAGAATTAATAATTAATAAGCCTTACCTAATTTGCATTTTTAAAAAGATTTTCATATTTACCGGTCGTTTTTGAAATCCTGTGAAAAACTCTGGTTCCCTGTTTATCCTCCCAATCACCATGACAACAACCAGATATTCCAATATAACATTCCCGAGTAGTTGGTACATAATACCCCCCACAACATGCTTCTCCATACTGAAGACAGTATATCGCACATAACGTTGCTGATTCAACATTTACTCCGATCACTTGATTTGAATAGGGCGCGAAAAAACGTTTATTTTTACGAACAATGAATTTTTCTTCTAGAAGTTCAGATACAACAACACAATAAATCAAAAATAAAATAAATTTCCTTCTGTCCATTTTAGTCATGACTCTGATATATAATAACACTATGATATCAAAATCATAAAACTTAACAATAAAGAAAATCGATCTGGTTCCAGTTATCAAGAGGACAGATTAAATTAATAATTTAATCCCTACTTTTTTAACAGTCGTGTAAATTGTCTTAACATTCTAATTTTCAAACTCGAAACCATTTCTTACAATTTTGTTTTTGAATATTGTCAACAGCTATGAAAATATATATATATATATATATATATATATATATATATATATTTCAATTAAGGTAGGATGTACATAAGTCCGCTAAATTATGGATTTTCTTGAAATTTTACGTGCAGCTAGAATATTCGAAACTGCATCTAAATTTCATATTTAGCTTTTATATTTTTTCAATGAGGTTGATTTAAAATCCTTAAAATAAAGGTAATTAATAATTTCGTTTAAATCGTCATTTCGCAAAAACTAATCCCTACAATTTTCTATGAAAACGATATGTTATTGCTGTGAACTTTTCCGTTTTAATGATACAAAATAAACATAGGGTCACGTCCTGTCTGTAAAAGCACAAAAAATCCACATTTTTTATAGCGATGTTGTGACGACGTTGCGCTTATTTTGGCATTTTTACGCTTATTTTCACGCTTCATATAGTAATCTATTTTATACTAAAAAAACTAATCTGGTGACCCCTAATAAATGTTATATCAATAAAAAAAGAATTTCAATGGCAATAATATATATATATATTTAAATCCTAGGGACTGGATTTTGAGAAATCATAATTTAAAGTTTAAATATTTTACTTTTCGTACATGTAACGATATCTACGTGCATTATATGTATTTACACATCTGGGGACAGGTTTTCGAAAGTATCTTAAGATTGATCGTAAGACATATCTTATGAAATTACTTGTGACTAAGTTATGACGATCTTACGTCCTATCGTATGATGTAAAACAAAGGTATCCTAAGACAATCATTGTTACGGGGATCGTAACAATCATTGTTATGACGATCGTATGAAAATCGCAAGTCAGTAATGACAAATAATGAAATTTTAAATGATTTAACAAAGTATACAATATAATTTTTAAAAAATACATGTAACTAAAAGAAGAAAAAATAAATAAAAAATAAAGTTTAATTAAGGATGATCGCTGGTCTAATAGGAAATAAATAAGATTTGAAATAGGTGTTTTAGTTTGAGAGAACATGTGAATAGTAAACAAACAAGTAAGAAAAAAAATATATGTTCATGTCCTCATTTTAGAGCTATCAGGCCTTGAAAATTTGCAGGAAATGGGGTTTCTTTGGATTTTCATTGTCTTTGCATTGACAACTTCAGTCTCTCAAAGATGTATGAAAAAATAAAAAGGATTTCATAAAATTTGGTCAAATACCATTCTCAGATATATATGATTGAATTATAAAAGAAAAAGTGGGGGTTCACGGGCAAAACATTTCATGTTTAAGAAATGGATAAAACCCGAGGATTCCGAAAATCTGACAAAAAATACCAAAACATGCCGAGCGAGCATCCTTAATTTTAATTTTAATAGCCTTTTCAAAATGAGTAATGCATATACGTTTACTATACATGTGTAACATGCATGTACATGTAAATCAATTATGGAATGTGACAATCTATTAACATGGATCAATAAAACCATTGTAAAGGTGTATCGATCTACTCTATTTTAATATGAATAATACCAATTTTAATGTCTATGGTTTGACCCGGCCGGGGATCGAACCCGCGACCTTCCGCACTCGAGGCGAGCACGCTACCACGAGACCACCGAGGCGGTTCAAAAATAATGAATAAACTAAGAAGTACATGTACATGTTTTATCTTAAGGAACATGTTTTTTTTTCAATAATAAATCCATGTTATATATGTACATTGTAATAGCGGTAGTTTGCTGTCAAAGATGGCTAATTGTGAAGAAATCAAAAATACCAAATTTCACTCATTTTTGGACTTTCGAATTTAAATTTTTGTATGAGCAACAGGCCAAAACGATTTTGTACTGTAATGTGCGATTATGAAAGACAAACATTATATTGAAATATCTTTTCTGGGAAGGATGTTGCTCATGGTTGTTTTGACCAAAATCAAGTGTGAATTCTCTTCAAACCCTTGATTTAGCAGACGTTCATGACGTCGCTGTTGCATCATGGGAAGGAATTGTGTACAATAATTGATAGATTGTGAAAGTTCGATCAATCATTATACGATTAAATAATACAAATTCGGATCTGAAATCTTAAATCTTAATTTTTCATATCAGATGGGGCCAAAATGGCTTAAGCCATACCTTTTCATTCGCTTTAAACGTGTTAAAAATGATTAATTTTATTTATTTTGTTTTTAATCTTGCTATCATTATCTTCTGATACCTTAAATTATTCTTAAACTACAGGTAAATAATCGAAATATTATTTTATGAATATTTTAAATTGACGTATGTAGACCTGTACATTTCTACAGAATAATATAAATTTGTTCCAGATTTTGATAATAATGAAAATATTGGTTATCAGTATATAAGTGCATGATGGTGAATAATTGATTTAAAAAACATAAAGCACTTTTGTCTCGCCTTATCCAGATGACAGATCTAAACAAAAATACAGTCGTGAATTTACAGCTCGTCAAAAATTCAGAGCGTACAACGATAAAGGCATCCATCGACTTTAATGTTTGTACATTATAATCTTTCTACGGCGTGCAGCAGCGTTCTTATTAATGTGATTTCAGAGGTCACTTTCAGTACTTTTATGTAATGGTGTATTTTAATGACTGTTGTAAATATTGCTTGTTCATTGCACTACGTTTTGGTTCTTAGTTAGATCTGACATTTAAAAGCTTCTCTGAGAGTATTTTATGTTTTAGCACTAAATACGACGTTCTGTGACGTTTGTTTGTTTTCTTTGTTGATTTGGGAAACGGATTCGAGAGACGGAATTTGAATGCCCAAGAGATCAGACGTCTTTCTGATCTCCTGACCTTTTGTTATGGTTTTGGTTATTTATTTGGCTTCCCAAACAAAAAAAAAGTAGAAACAAGTGATGTTAACAACTCATAAATATATCATGATTTAAAGGTGATTTATTAGTGAGGAAATTTCACATGCAAATGAGCTAACAACTCATTTATGCAAATGAGGTAACAAATCATGAATAACATAGTAAACAAATCATGAAGAAATCATTTTATTTTTCTAATTTCTCGGTAACAACATAGCACAAAGCTCAAATATCTCGGTAACAACATAGTACAAAACTCAAATATCTCGGTAACAACATAGAAAAGTTTTGTCAATATCTCGGTAACAACATAGTCTATGTTTTAATACCTCGGTAACAACATACAAAATATTTTAATATCTCGGTATCAACATAGTCCAATAATGTAATACCTCGGTAACAACATACTCCAAGTTTGTAACAAACCGGTAACAAATCAGGTACAAATCTTCATCAAATAAGGACTAAATAAATAAATTTACATTCAAATTGAAAAATAGATGGGACAAGAACTCAACTCCTTAATTAAAAAGTTATGATCAATTTTTTTTCAAAATGTTGATGGGAGCTTGGTGGAAAAGCATGTAACATACAGAACATAAAAAAGGTTGTCATTTATTCAAAGCAATACCATTCTTACATAAAAAGGCATTATTTAAGAAATAATTTATGGTCGCCATATATTTATTGTCAATTAAACATGGGCTTGAGTTGTTTTCGCAGATATTTTATCCCAACCGATAGCCAGGGATGAAATACGCTGAAACAATGAAAGCCATGTATCGTGACCATGAATTATTTGATATTAGTATGGTTGATTTCGCGAAAATAAACAACATCAGAAAGAATAAAACCTATATATGGGCAACACCATTTTCAGCATTTTTTGTGACATTTTCGTGCACAAACTAAATTGTAACTTCGGCAATTTCAGTGTAAAATCTATAGTTACACATTCATATATTTATCACAATTTTAATATCTCGAGTTGTCATGGTTGCCTTTGTTCTTTGCAGCACCTCATATTAGAATAACAATTCTTACATTGTAAATAGACAATAATAAAAATCTTAATTTGTAAAACAGGAAGCAAAAATTGACACTTTAAATCTGGTATCCTGCTATCTATGGTATAAAAAGTAGAGATCATTCTATCCTTTGTTATAACATATATCTATTACAGTGCTATAGATGTATATGTCAAAATCCAATACTTTGGACTAACACAACAAATGTAAGTTGTAATTTTCAACTTTGATATAAAAAATATTAACAAAAAGTGACAAACATTCAAACAAAACAGATAAGACAATCATAGTCTCTTCAGATCTAATACAGATGTCATTCAAAGGTTATACTCTAGCTCTGAACACAATGACCTGCAAAAAGATCATCTACTGTCACTCCTGCAGTAACAATTTTATACAGTCGTCAAGAAAGGAAAACAGTAAAACTTTATACATCATTCTACATTCATTTAAATTAATTGCAAGGTCATATTAATTTTAACAATATAAGAAACAAGGAAAAGGAACCGTATGATATGACATATACTTAAAGCTTGTAAATGCATCACACAACAACATTTTCATACAAAATCAATTAAGGAATGTAAAAGACCTGAACACAAAAATATAACAAAAATGTCCTGATTTTTCTGATATGGTGAACAGATCTGCAAAATGTATCAAATCTGAAAGTGGAATTATTTACTGTATATAGTTTGAGAGGGTTTGAGTCTTCCATGGAAGACCTGTGTCGCCTGCAATTAGCATATTATTACGAACATTAAATACCAAATAAAATTAAAGCTGTGAAACAGTATAATATGTCATAGATTGACACTAAAATCAAATTTCCTGTACGAACTAGTCCTGGCGTAAAAACCAGGAATCCTGTAGGAATTTCAGATTATTTTCCTACCAAGAATTTGAAAACAAATAGAAAATAATAATATCAAATTTACATATTCCAACAGGACTTAGCAGGAATCCTTCTGGAATATAGCCCGAAAAATGCAAATTCGCAGGAATTTGTAGCAGGATTTTTTTAAAAAATCCTACCAAGAATATTAAAAAAATCCTGCCAGATATTTAAAATAATTCTACAAGGAATTTTATAAATTCCTGCCAATAATATTGACAAAATTCTTTCAGGAATTTAAAAATCCTGCTAAAAATAACAAATTCTACCAGGAATATTTCTCAGAAATCCTACTAGGAATGTTAAAAAAACAAGGATAATACTGTTAACTTTTTATGCAGATGCAAAGAAAAAATATTACATGCTGAATAATGTCAGTCATAACAATAGTTCCCCAATAGAAGACTTGGTATTGATAAAAGTGTTCATCATCCATTTTACTTGGTTGGTGTCTCACGCAGCATTTGTTTTTTTTATTTTTTTTCTGGAATAAGCAATGGCCTCTGTAACACCGTCATTCATTTCTGATTCAGAGACTGGATTCAATTGGTGTTTCTTACAATAGCCCTCAGAATATGCTGAAAATTGAAAAAATATAAAAGGATATTTGAAGAAACAAAAAACCGCTCTTATACAATACACAGATTCTTAATAAAAAAAAAACTTTATAGACAAACTGTTTCCCTGCATCCTTAGCATTAGTTTGTAATGGAACATATTAAAAATTGTATTTTGTAAAATTGAGTTCAGTAGTCGGAGTATTTAGAGATTGTTCAAGAATTAAAATGTACCTTAATTTTGTAAGAGTTCAATCTAATTAGTTTCACAGTGCTTTATTTTTCAGAATGGTGCATGCCAAGATACATGTACCTCTTCAGTGTGAAAAAAATCTATTACTTAGGTTGCCTGTAACAATGATACGAAAAAAAACCCAAAAAGTCCATAGACTGCTTGAGTACAATGATTATACCAAAATTATTTGTTGTAACAAAATGAGTTGATTGATTAGCAGCATAAAGTTTAAACTGTGAATTTTTAACTCATTATTGAATATTCTAAAAATGTTCAAGCACTGTTTAAACTATATACCTTTGCTGGTCTGAATTTTGCTTTAGTCTAGAGATGGTCTGGTATCCCCTTGTTTGGCTGCTTTAATGCCCTGTCCTCTGGAGTTGACCATTCCTTCCATTGAAAATAGTAGTGGCATTAGTTTTATTACAACATAATACCCTGGGTTCTTTTTTTTTTTGCCTTTGCTGTTATTCTGCACAGCTCATTGGCCTTCACCTTATGCTCATGATACTGCAATAAATAATATTTTTTCGTTATTAATGAGTAAACTACTTTGATGATGTACATGAATTGGAATTTATTAACTGTTTATAAAGTTAACCCCCTTTTTTAATACTTCCACAACAGGCCAATTTGGTGATTAAAAATACATTCCTCTTCCAAATTGTTCAAAAAGGTACTCATATTCTGAGAGAATCATTTATTAGAACAAAATAACTAATTTTAATCATATGATAATATCATGACATTCAACAACGTAACACCAGGAACTGTATATGAAGGGGACATGAATCTATATGTAAAGTCTTTGTAAATTGACAGATCTTTCTGCGACTCGGCGGAAATAATTCGTATCCGTCTCCGGGATCACCCGGTCGTTTCCGGTATACGCCATTTTGTAAGCGGGTGTGACAAAATTCAATTACAAATTTCGTTAATTTGATCCTGAGAAAGAGTTAACAGGGTAAGTTATTAATGCCATAATGTTGTGTTTTATTTATATTTTGTATATTAATCCGGTTTGAAACATTTACATTGACGTAATTAGTTACAAAGCTGTCTAAAGAGTGGTGTTGACTGCATATGAAAGTTTTGTCCAATTTGTATCGTCGATGCTCTAATGTTTTTTTTTTGGCTGTCTTCATGACTTATTCCAGTTCATTAAAACCATTTTTTTCTCAAAACTAATGTATATTGTGACAGTATTAATATAATTTTATAAAGTTTTTGTTATTCTAAACATTAATTAGTAGGGCTAGGAGTTTGTGAGCAAAATACTTTTAGATATTGAGCCAAAAATATTTGAATATTTTAACTTTAGGGTTCCTGTCTGTCTTGATAATGACAGAAGCATTTAGGTCTGTCCTTCCTGAAAATTCATAAAATCACCATGCTCTTTTATTTTCAGACAACAGATTCTGCGAGATTCCTGATCTACATTTGATTGATGGGCCAACTACAAAGCCTGACAGTGTTTTACAATTTTACATTGCATTCTACATATACTTAATCTTCAAATACCATGTACTTTTTGAATTAAAAACTGTTGAATCTCATTATTCGTTACATTTTTATTTGTGAGTACTCAACCCTCTCCCTACATTATGGGTCAGTGGTCAAAATAATATAAGACAAACGATAAAAATCAATTCAATAAGCACTAGATTCAATAAGCCGCCAAGAACTGAAACACAAAAATAGAAAAAACTAAACCAACATAATAAATAGTAAATAGTGTTAAAACTTAATTATCAAGTATTTTCAACAGATTCTCACATGTCTAACAAATTTCACCAAGATCTTATAATTTTATAAAAATTGATGTTAGCACCGCTCTTCAAATATTTTCTGTGGTGATCCCTGCAGTGAGATCTTCAATACGTGGAAATCATTAATTTTCACCCTTAATGAGAGTTTCAAGCCACTGTAGCACCGATTTGATGCTTTATAATGAATAGTGACCAAAGCAGCGATGGAATACAATGAATGATGATATATAAAAGATACTATGTTTAAGTTTGACACCCAGAGGTTTCATTTCTAATATCTTATTAAACTAAAGTATACAAGTAATCTACTCACATTTTTTATTCAAATTTCAAAAATTATACGGTGTTATTAAAATCTAGACAAAGTGATGCCCCTGCACTCAACTCTGTGAAGTGACTGTATTACGGAAGGACGGACGGACAGGGGTAAAACAAGATGCCCCCCACTTTTTGTTGCGGGGGAATAAAATTTTGCAAATAAAACTACTGAGGCAAATTGCCTTAATGGAAGCTACGCCACTGTTCCATATTCTAAAGACCAGTAAACAAACGATTTTTTTGGGGTGTATTTTTATCCTCTCGATTGAAAAGCATCAGGACACGGAAGAATAAGATGAGTCACATTCGGGGCACTTATACATATATTTTTAATGTCTTTCCTGGTGTTTTTAGGTGGTAGGTTTTCACTATCAGAGTCTATATCTGAAACAGTAAACTCCCCGAAGGGCAAATCTAAGTTCAGGTCACTGTCGTCCCACGACAAGAAATAACTTTAATTTTTGTTTAGTTGGGATTTTACGCCGTTTTCAGCACATTTGGCTATTTCACGGCGGCCAATTTTTATTGGTGGGGGAAGCCGGAGAGAACCACCGATCTTCGGTAGGAAAATTAGCAATCCTTGTCAATTTAGATCGGAGTCGAACACCCCGCCACGGGTGGGATTCGAACTCGCAACCCCAGTGTTGATAGGCTAGTGATCATTGGTAGTCCTGACGAACTACCTAGACCACTCGGCCACCGAGGCCCAGAAATTACTTTTAGCCGACATGATAATATGGTAATATTTTAAGAAATGGTATGGATAAATTTGTCAAAAAGTTTTATGAATTCGATGGCTTGTGTTTGTACAAAACCATTGTATGTTCCTTTTCTTTTTTTTTTTTTTTTTCTTTTATAAATTTTCTCGATCATATCTTAATTAAAATGTAATTGAATGTTATCAAGAAAAACTAAAGTCGACACCAATTGAAGACATAATTGAAAAAGAATCAAGCAGTCAAACAAATCATTTAATGATCAATACCGATGAAATGAAATTGTAATGAATGGAGATTGTTTTATACAATTACGGGACATCAAAAAGAAAAACAAAATTCACCAACAATGAATTGACAATAAAAGCTTGCGTGTCCCAAAAGATTCCATATAACTTCTTGAAACATTATATACATACACAATATATAATTAAGTTGCTGAAATTAATTTCAAAATAAATTATATAGTAACCTCCATTTAAAGAAACATCCTGAAATATAAATAAATCGAATTACTCAAAGCCGGATATTTGTCAAACTTACCGAACTCGATTTTATTTTTTCTACATACGAAAATAATGCTAGCTTTGTTTGTGTAATTTTTAAATGCGAAAGTAAATTATCGATTCCTAGCTTTGTATTAGAGTCCTAGAAATATCCTATTATAACCGAGTGACATATCCCGTTAGTATTATATGATCCCTGGTAACACTAACGGTAAATCAAGCACAAGCAGTGTTCTGTTATATAATTCAAGGTTGAATTAAAAAAAATCGGTAATGGTTATTTTGTGGGATAATAATTACCTTTTTAAAACATTCTTCATCAAAATAATAGCTTCATATTATTAATAATCCATTGTTAACAGCTTCATCCTGTCGTTGTAGTTGCGCTCGAACTCGAATTTGAACCGGTTGATATTGCGCATGTGCGAATTTGTTACATCCTGTTGATTAGCCCGCGAAAATTTAAAAGACAAATTTTGCACTTCACGACGAAATTGACAACTTCGGAATCGATTAATAGTAATACACATATATTGTAATTATTAGTTTGAATACAAGTCATATTTAATTTTCAAAAGACTGACTTTTGTCCTAATTTAAGGGGCTGTCAGATATGGGCACAGGAATTCAGGCTTGAAACTATAAGGATTTAAATTTCTTAAAAAATTCTTTAATTCTTTTACGATTGACGACTATTGAAGGCTAAGAAGATTGGGGTAAAGTGCTGAAATTATTTTTTGTTATTAATGAGTAAGCTACTTTGATGATGTACATTTTTAACAGAATAAAAGTTAACACCTCATTAATAACATAGTTTTGAGCAGTGTAAAAGTCAATAAATCAGTAAAAACATACTTTTGAACATATTCAAAGTTAATACCTCATATATAACATAGTTTTGTACAATGAAAATGTTAACAAATCATTAATAACATAGTTTTTTATAAAGGTAAAAGTTAACAGATCACAAATAACATAGTTTTGAACAAGATTAAAGTTAAGGTATCAGCAATAACATAGTTTCTTGCAAGTAAAGAGACAACAAATCACTAATAGTATAGTTTTTCACTAGGCACAAGTTAACAAATCATAAATAAATCATATATATTCTAACAAATGTGGAATAAGGCAGTGGAGTCTAATTTGCATAACTATGCCCTTGATGATTTGTTAAACGAGTGAGCAACAAATCATGTTAATATCATAGTATTTCTATGTTATTCATGACTTATTTATGATTTATTCATGATTTGTTAAAATAAAATTCTGTTTGGGTTTGGTTCACAAAATTGCAGTGTATTTACGCTGCATGGAATTATGTAATGGAGATTCCGTTTGTCTTGTAGCGGTGAATGGGTTTCAAAGAGTCAACTACTCTTATTTTTATTTTTTACATGCTCGTGATCAAGCGTTGGGTATTTTTAACATTTCAGTTTGTTGTTTTTTTAAAGATTTTATATTTGTTTTTGTTCGACTTGTGTAGTTCATATATTTTAGTCGTTTAATGCCCCTTTTGACAACTCACCATTTCCATTTATTTTTATATATAGAGTACCCTCAAAAGCCCCACGTAAAACATAAATCTTACAAGTGATAACTCTATTTTTATATATACATGCCTCTATCTTCGCACGTAAAACATTCTGATAAGTGCTGACTCTATTATTATATATAGAGTGCCCTCTAACACACTACGAAAAACACAACCACACATACATGTAAGTGCTGATTCAGATTTTATATATTTGTATATATATATACACAAACTCTAAAATTATATCCGGAGCTTTCCACCGATAAACCGGCCTTCTTCAGCGGAACTTTTCTTTTGGTATTATAAGACAATTAAAATGGTCACAATAATTAACGTCATTGTAAAGCTCTGTAAAAATTTCGGGAAAGAAGACGTCACGTTTTTGTATTATTCTTTCAAATATAATTATTCAACCTTTACTAATTCTGAAGGAAAAACTTTAAACATTAAAAAATTATATAACTTGTACAACAGCTAATGTAATATACTTAAAATTTTGTAAACGATTTAACAAATTTATCTATGTTGGGGAAACCGGAGATGCACTTTATCAAAGATATCTACTGATTTTTTCTCTGATAAGAAAAAAGAAACCAGATCCTGTTGCGATGAATTTTAATTCAGATAAAAATTCGGTTAACGATTACGAAATTGCCGCCTTGGAAAAAAATTGTGAAAGCGATGTATATAGAGATACCATTGAAAAACTTTGGATAAATAAATTGCGAACGTTCAAGCCATTCGGTATTAATACAAAAACGTCTTTTTTCCCCGAAATTTTTGTAAAGTTGCAGTGACGTTAATTATTGTGACCATCCTCCGCTGAAGAAGGCCGGTTTACCAGTCGACAGCTCCAGATATATTTTAGAGTTTTTGTGCTTACCTCTTTATGAGAGACTTTGTATATACATACGTATATATCCCTCTGACGTCCCATTTAAAGCACAAATCTGATAAGTGCTGACTCTGTTTTTATATATACCTGTAGAGTGTCCTTTGACGCCCCGCGTAAAACACATGTTAGATAAGTGCAAACTCCTTTTTTATATATGGAGTACCCTCCATCGCCCCATGTAAATAAGTGCTGATTCTGATTTTATATATAGAGTGCCCTCTGACATCCCACGTAAAACACATGTCTGACAACTGCTGATTCTGTTTTTACATGTTTTATATATAGAGTGACCACTGACTTCCCACGGTTCACAATTTTACATGCTTTCATATTAAATTCGATTGACTTCAAGTGACTTTAAATCATAGAAGGCTTATTATTATTACCATAATACATTGGCATAAGTATCTGCAGTAAGAAGGTTCAAAAAGGATCGAGTTACCTGAATAAAGTCTCTAATTTTGTTCATGTAATTTTGTTTTATCAAAATAAATATTCTCATGATTTTCCGGTCAATCAACACAAGGGCAAAGTTTGTGACACCTGCACACTGAGATGGTTCGTACGTATACAGTGAAATAAAAGCCAACATTCTACTGCTTTCTTTCATGTGGATTGTATTTTTGTTTACATAAAAGGTTATTTCGAACATCGGTAAATAGTATTTGCCATGAATGATTTCGAGAGGAGGTAACTCCCCATTAATAACATTTCCGACCGTTTGCAGTTATATTAATGGAACCTCTATAATCCTCTCCTAACTAATTTAGCTTACACTCTTTGGTACAGACACCACTAACTGAAGTAAATAGAAAGCATGACTTATGTTTCAGATTCATCATATAGATGTAAAGTGTTAACATTCATAAACGTTTTAAATAAATTTTAATGCGCCTTATAAAACATTGTTTTTTTTCAACAATTTACATGGATGGATGAATTGTTGTTTAACGTCCAGTGGCAGCCAGGTGCATATCAGGACGAGAACATGTATGATAATTAATATGATCCTTGTTTTGTACTAGACTGACACGCTAAGCCCGATTTTTAATGTGCTAGCTCACGAGGAAACTGTCCGCAGGAAGACATATCATCCCACTCGGACACATTATACGGACTCCGAGCCGACCAGTATATCTTAGCTCGTACTCCGATATATAGCAAGATGTCGCGTGCTTGGTGGAGAAGCAGAAACCTTACGCACTTGAGACGAGCACGATACCACGAGAGGAGTTTCAACAATTTACATGTATGTTTGTTAGGTAAGGACCACAAGGGAATTTTAAAGCCTAACAATAGGAAAATAAAAAAATAAAAATTTCGTGTTTGAATAACGTAATTGAAGTCAATTAATCACATTTTTACTCAATTTTACCAAGCGGTGTAATACAATGAAATTCGATAAGCATAATTATTTTTTTTTCTGTTTAAATGTCTATTTCTTATTTATCAGTAAAATCTTTCCACAGCAACAACACAACGAGTTTACAATTTAGATTAAAGAAGGGAATGGATATAATGGATCGGTTAATGCCACAATAATAAAATATACACATACATATTGCAAATATCCCAGGTTAAGAAGAGGGCTCTGATTTATGTTCTCCATCTTAAAGTCACTTCAACTCAAAGGACAAAAATCGGACAAATAACTGAAGTTCAAGACGCCCCCAAGTACCAGTTGGAGATAAAATCTTTGCTTGATATTTATTGAATAACGCAGGAGGTAAAGAAGGGCCCAGATGCCTTGTAATTCAACAGATTATATACACTTGTTCCTTCATCAGAAAGTGCATAATGTTCATGACTATAAAGGTAAAACAAATCTACACCAAGATACATTTTAGATACTATGCCAATTAAAAACGCATCGATGCCGTAAAGGCTAGGATATACTGTACAAGATTTTAGAGCATAGAACAGAGAGTGGAAACGGGGAATGTGTCAAAGAGACAACACCCGATTAAGAGCAGAAAAAAACTCAAGGGTACCAATGAGTCTTCAACGCAGCGAGAAAATCCCGCACCCACAGGCGGGCTTCAGCTGGCCCCTAAACAATAATGTATACTAGTTCAACAAAATGGAAGACACACTAAACTCCGAAACATAAAAATGAACCAAAATTAAAAAAAACACACACACACGACTAACATAGTCTAAGGGCTCCTGACTTGGACAGGCGCAAAAATGTGGCGGGTTAAATACTTTATTTTCTACTGAATTCTTTGTTTCCAAAGTGCAAGAATATAAGGTTAGTTTACATGAAAAATTTTGTTTCGTCGGAGATTTTTTACTTAGTTTCACATTCGCAATTATACGTTGTAAAGTTTGAACTTCTGATAGAATTGCTTTAAAAGGTAAAATTTTAATATTTTAAACTGTGAAAGTTCAGTCCACAGTGCAACTGTTGACGGGAAGTAATTCCACCACTTAATCATCATATAATGGAATATCGCAATACTCCCACTGAACGTTTACATCAGTGGTGTAACACCAGGGCCCAGCTGGTTCGTGGTCTGGATTACGGCAGTAATTTTGCTCTGTAAAGAGTACAAAATGACTTTGCGGGTAGTTAACTCCCCATGCCTGGCATGTCCGACCATTTGTAGTTATATTGATGGTACCTCTGTAATCCTCTCCTAGCTGATTCAGCTTACACTCTCTGGTACAAACATCACTAACTAAAGTAAATAGAAAGTATGAATATGCTTCAGATAAACATTTATCATATATATATGTAAAGTTTTAACTTTCAAACAGTATTATATAAATTTTAATACGCAATATAACATGCATATTGTATATTTTTCAACAACTTATGTTTCGTCAGGAAACGACCAAAGGGGGAAGGTAAATAATAAGAAAAGTAATATAATACAAAATCGGATGTTTGAAAAACAAAATAGTTTTGTTTGTCCCTGTAAAGAAAAAAATGTTTTATGTTTGGATGAACATTTGAATAAGAACATAAAACATTGTAACAATGACTCACCACAGAAAGGAACGTCGCAATATTCCCACCGACTCTCAGGGTCTGTTGTGTAACACCAGGGCCCAGAATCTCTAGATCTGGATTACGACAGTAGTTTCCTTCATCAGAAAGTGCATAATGTTTATGACTATGAGTTGTATTATCTGCCCAAGCTTGACATATTTTACCAGTATTTGTTATGTTGATTTTACCTCTGTACTCTGTTCCCTTCAAACTCGTCTTGCATTCTAAATCTTCAACTGATTAAAATAAGAAAACGTTTGTGATACATGTATATATGAGTGTGTTTAATACAGATTTTAAGGTGACATTCGAGGAAACATCCTTGAATTATAATGTTTGTAGTGATGTTCAAGAAATTACAATTTATATGCTCTATAACTCGAAAATGTATTACACTCAATAATCATTTTTGTCTTATGTCAAATTGAATTAAAGTAAATTATCACGCATGAAAAGTAAAATCTGCTTTAGTGGAAAATGGATACTTAATAGCTAAGCCTTACATAATTTGCATTTTTAAAAAGATTTTCATATTTACCGGTCGTTTTTGAAATCCTGTGAAAAACTCCGGTTCCCTGTTTATCCTCCCACTCACCATGACAACAACCAGATATTCCAATATAACATTCACGAGTAGTTGGTATATAATACCCCCCACAACATGATTCTCCATACTGAAGACAGTATATCGCACATAACGTTGCTGATTCAACATTTACTCCGATCACTGGATTTGTATAGGGCGCGAAAAAACGTTTATTTTTACGAACAGTGAATGTTTCTTCTAGAAATTCAGATACAACAACACAATAAATCAAAAATAAAATAAATTTCAGTCTGTCCATTTTAGTCATGACTCTAATATATAATAACAGTATGATATCAAAATCATAAAACTTAACAATAAAGAAAATCGATCTGGTTCCAGTTATCAAGAGGACAGATTTCAAATTAATAATTTAATCCCTAGTTTTTTAACAGTCGTGTAAATTGTCTTAACATTCTAATTTTCACACTCGAAACCATTTCTTACAATTTTGTTTTTGAATATTGTCAACGGCTATGAAAATCTATATATATATATATTTCAATTAAGGTAGGATTTACATAAATCCGCTAAATTATGGATTTTCTTGAAATTTTACGTGCAGCTAGAATATTCGAAACTGCATCTAAATTTCATATTTAGCTTTTATATTTTTTCAATGAGGTTGATTTAAAATCCTTAAAATAAAGGTAATTAATAATTTCGTTTAAATCGTCATTTCGCAAAAACTAATCCCTACAATTTTCTTTAAAAGCGATATGTTATTGCTGTGAACTTTTTCGTTTTAATGATACTAAATAAACATAGGGTCACGTCCTGTCTGTAAAAGCACTAAAAGTCTACATTTTTTATCGCGATGTTGTGACGACGTTGCGCTTATTTTGGCATTTTTACGCTTATTTTCACGCTTCATATAGTAATCTATTTTATACTGAAAAAACTAATCTGGTGACCTGACCCCTAATAAATGTTATCTGAATAAAAAGAGAATTTCAGTGGCAATAATATATATATATATTTAAATCCTAGGGACTGGATTTTGGGAAATCATAATTTAAAGTCTAAATATTTTACTTTTCGTACATGTAACGATATCTACGTGCATTCTATGTATTTACACATCTGGGGACAGGTTTTCGAAAGTATCTTAAGATTGATCGTAAGACATATCTTATGACATTACTTGTGACTGAGTTATGACGATCTTACGTCCTATCGTATGATGTAAAACAAAGGTATCCTAAGACAATCATTGTTACGACGATCGTAACAATTATTGTTATGATGATCGTATGAGAATCGCAAGTCAGTAATGACAAATAATGAAATTTTAAATGATTTAACAAAGTATACAATATAATAATTTTTAAAAAATACATGTAACTAAAAGAAGAAAAAATAAATAAAAAATAAAGTTTAATTAAGGATGATCGCTGGTCTAATAGGAAATAAATAAGATTTGGAATAGGTGTTTTATTTTGAGAGAACATGTGAATAGTAAACAAACAAGCAAGAAAAAAAATATATGTTCATGTCCTCATTTTAGAGCTATCAGGCCTTGAAAATTTGCAGGAAATGGGCTTACTCTGGATTTTCATTGTCTTTGCATTGACAACTTCAGTCCCTCAAAGATGTATGAAAAAATAAAAAGGATTTCATAAAATTTTGTCAAATACCATTCTAAGGTATATATGATTGAATTATAAAAAAAAAAAGTGGGGGTTCACGGGCAAAACATTTCATGTTTAAAAAATGGATAAAACCCGAGGATTCCGAAAATCTGACAAAAAATACCAAAACTTGACAAGCGAGCATCCTTAATTTTAATTTTAATAGCCTTTTAAAAATGAGTAATGCATATACGTTTACTGTACATGTGTAACATGCATGTACATGTAAATCAATTATGGAATGTGGCAATCTATTAACATGGATCAATAAAACCATTGTAAAAGTGTATCGATCTACTCTATTTTAATATGAATAATACCAATTTTAATGTCTATGGTTTGACCCGGCCGGGGATCGAACCCGCGACCTTCCGCACTTGAGGCGAGCACGCTACCACGAGACCACCGAGGCGGTTCAAAAATAATGAATAAACTAAGAAGTACATGTACATGTTTTATCTTAAGGAACATGTTTTTTTTTTCAATAATAAATCTATGTTATATATGTACATTGTAATAGCGGTAGTTTGCTGTCAAAGATGGCTTATTGTGAAGAAATCAAAAATACCAAATTTCACTCATTTTTGGACTTTTGAATTTAAATTTTTGTATGAGCAACAGGCCAAAACGATTTTGCACTGTAATGTGTGATTATGAAAGACAAACATTATATTGAAATATCTTTTCTGGCAAGGATGTTGCTCATGGTTGTTTTGACCAAAATCAAGTGTGAATTCTCTTCAAACCCTTGATTTAGCAGACGTTCATGACGTCGCTGTTGCATCATGGGAAGGAATTGTGTACAATAATTGATAGATTGTGAAAGTTCGATCAATCATTATACGATTAAATAATACAAATTCGGATCTGAAATCTTAAATTTTAATTTTTCATATCAGATGGGGCCAAAATGGCTTAAGCCATACCTTTTCATTCGCTTTAAACGTGTTAAAAATGATTAATTTTATTTATTTTGTTTTTCATCTTGCTATCATTATCTTCCGATACCTTAAATTATTCTTAAACTACAGGTAAATAACCGAAATATTATTTTATGAATATTTTAAATTGACGTATGTAGACCTGTACATTTCTACAGAATAATATAAATTTGTTCCAGATTTTGATAATAATGAAAATATTGCTTATCCGTATATAAGTGTATGATGGTGAATAATTGATTTAAAAAACATAAAACACATTTTGTCTCGGCTTATCCAGATGACAGATCTAAACAAAAATCAAGTCGTGAATTTACAGCTCGTCAAAAGTGTGTTAAATTCAGAGATCACTTCTAATGTACCATATCCAAGCATTAAAATAAAAATAGACAAAACATTCTTGTGGGAATCGTATTCAAACGATCAAGTGGAAAAAAGAACAAATAAAGTATAAATAATACATCAAACTGTTTTAACAGGTAAAAAATATGGGTGCATTTTTCTTCCAGAAATGAGCACTTTAAGCAAGGTGATACATGTACATAATGTAAGTTTATTTTTGATTGGTTTATATAAAATTAATGAATTATCAAAAATTGAGAGCGTACAACTATAAACGCATCCATCGACTTTAATGTTTGTGCGTTATAATCTTTCTACGGCGTGCAGTAGCGTTCTTATTAATGTGATTTCAGAGGTGACTTTCTGTACTTTTATGTAATGGTGTATTTTAATGACTGTTGTAAATATTGCTTGTTCGTTGCAGTACGTTTTGGTTCTTAGTTAGGTTAGATCTGACATTTAAAAGCCTCTCTGAGAATATTAAATGCACATTAACTTTTATGTTTTAGCACTAATCGCGACGTTCTGTGATGTTTGTTTGTTTACTTTGTTGATTTGGGAAACGGATTCGAGAGAGAATTTGAATGCCCAAGAGATCAGACGTCTTTCTGATCTCCTGACCTTTTGTTATGGTTTTGGTTATTTATTTGGCTTTGGTTCACAAAATTGCAGTGTATTTACGCTGCATGGAATTATGTAATGGAGATTCCGTTTGTCTTGTAACGGTGTATGGGTTTCAAAGAGTCAACAACTCTTATTTTTATTTTTTACATGCTCGTGATCAAGCGTTGGGTATTTTTAACATTTTAGTTTGTTGTTGTTTTTTTAAGATTTTATATTTGTTTTTGTTCGACTTGTGTATTTCATATATTTTAGTCGTTTTATGCCCTCTTTTGACAGCTCACCATTTCCATTTATTTTTATATATAGAGTACCCTCAAAAGCCCCAGGTAAAACATAAATCTTACAAGTGATAACTCTATTTTTATATATACATGCCTCTATCTTCGCACGTAAAACAGTCTGATAAGTGCTGACTCTATTTTAATATATAGAGTGCCCTCTAACACCCCACGAAAAAAAAACACAAACACACATACATGTAAGTGCTGATTCAGATTTTATATATTTGTATATATATATACACAAACTCTAAAATTATATCCGGAGCTTTCCACCGATAAACCGGCCTTCTTCAGCGGAACTTTTATTTTGGTATTATAAGGCAATTAAAATGGTCACAATAATTAACGGCATTGTAAAGCTCTGTAAAAATTTCGGGAAAGAAGACGTCACGTTTTTGTATTATTCTTTCAAATATAATTATTCAACCTTTACTACTTCTGAAGGAAAAACTTTAAACATTAAAAAATTATATAACTTGTACAACAGCTAATGTAATATACTTTATATTTTGTAAACGATTTAACAAATTTATCTATGTTTGGGAAACCGGAGATGCACTTTATCAAAGACATCTACTGATTGTTTCTCTGATAAGAAAAAAGAAACCAGATCCTGTTGCGATGCATTTTAATTCAGATAAAAATTCGGTTAACGATTACGAAATTGCCGCCTTGGAAAAAAATTGTGGAAGCGATGTATATAGAGATACCATTGAAAAACTTTGGATAAATAAATTGCAAACATTTAAGCCATTCGGTATTAATACAAAAACGTGACGTCTTTTTCCCCGAAATTTTTGTAAAGTTACAGTGACGTTAATTATTGTGACCAACCTCCGCTGAAGAAAGCCGGTTTACCAGTCGACAGCTCCAGATATATTTTACAGTTTTTGTGCTTAGCTCTTTATGAGAGACTTTGTATATACATACGTATATATCCCTCTGACGTCCCATTTAAAGCACAAATCTGATAAGTGCTGACTCTGTTTTTATATATACCTGTAGAGTGTCCTTTGACGCCCCGCGTAAAACACATGTTAGATAAGTGCAAACTCCTTTTTTATATATGGAGTGCCCTCCATCGTCCCATGTAAATAAGTGCTGATTCTGATTTTATATATAGAGTGCCCTCTGACATCCCACGTAAAACACATGTCTGACAACTACTGATTCTGTTTTTACATGTTTTATATATAGAGTGACCACTGTCTTCCCACGGTTCACAATTTTACATGTTTTCATATTAAATTCGATTAACTTCAAGAAAATATAGAACTTTAAATCATAGAAGGCTCATTATTATTAGCATAATACATTGGCATAAGTATCTCCAGTAAGCAGGTTCAAAAGGATCGAGTTACCTGAATAAAGTCTCTAATTTTGTTCATGTAATTTTGTTTTAACAAAATAAATATTCTCAGGATTTTTCGGTCAATCAACACAAGGGCAAAGTTTGTGACACCTGCACACTGAGATGGTTCGTACGTATACAGTGAAATAAAAGCCAACATTTTACTGCTTTCTTTCATGTGGATTGTATTTTTGTTTACATAAAAGGTTATTTCGTACATCTGTAAATAGTATTTGGCATGAATGATTATGAGGGGAGGTAACTCCCCATTAATAACATTTCTGACCGTTTGCAGTTATATTAATGGAACCTCTATAATCCTCTCGTAATTAATTTAGCTTACACTATCTGGTACAGACACCACTAACTGAAGTAAATAGAAAGCATGACTTATGTTTCAGATTCATCATATAGATGTAAAGTGTTAACATTCACAAACGTTTTAAATAAATTTTAATACGCCTTATAAAACATTGTTTTTTTCAACAATTTACATGGATGGATGAATTGTTGTTTAACGTCCAGGGGCAGCCAGGTGCATATCAGGACGAGAACATGTATGATAATTAATATGATCCTTGTTTTGTACTAGACCCACACGCTAAGCCCGATTTTTAATGTGCTAGCTCACGAGGTAACTGTCCGCAGGAAGATATATCATCCCACTCGGACACATTATACGGACTCCGAGCCGACCAGTATATCTTAGCTCTTACTCCTATATATAGATGTCGCGTGCTTGGTGGAGAAGCAGAAACCTTACGCACTTGAGGCGAGCACGATACCACGAGAGGGGTTTCAACAATTTACATGTATGTTTGTTAGGTAACGACCACAAGGGAATTTTAAACAATAGAAAAATAAAAAAATTAAAATTTTGTGTTTGAATAACGTAATTGAAGTCAATTAATCACATTTTTACTCAATTTTACCAAGCGGTGTAATACAATGAAATTCTCCGATAAGCATAATTATTTTTTTCTGTTTAAATGTCTATTTCTTATTTATCAGTAAAATCTTTCCACAGCAACAACACAACGAGTTTACAATTTACATTAAAAAAAGGAATGGATATAATGGATCGGTTAATGCCACAATAATAAAATATACACATACATATTGCAAATATCCCAGGTTAAGAAGAGGGCTCTGATTTATGTTCTCCATCTTAAAGTCACTTCAACTCAAAGGACAAAAATCGGAGAAATAACTGAAGTTCAAGACGCCCCCAAGTGCCAGTTGGAGATAAAATCTTTGCTTGATATCTATTGCATAACGCCTGAGGTAAAGAAGGGCCCAGATGCCTTGTAAATCAACAGATTATATGCACTTTTTCCTTCATCTGAAAGTGCATAATGTTCCATGTAAGGGTACCAATGAGTTTTCAACGCAGCGCGAAAATCCCGCACCCAAAGGCGGGCTTCAGCTGGCCCCTAAACAATAATGTATACTAGTTCAACAAAATGGAAGGCACACTAAACTCCAAAACATAAAAATGAACCAAAATTTTTAAAACACACACACACAACTAACAAAGTCTAAGGGCTCCTGACTTGGACAGGTTCAAAAATGTGGCGGGTTAAATACTTTATTTTCTACTGAATTCTTTGTTTCCAAAGTACATGAATATAAGGTTAGTTTACATGAAAAATTTTGTTTCGTTAGAGATTTTTTACTTAGTTTCACATTCGCAATTATATGTTGTAAAGTTTGAATTTCTGATAGAATTGCTTTAAAAGGTAAAATTTTAATATTGTAAACTGTGAAAGTTCTGTCCACAGTGCAACTGTTGACGGGAAGTAATTCCACCACTTAATCATCACATAATGGAATATCGCAAAATTCCCACCGAACGTTTACATCAGTGGTGTAACACCAGGGCCCAGCTGGTTCACGGTCTGGATTACGGCAGTAATTTTGCTCTGTAAAGTGTCGCTGTAGTAAATGACTTTGCGGGTAGTTAACTCCCCATGCCTGGCATGTCCGACCATTAGTAGTTATATTGATGGTACCTCTGTACTCCTCTCCTACCTGATCCAGCTTACACTCTCTGGTACAAACATCATTAACTAAAGTAAATAGAAAGTATGACTATGCTTCAGATAAACATTTATCATATATATGTAAAGTGTTAACTTTTAAAACAGTATTATATAAATTTTAATACGCCATATAACATGCATATTGTATATTTTTCAACAACTTATGTTTCGTCAGGAAACGACCAAAAGTGGGAGGTGAATAATATAAAAAATGTTATATAATAAAAAATCGGATGTTTGAAAAACGAAATAGTTTTGTTTGTCCCTGTCAAGAAAAAAAATGTTTTATGTTTGGATGAACATGTGAATGAAACAAGTCATACCAACTTATGTTAATCACTTATCACTTGGCTGGTGCAGGACAAGCATATGTAGCGGCATTTAAGCCTACTCGTTTTCTACATCTACAGGGGCGTCTTAAATGCTCTAAAGTTAGTCGCTTATCAGCCATTTATCAAACACGTTTACTTTGCACTAAAAGTCGTAAACATAATATGATCTCTGAACGTCTTTATCAGAATCAGTCACCTTTACTTTAAACTTCTAAAATACTGTGATCCTAAAAATCGCACAACGCAAGTCCAAAAAATAACAGATATAAACAATCACAACTTATATCAAGATACTTTGGCAATTAAAAATCCATGGATGGGGCCAAAAAACCGGATAGGTTGTACAAGATTTTAGAACATACTCTATTCAAGACCAACTTGTAGTCAGTAGAATCTTTTTTTTCAGGAAAGATGTCATTACGTGCGCAAAAAGTCTTAAACATATTATGATGTCTGAACGTCGTTATCAGAATTTAAATATGGTTGTCTCCAGTTAAATATTATGATCTAAATAATGTTTTAAGGGCCACCTACGATGGTCATATTTGTAACAAAACCTTTGAAAAGGATTGACAAACAGCTGACTCAGTTATATGGGGAAAATTAAACCGAAGGCTTAAAGATTTATTTTGGCGTTTTTGTAGTTTGTTTCTTTGATTTTAGATTTCTAAACAATATGGGTTTCAGTCTTCATGAAAAATTAATATAAATGTTTGGTTTAATGAAAATGTAATATATGTAATGAAGTATGTATGATATATCGTATGAGACAAAATAAATTCAATTCAAATCAATATTTTATTGGAAAAAGCACATAAGAGGATTGATCCAAACAGTGAAATGATACATATACATATAATGAACATACAATAAAGTAAACATGTAATTATATATTAAAGTACAAATAACCATTGCTTATTATATATGTTAACCGGTTGCGTGATCTCTCTCCTCAAACATTGTCAAAGGCTTCTTTTATGAAACTACACAGAGATCTTAAAGTTTAAAGTTTCTGAGTTTAACATTTTAGCAAGTAAGTCGTTAGGTGTATTAGAAAAAAAATAACAATCGAAAGATACTAATATTACATATAGTAAACTTATACTATGCTGTATACGACGCATTTCAAGGAGTTACCTCTCATCAGCAGCATTTAAACCGAAACATTTGGAAGACCAAAAACCAAACTTATATTAAACAAGAAGTACTCAACCAAAAATACCGAAATAGGAAGCCAAATTTCAGCTAAGGAGATCTACCATGTGCAATACAAGGAATGAACCCTTAGTATTTCTATTATTTTTGTTTTACTAAATACTCGTAATTTCTGTAACAAATCAATGAATAATCATGTCAGACAAGTCTGACGACTGGGTTGGCGAGTGATATTCGTTATTTCATATTTTGTCTTAGTAGACTATACAAAGGGCATTGAAATAAAAAAAGTTCATCCTCGACTTGATTAACATAAAATTTTGATCGCGAGCACTGCTGATGAGTTGTCAGTCAACGAAATGGCCATACAGTGCATCAAATTCAATCGGTATTTAGTGATACATTTTATTACAAAATATTTTATCTGGTAGTATTTTTGGATTAGGATATCTTCCAGTCTAAATTAGAAGTAAATTGGCACTTATTCTTAACTTTGTTAGTTTATTTCGTAGTTCTTTTTAATGCTATTTTTTTTATAGTTCAACATCAGGATGACTGGTCCCCGGAAAATATTTTAAACATCTAGGATATTCCAAGGCAAGGTTTGACTTGTTAGCAGCTATAAGTAAAATCAAGAAATACCAAATGGATATTCGAAGGATGGGATTCGACAACAATTGACAAACTCGGGAGGACAACGATTTTTTTCCAGATCAATACAAACACTACACTCAAAAACTAGAAACATATGAGCAACATGGACCCCACCAAAACAACGTATAACATGTAAATTTGATAGAAAATCAGAGTGATCTTTTTTTAGTTTTTAATTATATATGAAAGAATTCCTGAACGATTAGTTGGTATAAACCAAAGAAACAAGATTGGATACGAAGTTCTAACATTGTAACAATGACTCACCACAGAAAGGAACGTCGCAATATTCCCACCGAGTCACAGGGTCCGTTGTATAACACCAGAGTCCAAGAATCTCCAGATCTGGATTACGACAGTAGTTTCCTTCATCAGAGATTGCATAATTTTCATGACTATGAGGTGTATTATCTGCCCAAGCTTGACATGTTTTACCAGTATTTGTTATGTTGACTTTACCTCTATATTCTGTTCCCATCTGACTCGTCTTGCATTCTAAATCTTCATCTGATAAAAATAAGAAAACCTTTAGGATACATGTATATATGAGTGTGTGTGTGTGTGTTAAACACAGATTTTGAGGTGACATTCGGGAAAAAGATCCAGAATTATATTTTTTGTACTGATGTTCAAAAAATTACAATTTATATGCTCTATAACTGGAAAATTTATTACACTCAATAATCATTTTTGTCTTATGTCAACTACTGCATATATTTTAAAATGAGTTTTCCAGAAAATTTCACCAATAATAATTTTTATGAAAATAACTATATAATGTTATTCATTTGATCGAACAGAAGTTGTGGGTATTTATTGTGGATCCCACGTACTTCTGAAACAAACATCTTGAGGAAAACCTTGCGGTTTTACAATAGTGTGCATTTAAAATAATATGTATGTTCTAAAACTTAATATTTTTAAACAATATTTGAACCTATCCGACAATCTCCAATTCGTTTATTTTGACGTCAAATTTTGAATTAAAATCAATTAATTACACATTAAAAGGGAAATCTGCTTTCGTAGAAAACGGATAATTAATAACGAAGCCTTAACTTATTTTGCATTTTTAAAAATATTTTTATATTTACCGGTTGTTTTTGAAATCCTGTGAAAAACTCTGGTACCCTGTTTATCCTCCCACTCACCATGACAACAACCAGATATTCCAATATAGCATTCCCGAGTAGTTGGTACATAATACCCCCCACAACATGCTTCTTTATACTGAAGACAGTATATCGCACATAACGTTGCTGATTTAACATTTACTCCGATAACTGGATTTGAATAGGGCGCGAAAAAACGTTTATTTTTACGAAAAGTGAATGTTTCTTCTAGAAATTCAGATACAACAACAACACTATACATCAAAAATAAAATAAATTTCCTTCTGTCCATTTTAGTCATGACTCTGCTATATAATAACAGTATGATATCAAAATCATAAAACTTAACAATAAAGAAAATCGATCTGGTTCCAGTTATCAGATAGAGGACAGATTTCAAATTAATAATTTAATCCCTACTTTTTTAACAGTCGTGTAAATTGTCGTAATATTCTAATTTTCACAATCGAAACTATTTCTTGCAATTTTGTTTTTGAATATTGTCAACATTTATGAAAATCTATATATATATATATATATATTTTCAATTAAGGTAGGATGTACCTAAATCCGCTAAATTATGGATTTTCTTGAAATTTTACGTGCAGCTAGAATATTCGAAACTGCATCTAAATTTCATATTTAGCTTTTATATTTTTTCAATGAGGTTGATTTAAAATCCTTAAAATAAAGGTAATTAATAATTTCGTTTAAATCGTCATTTCGCAAAAACTAATCCCTACAATTTTCTATAAAACGATATGTTATTGCTGTGAACGTTTTCGTTTTAATGATACTAAATAAACATAGGGTCACGTCCTGTCTGTAAAACACTAAAAATCTACATTTTTTTTCGCGAAGTTGTGACGACGTTGCGCTTATTTTGGCATTTTTACGCTTATTTTCAAGCTTCATATAGTAATATATTTTATACTAAAAAAACTAATCTGGTGACCCCTAATAAATGTTATATCAATAAAAAGAGAATTTCAATGGCAATAATATATATATTTTTTTAAATCCTACTGACTGGATTTTGAGAAATCATAATTTAAAGTCTAAATATTTTACTTTTCGTACATGTAACGATATCTACGTGCATTCTATGTATTTACACATCTGGGGACAGGTTTTCGAAAGTATCTTAAGATTGATCGTAAGACATATCTTATGACATTACTTGTGACTAAGTTATGACGATGTTACGTCCTATCGTATGATGTAAGACAAAGGTATCCTAAGACAATCATTGTTACGACGATCGTATGACAATCTATGGAACGCCACAGCTGCCTAATAATAACGATAATCATATCATTAAGGGTTGAGATATAACATGAAGCAAATTTTCTATACTATGACGACATTTGACTATACTACTCTGTCAATTTGCTATATCACTAAGATATATTTATATACTATAAAGACGTTTTGATATAATATGGAGTTACCTTTTCATACTATTCTGTCATTTCACTTTGTCATGAAGATATTCTTTTATACTATGAAGACATCTTGATATAACATGGAGCTACCTTTTCATACTGATTTGTATATTTTACTATACTATTATGTGATATTGCTATATCATAAAGATACATTTTATACTATAAAGACATCTCAATATAACATTGAGCAACTTTTTTATACTATTAAGGGTTGAGATATAACATGAAGCAAATTTTCTATACTATTACGACATTTGACTATACTACTCTGTCAATTTGCTATATCACTAAGATAAATTTATATACTATAAAGACGTTTTGATATAATATGGAGTTACCTTTACATACTATTCTGTCATTTCACTTTGTCATGAAGATATTCTTTTATACTATGAAGACATCTTGATATAACATGGAGCTACCTTTTCATACTGATTTGTCATTTTACTATACTATTATGTGATATTGCTATATCATAAAGATACATTTTATACTATAAAAACAATCTCCAAAATACAAAATAAAAAAATGAAGAAAGTGTCCATGGGACACAGATGCCCCCGCTTCCACATAAGTTCTAAAGGGGCATAACTCTTGAACGGTAACAGTTACAATACCCAAATTCGAACTTGATCTGTATATTGTGGTAATAAGCATTGTGTATAAGTTTCAAATAATCGGCCATGGCAAACTAAAGTTAGAGCACAGAAACCACAAAATTTGAAAATTTTAAAGTTTTCAAGGGGCATAACTCTTGAGCCTTAAAAGATGCAAAACCCAAATTCGAACTTGATCTGTATATTGTATTAATAAGCAACATGTATAAGTTTCAAATCATTTGGCCAAGCCAAACTAAAGTTAAAGCATGGAAACCAATTTCGGGACGTATGTATGTACGTATGTACAGACGAATGGACAGGGGTAACACTTAATGCCCCCTTTGCCTAACGACGGGGGCATAAAAATAATATATTTGTAAACGGCATCTGGGAATTAAAATCAAGCAAGACATTCTTAAGATACAGTGTGACATGTGAAAAATTGCCTCCCCCTTTTTAAGTGAATAAAGTCAATAACTCTGGAAGAAAAAATCGAAATTTAACCAAAAAGTAAACAGACCATAAGACTATCATAACAAATAACTTTGTAAAGTGTGAAGTTAATGAAGCAAAACATTCTCAAGATACAGTGTGACATGTGAAAAATTGCCTCCCCCTTTTTGTATGAAAAAAGGCCATAACTCTGGAAGGAATTCAAAATTTCACCAAAAAGTATACAGACCGTTAGACTATCATAACAAACAAATGCGTAATGTTTGAAGTTAATCAAGCAAGGCATTCTCAAGATACGGTGTGACATGTTTATGACGGACAGACGGATGGACGGACATTTGTATACCATAATAAGTCTCATCAAAATTTAACGCGCGTATAATACTAGAGGCTCCAAAGAGCCTGTGTAATTCACCTAGGTTTATGTTCATATTCAACAATGGATGGACTCTCTCCAACATTGTCGACAAGAATAGAATTCATGACAAAAAGTTTTTTTTTTTGTTGATCTTGTATTGCTGATCATTTTTTCTGTTTATTTTCTCTCTATCTTCTTTAGTTTTTACTCAAAACACAAAAGAGGGTTAGGAAAATCCTCATTTAAGGGCAATCACTCCATGAAGAGTGGCAGTCTACTAACTATATCAGCAAAATTTGACTTGTTGTGGATCTTGCCTTGCTGATCATTTTTGTTATTTAAAGTTTTTATTTATCTATTATAATTTTTATCATAAAAGGTAAAAATGCCAAAAAATTGGTAAAATTTGTCATTAAAGGGCAATAACTCCAATAAGGAGTCGTCGAAAAATTTCCTCCATTGTCTTAAATGTAGATCTTGTCTTGCTGATCATTTTTGCTTATTTTTTAAGTTTCTATCTATCTATTATAATTTTAAAGATATAAGGCAAACACACAAAAAATTGCTAAAAATCGTCATCAAAGGGCAATAACTCTAATAAGGAGTAGACTGACGATTTCTAAAATGCAAAACTTATTCGTAGATCTGGTCTTGCTGATCATTTTTACAACTTAAAGTTTCTTTCTATCTATTATAGTTTTCAAGATCATAAGCAAAAATTGAAAAAAAAATGTTAAAATTTGTCATTTAAGGGCAATAATTTCTATGAGAAGTCGCCTGACAGTTATGATGTCAATGAACAATTAGTAGAGCTCAACACTCTGAACATTTTTGTCCTTGTCACATTGTCTCATTTATAACGGTTTTCAAAATAATAGACAAAACTTCGTTTTACCACTATGTTCTATTTTTAGCCATGTCGGCCAGCTTGGTTGGCAGGCTGGGTCATCGGACAAATGTTTTAAACTAGATACCCCAATAATGATTGCGGCCAAGTTTGGTTAAATTTGATCCAGTAATTTCAGAGGAGAAGATTTTTGTAAAAGTTAACGGACGACGACGACGGACGACGGACGCCAAGTGATGAGAAAAGCTCACTTGGCCCTTTGAGCCAATGCAAGTGAGCTAAAAAAGGAATAAATGTTGTTACAAAGAGAAAAAAAGGATAGCATTTGTCTATCTTGAGAAAACATTTCTAACCCAAACTCCCGTACCCAAAAACATTAAGTGTTGTTTTTGTTTCTTAAACATTAGAACATACTAATATTGTCTAAATATGATAGTACGATGAAATGGTCTTATAGTGTAATCAACTAGTCTACTGGTATATAAATGACACCTCGTGGTATAACACATTGGTAGCTTGATATTGAAATATGTCTTCATAAGATAGTAATATGACAGAATAGTATGAAAAAGTTGCTCCATGTTATATCGAGATGATTGTATAGTTTATAAATTTATCGTAATAAGATAGTAACATGACATAATAGTATAGTGAGATGACAAAATAGTATAAAAAAGTTGCTCAATGTTATTTTGAGATGTCTTTATAGTATAAAATGTATCTTTGTGATATAGCAATATCACATAATAGTATAGTAAAATGACAAATCAGTATGAAAAGGTAGCTCCATGTTATATCAAGATGTCTTCATAGTATAAAAGAATATCTTCATGACAAAGTGAAATGACAGAATAGTATGTAAAGGTAACTCCGTATTATATCAAAACGTCTTTATAGTATATAAATTTATCTTAGTGATATAGCAAATTGACAGAGGAGTATAGTCAAATGTCGTAATAGTATAGAAAATTTGCTTCATGTTATATCTCAACCCTTAATAGTATAAAAAAGTTGCTCAAGGTTATATTGAGATGTCTTTATAGTATAAAATGTATCTTTATGATATAGCAATATCACATAATAGTATAGTAAAATGACAAATCAGTATGAAAAGGTAGCTCCATGTTATATCAAGATGTCTTCATAGTATAAAAGAATATCTTCATGACAAAGTGAAATGACAGAATAGTATGAAAAGGTAACTCCATATTATATCAAAACGTCTTTATAGTATATTAATATATCTTAGTGATATAGCAAATTGACAGAGTAGTATAGTCAAATGTCGTCATAGTATAGAAAATTTGCTTCATGTTATATCTCAACCCTTAATGATATGATTATCGTTATCATAAGGCAGCTGTGGCGTTCCATAACAATCGCAAGTCAGTAATGACAAATAATGAAATTTTAAATGATTTAAAAAAGTATACAATATAATTTTTAAAAAATACATGTAACTAAAAGAAGAAAAAATAAATAAAAAATAACGTTTAATTAAGGATGATCGCTGGTCTAATAGGAAATAAATTAGATTTGAAATAGGTGTTTTAGTTTGAGAGAACATATGAATAGTAAACAAACAAGCAAGAAAAAAATATATGTTCATGTCCTCATTTTAGCGCTATCAGGCCTTGAAAATTTGCAGGAAATGGGTTTTCTCTGGATTTTCATTGTCTTTGCATTGACAACTTCAGTCTCTCAAAGATGTATGAAAAAATAAAAAGGATTTCATAAAAGTTTGTCAAATACCATTCTAGGGTATATATGATTGAATTATAAAAGAAAAAGTGGGGGTTCACGGGCAAAACATTTCATGTTTAAGATATGGATAAAACCCGAGGATTCCGAAAATCTGACAAAAAATACAAAACATGCCCAGCGAGCATCCTTAATTTTAGTTTTAATAGCCTTTTAAAAATGAGTAATGCATATACGTTTACTTTACATGTGTAACATGAATGTACATGTAAATCAATTATGGAATGCGACAATCTATTAACATGGATCAATAAAACCATTGTAAAAGTTTATCGATCTATTCTATTTTAATATGATTAAAACCAATTTTAATGTCTTTGGTGTGACCCGGCCGGCAATCGAACCGCGACCTTCCGCACTCGAGGCGAGCACGCTACCACTAGACCACCGAGGCGGTTCAAAAATAATGAATAAACTAAGAAGTACATGTACATGTTCTAACTTAAGGAACATGTTTTTTCAATAATAAATCTATGTACATTGTAATAGCGGTAGTTTGCTGTCAAAGATGGCTGATTGTGAAGAAATCAACGAAAAATACCAAATTTCACTCATTTATGGACCTTTGAATTTAAATTTTGGTATGAGCAACAGCCCAAAACGATTTTTCACAGTAATGTGTAATTATGAAAGACAAACATTATATTTAAACATCTTTTCTGGCAAGGATGTTGCTCATGGTTGTTTTGACCAAAAACAAGTGTGAAAAAACTCCATTTTCTTCAAATCCTTGATTTAGCAGACGTTCATGGCGTCACTGTTGCATCATGGGAAGGAATTACGTACAATAATTGATAGATTGTGAAAGTTCGATCAATCATTATACGATTCAATAATACAAATTCGGATCTGAAATCTTAAATTCTAATTTTTCATGTCAGATGGGGCCAAAAATGGCTTAAGCCATACCTTTTCATTCGCTTTAAACGTGTTAAAAATGATTAATTTTATTTATTTTGTTTTTCATCTTGCTATCATTATCTTCGGATACCTTAAATTATTCTTAAGTTCCAGCTTTTGATAATAATAAAAATATTGGTTATCAGTATATAAGTACATGATGGTGAATAATTGATTTAAAAAACATAAAACACATTTTGTCTCGCCTTATCCAGATGACAGATCTAAACAAAAATTCAGTCGTGAATTTACAACTCGTCACAAGTGTGTTAAATTCAGAGATCACTTCTAATGTACCATATCCAAGCATTGAAATAAAAATAGACAAAACATTCTTGTGGGAATCGTATTCAAACGATCAAGTGGAAAAAATAACAAAGTATAAATAATACATCAAAATCTTTTAACGGGTTAAAATATCTGTGCATTTTTCTTCCAGAAATGAGCACTTTAAGCAAGGTGATACATATACATAATGTAAGTTTATTTTTGATTGGTTTATATAAAATTAATGAATTATCAAATATTCAGAGCGTACAACGATAAACGCATCCATCGACTTTAATGTTTGTGCATTATAATCTTTCTACGGCGTGCAGCAGCGTTCTTATTAATATTTTAATGACTGTTGTAAATATTGCTTGTTCATTGCAGTACGTTTTAGTTCTTAGTTAGATCTGACATTGAAAAGCCTCTCTGAGAGTATTAGCCTGGGTCACGTCCCACATCTGATGACGTAGCTCATACTGAATATTACGGAGAAGACCAACCTATGAGAGTATTAAATGAATTTTTGTGAATATCATGAATTTCCTATTTAAGAATTATTACTAATGAATATTTGTATTCACACTTAATAGCTGTAAAACATTTATGAAGATCAGAAAGTACTTTGTTTACAGTTTTTACGTCAAGTAGCTAGTTTCACTTTCACGGAAGAGTTATCTACCTTCCGTTGGTAAATACCTTTTTTTGTAAATAGCTGAGATATTTTTATACGTGGTGAAATGTAAAGACAGTAATTAGTATATGTTTTAATTTCATGTATTGCTGTCATGAGATCCACCAACTTTGATTTTTTAGCGCTAAATACGACGTTCTGTGACGTTTGTTTGTTTACTTTGTTGATTTAGGAAACGGATTCGAGAGACGAAATTTGAATGCCCAAGAGATCAGACGTGTTTCTGATCTCCTGACCCTTTGTTATGGTTTTGGTTTTTTATTTGGCTTTGGATCACAAAATTGCAGTGTATTTACCTGCCTGGAATTATATGGAGATTCCGTTCGTCTTGTAACGGTGAATGGGTTTCAAAGAGTCAAAAACTTTTATTTTTATTTTTTACATGCTCGTGATCAAGCGTTGGATATTTTTAACTTTTTAGTTTGTTGTTGTTTTTTTTTAAGATTTTATATTTGTTTTTGTTCGACTTGTGTATTTCATACATTTTAGTCGTTTTATGCCCCTTTTAACAGCTCACCATTTCCATTTATTTTTCTTATCTATTGTAGCATGAGCTGTTTCGCAACATACTTAGTTTTTTGATACATACAACGCCTTGAGCAGAAAATAATTTTCATTCTAAGGACACTGTAAGGACATTCCCCTGGGGCATCAATGTTAATGATTCTTAATTTTAGTTTTCTACTACATTTATATGCTAGTTACAATCATGTTGCAGTCCATCTACATTATATAGGGAATTTTACATTTGATATTGAACGGGAAATAAATTTCTTATTATTTACATTTTAATTACTATCAGTTTTGCAGTCCATCTACTTTATACACGGTACATTTAACGTCTCATAAAATTTCTTATTTACTTTTTATATACGGATTCAGTATTGCTCTGGGTTTCAAAGAGTCAACCCCTTTTTATTTATTCCTGCTCGTGAACAAGGCCATATTGGCCGAAACGTTGGGCAGTTTTAACATTTAATCTTTTTTTTGTTATTATTTTACATTCGGTTTGTTCGACTTGTGTTCTTTGTACGTTTTAGTCTTTCTTTGTCCCTTTTAACAGCTCACACTTTCCATTCATATTGTCCTCGTGAGCTGTTTCGCAACATACACATTTTATTTGATAATAAACTTACATTTTGTACTATTCCACTAATATCCAGTCAATAAGTATAATGTATATCTATCTTAATTTATAAATTTTATTCCAACGTTACCATAGTTACAGGATGTATAGTACATGTATCATACATTGCAGAATCAAATCGGAAGCATGGAATCGGCTAGTATTGAGTACCATTTTGTGCTCTAAAATATATGTTTAAAATATTTGGTTAATCAATTGATAATCTGGTCAATTTAGGTTTAACACCATGTAGATAAATCGTTTTGCTGTGAAATAATAGCAGATACACTCATCTGTTAAATCCCAAAACACCTCGAGATTTTTAGATCCATAAATAACGGACCTCTGGTTTTATATAAAAAACCGATAAATAATGACAATTACAAGTAAATTCATTTCATTCTTCGTTGATGATATTGACTCAATTAAAAGCCAATCACAACATTCTGAGTTATCTATACATAAAATCTTTTACTTTGAAATTCACACTCGGTACATAAATTCGATTATAAGTACATTTAATTTTGTACTGTAAAACAAAATGCTAACGAAGAGCTTGATTTTCATTATTTTTGAGCTAAGTACACTAGCTCTGGTCTTTTCACAATTTCTCGAAGAAACTTTCATCTTTCAGAAAAATAAAGGATTTCTTGTAGATCATACAAATCAGTTACTATATACTGTCACTGCCACTACCGAATTACAATGTGGACTTTATTGCCAACAATATGGTACATCGTGTTGTGGAGGATATTACAATTATTCTTCTATGGAATGTTCAATAGGGATATCTAACTGTTGTCATGCTGAGTGGTATGATACACAGGGGTCAACTGTTTTTCATAGAATTTCGAAATTTTCAGGTAAGAATATGTATTATTATTATTATCATTATCAGTATCAAAAAATAATGTTATTATTGATAGAATGAGGTAGGATATAGTGATTTTGACTAGTTAATATGTACGAAAATTTAAAAAAAATACATAAATATATATACAAATGTAAATATATAGATAAAAGAATACATAGGCAATAAAAACACAATAAGATCAAAAAAGGTTTCCATTACTATTGACCGGTCAATAGATTCTGTAAAAGTATCTTTCGGTATAATACAACACTTACTGATCTGTATATTCGGAGAATAGTAAGTGTATTTCCTAATCTGAACTTCCAAATCTCTGTCATAAGCGATGAATGTCACACAGGAAAAACAATAGCAAAATTTAATTGTAAAAACAAACTTTTGGAAACCTGTGACTCGTGGTAATGCCGACATCGCTTCCAGAGCTGACGTTCGAGTCCTACGTCGTAAAAAAATACTATTTATAAGTACTTTGAACAATAACCAAATGACTAGATTATTTAAACATTTAACCTGATGTTGTTTAAGGTTGGATTTCCTAGGCTAGAATGAAATTAATTGGCGCCAATATCATACACAATCATGTCAAATTACTAGTAAATAATTTCAACCGAAACGAAAAAAAAATATTTTTCTGCTATACTACGAAACGCAGAAAAAAGATACGTATTTTCTAATCTGAACTGATTATCAGACATAAAATACAATACAAATCTGCATTTGCCGTGTGGAACTACTAGAAAACAACAAAGAAGGAGCGCTGCATGTCGTAAACATTATATAACAAATTAAATGAGCATTACATTTTTATCACAATGCAAACTAATGTTTCTTAAAACACTTGAAAAAAAAACAGAAATCATATTTACAATTCCAACAGCTTGGTAACCTCTAACCTATGTTCTAATGAATTGGCAACGTACCGGTCTTTAGCTGAATCGCTTTTCCAACGACCGTGACGCTTCCAGCAACGCTCATTTACATCAGCATTGGCTGCTGCTGTAGCCCCACTAGCCCTTAAAGAATGAAGACCAATGTTTAGATCTGGTCAAACGTCTTTTAAACGTGCAATTATGCACTCTCTAGTTCTAGTATAACTAAATTATTTATCCTTATTAATGAAGGCAAGTGTACCCCAAGATCTAAACATTGGTCTAAATAAATGAACTGAAGTAGACTCTCTAATACCTGCTAAATTGAAATATCTTTTCAACAAATTATAATGACAAGCTGATGACTGACCTTTTGCTATAACAATAGAATTACCAAATCTATAGTGATCCGTCTTGCTCTTTTCAATTTTAATTTCTAAATACGACTCCTTAAATTCAACATTGTTACTTTTGATACAACTGACTTCACTATATCTCAAAAAACCAGCAAAACAAAGAAGAATAATAACCAAGTCTCTAACTACACCCAAATCAAAACTGTTTTTGTATTTTTTACATAGCTCAATAATTAAATCTTTAGAAATGGTTTCTTAATTTTAATTCTTGGATTACGCCGTTGTCTTTGGAAGATTCCAGAAGGTTTATTACAAAACTACTGTTTGTAGGATCGGAAATATTATTCATATCATGTACCCATTTAATTGCATAAAAAGCAGTTTGTAGAACACTCTGTGATGAACCAGTGTCTAAAAGATGTGTCAAATATAACGCAACTCCAAAGTTGTTTTTAACTGTATTGTCACTTCTGGAATGTAGTAAATGATTCACTATATGATCTCCGAGTTTCGAAAAAGATCAGAGTTCACTTCTGCTTCACTTACTTCGTCATGTATCCTCTGTTTTAATTGTATGCCTGTCAAAATAACAATCCAAAGATATAATATTACATATAGTAAATTTATACTATGCTGTATACGACGCATTTCATCAGCAGCATTAAAACCGAAACATTTGGAAGACCAAAAACCAAACTTATATTAAACAAGAAGTACTCAACCAAAAATACCGAAATAGGAAGCCAAATTTCAGCTAACGAGATCTACCATGTGCTATACAGGGAATAAACCCTTAGTATTTCTATTATTTTTGAATTTTGCTAAATACTTGTAATTTCTGTAACAAATCAATGAATAGTCATGTCGGACAAGTCTGACGACTGGGTTGGCGAATAACCTCCGGGACCTAGGGTCCACCAGCAGAGGCATCATCCCAGGAGTTTCAAAATAACAATCCATAGATACTAATATTAGATATAGTAAATTTATACTATGCTGTATACGACGCATTTCAAGGAGTTACCTCTCATCAGCAGCATTAAAACCGAAACATTTGGAAGACCAAAAACCAAACTTATATTAAACAAGAAGTACAATTATAATAAACATCTCATCAAAACCTTATCTTCAATGCAATCATTTTTTAAAATCTGATATATACAGTCCTAATAAACCGTTCCTACCTCGCCCTCTTAAAACATGTCTGATCCAAATATGAATAATCGACGATAAATTTGTCAAAATTATTTCCGTCTGAACAAATGAGGGGCCAATATGACGCGGACGTCCACGGGGGAACTACAAGTGTACACATAACTCTCTAAAAAGAATCTTATTAATACATTTAGCGATCGTACTCGGAGGAAGGACTATCCAATTATTTTCATTTGTCCACTCGTAATTAAAAGCATCTATTCCCCTTGTTCAGGGACACCAAAATTTGGAATTAAATTTATCACATTTTCTATTGTAGTTAGAAGAAAATCTATCGATATGTTTTTCCCATATCTTATCTTACCAGTCAAATATTTCCTTACTAACTTCCCAATCATCGCAGTCAGATTTTTTATTAATTGCATCTGCCCTATAATTATTGATTCTAGGTATCCACTGAGGAAAAAGTTTTATCTCGTAAATTTTAAAAACACTAGCAATCTTCATTGTAGTAGTCTTACCCCACCCACCCCCCCCCCCCCCCAAGTACATTTATTTTCTGCTATTAAAAACCGAACTCCTGCAATTCTGAATGTACTCATACCTAAAGTGCTCTCGTAATCGTTGGCGCTTCATGTCCCGTCATCTAAATACATAACTATTTTCATACCTTGTTCTCGTATATACTGAAACAACAGATCTAGTGACTTTGGTGAAAATATAACCTGCAGTCGAAATGCCAAAACATTGAATACGTAATATGAAACTTTACCGCTGTATTCCAAAGAAAAACCTAAATAAGTTCTATGATCTCTGAATATTTCAACGTGATGGTAAGCTGATTTTAGGTCGTATATAAACAAGTAATCTCCCTTTTGAAACATCTGAGCCGCATCGCTAGCGTCTTCGTATTTAAATTTGAATTTATGTAAATGAGGATTAATATGTCTACAATCGAGTACAAGTCTTAATTTGTTTTTATTGAGGATTGACTACCTCTGGTTTATGATCTACCTAAGAAATGCACCCTAATTGTTTCAATCTAAGTAATTCGTTGTAAACAAAGTCTTTATGGTCCAATGAAGATCTATTATTGGATAAAATACAAGATTCCGGGACTGTGTAAAATGGTAATTTGTAATCTCTTTTATAACATTTAAAACATGCTCGATTGCACTTGATCTTTTCTATTTTATCAATGCGCCTCTCAACAAACCGACAGGTGATTTTTCATCAGGATTTATTCTGATTGCATTTTCATAACTATTGTTTTCTACAAATTTGTTTTCATTACCTGATTTCTCATTTTAAATGTTAACCTTTGATTCTAATATGTGTGAATCAAATACATCAAATAAACATTATATGTCATGTAAATCTATACTTATCTTTTCAAGCCCACTCTGTAAATTGTTATGATCTTTGCGCCAATGCCCAGGTTTTCCGCACTCATAACATTTTCCAGGGTGACTTAAAGTTGCCAGTTGTACTGGAGTAGGTGCGCTCGTTCTGTTCATAGCAATTGCATGATTCTGTTGATAAGGTTGAACTCTCGTTTTCTTGTTCCTTTTGTCGGCCTTTATCTTTTGTGCAGCTCTCAGATCTTCTCTTCGAATGCGCTTTTCGTCGTCGAAATTGTGTGCCAAGCTATTTGTTTCATTTTCCTTAACAGTCTTACATCCATTTTCCGGTTGATCAGCCATTTTAACGAGTTTCTGTCTGTACGGCCATTTATTTTTAATAAGTTGGTTTACGGATCCGCCGACCCGATTTTGCCGATTTGAATAAAAAAAATAAAATTGAAAATTTTGGTTTTGTATTACCGCCGATCCTCTGAAATCAGCCATCCCAAAAATAAAAATAAATTAAAATCCTTTTTGCATCAAAATTTCAGAAAAGATTATAATCCAAGTCGTCAAAAAATAGATTATGCATCAATAAAATACTTGTAAACATGATCCAAAAATAAAATCTATTTATAGCCGTTAGTTGATGTCAATTTCCGAAACAAAGTTTTACTTGCGGTTTTTAAGTTCGTTTTGTATGAATATCTTGATTCCGTAAGATATCGAATCCACTCATTTTCTAAATGAAAATGTATGTTGTGGTAGTTGGTGAGTCGGATCCCTTAAAAGGTAAAGACAGCAAGGGAACCGAATTTTGCACTCGGGTACGCCTCGGAGCAATACATGTAGTTGGTAACTGGGGATGGGAAGGGCATAAACGTATCCAGCTAATAGCAATGTGATATATTAAACATTTTGAAAGCGATAACATTAATATTTTCTTGGTTATATCTATAACATTTCAACAAGTGAATATTTTTAAAAAAGCAATTCTGTTTAGGAGGCAAAATAACAAATCTTAAGATCATATTCCTATTTCAAGTTCGTCTGTAAAAAGCTTTGCACGTTTTATATGATTATCATGTTTATCATTAAAATGTTTCAGAGAAAATGAATAGATGTTATTGTCATTTTATCTGAAATTTACGTAAATGCACAGATTGCTATTGAATATCGAATTGTTAAATAAAAGATAATATGATCACTGAATATTTTTAAAGAACATTTCTTCACTTTAAGCATTTCGACTTCTTTCTAAGAAATCAACCCTTTAAATTGTATCTAATATGCTTTACACAGGGCCACAATTAGAAATGTTTATTAAGTCTATATTTTAACCTTTACAACGCGTGTTTTATAATTTAAAGTGTTTTTAGCTTGAACAGTTGTTTATTAAAACATGTTTGTAATTCTGCATATTCTCTCCGGAAAGTTAAAACAAACTTTTCAACGTGGTTCGGTGTGGGGTCCCCAAAGTAGTATTTCTATTTTCAAAACGGTGTTACGTCCCCAAAGTAACTATTTCTACAAAAGACTTACGATTTGTAAAATATGCAGTAGACGGGGCCATTGTAATGACAAAATGCGTTAATAAAGTCACAATTAAAACTTGATACACCGTTGTCAGGTAATTTTAATTTACCTTTTTTACTAGAAAATGACACTAGTAACTATAAACAAGCATATTAGACACGTATTCCTGTAGCAGCAATTTAGTGCATTAACCGTGAATTATCAAAATTTTATTTATAGAACTTCAAGAATTCTGATTTAAATCCATTTATTATGTTATGCCATGTGTCGGGAAAAAATGTCTTGATTATCTAACAAGTCGAATATAAATATTTTGTAACTCAGCAGTTTGTGTTTAACTTTAAGCGTCATTTCATCTAGAATTTGACATCGTTTCCAATACAATATTTCAAGTTCATCAATTTCCCCTTTTACTTGTTAAAATAACCATACTTTAGTGGATGTGCAACACAATGAAATAAAAGTGAGAGAGAGAAAGTCCATGAAAATATATGAAATAAAAACGAAATGAAAAAATATTAAGGCACTAATACATACAAACAAAAAGGTATCAGTTAACTTAAAATGACAATCTTATACAACTAAATAACAAAAATATTTCCAATTAATCTTAAACTAGTTGAAATATGATATTCTTTTAAAGAAAGCCAAACGGATGACCTCAGCTTTTTTTTTAAAGCTAATCTTGTATCTAGAAAAAAGTTTTACTATTTCTATTTAATTTCTCTCTCGAAGTTAACTTGTGTTTGTTGGAAAATTAAATTGTTTACAACATTAAATATGACTGAAACTTAATTTAAAGTCATAATAGCATTTTTAATTTCGTGAGATAAACCTTAAATTGTTCAGCACTAATAGATACTAAACAAACTAAGCATAAAGGTTTTCAATTCATAATAAATTCTTTGATACCATGAAAAAATGAGTTTATTAATTTGTAATTTTTAATATTGTACTTTACCATGCTTTTGTCTAGACGTGGGGAAACCAGTCTGTTAGGATTGATGGAGGGGAGTATATCGTATGAACCTGATTATCAACTTCGAAATATTTACATTCCCTTATTCCATTACAGATTCAGAATGCAAAACAAATATGATTGGTACAGATTACAATGGCAAAATAAATAAGACTAACGCAGGTCTGACATGTCAAGCATGGTCAGTTACCGTTCCTCATAGTCACAGTCTTGATGTTCTACTGTCTAACGAAGAAAACTACTGTCGCAATCCCGACAACTCAATGCTCGGACCTTGGTGTTATACCACTAATGTAAATGTACGATGGCAGTACTGTAATGTACCATTTTGTGGTAAGTAAAACTGTTGATGATTATTCCTTTGCATTGTTAAGTTTAATCAGCCAAAACGATTACATTGCATTTTCTACATATGGATCGTTTAACAAAGTCTTCGTTTAATGGGGGCAGCCATTATGAAATCCGAAGTGAATTTATTTGTTAAAGCGAATATGGCCATATTGTGCTACATGCTAAGGCTAGAAAAAGTTTCGTTTGCCGGAAACGGAAGTAAGTAAAGTAAGGGAAATAACTTACTTCAAATTATAATTTTAGAGTCAGAATCGTGATAATTGAAATAAGTTTCTGGAAAGGGCCAATGCTGTGCCGTGCCAACAGCATATCTATCAATAATAATCATATTACAATTACATTTTTATACTTTCTATGATACTGACAGTTAATAACTAGAAATGTAACTTATCCCCGGCTTGGAATAAGTATCATCAGCTGTTGATTTGCTAACTTGACGTCGGTTAAAAACTAATGCCCCTGTCTAGTCGTTAAGGACCCTCATTAAAAAAATGTCTTGTTTGTATCTCTATGGATTAGTAAATACATATTTATACATGTTAACATTATTTTACTCAAGAGAGAGGAGACAAATTTCTTCCCAGTGACTTCCAAGAGATTATAACGAAAAGCGTACCATTTCGCGGAAAAATTGAACCCCGCGTAATAAAAATTAAATATCAATATCAAACTTTTATTGTCATTTAAATCATGCAATACGAGTTGTGAAAAACATAATGAATACAACAAGAAAGAAAAACGTTATTGTAAATACAATAAAGCAGATTGAGTATATACAATTTTAGTCCCCTGTCCTCAGTTCTGATGACTGTTTTAAAAAGGTACTTAGTAAAACACAAAACTCTGAGGTAAGAAACAATTTTTGATCTTAAACGCTCATAGCCATCTCGTTTACTTATACCTGAGTGTCTTGATTTTCACTATGTCTGAATTTTCAGAAAACTATTAAGTTAACAAGGCCAAAATTAGATACATGTATCTGGCTTTCAGTCAACCAAGACTGGTTAAAACCGATAAAAACATTATGCAATTTACTTGTGTATAACTGACTGTAACTAATCTTGACTGAAATGTCATTGTGCATAACTTACTGTAACTGATCTTGACTGGAGTGGCTTTGTGCATAACTTACTGTAACTGGTCTTGACTGGAATGCCATTGTGCATACCTGACTGTAACTGATCTTGACTGAAATGCCATTGTGCATAACTTACTGTAACTGATCTTGACTGAAATGCCATTGTGCATAACTTACTGTAACTGATCTTGACTGGAGTGCCATTGTGCATAACTGACTGTAACTGGTCTTGACTGGAATGCCATTGTGCACACCTGACTGTAACTGGTATTGACTGGAATGCCATTGTGCATACCTGACTGTAACTGATCTTGCAGAATGCCATTGTGCATACCTGACTGTAACTGGTCTTGACTGGAATGCCATGGTGTATACCTGACTGTAACTGGTCTTGACTGGAATGCCATTGTGCATACCTGACTGTAACTGGTCTTGACTGGAATGCCATGGTGCATACCTGACTGTAACTGGTCTTGACTGGAATGCCATTGTGCATAACTGACTATAACTGGTCTTGATTGGAATATTATATGTAATAATTTGGTTTCGTCAACAAAATCCAGATAAACAAGAAAATATTTACATGTATTCAACTATCTCGATTAGTTAAATCTGATAATGTACTGGTAACGATGCAATTATATATATTTATTATAGATTTAAAATCACCATAAAAAATAACAATAATCTCTTTTTTTTTACTTTAAAGTAAGTGATGCTTGTAGTAGAGAGTGTAAGCTGAATCAGACAGGCGAGGATTATAGAGGAACTACCAACATAACTGTGAACGGTCTGACATGTCAAGCATGGGGAGTTAATACCCCTCATAATCATTTTCTCCAGAGGCTCTTTACGGAAAAAAATTACTGCCGAAATGGAGATAGTGAACCAAATGGACCGTGGTGTTACACTACTGATCCAAACGTTCGGTGGGAGTATTGTGATATTCCTATGTGTAGTAAGTAAATGGTATTAGTAACAGATTAGTGCATTCGTCCGTAGTTGTTTTCAGTGGGAGATGACCCACGCAAGATCATTGCACGTGCATCGATCTCCCACTTTTGGGACGTCCAATCTGAATTCTTTTGTCATACCTTTTGACTAATCAGGCGTAACGTTATTTAACTTCATCGTCTGTGCTCAATGAATTAACTTAGGTAAAGGAAACAAACAAAAGTGAAGAACTAGAAAATCTTTACATTGAACTATGTGTAAGGACATATTTTACGGTTGCCTTCCGACAAACCTTACAAACAAAGCTACCTAAAGGGAATTATATAACAAATAGTTCATGACACTGAGGGTCATATGGCAGTATATGGACCGGTTGGTCGCCCGACAAAAATTATATGGACAGACGCGAAGAATTTAATCGATCTCGCCAAAACGAGGCGGTCTATATAATGGACCGGCTTAGATAACATAAATAAATAGAGCAGTAAAAACGTAAAAGTATAATTTTATCAATATCCAAGTGTCAGGTGGTTGAATCAAACTGACGAATTTTGTCTGTCGGTTTCTTTGACCTTCATACCCATATTGATGCTGTAAGGTAGATACGTAAAAATAACGTCACAGAAGAACGTCTGCTTCTAGCGCTTCCACTGTTGTCTGTTCGAATAATCGTTCAGAATTCGGGGTGTTGTCGTTACCTTATGATAAAACTAGAATACTCCAGAATAAAATATAGGACCGGAAATTTTTTATCCAGGTAACTAGTTTCAGACCTATAGCAGTGTATGTTGTTGGAAAAAAAAATTTAATACAGATTGTTTATAGAGAGATATAATGCATTATGACTTGCAATCTACAAAACCAATTAATTTTATTTCCTCGTAACAATAATTTATTACCTAAAAACAAAATTGATATTCGTGGCAAGAAATAAATTCATAATAAATTGATGGCTGGTCCTAGCGAAACTGATGTGGTTTTTCATTTGCATCTAAAGTCATGCATCAATTCTTAAATATTCAAATTCACCGCTAACAATTGACATGTTTAATGCACTTTATGCAAAAACTATTTATAAAACAAGACATTAAAATCAAATTAAAATCCCACATTTAGTACATTTAATTGCGAGTATTTTTCATATATTATTCAGAGCGCTGTTAATTAAGACTTTATTGCGTTAAAATCTTCAAAAGTATATTCGATTAACTGGAGACCTGCTCGACTGGTTTTCCAATAATCTGAAATTAGACCATACTTAGTTGTAAATCAAGATAAAAGAAAATTATATAGACGTGAAGTACTAGTCCGGATATTGAAATTTCCAGAGTTTAAACTTTTCAAAATTCACTGGATAAACTACCAATAAATATACATTAAATATTATATTTTTGGTTTTTCGTTCTGGTTAGAAGTTGTACACCGCCTCTCGTGCTTGGGGTCTAAACTCCAACATTTTATTAGATTAAGTTTTTTATTCTAGTGATCGGTTTTAATATGTTGACCGCTATGATTTTTTACTTGGATGACGGCCTAACAGTATTCGTTGTGTATTATACTGTTGTGTATTTTTTTTAATAATCGTTTATATTTTGACATCGAAAACAAAACTAAAAACCGTAACAATATTCGCGCCCATTGAAAAACAAACATTTACTGTTAAATATGACCTTACGTTCAATTGGTGTAACTGATTTACTGCCATTTAGATTGATGCACCCGATTAAACTTAAAGCGATAATATTATAAAAACAAGAGAATTTACGTAATGGAATTCTTTTTGTCACCAGCTACAAATATTTCTACTGATTATTTTTTTTATTCTATATTATCGCACCTCTATAATGGTGGCCTCGTAGCGGGCTCGACGCGAGTGGGAATGTCGCGGGTTCGATCCCCGTCCGGGTCCAACCAAATACATTAAAAGGGATATTTGCTGCTTCTCCGTCAAGTACGTCGTTTCTAGATGTAAGAGCAAGTCCCCGGTCTAGAACGAAGCAGTTTTCATATTCATATCATATCATAATTTTCTCGACCTGATATGCACTTAATGGTTGCCAATGGACGTTAAACGATAATTCATCCGTCCATCTATAATGAATATGATGATTTGATTGGCTGAAAAAAAATTAAACTGACACAAGGATCATGTGATGAATAATGACCTCAAGGTCGTTTTATTGACCAGGTCAATGATGAATAATGACTTTTGAATAATAATAATTAATATACAGTTATTGACTGGATCCGAGGATAACAGCTGTTTTGTTTGAGGACAATTCAGTCAGAGGGTCAAACAAAACAGCTATTTTCTGAGGAACCAGTCAATAACTTTTTTTTTTATAATTTATAATTTACACAAGGAGTTGATTTTTATAGTAACCAATCAAAATAAGGCAAGCGATCGACAGTTCAAAACTGTTGACGGTCAACAGTTCAGGAATTTGAAGGATCTGAACATTGTTTTAAAACTGTCAAAATGTTGATTATAACTTCTTTTAAATTATATAGGAAAAAAATAAAAAAGTTATAACAACCGTTTGTCAAAATTTAATGTTTAGAAAACATGAACTCTGATTAGTCGATGAAGGATAATTTGGGATTTATTTTTATTCATGGTAAAACAAATTTCATTGTCTTTAAGGCCTTCTGTCAGTCTAGGACACGTTAAATCTCAAACTAAAAATATTCCACCAACGCCTGCTTTTAATACAGTTAACTCTGGATAACTCGAAATGTTTGCAATCTTAAACAATTTTTAATGCCTTGTGATAACGAGAGAAAACCGTTTGTCAAAATTTAATGTTTAGAAAACATGAACTCTGATTAATATATATTGTAACAATAGACTGTATACATCGTCAATGAAAATAAATGGGATTGGTATATATCAGACTTTGAGTATCTGTCAATACATACTGTTTGATGTTGAAATTGTGTTAACATTTGTCAGTATTTCAATTCAAGCTTAGTTTTTATGAGTGAAAGTGTTGAACCTTTAGCATCAGATACTAATATTACTTTTGATGATAACCTATTATTCTCAATACACCATTCCAAATAAATACTATTTATGCAATTATGGTGAATAAATATGAAAACTTATGGATTGTTGATAGAAATTGTTTCAAGCCATTAATATCATAATCAGATATTATAACGATCGTTTTGTTATTGCTGGTGTGAAATTTAACTGCTTCATATTATTGTTGTGGAAATTATAATCTACGAACTTTTGATCAAACGCTTTCGTATATGTAAGTTGCCTGTGTTATCTCCTGAGTTTGTTATCTGGATAGTGAACCCATCAAGGTTTTGGAAATGGCATGCGTATCATGAGCGCAGGATATAAGTACCCCCGCACACCACAGGTCGTACGAAAATCATTCAGAAATGTAGTATTTTAATCTTTCGGCGTAAGACTTGCTTGTCCTGTAAAAAATTGTAGGCAACCATCTTTCACGCTTTCCCCAATAACAATGCAAAAATTGTTTACAAAAGCTCCCATTTTCAACGATGAAACCTGAATCAACAAGATAATCGGAATAGTCTAAAAATTAAATTCAATGACAAGGCAAACTCATGTCATTAGAACATTGCAATCAAATACCACGAGGATGAATGAAATATTTACATCAGAGGAATATTGGACTATTGTAAAAAAAGATTGTATAGAAATTTTTTCAAGCCATTAATATCATAATCAGATATAACGATCGTTTTGTTATTTCTGGTGTGAAATTTAACTGCTTCATATTATTCTTGTGGAAATTATAATCGACGAACTTTTGATCAAACGCTAAGTAAGTTGCCTGTGTTATCTCCTGAGTTTGTTATCTGGATAGTGAACCCTTCAACGTTATGGAAATGGCAAGCGTATCATGAGCGTAGGATAAACGTACCCTCGCACAGCAGTTCGTACATGTATTGCCTACGAAAATCATTCAGAAATGTAATAATTTATGCTTTCGTCGTAAGACTCGCTTGTTCTGTAAAAAATTGTAGGCAACAATTTCTCACGCTTACCCCAATAACAATGCAAAAATTGTTTACAAAAGCTCCCATTTTCAACGATGAAATTCAGTCTTTAATATCATTTGATCTTTTGAAGTTGATATAAAAATAATGAATGTATATTGAATTGGTGCTCATTCTTATTATACCCCCGCTTTGCAAATCGGAGGTATATAGTTATGAGGAAAACTGTCTGTCTGGTAACAATATGTTCCATTTTTGTATCCGCAACTCCTCCTAAATCACTTTTTATAATTTAATGAAACTTTCAAATTCTTTATCATATAATTTCATTGTGCTCTTCCTATTTTTTATTTAGGTGAAATCATTTTTGGGGTTTCTTTTCCAAAAAAATGGAGTTTGTCATTGCCTTAATTGGTGGGGTATCCTCCTCCTAAAGCACATACTATAATTTAATGAAACTTTCTCAGATTCTTAACCATATAATGCTATTGTGCACGTCCTATTTTATTTATTGGTCAAAATCATTTTTGGGGTTTCTTTTCAAAATATATTTTGTATGTGACCAAAATCATCAAAATCATTTTGGGGAACTGTTTTTCTTTTGGAAAGAGGGGAATATGCATTTTATATCCGCAACTCATCATTAACCATTTATCATAATTTAATGAAGCTTTCTCAGTTCTTAACCATGTAATGCCATTGTGCACCTCCTATTTTATTTATTGGTCAAAATCATTTTTGGGGTTTCTTTTACCAAAATATGGATTACGATGTTACAAGCGGCGGGTATCATTTTGTGAGCTTTGATCACAAAACTCTAGTTTCATAATGAAATACTTTTTTGTGGCTTACTTAACACAGTCGAAATATTGTTTTGTTTGAGTTTTCATGAATTTTGTTGTGGCGTTTGTAAGGTGAGATAAGTCATGATGATTTTCCGTCCAAGTTCACCATTTGTGAAGGTTCGGTTTTTGAAACTAATTTATGAACACCCAACCACATCCTATTTATGTTACAACGACACCTCAAGTAAAATAATCGACCAAAATCAGATGGAAAACCCATCTTTTAAAACGGATCTTTTGAAAAGAAAGCTATATTCCAAGCGGGGAGGAGGGAACGCTAAAACCCTGTTTTATCCCCTACTGTAACTGCGTTGTCGATTAATACGGATTTGTAAGTTTCATTTTCCCCATTAGATAATATAGCCAATATTCCATATGATATATTCAAATCGTATCTGTATTACGCATTCGAAGATTTGAAAACAGTACATCATTGCCCTCAGTGAACTATACTACAATCACATTAGTCAACAGAATACGGCAGCAACAAAATAATCGGAAAAGTCTATAAAATTAAACCCAACGGCAAGACAAACCCATGTCATTGGAACATAACAATCAAATACCACTAGGATGAATGAAAAAAATTACATCAGAGGAATAAAAAGTGCGAGTATGATATTTTGCATTGGGAAAATGTAATGAAAACTAATATTATAATAATATACTTCTAATCAGTATTTTTTTTCTTTATAAAAGATATGAAAATATTTTTGGTATTCTATATCAAACTCAATTTTCGGACTATTCCTCTTGTTAATAGTATAAAGGCTATTCTTCTGTTAATTGTTCCGTAACATTTCCCGTACTTTTTTCATTTTCGTTAATTGTTCCGTAACATTTCCCGTACTTTTTTCATATTCTATTTTTATTGGACGAATTTCGTCCTTGTAATTCTGATGTTCTCGGATTTTTCTAAACATACTGTAACGTTCATCAGACGGTTCGAAATAATGTAGTATATGTTTATGTTATCGTTTTGTGAAAATATACATTTAGTGTGAAAAAAAACATTCTAAACTGAAAATGCTATGTTGTGTACGTGTTTTTTAACTTTAAAAAAGTAAACAAAAAACTTGTCATTCACAAATTCACACAAATACACAAAAAATGGAAATTCTTAGTTTTACTGTTTATTGTTGTATATGTCTGTCATTCTTTGTTGTCCTATTATAACATCCATTACAACTAACAGAAAACAAGGAAACATGTTCACTTTAACTACTTGAAACATTTTTATTATTCATCTTTGGTGGAAGTAATAAAACACTTATTTGACTTGGTATTCGTGGATTAGCACATTTGTTGTCCTCTTGAAACTAACTATTGTCCTCGGCTTCACCTCGAGGTAAAGTTGACTTCCCGGGGAAAACAAACATGATATTTCCCTCAAACCCAGTCAATAAGTGTATAAAATTTAGGTAAAAAAGATAGCTAAAATCTCGATTATCACTGTTTACGAATATAGTTACAGTAACTGCGTCTGTTTTGATGAAACTGTTTTTAGCAGATTTGGACCCTAGAGGCTAAACACATCAGAAAAATTAATTTACATGTAGTAAGCCAATAAATGTTTTTCTTAATTATTCCCATTAGGTTAGCCATGATAACAAGACAGACTGAAGAAGAACGACTTGAAGATTGAACAATTGATTTGTTAAAATACTTGGATATGATTTTGATATTGTAATTAGTACAAGCTTCTGACAATATTACATTCAAAATAAGTATATTGTACAATTGTATACAATGCATGTATCCGAATGTACTAAATCAATTAAATATGATATCTACATGTATATGAGATAATACACGCGGAATTATAGGCAAAGGATACATGCATCACAAACGATGTGCAGTCTTGATAAAGAAAAGACAAAACGTATATGCGTATATAAGGTTAAAAAAAAGATTTTTTTGTGTTTGTAATTCGACCTCATATACATGTAATATATAATTATATAATATTATAATTTATTATTAAGTAACTGTCCCATATCTCTACATAATTCCAACTGATTTTAAGGCAAGTTCCCTTTGACAATAGCTATTTTCATACATAATATCGGCAAAAGAATACCAAAGCGACAAACAGTCCATAAATACGAAATCCAAGGAAAAGACAAAGTCCTGTAAATGGAACACAACAAACACGCAAATAAAATGAAAAAAATAAAAATCGAACAATTGAAAGTATTTTAATCATCTTTTAGTACATATACAGTATATTAACAACAGCTACAGATAAAAAGAACACGATAACAGAAAAGCTAAGGCAGTAGCACCGTAAACATAAAAAAACAAATAAGAAAAAAGGGTAAAAGAAGGGGGCAACATCAGGAGTTCCGTAAAAGTAAACCCATACAAAATATTTTTAAAGACAAAATTAAATACACCATTTATGGATTTTGTGAATAATCGAACTTATTGAACAAAAAGTCTTCCCAAAGTTAAATGTAACCTATAAACATTGAAATGTTTCATGTTAATGAAGTAATTAAATATTACACTAATTTTAGGGACAAAGAATTTTGACACAATGACGTACAATAGTTCTCCATGAAATACCAATAAAAAATGACTATCATTTTTCTATTGTTTGAAATTTAATGGAACACACGAATAAACCATCTATAAACCGAAATTGGTCTTTCATGTTAGAAATCAAATATACTTCAACCTGAATTGACGAGTTTTCAATGATAATTGGACTTATGAAAAACATTAGTAAAAAGAAAGAAAGACTATTAATGGTTATTTCCTTGAAAAATTATGTTTTTGAGTCAATTCATATTTTTAGATTTATACAACCACTGAATGACTGATTTATTTGATTGTACTTTATATTACAATTAATTCGGCTTATTATCAAGGCAATTAGACAAAGTAGAAAGTCTATGAGGGTATCAGGAACAATGTTCATTACAACAGAAAAATTTAACGCTGTCATCACAAAACGATCAATCTATCGTAACATACTGTATTGTTCCCAAGATTTGTAACCCGGGTTTAAATTGTTGGACCACATGACTGGTGCCCTGGTGCATTGTACCACTTAAATTTCAAAAGAACCCACATTTACCCAGGGTCCGTATTTATAAGATTTGGCCGTATTTGTTTTAATTTTTTCTGTTGGTTTTTGCATTTATTCATTTATATTACTGGGTTTATAAACTTTCCCTTCTATATACCGCTAGCTAGGCGTTGTTGTTCATTTTAAAGGGTAAAATCGCCAGACTGCAACACTTGGAACAAATAGTGCAAAGTTATAATTATAAAAGATACAAAATACTGAACAAACCGAAAGTGCTAAACTGAACAAGTATTAAAAAAGAGGTCGGATTTGACATCAGTTATTGCTGAAGGGGTACGTATATGACTGTCCCGTACTCTTTACATCTCCCATCAACCCGCAGTAGGTGAAAATTAATTCAGAACTAAGTGGCAAGTCAGCTGACGTTCGCATACGAATATGATATGAAATGAAATTGGGGATATTTAGTTCAAAATTTTAACCTATAAATTAATATAAATATACGAGAATTTATATATATACTTTTATAAATATTGATTAACATACAAAGTACTTAGATTAAGAATGAGAGGTATTTTTTTTAAACTACATTGTATTTATCTAAGCTAATTTTTAACTTCTGATTTTATGCCAATTTTTATAGACGGAAAAAAATTGACATAGTGTTGAATAATGCCAAACATGCTTTTTTTGATCTTTTGATATATCGGAGCAGTTGCCAAGGGAAATACTGAAGGAACTACGTGATAAAAACCTTAGAGCTTATTTTGTTAAAGAGAAAATTTATGTATGTGGGAATTACTATACCACATATCATTTACAGGAGAACAATTTGATAACTGTTATGTTGGAATGTCCTTGGTAATGCATCTGTTATAGTGAAAAGATTTTTTAAATTTGATTGGCAAATATGATATGAAACTCAGTTAAACAATAATAGCTTGTTGGAAATAGATGGTTTTGTTAAAGTTTCATGTGTAAACAGAAATGGTAATATTGGCACTGGAAATAAAGGTGGTATTGATATTTTCTGCAAAAATCTTGTATATAAAACTTTACATGTTGAAAAAGAATTTAACCATGGTTATTGTTTTGTTAAAATTACATGATTTTTCCATATTGATGAAGTTAACTACATGTATATAATTATGCTTTTCACATTATAAGTCAGCTTGTAATGAACTTTGACAACTTGATTTTCACGATATGATACATATTATAATTTTAGAATACAGTGAAAAAAGTGTAATGTTTTTGTTTGTGGAGACGTGAATCGAATGATTTTTGTCAAATGACGAACTTGATAAATATGTGGATAGTGTGGAGCACGTTGAAAATACCATTATCAAAATTCGACGTTCTATGGACAATGTACTTAAATTCTGTTTGTCATAAAGTGTTAACAACGGTCTCACTGTAGCTAATGATCATTAATGGTAATTTCACCTTCTAGATGCACAATAAGGTTTTAAAATTTTGATTTTCAAAAATTTGGGCCCACAGGGGTCGAATTTTGAAAATTGTGAATTTAAGCATTTTTCATTTTATGTATTTAATTTAAATAAAAGATTGTCACATACTGTATTAAGATGCGCAGTAAGGTTTTAGAATTTTGATTTTCAAAAATTGGGGTCCACTGCGGTCGAAGTTCTTAAATTGGCAATTTAAGCTTGTGACCTAAACTCCGCGTTCTTTTTTCATTTTATGGTTTTGATTTCTATACAGTATTGTCACATACTATATGTAGATGTTCAATAAGGTTTTAGAATTTTGATTTTCAGAACTCGGGGTCCACAGGTGTTGAATTTTGAAAATTGGGAATTTAAGCTTGTGACCTAAACTCTTCTTTCATTTTTCATTTTATGTACTAATTTCTTAACGGTATGTATCACACACTGTATACAGATGTGCAAAAAGATTTTAGAATTGTGATTTAGGGGTCGAATTTAAAAAATTGGGAATTATAAGTGGGTGACTGAAAGTTTTCTTTCTTTTTTCATTGTATACATTTTATTTCTATACAGTATTGTCATACACTGTATGCAGATGTGCAATAATTTTTTAGAATTTTTTTTGAGCCTGTATTCAAAGGTATAATTGTGAAAAAGGTGCACAGGGATACAAATGTGGGGAGTGCATGGATAGCTGTCGTTTCCGACTGCCTCAGTCTAGTTTTAGTTTTGTTATCCCTTCCGTCTGTCTGTCTGCCCGTCTGTCCGTCCGTCTGTCACACTTTCTTGTGACCTAAACTCCTCGTTCAATTTTAACCTCATGCATTTAATTTCTATACAGTATTGTCACATATGGTATGTAGATGCACAATAAGGTTTTATAATTTTCATTTTCCAAAACTGGGGCCCGCAGGTGTCGAATTTCGAAAACTGGGAATTTAAGCTTGTGACATAAACTCCTTTTTCATTTTTGACTTAATGCATTTATTTTCTATGAAGTATTGTCACATACTGTATTTAGATGCGCAATAAGGTTTTATAATTCTGATTTTCAAAAATTGGGGCCAACGGGTCGAATTTCGAAAATTGTGAATTTTAGCTTGTGACCTAAACACCTCTTTCATTTTTCTCTTAATGCATTTAATTCCTAGGACGTATTGTCACATACTGTATGTAGATGTGCAATAACATTTTAGAATTTTGATTTTCAAAAATTGGGGCACACAAGAGTCGAATTTTGAAAATTGGTATTTAAGCTTGTGGCCCATTAATCCTGTCATTTTTAAATTCATGTATTTAATTTCTATACAGTATTGTTCAATACTCTGTGTACATGTAGATGTGCAATAAGGTTTTAGAATTTTGATTTCCAAAAATTGGGGCCCACAGGGGTCGAATTTCGAAAATTATGAATCTAAGCTTGTGACCTAAATTCTTCTTTCATTTTTCATTTCATGAAATTATTTAATTTCTATACAGTATTGCCACATACTGTATGTTGATATGCATTAAGGTTTTAGAATTTTGATTTTCAAAAATTGGGCCCACAGGGGGTCAAATTTCGAAAATTGTGAATTTAAGCTTGGTACCTTATCTCCTCTTTCATTGTTCATTGTATGCATTTATTGTATATACAGTATTAGCATATACTTGTATGAAATAGGTAAAATTTTACCCTACGATAAAGTTGGAAATTGTATATATATCTGCCCAAATCTTATAAGAATTGGCATAGCGGACTGATATGACTTTCATATCAACTGTTTCCGGTTTATATCAACTGCTTCCGTTTTATATCACACCCATAATCCGTAATCGCGTTATAAATCGATTCTAAACTTACTAGCACATAGAAACACGACAGACGATAGCGGCACGAAACTGTGGAATATATTAATTCCTTCAAACATGTTAATACAAACAGAAAACATTAAGTGACAAAACATTTTGCCTAAATGGAAGAGGGACAATGACAATTTGCAGCGCCTTGAGGATATTCGGTAATACGGCAATGAAACAGAAGTCATTGAGATAAAAATTTTCATTAAGAGACCTATAAAACACCAATGTTGAAATGTATGATAAAAATATTATAACTTCTTATTATTCATATCAGACCCTTTATCAGCCCTGGCGGCTCTCGGGCTGATATATTGACCTAGGGCTGGTAATAGGTGCCATGTTATAATCTATATTTATCACACACTGTATGTTGAAACGCAATAAGGTTTTAGAATTTTGGTTTTCACAACTTGGGGGCTCACAGGGGTCATAGTTCGAAAATTGGAAATTTATCTTGTGACCTTAACTCCTTTCAGTTTTTCATTTGTACTCAAAGATATGGTTGTGTGCACAGGGGTACATTATGTGGGGAGTGCGGGGATATCTGTCGTATCGCACTGCCTTAATATAGTTTATTTTGTTGTACGTTTTGTTATTCTTTTAGTTACACATGTATACTTGTGGTGTTTCTTTATTGTGTTCCATTCTCCTGACTTTTTTTTTCCATGGACTTCGATTTTGTTGACTTTTTCCACTGTTTTGTCACTCCGGTATTCCTTTGAGACAAATGATGTTTTTTGAGTATGCATTTATATTTGCAACAGGTAGATTGTTATTCGTATTGAAATATACCAACTATATTTTTATAGTTTTGTGCTTTTTCATGTTATTTATTGACGGACTTCTGTCAGTTGGGTTGCTTCGAATGATTGGTATGTCATTGTTAACCTTTCCTGTTATCATTTTGTTGTTTGTTTAACTAAGTAAAACGAAGAAAAATTGATGCTCAAGTCCCAGTTGCGATAAAATCCTGCACTATTATTGATTTTGCATTTGACACTTGAAACCTTTACTACTTTTTTAATATCCTTGGACTCAAAAAAGTTCATTCTAAAATGTATTCAGAAAATTGACAAAAGTTTATTATACTTTCATGATATTTTAATTTTTTCGTACAAAAGTGTTTAAATTTAAATTCAGCTATTCAAGTACTGATGGATTTCAAATAAAAAATGTAATCGATCATAACTTGAAAGAGCTGGGAGAATGGTCAAGGAAATGGCTTTTTTTTCCTTATTTCCTTCACCTTTCATCCGGACAAAACTCAAATAATGGTATTTTCAAATCTGACCTTTTCCCTGAATGAAATTTCCACATTTCACATTAACATTTAGGACTAACTCTCAGTAGTGGTGCAAAATGGAACCAACATATAGATAATATTATATTAAGCATTTAAAACATTTGAATGTTCTGTGTGAACTAAAATACAAATTGAGCAGATGAAACTTGGAAAAATTATATTTGGTATATATAAGACTTATATGTGAATATGCCTGTGAAGTCTGGTATAACTGTAATTGTAATAAACTTGAACAACCACAACTTGAAGCAGTGCGAATAGTCACAGGGCTACCAATGTTTACTAACAGTTATCGAATCTACAAAGAACTTGAATGGGAAATTTTAGTGGACGTAGGTAAAGATGAAAGCTTCCAATGTTTTATAACATACATCATAATCAAGCTACAAATTATCTTAGTAATTCGATACTCACTTGCCTACAAACTACCACAACTTGTCCATTAAGGAATGGTGATGATATTAGTGTACCTTTTTTCTATTATCGGCTACTAGAGAATCTTTTATACCCTCCACTTTTAAAGAATGGATCAATCAATAGTTTTAGAGTTATTGAACCCGTTCCTCGACACTTTTCATACGGACCCTGCAATCTATATATAATAATAACACAAGTAACATGCTCTGCTTCTTTTCTTAATTATAATCTTTACAAAGTCAATAATATCATTGCTGACCTATCCTGTCGCTGTGGAAATAAATATGAAGATGCATATCATTTCTGTTTCATATAGAAATATTTATTATGGTTTAGTTAGAAGCTTACACTGCTTATACCTGATTCCTGTAGCTTGGAATTAGATTTTCTAGCTGTGGGTAGTTATTGGGTAAAGTCAAGAAATACCAAAGGGATATTCGAAGGAGGGGAAAATCGAAAACAAATGACAATCCCGAGAACAATGAAGACAAGACCAAAACACTACACGTAAAAACTAAAAACATATGAACAACATGGACCCCACCAAAAAAACCAGGGGTAGACTCAGGTACTCCGGAATAGACAAAATGAAATGGTTTTCAAATGTGTTTTTTTTATTTCATAAAAAATCAAAGTGATTCCTGATTATCTAGATTATACCCCTATAACATCAACACACACACATGACATCTCTTTTCTTTTCATTGGTCGTTTTGTTATATGCCTATTTACAGTTTATGTCTGTACAGTAGTTACATTAACTGTTATACTTTAGAATGCTTTAGAATAATATTGTAAATTATTGTAAAGTAGGAGAAAACTTCATAAGTTTGTGTACCTTGTGTCTCATCCTTTTTGCAATTTATTTGGTAAATAGAAACTAATTTAAATTTAACCTTTACAAAAGTTATGATTTGATTTTGCCAAAATAGTCCAGTTTCATACTGTCAGACTAAGTGAATGATACATTCTTTACATATAACTATAACCATACAAGACACTATCGGACATATTCTACATGCTGTTATTGAAGGTGAATTGTTTCCTATGATATTATTACATCAGTTCTAGTTATCGGAATGTACGTTGAAAAAAAGGATTACAAAATTTGTGCTCGTGTATTCTTTTTAACTTTCATCCATGCTAATATAAAAACACACTTTACAGTAAATATATTCTGGTACCTGTATCACCCTTCATTCGAAACAGGACCGCCTCGGTGGTCTCGTGGTAGCGTGCTCGCCCCGAGTGCGGAAGGTCGCGGGTTCGATCCCCGGCCGGGTCAAACCAAAGACATTAAAATTGGTATTTGCTGCTTCTCCGCCAAGCACGCGACATCTAGGACTAAGAGCAAAGACTGGTCGGCTCGGAATCAGTAATCATGAAAGTTGATAATGATTTGGCAATATACATATAGTCAGCTCTATGTAATTTCAATAGTTTTGACATGTTTACATTTCCAACAATCTCTTAGATGCAAGATTGATTTTTATAACAGTAGAGAAAGATTCTTTATATATATATATATGTGTGTGTGTGTGTGTGTGTGTGTGTGTGTGTGTGTGTGTGTGTGTGTGTGTGTTCTAAGTATATTGATTTCTACTGCGATCTTATATTTCATGTGCAAGTGTCGACTTCTGTTACTTTATAGATATTTATTAGACCGTTCTCATACAGTTAAGGGCATACTATATACAGTTTCGATCTACTATTGATTTTTCTTTTCAGATTTTGCATATAGATGGTTTTTTCATTTATCTTTCTAAAAATGCAAAGAAAATTACACCACGTGCTACTTTTTCAGATATTTAAGGTTCAATTTTCGGGATTTTTACTAAAATTGTGCAAATATCGTCTTTTCGCCTATTTCGATAAAATCAATTACTTTCTTGTTTTGAAAGATAAATACATCGAGTTTTTTTTTGCATAAAGAAGTTTGGTATCTCTTCTCTTCCGATAAATAAATTTTAGACGATTGTATGATATTCATGCATCATTTAAACTAAGTTATTTTACAATAACATGTACTATATACCAGATGTCAGCGTATTGGAATCTTTATCTATTCCAAAACGGACACAGCTCCCCCTTTTAAGAAAAAAACATTCCGCCATGAAACCCGTTAAAACGCCACCCTTCAGAGAAGACTAAAACAGGTACTGTTCATGCTCCCGGAGCACTTGAGTTCATCCCGCTTTTGGTTGCGTTCCTGCTGCTTGTTTCTGTGTGGACTTTTTAGTATTTTGTGTTATTTCTTGTTTGTCTTTTGACTGTCGTCTTTTTGGTGTTCCAGATGGTGTTTTTTCCACGGAATTTCCCTCTTTTGACACTACTTGTAATTGAATTTTGTGTATGATTTAACCTTGTTTCCCTCAGTCATTTCCTCTAGAAAGACTTGTAACTTTATACAAATACCACCTGTTACGTAATGTAATTTTCAGCGAAAAAGGAGACGTCTGAATTAGTGACGTTGCGGGAAAGGGAAAAAGAATTTCACGCGGTTCCGCAAAAAGTTCTGGTTGGACGTTAGCGACGCAATTATGTCCCCTGTAACTGTATCGTATGCCCTTAAACTTATTTCATTTTCTTTTTTTCTGTACTTAGAGGCACCTATTAGAATATCGAAACGTAAATTATAGAGTAAAAAGCACTTGGGACGAAGTTTGCTTTATACCGTCATATAATTTTAATAATTTTAATTTTACTTCTCTCCATATTAAGATCTTTACGTTTGGATATAATTTCTGTTTCCAATGATACTTACAAGGTACAAACAATGTAACCTTGAACTTTTTAAACACTTTTGAAACTTTTACAAGTTGTAAAATTCTTCAAGATATCTATTACACCGCTCACATCAATGGATTGAACTAAATCTGGGGCTACTCAGGAAATTTGAACAAGGTTATACAAAAAAAATAGATATGCAATTACATGTTTAATGCTATTAAATACTTTTCATCTTAAACGAACACTGATTGTTATAAACATTTTAATTTCCATACAAAATCAAGAACGCAAGATCAAAACAAGATATTTTGCCTGGATATGAATCATGTTCAAATCTTTTCAGAGATAATAAGGTTTACTGATAGTGACTTTTCTTGATTAACGTCTTGATTATGTGTCTTCATTTGCTCTTATTATCTGTTTTGTTTTAAAAAATCTTTAAATGCCTAAATTAATATAATTCAGATCAATCGAGACCTGAACGGAACGGACGTATGAAAGGCAGGTTATTGGTGTTCTATAGGAACAAATTCCGCTCCTCTGCAACCCTTAGTAGGACAAAAAATTAGCATAACACATCCCGTTAACAAATCAAAATGTTCCAACCTAAAAAGTTCTTTTATCATACAATCAAGCCATGTACGGTGTAATAAGCTTTGGTCGTATTAGGTACTTGTTTTCATGAAGAGGGCGACGAGAGTAGTAAATATACCAGTTGACGTCGTGCCGTTTCCCGTGTTTTCACGGCAGTTGGATTTCAACTTCAAATGTAAATTTAAGGTATTTTAGGCATCTAAAGGAATTGCAGGATAAAGACAATACAAAGTCACTGTCGGAAAATATAAAATTTATTTGGGCTCGCTGTCAAATATGGGGAAAAGGCTCGCTAAAGCTCGTATTTTCTCATGTTAAATTTCTAAATCTCACCGAAATAAATTTTATATTTTCCGACAATGACTATGTATTGTATATTTTTCATAACCACTGTATAAGTTGAAATCATTAGGCTGTTTACTGCTTAACCGTTTCACCGATATACATGTATAGATATTAAAAGTTTACATCGTTTGTCAATCCACAGAAAAGTTATGAAGTGTTGGCGGAGTTCTGTTTACGAATTTTTCCTTATAGTCTAAAGTGTAAAAGTTGTCTTTAGTAACGTTTTCACAATGAACAAGTTTTCTATTTCTTAGTATGAACTTCATGAGTCCAATTTTACCGGTTCCAACTAGTCCAACCACAACTAAAGACATCAAGGCAAGTGCTACAATGGTTCCAACAATAATTCCTGCTATGGTGCCAGTACTTAATGAATTGTCTGTTGCAGACACAACAGGTTGCTCTGTTGTAGTATCGTTAGTAATATTGGTAGAAGAAGTCACTGTAGAAATAATTGTAGTAAATTCAAACGTTTGTGATACAGTAGGCTGAGACGTTGCTGTAAAACTGGTCATTTGTGATGATGTAGTAATGATTGGCGGTGTCGATGTAGTAACGGTCGTTGGTCTTCTTGTAATACTGATTATTGGCGTTGTTGTAGTGCTGGTAAATGGTGTTATATTAGTAGACACAACGTGTAGCGCTGATGTACTGTCGTCAGTAATGTTTGTGGAAGAAGTCACTGTAGCAATAAATGTAGATTGAATCGTTTGTGATACATTAGTTTCAAAAGTTGTTAAACTGGTCATTTGTGATGCTGTAGTAATGACCGTCGGTGTCATTGTACTAACGGTTGTTGGTCTTCTTGTAATACTGATTATTGGCGCTGTAGTACTACCGGTTAAAGGTGTTGCTCTTGTACTTGATGTCCCCATAAAGAAACTTGTTGTAGTTATATCTGTTACATCAATATTTTCTGCTGAAGAAAACTGTATATCTGATCTTACGGTGGTTGCTGATTCTGTTTTTTGAACAAGGATTGTGGATATTTCACCCGGATTTGATGACATTATTGATATGATATTATCAGTGTTCAAAGCTGTTGGTGGTACAGTGAACAAATAATCTGTCGTCGTTGTTGTAACATTTCCAGTCATACTGCTGTTGATTCCGTTAATGTCTGAACTCTTGGTTTCCATATAAACTATTGACAGCGATGTTTGTTCTGATATGCTTTCGCTAGGTTTTATATCAACCGATGTTTTAGCTAAGGTATCATTTCCTGTTGCATAAATTTTCGTTAATTCTTTCTAAATAAAATGAAATGAAATACTTAGAAAAAAATATTGTATTAATTTTTATTTACATGTAGTTGTTAAATATATACAGTATATATGATTTTTTGGCATCACTATTTGGTTGTCAGTTATTTTTAGATCTTACTTAACAACATTTAAGTGAATTTGAATAATGTGAATTATATTTAACATATATTAATATGAATTCTGCATTTGACATTGATTATCTCTCTTAAAAAACACATCAGCAAAAATAAAAATTGATTGACTGATTGATTGATTATTGGTTAGCACCAAGTACCAATTATGCTAGTCGGTCTGATGGGGACGAAACATTGCTTTCCCATCTTAAGGGAGAGCAACAGCCTAAACACGTAAAAGACTTCCTTGTAGATGACGAAAAAGAGTAGGATATATGTCGCTATAGAGGCCGCTCTCGCACCCGCCAAATTGAGAGCGATTAGCATAAGTTGATATAACTTGTTTCCCAATCCACTATAAATAAATAAGTTTAAAATAATTAATACATAAAACTTTTTTTTTCAAAGAGTGAAAGTATCCGACTAGGAGCCAAAGCTATTTCTACTGTTAAAACAAGCACATTCTGACCCTGCCATCTAAAATATATACCTCACAACCAATTTGGCAGTTCTTCAATGACTAGACACGGGAAGTCTTTTTACATGCAAAAAAAATAGATAAAAAAAATGATAAAAGAAAGGAAAAATAATTCATATGTGATTTTTTGGATAAGTGGTTTTCTGGAAAAAAACGCATCTGAAATATTGTTTGATTTGTTTAAAGTTCAATCAGTATTGTTTTACGCTTGTCTAAATAGTGAACGAGGAAAATTTGCAGGCGTAACCAAATTGACTAGACACGGTGAAACTATAACTTTTTTTAAATAAAAAAATATCCAACCAAACATTGGTAGAATTAGAATTGCAAAATAGCTCGAGAACAAGACAGTAATTTAGGGGATAACTGTATTGTATTTTATCAGTTGCCGACGTAAACGGCTGGTTTTACCGTCGCAAATTGAGTTTACCTGGCGACGCGTAGTGGAGCCAGGTAAACGGATATTTGCGATGGTAAAACCACCGGTTTATGTCGGCAACTGATAAAATACAATACAGTTATCCCCATTCTAATGCAACCTCCGTTAAACGTTAAAAAATATAATAAAAAGTAAACAGGAAACGTCAAATGCGTTTGCGCAACGTTGTCGTCAATGGTTCCGACGGTAAACCGTGGATTTTACGCTTGAACTTATCCAATCAAAAAGGACGTTATCTGTTATGTTGCATTAGAATTAAATATTTACAAGGCAGTCATTAGACTGCGTCTTTTTTATAGGTTATATTACGTCACAAACAGTTATATATATAAAAAAATAAAGACGTCATTGATCTTATCATACACACAGCAAAAACGTGATGCATATATTTTGCTGATTTTACTTTATCCTTTTACAGAATTTTAGAATTGTTATCGGAAAAAGAGTTGGTTTGCATTTTTCCAAAATTAGATTTTGATGTCTAAAATTCTTATCAGTGCAAATATCTAATTCTTCTTTTATAATTTAATAATGTTCTGTGGCGCTTTCTAGTCTTTTCTTACAGAGAGCAAAGTTAACACCGGTATAAATACCAGCAACTGTGTACGCGAGTCGTTGCAATATAATTCGACACATGAATTCTTTTTTAATCAAAATTTTTATATGAATATTATGTAGCAATGTCAGTAAACGTCAGGTGGGGCTGTTTTGGGGGGAGTTATTTGAAAACTGGATTCCGCTTCTTTACAACTTTTTCCAGTCTATTTTGGGACCAGTATACTGTAAACAAACTGTGGTTTCCGCCCAGTGGCGCCCCTAGTGTTTACTGACATTGCTATATTATGTTCTGTACAAAGCAATTTCAGTGTTGATAAATTCTTATGATGCCTGGCAATCCATAGGAGAGATTCAAAAATTAGAAAATACATTGATTATCTTTAGTGTCGTTATTCTATTCATGATTATGCCGTAATTTTATCAGAATGATAATGTGTTATTGTTATTTAATAATACTTCCTCTTGCATCCTCTAAACCTTTTAGTATTAAGAACCACCTCGGTGTTCCCGTGATAGCTTGCTCACATGTACCTTGACTGCTTGTCAAAAATACTTTAAAATTGGGTTGCATGTATTTGTTGCTTCTCCCCTAATCCCGGAGTATCAGAATAATGTGTCTGGGTTGGATGACATGTCTGCCTGCGAACTGTTACATCGTTAACAAGAACATTAAAAATCCCGCTCAGGCTGCCATATCACTCAACATGCTCTAGTCCTGATATACATATACAACAAAATCGATAACAAGAAAGGTTATACCAATCAGTCAATACCATCCAAGATACAGAAACCCGAACAAAAATAACATAAAAACGCACAAAACACAACAGATGATCAGGATAGTCCGACTTTGGTACAGAACACTGAACAATGGTGGGTTTAAGACGGTTTTAAGGGTATCCAAACCTCCCACTTATCTTTCGAGACATTCTGGTTTATATAACAAGTATAAATGCCAATACATTATGAGTACCAACAAGGTCGCATTTCGGAGGTTTTTTGTAATTTACACAACGTCAGTACTATTATTTTTCTAGTTCTTTTCGGTTTTGTACGAAAATAATTTAAACTATATTATTATTAATATTATTATTATAGATATTATTAATTATAATTATAATTATCATTATTGTTATCTTTCTAATTTAATTTAATATTACACTATTTTTATTATAAAGGTTCTTCTAATATTACACTATCCCTAAAAATCGACGGAGTAAAAGAAAGAAATTAAAGAACAGAAATATCGTGTTCGCATCCTCATTATGGATAAAAAAAACCAGATAAAATAAAATAAATTTACCGTGAGTTCTGTCGAAGCAAAAGCTGTTTTCGTTGACATGCATTTGTAGTTGTTTGGACAGGCCCACATTAAAATTATTCCAAACAAAAATCTTTTCGGATTATTCATATTTCTATATGAATATCAACTTGATGCAAGCTTAAAGTTTGATCAAGATATTATCAATTTCAGTGCATCTTATATTAGTATTTAATATAATCTAATATAATATATTTGATTGATATTCAATTTTAACTTAAAGTACTATTTATGGCTTTGGACTCTTGAAGAAGCTGTATTTTCTTCTATACTTTGGTAATTTTCAAGTGATGCTCAGGTCATAATTTATATTCTATGGAAATAAACTTTATACGTTGTACTATATAAATAATGCATATTGATTTAATATTAATATAAAGTTGAATTTAAAAGTTAAAAGAGTTTATTTTTCTTGTAAAAATATGACTTTGTGGTTTAACGACTTTAAAAGAGACTTCTTTTTCAAGTAGTTGTTATTTATAAAAGCATAAATCAAAAGGTCATCTTGTCGGACCAAAAAACGTGAGAATTCCTATCATGTTATGTCATAATCATATTTCATATTTTATTTTCACTTTTATAAAAGTAAAGATATTTAGTGCATTAAAGCATTCGTGAAAACAAAACACAAGACAAAATCATGACAGACAATGAAAACGAACAACTATATCACATTGATCACCATAAGAATAAAACCTTTAAGTGAGTTTTACAATCCCAATCCCACCGAAAGTTGTTTCTTTACGAGTAGCATCCGTATCAAGGTTTAAAAGATTAGAGGAGAACAAAATTGGAGTTTTTTCTCCACAAACAGCATCTGTCATGATGTACCAATTATACATGTAGTAAAATTGCATTTGAAATGATGGAATTGCAACAAATCATTGATCAATTTTAATTACTTACTATAAAGTGCAGAACAAGTTTAACTTGACATTTGAATAACAAAATACGAAACAAAGTTGACAATATGATATTTATAGATGAGGCATATGGATAGGAATGTCTTGCAAATGGTGTACGAACTCGTTTTACATTTATGTTGAAAATCACCAAAAATGAAAAAAACAAACAAACAGAAACGACAGAAAGAAAGAAAAACCCAAAAATATACACATTACTGCTCCAAACCGATCAGTCTTTGCTCATACACCTAAAAACTCGTGTATACAAGAAAACGTTTAGGCCGAAGCTCACAACAGCGTCTGACGTTTGAAACTCACTATAGTAAGAGAGTGAACAGAAAAAGTGTGGGTACTGAAAGTCGAGTCTAACAAATTTTAAGCAGCTTAATAAAGTCATGTTTTTTTTGTTAAAGGTGTGACCACAATCTCAGCTGATACTAATCATCTTTTTTTCCAACCTTTTTATTCCCTTTCTGTCCGTATATTTACTCAATGTTATTTCGTACGAAAACATTTGACGCCTCTTTTTGACAGAAAAAAGTCGCAAGATGATCAGAAAAGATTAAAAAATCAATATGACAAATAAATATTGATACACCAAACATTCAGCAGAACATGCTTTGAAAATTCCTGTACAAACATGTCTGAAAAGAAAAAGGTAGCAATACAGTGAAAATTCTTAATAGTACGAAAACACATACCACGAGGATAACTCAAATTAAGTACCGCAGTCACATATCGTTAAATGTTTGGGGAAAAAACTTAAAAGTTAAAGATATGCCACTAAAAGTACACAACTATTCTGCACTTGTGCTTCTGACAATAATTATACTAACCATAACACTGCTGAGAATCATCTAACAAATTGGTAAGTGGAACAGCTGCTGCAGACCTAAATCAGCCCCAGAGGAGAATATGAATTCATACGCATGCCGCAGATTATTCAATTGCGAAAATCAAAACAAATCTCGTTATTGTTAACTTTTCATTCATTAACCATTCATGGTTTTATACCTAAACTGTAATGCAAACGAATGCTGTTATTATTAGTATTTTGACCAACAAACGTACGTAAACCACGCACTGTATCTCTTTGCGCAGTAATCTTCCCAGTGACCGCATCACATTTTTGGAACCCAAAACTAATAATAATCTTGAAAAAACTGTTAGTATGAACATGATGAACAGTTCCGAGTATTGAAAAAGAATCATTATAGGTAAAAAAAAGTTTGTATTGCCATCAGATGCTCGCCGAAATGTAAAAGTATTGACAAAAGGCAGAAATGAGCAGCAGATATAGTCTTAGTGTCTTTCATTTTCAATGTGCAAAGCGGTGTTCTACGAAGAATAAAGAAAACATTATATAATGTTTATTTTTATCATTTTATTGTTCCTATTGTGTATATCGGTGGTTAAAAAACAAGATTTAGCGTATTTTTTCATATTTTATATTATACGGATATGAAATTATTACAAACTAAAGGGATACGGATCTCATCCAGTTTCAAGATACTCTAACATTTTTAAAATATATATTGGCAGGAATAACCCACAGTGAAAAACAAAATATCTCAATGAGATTTCCTTGTGATGACAAAGAAGAATGTGTATGATTTAAGCCTTTTATATTTGAAAAAAAGACTTTATTTGAGGGATTGGGAATTATTTGTAGAAATGTAGGGAGTGGGAATACTCTTCGTAAGGGTCAGAATATTCATTTTTCAATTTTAGTAGGGCCATTTATCTTTAGTCAGAAGAAGGCGAGAATATTATTGTTATGATTTGATACAGCCAAGTTTATTTCTCTTATTCAATGGCGAGATATTTATTTATTTTTTCAAAACAGTCCATCCCCCTTTCAGATTGTCTTCCCCTAGCACAACAAAAATCTAGAATTATGTGACAATTTGAATAATCTTTATTAATTCATTATTTTAACATTTCATACGCGGTAAATGATATACAATTTAGATTGTAGTGATATTTTCGTATTGGAACAGTTCAAATAGATATAGATTTCCTGAATGAAGTTATAAATTAATCAGGAAACAAGAATTATGAAAAGTTGTCAAATATTTTGTGTCATAATACGAGAAATTCAGTCGCGCGTTACGTAATTATATCGCTAGCATGATAATAAATTTTATACAGGAAAAGTTCAAAAAAGTTTTAATAGTCAGATTTCATCTTTCATGTATGAATTAATAATGAAAAGAGATGTTGTATCTTTCCTCCAACTGTATACAGGGATTTTGTAACAAGTATTAATATCACTTCTTTCATTTCAATCTGACAAATTATTAACAATATTTAACTTTGACGTAATACTGTTGCTAAAAATGGTATAACAATCATTATAAATTTTTAATATATTGTTCTAAAACCCGATGGAAATATCCATGTTGAATAATTTAACACTTTAATATACAGTTTACCCGGTTTTTATCCAGATTGTCATGTCTATTAATAGAAAAACAGAGATGATTATATTTTATTATTTCCCCGAGGAAACAATAGACTTCGATAAAATTAATTTTGTTTCGAATAGAAATACACATGAAATTATATAATTGATAAGTATTATTTCTCGTCTAAACGTCAAAAACATATACATTATACTGTATTCACCACCCGTGAAATATTTTAAATAAAATTGTTAAAATTACTGGTACCAAGTAACGAAGTACAACTGAAAAAAAATAATTTTCAGAACGGACTTGCCACAGATTGACAGCCAACTTGGTTTTTATCGTCACTGACTGTTTCGATACGCCCTCCTTTCGTACATAGTCCATCCAAGAACGGGATTTTTTTTTCTGTTGGAAAATTCTGTGTAGAATTGAATCTCGAAGATTAGCTTATTGCAGAACTGTGCGTTCTCTCTATCTCACCCATATTGTAAAGGCAATATAAAACTTTGTGCGTGAGGAGCATTTTTCTGAGAGAAAAAAATCGTCCTCATGACCAACATTTTTAAAGCCATATATGGTCAGTATAAAACATAATGATATAAAATCTACTTAGTGTCGATTTTGCTTCGACTGATACTTTTTCCTTGAACTAAAAGAGACCTCGATAACCAAATGGTATAGATAGTAACCGGTAAGTAGGGTGGTGGTTCCGAATCCAGTGATAAAGCTTGGTCATTTTTCCAGCCGAAAATGGGTGGTTCTCTCCGCTTACTTCCAACAAGTATTCCGGCATTATCTACAAACAAAGTGACCGCAATGATATAGCAAAGTGCACTGAAAGTAACAAGACACTTTGACTAAGTAATGTTCCCAACCTGCCCACTTTCTAAGTTCCAGGTAGAAATTCCCATGGGCACAGTGGGAATTGTTTTTACAGTTGTACTAATTAGAGAACAAAGAGAATATGCCTATAGTCTGTTTTCTGATATATACATTTAATGTGTGACTATATAATTATTTAACCCAAGGTATTGATCAACAACAATGCAACTAATGTTGTTCTTTGATGCAAAAGAAAAAGATCTTCCACGATGCACAAGGACCCGCGTATCTAAATATAATTAAGTCTCTTTGTAGTTTTTGTATTCATATTTCTCCTATTCTTGACGTATTTAATCGGTGGGATAAAAATACATAATATTTTAACCACTTTCCGTTGATTAAATTTCTGCATGGGAATTCCCGCCGTTTTTTTACGTTTATTGGAAAGATAAACTAGAGAAGTTCCGAAATGGCGTTCATATAAACAAAATGCGTAGTAACGGAATTTTCTTGAGGTTTTTGTTTCAAATCATAAGAGAAACAGATTCTCCTTCAATTTACTTATAGAATTTCTCTCCCCTCGATAGTTAAATTTGAGACTTTGACACGCTCGCTAAAGCTCGCGTGTTGAAAATAAAAAAATTAACTATCTCGGGTGGAGAAATTCCAGAACTCACTCGTACCTGAATATATAAAGAAATTAATCGATGTCTCATTTCCAAATTCCTGGTTTATATCAAATACTTTATTAAATACATATTGATTTAAATTTTGTTAGAGTCAATTTTTAAATTTCAAGTTGAATGGGCAACTTAATTAAACATCTTCAGTTCAGATGATGAAAATAACATTTGTATAATATGTATGAACAATGAGGGTAGAATTAACTATCTTTCTTGGAGTAAGTTATTTTATTTCTGTTACTTGTGAAATTCGCAAAGAAACTTTTATCAATTACATTAACAAGCGATTCTTGTTAACGAACTCGGCTCATTTTGTCGCTGTGCCAGTAAGATCAAAGACCGAATGTAGAGTACACTGTCAACTTTATGGTGAGGCATGTTGTGGGGGATACTACAGACCAACGCCTAAGACATGTAAAATAAGTACATCTGGTTGTTGTCATGCTGAACTGGAGGACGAAACCGGGACTACAGTCTTTCACAGAAGGTCAAAAATTATTGGTATGTGCATATACAGTATACACATGTATCAAGCAACATACATTTAAGGTTAAATATTAAATTTTATGTACATGCACTTTTTCTCTATTCCCTGGAAAATAGTTTTAAAGAATATCCACTCAGTTCTAGACACATGTACGTGTATATAGGTTTTTTTCACCGTGTAGATTTTTCCGATTTCTCCTAATAGTTTTTTAGATCTTATGACAAAATACAGGTAAGGTCAACTGTGAGCGAGGTAGGTGGAAACCGACCTTTTCATAGCATACCAAAATTTACCAACTGAACATTTCAGCACTTGCAAGTATCTAAAAAGATCTTCCCACCTACCGATGCAATTATAATCTTGATTTTTCACCAGTTTAAGGAGATTTTTGCCTCACCTTCAGAAGGCGACAAGCTGTGCGACCGACTCAAAATGATCCTTTTAAGCTCATCTGGCCTAAAAGGCCATGTGAGCTATTGCCATCACTTGGTGTCCGTCGTCCGGCGTAAACTTTTCCTTTAAAGATCATCTACTCTGAAACCACTGGGTTAATTGGGACTAAACTTCGGTGGAATGGTCGTTGGGTTGCCCCCTTCCAAAATTATGTCCGGCATCCCCGACTTCCAACGGACATGGCTGCAGTGACTAAAATTAGAATAAAAGGGGGATGAATTAAAAAAAATCTACTATGTAACTACATGGCCAATCATACCTTAAACTTGGCCATTTGGAACCAGCCTAATGGTATGGCAAGCCGTTCTCGTCAAAACTGTGTTTAAACCCTTTTTTCGAAAAAATTGCACACTGAGATTTTAAAAAGACACATTGAGATGAAATAAATTGGAAAACACACACTGAGAATTGTTAATTACACACTGAGATTTCAAAAATACACATTGAGATTAATATGCAAATTACTAATGAATATTCATGAGATGAATAATTCAACAGATTAATATCTTGGTCTCTAGAACTCTTGTCATTATAATGAAATGCGGTTCCTTCAACCAACATTCATAGTAAATGTTTTCTTATAATTTTATTAAAGTTTTTCACCATTTGGTTATATTAGAGACATATAATACATGCCGTCTCTGGTTATATTTTGTAAAGGGAGAAAGGGGGGTATTTTTCTTGTCTATTGGTATTTTACCTTGTATTTCTAATGTATTTTATAAAATATTTGGCGTCAGAGTGAAGGACTAACGAGTTCTGTCCCCTAGTTGTTTTAAGCTTGTAATAGATTAAGATTACGTATGCTAATTAGATATGTGCGCATAAAAAATGCGCACAAATCTCAGTGTGTAATTTTAAATTCTCAGTGTGTGTTTTTCAGTTTATTTCATCTCAGTGTGTCTTTTTGAAATCTCAGTGTGTAATTTTCAATTCTCAGTGTGTGTTTTTCATTTTTCGTAATCTCAATGCGTCTTTATGAAATCTCAGTGTGTAATTTCTTATTCTCAGTGTGTATTTTTAGGTTTTTTAATCTCAGTGTGTTTTTTTTAAATTCTCAGTGTGTAAAATTTTCGAAAAATGTTTTAAACATAGTTTTGACGAGAACGGGTTGCCATATAATGGCAGCAATAACCTTGGATGTCAACTCAGATGGCAACCAAACCCTAACTTAATTGTACCTATGGTAAGACCAGCAAAGATAAGTGCTACACTTAAATTTTCAGTCCTGCTAAAGGTGAACAAGTTAAGAGCCTCTAGTTTCATTTGTATATTTTATAATCTGTTACAGCATCAGAATGCAAAATCAGTCAGTGGGGACAAGAGTATCGAGGGACGGTCAATACAACAAACACAGGTCGAACATGCCAAGCATGGGCAGACAATACACCTCATAAGCATGGTTTCCAAAGTCAATTATCTGGTGACAAAAACTACTGTCGTAATCCAGACCTAGTAATTCTAGGCCCCTGGTGTTATACAACTGATCCTCAGAGTCGTTGGGAATACTGCGACGTTCCTTTCTGTGGTGAGTCACTTTAATTTAATTATGCATCTTCATGCAATGGATTTTACTTATTCGTAATTTTACCATATGTTTTTGCTTGGATGTTATCACTCTTGATGTAGCCAGTCATTTTAATGCTGACTGTGCACCTCCCTCATTGAATGACAATTCTATACCTTGTCTGCTTTATGCTGATGATATGGTTTTACTGTCTGAGTCATCAAATGGTTTACAAAAATCTCTTGATATTTTAAAATCATATTGTAATAAATGGAATTCGGAGGTGAATATTGACAAAACTAAAATAATCATATTTAATAAATCTGGGAGGATCCTAAAAGGTTTTTCCTTCTTTTATGGTAATCAATCTTTAAGTATTGTTAATGAGTACAAATACCTTGGTTTAATTTTGAAACCTTCTGGTTCCTTTACAGAAGCTATTAATCATTTGTCAAAAAAGGCTGGAAAAGCAATGTTTTGTATTCGAAAAGCTCTCTTCTCTGATAAGGGTAATATTTTATTACATTTGAAATTATTCGACTCTTGTGTGAAACCTATTTTGTTATATTGTAGTGAAGTATGGGCTTTGCCCCAACTATTGAAAGGTAGAAATATTATTGATTTTGAATCAAATTATGACAGATTTATTCCCAATAAAATTCAAATTAAATTCTGTAAATATGTACTCAAAGTACATAAATCTGCATCAAACTTGGCAGTATTGGGTGATTTGGGACTATTTCCTTTGTCTGTTAATGCACTCAAAAATAGTGCTGAATATTGGCTTCATATTTTGAAGGCCAATGAAAGCAATTTGATTACAAAGGCCTATAAGGCCAATTTAGAAATCAGGGATAGTTTAATAAATAAACTTAAAACTTTTTTTAAATTTGATTGGATTTGGACATGTTTGGGAAAACCAGGAAACTTTTTCCAAACAAAGAACCCTAAAAGCAATTTTAAGTAAACTCCAAGACAGATATTCTAATTATTGGCATAAAATGTTGTTTAATGATAACAGAGCTATTGGGGGAAATAAACTCATTAACAATACTTATCGAAAATTCAAAAATGAGTTTCAAAGGGAATTTTATTTATATACAGATATTGACAAAAAGGTCCTATCGAATTACATTAGAATCCGAATTAGTAACTCAAATTTGAATATTGAGAAAGGTCGATATTTAAATCTGCCTGTAGAACAAAGGATCTGTCAACTATGTGAGGAAGGTATTGAAGACGAAGTTCATTTCATTATGAAATGTAATAAATTAACTATTACGAGATAAATTATTTAAAAAAATTATTGAAATAGTACCTTCTTTTGCAAACATGTCTAAAGAAGATCAGTTTAATTTTATATTCACAAGTCATGATTTAGATGTATGCAAAGTTGTTATTTCTGGTGTAAGTAATATGTATAATTCTAACCAGAAAATGAAACAGAATGTTTGAAAGTCATTGTAAGACTAATATTCAAAGAAAGATAACTCTATCTTGTTTGTCGTCCTCAGCTGGGATATCACTGCAGAGTACAAGATGCTAATGCTAATGTAAATATTATTTGTATTTGTTTTGCATTCACTGTTTGTTTGTATGAATATTGATGATAGATCATTGTTTGGTCTTTATTTCAATAAATATTTACTTACTTACTTACTTACTCTTTCTGTTGTTTGGAATATTCTCTTAGACTGGTACTGATTGAACCTCCGGTTAGCTTACTAGCAGAGGTTCCGTGTGATAAATGGCTGTCATTCGCGGGCGTTTATAAACTTTAATTACAACCGTTGCTTTTTAAACCTTTGTGCCAAATAGGAAAAAAAACTTAATCAGTTAATAACAACAGACATTTGTTTGGATGGAACTTTATCGTAGATCGGCCGAAGACACTATCTGGAAATCAAACACGACAACAATTGTTCTCATGTGTCTTTAAACCTGTTTGCCCAGCGAAAAAAAAATTTTGTAAATCTTTATATCTTGTCTTTTGGGATAGTTGTAGGAAACTCGATAGGTACTTGTTTTAAATTCAATCATCTGGCTTCGTACAAACAATAAACAGCTGTTTTAAATAAAAATTTAATTGCCATAATCCTATGAGAAAATTACTTAAACTTTTGAGCTAATTGAAGCAAATCTGCCATCGATGGCCATTAGGTAATCTAAATTGTTTATGTTGAATGTTTCTGTAAATATAAAATTATATATAAACATGATATCCGGGGAATATGGATTTTAAATATGTGTTGATTGATCGATTGATAATTTGATATAGATATGATTACACGATTCTTCAAATTGGGTAGTTTTGGCTTTCTGCCATCAGATAAACTTAATGAACCTTAAACTTATTCCTGGACCAATATGAAAAACAAAGAATGAGTTACAAGGGTAAACTTAACAGACTAATATCCTATTATACATTATGTACTTAGTTGATGACCTTTGCGAAAGACAGTGTAAATTGGACCAGATGGGTGAGGATTATTGGGGTAATATGAATACAACCATCAATGGTCGGACGTGTCAGGCGTGGGCAGTGACCAATCCTCATAGTCATCATCACCACAGATTGTTTACAGAGTATAATTATTGTCGTAATCCGGACAAGTCAGACAAGCCTTGGTGTTACACAACTGATCCAGGTAGTCGATGGGAATACTGTGGTGTACCTTTATGTGGTAAGTAGCATTTTTAGCTTGGTGTATATCATATTAACATTTGTACAAGACTTTTTCGAAATTAATTTTTTTAAATGGTAATAGAATAGTATGCATAGAATTGTCAATGGAGAATATCTGTGGGTAAGAGAAACACTTTCTAGGCCGTTACATCTTACTGCAGGTTGGTCTGTAGGGCTCATAAAACAAGGTGAGTAAAATCAGAAGGGTATTCAATGAAATTCTGCTACATTTTTTTCAGCTCAAATATCTTGTACACCCGCAGCTCAGTCTTTGTTTTGGTAATGTGTGAATAAAATTGTGTACGGGGAGAACACCGGTCTTGTAAATGTGGGGAATTTCCTTTTTCTAATGTTTAATTATATTGATAGTCCCGTGTGATTGACGTCATATATGTCTTTAATATGGTTTTTTTTTTTTTTGGAAAAATGAATGGGGAATTTTTCACCGACAGTTTTATGTTATGATTCTCTAATAAACCCTTACAGTCATTGCTAAATAGAAAATATGTGTTTAGGGTATTACTCTCGACCCTAACTTTTTTATCCCCACGTCCAACGAGTAGGCGTTCCTGGAACTCCTATTAAATTCTTTGAGATAGGTCTTGGAAGTTGGTATGTAATTTGCAGTGTAAGAGTTTTGTGTGCCAAAGTTTTTGGAATTTTGATATATTCCCTGGGGCCAGAATTACGAGCGAAAATTTAATTTCGAGTTATTCAGTATAAGGCTGAACTTATAGGGATAGAAAATTGAAACTTGAATCACAACACACATATCATTTGCGTAATTTGTCGATGGCTTCAGACTTTTCATGCAACCTTGGGGGGGGGGGGGGGGGGGGGGGAATTGTTTAAAATGTCACGCTAGCCTTTATATAAACAAATATTATTTGTGTAACAAAAAGTGAGTTAAAAATGTCAATAGATTTTCTTATTAATGATTTTAACTCGTCGAGGTAATTATGTTACAGAAAAGTATAAATCCGACTGTGGACTTCTCTGAGAAGGAAAACACTTCGAAAGTCGACACTTCGAGGTAAAATTACGGGGACCTCTAAACACCCTCGAGTTTATCCGAGATTTCTAATTATTAGAGTTCGAGTCATCAGATGTAAATATGGATAGACCAAATGAGAAAGTTGTAGGGACCGCGAAATTACTTCGACACATCCGATATTTCGAGTCAGCAGAGTTCGACACATCGAGGTTCGACTGTATACAGCCAAAAAATAGCTGTACATAAGTGAGGTACATGTATTTTCCAGCGTCAATAAAGTTGTATCTATTGGTAAAAGTAATTTTATGATATTATTGGTTTTAGGGAATACAATACAGTAAGGTTCGTTTACTGATCTTTTTTACTGAAATGGTAATATAAGATCAATTTGTATTTGTTCTTTCCATATACACGCACTAAGAAAAATTTTCTTCATTAATTAGTTTTTAAGATACAATGTATTTGACAATGACTTTAGTGTATTTTGAACCAAAAAGCCTTACGTTTTTATACGCTGTTTCAAGACTTTTTCAGAAATTCTTTCATTACTATTTTAGGAAAAGATAACTTCCCCAGGGTTTTTAAGTAGACAATTATGCAAATTTGGCAAAATAAGAATACTGGTGGTTCATTGGTTACTTTAGATGTATGTAGAAAAAAATTCACGACTGATTTTTTTCTTTAAATTTTAGTAGATTAATGATAAGGTTATGGACTTTTTAAAAACAAGTGGGAACTCATGTGCTTCTCAGGGATATATTTAAGAAAACCCTAAGATTTTATAATGTTCCAAATGTATTTTGACGGCTCAAGATGCAGATGTTTGCGACGTTATTATCCACCCTGCTAGTGTACCCTTTTAACTCTAAACTTAGCCTTGATGAATTTTTATGGTAAAATGTAAAATAAAATAAATAAAACGTTGCATCGCGTAATAAAAGCAATGACACATGTCAGGATTCCAGGATTTAATACCGTTATGCAGACAAAGCCACCCTTATCGATTTGAAATGGACTAAAGAACACTTAAAATTATTTAAAAAATTTAGTATAGTTTTGTTCTCAGGTCTTCAAAATTTTGGATTTTTGTTTTAGTTTTAAAATTTTAGGCCTTTAGCAGAACTGGTGAGTCGTAAATCGACGAAATAGGCACACCGTGTGCATCAAAATATGTATCAAAGAGCTGATTCTCTCAGGACTAATATATGCCTGACGTGTCTATAATGCTTTTTAACACCCTCAAATTAATTATTTAATTTAAATGACAATTCAATGACGCAGCATATGACAACATGGACATTAAATACGAGTTAATATACATGCACGGTTATTTAGTTTAAAAATAACTATTTCAATTTCCATTTGAATACATGTTATTAATGATAATAATTGTAAAAGACTTGTAAATATTTCAACTCATTTTCAAAATATTTCCAATAATAGAAATCTTAGACAATGGTAAACGTTGCTGTGAATACTGTTTAATAATAATAATAATAATAATAATAATAATAATAATAAGATGGGCAAAATTAAAAACTTTCCCAAATATATTGTTGTCAACAGGAAACAATATGTTAGATATGGCTGCCTAATAATGGGTTAAAAATTATATAATTTTATAGAATATGAATCGGCCATAAGTCATGTAAGTGAGGGTGTGAAAATTAAAACAATATATTGCTTTCTTAATATAAACGTCTCATCAAATTATTTATTTATTTGCTTATTTTTTTTATTGTACAGGATAAACGACGAAGAGTTAGACGGGACGAGAAGAAAAAAAGCAGACTTTTTAATATGGACATAAAGTTTAAAAAAAATAAATTATATTGGTTGGTTTGTTTTCTGCTTAACCTCTAGAGGCAAATATACCATTCATTGCAGGACGAGAACCAATTGAACAATGTTAAACTAAATTTGGGTTCGGACGAGACACAAAAAATCGGAGTTTTTGAATGACCACAGAAGTTTGTGGGGAGTTCGAAAGGGGCTGATTATCTAGCCTTTTGTAGTGTGCGGAAATGGCCTAAGAAAGGTACCCGAGAAAATACTAGAAGACATGTCAATATTATACCGAAAAAAATAATTTTGATGAAAATACCTACCCGAAAAACAGCCATGTCGAAAAAGCACACCCGAACTAATACTGATGTTTATACGTTGTATGTACCTAAAGAATTGAATAGCACTCAACGTTTGTGTAAATACAACCCGAATAAATATTAGTTTTTCAAAACATACCCCGAATTAATACCAGTAATCATGAAAAACCCACCCAAATTTTCCGCACATCCACGTATAAATTTATAAGAGGACAATATGTGCTAGCATGTTCAAGCCCGTTGTGTTTTTATGTCAACAATAACTATAAAAATGACATTTCTGATTGTTGTTTTTGGTTTTTAACATTTTAGGCCTTTAACACAACTGATGAGGCGTAAATCAAAGAAATGTGCTTATTGTGGGCATCTATATTGGTGCCAAAGGTTTTTTTATTAACGTGTGCCATTTTGACATATGTTGCTTCAATGAAGTGTATCAGTCTATTCCTATAAACATGATAAATCAACCTTAGGGGACATTGTTTAGGTGGTCCAGAGAGCAAAAATTGATTGTCCTCGAATTAATTTTACCCTTGGCCACAACATCGTTCAAAATAAACACTATGTACATGTATACAATGTATTCCAGAAAAAGACCTCGTTGATATCTAAAATCTAGCTCTACTAACATTCTGAACTATAACATGCATAACAATAAGATTTGTCCTAAAAATCAATATATATGGCTCCATATAATTGGAAACAAAAAGTAGCTCTAATACAAGGGCGTCATATTTGTCTGTGGTGATGTCGTAATTTCCTTTGTTACAAAGAAAATAAATCATAGTTATTCCGAGATTCCTCCAACTTCAGTTCAAAATCAATATCCTGTGACTAGTTCGAAAATCCTTGGTCCTCCAAAACAGTATCCGACACCTTCTTTAAGCAATTCTCTTTTAAAAAGTTTATAGTTGCATTCAATCTCTCCTGACCAGTAAGAAATTAATGTGTTGCTAACAACTTCTTGATACTGATAATCATAGGTTTACCAAGATAGTTTTGGAGATAATAATTCAAATAGTTATACATGAAGTAGAGAATAATATACGGTTCTGATCATAATTTAATTTGATATTTGGAAAACATTGATAAATGTCTTTCGACATACTACCAAATTTCGTATGTGCGATGTTCTTCGATATGAAGGACCAATGACAGTTCAACAACGTTTAATGTTTAACGTCAGATTAATCTCGGAGTAGCAAAATATCTTACAACAAATGATAAAATAAACGTTACAGTTTCGTTCATATTTTTGAGAGAAATTTGAGATTTTTCCCGAAAAACAAACTGAATGGTATATATGTGCCTAAGGATTAACCACACAAATGAAGATGAAAGCTAGGGACAGATCTATGAAGGAGATAGTCTTCAGTTTTCAAAAGAATTATTAATGATTATAATTATTTAGTATCTATTTTAGGTGCAGAGTAAGAAATAATAAGGAAAATAAAAGAAACAATGTCTAAGAATACGTGTGGCTTGTTGGTGGATGACTGTTGACAAATTTCTGGTCAAAATCTATGTTGAAAATGTAACCGAATTGCTTTTTACAGGATTTTTATTACTCAGTGTCTCGTGACTTTAGGTGGGTTTCTGTTGACAAATTCATCCTTATAATCTAATGTATAAAAGTTGTCCTTTGTAACAAACTGGCCTTTCATTGGACTAGTAGGCGTCCATATCTTTTTCCAAGCTGACCTAAAACGAGCCGCAACGAGTAATATCATAAACAGTGCCACAAAACCACCAACGGCCAACGCAGCAATCGTTACAGCACCGATACCATCTTCAGCTGAAGTCTGGTCATTAGCATTGTCAGACTGTGATTGGGTACTGCTCTTATTATTATTCTGTGTTGTGAATTCAAGACCGGTTGTGTTTGTTGTTGATGTTGTTGTTGTTGTGTCTGGTTGTTTTGTAGTTGACACTGTAGAATTTGCAGGACTTGTTGAATTTTTTGTTGTACCAGGAAGAGTTGTTTTGTCTAAAACAGATGTAGACATGTATAATAGATAAATCAATTTCAAATATTAAAAAAATATGCATATTATCTAAATTGATATTCCATAAATAAATGTACATATAGTTGCCTTTCATATACTTTTTAGTTTTGTTACAGGAAAAACAATGATAAAAATGCATATTTTAGCAAATGTCTCAGTGTTGTCATTCTTTCTTTAATGTAATGGTTCTATTTTGTATACGATTGGATTTCTGCTGAGCCGAAGATAAGATACAATCAATACTTTAATGACTCGACTGTTATACATACCATATACTCTTAGCGTCGCACAAATTTGATCTGAAGATTGTCTGAAAGTAAAAGTAATGTACATGTATGCATCTGATATGTCGTCAATGATCAGCAAAAAAAATTACTAGGAAGTATACGTTTATTCGTGAATCCGTTCGGATTAAGTATCATTTATGGTCTACTTTATGTAAAAGTAAATTTGTTCATACCAGTCATAATGCACGAGATGTGTACATTTCGTCTATTGATGACTCATCAGTTGTGCTCAAGGCCTAAAATGTTTAAAACCGAAACAACCAGGCAAAACGTTGAAGACCAAATTCAAAAATGTCAAAATGAACAAAAGGTAAAGCCAAAACCATCTAAGGACAGAACTATGCACGAGGGAGATACATAGTTTTCAAAAATATAATATTTTTGTAACAGTAAATTTAAAGTACAAGTTTCGGGCTAGTATAGAAATACTTGCAACTGAGCTAGAGAGACCCTCGGGGTAAAAGATAAGTTTCTTTATTGGCAGTGTAAAGCAAGTAAAATGGAAAATTTTGTTGCCCATAAAACAAGAGGCTCACCAGAGCCTGTATCGCTCACCTGGAGTCTGGTTTTCATTGGACAATTAATCAACTATTTGACCAAGTTTGTTGCAATTGGTTATGCTGTTTTATACGTTTGTAGTATTAACAAAATAAAAAACTGGAAGGATATTTGTCCTTGTGTAAAGGAAGTTGATAAAATTGACCAGGAATAAGGGTGAACCTTAAATAAATGTAACAGAACCCGACCTCAAATTAAACAAACCAATAACTCCTAAATAGAATTTGGGATTCCCTTCAAAATTTCAGTGTAGGTAGATCTCAACATGGCAAACATTTTTCAATTATATATTTCACTTCTATCTCAAATAGTTTTGGAGATAAATGACGAAAAATGTTAAATTTTGAAAATTTGACGAAAAAAGGCAATAACTCCTAAATGGGTTTTGGGATTTCCTTTAAAATTTCAGGGTATGGAGATCTCAACATGGCAAACATTTTTCAAATATACATTTCACTTCTATCTCAAATAGTTTTGGAGATAAACGACGAAAAATGTTAAAATTTTGAAAATTTGACGAAAAAATGGCAATAACTCCTAAACGGGTTTTGGAATTTCCTTTAAAATTTCAGGGTATGGAGATCTCAACATGGCAAACATTTTTCAAATTTACATTTCACTTCTATCTCAAATAGTTTTGGAGATAAATGACGAAAAAAGTTAAATTATGAAAATTTGACGAAAAAGGGCAATAACTCCTAAATGGGTTTTAGGATTTCCTTCAAAATTTCAGGTTAGGTGAATCTTGTCATGCTGATCAATTTTACCCCATGTCAGATTTTTGATATCTGTAATGGTTTTTAAGTTATAAGCCAAAAACAACACATGCACCCCTATATTCTATTTTTAGCTACGACAGCCATGTTTTATGTCAGATCAAAATAAATTGAGGATCGTTTGTAGAGGACATGTCATAGATCATTCCTATTAAGTTTCAAACCAATCCGCCCAGCGGTTTCAGAGGAGAAGATTTTTGAATAAAAATTTTTTTAAAATTTGACAAAAAAAGGGCAACAACTCCTAAATAGGTCTTGGGATTTCCTTTAAAATTTCAGGGTAGGTAGATCTCAACATGGCAAACATTTTTCAAATATACATTTCACTTCTATCTCAAATAGTTTTGGAGATAAACGACGAAAAATGTTAAAATTTTGAAAATTTGACGAAAAAAGGGCAATAACTCCTAAACGGGTTTTGGAATTTCCTTTAAAATTTCAGGGTATGGAGATCTCAACATGGCAAACATTTTTCAAATATACATTTCACTTCTATCTCAAATAGTTTTGGAGATAAACGACGAAAAATGTTAAAATTTTGAAGATTTGACGAAAAAAGGGCAATAACTCCTAAACGGGTTTTGCAATTTCCGTCAAAATTTCAGGGTAGGTAGATCTTGTCATGCTGATCAATTTTATCCCATGTCAGATTTTCGATATCTGTAACGGTTTTTGAATTATTAGCAAAAAACAGCAATTTACCTTTATGTTCTATTTTTAGTAGATTAGTTCGACGAATCAAAAATCCCCACATCAGTTCTATGCAGGGTACCCCAAGGAACATTCATACCAAGTTTGGTTCTAATTAGTCAAGTAGTTTCAGAGGAGAAGAGTTTTGTATAATTGTTGACTACGACGACGATGGACGACGACAGACGACGACGACGACGGACGACGACGACGACGGACGACGACGACGGACGACGACGACAGACGACGACGACGGACGACGACGACGACGGACGCCAAGTGATGGCAATAGCTCACATGGCCTTTGGCCAGGTGAGCTAAAAAGATAAACTTAGTCTAGCCATGAATGAAAAGAAAACTAAAGGAATTTAAATCACTTGCATTTTTTTTAAATACAAGTGTTAGTAGTATATGGGGACAGTTCAGGTCGGATTTGAGGAGGTGGAGAGGAGGAGGTGCTGTGGAGGTGCCGGAAGTGACGTCACCGGAACCGGAAATGACGTCACCGGAAGTCATGTGACCGGAACCGGAAGTCACGTGACCGGGACCGGAAGTACCCGGAAGTCGTTTGCGCGCATGCGCAACCGGAAGTGACGTGTTTTCGCGCCATTTGTTTACGGAAGTGACGTCAGTCACGTGCCAGGACCCGGATGTGCCGTCTGCGCATGCGTAGGCGGAACCGGAAGTACCCGGAAGTTGTTTGCGCGCATGCGCAACCGGAAGTGATGGGTTTTCCCCATGCTTTGTTTACGGAAGTGACGTAAGTCACGTACAAGGACCCGGATGTGTCGTCTGCGCATGTGTAGACGGAACCGGTAGTGGTTTTTGCGCGCATGCGCAACGGAAGTGATGGGTTTTCTCCATGATTTGTTTACGGAAGTGACCAGATTGAATTATCTCCCTTTTCCCGCACTTCTCGGTCGTCTCTGGATCTTTCATCGGTCTAATACCTTCACTGTTATGTCGAAGTCCGAGAGTATACGAAGTACACTATTGGATTATCTCCCCTTATCCCGCTCTTTTCATTTGGGGGTATTTTCTGTGAGGACCAAAGGTAGGATTGGATTACGTCCCCTTACCTGCAAGTGATGCTTGTTACCATTAGATCAATGGAGGGATGTCCTTAGCAACCGCCTTAGCAACGGCGGTCCATTTCATTGCATTCACTTAGTTTCTCTTTTCTTGCTCCGTGCTGCTCATCGCTGCTCTTCTCTTGCTCATCGCTGCTCATCACTGCTCTTCTCTTGCTCATCGTTGCTCATCACTGCTCATCACTGCTCATCTCTTGCTCATCCCTGCTCATTGCTGCTCATCTCTTGCTCATCGCTGCTCATTGCTGCTCATCTCTTGCTCATCGCTGCTCATTGCTGCTCATCTCTTGCTCATCGCTGCTCATTGCTGCTCATCTCTTGGTCATCGCTGCTCATCTCTTGCTCCGTGCTGCTCATCGCTGCTCTTCTCTTGCTCATCGCTGCTCATTGCTGCTCATCTCTTGCTCTTTGCTGCTCATCGCTACTCAGGACCTTACTCGCGTGCTCATTTCGCTCCTGCTGCTTGTCACTGTTCGTCATCGCTGTTCATCTCTTGATCCACCCTTTTCCCGCACTTCTCGGTCGTCTCTGGATCTTTCATCGGTCTGATACCCTCACTGTTATGTCGAAGTCCGAGAGTATACGAAGTACACTATTGGATTATCTCCCGTTATCCCGCTCTTTTCATCTGTGGGTGATGTTTTCTGTGAGGACCAAAGGTAGGATTGGATTATGTCCCCTTACCTGCAAGTGATGCTTGTCACCATTAGATCAATGGAGGGATGTCCTTAGCAACCGCCTTAGCAACGGCGGTCCATTTCATTGCATTCACTTAGTTTCTCTTCTGTTGCTCCGTGCTGCTCATTGCTGCTCTTCTCTTGCTCATCGCTGCTCATCACTGCTCATTGCTGCTCATCTCTTGCTCATCCCTGCTCATTGCTGCTCATCTCTTGCTCATCGCTGCTCATTGCTGCTCATCTCTTGCTCATCGATGCTCATTGCTGCTCATCTCTTGCTCATCGCTGCTCATTGCTGCTCATCTCTTGCTCATCGCTGCTCATTGCTGCTCATCTCTTGCTCATCGCTGCTCATTGCTGCTCATCTCTTGCTCATCGCTGCTCATTGCTGCTCATTTCTTGCTCATCGCTGCTCATCGCTGCTCTTCTCTTGCTCATCGCTGCTCTTTGCTGCTCATCTCTTGCTCATCGCTGCTCATCGCTGCTCTTCTCTTGCTCCTTGCTGCTCATCTCTTGCTCATCACTGCTCATTGCTGCTCATTTCTTGCTCATCGCTGCTCATCACTGCTCACCTCTTGCTCATCGCTGCTCATCTCTTGCTCATCGCTGCTCATTGCTGCTCATCTCTTGCTCTTTGCTGCTCATCGCTACTCAGGACCTTACTCGCGTGTTAATTTCGCTCCTGCTGCTTGTCACTGTTCGTCATCGCTGTTCATCTCTTGATCCATCCTTTTCTCGCACTTCTCGGTCGTCTCTGGATCTTTCATCGGTCTGATACCCTCACTGTTATGTCGAAGTCCGAGAGTATACGAAGTACACTATTGGATTATCTCCCCTTATCCCGCTCTTTTCATTTAGGGGTATTTTCTGTGAGGACCAAAGGTAGGATTGGATTATGTCCCCTTACCTCCAAGTGATGCTGTTACCAATGGAGGGGTGTCCTTAGCAACCGTCTTAGCAACGGCAGTCCATTTCATTGCACATCGCTGCTCTTTGCTGCTCATCTCTTGCTCATCGCTGCTCATCGCTGCTCATCGCTGCTCTTCTCTTGCTCCTTGCTGCTCATCTCTTGCTCATCACTGCTCATTGCTGCTCATTTCTTGCTCATCGCTGCTCATCACTGCTCATCTCTTGCTCATCGCTGCTCATCTCTTGCTCATCGCTGCTCATTGCTGCTCATCTCTTGCTCTTTGCTGCTCATCGCTACTCAGGACCTTACTCGCGTGTTAATTTCGCTCCTGCTGCTTGTCACTGTTCGTCATCGCTGTTCATCTCTTGATCCACCCTTTTCCCGCACTTCTCGGTCGTCTCTGGATCTTTCATCGGTCTAATACCTTCACTGTTATGTCGAAGTCCGAGAGTATACGAAGTACACTATTGGATTATCTCCCCTTATCCCGCTCTTTTCATTTGGGGGTATTTTCTGTGAGGACCAAAGGTAGGATTGGATTACGTCCCCTTACCTGCAAGTGATGCTTGTTACCATTAGATCAATGGAGGGATGTCCTTAGCAACCGCCTTAGCAACGGCGGTCCATTTCATTGCATTCACTTAGTTTCTCTTTTCTTGCTCCGTGCTGCTCATCGCTGCTCTTCTCTTGCTCATCGCTGCTCATCACTGCTCTTCTCTTGCTCATCGTTGCTCATCACTGCTCATCACTGCTCATCTCTTGCTCATCCCTGCTCATTGCTGCTCATCTCTTGCTCATCGCTGCTCATTGCTGCTCATCTCTTGCTCATCGCTGCTCATTGCTGCTCATCTCTTGCTCATCGCTGCTCATTGCTGCTCATCTCTTGGTCATCGCTGCTCATCTCTTGCTCCGTGCTGCTCATCGCTGCTCTTCTCTTGCTCATCGCTGCTCATTGCTGCTCATCTCTTGCTCTTTGCTGCTCATCGCTACTCAGGACCTTACTCGCGTGCTCATTTCGCTCCTGCTGCTTGTCACTGTTCGTCATCGCTGTTCATCTCTTGATCCACCCTTTTCCCGCACTTCTCGGTCGTCTCTGGATCTTTCATCGGTCTGATACCCTCACTGTTATGTCGAAGTCCGAGAGTATACGAAGTACACTATTGGATTATCTCCCGTTATCCCGCTCTTTTCATCTGTGGGTGATGTTTTCTGTGAGGACCAAAGGTAGGATTGGATTATGTCCCCTTACCTGCAAGTGATGCTTGTCACCATTAGATCAATGGAGGGATGTCCTTAGCAACCGCCTTAGCAACGGCGGTCCATTTCATTGCATTCACTTAGTTTCTCTTCTGTTGCTCCGTGCTGCTCATTGCTGCTCTTCTCTTGCTCATCGCTGCTCATCACTGCTCATTGCTGCTCATCTCTTGCTCATCCCTGCTCATTGCTGCTCATCTCTTGCTCATCGCTGCTCATTGCTGCTCATCTCTTGCTCATCGATGCTCATTGCTGCTCATCTCTTGCTCATCGCTGCTCATTGCTGCTCATCTCTTGCTCATCGCTGCTCATTGCTGCTCATCTCTTGCTCATCGCTGCTCATTGCTGCTCATCTCTTGCTCATCGCTGCTCATTGCTGCTCATTTCTTGCTCATCGCTGCTCATCGCTGCTCTTCTCTTGCTCATCGCTGCTCTTTGCTGCTCATCTCTTGCTCATCGCTGCTCATCGCTGCTCTTCTCTTGCTCCTTGCTGCTCATCTCTTGCTCATCACTGCTCATTGCTGCTCATTTCTTGCTCATCGCTGCTCATCACTGCTCACCTCTTGCTCATCGCTGCTCATCTCTTGCTCATCGCTGCTCATTGCTGCTCATCTCTTGCTCTTTGCTGCTCATCGCTACTCAGGACCTTACTCGCGTGTTAATTTCGCTCCTGCTGCTTGTCACTGTTCGTCATCGCTGTTCATCTCTTGATCCATCCTTTTCTCGCACTTCTCGGTCGTCTCTGGATCTTTCATCGGTCTGATACCCTCACTGTTATGTCGAAGTCCGAGAGTATACGAAGTACACTATTGGATTATCTCCCCTTATCCCGCTCTTTTCATTTAGGGGTATTTTCTGTGAGGACCAAAGGTAGGATTGGATTATGTCCCCTTACCTCCAAGTGATGCTGTTACCAATGGAGGGGTGTCCTTAGCAACCGTCTTAGCAACGGCAGTCCATTTCATTGCACATCGCTGCTCTTTGCTGCTCATCTCTTGCTCATCGCTGCTCATCGCTGCTCATCGCTGCTCTTCTCTTGCTCCTTGCTGCTCATCTCTTGCTCATCACTGCTCATTGCTGCTCATTTCTTGCTCATCGCTGCTCATCACTGCTCATCTCTTGCTCATCGCTGCTCATCTCTTGCTCATCGCTGCTCATTGCTGCTCATCTCTTGCTCTTTGCTGCTCATCGCTACTCAGGACCTTACTCGCGTGTTAATTTCGCTCCTGCTGCTTGTCACTGTTCGTCATCGCTGTTCATCTCTTGATCCACCCTTTTCCCGCACTTCTCGGTCGTCTCTGGATCTTTCATCGGTCTCTAGGGTCTGATATTCTCACTGTTATGTCGAAGTCCGAGAGTATACGAAGTACACTATTGGATTATCTCCCCTTATCCCGCTCTTTTCATCTGTGGGTGATGTTTTCTGTGAGGACCAACGGTAGGATTGGATTATGTCCCCCTACCTCCAAGTGATGCTGTCACCAATAGATCAATGGAGGGGTGTCCTTAGCAACTGCCTTAGCAACGGCAGTCCATTTCATTGCACATCGCTGCTCATTTCTGCTCTTCTCTTGCTCATCACTGCTCATTGCTGCTCATCTCTTGCTCATCGCTGCTAATTGCTGCTCTTCTCTTGCTCATCGCTGCTCATTGCTGCTCATCTCTTGCTCTTTGCTGCTCATCGCTACTAAGGACCTTACTCGCGTGCTCATTTCGCTCCTGCTGCTTGTCACTGTTCGTCATCGCTGTTCATCTCTTGAACCACCCTTTTCCCGCACTTCTCGGTCGTCTCTGGATCTTTCATCGGTCTAGGGTCTGATACCCTCACTGTTATGTCGAAGTTCGAGAGTATACGAAGTACACTATTGGATTATCTCCCGTTATCCCGCTCTTTTCATTTGGGGGTATTTTCTGTGAGGACCAAAGGTAGGATTGGATTATGTCCCCTTACCTCCAAGTGATGCTGTTACCAATGGAGGGGTGTCCTTAGCAACCGTCTTAGCAACGGCAGTCCATTTCATTGCACATCGCTGCTCATTGCTGCTCATCTCTTGCTCATCGCTGCTCTTCTCTTGCTCATCGCTGCTCATCACTGCTCATTGCTGCTCATCTCTTGCTCATCACTGCTCATTGCTGCTGATTTCTTGCTCATCGCTGCTCATCACTGCTCATCTCTTGCTCATCGCTGCTCATCTCTTGCTCATCGCTGCTCATTGCTGCTCATCTCTTGCTCTTTGCTGCTCATCGCTACTCAGGACCTTACTCGCCTGCTCATTTCGCTTCTGCTGCTTGTCACTGTTCGTCATGCTGTTCATCTCTTGATCCACCCTTTTCCCGCACTTCGTCTCTGGATCTTTCATCGGTCTCTAGGGTTTGATACTCTCACTGTTATGTCGAAGTCCGAGAGTATACGAAGTACACTATTGGATTATCTCCCCTTATCCCGCTCTTTTCATCTGTGGGTGATGTTTTCTGTGAGGACCAACGGTAGGATTGGATTATGTCCCCCTACCTCCAAGTGATTCGGTCACCAATAGATCAATGGAGGGGTGTCCTTAGCAACTGCCTTAGCAACGGCAGTCCATTTCATTGCACATCGCTGCTCATTGCTGCTCTTCTCTTGCTCATCGCTGCTCATTGCTGCTCATCTCTTGCTCATCACTGCTCATGGCTGCTCATCTCTTGCTCATCGCTGCTCATTGCTGCTCATCTCTTGCTCATCGCTGCTCATCTCTTGCTCATCGCTGCTCATTGCTGCTCTTCTCTTGCTCATCGCTGCTCATCACTGCTCATCGCTGCTCATCACTGCTCATCGCTGCTCATCTCTTGCTCATCGCTGCTCTTCTCTTGCTCTTTGCTGCTCATCGCTACTCAGGACCTTACTCGCGTGCTCATTTCGCTCCTGTTGCTTGTTGCTGTTCGTCATCGCTGTTCATCTCTTGCTCCGTGCTGCCCATCGCTGCTCTTCTCTTGCTCATCGTTGCTCTTCTCTTGCTCATTGCTGCTCATCACTGCTCATCGCTGCTCATCTCTTGCTCCGTGTTGCTCTTCTCTTGCTCTTTGCTGCTCATCGCTACTCAGGACCTTACTCGCGTGCTCATTTCAGTTTTACGGCTACTGCTGCTAGTGATGGTCGATTGTCGTTATTCAAAGATTGGATCTGTGAGAGAGCACACGGTGGGTCACTCTGCATTTATCCAGGCTTGTGACTGGCTATCATAAGATAGGCTGCATTAATCCTCAATTTTTTAAGGCCACTCTGCATTTGTCCAGGCTTGTGACTGGCTATATATATGTATAAACATATATAGGCTGCATTACCCTCCTTCCCTTTTTTTTAATTTTTTAAAATTTTTATTTTTTTTTTTATATATTTTTTTTTCTGTTTTTTTTTCTTTGTACCAATTTCACATAGAGTCATTGCTGTCTTCAGCTGGTGGTGGGTCGTAGTCGTTCAATACACGATTAAGCAGATATTTTCGTTTTTCTACGGCATATTCCCATGATTCTTTTGATTCGTAGTCTTCCTCTTCTCTCAAGCGTTTAGCCGTTTTCTTGATCTTTCTATGTACGGGGTCTTTATTCATGTCTTGATGCCAGGACAATAGTCCGAGGTAATGGTTTCGCATTTCGTCTCTGTATGTGTCAAACATGTCTCGATATGCTGCCAAGCGTGCCTCGTCTTCTTCCATTCCGGCTTCGACATGTTCGTTTACTTTCTGTGAGTATTCCGATTGATGTACTTGAAATGTTCTATTCAAAATTACTTCCCATGGAGACTGTTCGCATTGCTCTTCGGAGTCTTCGTTGGACTCCTGTTCACTACTTTGTTCGGATTCCTCGTTATCGGCTTCTGTGGTGGTATCTGAGACTGAATCACTATGGTCTGTTGAATCCTTCTCCATACCGTGTGCATTCTTTTTGTGTCGCACTATGTTGAAGTTTCGCTTGGACTGGTATCCACATATGTCACAGGTATACATTTAAGACGTCTTTCTTTCCTTGGATTCAATAGTAGAATGAGCTGCGGTCGTCCTGCAAGTGCTTATATTACCTACAGGTTCCTCAACGGCTTGTTGATTCATACACAAACGTTTGGCAAAGTATTCGTTTCGAGATTGTTGCAGTTCAGATTTCACTTTTCTGATGAGGTTTCTATTAAGTCTTGTCCACTCGTTGTCAATCCTTCTACACCCCTTGCAGACATTCATCTTTTTGTAGAATTCCGCAAAGCTCTTGTTCATTTGACACTTTGTACATTTCTTGTTTGGATCCACTTTGCTGGGTCCTCCACTTGTGTTGTCCAGCCGTTTGGTTCTCTCTACTTTGGTTGGAAGTATTTTCCTTTTCATTTCTGGTTTTGCTTTGGTCTTTGAAAGATCCACAGGTATTAAGTATCTACCAGGAACCAATAAACCGAGAGGCGTTTTCGACTCCATTGGTACGTGTGTGTTGTTTGACGGTCTTCAAACAACTGACGAAATTAAACAAAACCTCTGAATATATTTTCGTTAAAAGCTTTCCATTGGCGTCATGGTGGCGAAGATTGTTTTTGTCTATTCATTCAGACAACACAGTTCGCTGCTCGTCATTGTAGTTTGCTGCTCATCATTGCTCATCTTTTGCTCCGCGCTGCTCATTGCTACTCATCTCTTGCTCATCGCTGCTCATTGCTGCTCATCTCTTGCTCATCGCTGCTCATTGCTGCTCATCTCTTGCTCATCACTGCTCATTGCTGCTCATCTCTTGCTCATCGCTGTTCATAGCTGCTCATCTCTTGCTCTTTGCTGCTCATTGCTACTCAGCACCTTACTCGCGTGCTCATTTCGCTTCTGCTGCTTGTTGCTGCTGCTGCTGCTGCTGCTGAGGAGGTGAAGGTGGGATTCTTACTGTTTCGTTATGAGTCACCTCTTGTTCCCGTTGATGTTACGATGGACATCCAAGATGGCTGCGGACATGTAACGCGGACCTGAAAGAGAGCACCCTCATGAAACAGAAATTTAAGAGTCTTTCCGGACGGAAACGAACGTTTCCGGATTTCAGTCCTAACCATAACCCTAACTCGAGTCCTAACCCCGACCCTAACTCTAACCCTAACCCTAGTTCTAACCCTAATTTTAACTCTAACCCTAACCCTAGTTCTAACCCTAATTTTAACTCTAACCCTAACCCTCGTGCTGTCTCTAACCCATATCGTAGGGCTGTCCCGTACTCCTACTCTAAGCGCTCATACCTTACGTCGTTGGATCACCTATGCAAGCGTGACAAACACGAGGCAAACAGTCACGCTTGCTTAGGTGATCCAACGACGTAAGGTATGAGGGCTTAGAGTAGGAGTACGGGACAGCCCTACGATATGGGTTAGAGACAGCACTAGGGTTAGGGTTAGAGTTAAAATTAGGGTTAGAACTAGGGTTAGGGTTAGGGTTAGAGTTAGGGTCGGGGTTAGGACTCGAGTTAGGGTTATGGTTAGGACTGAAATCCGGAAACGTTCGTTTCCGTCCGGAAAGACTCTTAAATTTCTGTTTCATGAGGGTGCTCTCTTTCAGGTCCGCGTTACATGTCCGCAGCCATCTTGGATGTCCATCGTAACATCAACGGGAACAAGAGGTGACTCATAACGAAACAGTAAGAATCCCACCTTCACCTCCTCAGCAGCAGCAGCAGCAGCAACAAGTAGCAGAAGCGAAATGAGCACGCGAGTAAGGTGCTGAGTAGCAATGAGCAGCAAAGAGCAAGAGATGAGCAGCTATGAACAGCGATGAGCAAGAGATGAGCAGCAATGAGCAGTGATGAGCAAGAGATGAGCAGCAATGAGCAGCGATGAGCAAGAGATGAGCAGCAATGAGCAGCGATGAGCAAGAGGTGAGTAGCAATGAGCAGCGCGGAGCAAAAGATGAGCAATGATGAGCAGCAAACTACAATGACGAGCAGCGAACTGTGTTGTCTGAATGAATAGACAAAAACAATCTTCGCCACCATGACGCCAATGGAAAGCTTTTAGCGAAAATATATTCAGAGGTTTTGTTTAATTTCGTCAGTTGTTTGAAGACCGTCAAACAACACACACGTACCAATGGAGTCGAAAACGCCTCTCGGTTTATTGGTTCCTGGTAGATACTTAATACCTGTGGATCTTTCAAAGACCAAAGCAAAACCAGAAATGAAAAGGAAAATACTTCCAACCAAAGTGGAGAGAACCAAACGGCTGGACAACACAAGTGGAGGACCCAGCAAAGTGGATCCAAACAAGAAATGTACAAAGTGTCAAATGAACAAGAGCTTTGCGGAATTCTACAAAAAGATGAATGTCTGCAAGGGGTGTAGAAGGATTGACAACGAGTGGACAAGACTTAATAGAAACCTCATCAGAAAAGTGAAATCTGAACTGCAACAATCTCGAAACGAATACTTTGCCAAACGTTTGTGTATGAATCAACAAGCCGTTGAGGAACCTGTAGGTAATATAAGCACTTGCAGGACGACCGCAGCTCATTCTACTATTGAATCCAAGGAAAGAAAGACGTCTTAAATGTATACCTGTGACATATGTGGATACCAGTCCAAGCGAAACTTCAACATAGTGCGACACAAAAAGAATGCACACGGTATGGAGAAGGATTCAACAGACCATAGTGATTCAGTCTCAGATACCACCACAGAAGCCGATAACGAGGAATCCGAACAAAGTAGTGAACAGGAGTCCAACGAAGACTCCGAAGAGCAATGCGAACAGTCTCCATGGGAAGTAATTTTGAATAGAACATTTCAAGTACATCAATCGGAATACTCACAGAAAGTAAACGAACTTGTCGAAGCCGGAATGGAAGAAGACGAGGCACGCTTGGCAGCATATCGAGACATGTTTGACACATACAGAGACGAAATGCGAAACCATTACTTCGGACTATTGTCCTGGCATCAAGACATGAATAAAGACCCCGTACATAGAAAGATCAAGAAAACGGCTAAACGCTTGAGAGAAGAGGAAGACTACGAATCAAAAGAATCATGGGAATATGCCGTAGAAAAACGAAAATATCTGCTTAATCGTGTATTGAACGACTACGACCCACCACCAGCTGAAGACAGCAATGACTCTATGTGAAATTGGTACAAAGAAAAAAAAACAGAAAAAAAATATATAAAAAAAAATACAAATTTAAAAAAATTTAAAAAAAAGGGAAGGAGGGTAATGCAGCCTATATATGCTTATACATATATATAGCCAGTCACAAGCCTGGACAAATGCAGAGTGGTCTTAAAAAATTGAGGAGGATTAATGCAGCCTATCTTATGATAGCCAGTCACAAGCCTGGATAAATGCAGAGTGACCCACCGTGTGCTCTCTCACAGATCCAATCTTTGAATAACGACAATCGACCATCACTAGCAGCAGTAGCCGTAAAACTGAAATGAGCACGCGAGTAAGGTCCTGAGTAGCGATGAGCAGCAAAGAGCAAGAGAAGAGCAACACGGAGCAAGAGATGAGCAGCGATGAGCAGTGATGAGCAGCAATGAGCAAGAGAAGAGCAACGATGAGCAAGAGAAGAGCAGCGATGGGCAGCACGGAGCAAGAGATGAACAGCGATGACGAACAGCAACAAGCAACAGGAGCGAAATGAGCACGCGAGTAAGGTCCTGAGTAGCGATGAGCAGCAAAGAGCAAGAGAAGAGCAGCGATGAGCAAGAGATGAGCAGCGATGAGCAGTGATGAGCAGCGATGAGCAAGAGAAGAGCAGCAATGAGCAGCGATGAGCAAGAGATGAGCAGCAATGAGCAGCGATGAGCAAGAGAAGAGCAGCAATGAGCAGCGATGAGCAAGAGATGAGCAGCCATGAGCAGTGATGAGCAAGAGATGAGCAGCAATGAGCAGCGATGAGCAAGAGAAGAGCAGCAATGAGCAGCGATGTGCAATGAAATGGACTGCCGTTGCTAAGGCAGTTGCTAAGGACACCCCTCCATTGATCTATTGGTGACAGCATCACTTGGAGGTAGGGGGACATAATCCAATCCTACCGTTGGTCCTCACAGAAAACATCACCCACAGATGAAAAGAGCGGATAAGGGGAGATAATCCAATAGTGTACTTCGTATACTCTCGGACTTCGACATAACAGTGAGAGTATCAGACCCTAGAGACCGATGAAAGATCCAGAGACGAAGTGCGGGAAAAGGGTGGATCAAGAGATGAACAGGGATGACGAACAGTGACAAGCAGCAGAAGCGAAATGAGCAGGCGAGTAAGGTCCTGAGTAGCGATGAGCAGCAAAGAGCAAGAGATGAGCAGCAATGAGCAGCGATGAGCAAGAGATGAGCAGCGATGAGCAAGAGATGAGCAGTGATGAGCAGCGATGAGCAAGAAATCAGCAGCAATGAGCAGTGATGAGCAGTGATGAGCAGCGATGAGCAAGAGAAGAGCAGCGATGAGCAAGAGATGAGCAGCAATGAGCAGCGATGTGCAATGAAATGGACTGCCGTTGCTAAGACGGTTGCTAAGGACACCCCTCCATTGGTAACAGGATCACTTGGAGGTAAGGGGACATAATCCAATCCTACCTTTGGTCCTCACAGAAAATACCCCCAAATGAAAAGAGCGGGATAAGGGGAGATAATCCAATAGTGTACTTCGTATACTCTCGGACTTCGACATAACAGTGAGAATATCAGACCCTAGAGACCGATGAAAGATCCAGAGACGACCGAGAAGTGCGGGAAAAGGGTGGATCAAGAGATGAACAGCGATGACGAACAGTGACAAGCAGCAGAAGCGAAATTAGCACGCGAGTAAGGTCCTGAGTAGCGATGAGCAGCAAAGAGCAAGAGATGAGCAGCAATGAGCAGCGATGAGCAAGAGATGAGCAGCGATGAGCAAGAGATGAGCAGTGATGAGCAGCGATGAGCAAGAAATGAGCAGCAATGAGCAGTGATGAGCAAGAGATGAGCAGCAATGAGCAGCGATGAGCAGCACGGAGCAAGAGAAGAGCAGCGATGAGCAGCGATGAGCAGCGATGAGCAAGAGATGAGCAGCAAAGAGCAGCGATGTGCAATGAAATGGACTGCCGTTGCTAAGACGGTTGCTAAGGACACCCCTCCATTGGTAACAGCATCACTTGGAGGTAAGGGGACATAATCCAATCCTACCTTTGGTCCTCACAGAAAATACCCCCAAATCAAAAGAGCGGGATAAGGGGAGATAATCCAATAGTGTACTTCGTATACTCTCGGACGTCGACATAACAGTGAGGGTATCAGACCGATGAAAGATCCAGAGACGACCGAGAAGTGCGGGAAAAGGGTGGATCAAGAGATGAATAGCGATGAAGAACAGTGACAAGCAGCAGGAGCGAAATGAGCACGCGAGTAAGGTCCTGAGTAGCGATGAGCAGCAAAGAGCAAGAGATGAGCAGCAATGAGCAGCGATGAGCAAGAGAAGAGCAGCGATGAGCAGCGATGAGCAAGAAATGAGCAGCAATGAGCAGCGATGAGCAAGAGATGAGCAGCAATGAGCAGCGATGAGCAAGAGATGAGCAGCAATGAGCAGCGATGAGCAAGAGATGAGCAGCAATGAGCAGCGATAAGCAAGAGATGAGCAGCAATGAGCAGCGATGAGCAAGAGATGAGCAGCAATGAGCAGCGATGAGCAAGAGATGAGCAGCAATGAGCAGGGATGAGCAAGAGATGAGCAGCAATGAGCAGTGATGAGCAGCAATGAGCAAGAGAAGAGCAGCAATGAGCAGCACGGAGCAACAGAAGAGAAACTAAGTGAATGCAATGAAATGGACAGCCGTTGCTAAGGCGGTTGCTAAGGACATCCCTCCATTGATCTAATGGTGACAAGCATCACTTGCAGGTAAGGGGACATAATCCAATCCTACCTTTGGTCCTCACAGAAAACATCACCCACAGATGAAAAGAGCGGGATAACGGGAGATAATCCAATAGTGTACTTCGTATACTCTCGGACTTCGACATAACAGTGAGGGTATTAGACCGATGAAAGATCCAGAGACGACCGAGAAGTGCGGGAAAAGGGAGATAATTCAATCTGGTCACTTCCGTAAACAAATCATGGAGAAAACCCATCACTTCCGGTTGCGCATGCGCGCAAAAACCACTACCGGTTCCGTCTACACATGCGCAGACGGCACATCCGGGTCCTGGCACGTGACTGACGTCACTTCCGTAAACAAATGGCGCGAAAACACGTCACTTCCGGTTGCGCATGCGCGCAAACCACTTCCGGGTACTTCCGGTCCCGGTCACGTGACTTCCGGTTCCGGTCACGTGACTTCCGGTGACGTCATTTCCGGTTCCGGTGACGTCACTTCCGGCACCTCCACAGCACCTCCTCCTCTCCACCTCCTCAAATCCGACCTGAACTGTCCCCATATACTACTAGTGTTAGTGTTATAGAAGAGATTTGATGAAAACGTTTTTAGATTTCACTTTTAATTGAGTCAAATGTACCAAGTATTTACAAGTTTAGTCAACTAACCCCATATTATCAACAGCTGTAAAGCAGAACAAGTGACTTCCAATCTGATTCTGAGTGGGTTTCCACGTTATAGTTACATACCACTCCCTTCCGGATGTTCCATGCGGTAAAAGATCTGATTTGACCATTCCAAGAGGTGATACTGTATTTATGGCTGTAACACTAGAATAATGCAATTAATGTTTTCATTGCTATCTCATTTTACCTGTATGATGTATTATAAATTATGAAAGCTTCTATGAATATTATTTTGGCTAACCTTAATATTACAGCTTTAATTGTCGTTCAATAACACACATATATGACCTAAGCAAAGAATGTTTATTATCCTTGCTCTCTGTTGTGTTTATGCTTGTCTTTGTGCTCTTTTATGTTACTTTTGGTCCAGGGTTCTGACTGTTGGGTAACGTTGATTGACCTTTCCTGTTATCCAGTTTGTGGTTTATTAAACCAGCATAAGAGACCGCCTAGAATTTACGTGTTGAAAACCTCATTGTGACCTTATGATGGAGAACAGCAATAAACACGATGAAACAGTTGTTACCTTTGCTCGGACTTTTCTCACGATATTTTGAGATTTTATAAATGTCCATATTAGTTCATAAACATTAATCTTCCCGATCAAAAACCATTTGATGTAGGGCCTATAAACATTGTCTATTCAGCTGGCCCAGTCTCTAGCTGATATCGCTCCATTTAATACTTCCATTTTTTCCGTCAGATGCTGGATTTTTATCATTCAAAAAGACTTGACTATATGTTTATTTAACTCTCAGGTAGCGTTTTAAGAACCCCAACAAAACACAAGACAAGCTGAAATAGTGCTCAAGACTAAAACTGATAAAAATTGAAAGTGACATGGAATTTAAGAGAACATGCAAACGTCAAAATGATCAAAAGGGTATTACTAAGACTAAAAAACAAGATTAATTTTTTTATAAAAATGTTTTATAAATGCTAAGAAAAGAAAATTGTGAATATCATTCAAATTGTAAAATGAAAATGAAAGATTATAAATATTACAATAAACCGAACACCCTTTAGATGTGGTAATAGGCTGATGAGACCTTTTGGAACTAATAATACCTTAATGTCTCGGATCCACTTCGGGCAACGATGGTTTCTTCGAAGGTTATATGTACAAGAATGTCAACAATTGATCCATCAGATATTACCGGAGGCGGAACCAAGTCCGGTAGGGTCGCGCAAGAATCTGATGCTACTACTTGCACCAAAAATTGCAACGATACACTGCTCAACGGAACTGTGTGCGCTGGTGTCGGAAAATCTTCTATCTGTAGAGCTACTGCATACCATCCTATCGAGCCCGTTGCATTGTAATGTAGGGTGCAAGCAAGCTAAAAGATATATAAACAATTGTATCGTCTGATGTTCTTAATTTTAATGGATGGTGATTCATTATTCCAATAAAAAGGTAAAAAAAATAACCTTTTTAACCAAGTTTCCAATTGCTAATTTGCTAATATACCAATACTGAGTAACTAGTCGTCACCATTCTTATGCAATGATGTAAGACTTATTTATACCATATTTACCTTGATAAACAGCAAAACAAGAAATGTTTACCCTTCCAAGACACATCAGCTCACTTCTGGTTTTTAAAGGAAATTTGCATATTTAAAAGTATTTATTTTTCAACATATTTGTGGTATTTTTCGTCTCTCAGTATAGACCTTTGTGATGTCTGTATGTAATTTTAATGGGATTTATATTACTCATCTTACGTACATGAGAAGAAAATTCAATTTAAAAAAATATATACCAAAAACGATTCCTTTGTTCGCGTCAGTATTCTTTCACGCTTATATAATGTATGGTTGTTTTTTTCTAATGTTTGAATATAGATTATTAATACATGGTTAAATCCATATCACATATCTCATCAACCCGTGTAACCATTTTCAACCAGAGGACCGAAGGTCCGAGGTTTGATATTGGTCGAGAGTTGATACGGCATGCGGATATTTTGATATGTATGGTTCACTTTATCTTATATTACAACTGGAGACTTGATACAGGCTAATCGTATGCATTAGACATTCAAAATCTACGTAATAACTACTAAATATATGATAAATACTAGTATATCTATGTATCATGTACATCGTATCATTGTAAATCTATGTATCATGTACATCGTATATCTATGTATCATGTACACCGTATCATTGTCAGAGATAGAACTACATGATTTTTTTATCTGTGCTAGTCTAAACATAAAAACTACTTACCTCATTTAAGTAAGATGCACTGAGAGTTTTACAGACACCACTACATTCGTCATAGGGAGACTTTGTAGACCAACGACATTTTACAGTATCACCATCGTCATCGGCGACTTGTATATAAAAGGAGAAAAGGAAACATTTATTTCTTCTAAGTTTTTAATATGACAATCTTAAATTTTTACTGTGCTTCATTTATGCATATGTTTTAAAATTATTGATACCAAGTATTGCTGGGGAGAAATAAAATTAGCACAACTAAATTAAATAATTTCAAATAAAAAAGTTACTGAACGTTACCAGGTATGTTCAGAACATATTGGCATCCTTGGTTAAATCTGACAATGGGCTGCATAGCAGATACTGGAGATGTATTAAGGCTTCCGGTGTCATTGCGGATGGTTAGATCTGCTGTTGTTCTCATTATCCATCTTCCACTTCCTTCAACCAAAGTAATCCAACAACAGCCCGTGAAACTGATTAAACAAAAACGATTGAAAAAATCAAATTCTGTAAAAGAATTTTTTATCAGACGTATAGCAAAGAAAGGAAAACAATTTAACAGCATGAATTAAGGGAGGCGGGCTTTTATTTATCATTGTATTATTGGTAATCAAGGCTTTGTAATTTTGTAATTTTCAAAACTATGAATTTCGTGGTACTTAGGTATTTTGAACGAAAAGATAATTACAGTAGTGGATTAATGCATTGTTTTTTTATTAAGCTTCACGTTTTACCAATTGAATTTATACATGTACATGTATTAGAATCACGCCCCACAATCTGGGAATCGCTTGTAGAGTACTTATTAGAATACTTTTCAGTGGATCATAGTCCTTTTATGTCTATTCAAGTTATACATTTATAAGCATGATAGGTTTAGAATGAACTTGCACAATCTGCAAAGCGCCAATGAAGTTGCAAACCAACGTGTTCTACAGTACTGTGGGTGAAACCAAGAACTTTTGAGTTCAAATTATGATATAATTTAAAATATCATTGCATTCTTATATTACTCTTACCATGCCGATTTTTAAATCATTTTCAGTGTAAAGTTTAATGAAATAATCACCACATTCCATTGTATACATAAACAATTATATCTTCCTTCAACTGTTGCTATTGTCTTTCTAATTGAACCGTATAAAAAATATTTTATTGTGCAAATAATTAACTCAAGAAGATTTGAGTCATAAGCCTAGTTGCCAAGTATGAAAAATAAAAGTTATACTCTGTAATGGGCAATGACATAACATGCAGCGACTTTAGGTCGACGATATCGGGATAATCTAGGTCTGTATGTAAAATTAAAATCTTTTTAAATTGTATCAAGTTCCAGTATTAGATTTGTAAATGCTCTAGCTTTACATGTGCATCAGTCCAACTTTCATTTTTTACCTTTTTCGGATTTTCCCATAGCTTACTAATTTGACAAAAACATCATGTCTTTTATCAATAAATACTAAACATATCAAATATTTAATTATATTATGATTACAAAAAAAAAATATTTTTTTAGCAAAATACCAATCTATATTTCAAGCATATTCACATACCCGAAGTGATACGAAGTCTGCGCCGACGACACTTTATACAGGACAGTGTACACGCCTGTTGTCCAATCTTCAACCACACTATAATCTGTACAATAGTAAGACATAGCTGTCACGCTGCCAGAACATCCGACCATACACTGTAAACTGCCTTCACCAGGAAGGAGCGTTCCGTCCGCTATGGTTTTTTCATCACAGAAATGAGAAGCAGAATAACTCCTCCGAAAAGCCACTCTGTATGATATTTCGAGCTAACAAAATAAAATCACAAACATCCGTGCAAATTTTTTTGACACAGTGCATGTGTTTAGTGTTTAAAAATCTGGAGTTTTCGGGCATAAAAAGAAAAAGAACTCAAGATTTTTTTTAAACGATTGAAAAAGAACATAAAGAGATACAAATAATCATCGAATACAGAGGCGTATACTATAGCTTACGTATTTCTAAAAGTTAGGCAGAAATTTCGTTCACCTTCCAAAAATAGTTGGGTAAAGATTTTTTCAGGATTTTACCTGATATCGGATCATAAAATTTTGGCATTTATCTTATTATGGTCACTTTCACTAATATTACCTTTGGACATGGTTAATCTGATTTTAATTTCGTGTTAATGTTTCAATATTGCATTTTGGACACGGTAAATTTTATACTTAATACGTGGAAACATTAAATGAAACACTAACTACATTGAACTATACAATAAAAACATTAGAAATATCGAGGGAAAAAACAAATTGTTATTACCGCTTTCCATAGAATGCTAACCAATCCTTATAAAAATAAATAATTGAATGTTAAAAATATTCTTGGATTCAAAATATTATCCACAAACGTTTTTTTTTTTTTTTTTTTTTTTTTTTTTCAAAATAAGCTTTTGTATAGATTTCCGAAAATAAAGTTTATTGATTGTTCATTCAATAAACATTCATTGGTACCAAAGTATCCGAAATGAAGGTATAGTTTAATCACGTATCGCTAATTTTGCAACTCCCTTTGGTCGGAGAAGATTATTTGTAGAAAAATGGCAGCTCCATTCTCTTAAAAATGGCATTTCGTAGAAATACTTCAGTAGTACATTTGGCCAAAATATTTTGAACAATTTAATTTGTTTGTTCCGGTGGTCAGTTGAGATATTTATATATATATATATATCCATGTCCTATCAGTTGTATATAAACTGTAACATGCGTGGAAGGTATTTTGAGCAACTTCCATGAAATCGAGTTAATTTGGAAATTTTATCATATTTTATATATTATAAAGGCTCACTGTTTCAATGACAGCTACACAATTATTTGTTTTAGATATATCTATATTTTAGTATACGACAAATTAACGTATTCTTTTACAAAAAGGTTAACTACAAATGATGAAATTCTAAATTTTCTAACTTTGTCTAATCTTCTTTAAATAGTTTTGGAGATAAATGACAAAAACTGTTAAAATTTTGAAAATTTGACGAAAAAAGGGCAATAACTCCTAAATGGGTTTTTACAATTTCCGTCAAAATTTCATGGTAGGTAGATCTTGTCATGCTGATCAATTTTACCGCATGTCAGATTTTCGATATCTGTAACGGTTTCTGAGGTATTTGCAAAAAACAGCAATTTACCCCTATGTTCTATTTTTAGTAAAAGCGGCCATGTTTTTCGACGAATCAAAAATCCCCATATCAGTTCTATGCAGGGTACCCCAAGGAACATTCATACCAAGTTTGGTTCTAATAAGTCAAGTAGTTTCAGAGGAGAAGAGTTCTGTATAATTGTCAACGACGACGACGACGACGGACGCCAAGTGATGGCAATAGCTCACCTGGCCTTTGGCCAGGTGAGCTAAAAACATAAACTTAGTCTAGCCATGAATGAAAACAACCCTAAAGGAATTTAAATCACTTGCATTTTTTTTAAATACAAGTGTTAGTTTTATAGAAGAGATTTGATGAAAACGTTTTTAGATTTCACTTTTAATTGAGTCAAATGTACCAAGTATTTACAAGTTTAGTCAACTAACCCCATATTATCAACAGCTGTAAAGCAGAACAAGTGACTCCCAATCTGACTCTGAGTGGGTGTCCACGTTATAGTTACATACCACTCCCTTCCGGATGTTCCATGCGGTAAAAGATCTGATTTGACCATTCCAAGAGGTGATACTGTATTTATGGCTGTAACACTAGAATAATGCAATTAATGTTTTCATTGCTATCTCATTTTACCTGTATAATGTATTATAAATTATGAAAGCTTCTATGCATATTATTTTGGCTTACCTTAATATTATAGCTTTAATTGTCCTTCAATGACCTAAGCAAAGAATGTTTATTATCCTTGCTCTCTGTTGTGTTTATGCTTGTCTTCGTGCTCTTTTATGTTATTTTTGGTCCGGGGTTCTGACTGTTGGGTAACGTTGATTGACCTTTCCTGTTATCCAGTTTGTGGTTTATTAAACCAGCATAAGAGACAGCCTAGAATTTACGTGTTAAAAACCTCATTGTGACCTTATGATGGAGAACAGCAATAAACACGATGAAATAGTTGTTACCTTTGCTCGGACTTTTCTCACGATATTTTAAGATTTTATAAATGTCCATATTAGTTCATATACATTAATATTCCCGATCAAAAACCATTTGATGTAGGGCCTATAAACATTGTCTATTCAGCTGGCCTAGTCTCTAGCTGATATCGCTCCATTTAATACTTCCATTTTTTCCGTCAGATGCGGATTTTTATCATTCAAAAAGACTTGACTATATGTTTATTTAACTCTCAGGTAGAGTTTTAAGAACCCCAACAAAACACAAGACAAGCTGAATTAGTGCTCAAGACAAAAACTGATAAAAATTGAAAGTGACATGGAATTTAAGAGAAAATGATCAAAAAGGTATTACTAAGACTAAAAAACAAGATTAATTTTTTTATAAAAATGTTTTATAAATGCTAAGAAAAGAAAATTGTGAATATCATTCAAATTGTAAAATGAAAATGAAAGATTATAAATATTACAATAAACCGAACACCCGTTAGATGTGGTAATAGGCTGATGAGACCTTTTGGAACTAATAATACCTTAATGTCTCGGATCCACTTCGGGCGACGATGGTTTCTTCGAAGGTTATATGTACAAGAATGTCAACAATTGATCCATCAGATATTACCGGAGGCGGAACCAAGTCCGGTAGGGTCGCGCAAGAATCTGATGCTACTACTTGCACCAAAAATTGCAACGATACACTGCTCAACGGAACTGTGTGCGCTGGTGTCGGAAAATCTTCTATTTGTAGAGCTACTGCATACCATCCTATCGAGCCTGTTGCATTGTAATGTAGGGTGCAAGCAAGCTAAAAGATATATAAACAATTGTATCGTCAGATGTTCTTAATTTTAATGGATGGTGATTCATTATTCCAATAAAAAGGTAAAAAAAATAACATTTTTAACCAAGTTTCCAATTGCTAATTTGCTAATATACCAATACAGAGTAACTAGTCGTCACCATTCTTATGCAATGATGTAAGACTTATTTATACCATATTTACCTTGATAAACAGCAAAACAAGAAATGTTTACCCTTCCAAGACACATCAGCTCACTTCTGGTTTTTAAAGGAAATTTGCATATTTAAAAGTATTTATTTTTCAATATATTTGTGGTATTTTTCGTCTCTCAGTATAGACCTTTGTGATGTCTGTATGTAATTTTAATGGGATTTATACTACTCATCTTACGTACATGAGAAGCAAATTCAATTTAAAAAAATATATACCAAAAACGATTCCTTTGTTCGCGTCAGTATTCTTTCACGCTTATATAATGTATGGTTGTTTTTTTCTAATGTTTGAATATAGATTATTAATACATGGTTAAATCCATATCACATATCTCATCAACCCGTGTAACCATTTTCAACCAGAGATCTTACGTACATGAGAAGCAAATTCAATTTAAAAAAATATATACCAAAAACGATTCCTTTGTTCGCGTCAGTATTCTTTCACGCTTATATAATGTATGGTTGTTTTTTTCTAATGTTTGAATATAGATTATTAATACATGGTTAAATCCATATCACATATCTCATCAACCCGTGTAACCATTTTCAACCAGAGGACCGAAGGTCCGAGGTTTGATATTGGTCGAGAGTTGATACGGCATGCGGATATTTTGATATGTATGGTTCACTTTATCTTATATTACAACTGGAGACTTGATACAGGCTAATCGTATGCATTAGACATTCAAAATCTACGTAATAACTACTAAATATATGATAAATACTAGTATATCTATGTATCATGTACATCGTATCATTGTAAATCTATGTATCATGTACATCGTATATCTATGTATCATGTACACCGTATCATTGTCAGAGATAGAACTACATGATTTTTTTATCTGTGCTAGTCTAAACATAAAAACTACTTACCTCATTTAAGTAAGATGCACTGAGAGTTTTACAGACACCACTACATTCGTCATAGGGAGACTTTGTAGACCAACGACATTTTACAGTATCACCATCGTCATCGGCGACTTGTATATAAAAGGAGAAAAGGAAACATTTATTTCTTCTAAGTTTTTAATATGACAATCTTAAATTTTTACTGTGCTTCATTTATGCATATGTTTTAAAATTATTGATACCAAGTATTGCTGGGGAGAAATAAAATTAGCACAACTAAATTAAATAATTTCAAATAAAAAAGTTACTGAACGTTACCAGGTATGTTCAGAACATATTGGCATCCTTGGTTAAATCTGACAATGGGCTGCATAGCAGATACTGGAGATGTATTAAGGCTTCCGGTGTCATTGCGGATGGTTAGATCTGCTGTTGTTCTCATTATCCATCTTCCACTTCCTTCAACCAAAGTAATCCAACAACAGCCCGTGAAACTGATTAAACAAAAACGATTGAAAAAATCAATTTTCTGTAAAAGAATTTTTTATCAGACGTATAGCAAAGAAAGGAAAACAATTTAACAGCATGAATTAAGGGAGGCGGGCTTTTATTTATCATTGTATTATTGGTAATCAAGGCTTTGTAATTTTGTAATTTTCAAAACTATGAATTTCGTGGTACTTAGGTATTTTGAACGAAAAGATAATTACAGTAGTGGATTAATGCATTGTTTTTTATTAAGCTTCACGTTTTACCAATTGAATTTATACATGTACATGTATTAGAATCACGCCCCACAATCTGCGAATCGCTTGTAGAGTACTTATTAGAATACTTTTCAGTGGATCATAGTCCTTTTATGTCTATTCAAGTTATACATTTATAAGCATGATAGGTTTAGAATGAACTTTCACAATCTGCAAAGCGCCAATGAAGTTGCAAACCAACGTGTTCTACAGTACTGTGGGTGAAACCAAGAACTTTTGAGTTCAAATTATGATATAATTTAAAATATCGTTGCATTCTTATATTACTCTTACCATGCCGATTTTTAAATCATTTTCTGTGTAAAGTTTAATGAAATAATCACCACATTCCATTATATACATAAACAATTATATTTTCCTTCAACTGTTGCTATTGTCTTTCTAATTGAACCGTATAAAAAATATTTTATTGTGCAAATAATTAACTCAAGAAGATTTGAGTCATAAGCCTAGTTGCCAAGTATGAAAAATAAAAGTTATACTCTGTAATGGGCAATGACATAACATGCAGCGACTTTAGGTCGACGATATCGGGATAATCTAGGTCTGTATGTAAAATTAAAATCTTTTTAAATTGTATCAAGTTCCAGTATTAGATTTGTAAATGCTCTAGCTTTACATGTGCATCAGTCCAACTTTCATTTTTTACCTTTTTCGGATTTTCCCATAGCTTACTAATTTGACAAAAACATCATGTCTTTTATCAATAAATACTAAACATATCAAATATTTAATTATATTATGATTACAAATAAAAAAAATATTTTTTTAGCAAAATACCAATCTATATTTCAAGCATATTCACATACCCGAAGTGATACGAAGTCTGCGCCGACGACACTTTATACAGGACAGTGTACACGCCTGTTGTCCAATCTTCAACCACACTATAATCTGTACAATAGTAAGACATAGCTGTCACGCTGCCAGAACATCCGACCATACACTGTAAACTGCCTTCACCAGGAAGGAGCGTTCCGTCCGCTATGGTTTTTTCATCACAGAAATGAGAAGCAGAATAACTCCTCCGAAAAGCAACTCTGTATGATATTTCGAGCTAACAAAAAAAAAATCACAAACATCTGTGTAAATTTTTTTGACACAGTGCACGTGTTTAGAGTTTAAAAATCTGGAATTTTCGCGCATAAAAAGAAAAAGAACTCAAGATTTTTTTTTAAACGATTGAAAAAGAACATAAAGAGATACAAATAATCATCGAATACAGAGGCGTATACTATAGCTTACGTATTTCTAAAAGTTAGGCAGAAATTTCGTTCACCTTCCAAAAATAGTTGGGTAAAGATTTTTTCAGGATTTTACCTGATATCGGATCATAAAATTTTGGCATTTATCTTATTATAGCCACTTTCACTATTATTACCTTTGGACATGGTTAATCTGATTTAAATTTCGTGTTAATGTTTCAATATTGCATTTTGGACACGGTAAATTTTATACTTAATACGTGGAAACATTAAATGAAACACTAACTACATTGAACTATACAATAAAAACATCAGAAATATCGAGGGAAAAAACAAATTGTTATTACCGCTTTCCATAGAATGCTAACCAATCCTAAAAAAATAAATAATTGAATGTTAAAAATATTCTTGGATTCAAAATATTATCCACAAACGTTTTTTTTTTTTTTTTTTTTTTTTTTTTTTTTTTTTTTTTCAAAATAAGCTTTTATATAGATTTCCGAAAATAATGTTTATTGATTGTTCATTCAATAAACATTCATTGATACCAAAGTATCCGAAATGAAGGTATAGTTTAATCACGTATCGCTAATTTTGCAACTCCCTTTGGTCGGAGAAGATTATTTGTAGAAAAATGGCAGCCCCATTCCTCTTAAAAATGTCATTTCGTAGAAATACTTCAGTTGTACATTTGGCCAAAATATTTTGAACAATTTAATTTGTTTGTTCCGGTGGTCAGTTGAGATATTTATATATATATATCCATGTCCTATCGGTAGTATATAAACTGTAACATGCGTGGAAGGTATTTTGAGCAACTTCCATGAAATCGAGTTATTTTGGAAATTTTATCATATTTCATATATTATAAAGGCTCACTGTTTCAATGACAGCTACACAATTATTTGTTTTAGATATATCTATATTTTAGTACACGACAAATTAACGTATTCTTTTACAAAAAGGTTAACTACAAATGATGAAATTCTAGATTTTCTAACTTTGTCTAATCTTCTTTAAATTATCTAACTCAGGAAGAATCTTATTTTTGCAACCTTTCTTTGCAAAACATATTTTAACAAATATAAGTCATGCATATTTATGACACGGATTCTAATTTTCAAAAAGATAATTTTTTTATCGTATAGTTCAGCTAAAGAAGAATCAAGTACATTAATTGCTATTTAACCAAATAATTATTGAAACATTTGCAAATGTTTAAAATGAACCTTGCAAAATTTCATGTTCATGTCATTTTCCAAGGTTAATTTTTAAACAATCTTTTTTGCGAGCAAGCTTTTACCGTTTGTTCGTCCACTGGTTTCCAAGATATTGTTCCTCCGTGGAAGTGACTGCATTCTGCAAGATAAATAGCCGTAAATACATTTACTAGCAGGAATCGCATATTTAATTTTAGCTTCTGGAACACAAAATTCAGGTTAAGCTGAGTTTAGATTTGTAAAGTTTTTGTTAGGTCCTCTTTTATATAGGTATTGCCATTTGTCCATAAAATGGTACGAATCGAAAAAAGTCGTTCGATTGGTTAGAAAATAGACAAAGATGGTTATAAATCTATGAACATGAATATGACCTACTCTGTTTTGTTCTGGGTTAAATGGGTTCAAAATTTTCTTTTTGAATTTATATTATTGATATATAATTATATTAATATACATGACATATTTGACATTTCATCAAATCGGAGAGAAGAACGGGTGAAATAATAGTTTCCTCCTTACATTTTAGTTGTCTAAGTAGGCCAAGAAAAAAACGGATGTATGCTACCTATTTTCCAATGATTGTAAGAAATTTATTTTTTCTGTAGATCCAGTTTTTGGTTGCTTATGATCAATAAATTTCCTAATTTCTTTCCATAACGGTTCCGCCAAATGTTTCAGTGAGGCAGCGGTCGAGTGTCAGTCACAATAAAAAAGATCTCGTAAGATGTTTTGAAGAGATTATGTACAAATTCAGTAAAGTGCCTTTGAAATGAATTGGATGGAAATTTCTCAGCTACATTTGACCTGGTTACTATACTACATTATTTGCTAATTTACTTTAAAGTATTAACCCAGCGATCACCTTTTCTGCAAATACATATAATATTATAATGTTTCAGAGGAGAAGATCAAAATGTGAAAGCTTTACGGACGATGGACGATGGACACCGGAAGCAAAGTGATGATATAAGCTCACATAGCCTACAAGCTAATAAGGGGTTCTAAGTGGATCAGAATGACACCAACTACATGTTTATTTAATTGGAAATAATTTATATAAGAATAATTTTATTAGTCATAAAAATATTTTAAAGATCATAATAATTATTGAAAAATCATGCACAAGAGGTCATTTGAATATATTACCACATTACATTTGATGCAGAATATTCAATATTGTATTCTTTGAAAAGTGTAAAATCAACGCTGTAATGGTTAAAAGAAAAAAATATTTTATTTTATTCGTATTTTCACTGCCCCCGCCACATCTTTTTTCATGGCAGATGGATCAATGTGTTAGACTAGTGTAAGCGAAATACCTTTTTGGATAGATGTGTCGGCGATAGCAATTTTTTTATTTTTCAAACAATTTTCTCCGTAGACCTGATGTTAAACTAATTTTCGGTAAGGTTATTTTGGGATTCCCTTGATAAAATATGTGTTAATGCTTTTTATGCCTATTTTTTTAAAACTGCATATATTGAGGATCCCAAAGAATATAATAAAAAGAATAATATGTGGGTTCATTTGTTATCATTTATTCTAGGCCGATAGTGGGTCGCAACCAGTTCTAACATGTAATCATTCCTAATTGTCCCACAAATTTTTACCCTTTTTATCTGTAAATATCAAAAGTGAGACAATTAGACATTTAATTGTTAGGAGATTCACTTATCAAGCAACTTTACCTTTGACACAATTTTACTTTAATAATGGGAATATTTTTTTAAAAAGACAATTTGATTAAAAATTAATCCCTGGAATGGTGTAGGGTTTCTTTTTTCGGTTAAGTTCTACATATAAGGTAAAGAGTTTCTGTGCACTTCAATCTAAACTTCAGTATATTTTAATATTTTAACCAAATATAATAAAATAATAAACAGTCTATATTTAAAACTAAGCATTAACATAAGCCCTAATCAAACTTTATGATTTTATATTAGCATTTATGTCGGGAAAACACCCTTTATACATCAGCAAAGTAAGCATGACTTTGTCATTTTAATTGTTTCATTGAGTGCAAAATCAAGTTTTTATAATAACAAAGAGTGTTCTGGTTCCATAAATTATCGTCAGCTACGAAAAGTATTATTATGTTGGCCAAAATTAGAATATTGCAGTATTATTTGGAACCCATGGCAAAAACAACTTATCCATAAACTTCAAACGACACAGAGAAGAGCAGCAAGATATACCCTGAATTAGTAGTTATCAAAGTAGTGTACATGTTAGTGCCATGTTACAACAACTACAATAGCCTATACTACAACAAAGAAGACACCCAACATCTGTCATTATGATATACAAAATCCAACACCAATTGGTAAATATCATAGTTCCATCAAATTATTTAGTGACAACACGAGAACATAAAATTTTACAACCATTCTCTCCCACAGACTACCATTCACACTTATTTTGTCCGAGAACTATCAAGTTGTGGAATTTACTGCCATACCATCTAGCCACTAGCCCAGATCTAAATTCGTTCAAGTCTGGCGCTAAATAATTTCTGTTCATGTAAAAAGTTTTTTTTTTATCTTATACTAAAAAATGAAACCAACAAAAAATCATTTATTGTACAGTAAATAGGTCAAAAATTTAATTCCCCGGACATGCGCCTTCTAGTAATCATCACTATACTGATGCTTAGCAGTATAATGTAGCTGCAGATGTCATACGTGCATAGGCTAATCGAGTTTATACACCGGTAAATTGCGGAAAAGCAACTTTTATTATTTATAACTCCATAATAACTACACTTTTCGGCAAATTAATAAAGAAATGAGCGGTTTAAAATGGCACTCGTTTACTGGCTCACATATTCAAAGCCGAACGTCGTTTATCGGAAAATAAAAGATCACAGACGTCGCGTTGTCGACCAATGAAAATCATAAATATACACCGTATTGGAATTATATCATGTAAAAGAAGGGGTATAAATAATTAAAGTAAGTCTTAACACAATATATATAGGTGACAAAAATCCAAGCTGAAAATTTGCGCTTTGATTGCGTTTCTTCATATGAAAGTCACAGTGAGCTTGCAAATATAACACTGGTATTTCCATTAATGAATGACATTTTGGTTTACACATTTGTAAATGTTTACATGTAGAATGCACATCAATATCGCATTAAAACACAATTCTTACCACTTAAAATGTTGATGTTCGAAATGCCATTCGCATACATACATTTTTTTTAAGAATGGCTTTTTTTCATTGTACTTGGTATAAGGATTATAGAGTGTCAATGTATACGTTTTAAACTTAAATTACAAATTTCCATGGGAATATCAATCGGCAGACAACAAATGAATGTATCAAATCCAACATCACTCAATTCCATGATTGCACGTTGAGCCTTTCCGCGAGAATGTCTATAAATATGCCAATACAACAGTGGGTCGGAATGCTGCAAAACAAAACGAATGAAATATTATACTTGATATGTAAAATAAAATTATAGTGCAACATTTTTATAGCATGAACCGCTAAATAATTATGCTTCGATATTCGGTCAAACCTTTTACATACCAAATAACTACAAAGAAGTGATACGAATGGTGAAAACAAGCGTCAAAAAGTTAAAATAAGCGTACCGTCGTGACGATGTGCTTTTTTTTTTATCGCAGGTCACATACCTTTACAGCCAATATGCGAATCAGTTGGCGACCAAACGCATGTTAAGCGTCGATCAAAACGAATTGTATATAGAAAAGTTTTTGGATAGCTTTTTGGGAAATATCCGGATTTAAAGCCTTTTCGACTTATTTTACATTACCACTTTAGTATAAAATCTACCTTTAACAAATTTTAAATAAACGGAATAAGTCAACTATTTTTTTCGATATTTAACAGGAAGTTCTACATCCATTCAAAATTTCAAGGTCTAATTATGTACCTCTTACGTTAATTAAAAATGCATTTTTTTCTTTAAGATGTATAAAGATGTATAAATAAAGAAAATAATACCATACCCCCCCCCCCCCACCCCCAAAATAAAGATGCCAAAACACCATTAATTTAAACACATTGGGCCATCAAGAACCCTCTCCTCCAAATCCTCAAGAAAAGCACTGTTTTGCAACCAAACCTTTATTATGTCAAAAACGATACAGAAATACAGAACACGGACCACCTTTGAAATAGAAAAATCTAAGACATTTTCCTTATTACCTAGACATGCTTTCGAGTTTTGTCTATTTATGGTAGCATTTGACACCCCGAAGCGGAAGATACTTGATTTAAGTCAAGTTTTATGAAATATTTGTAAAGAGGAAGTGATATGTGTCAACTGCGGTAAAGTGGATTGTTTTTTTTTTAAAGTTTTTATAATTTTTATCTTATAAGTAAGTGCACATTAATTTAGACTGCATTTCTATAATTTTTAAGGACTTGATTTATTACTTTTAGTACATTTAATCCGATATTTCACTAGAGAACAGAAATGTCATATTTTAATTCTAGGAAGTGTGGGCGTAACAAAAGAGAGGATGCGTAACTAATTTCTTCTACGTTTTGTCCTAATAAGGCCGAGTTTCAGAGACTTTATATCGGCTGTTTCTTACTAAGGTGATCTTTCTCGTGCAAAGCTCTGTCCTGAGACGGTTTTGAATTCGCTCATTAGGTAATTGTATCTCCTCTTCAACATTTCGGGATGTTTTTTTTCAGAATTTGTCGTACGTGTAATTCCACGAAATGTGTGTATCTTGGGAATAAAAATTGGCATACCTAATTTAAACACTTGAGGAAGTAAATATAGCAGCTTAAACACCCCAGAACCTTTTTTTTAACGATCAAGACAATTGTCAACTGTACATGTCTTTGATTTGTTTAATTAGTCTTCTGTTTATTTAATAAATAAAAATTAATTAAATAACCAAAATAGCCTGCAGCCATTTAAATAACAACCCTTTGTTGATACAAAAATAAAATCATGGTCGTTTTATTGTTTATTTTGTGGTTCTATGGATTAGCAGTTGTTTTTGTTACAAAACAACATGGCTTTAATAAAATAAAAACTAGAGATACTGTGATCAAAGCTCACAAAATGATACCCCCACCGCTTGCAACGTCCAAACTCCAAAAATGATTTAGACCAATAAACAAAATAGGAGATGCACAATGGCATTATATGGTTAAGAATCTGAGAAAGTTTCATTAAATCATTATAAGTGGTTAAGGAGGAGTTGTGAATACAAAATAGGTAGTCGGATGGAAGAAATCCATTTTTGGTAAGTCCTTGTTTTGGAAAAAGAAACCCAAAAAATGATTTTGACCAATAAACAAAACAGGAGGTGCACAATGGCATTATCTGATTAAGAATCTGAGAAAGTTTCATTAAATTATGATAGGGGTTAAGGAAGAGTTGCGGATACATCATCCTTAATCACTTATCATAATTTAATCATCATGGGTTTTGATGATTTTGTCCACAAACAAAATAGGAGGTACTCTATAGCATTATATGATAAAGAATTTGAGAAAGTTTCATTAAATTATAATAATTTGTTTAGGCGGAGTTGCGGATACAAAATAGGTACCCCCATAAGTCCCATATAAAGCACTGGCAAAAATTCATGTTTTGGAAAAAGAAACCGAGGGCCCCAAAAAATCAATTTGACCAAAACACAGAATAGGAGGTGCACAATGGCATTGTATAGTTAAGAATCTGAGAACGTTTCATTGAATAATAATAGTATATGGTTTATAAGGAGGAGTTGCGGATACAAAATGGATACCCTTTGTATAATATAAGGCAATGGCAAACTCCATGTTTTGGGAAAAGAAACCCCAAAAATTATTTTTACAAAATAAAAAATAGGAGGTGCACAATGGCATAATATGATAAAAAATCTGAGAGTTTCATTAAATTATAATGCTTGGTTTAGGAGGAGTTGAGGATACAAAAGTGGGACATATTGTTACCGGACGGACTCCCCATCACTAAATAGTTACCTCCGCTTTACAAAGCGGTGATATATTAAGTCTGAGCATATCTGCCATTGGTGTAAGCAGGGTGGAAATTTTTTCACCATTAGATAGTACTAACAGAAAGGACTCATGCAACAATTTTTTACGCAACAGTTAAATCTTCATACAAAGATCTGTTACTTAGAAGATGCACATGTATCTTCAGACTTCGAGTCTGCTTATACCGAAAATGAAACAACTTAAGATACAAGCTCGCCAGAGCCAGTAAATCATTGAATTAAGAAATAATTCATGGCAAGCATGTTTGTTGGAGATTTGAATTTGAGCCAAATGTTATATATCCCGAGCATTAGCGAAGGCTAAAATTAAAGCAAATAATGTAAGCCATGTTTTAAAATCTAGTACAAACGTTTGATGGTCACAAATTATTTCGATTAGAATGTGGCAAAAAACCGAAATTAGGTAAACTAAGCAGTACTGTTTAGCTTTTAAAATGGCAACCATTTTGATTTTGCAGCGTGTAAAAATGAAATTGAAAACGGAAGAAGAGTAAATAAAACTAGTATTAATTGTTTCGGACACCGAAAGCGATGTTTCCCACACGCCCCATTGCCACGGGTCCCAAGCACTTTTCGAGTCGGTCAACCGTCTTTTTTTTTAAAACCAAAGACCCCAACTTTGACGATGGCCATTTTGAAAATTCTAAAAGACTGCAATCTATAATTGTCTGTCTATTCACTTGTATACCCGAAAGGGTCCTTAATTGGTTAAATAAATATTTCTATTTCTATTTCTATAGGTCAGCCAATTTTTATACAAATCGACCGAGCCGTTTCTGAGGAGATGCTGTGACCGAGTTGGTCGGACGAACGAATAATAAGAAACCGAGTAAAAACAATACATTCCCCTTAACTAAGTTTGCTGAACATAACTTTTTACAACAATAAACATACATTTCATTAGATTTTATTGCATTTTGTAGCATAAAAATTCCAAGCAGTTATAATATTTTCCAAATAAAGATGTATTAAAATTTACGATTTATCATGTTCAAAATGACGACGTCATTCTTTTTAACTTGCAAACCAAACTGTTAGAATGGGGAAATTCTATAACTGTTCGAACTTTCTTTTGAAAAGCTTAGTAGTACGATTTCGTTTACATAATTTCCGTTTTTGGCAAATTAGAATAGAAATATTTCATGGCAGCCATGCGTTTGTATTAGATTTTAACATTGGTAAAATTAATTAACTAACCGCAAACAACAAATCAAAATAAATAGTATTCTTAGCAGTTGTGCTGACATTCATAGGGGTTTACTCCATGGTCTATCCTGGTACCATTATTATTCAACTTTTTTATAGACATATTTTTATTTATTAAAATCGGTACACTCTACAATTATGCTGATGACAATACCTTGTCTTTTTGCAGTCTAGATTATGATTTTTTTTTATTTCTACACTTGAAACCGAATCTCTGAAACTTATAGTGGTTTGAGATAAATAGTGCAGGCAAATCCTAACAAATTTCACGTTTTAGCTGTCGGTAAGAAAACTTATGATAAAAAAAACCATGTATTCATATTAATAATGCGGACTTGTCTTGAGAATCTGTGAAATTTCTTGGGATAGAAATTTATTATCTTTTAATTTTTGATGTTCATATAGGCAATATTTGTAGGAAGGCATCTGGTAAGAAAAGCTTTCGCTAAGACACTGGTACCCTCTGGGACAACCTTCCGGACCATTTCAGGGCTTAAAATAGTTTTTCTCAATTTAAGAGCTTAATTCAGTCCTGGAACGGTTCGGAATGTCGATGTTCTGCTTGCAGATTTTATTTATTGATTCGTGTTGCTTTAACTGTTTATGTATATGCATGTCGCTTAGCTTAAAAGCATGTTTTTATCTGCTATAGGTTTTGTCATGTACTGTCTTGCTTATAGCCGTCTTTTTATTTGTCTGCATGCTCATGTCTTATATGTTTGTATTGTATTCGGTTAAAAGTTCATTAGAACTTATGTTATTTGTTGTAATTGCACCGAATTAAAAAAAAAAAAGCTTTCGTATACTTAAATTTTACCCCTCGCTAATGCTCGAGATAAAATAACAAAAGGGAATTTAACATCGTTAAAAACAATACCCGACATCCATTATTTTTTTCAAATAGAAGTGACCATATTGCTCTATGGTACTGACCCAATGACCATGCATTCAACCATATTTCTGAATCCCCCAGTAGCTTAAACCAGAAATCTACGATTACAAAGTTCGCCTCGTTCCCCCACTAATTTTGGTGTGTGGCTGTGTAGCTCCCCGAGATGCACCCTTACAGCAAGTAATGATTATAGGTCGCTTGTATCGGAGAACTGAACTCAGATGTAAAAAAAAAATAACAATCCAAAGATACTAATATTAGATATAGTAAATTTATACTATGCTGTATACGACGCATTTCAAGGAGTTACCTCTCATCAGCAGCATTAAAACCAAACCATTTGGAAGACCAAAAACCAAACTTATATTAAACAAGAAGTACTCAACCAAAAATACCGAAATAGGAAGCCAAATTTCAGCTAAGGAGATCTACCATGTGCGATACAAGGAATGAACCCTTAGTATTTCTATTATTTTTGAATTTTGCTAAATACTGGTAATTTCTGTAACAAATCAATGAATAATCATGTCAGACAAGTCTGACGACTGGGTTGGCGAATACCCTCGGGGACCTAGGGTCCACCAGCAGAGGCATCATCCCAGGAGTTTCAAAATAACAATCCAAAGATACTAATATTAGATATAGTAAATTTATACTATTAAAACTTACCCTAAGTAAATGAAGCGTGATAAGTAGGCCAGAGTGACCTAATTTTTGGCAGAGGCTATGTTACTCCCCGAGATGCACCATGACACCAAGTAATATGATTGTAAGTCCCTTGGTATATGAGAACTGAACTCGGACGTAAAATATAACCTAAATCAATGAAGTGCGATAAGAAGATCAGAATGACCTAAGTTTGGTGGGAGGCTGTGTTACTCCCAAGATGCATCCTCACACCAAGTTATATGACTGTTGGTCCCTTGGTATTGGAGATCTGAACTCGGATGTAAAACTTAACCTAAGTCAATGAAGCACGATAAGTAGGTCAGAGTGATCGAATTTTGGTGGGAGGCAGTGTTTCTCCCCGAGATGCACCCTCACACCAAGAAATAAGACTGTAGGTGCCTTGGTATCGGCGAACTGAACTCGGACGTAAAACTTAACGTAAGTCAATGAAGTGTGATAAGTAGGCCAGAGTGACCTAATTTTGGAGGGAGGCTGTGTTACTCCCCCGACATGCATCCTCACACCAAGTAATATGACTGTAGGTCACTTGGTATTGGAGAACTGAACTCGGACGTAAAACTTAACCAAGTCAATGAAGCGCGATAAGGACAGAGTGATCTAATTTTGGTAGGGGGCTGTGTTACTCCCTGAGATGCACCCTCACACCCAGTAATATGATTGTAAGTCACTTTGTATATTAAAACGGATTTTTGTCATGAAACTTAAGTGCCAGTCGTGTAATATGGGTCATGTGACCTTCATCTTACTTCACATGGTTAGTCCTGCACACAAAAATTTACGACCCTATGTCAACTTGTAACTGACGTGGACGCCGGGGTGACTCCAATAGTCCCCCTCAACTTCGTTTGGGCGAACTAAAAACAAATGGTTGTTTCCTCCGATGTCTGGAGAACTGAACAATGAATCTACTGTCACTTTAAGGATGAATTCCCTGCGCATGCACATGAAACGTTTCTAGAAGACATAAATAAATATCTAGGCCACAGTCTTGTTTGAGAGTTAATTTCCACTATAAGTGCCAACATTTGGTGTAGGACATCCCATTGACTGGGTGGTCAGCGTATTATCTTCATATGAAGAGCATACTAGTAACACATCCCTCTGGTCATGGAACTAGAAAAGAGAGTATAAGAACATTTTTTTTAGAATTTTCAAGTTTATTCTAATTCTAATAAATATATATACTTTTCTCATCTCAGTCTTATCATTCTTCATTAGTAACAGAAATGTACAAACTTTATAGAAGCGAACACCTGTTAGTATTAATGCATTATTTAACTTCTTGATGCTTTTCTTAATTTCTTGTTGCTATTTTCTAGGTCCTTGACACTTCTTGTAGCTACTTAGCGAAATCCAATTGTACTGTTATGGACAGTTTTTACCTCTCACAAAACCTGTCAAGAGTTGTTCTAGTAAAATAAAACAGGAAGCCGTCTGAGTGACAACAAACCAGATTTTCCTTCATCACTGTTAGGAGCCACTCACCCTACTTCATCAAACTTTTAACCGATAATTCAGATTAAAAATCCTAGATGAGAGGTGACTTGTTCCAGTTGCTGAGTCCTCGAACCTCAAACATACACATGGCTCAAACTACTTGATGATAAGGAGAAGTGACTTCTCTCTCTGAAGCTGACAAGGAGAAGTTGAAAGAGAACAGGGAGATTCATTACACATCGTCGCAAAGCACCATGATCATGTTTTTTAATAACCAGTCTTATTCTTGTGTTTGTAATGGTTTTTAAGAAATTCAGATTCACTAGTCACCTCTCTACATTTACAATATAACTAAGTACAGGCAAACTAAACTCTACATAAACTTATCTTCCAAAATTTGTACAACAGTTAACAAAAACAAACTAGAAGTGTGAGTGATCTAATTGAGTGATACCTCCCATTTGCAATACTAGGAGTTGCGCTTACAACCTTTAAACATGTAAAATGCGTAAGTTGGAAATGTCTTGCTTCATGCACATCTACATATTTGTAATTGAAATTAGAGGCTCTCAAGAGCCTGTATCGCTCACCTGGATTTAACTTTTCACCTTGAGCCGGACTATAAATTTAAGTGTTGCAGTCAATTCAGCTGGTTTTTCTATGTTAAACTAAGTTCGGCTGTGGCAGCATCTTCATTGACAGTCCAGGTCAATGAACACATTTCTAAAAGAGAACCATCTAAGGATCATTACGTGGTTTCAGACAAGAAGATTTTTTAAATGAATTTTCCCATAGGGTCCTATATTAAAGTAAGTTCGGCTGCGGTGGCCATCTTGATTGACAATGCGGGTGATCCAACATAATTCTGAAAGAGGACCATCTGATGACCAATGCTGCCAATTTTAGTTCCAATTGGCTCAGTAGTTTAGACGAGAAGATTTTTGAGTGAATTTCCCATAGGGTCCTATGTTAAACAAAGTCGGCTGTAGCAGCCATCTTTGTTCAGTCCATGAAATCAGACATTTCTGAAAGAGGACCTCCTAATGACCATCGCTGCCAAGTCTGGTTTTAATTGGTCAAGTGATTTCAGACAAGAAGATTTTTCAATGAATTTTCCCAAAGGGCCGTATGTTAAACAAAGTTCGGTTGTGGCGGCCATCTTGTTTGACAGTCCGGGTCATCAGACAAACTCCTGAAAGAGGACCATCTAAGGACGATTGCTACCAAGTCTAGTTCTAATTGGCTTAGATGTTTCAGACAAGAAGATTTTTAAATGAATTTTCCTATAGGGTCCTATGTTTAACTAAGTTTGGCTGTGGCGAACATCTTGGTTAACAGTGCAGATCATTGGACATATTTCTGAAAGAGAACCTCCTAAGGACTATTACTGCCAAGTTTGGTTCCAATTGGCTCTGTAGTTTCATAGAAGAAGATTTTTGAAATTCATCCCCCTTTTTTCTATTTTTAGTAACAGCAGCCATGTCTGTTGGAAGTCGGGGATGCGGGACATAATTTTGGAAGGGGGCTACCCAAGGACCATTCCACCAAAGTTTGGTCCCAAATGGCCCAATGGTTTCAGAGGAAAAGATCTTTAAAGGAAAATTAAATGCCATCTTTAATGGGCAAAAACTCCTATAAGGGGTCAATCAATGATTTTAGTCATGTTGACTTATTTGTAGATCTTACTTTGTTGAACATTTTTGCTGTTTACAGTTTGTCTTATCTATAATAATATCCAAGATAATAACCTAAAACTGCAAAATTTCCATAAAATTAATAATGCAGGGGCATTAACCTAACAATGAGTTGACCGATTCGTCTGAAAATTTTACGGCAGGTAGATCTTGACCCGATGAACATGTCATCGGACATATTTTTTAAACTAGATACCCTAATGATGCTTGTGGCCAAGTTTGGTTCCATTTGTCCCAGTAGTTTCAGAGGAGATTTTTGTAAAAGTTAACGGATGATGGACGCCAGGTGATGAGAATAGCTCACTTGACCCTTTGGGTCAGGTGAGCTAAAAAAAAAGATGTAAGCTTGGTTTTATTTTCATTACATGAGTAGTGTTTCCTTCAAAACAGCTGTCACATTTACAATTTCGACCATTGAAATATATCAGGCGATTGATTAAATTTATAGACACCTCAAACTTCAGTTTTGACAAAAGGTAAGGTGAAGTCCAACCCTACAAACAAGCTGTTTTGTTTCAGCAAACTGATTTTCCTTCATCACTGTTTAGAGCCAACCATCCATCCACTTTACATGGACAAACTATTAACACAATTTTTTTCCATTAAAGAATAAAAAAACTTTTGTCTGTTGTAAAAATACGTAGTTTTTATGCAATCCATAAATTCATAAGTTACTAATATGTTAAACTAGAAATACTGTGAGCAAAGCTCACTAAGTGATACCCCCGCACCCTCTATCACAAGGAATGTCAAAGTCAATGTTTTGCTATGGAAAACCCAAAAAGTTGGTCAGATCAAAATCTAAAATAGGAGGTGCACTATGGCATCATGTGATAAAGATTCTCTGAAAGTCTCAGGGAATTCCCTTTAGTGGTTTAGGAGGAATTGCAGATGGCATACTGGTACCCCCTATCACAAGGAATGGATAGATGGATGAATTATAGTTTAACCTCCAGTGGCAACCAGGTGCATATCAGGACGAGAACATGTTGATATGATGATGAACATGATCCCTGCTTTGTACTAGACCGACAAACTAAGTCGGATTTTTAATGTGCTAGCTCACGAGGTAACTGTCCGCAGGAAGACATATCACCTCACTCGGACACATTATATTTGACACCGAGCCGACCAGTCTTTGCTCTTACTCCTAGATGCTTGGCGGAGAAGCAGCAAATTCCAATTTTAATGTCTTTGGTTTGACCCGGCCGGGGATCGAACCCACGACCTTCCGCACTCAGGGCGAACACGCTACCACGAGACGGTCAAAAGGAATGGCAAGGTCCATGTTTTGGTATGGAAAACCACAAATGTTGGTCAGATCAAAATCTATAACAGGAGGTGCACTATAGCATCATGTTAAAAAGACTCTCTTAAAGTTTCATCAAATTCCATTCAGTGGTTTAGGGGGAGTTGCGGATGGCATACTGGAACCCCCTATCACAATGAATGGCAAAGTCCATGTGTTGGTATGGGAAAACCAAAATGTTGGTCAGATCAAAATCTAAAATAGGAGGTGCACTACAGCATCATGTAATAAAGATCCTCTAAAAGTTTCATCAAATCCCATTCAGTTGTTTAGGAGTTGAGGATCGCATCATGGTACCCCTATCACAATGAATGTCAAAAGTCCATGTTTTGGTATGGGTAACCCCAAATATTCATCAGATCAAAATTTAAAATAGGAGGTGCACTATGGCATGATGTAATAAAGATCCTCTGAAAGTTTCATCAAATTCCATAAAGTGGTTTAGGAGGAGTTGCGGATGGCATCATGGTATCCCCTATCACATTGAAAGTCAAAGTCCATATTTTTCTATGGGAAAACCCAAATCTTGATTAGATCAAAATCTAAAATAGGAGGTGCACTACAGCATCAGGGCTATTCCAGAAAAAATGGTATGGGGGGGTTGGAAGGCATTTTTTTTCAGCACCCACTACCCATACAATTTAAAACTAGAAATACTGTGAGCAAAGCTCACTAATTGATACCCCCGCACCCCCTATCACAAGGAATGGCAAAGTCAATGTTTTGCTATGGAAAACATAAAAAGTTGGTCAGATCAAAATCTAAAATAGGAGGTGCACTATGGCATCATGTGATAAAGATTCTCTGAAAGTCTCATGGAATTTCCTTTAGTGGTTTAGGAGGAGTTGCGGATGGCATACTGGTACCCCCTATCACAATGAATTGCAAAGTCCATGTGTTGGTATGGAAAACCCCAAATGTTGGTCAGATCAAAATCTAAAATAGGAGGTGCACTACAGCATCATGTAATAAAGATCCTCTGAAAGTTTCGTCAAATTCCATTCAGTGGTTTAGGAGGAGTTGCAGATGGCATCATGGTACCCCTATAACAATGAATGTCAAAGTCCATGTTTTGGTATGGGTAACCCCAAATATTCATCGGATCAAAATCTAAAATAGGAGGTGCACTATGGCATCATGTAATAACGATCCTCTGAAAGTTTCATCAAATTCCATTCAGTAGTTTAGGAGGAGTTGCGGATGGCATCATGGTACCCCTATCACAATGAATGTCAAAGTCCATGTTTTGGTATGGGTAACCCCAAATATTCATCAGATCAAAATCTAAAATAGGAGGTGCACTATCGCATCATGTAATAAAGATCCTCTGAAAGTTTCATTAAATTCCATTCGGTGGTTTAGGAGGAGTTGCGGATGGCATTATGGTACCCTTATCACAATGAATGTCAAAGTCCATGTTTTGGTATGGGTAACCCCAAATATTCATCAGATCAAAATCTAAAATAGGAGGTGCACTATGGCATCATGTAATAACGATCCTCTGAAAGTTTCATCAAATTCCATTCAGTGGTTTAGGAGGAGTTGCGGATGGCATCATGGTACCCCCTATCACATTGAAAGTCAAAGTCCACGGACGGACGGACACAACGAATACTATATACCCCGCTTTTTTCAAAAGCGGGGGTATAATAAAATTTCATTATGCTTCCTTTAGAATTTTTTTCCAGACCCCCGACCACACATACAATTTTATATAAAGTTCCTTCCAACCCCCCCCCATACATTTTTTTCCGGAATAGCCCTCATGTAATAAAGATCCTCTGAAAGTTACATCAAATTCCATTCACTGGTTTAGGAGGAGTTGCAGATGGCATCATGGTACCCCTGTCACAATGAATTTCAAAAGTCCATGTTTTGGTATGGGTAACCCCAAATATTCATCAGATCAAAATCTAAAATAGGAGGTGCACTATGGCATCATTTAATAAAGATCCTCTGAAAGTTTCATCAAATTCCATACAGTGGTTTAGGAGGAGTTGCGGATGGCATCATGGTACCCCCTATCACATTGAAAGTCAAAGTCCATGTTTTTTTCTATGGGAAACCCCAAAAAATTGGTCCGATCAAATTGAAAAATAGGAGGTGCACAATGCCATCATGGGATGAAGATTCTCTGAAAGTTTCATCAAATTCCATTCAGTAGTTTAGGAGGAGTTGCGGATACAAAGGTCGGACGGACACAACGAATACTATATACCCCCCCCCCCCCCCAAATCGGGGGTATAAAAATAACAATAAACATCATATTTCGTTTCCAAAATATTTACTAAGTAAAAAAATTACATCTAAAAAAAGGAACATACATAATTTATGAAGATGACTAGTTTTGTGGATTGATGGGTCTCATCTAACAAATTGTTTAACTAGACATATAGTGCTGAAAAAAAATAAAAAATTCTGAAATGATAAAAATTGTAACATTAAAATAAATTGCCACACCGAGTACCTACATGAAAAGATTTGTGGACATGTCTACTGTAAGAATTTGCTAGAATCATCTATATTAAAGTCTAGAAAGAATATGATGAATTTAGTTTTAGAGATGAATCGAAAGTAAGGAGCATTAGAGGATCAGTATTTTGGTAGAATTGTACACAGAAAATATCGTTTTTGACATAAAAATGAAGTTTGATCCAGGATGACTTTATTCCAAAATGGGTAAAAAATTCAATGAATAAAAAAGAGAAATGAATCTTTTATAACACTAGTGAAACTATAACCAATGTACTAATTCTACCTATGGGTGTGCCAATGAAACCATTGTCAGTGTGACTTCTTCCCTAGACTCAATTATAAGTTACAACAAAGATAAATGTTAGGTAAAAACGATCGTGTTTGTGAAACAATTACAAATTATGACAGAAAATGTAGATTGTAATGAAATATGAAACCTGAGATTATGAGAAATCAAACAATATTGTATTAGTGTAGAAAATGAGAAAAAATCATTTTCCGATACTTTTTATCACCCAAATTAACCGCTTGTACTTAGCGTAAAATTAAGATTTGACAATTTCTTAACTATGAAGCCAGATTTCTTCTTGAAATTTTTGCATATTTGGACTATAATTTGAGCCTTTTTTGCCAATAAAATGATGGTTTTTTTTAAGGAATAAAAATTCATTATCAGAAAATAACTTTATCTCGGATTTCCCTCTTGTTACTTGGCATACAATGTAAACACAATAAAAACATGGTTTCAATTGGTCATTCATTTTACCAGGTAGCCAATTTCATCAATGAATAAGTATCTTGGGGCACATGTAGGTGATGAAAAGAAACATTTGACACAGAAATTTTAAAAATCCATACCCTTTTACAAAAGCAATTTCAAGTACTATTTATATTATTTCTGCAAAGTCTTTGATTATAATGTCACATTTCGCAAAGAGTGACAATTATATCGTGGCTAATTTTGTAGATAACTTTCATAGTACAACTTTTTCCTAAATTATTCACCCAAAAGAACTTTGCCTTAAAAATTTATTAACTTGCAAAAACACATCTATCAATCTTTTAATAATTTACCTCAATTTTAAACATTTCAAAAAATAATTAACTAAAAAAGAAGCGCATAAGATCGTATTTCAATGTTTAAAACTTGTGGTCAAACTAAAAAGTTTTGTTTGTCGTAACCTATTGAATTGTTTGTTTAGTTGGGGTTTAACGCCGTTTTCAGCACATTTTGGCCATTTCGCGGCGGCTATTTTTTATTGGAGGAAGTCGGAGTACCCGGAGAGAATCACCGACCTTCAGTAGGAAAATTGGCAATCCTTGTCAATTAAGATCGGAGTCGAACTCGCAACCCCAGTGTTGACAGGCTAGTGATCAGTAGTAGTCATGACGAACTACCTAGACCACTCGGCCACCGAGGCCGTAACTTATTGTAAGGCTCTATAAAAATTCAATTTGTAAAAGTTGTTTAAATCACTCAATCAGAGATAATTTTTCCAAACAAGTGTGGACCCTAAAAGATGTCTCGCCTGTCCACGCTTGACCCAGAATAACATGCACTATCAAAGACCATGCTATCATTTGCCTACCATTATGGTACATTTGAAACAGACATGCGAAAGCTGTTATGTGATTACTTGAGCAATTAATTAATTGAGGTCAAGGACAAAAGCCATATGTCAGAAACTGACCTCATCAAAAAACCTTAATATGGTCACTGGACCGTGAATTGAGGTCAAGGACAAAAGGCATATATATATCCCCTGTCCACGCTTTATCCTAAAGCTTATATGACCAATAATACAGTAACTTCTATAGCTATAGTATATTGTCATAATTGCTTAAAACAATATTTTTAAAATCTTACTGTGCATTGCCAAGAACCATACCGGTCTATCAATTGCTATTGTCTGACTAATCTGGGAATTTGAATAGGCTACTGGTGTAATTTAAATGACCAACTTGATATAGCTTTACTACAACATAGGTTGAAAAAATTGTTCATGGTTTGCTTTTGTCTGGTCATCAACTAATCAAAAGTCCCTATGAATTGTCTAAAAATTCTATTGTATATACTAATATGTCTTGCCTGAAAAGGGTCTTGGTATTCTTTTCAGTTTGTATGGCAAGGTAAACCAAATTGGTCATTTAAATTTCACCTGTAATCTAATCAGATTGCTAATCTATTTTTACAACAGGTATTGTAAGATCGATAAGGTAGAAGACAATTCACAGTAAAATTTTGCAAGCTTTTTTAACCTGTACATGTATTTTTTTGACTTCCAAATAGTTTGAGTGAAAAGTGTATCTGTATGTGTGCTGTTTTTTTTTTTTTTTTGCAATAACAAATTCTATCATATTCAATTCATTTCTATGTTTATGTTATTATGACAAAATAAAACCTTGTAAAAGAGTAGGATCTTTTGACAGGAAACAATGTTATTTTTTTCTAATCCCGCTGAAAGTTAAATATGAGATATCATGCTGATGTATTAGAATTTATTAAGTGCTTCATCTGGAACAAAAAAAATGTGATCTGAATTAGTAAAACTGTGGATTCATTAATTTTCACTACAAACATAATTTATTTTGGAATAAATGTAGAAAATTTAATTGTAGTATTTACAAAGTCATGAATCAATAGATCAATAGTTTTGATATGTTTTAGTAGTTCTCACAATTTTGCCAGGGGCTATTGAGGGTTGTGAAATTATTTATGTGTGAAATTTAATAAACAAGATCTTTGGTTTTATGATCAACAAAATACTTTTTCTCAAATAGATTATATACATAATCATGTAAGTTTTGTATCAATTATCTTAGGTATGCCATTCGAAGAGAAAAAACTAGATGGAACTTTATACACAAAGTTATACTTCTCCCCCCCCCCCCCCCCCTTCCTGTTTGTCTATCCCCTAATTAAAACATTAGTGATCAATCTGAAAATATGAGGTGGGCAAGTTCTTATATATATGGCGAGTCTAGATATTGCAGTTGCTGAAAAATGGACTGTAAAAGAAAAAAATTGACAAAGTCACTGAACCATGAAATTGAGGTCAAGGGCACATGAAAGGTGTCAGACTGGCATGTACCCATACAGATCTTGCTATAAGCCATGTATGATGAGTCTATTCATTGTAGTTGCTGTAAAATAGACTTTAAAGAAAAAAATTGACAAAGTCACTGAACCATGAAATTGAGGTCAAGGACACATGACAGGTGTCAGACTGGCATGTACCCATATAGATCTAGCTATAGACCATATCTGATGAATCTAGTCATTGCACTTGCTGAAATATAAACTTTTGAGGAAAAAATTGACAAAGTCACTGAACCATGAAATTGAGGTCAAGGGCACATGAAAGGTGTCAGACTGGCATGTACCCATACAGATCTTGCTATAAGCCATGTATGATGAGTCTATTCATTGTAGTTGCAGAAAAATGGACTTTAGAAGAAAAAATTGACAAAGTCACTGAGCTGTGAAATTGAGGTCAAGGACACATGACAGGTGTCAGACTCCCATGTACCCATATAGATCTTACTATATACCAAATATGATGACTCTAAACATTACAGTTACTAAGAAAGGGACTTGAATGTAAAACTATGTCGCAGATTTTCGAAGTTCACTGAACCGTGCAATTGAGGTCAAGGACAAATGACAGGTGTCAGACTGGCATGTACCCATATAGATCTCACTGTAGACCAAATATAATAACTCTAGGTATTATAGTTTCTGAGAAAAGGATTTGAATGTAAAACTATGTCGCAATGTTTATGTGGGTATTGAACCATGAAAAAAAGGTCAAGGTCATCTAAAAATGTGCTGCTGAAAAGGTCATCACTTCATGCACCTGTGGACCAAAGATGAACATTGTAAGTATTATACTTTAAAAGTTATTAAGGTTTTACAAAAAGTTAACGCCGTCGCCGTCGCCGTCGCCTTCGCCGTCGCCGCCGGATTGCTATACCTATGTCTCGCTTCCAGCGACTTTCGTCGCAGGCGAGACAAAAACATACATAAGCAAAGCTGAAATCTATCCACCCTCTATGTATTTTATCTGTTAAAACCTTTTGAAGGTATTTTCTATACGATGTAATTAAGGAAACAGGTATATTTTTACTTTCTAAGGAAACTCTATATATTCTCTACCAGGATCATCAATTGTACTATATTCTTTATATCTAAAACTACTAAAATCACTAACAAAACACATTTTCATATATACTAAACTATTAAAACAACCTTCTGATAAGATAATGATACTGAAAAACAGACTGTGTCCACTTGAATAACATATACTACATTGTATTATATCCAGATCAGTATTCATTTTGCACACAACAGGATGTATCAATCTTCAACTATCAAATAACTGGCAAAAAATATCCCATTACAAAATGATTTTCATAAAATACCCAAATTATTTAAAAAATAACTTTTGAAAATTCTAATTTATTTACAATCATGATCACGTTAACATCCTTACTACAAGTTTTAAAGCTGGAAACATCTAATTTTCGTATTTTGTAAGTGAAATTCATAGTATTTGATCATCAGATAAAATCAAGTAATAGAGAATTTAATATAAGCTTATAATTAAAACAATCATAAAATTGTCTTATTTAAAATGCATTTTACGATAAAAAAATAAAGAATGAACATGTAATGTAATATCTAGAAAAATGTAGGTCGTCCATCCATGTGCTGTATATGCAAAATTTAGCCAAGTTCACTAAACCAATTCTACCAGAAACATGGAAAAAATAAAAATCCTCATCTACATTCACAACTTTTTTAAATGTATAAGTAATCTTTAAATTCAAAAAGTTCTAGTGTGAAATTTGCAAGATTAATTGAGCAGACAAACAACATATTTTATGCAAAAAATCTGAATGTTCATCACTGACCTGTAATCTTATGAAAGAGCAGAAAAAAACTTAAATTACATGTACTTATATTATGCAAACCTTTGGTATATGAATAAATTCTTAAAAATAGATAGGTTCTAGCTCAGGAATTAAAAAGACAAACCATGTATTCTGAACTTGGACCAATTGGCAGACAGATGTAAAACATACATGTACATGTACTTTAAACATAGTGACCATACATAAAAATTTCCTCTTTGAAAAACCTTGTGTAACTACCTCCTGTTCTACAATAATACTGTGGTTTTATATCTGACATTCTCTGACTAGCAAAAGTGTATTTAATAAAAAGAAAATATATCAACACAAAACATAGTACTAAAATGAATGTTATGCACTATATAAAACCATTTTCTCCAAGTTTATATCACAACAATGAAAATGAACAACCAAACACTGACTAGTTCAATAATAAGACTAGAAAATACTTGTGTTCACAATAAAATATTTTGTAAAGCACCATAAACTAAAGCATTACTTTATCTTGTTGTCTGAATAACAATATATTTACCAAGTAAAATGGAAAGAACATTTTCAGCATTTCCTTTTTCTTCAGTAAAAGTCAGATTTTTCAGGCAGACTTATTCACAAACAGAGTAAATCCAAATAAAAGTTAACAGTTCAAAAATATGAATGATGAATACATCACATGTTGTCTTCCTCTGAAAGAACTTGGTAGACATTGTAATGCCATAATGACTTTCGTTTTCATGTATCTTTCAATAATTCTTTTTCTTTATCTTTGTCAGGACTTCTGAAATAATAATATCTCATGTGATTACTATATATAAATAATCAAAATGTTTACCCATATGAATTGGGTTTAATGAAGTAAAATTTTCAGCCAAATTTATTTTGCATATTATAAAACAAATTTTGGGAACTTTTCAAAAGATTCTCAGTATCTGCTAACAACCTCATAACTGAGATTGTCTGTATAATTCCAACTCATGGCAGAGTTTATCTGGGATCTTACTTGACAATGATGACATTTTTCTTCCTAATGTTGGTCGTTCTTTTGTAATTTTCAGCCAATTACCTGGAGCTATAATGTAGTCAGCTGACAATACAATGGTATTAAACCCAATAAACTAAACCAACATTTCAAAATTAATTACTAAATACAAAACTGTAACTTACATGTACATGTAAAGTACCTGACTAACCTTACAGTTCTTTAATCCTCCCAAATAAGTATGGATCTTCATTACTGTAAAAAGGTATATCCTTTAAAGGTGACCTCTCTATTGAATCACGACGCAACTTTGACTTCTCACCATACAATTTATGTTCTATAACTGGTATACATTTATCATATATAGTTTGAGGTTCTTGTTTCACTTTACAATTCTCCAGGGCATATATACTATTTGACCTGATTACTTCAGGTTCATGTGAAATTCCTGGTTCTTTCTTTATTACAATGTCCTGTGGGATAAAGCTTCCCCCTGGTCTATAAGAATGTTTTGATGCAGATATGTTGCTGTTCTCTGCATCTGAAGCCAATTTCACAGTTTTTCTTGATGGTGATCCTACCAACTTCAACTGCTTTGACAAAGTCAGTTGTATTTTTTTCTCTTTCTTGTTTTTTGGTCTGAATGGGACACGATCAATCTTGGCCTTTTTACACGATGGTTCCCTGAGGGGAGATTCAAGTTTTCTCTTGTTGGTACATATCTTTTCAACAGGAGTACAGCTATCAGATATTTTCTGTCCATCTCCCGAGTTGGATAATTCACTTACTTTCCACTCTCCAGAAGAACTACTAGCTACTGATTCTACTTCTCTACTTATTTTCCATTGCCCTGATGAACTACTAGTTACAGATTCCACTTCCCTTCTCTCGACCATAGCATGATCTCCACTCTGATCCACCTGGAATTTCTGGTCATCATGGCCACTCAAATCATGCTCAAAATCCTGAGGTTTTGTTGTAATGGGTTCATCCACCCTATTTCCAATATTCTTCAATGGAGTAACCTTAAACAAAAACAAGAGGCTCTCAAGAACCTGTATCGATCACCTGGATTTAACTTTTCACCTTGAACAGGATTAAAAATTTAAGTGTTACAGTCAATTTGGCTTGTTTTTCTATAGGGTTCTATTTTAAACTAATTTCGGCTGTGGCAGCCATCTTGGTTGACAGTCCAGGTCAATCGACACATTCTAAAAACACACCATCTAAGGACAATTACTGCCAAGTCTTGTTCCAACTGGCTTAGGGTCCTATATTAAACTTATTTCAGCTGTGGCGGTCATCTTGACAATCCAGGTGATTCGACACATTTCTGAAAGATGACTTCCTAAGGACCCTTGCTGCAAATTTTGGTTGCAATTGTGAAAGTGGTTTCAGACAAGAAGATTTTTCAATGAATTTTCCCTTAGGGCCCTATGTTAAACTAAGTTTGGTTGTGGTGGGCATCTTGGTTGACAGTTTGCATCATTGGACACAACTCTGACTTAGTGGTTTCATAGAAGATTTTTGAAATTCATTTCCCCTTTTTTTCTATTTTTATAGACCTGTTTACCCTGAATGATGCCTGTCAGTAGAATTGTCAGTAGTCAGTAGTTTTGCCCTGTTGTCAGTAGTACTGTCCAATGAGTGCATCGAAGCGGCATGAACCTGCTATGTGCGCAAGAAAAATTACGTTCACATGTAGAGCAATACACAAATGTAAGACCCTCCTTTGAAGGCCCCTAAGAAGGAAGGTTTCCTTGTAACATTCTCGAAACTTTTGGCAAGATTTTGCTGCTGTTGGTCCCGAAACATTATTATTGTCATTAGTTGGTCTGGTCTGATCTGTCTTCTTGGACATGCTTGCCACCATATTGATTTATTTGACCTTGTCTCAAAGGCGCTTTAAAGCATAGATATTCTGCTGCTTTCAAGCATTTAAGTGATTCAGAGGAAATTTTACACATTTTGTAACAAAACGAAAATTTTCCGAACAAGCGAATTGACAACCGTAGATTTTGAAATGAAAATCGTAGTCCGTATTTTTCACTAAAATCCATAGAAACTATGGTAAAATCGTAGATGTAAACACCTCTGTTTTTAGTAACAGCAGCCATGTTGGTTGGAAGTCGGGGATGCCGGACATACTTTTGGAATGGGGGCATCCAAGGACCATTCCATCAAAGTTTGATCCCAAGTGACAGAGTGGTTTCTGAGGAAAAGATCTTTAAAGGTATATTTACACCGGATGCCGTCTTTAATATAAGGGGTTAATCAATGATTTTAGTCATGTTGACTTATTTGTAGATCTTACTTTGTTGAACATTTTTGCTGTTTACAGTTTGTCTTTGTCCATAATAATATTCAAGATAACTTAAAACTGCAAAATTTCCTTAAAATTAACAATTCAGAGGCAATAAACCAACAAAGGGTTGACCGATTTGTCTGAAAATCTCATGGCAGGTAGATCTTGACCTGATGAATATTTTTACCCCATGACAGTTTTGCTCTAAATGCTTTAGTTTTTGAGATATAAGACAAAAACTGCAGTTTACCCCTTTATTCTTTTTTTAGCCATGTCGGCCATGTTGGTTGGCAGACAGGGTCATTGGACATATTTTTTAAACTAAATACCCTAATGATGCTTGTGGCCAAGTGACCCGGTAGTTTTAGAGGAGAAGATTTTTGTAAAAGTTAACGCACAATAGATGCTGCCAAGTGATAATAGCGCACTTGACCCTTTGGGTCAGGTGAGCTAAAAAAAATTAGGTTATTCTTTCTATATTGTGTGCCAAGATGTTGAATATCGACAGGATTATATGAAATATCTATTTCATTTGTATACATTATTGGGTTGGTTTTTTTTCATTACCTTCAAATTTATCCTCTTTTGTAGAAATTAATGAACTGAATTTATTGCACATAAGTATCTCTGGTACATTAGAAGGAAGAACTTGATCAACCTTTAATGAATGTGAACCAGTTTATGTAAAAATTTAAAAGTAAACAGTTTATTATGCATTTTAATAAATTTACATTACACTGTAGATACGACATACCCCATCTACATTATCTATCCCTTTTCTAGGTTTCTGAAGTGACCAATCTTCTTCTGACATATCTTCACTTAATTCTAAAGCAGATACTGCAGTATCAAATCCATTTTTTGTTCCTGATTTAATAGCCTTCTCAGCTTTTTTGATCCATTTCTGTTTCTTTTCTTCATTGAGTGTTTCCCACTTTTTTTCATAATGGCTTTTATAATCATGATGAAACTTCTGTTAAAATAGTAGAATTCAAATTTACTTCACGAAAGAAATTACGGGGTCCTTTTTTGAATTAATGTCAATCTTGTGTGGTTATTTTTCAATAAATGAAGACAGGTTTCCCACTTTTTTCATAATACTTTTTATAACCATGATGATACTTCTGTTGAAATTGTACAAAAATTTGAATATATCTGATGAAAGTCAAAATTACATACTGATTTCTTTTTTGCATTTATGTTAATCTTAAGTGGTTATTTTTCAATAAATGGGAGATAAATCCATAGTAATTCCCACACTGTTACTATCATTTGGGAGAGTTGTGGGTTGATTATGGTCAGACCAGTATGTAAAAGAACATGCATTTATTTATAGATAACAAAGAAAATAAATGGAAATGGTGAGCTGTCAAAAGGGGCATAAAATGACTTAAATGTATAAAACACAAAAGTCAGACAAAACCAAATATAAAATCGTAAAAAAAAACAACAATCAAAATACCCAACGTTTCGACCAATATGGTCTTGATCACGAGCATGTAAAAAATAAAAAGGTGTTGACTCTTTGAAACCCAGAGCAAGACCTAATTTATTGATAGTTTTTCTTATAAACTGTCAAGGTCAAAGTGATTCTGAAATTCCAGTTCAAAATATCAGTTTAAGTTTCACTTTCAAGGTCATATGAAAAATCATAAATGCTGAAATTCTCTCTCCTTGATTTTTAACAGGTATTATTTTCTTTCATGCACAACTTCACATGCTGTGAAGTTTCATTGAATTCCATCAGACTTATTAGGAGACATTGCTCATAAAAGGTGAATACCATACGATGAATCAAATAAATCCACATTTCAAAAAATTTCCCTACAAGATTTCACACAGTTATTATTTTGCTTCATACATGTATGTTGCAATACTTTTGTGTAATAAGCTATTGAATTCCACAACATTCGTGGTTAGAAAGACCTTGTTTGCTTGGGCAACAAAAATACTGCAACTGTAAATATTTCTGTTCACAAAAAACTTACATTTTGTACTTGGGCCTTCAGAGTTGCTTTCTGTACATACATATCTCTGGCTCTCTCACTGCAGATAAATAAAACACCTTAAATTGCATGTTAATCTCAATCTTAATGATTGTGCAAGATTTTTACATATTAGACAAACTAAACTTATAATATATGGTTCTCGGACACAACAGCCTCATTTAACCAGAGGCTCCTAGGAGCCTGTATCGCTCAACTATTTTACAAATAGCCCAAAAAATCTCATTTAAAGACAAGCCTGTCTATTTTGCCCTTTAAAGATGAAATGATAAATCTTTGTAGAAGACCTCAAACACATCATTTGTACCAATTACCAAAGCTTTGGATTTGTTCAATTTGGAAACAAAAATTGCCAATGGCAATGTTTTAGCCATATCAAGAAGATTGGAGGACACTTTGTGGAGGACTTCACAACAATTATTTGGACCAAGTTACATATCATTTGCACTTATAGTTTCAGGACAGAAGATTTTTAAAGTTTCAGTTAATCAGTAACAAGAATTGGCCATGCCAGCCATGATTTTTGCCAGATCAAGTCAAAAAGAGGGATCCTGGTAGAAGATCTCAAAAAAATCACTTGTATCAAGTTAAAAATCATTTGCACCTGTAGTTTCAGAGGAGATGATTTTTTTCAAATTACAGCCAATCAGAAATAAGAACTGACCATGGCGGCCATGTTTTTCGTCCAATCAAAATGAAATGACGATTTTTCATACAGGACCTTTAGATCATCATTCCTGCAAAGTTTGGTTCCAACTGGCCCAGTAGCTTCAGAGAGATGATCAAAATCTGAAATGTTAACAACAACAACAACGACAGATGCAAAGTGATAGGAATAGCTCACATGGCTTTGCAAGGTGGGCTAAAAAGCTGTTGACCAAACAGTTTTATTTGATTTCTGGAAAAAAAACATCGCCGTTCTGGTATATTTCCGTAAAAATAAAATTTGAAGACAAAAGTACTTTTCAAACATCTTCTGACCCAGCCTCAATTTTCTAGATTAATGACACACTGATCAACCCAAAACAGTTGACAATCATGGCTGCGAGGTTGACTTGAATATTCCATGGACAATACTGCCTGTTCAATCTACGATTTCTGTAGAACAGCTCTGCAAGAGAAAGTTAATGGATTCAAACTAGATTTGTATGTCACCAAAATAAACAGCTAAACTGAAAATCCCTTGCATATTTTGACAGGAAATGAGATAAAAAAATTAATTTCCTACCAACCTTGCCATTTCATCTGAGAACCAGAGAATTTATTTTGGTTGTCCTTACATTATTTAACCCTTTCACTGACGAGTCCCAGTTTAAAGGGATTCCTGAGTCAACTCGCTGACAACAAGTCCCGTTTAACCAGGATTGTCACATAGGTTTTATACTTCCAGCTCTTGGAGCGAACATCAAGAGTTATCTTTCTTATATTTGATACCTGGATAAAGATAAAACATTGGCGGATCTTTTACAAAAACTGCTTGAAACAAGAGGCTCAGTGGGCTGAGCCGGTATTGCTCACCTGGCCATTTTCTTTCACAGACCGGGAAGATTTATGCAAACTTCGTAAAGGACCTTCCACAGATGCTCCATACCAAAAATCAGTTCATTTGGCTTTACGATTTCAGAGAAAAAGTTTTAAATTTGGACCAATCAGAACATGAAAATGGTAATGGCGGCCATTTTGTTTTACCAATCAGGATGATTTATGCAAACTTTGTAAAGGACCTTCCATAGAAGCATCAGGCCAAGTTTCAGTTCAATAGGTCCAGGGATTTCAGAGAAGAAGATGAATATGTAAAGTTTACAGACGGACTTACGACGGACGCCAAGTGATGACAAAAGCTCATATTGCCTTTGGCAAATTCCTTTGAGCAGTTTAAGAGTAGTTGAGGATAGAAGAAAAGTATGACGATAAAAAACGACAGATAGTGATCTCTATGTGTCGACCATGCGTTCCGCAGGCGACACAATAAAGTATAAATGTCCCAAAATTAATGCTAATAAAACATTAACAAAGACGTAGCCATTCAAGTCTGCCATCTTGTCAGGAAAGCCATTGTGCAAGGCTTACTTCCCATGGGGACTCCATCAGTGAAAGGATTAAATCTAGGAGTATGAACACTGCTGCCATACCACAAATGAACAGATTTCTACTACATGTATATTAAGGCTGAGATCAGATGACAATCCACAAATTAAGATCTGCTGTGTTGGCCACATGAGAGTTAGCCTGCTGGAAGAATTAAGATTGTTTTTCTATTGTGAAGAGCATAAATTCCATGCAGAAGACAACATATTCTCAATTTAATGTTTTTAGAAACCAACATCTGAAAAAATAAATCAGTCTGATGATTTTTAATGGTCTGGCAAGGACGAATATCTACAAATCTAGTTTTTATTTCCTAAAAACTGTGATTTCATATTTCTAAAGTAAATAACCTTGTTTGATCCATTTCACAACTGTCCTCGTCAGAATCATTATCCACTAACGACTGTATATAAGAGTATTTGTTATACCTTTCTCTTTGTGGAGAATGCTGATAATCATTCTGAAATACATAATTGTATGTGTACAATGATTTGTTGCCTTGCCTTATAAATTTAAATCATTTTTTAAACAGGAACATCTGTCAGGATGAAGTCATAACCATGAAAAGACATAAACATGATAAATTTTAGAAAGTTCATTTAATGATGTACATTTGTACCAATTTTCATAATGATGTGACCCTATCTTCATAGAGAATAAGCTTAAACACAAACCTATATCATTTGTGAGGATGGTATTTGTAATACTAGTCTGATGGATGGGGAGCAACACCCTTAGCATGTTAAGACTCCTCTGTAGATGTCAAAGAAGAGAAGGCTAAAATGCCGCTACAGGAGGCATTCTCACACTTGCCCAGTGGAGATGAATTAATATAAGTTAGTATAACTTGTTTCCTAATCCACTATAAATAAACAAGTTTAAACCTCATTCAGCAAGATTACATTTCCCTTGTGTACTGAACCATGAAATTCAAGACCTTAAAATGGCATATATTTTAAAAGTTCATAACACGATTTTCATGAGTACTAAGTTTCATATGAAAAACAAAGCTTTAACCCAAACCTTAAAAACATGAAATCTATTTCAAAACCTTAAAATTGCACATTCTAGAAAGTTCATATCATGATGTAAATATGTACCAATTAAGTTTCACGATGGTGTGTCCAAATCTTCATTGGGAAAATACCTTCAATGCAAACCTTAACCTGAGGGTTCCCCACATTATTTCCCATTTTCAATGAACTGTGAAATTTTGGTAGAGACCTTAAAACGGCATATATTTTACAAAGTTCATGACTTATACGTGTACCATATTTCATGAAGATGTCGCCCGATCTTCATACAAAAAAGCTTCAATACAAACCTTAACCTGAAGATTCACCATCACATTTCCCATGTTCACTTAACGGTGAAATTAAGGTCAAAACTTATAACGGCATATATATTATAAAGTTCATATCATGACTGGCATGTGTACCAAGTTTTATGATGATGTGACCCCATCTTCATAGAAAAAGCCCTTTACTGTAGGCAGGACAGACATACGAAGGAACAAACAGGCGGACACTTAGATTGAAAATCTATTTCCCCCAACTATATTTGGCGAGACATAACTAGAGGCTCTCAAGAGCCTGTATCGCTCACCTGGATTTAACTTTTCACCTTGAGCAGACCTAAAAATTAAGTGTTGCAGTCAATTTGGCTGGTTTTTCTATAGGATTCTATGTTAAACTAATTTCAGCTGAGGCAGTCATCTTGGTTTAGTCCAGGTCAACGGATACATTTCTAAAAGAGAACCATCTAAGGACCATTTCTGCTAAGTCTTGTTCCAACTGGCTAAGGGGTTTCAGACAAGAAGATTTTTAAATGAATTTTCCTATAGGGTCCAATATTTAACAAAGTTCGGTGTGGCAGCCATCTTGGTTGACGGTCTGGGTCATCGCACAAAATTCTGAAAGAGGACAATCTAAGGACCATTGCTGCCAAGTCTAATTCTAACTGGCTTAGTGGTTTCAGACGAGAAGTTTTTTGAGTGAATTTTCGATAGGGTCCTATGTTAAACTAAGTTCTGCTGTGGCAGCCATCTTGGTTCACAGTCCACGAAATCAAACATATTTCTGAAAAAGGACATCCTAAGGACCAATGCCACCAAGTCCTGCTCCAGTATGTCAAGTTGTTTCAGACAAGAAGATTTTTCAATGAATTTTCCTATAGGGCCCTGTGTTAAACTAAGTTCGGTTGTGGCAGCCATCTTGGTTGACAGTCCGGGTCATCGCACAAAATTATGAAAGAGGACCATCTAAGGACCATTGCTGCCAAGTATAATTCTAATTGGGTTAGTGTTTTCAGACGAGAAGATTTTTGAGTAAATTTTCCATAGGGTCCTATGTTAAACTAAGTTCTGCTGTGGCGGCCATCTTGGTTCACAGTCCACGAAATCGGACACATTTCTGAAAGAGGACCTCCTAAGGACTAATGCTGCCAACTCTGGCTCCAATATGTCAAGTGGTTTCAGACAAGAAGATTTTTCAATGTATTTTTCAATAGGGCCCTACATGTATGTTAAACTAAGTTCGGGTGTGGCGGCCATCTTGGTTGACAGTCTGGGTCATCGCACAAAATTCTGAAAGAGGACCATCTAAGGACCATTGCTTCCAAGTCTAATTCTAATTGGCTTAGTTGTTTCAGACAAGAAGATTTTTCAATGAATTTTCCTATTGGGCCCTATGTTAAACTAAGTTCGGGTGTGGCGGCCAACTTGGTTGACAGTCTGGGTCATCAGACACACATCTGTAAGAGGACCATCTAAGGACCATTGCTGCTAAGTCTGGTTCCAATTGGTCAAGTGGTTTCAGACAAGAAGATTTTTCAATGAATTTTCCTATTGGGCCCTATGTTAAACTAAGTTCGGGTGTGGCGGCCATCTTGGTTGACAGTCTGGGTCATCAGACACACATCTGTAAGAGGACCATCTAAGGACCATTGCTGCTAAGTCTGGTTCGAATTGGTCAAGTGGTTTAAGACAAGAAGATTTTCAATGAATTTTCCCATAGGGCCCTATGTTAAACTAAGTTCGGCTGTGGCGGCCATCTTGGTTAACAGTCCGGGTCATTGGACATATTTCTGAAGGAGAACCTCCTAAGAACTATTACTGCCAACTTTGGTTCCAACTGGACTTGTAGTTTCATATAAGAAGATTTTTGAAAGTCACCCCCCCCTTTTTTTTTAATTTTGAGTAACAGCAGCCATCTCGGTTGGAAGTTGGGGATGCCAGACATAATTTTGGAAGGGGGCCACCCAAGGACCATTCCACCAAAGTTTGGTCGCAATTGGCCCAGTGGTTTGAGAGGAAAAGATCTTTAAAGGAAAGTTTATGCTGGATGCCGTCTTTAAAGGGGAAAAACTCCTATAAGGGGTTAATCAATGATTTTGGTCATGTTGACTTATTTGTAGATCTTACTTTGTTGAACATTTTTGATGTTTACAATTTGTCTATCTATAATAATATTCAAGATAATAACCTAAAACTGCAAAATTTCCTAAAAATTAACAATTCAGGGGCAATAACCGATTCGTCTGAAAATTTCACGACAGGTAGATCTTGACCTGATGAACATTTTCACCCCATGTCAGTTTTGCCCTAATTGCTTTAGTTTTTGAGATATAAGACAAAAACTGCAGTTTACCCCTATGTTCTATTTTTAGCCATGTCGGCCATGTTGGTTGGCAGGCGGGGTCATCGGACACATTTTTTAAACTAGATACCCTAATGATGCTTGTGGCCAAGTTTGGTTCAATTTGGCCCAGTAGTTTCAGAGGAGAAGATTTTTTTAAAAGTTAACGGACAACGGACGACGACGGACGCCAATTGATGAGAAAAGCTCACTTGACCCTTCGGGTCAGGTGAGCTAAAAATCAGAATATTCTGAAAACAACAAAAGATACATAAACATGACCAATCACAAACTTGTTCAGTATTTTGCTACCAAATATTAGAATTTCAAAAGGAAAGAAACTGTTCCATCAACTAAACCTTCTGGTGACACTATCAAATCAGCATATTATTCAATTCTTTTATTGTCAACCAGATGCCAGTGAAATTTCTATGTCATTCTTACAAAGCCATATGTTATACTAAGTTTGTTTTGACATCTTGAATGACATGCAGGTTCATCAGATGCAAATTTTAAAGATCAAGTAAGGTCTAAGAACCACTTCTGGCTAGTTTGGTTTCATTTGGCTCATTGGGGTCCAATTAATTACGGGGATGATTTTGAAAGCTGGGAAAACTAGAGGCTCTCAAGAGCCTGTATCGCTCACCTGGATTTAACTTTTCACCTTGAGCAGGACTAAAAATTTAAGTGTTGCAGTCAATTTGGCTGATTTTTCTATAGGGTTCTATGTTAAACTTAGTTCGGCTGTGGCAGCCATCATGGTTGAGAGTCCAGGTCAATTGACACATTTCTAAAAGAGAACTATCTAAGGACCAATGCTGCCAATGGCTGAGTAGTTCAAATGAAAACATTTTTGAGTGAATTTCCCATAGGGTCCTATGTTAAACTAAGTTTGGCTGTATCTGCCATCTTTGTTCACAGTCCATGAAATCAGACATTTCTGAAAGAGGACCTCCTAAGGACCATTGCTGATAAATCTGGTTCCAATTGGTCAAGTGAATTCAGACAAGATTTTTCAATGAATTTTCCCACAGGGCCCTATGTTAAACTAAGTTCGGGTGTGGCGGCCATTTTGGTTGACAGTCTGGTGTCATCGCACAAAATTCTGAAATAGGATGATCTAAGGACCATTGCTACCAAGTCTAATTCTAATTGGCTTAGTGGTTTCAGACGAGAAGATTTTTGAGTGAATTTCCCATAGGGTCCTATGTTAAACTAAGTTCTGCTGTATCTGCCATCTTTGTTCACAGTCCATGAATTCAGACATTTCTGAAAAATGACCTCCTAAGGACCAATGCTGCCAAGTCCTGCTCCAATATGTCAAGTTGTTTCAGACAAGAAGATTTTTCAATGAATTTTCCTATAGGGCCCTATGTTAAACTAAGTTCGGTTGTGGCGGCCATCTTGGTTGACAGTCCGGGTCATCGGTCACACCTCTATAAGAGGACCATCTAAGGACCATTGCTGCCAAGTCTCGTTCCAATTGGTCAAGTGATTTCAGACGAAGATTTTTCAATGAATTTTCCCATAGGGCCCTATGTTAAATTAAGTTCGGCTGTGGCGGCCATCTTGGTTAACAGTCCAGGTCAGTGGACATATTTCTGAAAGAGAACTTCCTAAGAACCATTACTGCCAACTTTGGTTCCAACTGGACTTGTAGTCTCATATAAGAAGATTTTTTAAATTAACCCCCCCCCTCCCCTTTCTTTTTTTTCTATTTTTTGTAACAGCAGTCATGTCAGTTGAAAGTTGGGGATGCCAGACATAATTTTGGAAGGGGGCCACCCAAGGACCATTCCACCAAAATTTGGTCTCAATTGGCCCAGTGGTTTGAGAGGAAAAGATCTTTAAAGGAAAGTTTACGCTGGATGCCGTCTTTTAAGGGCAAAAACTCCTATAAGGGGTCAATCAATGATTTTGGTCATGTTGACTTATTTGTAGATCTTACTTTGTTGAACATTTTTGATGTTTACAATTTGTCTTTATCTATAATAATATTCAAGATAATAACCTAAAACTGCAAAATTTCCTTAAAATTAACAATTCAGGGGCAATAACCCAACAAAGGGTGAACATTTTTACCCCTTCTTTTTTGCTCTAATTGCTTTAGTTTTTGAGATATAAGACAAAAACTGCAGTTTACCCCTATGTTCTATTTTTAGCCATGTCGGCCATGTTGCTTGGCAGGCAGGGTCATCGGACATATTTTTAAACTAGATACCCTAATGATGCTTGTGGCCATGTTTGGTTCAACTTGGCCCTGTAGTTTCAGAGAAGATTTTTGTAAAAGTTAACAAATGACGACGACGATAACGGACGCCAAGTGATGAGAAAAGCTCACTTGTCCTTTCAGGTCAGGCGAGCTATAAAATTAATGACAACCTGAAACTGCAAAATTTCCTTAAAATTGACAATTCAGGGGCAATTACCCAACAACGGGTTAACCGATTCGTCTAAAAATTTTAAGCATTTAGATTTTCACCCCATGTCATTTTTGCTCTAAATGCATTAGTTTTTGAGATACAAGACAAAAACTGCAGTTTACCTCTATGTTCTATTTTTAGCTATGTCGGCCATGTTGGTTGGCAGGCAGGGTCATCAGACATATTTTTTAAATTAAATACCCTAATGATGCTTGAGGCCAAGTTTGGTTCCATTTGGCCCAGTAGTTTCAGAGGAGAAGATTATTGTAAAAGTTAACAGACGACAGACGCCAAGTGATGAGAATCGCTCACTTGACCCTTTGGGGTCAAAAAAGTAAATGCTGTACCCGATACCTTTTTGTATGTATAATAAAGAGACTCGAATGGAAAAATTCAGACTGGCAAAGCAGAATTTTGCTACAGAAGGTAATTGGAGTTAAAACGCTAAACAAGTTCACGTCAGAAAACATTTTCAATGGATACAATTTCGCAAGTGAACCATACAAGGAGTATTGTTACAAAATCAGATTCTGATTTGCTAAATGATTTTAAAAAGATTTTCATTTTAGGTTTTATGTTCAACTGAGTTTTAAAGGTGTAGTAATCTTCTTGGTCAACAAGGGCTACCAGAAATAAATCTGACAGAAGACCACTGCTGCATATTGGTTCAATATGGCCCAGCAGGTTCAGAATGCTGACAAGAATAAAGTTAAAACAATCTTTGGTCCAAATGATCTGAAAACAAGGGAAAAAGTTACAATTACATTGCTACAGAAGTTCAGAGGGATTGATTTTTAATTTAAATCTCAGAAAAGCCAATTTTTGAAGACAGACTGTCTCGCTACTGAAAATGTTTCCATCAAGAGAATGTTTTTTAAAATCAAATCTACCAGAAAGTTTTAGTTAGGTCCAGGTAAATTTGTAAGTAGTTGGTTTTTTAACTGACTTCTTACCACAGGCAAATCATAAAGTAATGCATAGTATTGATCTAATTCTCTATTGTATCGTTCTTCATCATCCTGTTCCATTGCATAGAATTTCAACTGTTCCTTAACTGACATTGATTTCCATCTCATGCTCCATTCTCTCACATATTCTCCATACTGAAATAATGATAAATTATACAGAACATTGATGTTTGAACAGTTGATGTCCAAGTGTAAATCATGCCTAAAAACAGAAAATAATAATCTTATTAATAAATGTGACCATAAATCATGGAATACAGCTACAGCCTGGGGTCTGTAAATTTCCTGGACATTTTTCATGTCAAAAGCTTTACTTCCCATTTCCAAAAGTGTAACATTGCACACAAAAAATTGAAAACTAGCTGTTCATACAAATGCAATTAGATTCTTGGCTTTGCACATGTTTTCACAGTAATTAAGAAGATAATTAAAAAGACTAAAATTACAATGAAGACACCATTACAGGGTCTTAACCACCATGCAATAGAATGGGGGTTTCATGCCTTTCGATTCATCTTAAAATTTTGGTTCGGTTCAGATCCCGGAATTTTCACCTCTAAATCCGTTTGTGTTTTTCATTTACTTTTTGATAATCTCTAAACCTAAACAATATGGCTGAAAAACCACTGCTACTTGATCCTGATTATGGCCGATGTGGAGTTTCTATATAATAAAAAAAAAACACCGGGGAAATGAGGTCTGTGGCATGGAAGCACTTAACAATAACAGAAACGGATAAAACTAATTTTAACTAAGAAGGTAATGCATGAATTCTTGCAGATTTTGAGTAAAATTTTAAGCTTTCAGAAACTTTTTTGTAATCTGCACTTCTAAAAAACATATCAAACTTTAAAACTAGAGGCTCAGAGGGCTCAGATTGTATCACTCACCTGGAATGAAATCCATTTTTATTAATGTACCTCAAAGACAGAAGTCATTTCTCACTATCATTAAAGTGTGGTAAGCCTTGTAGGGACAAAATTTTTCTGCATCAAGGTCCTTCTATTTACAGGTCAGCATATTCTAAAATTCAGTGGTTCTCCAGAAGATTTTTGCATGTATTTTCCATAGGGTTTTATGTTGACCTAAATACTATGCTGGTGGCCATCTTGAATGAGGGATTGGCACCTTATGAGGAATGTTCAGGCCATGTTTGGTTTCAAGAAATTCTGCAGTTCTGTAGATTTTTGTTATAAGCCATAGACACTTTCTGTCAAGTTTGGCTCTGTTTGGCCTAGCAGTTTCAGAGAAAAAATTTCTTTTAAATCAACCAATCAGAAACAAGAATTGCCTATGGCGGCCTTGTTTGTCACCTGATCGGAACAAAATGTGGAAACTTTGTAAAAAACATCCCACAGATGGCTCCTGTCAAGTTTCGTTCCATTTGGCCAAGTGGTTTCAGAGAAGAAGTTTTCTTTATATCTGCCAATCAGACCTTATATAGATACTTCCTGCCAAATTTAATTCCATTTGGCTCAGTGGTTTCAGAGGATTAAAATGTGAAAAGTTAACGGACGGACAATGGACACCAAGTGATGACAAAAGCTCACATGGCCTTTGGCCAGGGGAGCTAAAAAAAGCCACAGGAAAATGTTACATAAACGAAATTTGGGGGTATTAGCATAAATATCTATCATTTTAGAATTGAATTGAAAATAACTGAATCGAGTCATAACAAGAGGCTGTCGAATGACAGCAAACCGGATTTTCCTGCATGGAAATGATGTTTGCAAATCTGGATTCCCAAACAGGATGAAGTAAAGAAATATAAATGAATTTTTGTAGGGTTCAGAAATGGAAAGGCAAAAATCAATCTTGACCTCCTATTTATAGTAAGTGACAAATATTGGAATTTTTGAGAGTATATAAGTACACACACATCTGTTAAGCAAGGGTTGGTAGGCAGAAATCATGAAGTCAATAATGAAAGAAATACGCCAATGAGATTATAACCTTATTTTATATGAATCCAAAGAATCTTGTGCTGAATATCTCATTTTCTGCTGTATGAAGGGCCACGAATATGCCACAAGAAAAGTAATAACTTGACAACAACAAATGACCTTTGCATGGAAACGACGACTTGAACTGCCTTTTTTCAATCTTTTAGAACCATAACTCCTGAACGGTGAAAGTGAAAATCGTCAATATCGGAACGGTGAAAGTGGAAATCGTCAATATCGAACTTGACCTCCATTTTGTCATCAGTAACAACATATTATAATTTGAAAAGCTTTGGTTGAACAGTTCATAAGTTATGACACGGACACCACTGGGAAAGCCATTTTTCAATCTTTCAAGAACCATAACTCCTGAACGGTGAAAGTGAAAATCGTCACTATTGAACTTGACCTCAATTTTGTCTCAGTAACAGCATATTAAAATTTGAAAAGCTTTGGTTGAACAGTTCATAAGTTATCACACGGACACCACTGGAAAAGCCATTTTTCAATCTTTCAAGAACCATAACTCTTGAACGGTGAAGTGAAAATCGTCAATATCGAACTTGACCTCCATTTTGTCATCAGTAACAACATATTAAAATTTGAAAAGCTTTGGTTGAACAGTTCATAAGTTATCACACGGACACCACTGGAAAAGCCATTTTTCAATCTTTCAAGAACTATAACTCTTGAACAGTGAAAGTGAAAATCGTCAATATCGAACTTGACCTCCATTTTGTCATCAGTAACAACATATTAAAATTTGAAAAGCTTTGGTTGAACAGTTCATAAGTTATCACACGGACACCACTGGAAAAGCCATTTTTCAATCTTTCAAGAACCATAACTCTTGAACGGTGAAAGTGAAAATTGTCAATATCGAACTTGACCTCCATTTTGTCATCAGTAACAACATATTAAAATTTGAAAAGCTTTGGTTGAACAGTTCATAAGTTATCACACAGACACAACTGGAAAAGCCATTTTTCAATCTTTCAAGAACCATAACTCTTGAACGGTGAAAGTGAAAATCGTCAATATCGAACTTGACCTCCATTTTGTCATCAGTAACAACATATTAAAATTTGAAAAGCTTTGGTTGAACAGTTCATAAGTTATTGCACGGACACTGTTTGGCAGCCGCCCGCCCGGCCGCCTGCCCGCGGTACATCACCAAATTAATAACCGATATTTTCCTATGAAAATCCAGTTAAAAATTGAAAATGGTGAGTTCATGTATCTTTGCAGCCCTACAGGGTGTGATGATAATTACAGCCAAGAAAATATTGAATGTTTTTTTGTTGCTACTTTTTCAAACACATATTTTTATTAAGGTTGGAGGTCCAGTTATACAATATTGAAAGGGACCACCTAATGACAATTTCGTCAACAGATGATAGATGCCAAAGGATGACAATTCTGTTTTGTATCATGTTATTTTATTGACAACTGATAAAAAGTAAGAAGCACTCTTTTTTATCCAATCTGGTATTTTAAACACTTATAAATTTTCAAAATACAAATTCATGTAGATTTAATTTGGTATCTTTTTATTTTTACGTTTAAAACTGTTCCAAACTTACAATAGGTCGGGGTAATCTCTTTGAACCAATCTGAGCTTCTCTGCATTGTGCGATAAAAAAATTATATGCAGTTTTCTTTCCTTTTGGTTTGGTGATTTTTGTTTTCTGTTCAGTCTTCACTTTTGTCTTCCCCTCAGTTTTCTTTTCAGTTTGAGTTTTTGTCTCAGATTTCTTTTCTCCTTTTCTCTCCATTTCTGCCATATATTCATTAATGACATCATCAACAGGTGAACAACAAGAAGCATCTTCTGGTCCTGCAGTGTTTGTATCTTCAACTGATTCTTTGACAAATTTATTAGAATTCTAAAATATAATTAAATTTTAAAATAATGTACTGTAAACTTTTATCTGGGCAAAACCAATTGATTCAAATATACCGTATTTTACAGCGTATTTGTCGATACTTTTTCCCTTCTGATTTGCTGGGTCGACCTATACGACGTTTTCGACCTATCTTTGTCTTTTTTTTCCAGAGACTGCCGACAAAGATTTATAAGGATCAGAAACTGATGCATAGATGCTAACCCCTTTTTGGTCGTATCAGTAAAAACAATCTGAGTTGTCAGTAATTTGCAACTTTTTTCAGTAACCATAATTATTCATAGAATATTATTGCGTTCATCAATATATTCGGAATCGTACAAAAACCAAATAGATTGTTTTATAAAGCAAATAAACCTGAGACATCCTGAGTGTTTAAAAATCTGACTCTTTATTGCGCTTTATCTTTACATGATAATAACCTGAAATGAAAGATTATAATATAAACCAGGAACAGTTTTGGACTGGTAATGAACGGAAATTTGTAATGATAGACTATAAACCGTAACAATCACGGAAAAATCGTAATGGTTGGCATCTATGCTGATGAGAAGACTTCTTTTGTGTTAACAGTGTTATATTTTCAAATAAAATATATTAAACATGAATTACCTTTGCAGTTGTGTTGTTTATTTTTTGTTTTTAATTTAGGGGAAGTGCCCTATGTAACAATTTAAAAAAATGCATTTTTGAAAAAATGCTTAAATATTGTTGATCATTAATCAGTTATCATTAAAAAATATGAGAATAATATTTTTAATCTATGAAGAGAACTGTTCATTGAAAATCCAATGAAACCTTGATTAACTTCTTCGTTTTGATTATAAATTAAAAATCAGGATTAATACAGATATCGAGAGTGGCTGGTTAATTAAGCCAATCAATAATTATGGCAGAAAACAATAAGTCAAATCAGAAATCAATTTATTTAACCCCCCTCTTCACAACAAATAATTAGCCTTATTGAAATATTTGTTTCTATAATCTTAAAAATTTCAATCCGTTTTTTTTGGTTAAAGAAAGTGGTGATTTTCCAAAATATTCATCAAATGCAAAATGCCTCCCACACAATCTCGTGCCTACACTGCATCTTTTAAGCTTGAAGTTATCACATACGCAGAGGAGAATGGTGGCAATATGGCTGCACAAAGAAAGTAATGCGTTAGTGAAAAACTGGTCCGGGGTTGAAGCAAACAGAAAGATGTATTACACACAACCAAACAGACTAGAAAGGCTTTCAGATAGGGGCAAAGCTCACTGGAAATAATTTGGCAGACTTCTTACTCGAGCAGAGCGCTGCCTGCAGAGTACTAAATACCATCCAGCTTAGAATGAAAGCTACCGAAATTGCCATGACTCTGAACATTGAAAATTTTTCTGATAATCCCACCTTGCGTTATCGCTTTATGAAGAGTAGAAAACCTCTCGATTAGATAGAGAACCACACTAGCGCAGCATCTACCAGCAGACCATGTTGAGAAAATGGCTTTTTTTCGTACATTTGTAAAAGAACAAATTACCAAACGATTGTATCATCAACATGGATGAGGTGCCACTCATGTCTGATATACCAATGAACAGAACTGTTGACAATTAAAAACCGCTGGAAAGGCGAGCTTCACTGTATTATTAGGTTGCACTGCAAGTGACAAGAAGCTACTACCCATGATGATTTATAAAAGAAAAATCCAGATAAAGGAAAGCTGCAGGAAGGTATTATTGTTGACCAAAATGAAAAAGGATGGATGAATAACGAACTTCTGGACAAATGGTTATCCACTTGCTACGTAAAGCAAGCAGGCAGCTTCTTCTGAGAAAACAAGTCTGCTGGTACCAGATTCCATGAAAAGCCGCATCAGCGACATAACAAAATCTCGCATCAAGGCAACAGGATCCATACCCGCAGTTATACCAGGGGGCCTTACAAAGCTGTTGCAGCCACTAGACATTTCAGTAAACAGGTGCTTCAAAGCCAACTTACGTAAGATATGGGAACATTGGGTGTGTCATGCAGAAGAGTTACACAAATGCAGGCCGCATGCGACGTGCATCAGTCCCTGCAGTAGTTCAGTGGGAAAAAGACACATGGGCAGCAGTTCATGACACAGCTATAATCAAAGGATTCATCAAGGCAGAAGTCATTGACCTCCATGAATTGCCAGAAGATAATGAAGAAATGCAAATTGTAACTGATGAAAACGACCTACCTCTTGCATCCCTATTTGACAGTAACATTGAAGATTCCGATTTTGAAGGCTTCGAGTCCGACTCAAGATCATTTGAACAATTAATAGAGCTGTTCAAGTGTGTAAAGATCTTAAAATAACAATTTACCTTTTTTTTTAAATTCTAGTGCTTTTTATGAACTTTGCTATAAAAAACGTAGTGCATTTTATGAAGTTTGCTATAAAAAACTTAGTGCTTTTGTGAACACTGTTTTATAATAATGGATACTTAAATTGTTAACAATTCAAAGAAGATATTTCTGTTTTGTATATTTCACATGTACGCAGTTTGATGTTTTGATATTTTAATTTAATTATTACATGTTAATTAATACCTAGATTTTAGATAATAAAAGAATCATTTCTTATTTTAATTTTCTACAATGATTGTAATGTTTTCGCGGTGTTCTTTGTCGATAACATCACACTCAGTGACTTCATTATGTACAGTACAATATTATTGATTGTCATAATGTACCTATTAAGGAAGTTCGATTCTGTGCAATAGTCCAGTGCTTTATAAATAAACAACTGCGCCACAAGAGCATTATACGCCCGTCGTCTTGTGAGAAAAACATAATAAATGTTTTTGGAATCCCCCTTTATTTAGTGGAGCTGCTGGTGGGATGTATATTGAAACCCGGCAAAACATAAGCATGTAAACTTTTAAGCAATAGAGATATGGCGCGAAATGTGACCAAAAAAGACTACCTTTTTACCAAAAAGCTCAATAAAAATTTAATAACTCAAAAATAAAATAAAGAATCATCACGAAAAAGTATACAGATCTTCAGATTAATATACCTAACAAGTGTGTTAAGTTTTATGCAATAATCATAAATAGTCTCTGAGATACAGCGCGACATGTGAAACCTCCCCCCCCCTTTTTTTTACAAAACATTCAACAACTCTAAAATAAAATTTTGAATCATCACCAAAAAGTATACAGATCTTTAGATTAATATAACCAAGAAGTGTGTAAAGTTTTAACCAATAATCATAAATCGTTTTTGAGATACGGCGCGACATGTGCAAAAAACACACCCCTATTTTAGTTACAAAGTCCCGTAACTCAAAAAGTTTTAATCTTATTTTCACCAAAAAGTATACAGATCGTTTGACCATCTAGGAAACAACTATGTTAAGTTTCAATAAATTTGGATAAGTTGTTCTCAAGTTATGGTGCGACATGTTTACGACGGACAGACAGACGCCGGACATTTGTATACCATAATACATCCCGTGGTCAAAATTTTGATGGGCGTATAAAAATGGTGGATCAACACATGTCCATCAGGAAAACTACATGTATATTTTTACATTTTTCAGGGTTTCATTTAAAACTAGAAATTGCGTCTGTAAGACACGGATGCCCCGCCTAAAATGTAGGTCATCATGTATGAATGCTCAGTACTATCCAAGGCACATCCATTGATACACTATGCTTAGTTCCAAAGAAATGAACATAAACGCAGAACTTAACCAGAGTCGCTCAAGCATAAAATGTAGGTTATAATAACCCATTATTGTATAACTGCTCAGTACTACCCAAGTACGAACGGACGTACAAGGTAAATCTATATGCCCCAGCCACATTTGTGACGGGGCATAAAAAGGTAGACCTTGGGATAGTAACGAGTTTAAATTAGATGGGAAATATGTTAACAGTCTAGTTTTAGGTAAATCAGCTTGATTACAACTTTTCTCTTGATCAGAGCACCTGTTAACAATTACGGCCAACTATTATGCAACAGAATAATTTACAACCTTACTCTTAAGTTTATTTACAACTACTTAAACATGTCATGGTATGGCTTGTACATTACAAGGATTTAATTATCAATATCACAGCAAAATACCCTCTATCGACTTAAACTCTGTAAAATACGGCATACAGAATATTTTGAATTAAGTTTGTTTCTGCACACAAAAACGTATGTCCTCCCCCCCCCCCCCCCATCTTATTAGGAGGGAATATAAAATAGTTGTATTACAAACCTGATATAAAATATGCAATTAATTGGATTTCATAATGAGTCAGAAAGACAGAGGTATCAATATTCCTCTCTAAGCATGAATATTAATTTCTTCTATCCTGTCCTAAGGCAAAATGGCTAAGTCCATATTTTACCCTGATCAACCCTCAGAAATTGATTTTTCATAAAGACCAGAATACATGCACATCTGCATACCCTAACAAGTATTCTTGCTAATTTTCACCCAAATCTGAAGTAGGATGCTCGAAATTTCTTTCATCTAATCCTACAGCAAAAGGTCTAAGTCCATTATTTACCCCAGTCAACCCTAAAAAATTTATCTATCATAAAGTCAAGAACACATGCACATCTGAAATACTCTAACCAGCATTCCTGCCATGTTTCATCCATTTCCAAAGTATGATGCATGAGAGAGTGATGACAAAATTTCTTCCATGTAGTCCTATGTCAACAATTTATCCCTGGTAAGCCGTTAAAAATTGATTTAATGCAATCATATTTAATGCAAACATATGCACATCTACTTACCCTAATAAGTAACCCTGCCAAGTTTCATCCAAATCGAAAGTATGATGCATGAGATAGAGTGAAGACAAAACATCTTCCATTTCGTCCTAAGGCAAAAATGGCTAAGTCCATAAGTTACCCAGGTAAGCCGTTAAAATATGCACATCTACATATCCTAACAAGTATTCCTGCCAAGTTTCATCCAAATCCGAAGTATGACACAGGAGTTAGAGCGATGACAAAATTCTGATGGACAGCTATCCAGAGCTCATTGCATGGTATGGACTAGCAATATTGATGACCATTAGTGACCTCTAGATATAGTGATTGATGTTTGATTTATGTTGTTTATGGCCCTGCTCCATACGTATTAGTCACACATATTTAGAACTAGACATCAAGGAGATGGAATCCATCTCTGTAGGCCCTGCGGTAAATAACTTGTGGTCAAAGGAGCTCCCACATTTCACCTCAGTTATGACCTAGAGATTTACATGATAATCGTGACACCCCTTTTGACAGTGGTGAATAACCATGCCAAGTATCTTCACTTAACTTCAAACCATTGTCAAGTTAAAGAGCGGACACAATCTTTACCATAGGCCATGGGGTTCTCAACTTTGACCTAAGTTCTTGATCTGGACCTTTGACCTACAGAGTTGTACATACATTGTGACAGGCCTACTGGTGCTTGTGAATAGCCATGCCAAGTATAAACTTTAAAATCAAAGATTTCAAGATATACAGTGGACATGATTTGTGACGGGGGAACAGGCGAACGAACAGACTGATCACTATAGGGCGACTGCCACTTGGTGGCGGGGCATAACTATGATAAAGTAAATTACCCTGCCCTCCTCATGTTTTCTTGAGGTAGTGCTTCAGGAACATGTTATTTTGTAAGATATTGGCATATTCAAGGGAAGCAACTCAAAATTGATGAATTGCATAAAACTTCCAGTGGAAAAATAATTACGCTTTCAATAAAGATTTCAAAGGTTAATTCCGGATTTTGGCCACTTCTTTTTAAATTTTCATGGACATTTTCCTACCAGGAATGTGTAAAACAAAGTTCCTGGCTATTTCCAGTTTTCCAAGATGCATGGGAACCCTGAGTAAATACAGAGATAAAATTAGCAGTACAAACAGACAAATGGCATCATGTTACAAGTCTTCCAGTTCTATGAGAACTCTTAAAACAATTATTTGCCTTGTTCAAATGAAAAGATTTCAATATTTCAATCGTCTTTCAGAATATCAAAGGATGATTGATTACTAAAATCAAGAGGCAACTATTAAATTCATATCCGTATATTTACATTTGTGATATGAATTTAAACCATGATTTGTACTAGACCATTACGCTGGATATTAGATGTAGTGGCTAGCCTCCAGAAAAAACATTAGTTGATAAAGAATCTGAGAAAGTTTCATTAACTTTACTAAGTGGTTTAGGCGGGGTTGCGGATGCAAAATAGGTACACTGGCAAAGTTCATGTTTTGGAAAAAGAAAACCCAGAAATCAATTTGACCAAAACACAGAATAGGAGGTGCACAATGGCATTGTATAGTTAAGAATCTGAGAAATTATGTGGTTTAGGAGGAGTTGCGGATACAAAATGGATACTGCCATAATGGCAAACTCCATGTTTTGGGAAAAGAAACCCCAAAAAAATAGGTGCACAATGGGCATTATATGATAAAGAATCTGAGAAAGTTTCATTAAATTATAATAAGTGGTTTAGGAGGAGTTGCATATATAAAAATGGAACATATTGTTACCGGACAGACAAACGGAGGGACTCCCCTATAACTATATACCTCTGTTTTACAAAGTGAGGTATAATAATAAACAAGATGTACTGTGAGCCATTGCTCACTAGTGATACCCCCACTTTTCGATAAGGTCAAAAATATACAAAGTTGTCAAACAGGAAGTTGATGTCACCTTGGTCCAACAATGTATCCCATGATATAGCATCATTATAGAAGGCTTGCGACAAAAAAAAAACTGGCGGTGATTAGTTGCAGAGAAAAGTGACGGCTGGACGGACACACGAATGTACAGAACAAAGGGTAAAACAGCATATCCCCCTCTCCTTTAGAGCAGGGCTATAAAATCTCAGGTTATCCTAATTCACCAAATTCTTAAAATCTATAGCTGTTGAACTATGTTCAGCATTAAGTTATAAACCCCTTTCTTCATGCCAAAATTGCAATTTTTTTTCTATTCCTCTTTATTAATATTAAAATGTGTTGTAAAGAAATTCCATAAACCTTTCTTTTTGTTTTTTGGTCAAACCAATCATCATCTGAGATGTATTCTTCTTCATTATCACTGTGATGGTCATTTTTGGCATCATAATCACTGTCATTTTCATTATCCAGAACCTAAAATACATCAAGTTATTACTATGAAATTAACACCTTTAAATTGAAAAATTCTATTACTAATTCATGTTGCAGTTATTTGTATTTATTTACTGGAGTGTAACATCACTTCAATTGGAATGACATTATGGTGGTCAGCATTTTTATTGGTGGAGGAAGCTGCAGTAAGGAGCCCTTTTCAAACTAGAGGCTCACAGGAGCATGTATCACTCACATGTATGTTAACCATTGAAGGAAATCAAAAAACGTCATTAAAAACAAAGCCTGACATTGCCGCTTTTCAATAGCAGTGACCATGGTACTGATCACAGACAAAATTTAGAAAGGCGACCACCTAAAGACCATTCAATCAGATTTGGTCTAAATTGTCCCTGAAGTTTCTATTAAAGATGAATCATATTCTTAAACATAAAATTGCTGATTTGACGAACATGAGTAACAATGGTAATGGCAGCCATATTCGTCATAGGTCAGAGACCCCAAAACACAATTTTGAAAGGCGACCAATGAAGGACCATTCTATCAGGTTGGTCTCAATTTGCCCAATGATTTCAGAATAGATGGATGGATGAATTATTGTTTAACGTCCAGTGGCAAACAGGTGCATATCAGGACGAGAACATGTTATGATAATGAAAATGATCCCATCTTTGTACTAGACCTACACGCTAAGTCGGATTTTTAATGTGCTACCTCATGAAGTAACTGTCCACAGGAAGACATATCACCTCACTCGGACACATTATACTTACTCCGAGCCGACCAGTCTTTGCTCTTACTCCTAGATGCCGCGTGCTTGGCGGAGAAGCAGCAAATACCAATTTTAATGTCTTTGGTTTGACCCGGCCGGGGATCGAACCCGCGACCTTCCGCACTCGGGGCGAGCACGCTACCACGAGACCACCGAGGCGGTTATTTCAGAATAGAAGATTAGAATTTAAAATTTATGGATGGATGATGACAATGGATTGCAGGTGATATCCTTCAATTTCTTCAAATACATATTTGTACACGATCCCTATATGAGGTAAAATGTTGGCCACAAATACAAACTAGTAATCAAATTATTACAGTTCATAGGTACATTTAATCTTTTTACTTTTTCCATGTCATACCATACCTTTATAGCATAGTTGACTCTCCTAGCCCGTTTGGGTGGTTTTATAAATGTATCTTCCACCTTCTGTTTTAGTCTGTAATCTTGTCCTTCAAAGGTATAAATATCTATTTCTGATGTGTCCATGGTAAATGATCTGAGATTACCTTCTCCAAGTTTATCTAGTTTCTGTTTAATCTCCTCTGTCTAAAATATACAACATTAATCCATGTTTAACATAAACACAGGGATGTCCTAAGAATTAAGCAAATATTTGAAAGAACAGCGGAAGTTTGGCATCAATACATTATTTTAGTTGTTAACTTATTGATCAGTGGCAAATATTTATTGCAAATCAGGATGTAAACAAATTTATTAATAAATCAGTTGAGTAGGTGTGCTTAAAGGTGGGTTAAAATAGAGCAGTGATTTTGTTACTTTTTTTAAAAGCTGCCTTCTCCTTTTAAATTGGGAAAATTTATCACATTTTTTCAAAAAGTGGGAAAAATATATCTGAAAAAATAACACTATCAAACCTGCCCCAACAGCCACCTGCCTTCAGCGGTCGTCCTTGAGTCCGCCTAAAGTTTTTTACGTGTTAACTTGAATATGCGGTCAACTCCTTACGCAGCAAGCGGTCACCAAAATAATATCCTAGCTTGAACATTTTCCTGAATTAAACGGTCATTCTTCTTTCTAGACCATGTAAAAAACATCGTTAATTGACTTTCAAGTCAAATTTGATTGTAGAGCTAGAGTATCATTCAATATATCAATCGCATCGTTCATATACGGTCGATTGCGGAAAAAACATTCACCTCAGTTGACCAGCCATGTTTTTTATGTTTGACAATGATAATATCTTGACTGTTCCGGACCAGAAACCAAAATCCGGATTTGCCACTCAGTGTAAAAATTTATTAAACGGTCACCTGTCTTATGCGGCCATTTTACCTTTGTCCCAACTGTGACGACTAAAAACAGGTTTGACTGTACTTACATGTATATACAGGTAAAATGGATTGTTTAACAATGAAAGATTAGTCTGTTTGTAGGGGAGTGAAATGAACTTGGGTACAGAATTTCCGACCAGAAAATCGTATCCACTAGTGATTTGGAGTGCTCGGTGCGGATCCAAAGCAAAATCTAAATCTTTTGTGCGCTTTATGAAACGAGAAATATAAACTGTAATGATCTACGATGTTAGGAATTGACGAAGGGACTAAATGTAAACAAAACGTCACATTGGCCACTGTAGAAGATCGATTTAAATATTCACCATGATGGGAAATTATCTTGAGGAAACAGCCGAAATTCTGAGGCAATTTGAGTCTAACAAAATCACTGTAGAGGAACAGTAAGCTATTTAGAATGCCACTTGCAAAAGTGGACAGTTAATGCAAGACCACTAAATTTGAAAACATACATTTAAGTTTTTAATTTACTCACCGCCTTGGAGCAAAACGGTAGTATGGGTTATTCAATTATTTAAATAGTACATCATTAACTAGTTAAGACAGTTATCTTAATGAGTTCAGTTTCAAAATTCGTAACAGTATCAGCTGTAATGGTCATATAAACATCATCATTTTCAATATACTAATTTTTCAGTGATCAATATCTTCAAGTATAACTTCATGCTTCCATGAAAATATCTATACCCTTTTCTCTCCTTTCTCCAAGATGGTATCAATGTCATCATCTGTGATTTCTGAGTCTTTGGAAGCTACAACATGACTTGCACCATGTTTGATCATGCTTAGGACATCTTCCTTTCCAAGTTTATTAGAACTGTTGTCAACTAATCTACCTGTCACAAAAAAAATTGAAAAATTCATTAGAGTTTTATGCAAAAACTGCACAATGACAGGATATGTTCAATAAAAAAAAAGGTGGATACTAAGGGTAGCTATGAGTTGGTTCTGGTTTAAGGATGTTTTCGCTGGTCATGTTTTTGAATTTTTAGCAGATGTTCAGAATCATCTGGTCTTAACAATTTAAATGCCATAAATTATTTTTCCCACTGACACCCATTTTTCTTTTCATAAATCTTTTGCATGCAGAATAATAAGCCATTTGTAAAAATCTTATAAAATTATTATTTAATGGTTTTTGAGAAATAAAACTTGTCAATGATAAAGCTATGTAAAATCAAGAGAGCATATTTTTCCTGCCAAATTTTCCATGGCTTATATCTCAAGAACAAGCACACAGACCTATAAATTTTTTTCGCTCTTTTAGTTTCTTTATTAATCCACTATCAATATTTACCAGTGTTATGAAAAGTGCTAGAAATCTGCTTAGTCAGCCAAAAAGCATTTAATTTCTAAAAATTATTTAAGGCTTTATATCCAAGACTATGAATTCACTCATGACAGTTTTAACGCATTTCAATTCACCTTGTTGAATAACAATATTGTCCAATCTAAGCTTCCTCTCTGCTCTCTCTAGAATCTTTTCCTCTACAGTATTCTCCGTAATAAACCTTAGGACCTTTACTTGTTTTGTCTGTCCAATACGATGAGCTCTATCCTACAAAATTTAAAAAAATCAATCTACCATTGGTCCTCAGTACAATTTGACAAGAAGTTGTTTCTTCAGAAATATTGAGGCAAAAACATTCTATAACAGAAGCCTTCAGCTTCTTGGTTAAAGATGAATATCTTATTCTGTAGGCTAGACACGACCTTTTTTTCACAGGTGAGAGATTTTAAACCTTCACCTTACCAAACCACCCATGCACGAGTATATAAACCTGTGCATACCAAACATCTGCTTCATTTTTTTCTAAGGCTAGAATGACATTACAACTTGCTGAATCAGCAAACACGAACCGTGTTCAATGTGTAGCAGCTCCATTGAAGACTCCCGACTCGGAGAATGTTACGAAATATTCACTACCTGAGGACATAATGTCACTATTCGCTTCAGGTGACGAAGGTAGTTTCTCAGGTTTCTCTACCGTCACTGAATCAGTGGCCGACTCAGAACCGAAGAAAAGAAAGATAAGTTCTGTAACAAATGACAAGGAATACGTGAAGAAAATGAAATCTCACGAAAGTAAACAAACGGTACCAGCAGTGTCCGAAAGAGGCCCAGGAAAGAATAAAAAAGGCACCTGCAAAGCGTTAGCATGTAGAAGAATCTTCTGATTTAATATTTCTGAAATTATCCAAAAGCTCATTAGAAGAGTATAAATTAATCAGAGCAAAATTTGATAAAATTTTGAACGTTCATGATTGTAATGAAAAGTCAAACAGATCGGAATTTCTTTATGATATACCAAAATTGTTTTGAGGATGACAATAAGTTCAGACAAGTAACTAATAAAAGTATCGCCAAACTTATAAATGCTGTTGCCAAACAGAAGTCGAATATTATGGATTTGTTCAAAGATTTTAAGGTTCCAGCAAATTGTCGAGCTTTATTTCCACCTAAAGTTAACCCAGAAATCTGGTATTTTTTTAAGTAGACAAGGTAGAGGTGATGACTTACTTTTTTTAAAATTTTAGAATTTGGTATTGTTCCTGTTGTTTGTACAGATGAAATGTTGTCAAAAGCTGATGCTGCAAAAATGGTTCCCAAAATGAGGGAAGTAACCAACATTGCATTGTCCACATTGTGTGCAACATTTTTTGAAATCTCCTTTATAAGAAGAATGATGCTGAAGCCTAATTTATATAAAAAATATCACCAGCTCTATCTGTACAAGAAATTTGGAAGTTACTAAATCTTTATTTGGTGATGACATTTCCAAAAAAGTTACAAAAGATTAGAGGGGTCGTTGATACCTCTTCAAAAAACTGGAAGCAACCAGGGGGTTGTGGTACCCCTGGTTGCAGTTACACACCCAGGGGCAAAGGGCGGAATACGCACAGCCACAGAGGTTATCAGATAGGCCCTCGATACAGCAGATGAGAGTCAGCTACAGGAACATTAGAGGAAAAAAATATTAGAAGTAAATGGCTCCTTATCTTGCTTACCTTTTGGTAGATTTTTGGCAGGTTCAACACATTTTTTCATAAAAAACTGGGAGAAAATTTCTTCTGATCCTTTGATCCTTATTACAATTAAAAATGGGTATGAAATTGAATTTCTGAAAAAAAAACTGTTCAGTATTTTTTGCCTAGAAACCTTGAGTTTGATAGAAATAAGCAAAAGCTCATAGAAAATGAAATTGAGGCATTTTTATTAAAAGGGGTAATTAAAAAATCAGAATGCGAAAGTGAAAAATTTATTTCCAATATCTTTTTAGTTCAGAAAAAGAATGGCAAATTTAGGCCAGTTATAAATTTAAGAAATTTAAATGAATATGTGAAATATTTTCACTTCAAACAGCAAAATTGACAATGCCTACAGTACGCCCGGCGACTTTCAGCACGGAATCACTATTGTCCGACGTCGGTTAAATGAAGAAAATGTCGGCGAAAATTAAAAAATTCACCGACATCCCACCGTGAAATGTCGGTGAAAAAATGCATGGGGTGTTGTCGGTGAATTTATTGAAAAACGCCGACATTAATTATCAAACGTCGGTGAAAAAGAGACTTTTATTCAAATACATATGTAAATCAATATCCCAAAATGGAATGTTTCATAAATTTTTATTTTTTTTTCAGGTCTCCAGACTATCATCATATACGTCTTGTTACATTTTTCAAAATATTATTCAAAACATTGAGTGCACATGTTTATGTGATTATTACATTTTATTTGTTTGTATTACTATTGTATCAGATCTATATGTATTGTTTCAACAATTAAAATAAAAGAGACAAGATATCATTGAGTTATTTTGTGGCTTCTCAGCCCGTAATGGGCTTGTGGTAATCAAAGCTAATTGAAGTCATCTTGGCTATAGGGTTATACAAACATCTACATGCTTTTGTTATTTGATGATTACTTGGCCAGTCCCTTTTTACTCAATACTGTAATAAGAAGCCATTCGAAATAAATAAAATTTATAAAATAAGACTACCCTACTTTATGTTCACAATCGTCTTTGAAAATGTCGTTACGCACGCTGCTTAAGAAAGATCCAACTCACTTTCTCGTAAAGTACACAGTTGACCAAAAGACTCAAATCCGATCAAGAGGGTTTATAAAGACTGATGGAAAGGTACGTTTATTTACTTCGACTTTATTCATATATTTAAGCTAAGACCTATCTTTGAAAAAAAACTTCGTACATGTCAGTGTGAGGCGAGAAATATTGTAGGTTTCCAAAATGTCTATCGTAATTATACCATGCCATTTGTTATAAACAATAATGTATAGATGACCTCTATACAATCAAATTGTAAAACACATATATTTTATAGCCTATTGGTAAAGATTAAGAGCATTGAAAGTACATGTATTTGTACGTCGACACGCAAGTGTTTTAAGGTATCTGGACCATAAATGACCACGTGATTATTTAAAAGTTCCCGGATGTCCCATACAACGCAATTGAAATGACTTCGGTAATTATCGGCAAACTTCGGAAATCCAATATAACTAACTTATTTTTACAGACTCTGCATATAAGCAACAAAGTGTGTTTCAACTTGAGAAAAATATATATACAAAATTCCAGCTTTAAACTGTTTGGTTCAGCCATTCACGGTCAAAAAGAGATACAATTTTCGATCATTATCTATTATGGTCCGGATACCTTAAAGAATGTTAAGCGTTAAATACTTGCAATTTTTATTGTTTATCCAGATAATACTGAAATAACATAAAACTATATGCGAGTTCATATCTTTTATTATTATAATACCCCGCCGGGCAGGGATATTGTTTTTCCCTTGTGGTTCCGTCCGTGTGTACGTCCGACTGTAACAAAATTGTTCGTAACACAATTTTTAAGAATATACGGTAAATCGTTTTATATTTTGACGGCAGAAAACAATAACGATTTCTTTAGAAAATTTGTATTTGGTCTAGGTAAAAATAAATAAATTATTATCATAAACGGATCTCAAATTATATCCTTGGAACAATATTATCTGTTACTAGAATCATGTGTTCCGGAACTAAACCATGTACAACTTTGTACATTAAAATTGACTTTTCAAATTGTAGATCTTAGTCTGAAATTAATGTTTGGACATCTACTGATATTGTTTCAGCTTTCTAGTTCTATTAACTTTTTTTATGTGAACGGCAGCTGGACCTGTTGTACGAAATGCTGTTAAATAATGGTAAATAGCCAAATGTTTTATTTGTATACACTCATTGGCCGTAAATGAGTTCCATTTGAATAGTTTATTATATATTTTATATAACACAATATATTTTCAAAAAATTATCAATTCATTTCCGGACCAATTTTGATAAAATTTACACCATTGAATGCAGAATTAAAGTATCTTTTAATAACTTAAATACAATTTTATTATCTAGCATATTGTTAGAAATAAAAATACAATAAAACGATTGATTTGTCAACGGTAGTTCTGAACTTCTTTTTTTTAATTTAACTTTCTGAACATAGTTCACCATACATGTATTCCATTAGTTAAATGCAAAGATGGACGGTATAAAATTAACAGAAACAAATAAGGGTATCAATCTTGTATTTGATTGATTTACGGTTAGAGTAGATGCAACATTAAATTATGGAGAAGTTGGAGATGTTCATGGAGTAAGTGTCAAGCACGTGGCGGAACTTACGCAATTGAGCTAACTATTATTTCGTCAAAAAACACTCCCATGCATACTTTTTTATGATTTTGCCAGACAGTGCCTACATTTCTTCTGACACCAGTTTCTTTTTAGTCAAAAGCAAACTTAGCATTGTTTCTTGTATCATATTCTTAAAATACATGTAATTATAATAAATTAATATTTTTATGTTCGTTTTAAATACCAAAATACAGATAATGTTTAATTTCCGTCCAAATGAAGAAAAAAAAATCCGCCCAAATGAAATACCACTCGTGTCTTCTTGGAAACGCTAAATCATAAATTATATGAATAAAAATAATTGACCAGATTATTGACGGCATTAACTTTTGCGTTTTCTTTTGTATAAGACCATCTTTCGATTTTCATCGCCGCCCACCCCGCCCCATTTTTATACGCCCGTCAAAATTTTGACGGGACGTATTATGGTATACAAGTGTCCGTCTGTCCGTCGTAAACATGTCGCAACGTAACTTGAGAACAACTTATCAAAATTTCATTAAACTTAACTTCATCTTGCTGAAAACGGTGACCCTCAGGGAAGACTTTACGAATAAATGGAAGTAAGGTGTTACCCAATATCTCGGGAGTGTAAAAATCTGCACACATTATACCATCAAAGGCAAGTAGCTTGGTAGCTCCATGTTTGCTGATTCCACCCAAGTGGATCTTCACTGCATGCTTCGGTCTGCAATGGTTTGGTGCAACTGCATCTTTCATGCAGAACGCTACGGTCTTATTATCATGTAGTTGGATTGATGTTTCATCTGTAAAGACATGACCAGATCGTTGCAAAAATCAACTCTTTTCTCCTTGTTTGCATCTCTTATAAGCTGACAGTATCGAGGTTTGGTCGCTACGAAACCAGCAGCATCAATGGCTTTTCTAACAGTTGTCAGACCGACATTTACATCCTTCTCTTTAAGAATGCGTTGAACGTCTCTAGATGACAGGTTACAGTCCTTGTTAGGGTTGACTGGATGGTTTCTAAATCTTCCTGCCCGATAGAGTTAAATAAAACAGGTTTACTGGCTAAGGTGGTCACGGGACTGAAGTTTCCAATTGCATGTTGGTCAATGACATATCTCAGGGTACTATATGAGATGTCTACGTTCTCTTTTGCCAGGATTCTTCTGATAGCTGAGGGCTTCCATCCCTCGTCGTACAAATGTTCAATTTTTAGTTTATCACGACGCTGAATCTTGGGCATTTTGATAAATGAATGACATTAGATAAACTCTCTCCCCTTTTTAAATCATAAAATGAAGTGAAAGAAATTGACATGGGTACCTTTTCTAATAAATTGTCATGTACATGCGTTAATTACCTCCTTATATGGTCATAAATTGATGTAAAAATCAAGGTAAGTCCTGTCTGAATATACAAATATCAGTCCTTTCCAACTGACTGACAATATGCACCACTGTGAAACGTTGGCAAAATTTCACACTACTTCAACCGAGGCGTGAATAATATATTTAATAAAAAGGTGCTAATATACAAAATGTCAAAGTGTTCGCAATTATATATATACATGTTTCGGTGGAGTGTGAAAGTTTTTAATCCCTATCAAAATCTTCATTCTATCTGCGTAAATAAGAAAATAAAATTAAAAAAAACATTTCATATTATTTAATATTAAAAATAAATCTGAAGTATTGGTATTTTCTATATATTTGCTAATAAGATGTACGTGTAGAATAAAAGATAGCCTCACATATGACATAACAAGATTTAAATAAATGAATCAAGAAATTGTTTGAAATAAAGAATTGAGAAAAATGTTTGAAATGAATATATCGAGAAAGGTGTTTGAAATAAATAAAGACTAGAGAAAGGTATTTGAAATAAATAAAGAACAGAGAAAAATTCTGGAAATAAAGAATAGAAAAAAAGTTTGAAATAACTATACAGAGAAAAATGTTTGAAAAAAATGAATAGAAAAAATGTTTGAAATAAAGAATAGAGAAAAATGTTTGAAATTAAGAATAGAGAGAAAAATGTTTGAAATTAATATTATAGAGAATAATGTTTAAAATAAAATGAACAGAGAAAACTGTTTGAAATAAATAATAGAGAAAAAAATATTTGAAATAAATGAATGAGAAAAATATTTGAAATAAATATAGAGAAACATTTTTCAAATAAATATTTAGAGAGAAAAGTCTGAAATAAATAAAGAATTAAAAGCAATCATGGGGTTAAATTATATATATAAAAAGTTAGAAAATAGGTAACAAAAAGTATTTATAACGAATATTACGTCTTGCTTTATAGAGCAAGTCTGGAAAGTCATTTTAGGCATTGAGCACTACTGATAGAGTCGTAAATCGACGAAATGTGCACATATGTGCATCAAAATTGATATCATCAAAGAATTGTATTTGTTTGCTAAATTGATCTGTTCAGTGCTTTTGTGGTATTCTTTTTGCAGCCTCTCATTATCCTCTGTGACACTTTTGTTTGTTTAAATACTAGCATAAAAATATCGACTATTGAGGAAAAACTGTCATGACTGTAGTAAAAACCGGATTCATGAAATAAATTGGGACATGAGACAAGTACCGAACTTTACAAAATGGTGTTTATTTGTGCATCAGCTATTAAAGGCAAATAAATAATCGCACACACTGAAAAGATAGATAATTTACTTCATAGATAATCATTTAATTATTATGTATATTTAATATAAAAGAGATGCCTCCACGGTTTACCTGGCACCGATGAAAGAGCACAATCGCCATTTTGTTGTTCGTTGATACTATTATAGGAGATGGATGCGGACGAATCTTGGTAAAATTCCGTGATGCATATATGCTTCCTTGTATCAATTTCTTTTTATACGACGGCACATATTTGTGATCGTATTATGGTATGAGCCTTTCGTCGTCGTCGAACGTTGGCGTCAGCGTTCATAGACAGTATTAAATTTTGTTCTATAAATATTTACCATAGTGTCCCCCCATAAAAAAAATTCAGGTGGGGATTTATTTTCGGAATCTAGGCCCTCCCGATATTTTATAACGGTCATTAAAGGATTTTTGTGTAACTTTTAAAAAAAATTTCCAATTTCTAAGATTTTTGGTTTTGAATTTTCCTTGATCAAAATGGAAAACCTTCTTTAGATTCGTTTTTCACCATCTCTTACGATTTTAAGAGATGAAATGGACCAAAAAAAGAGAATCATCTTAATTTTCAAAACTTATTTCTTATCCGATTTTGTTGATTTTTTTAAGATATGTTTGTCACAAGAAATGTTACTCCAGCATTTTTTTGTGTTACTTCTGTCGTTGCAGAGATACCAAAATTAGCCCTTTTGCTGGGCAACTATTTTTTTATTTATCATCCGTAATGGGGAGTTTTTAATTTATTTTCTTTTATTTTTTAATTTTTCATCCAATTCTTATGGGAATATTTTCTTTAATTCACCTAGATGAGTGCTTTTATAAGTTGTTAACAAAATTTCCTATCTTTTATTTTTCCAAGACAGGATGCAACGGTAAATGAGCAGTCATATCATGCTGCGCTTAGCGAATTTCTTATTAGATATTTTGTTTGATTTTTATAAGTTACTTTATTTTATTCTATTTATTTATTCGGATCAATACAGAAGCGGCCCTTTTCTGAAAAAAAGAAGTATATATATATATATATATATATATATATATATATATATATATATATATATACACACACACACTTCTTTTTTTCAGAAAAGGTATATATATATATATATATATATATATATATATATATATATATATACTTCTTTTTTTCAGAAAAGGGCCGCTTCTGTATATATATATATATATATATATATATATATACTTCTTTTTTTCAGAAAAGGGCCGCTTCTGTATTGATCCGGTCAACTCTAGACGCAATTCCTGAAACCAGTAGTCCGCCATCAGTTCCGATTCAGCCTGATCAATCATCTGTTACAAACCCTACTGTTCTGCCATCAGTACCAAACCAACCAACTGCAATTCAGATCCAACCAAATTTCAATTCTTCATCAACCATGCCACTTGTTGAGTCCAGTCAGAATCCAGTCAACATCAGTTCGTTTCCTGTGCAGTCCAATTTTAATATCAACCCATCCTCACAACAGCCATTCTTCTCTCCGGTGCTACAGAATTTTACAGAACTTCTAAATTCAGAACCAGAAGCAATAACCAACAGCCAGTCCCTTGACTTCTTTGATGTAGATGTAGACCACTTACTTCCAACCCCACATAGACCCCGCACATTATACAATGCAACAGACAGAAAGCTTGAGGTAATGAACAGACGTCTTCTCGCCCTTGAGAGAAATACACAAGAAATTAAAACCCTCCTGGGTTACCTCCTTCAAATGCAACAACCACAGCCGCAGCAACAACAACCACAGCAGCAGCAACAACAACTACAGCAGCAACAACAACCACAGCAGCAGCAACAACTACAGCAGCAACAACAACCACAGCAGCAACAACCACAGGAGCAACAACAACCACAGCAGCAGCAACAACAACTACAGCAGCAACAACAACCACAGCAGCAGCAACAACAACCACAAGTGCACACAGAAGCTTTCACTGATATTCCACAGCAATTCAATATTTCGGTCGACGAACTGACTAAGCTGGAAGCATCATCCTTTAATGCAGGTCATTTCGCGTGCAAATTAGTTGCCAAGTTATACCCAGAACTTTTTGGTCCGGACAACTTACGGAAACAGTATTCGTATTTTGGAAATGGCAAACTGAACAAGAGGGAGTTGGACCCTCAAAGGAAAGGTTATGTCCAGCACTACGTGCTGTATTTCCATCCTAGTTCGAAGGATCCAAAGTTCTATCAAAGTATGGTGATAACAAAGATCAATGAAATGTTCCGCTGTCCAGTGAAAGCCAATTAATAATTTATAGACATAACTTTGAAATCCATTGTGTTATAAATTGTTTATTAATACCTTTTATTGTGTATTCTAAAAGTCTGATGATACAATACATGTAAATGTAAAATAATGTATAATGATTTTTATTGTATTTCAATGCATCTATTTAAAAACTGTAATTAATCTGTTAATTTACACTGAAACTTTCATGTCAAATGTGAAAAGAACCAATAATACACTGGACAGACCTTTATCCACGGTCATCCCGGTGGCAAAATTTCAACTTTACCAACTTGTGTATTAAAGCTTTTCAATCAAATTGAGGTACTGAGCAAGACCCGGTATTTCACTGCCCTTTCGTTTTTTTTTTTTTTTTTAAAGTTTTACGGCTTAGATGACCGTCCTTTGAAGTTTGTGATGACAGTTCTTTTAACATAATAAGAATCTGACCGAGTTGTGAGCGTCAGTGGTGGGGATCTCGTAACAAAATAGAATCTGTATAAGTTTTGTTTTCCGTGTATCATTTGAAATGTAAATAAAACACAAACAAGACTGAAATAAAATAAGTGCAACAATAATCACTGACACAGCACTGAGTTGCTAAGAAAAACATACTCCTTACGAGCAACAACTCTATATGTAACTTATATACCGATTTTTTTTATTTTTTAACATTTTTTCTATATGTACCCAAATATGGTCTTCAGAACTAAAAAAATAACATAAATAGAAAGTTTTGTTCCTTGTTTACATGTATATACAATGTAGACTGAAGTCTTTGCCTAGAGTACAATTTCACCGACACTTACGGTGTTCAATTTCACCGACAATTTAGGTCAACATTCTCGATTTTCACTGCGAAATTTCACCGTATTTTCACCGACATTTTACGGCGTTTTTTTTATCAATTCTCCGCCGCGTCACCAACAAAAAACACTGACCGTAGAGATTTCATGTTGAAACTCTCTGTGCATACTGTATTATCAAATATATCAAACTAGAGGCTCACCAGAGCCTGTATCGCTCACCTGGAGTCTGGTTTTCATTGGACAATTAATCAACTATTTGACCAAGTTTGTTGCAATTGGTTCAATTATTCAGGGAAAATTTATTTGACAAAAAAGGGCAATAACTCCGAAATGGGTTTTGGGATTTCCTTTAAAATTTCAGGGTATGTAGACCTCAACATGGCAAATATTTTTCAGTTTTACATTTCACTTCTATCTCAAATAGTTTTGGAGATAAATGACAAAAACTGTTAAATTTTGAAAATTTGACGAAAAAAGGACAATAACTCCTAAATGGGTTTTGGGATTTCCTTCAAAAGTTCAGGGTAGGTAGATCTTGTCATGCTGATCAATTTTACCCCATGTCAGATTTTTGATATCTGTAACGGTTTTTAAGTTATAAGCCAAAAACAATACATGCACCCCTATATTCTATTTTTAGCTACGACAGCCATGTTTTATGTCAGATCAAAATAAATTGACAATCGTTTGTAGAGGATATGTCATAGATCATTCCTATCAAGTTTCAAACCAATCGCCCCAGCGGTTTCAGAGGAGAAGATTTTTGAATGAAAAAATTTTGAAAATTTAACAAAAAAGGGCAACAACTCCTAAATCGGTTTTGGGATTTCCTTTAAAATTTCAGGGTATGTAGACCTCAACATGGCAAACATTTTTCAAATTTACATTTCACTTCTATCTCAAATAGTTTTGGAGATAAATGACGAAAAATGTTAAATTTTGAAAATTTGATGAAAAAAGGGCAATAACTCCTAAATGGGTTTTGGGATTTCCTTCAAAATTTCAGGGTAGGTAGATCTTGTCATGCTGATCAATTTTACCCCGTCAGATTTTTTATATCTGTAACGGTTTTTAAGTTATAAGCTAAAAACAACACATGCACCCCAATATTCTATTTTTAGCTACGACGGCCACGTCTTATGTCAGATCAAAATAAATTGAGGATCGTTTGTAGAGGATATGTCATAGATCATTCATATTAAGTTTTAAACCAATCGGCCCAGCGGTTTCAGAGGAGAAGATTTTTGAAAATCAGCCAATCAGAAACAAGAATTGCCTCTGGTGGCCATGTTTCTTGACCAATCAAAACTAAATGAGGAAACTTTGTTGAGGACCTTCCATACACCACTCATGCAAAGTTTGGTTGGAATGGTTTCTGAGGAGAAGATGTTTGAATGAAAAGCTAACGACGGACGGACGACGGACGCCAAGTGATGGCAAAAGCTCACCCTGGCCATAGCCAGGTGAGCTAAAAATGATTTTTTTTACATCTATTGACCTGTGTGATGCATATTTTTCAATTAATATTAACAAAAAATTAGAAAACACTTAAAATTTATCTGGAACAACCAGATCTATGAATTTATTCGTCTCTGTTTTGGCTTGGCAAGTGCACCCAGGATTTTTACAAAGGTGATGAAAATCATTTTCTTTCATACAAGAAATCTAGGAGTTGGATCTTTTTTCTACATTGATGATTCCTTATTACATGATCCTTCACACAATGTTTGTTTGAAAATACCTTAATGTTACAAAATATATTACATTCATTAGGTTTTGATGTGAACATGGAAAAGTCTGTATTGATTCCTACACAATAAATTGTGTTTCTTCAGTATTTGATAGATTCAGTTCAGTTTAAGGTTTTTTTTTGACTGAGGATAAAATACAAAACAATTTGAGAAATGCAGAGATAATCAGCATTAGAGAAGTTCTCTTATTGGTTTATTTACTTCAACATCATGTGCAGTTTCATTAGCTCCTCTGTTTCATCGATATTTAGATAAAAGTATTGCATTAAGAAAGAATTATGATAATTATGATGCTTATATGAAACTCTCAGAAAATTCTAGACAAGAAATCTTTTGGAGGTTAGAAAACTTATATGATAATAATGGTAAAGCAATCAGTCACAGTACACATGGTCGAACATGTAATGCACCAAACCACACCATTACAATTCACACATTACACGCACACGATTCGCACAATACAGGCAAACCACACAATGCACGTTACATGTTTCATGATTACCGATCGTGCGATTTCTAAAACTTGTGATTGTAACATACGAACGGAAAATAACGAAACGAAATAATGAGATGTTATGTCGGATATGAATAGCAGTTAAATATTTAATATAATTGCATTTGATTTTAAATAAATAAGTGCGAAAAAAAGAAAGCCGTTGTAATACGATTGACATTCAACTTTTTTCATAAATACAAATATTTCTTTGAATGTGTTATTTTTTAATGTGAAATTTATCACACTTTAATGATGGATCTGTGAAATTATATTTTAAATTTATTAAAACTCAATAAACCGTCTCATGTTATTTTTACCTAATTAACTAAAGCTTATTGTCCAAAACTGATATGATAATAATAAATTTGTCAGTTAAATAAATATTATGCCACAATATTTTATGTCTTCATTAAAACAAATGACATTATATTTTTGGGGTTTATTTCCCGAATGATTGATGGTCTAAAAAGGCATCTAATTAAACAAGGGATTAAGAAATAATCTGAAGGGGAAAATTTCTATTTATCTGAGGTGAACTTTTTGATTTTAAAAAGGAATAATTAAGAAATCTGACAAAGTTAAATATTTTTTTGATGATGTGAAGCATGTTTATTTTAAAATTGAAATTAAAAAAAAATCATTATAATGTTTTTGGTTGAATTATATTTTGAATAAATAATAAAATATAATATTTATATCAACCTATATATATTAACCTTTAGTATTTTAAAATAGTATCATAATTTTATATAAAAAAAAGAATATATATGAGGTAGATGTACGGGTAAACAAATATTAGCCCTAATCCCATGTCTAATTAGATGTGGAATTGTTTTAGTCCAGTTCATATAGGTTCATATAGGGAAACACACCGTATTGGTTACATAATAACCAAACAATTGCTCATATAAAAAATGTACTATGACGATATAAATTAATACATGACATTTGTCAAAAAATTAAAACCTTCGCAAGATTTCAAGAATAATTTTAGATAACTTTTACAAACAAAGTTAAAGTTCAAGTCTATCTTTAATTTGCAAATGTTTTTTGGAAGTTATACCAGCATTTAATTTAGAAAACATTTCACATATAATAAAACAGACTTTTGAAACCAAATTAATTTGACAACTTTCATTAGTAATAGATAAAATTATAAACTCAACATTTTCAAGTAGTTGACACTGATGAAAGTTTGTTCCAGCAATCTTTTAATTCGAGTTTGAAATATGCTCTGATTTGAATTCACATGTTTTAATATTTGTCTCCACCAATGAAATCTCATAAACGTTACAAGATTCAAATCGCAAGTTTATAAACACATGCAAACCACATGCACACAATTCTCACGTTGAACACACACTATTCACACGTTACAAGCACACGATTCGCACGTTACGCGATATTTTTGGTGATTTACACTTTCAACCAAGTGTAAACCCGCTGAATACATATAATCTGATGCTTCTAAATCAGGATGGGAAGCAGTGTATGGTAAATGCAAAACTTAAGGTAGATGGAAAGAATCAGAAAGTATTCTACATATTAATGTATTAGAGATTTTGGCTGTCAAATCTGCATTATTTTCATTAGCAAAAAATATCTAATCCTCACATTTGTGTCAAGTCCAACAACTCAACTACAGTTTGTTACTTAAATAATTTGGGTGGTAGTGTTGTTGAGTTACTTGAAATAACAAAAGAAATCTGACTTTGGGCTGCAGTGAGAAATAATTTTATATCAGTAGTACATACTAGGAAAAAACCCGTGTCAGTCACATGTATAGTTAGCTTTAACCCCAGCATGCCAATAAGGAAATCGCATCGGATAGTTCCGGAACTTATTAATTTGTCTAATTGCTTATTGTTTCAAACAGTAATTGATGTAAAAGTGTAAAATTTTCAGTATTCCCTATCAAGTATATATGTATACCCTTATATAAGTTTGACTTGTAGCTTTCTTCGGTTATATGTTTATTAGGTGAACAAAAAACAGTCTTTAGATTTAGTAGTATAGATTCAAAATGTGTACATTGAAATTGACCTTCATTCAAAATTTCAAAACATTCTAATCGTGGGATCATTACTGTATCGTATGCCCTTAATGTTTTTACATGACAGGGAGTACATGTACAGTGTATAAATATCGGGGCCGAGAGTAGTTCGTTTCAAGTTCGGTACAGCATGATTAGTGTATAATGGGGCAAGTACTTTGTTTCATTATGAATGATGATATCTATATTACTTGTTCTTTAACATGTTAAACTGCTTAAATTAGACTGGAAATATAATGACATGACTAAAAGAAAATTGCATCAGATAGTTCCGGAACTTATTAATTTGTCTAATTGCTTATTGTTTCAAACAGTAATCGATGTAAAAGGGTAAAATTTTCAGTATACCCTATCAAGTATATATACCCTTATATAAGTTTGACTTGTAGCTTTCTTCGGTTATATGTTTATTAGGTGAACAAAAAACGGTCTTTAGATTTAGTAGTATAGATTCCTGGTAAAAATAATTTGGCTCCGGATGAACTTTCCAGAAATTTTAGTGATACTTCTGAGTGGAAATTGAAAGAATCAGTTTTTCAACAAATATGTAAACATTTCTTTCAACCAGATGTAGATTTATTTGCATCAAGAATAAATAAACAGTAAGATATTTATATGTCATGGTTTTGTCAGTGTCTTGGAAAAATTATAAACCTGATGTATTTCCTCCTTTCAGCATTATATCAAGAATCCTGCAGAAAATACAAGAACAGGTGAGGATGGTTTTAATGATAGTACCAACATGGCCATCCCAAGGTTTGGTTTCCAAGGTTGTTGGATTGTTTAATCAGTAATCCTTTAATTCTTCCATTTTGTCAAAATCTATTAAGACTGGCTAACAACAATCAAAAACATCCAATGAATATGAGAAAGCTATTCCAAGTCGCCTGTGTAGTCTCAGGCATTCACTCAAAAAGAAGGGAATTTCAAGAACAGCTAGAAACATCATCTCTAACCCATAGAGAATCTCTACCTAATATTCAATCTAAGATCACCTTTACCTAAATATTCCTTCACTTGGGATGTTTGTAAGGTTGTTACATATTTAAGTACTTTGTTTCCATTAGAAAATATCAGTCTTAAACAAGTGAGATTAGAATTGCCTGAGGAAATGGTAACCTTGCTGAGCAAAACTCAAAATCAATACCTCCCGCTCCCGTCATATAAGAAACTGCCAATTTTATTATAGAAACAAATTTAAAATTAAATGGGCACAGGTACATTATAACACTATTCAACTGGGTATAACTGAACATAATAATTCTTAAAAAGAGACATAATTTTGGTATATTTTATTATACAATATGAAAGAATATCTTTTTTTCCATTTTATAAAAACTTCTCTGTCGATCAGTCCAACATAAAACTAGAGGCTCAGAGGGCTGAGCCTGTATCGCTCACCTGGCATGAAAGCCATTTTTATTGATGTATATCAAGAGAGAAGTCACTTTTCCCTATCATTAGGAAGTGTGTAAGCCTTGTAGGAACCAAATTTTCTTCATCAAGGTCCTTCTTATGTAACTTACAAGTCAGCATATTCTAAAATTTGGCGGTTCTCAAGAAGATTTTTGCATGTATTTCCCATAGGGTCTTATGTTAATCTAAGTCCTCTGCTGAAGGCCATTTTGAATTAGGATTTGGCACCAGAGTAACAACACTTGGTGAGCACCTTAAGAGGTTCTGTAGATTTTTGTTATATGTCATAGACACTTTCTGTCAAGTTTGGCTCTATTTGGCCGAGCAGTTTAAGAAAAAAAATTATTTTTTTCAAATCAACCATGTCCATGGTGGCCATGTTTTTGCCAGATCTGGAAAAAATGAGGAAATTTTGTAAACCAGAGTGGACACACAAAAATGTCTTGCCTGTCGTGTATTTCTAATGAAAGTAAATGCTATCAGACATACATTATAAATTTTAAGCTGTAAATAATGAGATAATGTCAATGCTGCTGATGCCTGTATGAACACTAAAGCTGCTGCCAGGCCTGCTGAAGACAACTATAATAGTGTCTTCATACTACTAATTGTATAGGTTATTATTCGCTATATGAAGATATGCTGGATAACTGTGGTTAAGAGTGAAAAAACAGGCAAAAACATAAAAACTTAACTATAACCACTGAACCATGAAAATGAGGTCAATGTCAGATGACACCTGCCAGTTGGACATGTACACCTTACAATCCTTCCATACACCAAATATAGTAGACCTATTGCATACAGTATTCGAAAAACAGGCCAAAACACAAAAACTTAACTATAACCACTGAACCATGAAAATGAGGTCAAGGTCAGATGACACCTGCCAGCTGGACATGTACAGCTTAGAATCCTTCCATACACCAAATATACTAGACCTATTGCTTATAGTATCTGAGATATGGACTTAACCACCAAAACTTAACCTTGTTCACTGATCCTTGAAATTGGGTCGATGTCAATTGAAAACTGTATGACGGGGATGAGGACCTTGTAAGGTACACACATACCAAATATAGTTATCCTATTACTCATAATAAGAGAGAAATTAACATTACAAAAAATCTTAACTTTTTTTTCAAGTAGTCACATAGTTAATGAGGTCAAGGACAATGTATATATGACAGACGGAAACTTCATAACATAAGGCATCTACATACAAGTATAAAGTATCCAGGACTTCCACCTTCTAAAATATAAAGCTTTTAGGAAGTTAGATAACACCGCCGCCGAAGGATCACTATCCCTATGTCGAGCTTTCTGCGACTTAAGTCGCAGGCTCGACAAAAACCTTCAACAGATGCTTCCTTTCAAGCTCGTTCCCTTCGGCCAAGCAGTCTCAAAGAAGATTATCAACCAATGAAAGACAAGAACTGCACATGACGGCCATGTTTGTTGCCTGATCAGGACGAAATGTCAGCTACAATTTAATTTATTTCAATTAATGCCCTAAACATCTGTGACAATGTCAGACCATTATTTTCTGTTTACATGTATATAATCGTTCAAGGGCAAAAACTCCTATAAGGGGTCAATTGACGATTTTGGTCATGTTGACTTATTTGTAGATCTTACTTTGCTGAACATTCTTGCTGTATACAGTTTGTCTTTATCTATAATAATATTCAAGCTAATAACCTAAAACTGCAAAATTGCCTTAAAATTAAAAATCCAGGGACAATGACCTAAAAATGATTTGACCGATTCGTCTGAAAATTTCATGATAGGTAGATCTTGACCTCATAAACATTTTTACTACTTGTCAGTTTTGCCCTAACTGCTTTAGTTTTCGAGATATTTGGACTTTTGAACAACTAGCCAATGAGAGCAAATCTTGATTTGCTCCTTTAAACAGGAGGAAGATACATAAAAGAAGAAATAGAACAGACTGGAATGTAGTTTACTCGTTCTATTTTTGAAAGAAGTTGATACGCCCTGTCAAAGTTTGGTAAAAATCCAGGATGGTTTGAGAAAGTTATTAATGTTTAAAAAAAACTTTAACCACCACCGACAGAATGTTGAATCCCTATGTCACAGGCTCGACAAAAATGAAGCAAAAAATTACTGGCTTTTTTAAGTCTAGTACTAATAAACCAGGGTGAGTTGTCACGAAGTCTGTAATGGATCATTGCAGCTCAGGGTTGCAGGTTGCTGTCACCAAGTCCATAATAGATAAGTGCAACACAGGGTTGAAGGTGGTTGTCACCGAGTCTGTTATGGGTAAGTACAGCTCAGGATTGGAGATAGCTGCCACTGAGTCCATAATAGTCCATAAAAGCTGACTTTGCGTGTCATGACAAATTTAGCTGAAAATTCACTGCCTATCTCAAAGCAAAACGTCTAGTTTTACAATTTCTTAAGAGAAGCAAGACAGAAGGACCAGTGCCACTCATTATTTATTGATAATATGGACGAAACCCCTGGCACCAAACAAGATCCTAAAAAGACAGTTTCTGTTGGTACCACCTGACTGTTGTACTGTCCTAAAACACTAACAGACACATTCATACAATAGTGGTCATATTCAAAAAGAAAACAGAACCATATCTCAAAGTTGCAAATGGGTTTCTTGTCACTGCTAAAGAGAAGGTGTGGATGAAAGAGTCCTTGATCATACTCTACATCAAAGAAATATGGGTAAAAGAAGTTTGGAAGAAATCACTTTTAGTGATGGATTCCTTCTGTGGACACCAGCCATGCTGAAACCGAGATGATGATACCTGTTATTATTTCTGGCAGCTGTATCTCCAAGCTTTAACCTTTTTACTTTTCCATTAAAAAATTCGTAAGGGTTCCATGGAACCCAATGTCTCGCCTACTTTCGCTGTTGTCATTGTTTTCAGTGTAATAGTTGAATGTATATAATTTTTCTGCACAGAATCGAAAAAGATTGTTTTACTGCAAACTTAAGTATTGGAGAAAGCAAAGAAAAGATAGACCACAGAACTCAGTATAAAATACTCTTTCTTACATACATTATGCAGGGCTTTCTAGTTTTCGTCAACACCTCAACAATTTGTTTTTGGTATGCTTTCCTCCCCCCCACTTAAGATTCACCCAATTCAAATTGTCTGTTTGTGAAAACTAGGGCTTTTCACAAAACGTGTGTATAACCAAAGGAGTATTTTTGGCCGGGTTCCGTGGTCCATATATTTACTTTCTCTGATTCTTTATATCACATTGATACGTTGTTTTTTCGATTCTGGTGCTTACCCCTCCTAAATCCATTTATAAGTAATATATTGAAAAATTGGGAAAAAATTATTACAAAATTTTCCTCTGGATACTATCTTTTGATCATGAACAATCTTCTGTCCAAGTCTGGTAAAAATCCAGGAAGGTTTAAGAAAGTTATTAATGTTTAAAACACTTTAGCCACACAGCGAATGTAAATGTTGACGCCGACAATGGAATGTACAATCGCTATATCTTGGTTTCGCGACAAAAGTCACAGGCTCGACATAAACTGTTTAAGCAGACTCTGAGAAGAAAGATGTTGCTGTAATTGGATTTGACAATAGACCGAAGAGGAAAGAATGCATAAGACCAAGTCACCAACAAAACAAAACTTTTAGACTGGATTGAGACAACCTAAGAAGAACTCAAAATCCAACATAAAATGTTTCTAGTTTGTGAAATAAATAATAAACTACAATGTAGATGGGTCAAAGGACCACTTGATAAACTGCCCAACCAAACTCCCAAACCATATTCCCAACAGACTGTCAGACGATCTGTTAATCTGTGAAGAAGAAGACTGAATGTGACGGTTTTACAGCAAAAGACTAAACACAGCCAAGACCGATGAATTTTTATGAATTTCTTACAAGTCCTTTCCAGGACTACCAAACTATTTAAAAAAAATCTAAATTAGTTAATGAAATAATAATCAAGAGTGGACACACTGAGTATACATGTGGACACTGAATAAAGATTATCTAATACAAAACATTGAGGTTATTGAATTTTTTTTTAGCAAATTAAGTGTCATGTTACTTTTTCAACAGCTTAACATATCTTAATTATAAAACTAACAATAAACTAAATATCATCATTGTGTAGGCACTTTGAAAACCAGAGGCTCACATGATATTTCCATTTGTTCATTGCTAATTGACCTTGGGATTAACATCCATGCAATGTTTAGTTGAAATCCATTCAATAATTTTCAAGAAGAAGCCGTAATTCCCATAGGGGTCCTATGTAGTTTTTGTATGTATTTCCAATAGGGTTCTATTTTAAACTAAGTCCCCCACTGGCAGCCATGTTGGATTATGGATCGGCATCAAAGTAACGACATTTTGTCAGCACCTTGTAAGAATCATTTGTGCCATGTTTAGTTTCAATCCATTAGCCGTTCTCTAGAAGATTTTTTTAAGTATTTCCCATAGGGTCCTAGGTTAAACTAAGTCCCTTGCTGGCAGCCATGTTGGATTATGGATCGGCATCAAAGTAACGACATTTGATCAGCACCTTGAAAGGAACATTTCTGCCATGTTTTGTTTCAATCTATTCAGCAGTTCTCTAGAAGAAGTTCAAAATGTGAAATGTGTACAGACTGACAGACAAACAACAGACGCAAAGTAATGGCAACTGCTCACATGAGCCTTCAGGTCAGGTGAGCTAAAAATCATTCAAGGCAAACTGGAGTTGGTGCGGTACATGTGAAAAATTCCTTTTTTCCTTTGTTTTTGGATGATCTAAGTCCCATAATTCTGGAATGACAAAAGTGGAAATCTTCAAAATGTATACAGACCTTTAGACCACCATTTGTAAGAATGTGTATAAGTTCGAAAAAGGTGTACTGAAGTTAATGCATGACATGTGAAAAGTTGCTTATATTTGGACAAACTAAGTTCCATAACAGTGGAACGACAAAAGTGAAAACTGTCAAAAGGTATAGACCCTCAGACCACCATTTGTAGTAATGTGTAGAAGTTTGAAAAAATCAATCGGGCGTACTCGAGTTGGTGCGTGACATGTGAAAAATTGCTGTTCTTTTTTTGGACAATCCAAGTCCCATAACTCCAAAATGACAAAATTGAAAATCGAAAGGGAGCTTTCTTCCTTCAATCATATCGTTGTTAAAATTTCATGAGAATTGATTGAAGCAAATTTGAGTTATGGTACAAAGTGTTGACGAAGAGATGGATGGACGAACAGACGGACAATTGTGTACAATAATATGTCTCGTCTAAGACAGGCGTATAATAATCATGTCTCTTACCATAGCTTGTAAATCAACTTGTGGGTTGTAATCAGAATCAAATATAATAACAATATCAGCTGTAGCTAGGTTTATTCCCAGTCCTCCTGCTCTGGTACTCAACATGAAGATGAACTTTTCACTTCCTGGTGTATTAAATTCATTTATAGAGGCCTAGAAATGTATAAAAATATTTTGTTAACTCAATTTTAACTTATTAGTTAGTGAGACAAAATTGAGCAAACACTTTGCATATCATTGAGAGTTATCGCACTGTATCATATCAGTATAACTACATAAATCTGGTAGATTTGATTTAATCTTTCTGTACCAATGTGACATGTTGTACCGTATTTTTGGGACCACAGGTCGAAGGGGACAATAGGTCAAATAGCCATTTTCATGGAAAAATTGGGGATCAGGTATTAGATAGGTTGATTCACTGGTTAGGTCGAAGATTGTTTTTGAAGGACATAGTGTAGTAAGTATGGTGAGTATAAGCTCTAGAAAGATCTTATATCATATATGCATACCTGTTTACCTAGACAACTGATCGATTTACACCCCAAGCTCTAATCATCCTACTGGTAATTTTAATTAAAACCAGACTTCAATAAATGTGTCATGAAAATAATGAATTTGTGTACATGTCATTATCAGTTTCGATGATGTTACACCATGAAAACCCATATTATAAGCAAACCGTCCACTGAAAAGATAAATGTGTAACACCATTTTTTATAAAACATAGCTTAAAGTGCTTTTGTCCAGCACTGACTAATTAACCTACAGGCTCTCAAGAGCCTGTATCGGTCACCTGGATTTAACTTTTCACCTTGAGCAGACCTAAAAATTGAAGTGTTGCAGTCAATTTGGCTGGTTTTTCTATAGGATTCTATGTTAAACTAATTTCAGCTGTGGCAGTCATCTTGGTTGACAGTCCAGGTCAACGGATATATTTCTAAAAGAGAACCATCTAAGGACCATTTCTGCTAAGTCTTGTTCCAACTGGCTAAATGGTTTCAGACAAGAAGATTGTTAAATGAATTTTCCTATAGGGTCCAATATTTAACTAAGTTCGGTGTGGCAGCCATCTTGGTTGACAATCCAGGTGATTGGACACATTTCTGAAAGAGGACCTGCTAAGGACCATTGCTGCCAAGTCTGGCTCCAATGTGTCAAGTGGTTTCAGACAAGATTTTTCAATGAATTTTTCCATAAGGCCCTATGTTAAACTACGTTTGGGTGTGGTGGCCATCTTGGTTGACAGTCTGGGTCATGGCACAAAATTCTAAAAGAGGACCATCTAAGGACCATTGCTACCAAGTCTTATTCTAATTGGCTTAGTGGTTTCAGACGAGAAGATTTTTGAGTGAATTTCCCATAGGGTCCTTGTTAAACTAAGATCTGCTGTGGCGGCCATCTTGGTTCACAGTCCACGAAATCAGACACATTTCTGAACTAGAGGCTCTCAAGAGCCTGTGTCGCTCACCTGTATCTAATGTGATTTTGGAAATTATGTAAAATTATATAATGATTGAGACCAAGATTGGTTTAATTTGACACAGTATTTAAAATTAAAAACAGGTCATCTTAGTGTAGTCTTACAATAGCTACTGAAGACATCTTATCATTATTATTTTGAATATGTGGTCAAGTTGTGACCATTCAGAATTTTTTTTACAATTTTCTGATAGACTTCCAAACAGTTAACTTCTATGTTCTTTTTTAGCAAAGGTGGTTTGATGGCAAGGTCATCCGATACTAATAAGACATGAAAATATATAACTATAAACTAAATAGCTTCAAAATTTAATGAATTACTCATTTAAATATAATAATCTTGAAGTTATGAAAAAAATAAATTACATAGGTACCAAACTCTGAAGAAAATTAAAAATAAAAATTCAGAGTGTAATCCAATGGGAAAATAAAAATCTCAAACTCATTAAAGGAACGGATAAAAACAGTCATATTCCTTACTTGGTATAAGCATTTGTTATGTAAAAAATTGTGGATAAAACCTGAATGGTACAATTGATATGAAAATAAGTATTCCTTTGTTGCAAAAAAAAATTGGTACCGTTCAATTTATTTATAGGTAGGTCTACAATAGATCACATAATTGAATAATGGATCAGCTACAAAAGTTACAACACCTGGTTAACAAATCAAAAGAAACATTTATACCCTGTTTTCTTTCATTCTATTTAGTGGTTCTCTAAAAGAAGACATTTGAGTGTTTTTCCCATAGTGTCCTATGTTAAACTAAGTCCCCTGTTGACGGCCATCTTGGATGATGGATCAGCTACAAAGTAACAACACTTGGTCAGCACCACATAAGGAACATTCATGCCAGATTTAGTTTCATTCCATTCAGTGGTTCTCTAAAAGAAGTCATTTGTATGCATTTCCCATAGGGTCCTATGTTAAACTAAGTTCCCCGCTGGCGGCCATCTCGGATGATGGATCGGCTACAAAGTAACAACACTTGGTCAGCACCTCATAAGGAACATTCATGCTATGTTTTGTTACATTCCATTCAGTGGTTGTCTAAAAGAAGTCATTTGTATGCATTTCCCATAGGGTCCTATGTTAAACTAAGTCCCCCTCTGGCGGCCAACTTGGATAATGGATCGGCTACAAAGTAAGAACACTTGGTCAGCACCTCATAAGGAACATTCATGCCATGTTTGGTTTCATTCCATTCAGTGGTTCTCTAGAAGAAGTTCAAAATGTAAAATGTTAACGACGAAGACGGACAACGGACGCCAAGTGATGAGAAAAGCTCACTTGGCCCTTCGGGCCATGTGAGCTAAAAAGGACCCCCTAAGGACCAATGCTGCCAAGTCTGGCTCCAATATGTCAAGTGGTTTCAGAAAAAAAGATTTCTCAATGAATTTTCCTATAGAGCTCTATGTTAAACTAAGTTCGGCTGTGGCAGCCATCTTGGTTGACAGTCTGGGTCATCAGACACACCTCTATAAGAGGACCATGCAAGGACCATTGCTGCCAAGTCTGGTTCCAATTGGTCAAGTGGTTTAAGATGAGAAGATGAGAAGATTTTTCAATGAATTTTCCCATAGGACTAAGTTCGGCTGTGGCGGCCATCTTGGTCAACAGTCCGGGTCATTGGACATATTTCTGAAAGAGAACCTCCTAAGAACCATTACTGCCAACTTTGGTTCCAACTGGCCTTGTAGTTTCATAGAAGAAGATTTTGAAATTCACCCCCCACCCCCTTTTTTCTATTTTTAGTAACAACAGCCATGTCGGTTGGAAGTCGGGGATGCCAGACATATTTTTGGAAGGGGGCCACCCAAGGACCATTCCACCAAAGTTTGGTCCCAATTGGCCCACTGGTTTCAGAGGAAAAGGTCTTTAAAGGAAAGTTTACACTGGATGCCGTCTTTAAAGGGCAAAAACTCCTATAAGGGGTCAATCAATGATTTTGGTCATGTTGACTTATTTGTAGATCTTACTTTGTTGAACATTTTTGCTGTTTACAATTTGCCTTTATCTATAATAATATTCCAGATAATAACTTCAAACTGCAAAATTTCCTTAAAATTAACAATTCAGGGGCAATAACCCAACAAAGGGTTGACCGATTCATCTAAAAAAATTTCATGGCAGGTAGATCTTGACCCGATGAACATTTTTACCCCATGTCAGTTTCACTCTAATTGCTTTAGTTTTTGATGTATAAGACAAAAACTGCAGTTTACCCCTATGTTCTATTTTTAGCCATGTCGGTCATGTTGGTTGACAGGCGGGTCATCGGACACATTTTTTAAACTAGATACCCTAATGATGCTTGTGGCCAAGTTTGGTTCAATTTGGCCCAGTAGTTTCAGAGAATATTTTTGTAAAAGTTAACAAACGATGGACGAAACGATTGACGACGGACGCCAAGTGATGAGAAAAGCTCACTTGACCCTTTTGGTCAGGTGAGCTTAAAACGAATGTGTTTATTTTTTTTATTTTTGAGGCTAGGACTTTCCGAGAAAAAATTATCAACCTTTCGTCCAAAAAATACGGTAGCTGCATTTTTATTCTTCAAAATCACAACTGGAACGACAACAGGTAACTACCTGGGGAATAACTCAACCAGCCTGGTAAGTCAATAGATATCACTATTTAAACCCTTAACAAAGTTATAAAATTTTCTGAAATATTTTGCACGAGAAGGATGGACAAGAATTTACATTTTGGCTAACCAAGACAGTTTACGTTCCGCAGCCTTCATGTGCTTTTGCTGGACCCACAAAAATTTTGCCCTCTCCAGCCAATTGGTCCAACGATTAGCTGCATCTCTGTTTAGAAAACAGATGCATTTTATTATTAAGTGCATAAAAATAATCTTCATTACAAGATCACTTTTTTCTATAGTGCAAAAATAGCAGATACAAATTGTATAAAATTTTAAGAAATGGAAACTACACTGTATTAAAACTAACTGTTCTTTCTACATGTGGAGTTTTGCCATCTAATCTACAGTACTGGTATCCTTGCCAACAGCAATAGTCTTCTAAAATATCCAAAACTCTTGTCATCTGACAAAAGATCAATACTCGGGAACCTATTATAAAAGACATGACACGACAAGATATTACTAGTAACATGTTATGAGACTGACTAACATAGAAATGTAGTACAAAACATACTAGTTTTCTATTTTCCAAGTGGTTTCATAAAAGGATAACCACATGAAAAAGATAACAGTGTACCATGTATACAAGCTGATGATGTAATCTTCCAGGCAAGTGGAAACAGATGGATATTACTACCATTTTGAATCTTTTCAGATTTTTGGACCAATTAGTTTCAAAACTGACAATTATTTAAGTCTGTATAATATTAAAATATATGCTTCTCATTTACCTAAATTGGTTCATCTGTACAAAATAAAGCAATGAAAATTTGCATCCAACTAATTCTACACTTAGGTATTTACTATTATTTGACAATTTTCTGCTTAAAATCAACAAATAAATATCATCTTCTTTTATAACTTCTATCTAACAGATATTCAATTTTTATTGAATAAGTATTCTAAAGTATTAATATTGTAAATTCACTCTCAGCCAGGAGACCCATTTAATTGATATAACCTAAAATACTGTCACATAAGCTTGTGTTTTTTAATTTAAAATATAAATATAAGATCTTGACATTAATTGAACTCCAATTAATAGCCTCAAAGATTTAAATTTTGTTTGTTATGTTTTATTAACTTTATTTATTGACAGTTACATGCAATTTCTGATGGAAAATTACAGACAAGAATCTGTTAATTTGGCAGCAAACAAGATTTTCTTTGTCACAGTTTGGAGCCAACTGCCAGACTGAATGTAGTACAATTCGGACCAGGACATTCCGGCCTGGGACATTTTGAACAACGGACGTTTCGGCCAAATTTTATATTTTTAAATAATCTAAATATCTATACACAAAATTAGTAATTTTAATTTATTGCAATTATATATTTTTTTATTATTTTGCTTATTCTTTAAATTAAAAAATTTTAACTAAAATTGAAAATAATTTAATTTAAGTGTTGGGTGATTTTAATTATTATTTTTTAATCCACTTGATATTTAAAAATTAGATAATTAGAGGAATTAATTAATTATTATAACTAAAAATGTTCTCAAAACTGATAATTATTATTAAACAACAGCAGATTAAGGTAATTAATATCAATTAATAAATGGCCAAAAACAAGAGAGGCAAACATCAAAAGCAATCATCACCTTATATCTACTGTTTTTAACATTTTGGGCTGTTATTCTTATATTTTAAAACTTTTCTCATATTTGTATGGCTTCTTTTGCTTAAACATACAAAAGCTCAACAAAAAGTGTCCTAGGTAACACAATATAAACTTCATATAAAAAATGTCCGAAATGTCGTAGGTATCACAATATACACTTCATGAAAAAAATTGGCCAAAAATCTGCCTTGAAAAAAAAAATTGGCCTAAATGTCCGTGTCTGAAATGTCTGCGCACCGCCTGACTACCTTGTCATACATTGCAAAACTAATATCTAGAGTTTTTCCGTCTGAAACCCTGTAAAATATCTTGAATATATGTGAAAATTATGAATAATCATGATATACAGACATCTTACCCTGACTCTGTAATTTAGGTAGCAGTTTATGTAATACTGACATCTTTCCACTGTTTACTACCAAATGCATATCTGTAGTATATGGTGGACCTGTAAAAAAACTGCTATGGTAACTGGTAACTGTAAACAAATTAACTTCTTCTCATATTCAAAGAATTATTTCCTGTTGTGTATTTGTTGATTTTGGTTAAACAAGATGTGTACTGTGAGCCATTGCTCACTAGTGATACTCCCGCTTTTTGAAAAAAAGAAGTTGATATATCCTTTTTCTGAAAACGTATCCCACGATATGGCATACCTATAGAAGGCTGGTGACAAAATATCAAGCAGATGTGGATCCCACAATATGGCATACCTATAGAAGACTTGTGACAAAATATCAAGCGCCTGTGATGAGTAATAGCAGAGAAAAGTGTGACAAGAAATTGTGGTATGGACAGACGGATGCACACATGGGTATATATCTCCCCCCTTTCCTTTGGAACAAGGGTATAAAAACCAACGACTGGAAAAAAGTCAGAAATTCCTTTTCATTTATTATTTTTATTTACTTATTGTTTTGCATGGATTACTTAAAACCATGCATGAATTTAAGACTAACAAACTAATGGACTATAATGAAAGATCAATTACTAAAACATTTGCTTTGCCTAATCACAAAATTTGTGTTTCTAAAATAAAACAACTTTTTTTCCAGAATTATTTTGTCTGTTTTTTATCTTGAATTTAAATCAGTCTACCAAATTAATACATATTGTAGCTAATGCAAATATTTAAGAAAGACAAACCTTGTTCTGCTCCATCAAACAGGTATGGATGGTTACAACATTTTCTGAGTTGCATAAGAACATTAAGTAGTCTCATCTTATCTACACCACCAGTACTGTTTACGATATCAATGTCCTTCATCAATATCTTTGTGTACCTATAAAACCATACATATAAATTTCTGTTGTGTAATACATGCTGCTTTTTACCATCAAATACATTTTTGATAACGTGATGCGAATTATACATACCAATGTAAGTTCATAGTCTTTCATGAGGTTCAATATCCAACCAAAATTAATGACAAGGTAGGCCTCTACATTTAACTTTTTCCTTGCTTGTCCTATCGGACAGGTGGTTTGAAAATCCACTTGTCCATCAGAGAAATTAACTTGTCCAAATAAAACCCAAAAAGCAAAATTCTGAAATTCTTTATTATAAGAAAAATTTTCCCTTTTGCACTGTCACAAGGTTATCAGTTTCACTGTCTCTAGTGTTGTAAATCCAAATTTTCTTAGATCCATAGAACTTTGCCATGTTAAATTCTATGTCAACTTCAACTGATGGATCAATATGCATATATACAAGTAAACGCTTTTTAAAACATCTGAATGATTATGTTCGGTAGTTTCTAGATTTTTCCTTGCATTTTACTATGTCTGTGTCAACACAACAAGAGGCTCCCAAGAGCTTGATCGCTGTTATATTTTGTGTGGATCTTGCATCAATGATTATTTTTGCTATTTAATTATACCGTAGCAATTTTCTCCTTAATATTGACCTGTACAGCTAAAATATAGAATCCTGAACCCAAATATAGTTGCTAGGGACTTTTCAATGACCTTGATTCTTGATCATTCTGTTTTACTTGTATAGGTAAATTATAAGGTCCTTAACTCAAATATATATGGTTTGCTGGTAGTGTTAGAAATAATTTTTTAAAGGAACTTGTCTGAAGGGCAGGTTCATGCAAGAATTCACTTGCCCTCATAGATTTTAGCTGGCCCAATAGAAATGTGCTAAAACTTATTGAAAACTTCACTTAGAAAATGTAAAGGTTGTTAATGTCTTATCATGATCATGTTGGCCTCTGAATTAAAATATTTATTAAATTTGTTTATCATGATCATTTTTACTGTCTTTGTGAGTTTCTTCAACATAATGAATTATAATGATTCTATACAATAAAAAAAATATTGCTTATATTTCATTTATCAATCACCACTATTGTCCCACAAGTCACAAAACTCTTGGAGAGTATATTTTGCATGTGCTATTTTATCACTATATTAATCAAATTTTTGTTAAAAGAGAGTGTCAACTGACATCATTTTCCTCTTTAAATACATTCTTGAAAAAAATATCTTTGAATATTTAATGGCCTTTTTTAACAAGTGATAGGGTCGACAAAGTTAATTTTGTCAACCATAACAATTGTTAAAAAAAAAGGCAATTATACCTTCCAAGATATTTTTCTACGAATGTCTTGAAGAAATAAAAAATAGATTTACCTAGACAAAGTTTAAAATAGAGAAAAAACCTATGATGATCACTTAGTTACTGTAGCCCTTTAAAAACTCAAGTCGTCAAGAAGCAGTCTGAGGCTTTCTTATTTATAAATCAAGTGCCCTACTGGCCAAAGTAAATGTTTATCTTCTAGGCTGTTACCCCATGCACAGATAAAATAGTCAGGTTGAAGTCTTTGGTTCAGGGATAACGGGAGTGGGTCTCGTGTTACAGAACCCCGATGTTGCAATTTTATTTAATTTCACAATGGTGTTTAAGTTTAATAGTCAATTTACATAAATTTATGCCAGATATCATGTTTTGTCCATAATTGAGAAAGTACAAGCAGTGATTTACTAGCCTGACGGGATTTCAACTTTGTCAGGCAAGCGGGCAAGCGCTTATTTCACACACTGTTTGCTAGGGACTTTTTCATTGGTTGCTATGGGCTTTTTCATTGGTTGCTGTGGACTTTTTCAATGACTTTGATCATTGACCTCCATTTTACTTGTACAGCTGCCATTTAATTTATTTCATGTTATGCTCTAAACATCTGTGACAATATGTCAGACCATATTTTCTGTTTACATGTAAATAATATTTCAAGGGCAAAAACTATTATAAAAGTTCAATTGACGATTTTGGTCATGTTGACTTATTTGTAGACTTACTTTACTGAACATTTTTGCTGTATACAGTTCGTGTTTATCTATAATAATATTTAAGATAATAACCTAAAACTGCAAAATTTCCTTAAAATTAACAATTCAGGGGCAATAACCTGAAAATGGGTTTACCGATTCGTCTGAAAATTTCATGGCAGGTAGATCTTCACATTTTTACTATTGTCAGTTTTGCTCTAAATGCTTTAATATTTAGAACTGCAGTTTACCCCCCTATGTTCTATTTTTAGCCATGGCGGCCATGTTTCTTGACAGACAATAAAATAAAACATAAAATTTATTCTAGATACCCTAAGGATCATTCAGACTAAGTATGGCTGTAATTTGTTCTGTGGTTTCAGACGTCTTTGAAAAAGTTTACGACGGACACCAAGTGATGGCAAAAGCTCACGTCCTTTTAGGACATGTGAGCTAAAAAGGCAAAAAGGAGAACTGTGTGCCGATGTTTAACAGATTATCCATTCTGTTTCTCAGATTTGAACATTATATTATAATTAAATTCCACAAATTAATTTTTAACCGAAGACAGGTGCATTTTTACTTGTCAGAATATTAATTTCTTCCATCCTGTCCTAAGGCAAAAATTGATTTATCAAAAATCAAGAACATATGAACATCTACATATGCAAACAAGTATTCCTGCCAAAGTTCATCCAAATCTGAAGTAGGATGCACGAGTTAAGAGTGTTGACAAAATGTCTTCCATCGAGTCTTAAGGCAAAATGGCCAATTGCATTATTTACCCTAAAAAATTGATTTATCAAAAAGTCAAGAATACATGCACATCTGCATACCCTAACCAGTATTCCTGCCAAGTTTCATCCATTTCCAAAGTATGATGCATAAGATAGTGAGTGATGACAAAATTTCTTCCATGTAAACCTAAGGCAAAATGGCTAAGTGGATAATTTACCCTGGTAAGCCGTTAAAAATTGATTTCTCGCAAAGTCAAGTGCATATGCACATCTAATTACCCTAATAAGTAGTCCTGCCGTTTCATCCAAATAAGAAGTATGATGCAAGAGATAGAGTGATGACAAAATTTCTTCCATCTAGTCTGAAGGCAAAATTGCTAAGTCCTTATTGTACCCTGGTTAACCATTAAAAAATCTATTTATAAAAAAAATCAAGAATATATGCCCATCTACATATCCTAATAAGTATTCCTGCCAATTTTCATCCAGATCCGAAGTATGATGCATGAGATAGAGCGATGACAAAATTTTGTGACAGACGGACAGACAGACAGTATAAAAACAATATCTCCCTACCTCAGTGGGAGGGAGACATAAATATGTCTTTTTGTCTGAATGAATAGTGTATGGGATAAAATATTTATCTAGAAATGTTCTCAAAATCAATAAAACCTAAAAGTGATGTTAAGGTAAAGTGACATTTTTCATGTTATTACACATCTCTAACTATTGTGTGGACAAGATAGTTTCTCTGTGGTATATGGTTACTGATATGCATGGAGTTTGTCACAAAAATATGGAGCTAGAAGCTATCAAATAACTTTAAAAAATGAAAAAAAACAAATGTCATTGTACTATGAAAATGAGGTGAAGTACATCTGACATTTGTGTGTTCAGAAAAGATCTTTAAAGTCAATATTCCTACTAGGTGTTATGTAAAACAAAGGTTTCTGCTGTTGCAAACATTTACATTGGCAGTCTAGCTTATTGGATATATTTCTCAGGATCACTTACAGGGTTTATTTCCCAAATTTTCAAAAGAAAACTGTGAATTTTGAATCTGACTAGGAATTCCTTCCTGCAGATTTTTGCCATGCACCAAAACAACTTGAATATTTCTTCTGACTTGGTCCTGCAGTCACTTTCAGAAATGATATATTTTTTGCAGTACATTTTGGCTTAGGAAACTCCTTTCAACATTTCACGAAAATCAATAATACTTTATTATTGCATTAACAATATCATTCCAAAGCTGCAAATATACGAGATATTTGTCCTGTTGGTCTCAGGTCACCCTTAGGAATCATATTCCTTCTTCAGTGTCAATATAAATACTCATTTAAAGTGATAGTGATTATAGTCTTATATTTACAACTAACATAATTATGTTCTTATTCCTGATTGTAATAACCGGTTTTGTCTCTTTGGCAATTTCATTTTCATCAGAAATTAGCAATTATCTACCACCTAAGGACAATTCCTCTCAAGTTTGGATTAAAAGTAGTTGAATCGTATAACAATTAAAATATAAAAATTTCAGGAGGCATAGTTGATGGACAACACACTATGAACAGCAAGTGGCAGAAATGGCTTAGATGGACCAAAATTACATGCTTATGCTTTCATGTTAATATACCATTCTCGCTGCATACTGCTTAGTCCTATAAATACTTTAGTCTCTTTCTTTGGCAGCAGTTTATTCTCAACTTCAGATTTTATCCTTCTTAAAAGAAATGGTCTCAAGATCTGTAAGTCAATATACAAGTAAATATATAAATAAGTCAATATACAAGTAAACCATATGTTAATCTACGAAAAGCAACTCGTGCAATGTAAAAAAGAAGCTGTGTCAGACACAGCAAACTGGACTTTCCTTTATCACCGATTGGAGAATCCAAACCTCACCCCGTCCCTCCCCAAACTAATAACTAGATATTTTCTAGTTGAAATTCCAGTCAATAATCTTTCAAAATTGTTTTAAACATACCGTATTTTCCTGCCTATAGGTCGAGACTTTTTTACATTAATATGACCATTTTACCATTATAGGTCTATGGAGAAAATACCAATTAGACCTATAGTCGACATAGACTTATAGTCCAGAAAATAAAGTATTCTAAATCGGACCTTCAGATTAAGAACTGGAAAAAAATTTGTTATTTTGCTTTGTAATGTGAATGTAGTGATATTTTCAAGAATTGATCTACCAAGTATCTTCTTTCATATTTAAATACATAATAAAAGAAGTGGAACAGAAGTGATGTGTATCTAAAAATATTTGTTGTTCAAAGCAAAAAAGTACCTATGTTAAACAAGAACATACATGTACTGAGGCTATTTCTTTACATTCTTCTGCAAATTTTAATCTGTCCAATTATGGACTAGTAAAGGTATATATACCTGTACAATAGTAACATTTTTATGAAAAGTGTCCTAAAATCCTACAGCACTATAGTTTTTCACATCTTTATTGTAACAACATCACTCTTCACCTTCAGAAAAAATGTAAACCTAAGAGAAATCTTTTTCTCCTAAAATGGCATTCTGATGTTGTGAATTTGCTTGCATTTATTATTGTGAATCTTAGAAAATAATCAATAATGTGAAAGAATTTAATGTTCTTGATGCACAAGTATAACATACTTTGTTAAGAACATTTCAAGTTTTAATCATTGGGACGCCTATTCCCTACTTGTGGTTGACTATCCCGCGAAAAGTTGTCGTTCTTTACAGCAGGTGTCTCACTAGGAACACACCGATTTATCTTTCAATCCGAATGATAAAACAGAAAACCCCGAAAGGTGAAGGGAATTCCTCATTATATAAGATGTACTGTCAATTTTATGTAGTTGGGATACATTTGAAAATTTTCAATGTCTTGCCTGTGAAAAAAATAGAAAAGCCATAAGTTCTCAATTGCACAGTTAATTTTTTTTTTAAGGAATACGTTTTTCGTTTGAACTCCTCGATCTTTTTCCTTCAATTCTGTTGAAATGCCATAAGTGACCTCGAATCACACCTGCTGTGAAGAACGATAACTCTGCATCCCGAGCTCTGCAAGTAGGGAATCTTTAACATTAATAGAAACAAAAAAAGGTACGAGAGTCAATCATTCAGCCAATGTTTGAAAATAAAAGAATTTTAACTTAGACATGTGCGTAAAATTTTTCTACATGAATGGAGCATTAATGATCATTGATAAATTCTTCATTTTTGAATTGCCTGCATGATATCAAAATTCTGAACAATTTTTGAACATTTTTTTGCTCAAAATATTCCCATTTTCTCATTTCAGAACTTATGCTATATCAGCTAATAGTAATTTGTGCATGTTGTGAGGAGATAAATCTGTCAGTATAAACTTACATCATGTAAACGCTTTACCAATTCTTCATCACCCAAATTGTCACTGGAACAAAACCAAGAATCAAAATCCTGTAAAAAAAACCACAAATTTTAAATATGTTTCAAGTATTATTTTTTTCTGAAAATTGAAAAAAATAAATGGTTAGCAAAAGAACATACAAGAAAAGGATTCAAATGAAATACAAAGAGACCAATTTATCTATTATTTGAGAAATAATTTACGGTGGCTTCAAACTATCCAGATTTTGAAAATTTGCCTCAATAAATGTCAAATTCTTTTTCAATTAATATCTACAATACATATTTACACACCCAACTGATAATAGTTCTAGTCTAAAAAATATTTTAAAATACCTACAAGACTTTTAAATGTCAAATATACATTTGAATTTAATTTTAATGACATGAAATAGAGCAGTCAAGGATATAATAAAAAATTTATTCCCTTTGTCAACAGTCAGAAATATTACAAGTATGGTTTTGCAAAACTGACAAAAAAAGTGAAAATGTACTAGAAACCATTTTACTATTTATTATAAGAAAAACAGTAACATGCAATTTCAGACTGCAAAAATCAGAATTCCACTAAAAACCAAATAAAATCATCACTGATATTATGAAAATGCCTAAATGTTACTCAACACATTACCATATTTGTCTACTGGATGATGTTCCATTCGTAGTGTCATATCCTTTGATTCTTCTATTAATTATCAATGTTACAATTATTTACCAATTTAGAGTACGACTTACTTCTGCCTTGTTAAATACATCCGGTAACAGAAAATTCAGTAAGGCCCATAACTCATGCAAGTTGTTCTGTAATGGGGTCCCAGTAAGAAGAAGTCTGTTAGTTGACATTATGGTTCTGACAATTTCTGACAACTACAATTGGAAAACAAACTTAATACTACTACTAATGTTTCAATCAATCCATTTCTGATACTTAATTGGAAATTAATTAATAGGGGAATTTCTGTTACGTCACCGGAAGTCAACACCTAGTTATCAACACTCTCTGCCATATTGTTGAGGTGAAAACAACTCGTTGACGAACATGGTGGTGATACAGTTACTTGTCATATTTATCGTGATTTTTAAGTTAAATTAAAATGTCATAATGAGTTACAATTATACACTCGATATCAGTCACCAAGAACTTTATAACCGTAAATTGAATGGGTGTGTTCCCTGAAGGTCCACTCGCAAAATAAACATATAATTAAGTAGACGGGATTAAGGGGCCCTTTGAAGGGGTATGTTGTTCAATTCACCTGTAAAATTTTATTAATAAAATACAATCTTTTTAAGATATTTTTACAGAACATTATTATTATTTTAATAAAAATACAATTTGTTTAAGATATATTTTCATATTACTATTAATATAATAATAATTAAAGGAAAACTTCATTCAAAATTTATTAATTTATTATAATTATTAAAGGAAAATTTTATTCGAAAAATGTATTAATAAAATACGATCTGTTTAAGATATATTTACAGAATATTTCATTAATTAAAGGAAAATTTCATTCATTTAATACTGAATTAACATACCAACAGGCTTTGGTAGACGACTACATACTCACAAGCAGACGTGCAGCCATTCTACCACTGGTTCAAATTGACTCTGTAGATGATGTATGGTTAGCGACACTTGAAGACCGAGATGATGCTGATTTGACAGACTTGACCCAACCTTTTACGAACTATGTTACAGAACAATGGGTGGAAGGTGACCCTTCAGTTTGGAACCACTACCACACAGAAGGACCCAGAACAAACAGCGTTGAGGGATTGCATAGTAAAATAAAGAAAATTCCCCAGCATGCCCACCCAAACATTTTCACTGCAGTTCAACTGTTCAAAGACGTACAGAACCCAAACACAATACACAGGATACAACTCGCGGCAGGTGGAACCAAAAGACCAAAAGCCAAGAAGTACCTGAACATCAAAAGGCGCCTAACCATTCTGAAAGACCGGTATCAGAACGGAATCATCAACCTGATGGAATAGGCTGACTCTGCTTCGCAGTTACTGCACTTAGGTTAAAAAACTAGAGGCTCTCAAGAGCCTGTGTCGCTCACCTGTATCTAATGTGATTTTGGAAATTATGTAAAATTATATAATTATTGAGACCAAGATTGGTTTAATTTGACACAGTATTTAAAATTAAAAACAGGTCATCCTAGTGTAGTCTTACAATAGCTACTGAAGACATCTTATCATTATTATTTTTGAATATGTGGTCAAGTTGTGACCATTCAGAATTTTTTTTACAATTTTCTGATAGACTTCTAAACATCTTGGATGATGGATCGGCAACAAAGTAACAACACTTGGTCAGCACCTCATAAGAAACATTCATGCTATGTTTTGTTACATTCCATTCAGTGGTTCTCTAAAACAAGTCATTTGTATGCATTTCCAATAGGGTCCAATGTTAAACTTAGTCCCCCGCTGGCGACCATCTTGGATGATGGATCGGCTACAAAGTAACAACACTTGGTCAGCACCTCATAAGGAACATTCATGCCAGATTTAGTTTCATTCCATTAAGTGGTTCTCTAAAAGAAGTCATTTGTATGCATTTCCCATAGGGTCCTATGTTAAACTAAGTTCCCTGCTGGCAGCCATCTTGGATGATGGATCAGCTACAAAGTAACAACACTTGGTCAGCACTTCATAAGGTATATTCATGCCATGTTTGGTTTCATTCCATTAAGTGGGTCACTAAAAGAAGTCATTTGTATGCATTTCCCATAGGGTTCTATGTTAAACTAAGTCCCCCGCTGACGGCCATCTTGGATGATGGATCGGCTACAAAGTAACAACACTTGGTCAGCACCTTATAAGGGTTCATTCATGACAGATTTAGTTTCATTCCATTCAGTGGTTCTCTAAAAGAAGTCATTTGTATGCATTTCCCATAGGGTCCTATGTTAAACTAAGTTCCCGCTGGCGGCCATCTTGGATGATGGATCGGCTACAAAGTAACAACGCTTGGTCAGCACGTCATAAGGAACATTCATGCCAGATTTAGTTTCATTCCATTAAGTGGTTCTCTAAAAGAAGTCATTTGTATGCATTTCCCATAGGGTCCTATGTTAAATTATGTTCCCCGCTGGCGGCCATCTTGGATGATGGATCAGCTACAAAGTAACAACACTTGGTCAGCACTTCATAAGGAATATTCATGCCATGTTTGGTTTCATTCCATTAAGTGGGTCACTAAAAGAAGTCATTTGTATGCATTTCCCATAGGGTTCTATGTTAAACTAAGTCCCCCGCTGACGGCCATCTTGGATTATGGATCGGCTACAAAGTAACAACACTTGGTCAGCACCTCATAAGGAACATTCATGCCATGTTTGGTTTCATTCCATTCAACGGTTCTCTAAAAGAAGTCATTTGTATGCATTTCCCATAGGGTCCTATGTTAAACTAAGTTCCCCGCTGGCAGCCATCTTGGATGATGGATCAGCTACAAAGTAACAACACTTGGTCAGCACTTCATAAGGTATATTCATGCCATGTTTGGTTTCATTCCATTCAACGGTTCTCTAAAAGAAGTCATTTGTATGCATTTCCCATAGGGTCCTATGTTAAACTAAGTCCCCCTCTGGCGGCCATCTTGGATGATGGATCGGCTACAAAGTAACAACACTTGGTCAGCACCTTATAAGGGTTCACTCATGACAGATTTAGTTTCATTCCATTCAGTGGTTCTCTAAAACAAGTCATTTGTATGCATTTCCCATAGGGTCCTATGTTAAACTAAGTTCCCGCTGGCGGCCATCTTGGATGATGGATCGGCTACAAAGTAACAACACTTGGTCAGCACCTCATAAGGAACATTCATGCCATGTTTGGTTTCATTTCATTCAGTGGTTCTCTAGAAGAAGTTCAAAATGTTAACGACGACGGACGACGGACGACGGACGCCAAGTGATGAGAAAAGCTCACTTGGCCCTTTGGCAAAAAATTATATAGAAATTTAATAAAGTTTTTGTCTATTTATTTAAACCTTCAATAACACAGAATTTCTTTCTTGTAATACAAAATAACAATTTAAAAAAAATATTCATACATACACCTTTTCTTCTCATATTGTTACAATAATTTTAGCGAAAATAACACAATAAAATTATCTTATTCTTTCCCCATAATTATTTATAGTGATATATAATTACAGGTATTTACGCTCTTGATGGCCCCTTAACCCCCCTTTCTTAATTACATGTTTATTTTACGAGTGGACGTTCAGGGAATAAACCATTGAGTCAACAGGTGCAAGCTGGGGACCCCCTCCCTGTCATACCACACCTGGGCTGGGATACAGGTGTATTTCTAGTGTTGATTGTTTTTTACCTAACAGAGCCCCAATCAATTCACACCTTTTACAAGCTAAAGATTAAATGTAAATAATTAAAGTGATGAAGATATGTTCAAATGTGATTTTTAATGTTGTCAGAAAATAAAGTTTTTCATATCAAAATCATTAAAATAATATGGTTAAAATTTTTTAATTTTATAAAAAATATGTTAAGTGCTATTAACATAAAATTTCACTGATACTCATCTGTTATTAAGTTTTAACATTGTATTTATTTAAAAATCACTGAAATGTATAATATCTTTATTATATTCATTGATTTGTTTCACCTCAATACGGTTGTCAGAAAGTGTAACTATGGTCAATCGTAGTGCCACTTTGTGTGCAAAATTCCTCCTATTTTTTTATTTGTTATCTTAGGTCTGTTGGGTTAGGACTGTGGTATATACATGTAGAACATTGAATGGAATGAAACCTGTGGTATATACATGTAGAACATTGAAAAGCACTTACGAATTAACCCTTAGACTGCGGAGCGCGACAATAGTCGCGCTTGAAAAACATGGCCGTCAATGCGGGTTGTGGCAAATTTCGCGCTAGGAAATAGTGGACACCATTGCAGATCGCGACAATTGTCGTTTCGTAACCACCCCAAACAAAACTGAACGTAAGTTTCATCACATATTTCAATAGAGCCTAATTGTGTATGAAACGTAATCTCTGATTGGTCAGCTTTAATTTCATTCGATAACCTCGGGTGTTTTTATGAAAAAGTTTTATAAAATCTGTTGTCAAAGTTCCCAAATGAAAAAATTTTTTTTTTTAAATGGCCGGCGTCAACTGGAGTGATGACGATGAAGTGTTTGCCTTTTTTAACGACAGTGACTCAGTGAAGGCTTCACTGAAGATGATATTCAACTCCGATATGGGAACATCATCGCTGACATTCCCACTGATGATTTTTTACCAGAAAATGACACCGATTTGCCAATTGACATTGAGAATGGGTGGCACAGGATTGACTATCCCCCTGTTAAGGCTCCGTTCACCGGAGCCTCCAAATTAAATGTTGAAATGGACAGTGATGAGCCGAAAGACTTTTAACCTGTTTATTACTGAGGAATTTATTCAAACACTTGTTACTCAAACAAATTTATATGCCGAAAATCGTTACGGAGCTGAGAATTTTTCGCCAAACAGTCGTGGTAAAAATTGGTACCCAGTTGACGTTGCCGAGATGAAAACCTTTTTGGGATTTATTATTGCAATGGGACTTTGTAATAAAAGTAATGTTCAGGACTATTGGAATTGTGATGAAACTTTGTTGATGTTGTTTTCTTTGTTTTTGTTGAATAATTATTTCAAAAAGCAAATTCATTTTCATTTTTCTTTCACTCAATGAAACTTTAAAGGAATTGTCACACCTCAGTTTTACCTGTTGCTAATTAGCAATGATAAGATGTCACCTCATTCCTAAATATGGAAGTAGGTATAAATACTAGAGTTTTTTCAACAAATCAATGAAAAAAAAACAATCAAAAACAATTCTTATCAACAAAAAAATGAACAAAAACACTTTCAGCTATATTTATTTACAAGTTTTCACCTGTCAGCACACCTGTTCAGGTAAATATTGCCCGAATCAAAAAAATAAATGCACATTCAAAATCTAGAAAACAAGCAGATAATTTTATGTACACAGTTATTTTCTGTAGCTATTATAGTTTTCAAGTTATATCCATTCAAACAAAACCTGCAAATACAAAAAAAACTACAAAAATCAATTCAGCAATGATAGCCAATTATTCAATATTTAATGCAGCAATAATGGCCAGCGAGCTCAAATTCAACTCAGCAGTCTAAGGGTTAAAATTTGATTTGGAGAGAAGGGTTTTATAATTATATTTTTACATCTGTAATTACAAAAATAATGAAAATTTATCACATGGTACATTTGTAGGGCAAATTATATTATTCCGTCTGCCACTCCTTTCTGATACTGTCGTAAGCTGTTTCGTATTTTATGTCCCATCCAAGAATGTGGATGGATATAACTGAGCAACTTTTCAGGCAGCATAGCCTACAAAATGATTTCAAAATTATTTCCTATTATAGATAGGAAGTCTATGTTCAGGATGACAGGGTACGTGTCTTATAGATACAATCTCTACTCAAGAAGACTCTGCTTTGTGCTAGACTGACACCCAGTGCTAGCTCATTAAAGAACAGTTGACAATAAGACTTGTCACCCCACGAGAATCCAGTAATCAGATTCCTAGCTAACCAGTGCTCTTACTCCTGACAGTCCACTTTTTTGCAAAGAAGCAGAAAATACCAGTTTCAGAGTCTGTTTAGACTTGCCCATTGATCAAACCTGTGACCCACACACTAGAGGCTATCATGATACCACTTATTATCAACATGGTCTCAGGGGCTATTAAAAATGACCCAAGAGACATAATATCACTCAAAAAATAAGACTTCCAAAGGATTTTTTGGCTTCTCAGATAGTGAAATACATAAAACTTCAATTAACTTCATTATCAAGTTATATATTACTTTTGATTTCTCATTCTTTATTCTGTGTGCCTCATCAATGACCAAATACCGCCATTTAATTTTCTTCAGGGCGGCTTTCTCCAATATACACAACTCGTATGTTGTCAAGCACACATCCCAGCCTCCATTCTGTAAATCATTCTTTACTAAATCTTTCTAAAAATACAATGTACAAGTAAATGAAAATACTAATTTTTCTCAATTCACCCTTTTCTGTAAATTTTTTTCACAAAATCCTCGACAAACATTTTATATCGTATTTACATCATTATGAAAATCCTTCTATACCGTAAGTATTTAAGACTCAACTGGACACACTGGGAAAAATTTCTAGTTGCTTAAATAGGAGCCTTAAATAAGGTCAAACATGAGGTTGCAAATGTTACCGTGCAAAGTATACCCCCACTCTTTTTTAGTTTTGAAAATTGGGAACAGACAAGAAAAGTTTAACGAAAAATTTCATGTAAACATAAGGTATTGTAAAATTTCTAAGTAACAGCAAACAGGAAGTGGTTCTTGACAGACCTGAAAATAGGAGAGACGATACAACTCATGGTCATAAAGCTACAGGCCAAATATCAAAACATTCTGTCGCACAGAAGCCGAGATAAGTGTGACAAAAAATTTCAGTTTGAAAGGATGGACGGACGGACTGACAGTATACTACCCATTCTTATCTCAGGAACTTCATATCTCATTTAAATGAAGTGATATAATGCAAGAAATACAAAGTCCTTTCTCCAGTCTACTGTATCCATTTTGTCATCCAGAGTTCACCTCAAAGGTATTCAATACAGTGGAAGCCCACACCATGCAGGGAGCTCTAAATTGCCGTATGACACAACTTATTGCAAACATCAGCAAAACACCACATAACGTCAATACATTAAGGGAGACACTGGAACTGTGGTCAGACCAATGATACTCATGTTCATATACACTTGCTTTATGGATGAATCTGGAAGATTAAGTCAGAATCTCCTATAATAGGCAAAAATGACTTATAACATTAAACTAAACAAGAGGCTCACGAGAGCCTGTATCGCTCACCTGGAGTCTGGCTTCCATTGGACAATTAAAGATTTATTTTTCATAAGGTTTAATGTTAAAATATGTTCCCTGATGGTGGTAGTCCTGGCAGGAAGTTGACAAACTTGACCAGGAATAAGGGTGAACCTTAAATAAATGTAACAGAACCCGACCTCAAATTACACAAACCAATAACTCCTAAATAGAATTTGGGATTCCCTTCAAAATTTCAGGGTAGGTAGATCTTAACATGGCAAACATTTTTCAATTCATATTTCACTTCTATCTCAAATAGTCGTGGAGATAAATGCAAAAATGTTAAAATTTTGAAAATTTGACAAAAAAGGGCAATAACTCCTAAATGGGTTTTGGGATTTCCTTTAAAAATTTCAGGGTATGTAGATCTCAACATGGCAAACATTTTTCAATTTATATTTCACTTCTATCTCAAATAGTTTTGGAGATAAATGCAAAAATGTTAAAATTTTGAAAATTTGACAAAAAAAGGGCAATAACTCCTAAATGGGTTTTGGGATTTCCTTTAAAATTTCAGGGTATGTAGACCTCAACATGGCAAACATTTTTCAAATTTACATTTCACTTCTATCTCAAATAGTTTTGGAGATAAATGACGAAAAATGTTAAATTTTGAAAATTTGACGCAAAAAGGGCTATAACTCCTAAATGGGTTTTGGGATTTCCTTTAAAATTTCAGGGTAGGTAGATCTCAACATGGCAAACATTTTTCAAATTCACATTTCACTTCTATCTCAAATAGTTTTGGAGATAAATGACGAATAATGTTAAAATTTTGAAAATTTGACGAAAAAAGGGCAATAACTCCTAAATGGGTTTTAGAATTTCCTTCAAAATTTCAGGGTAGGTAGGTCATGCTGATCAATTTTATCTCCTGTCAGATTTTCGATATCTGTAACGGTTTTTGAGTTATTAGCAAAAAACAGTAATTTACCCCTATGTTCTATTTTTAGTAACAGCGGCCATGTTTTTCGACGAATCAAAAATAACCATATCAGTTCTATGCAGGGTACCTCAAGGAACATTCATACCAAGTTTGGTTCTAATTAGTCAAGTAGTTTCAGAGGAGAAGATTTTTGAAATAATAACATAAAAAAAGCCAAAAATGTCAAAAAGGGCATTAACTCTAATATCAGTTGACAGATTTTCACGAAAATCAGCATACAGGTAGCTCTCATCATGCTGAACACTTTCAACCTGCCAGAATTTGCCGTAACCTAATGATTTTTGAGATATTTGTGAAAAAATGTTGTTTGACCCCTATGTTCTATTTTTAGTAAGAGCGGCCATATTTTTCGATGAATCAAAAATCCCCACATCAGTTCTATGCAGGGTACCCCAAGGAACATTCATACCAAGTTTGGTTCTAATTAGTCAAGTAGTTTCAGAGGAGAAGAGTTTTGTATAATTGTTAACGACGACGACGGACGCCAAGTGATGGCAATAGCTCACATGGCCTTTGGCCAGGTGAGCTAAAAACTGGGGATCCAGACCAGGTGAAAACAAATAAATTCCATGAAGGATGTCAAGACTTAATTTTAATTTTCTCAAGTTTAACCTATGTTAGAATTAATATCTCAGCTACTAAAATTTGTAGGATGTTGTAAAGATGTTCACTATATTATAGGGAAGTTGGTCAGTATCAAGACAAAAGCAGGTCACATCAGCCTACATTTTATGCTTCATTGTCTTTGGTTAAATATAAAAGGTGATGTAAAAATTCATTTCTCAGGAACTTTATAATAATTGTGTCCGATAGATATTCTGGTCAAATCCCTGAAAAATTAGAGGTCCAACAGCTGAACTGTAGTGTCATTGATTGTGATAAAACAAACAGAAGATAGAATAAGCATACAGTCCTAATTGCTTCACACTATAAGTTCTGAAAAGGGCATAAATACATTATAAGCACACAAAAAAAGTTTAAAATAAAAACTTTTCCCTGCCTTCCTAGATGAAGTCAAAATTTTATAGTGATAGGAAACACACATTATTTTATTTGGCCCTATGTAAATTTTAAGTAGAAAAAAGATTTTACTGCCTAATTTTGCAAAAATCCTGAAAAGTCGCCCCAAATTCTTCGTTTTCAAAGGAATTAAAAATAAAAATTGTTCATCCGCTCCTAAAATTTGTAAAAAATGTGATTTTTTGCAATAAATTATTTTAATAGATTTGTGCCGCACATAAATATGGTTTTGCCCGAAAAAAAAACACAGTTTTCAAGAAAAAAAATTAAATTAAACTTCACTCGATCACTCGCACCTGTTTTTGCCATCCAAAAATCCAAAGAACGAAAAATTATGGTATTCGGACCATAAATGATCACGTGATTATTCAAAGTTCCCAGATGTTCCATACAACGCAATTGAAATGACCTCGGTAATTATCGGCAAACTTTGGAAATGTCAATATAACTAACTTATTTTTACAGACTCTGCATAAGCAACAAAGTATCTTTCAACTTGAGAAATATATATATACAAAATCCCAGCTTTAAATTGTTTGGTTCAGCCATTCACGGTCAAAAAGAGATACAATTTTCGATCATGATCTATTATGGTCCGGATACCTTAATTTGGGGTGGCCTAACATTTTATTATTTTTTTTATTGGTCCTGGGGCTCAGTACTATTGGAGGTGAGCCTATCTGAAATTTAAATTGGATTGGGGGTGCAGAAACAATTCAGTTAAAAATGGCTAAAAATGAAATTCCTTGCTTTCCACAATTCTCTTAGCAATAGGGGAGTAAACAATTGTTTTCAAGTAGGGAGGGTCTAAAATTACTGGTATCCCCCTCCCTTAGACATGGTGAGCTAAAAATATAGAGCAGATCAACTTTTGTGCTGTCTGTCTGTTCTTCTCATCAAGTGCATTTGGAAAACTCATCAATAAGACTTACCCTGTCATCCTTATAACCATTTAGACTGAAAACTTTTATAGTAGGACACCATCTATTGAATTCAGCCTTCCAGTTGTCCATCGTAGATTTTGGGCAGATGACAAGATGTGGAGAAGAGATATTCCTGTAATGTTTCATGTAGCCCAGTAATGAAATTGTCTGTAAGGTTTTACCAAGTCCCTGAAAAGTTAAATCAAAATACATTTCAATTACATTGCATAAAAACACAGTCAACTCTTGCAATATAAATATGAAAATTATCTTTTTATTTTATTTGCATAGAAAGCATAAAAAATAAAGCTTGTTAGGGGACCTAATTTTATCTTGACCAGACATATTTAAGTCAAATTCTTGACAACTGTTATCTTATTAGTAACAAATGATTAAACTTCTTCCTGCCAATTTGTTTTTCTGTAACCTTGAATAAGCTGGAATCGACTGAATGGTTTATAGTTTTGACAAGTATCCAATATACAACTTTTTGTACAGCTTGGTCTTGGCTATCAGCAAATTTGACATTCAAATGGAAATTAACAAATTGATTTATCTTATTTGGTACATATTATTCAAAAACCCTTTCTTCAAAAGAAACTGTAGTAAAATGTAACTATGTCTATCTCTTTTTCTATTCGTAAGCTTCATTTTGAAAAAAGATATTAACTTGAACTTTATTTTCGATGTTTGTTTTCACAGAAAGGCACAACTGTTTTTCTTTATATACTTCATATTTGTTGTAGTCAATGCATGTACTTATTGCTAATTGACAACCTCACTCAGAAAATTTGTGAGTATGTGTAATACTTGATAAAAGTTGTTCTGCAACTTTTTGTTTCGGTACAAAACCACAAATTCTGGTATTTCAATACAAATGCCAGCCATTCACACCTGTTTAATTTGCATCACACCAAATATATCAACTTTTTATACGTAACTAATATTCTGTTGAAATATTTCAACCCAAAAACTTGACAGAATCTAATGCAAAAGGCTAGATCATATAAAGATATTTATACCATTTCATCTGCTAAGATGCCATTTATACCATTCTCATACAATGAGATCATCCAGTTTAATCCTCTCAGCTGGTAATCTCTCATTTCACCATTCTCAATGTCTGGAAAATGTATGTTCATCTATTCTTGATAAAACTTTTTTTTTTAAATCTAACAAATTTATATTTTTCAATATCAATATGTCTGGCTAACTTGTGATTTGAAGACTAAAATGTCAAAGATTTTATTTAATAAAAATACTCTTAACACTAGAACTTTTTAAACATTTTGTTATGTTCTTAACTAGATAAGAACTTTGATGATCTGTTTTGTATCGTACAATTAAGCGGTGAAGCTCACCCTTTTTGTCAAAAACCGCTTTTTTTTTGGTAAAACTAGAGGTACTGCAAGCAGTTTACAAAATGATCCTTCCCAACACCGAAATATCAAACATTATTTTGCCCAAAATTATCTCCCTTTCATGCTTTATTAACATCTTCCTTTGTGTAAATTTTTCTTGAATTCCATTAGACCTTTAGGAGTTGCAGATTTATAGTCAAAACCATATGATTTATCAAGTATATTCTTAAGTTCCATTAATTCTACTTCAAGATATCAGACCATAATTATTTTACTTTGTGCTTATCTTTATATGTTATACATGTACTACGAGTTTGAATTGTACATTTCAGATTAAGTCGTGCTTAAAAGGTCAATACTACGTATATGGTGAATAAAGTGAATGCTTAAGCAGTAGTCTAAGAGTGAAAGTGACTGTAAATGAGAATTCTAGTTTCCTGTTAAGGATAATTATCTCCCCTTCAAGATGGCAAACTTCAATTAGGCCATTTATTTTTTATTACTTGATTTACGGATCCGCCGTCCGTATTTTTTCAAAATTGGAAAAAAAAAAAAATTCACTTTTCCATTATTTTTTATTTTTATATTGCCGCCGATGGCAAAAGTCTTTCAGAAACAAAAAAAAAATCTTTCTGGTGGGTAAAATGTATCACATATAACTGTCGAAACAAGCGATGATCGTCGTGTTTTCGTGTTTTATGTAGTCCGGATTATAGTCCGATATCGATATCGGTTTTATGCGACTTCCGGGTAAAAGCGTCTTCGTCTTTTGCGTTCTTTGAAGTCATTGAAAAACGAAAAACAAAACGAAGATTAATATTGACAGTTGAAGGTTGGGGTGAATTCGGTTTTGGCCAGATGGAGTCCTCCACATACTTCAAAGTGTGTGTGAGTTGCTTTGGCGATGCATCGAAAAACCGAAATATATTTCTAAAAGGAACTCCGAGTGACACGATCGGCGATGTGCTCGCAAAAGCAACCAGTGAAATGGAGGACGTGGTGGTTCAGAAAATTCTCGTAAACAGTAAAGAAGTACTCGAAACTGCCACAGAGACTGCCCAAGATACCCCAGTAGAGGTGTTGGCCTCGTTTGGAAGCAAATTTGTTTTTCTCAAACTGAGGAAGAGAGGTTACTATTGATAGTTCTTTTGACAAGATTTGTGTTCAGTCAGCTTTATAACCCTTAGCTTCTACCCATCCAAAAAGTGATTTTTATCCAATAAAATTGTCTGACCTCCCCCCTCAATTGCTGCACATATAAATGTATCATCCTGAAGTCCTGTCAAAATTATGTCCTGAACCCCACTTACATGAAAGTTTCTTTTTGCCATGCCATTATAAAATGTGACGTCAAGAAACATCCACTGTGACATTATTTGAAAAACAGTGATTAATAGATTAAATAGGTGTTGATCTCAGCTCGACCAATTTAATAAGATATTATTTGTTCAGATCAAATAAATTTGATATTGTATTTAGTGTTCAGTAACACGTGCAACATGTTTTAATGAATACCTCATTGAACCTATAAAATAATAACAGAATATGGTTTCATGTCCAGCGGTACACCCTCTTAGTAGAACCTTTGAACAAAATATACACCAGTGTTTTTGTATTAGAACACAACAGTTGAAATATGGTTTTATTTAAAAAAAACAACTAAAAATATTTGACAAGAAATAAATTTTTGGATTTTTTTTTTTTTTTTTTACCCACCACCCATCCAACATTTTTGATAAAAAAATCCGTAAATCAAGTAATAAAAAATAAATGGCCTTATTCCCTTTTGCACATCTTCATATGGTGAACTACCTTAAGGTGGAGTTTCGTTTTATTCCATTAACAATTCAATCTACGTTTTGCTTTCAAGATTTCATATACCCTTCCACCAAACTTTGTGTCAGGTATAATTATGAAAATTACACATGCAATAAGAGAATTTCATATTCAAAGTTATATAGAGTGTTCTCCCCAGAAATTTTTAATAGCATAGTGGTAGAAAATTCAGTTCGGTTTGTAACAAACCGGGGGGAGGGGGGGGGGGGGGGTGGGGGGGGGGGCTACTTCCTATATTTTTAGTGGTACGAGTGTGCCGCAAAACGGGGTCGCTTTTTCATGCCCTGCTGGTTAGAACAGGGTCTCTTTTTCATGTCCTGATGGTTAGAACAGGGTCGCTTTTTAATGCCCTGCTGGTGAGAACAGGGTCCTTTTTTAAACAAAGTATTTGTCTAGAACAGGATCGCTTATTTAACTGTTTAAGATACAGTCTAGAACCCAGGTCTAGAACAGCATCTATTTTATACAGTCTAGAACAGGGTATACATTTTCTGAGCGTGTCTAGAACAGGGTATATTTTTCAATATTTCTGTTTAGAACAGGGTATGTTTTTCAATGTTTTCTGGTTAGAACAGGGTATTATTTGGCAAGTGCTGTCGGCACAGTTATACCCGAAAGAATAGTCAGTAACCCCCCCGGGGTATCAAAACATCCTATTACTGTGATAAAAGCAATTATATGAATTTGAATAAAATATCTAATGATTTATGGGAAATACTAAATTATGGTATAGAATTGTACAGGATTATTCTGATTTTTTTCGTAATGTAAAAACTAAGGAAAGGGGAACAGATCAGTGCATCAAATGTAAATGATATGTACATTGGTCTAAACTAATAGCACAGTGTTCAGAAATTATAGTAAAAGGTATTACACAGTGGTACCACTGTGGTATATAAGCTGTTAATGCTTTCAAGATATACTGTGGATTCATTTATTTTCGTGGATAGAGAAACTAGAGGCTCTCTAGAGTCTGTATCGCTCATCTGGATTGAACTTTTTACCTTGAGCAGACCTAAAAAGTTAAGTGTTGCAGTCAATTTGGCTGGTTTTTCTATAGGGTTCCATGTTGAACTAAGTTCAGCTGTGGCAGTCATCTTGGTTGACAGTCCAGGTCAATGGACATATTTTTAAAAGAGAACCATTTCTGCTTTTGAAGTCTTGTTCCAACTGGCAAAGTGGTTTCAGACAAGAAGATTTTTGAGTGAATTTTCCTATAGGGTCCTATATTTAACTAAGTTCAGCTGTGGCAGCCATCTTGGTTGACAATCTGGGTGATTGGACAAATTTCTGAAAGAGGACCTCCTAAGGACCATTGCTGCCAAGTCTGGCTCCAATATGTCAAGTGGTTTCCGACAAGAAGATTTTTCAATGAATTTTTCCATAGGGCTCTATGTTAAACTAAGTTCAGGTGTGGCGGTCATCTTGGTTGACAGTCCGGTTCATTGGACAAATTTCTGAAAGAGGACCATCTAAGGACCATTGCTACCAAGTCTAATTTTAATTGGCTTAGTGGTTTCAGATGAGTGAATTTCTGAGTGAATTTCCCATAGTGTCTTCTGTTAAACTAAGTTCGGCTGTGGCGGCCATCTTGGTTCACAGTCCACGAAATCGGACACATTTCTGAAAGACCTCCTAAGGACCATTGCTGCCTAGTCTGGTTCCAATTGGTCAATTTGTTTCAGACAAGAAGATTTTTTAATGATATTTCCTATAGGGCCCTATGTTTGGTTCCATTTGGCCCAGCAGTTTCAGAGGAGAAGATTTTTGTAAAAGTTAACGGACGACGCCGGACACCGGACGCCAAGTGATGAAAATAGCTCACTTGACCCTTTGGGTCAGGTGAGCTAAAAAAGGCATTTCGTGGGATACGTAAATTCATGGATTGCTGGCTTAGCAAAAAATATAAAAAAAGATGTTGAAATACTTAAAATTTGTGGCTTGGCACATCAGATATAATGAAAATACTGTGACAAAATTTGCCATCATTTACTTTGATATTGTACAGTAACGTACTTATTTTAAGTAGTACTACTTATAAAACAAAAGTCTAACAAACAGATTCTTCAAATTTGTAATGGAACAAAGCTTGTCATGAATTTAACAAGATTAACAAAATCTGTAACTATTTACTTATTAGGTTAATCAGGTTTAAAATATATAGTGACGAAATTGCAATCACTTCTCCCCAAATATCTCGGGGCATAAACATACATATTTTTAATCCGATTACAATCAATAATGTCTGTTTTATTATTTTTTACAAGATGTTTTTACTGTTATTTATGAGAAAGTCTGTATTGTTTAGGCATACTCGCGATCAGGATTAATATTTTACTTGAATGCTTGATTAAAAAGAAAGCCGGAAGAGAATTACGCTACTCAGTCAAATATTTTTAAAGAAAATTGAGCGTTTATATATTACCAAATACAAAATTACATGAAACACTGTATCCTCTGTGGATATAGCCGACTCATCAAATGTTAGTATCCAAGTATATGCTGTAAAAATGCAATTGTTCAATGTTGTCTCAGATAGGAGCATCAAAACTCTGTGGTTTCAAACTTCAGTGCATTCAAGCTAAAGTAAAAATATTATTTTTCGTTGGATATTTAAATTCGTGGTATACTGGGAACCACAAAAACCACGAAAATTGATATACAATGAATAATAATGAATCCACAGTAGTGGATGTTGTATGGAAGAGTAACCCAACCATTGTCAACTCTTCAACTATCTATTAGGCTTACATGATGGAGAACTTTCAAATCTGATAGGAATATCATGTTCCTTAACATTCAATAATTCTTTATCCTCTTCCTTTTCTGTCTTACGATGACGATTACTGCGAAAAAAAGTTTAAATACTACTAACATGACCAAGAGTTTATGCATAGTTATTACAACTGAGGCTATATGTATAATAAATTAACTCTCTGCCCACCCCCGCACATGTATATTTCCTACCTTCCATCTTTTTTAAAATTTCTGGTCTTTTTTTTTCTAAATATTTTTATGAGTCTAACATAAATCCTACAATAGCTTCATTTTTTATAACACTTTATTACCTTCAAATTGATTGTTCAGCATATGATATACACATGATGTTCACTATTTGCTAAATGAAATGCAGGAAATCAATGTTAAAAGATTGCTATGGATGAAATGAACATGACAATAAGACATAAATTGAAATTTTCCAAGAATTTATATTGGTCAACTTGCAGTCTGCCCCATTAGCCACTAACACTATGCCAATCTGATAAAAAATTGTTTTGGGTAGTAAATATTCTAAATCATAAGTAAAAATTGTATTTTACAGACTTTCATTTATTGATTGAAAAAGTTTCTGATGTAGGCTGATGAACTTTACATGCACCATCTTTACCAGTTAGTAAAAACTGTTTGGTCAATCTGTATTTTTTAAATTAATTATAATTAGGCCAAAATACCAAAATTGTGTGAACCTGGTTTCCCAACCCTACCTCTGATTCCAATGCTGACCCTAATCATATTATTGGCAATTAAAAAAAATCTGGGTTTTTTTTGTCTTTCCGGATCCGATTATTCATTTACATAAATATTGATCTTCAGACCGTTTGCTAATTACAAGTAATACCCATAGGTAAAGCGTATCAAGAACCAAGATTTTAAATAAACAAGCATGGCTTGTCGACGACCGTGTAGCGTATTAGCTGTCCATGAGCTCAAGATTAATTCTACATCAGAATCCACTTCTCCAACAGAAACAACTAAATGCAATAGGTTGATACTCATTGATGTGACATATAGAATTCAAATAACATAGAAAATAAAGGAAAGTTGGTACATGTCTTTGTCACAACAACCCTGAATGGAACGGAACTAAATTATACAAAAAGTTCTTTCTACAGCTTTTATCACACATTAACAAGATGTACTGTGAGTATGGTTCTTCCGATTGAGCAATTATCTCAGTATGCTTGAAATTGGGAAATTCTCAAAGCATTTTTCTGAGAAAAAATTTCAGCAACCAGTGTCATTTAAACACGCATGTACCTAAAACAAAAGTACTTCATGTACACATATTTGTTAAATTAAAAAATAATGGATCTTTGGTAACTTTAGATGAATTTTGTCATTTACTGTTGTCTTGTGGTATGGCATGGATTGTTGCTCATGTATTTCACTGACCTCATACAATATTTAATCAGATTTCTTCATATTTTTAATGAATTGGAAGATTTACACTTGTATAAATGGACAGTAAATCGATGGATTTTTTTTAATTTCAAATTTAACTGAGGAGTTCTCTTTACTTTCTTGTCATTCTTAAATGTATATTACATGTTTTATTTTACCTCTTGAAACAGCTGTTGAATACATGTTTGTTATGTCAGGAACCACTTTCATAGGTGAGTAATCACATATTGACAATCCGGAAAATCACGGGAAATACAAGCCTTTTATGGTGATCGCCATTACCCATATTTGGATAGTCACTAAGGTGGGGCTTTGCAGCATTTATTTTCATGACCATATTCATCATGTCGTTCAAATAAAACCAAAATATGAAATCCCTACTCACACTGATTTACCAATAAATACGCTATCTACCTACATAAATTTTAATATATATCCATTGTCTGAGAACCAAAGAATTTATTTTACATGGCCTTACTAGAATGGACAAATTTGTTAAGTGTTCTGATGTGTTTTTTCACTGATGCATTCCCTGCAGCCTTCCATTTTTAATATTAAACAAAATAATTTAGCCTGAACAAAAAAGATCTTGCTTTACCTCCTCGAGTCTGAAACTTTGCACTTTTGCTGCTTTTTACCATTAATAGCCTGGGCCATTTTCAGTGGACTTTTGGGTATTTTATTTCTTCCAACTTCAACACCCGTCTGTATGAAGTGAGCAAATAATTCTGTCTGTTTTAAGAGATACTCCAATCTGTTCTCTTTGTCAGTTTCCTGAAAATACAAATAGAGTCATAGTTAAGTTATTTAGGTTGATTTTGTAGTCATTATGAATGAAGGGATGAATTGGATTTTAGGTTTATTACTACAAGGAAGTAAAATGAAAATGAATCTATTATTTGTATGAATGATTAAAGTTATATTTTGTTGCTTTGATTAAGCATACTATACCTATGTTGAAGGTTCACTTTATTAATGTAATAAATTTGATTTGATTCCATCGTATTCCAATAATAATTGATATCAAATAAAATAGATTTTTTACACAAAGAGTTAGTACTAGTTTTTGGTTCTAAAATTCAACTACTTTTCCAAGAATTGCTACGTCCTAAATTTCAATTTTCCAAAATTAACTAATTTCTATGTACAATTAGAGGCTCCCAGGAGCCTGTATCACTAACCCGGATTCAATTAGACAATCAACAGGCATAAAAGCACCTAAGAAACAAGAGTATGCATTATTGGACATATATCTGAAAGAGAACAATCTAATAACCATGGCTGACAAGTCTGGTTCCAATTGGTCAAGTGCTTTCAGACAAGAAGATTTTTTAAATGAATTTTCCCATAGGGTCCTATGTTAAACTAAGTTCAGCTGTAGCGGCCATCTTTGTTGACAGACAGTCCAGGTCATCTGACACTTCTGAAAGAGGACCATCTGAAGACCTATTCTGCCAAGCCTTGTTCCACTTGACTTAGTGGTTTTCAGAAGATCTTTGTCGAGCCTGCGACTTTTGTCGCAGAAGCGAGACATAGCAATTCTACATTCCGTAGTCATCGGCGGCATCCATATTTATATTCACTCTGTGGTTAAAGTTTTTTCAACATTAATTACTTTCTTAAACCATCCTTGATTTTTAACAAACTTGGACAGAAGCTTGTTCATGATAAAAAGATAGTATCCATATGATAATTTGGTAATAATTTTTCCCCATTTTTCCATATTTTACTTATAAATGGAATTAGTTTTTCTCCCAGTTAACATTACATACAGTCTGCAGTTAAAGTTTTAAAAACAAATTACTTTCTTAAATCATCCTGTCAAAGTTTTTACCAAACTTTGACAGAAGCTTCTTCATGATCAATAAAAAATATCTGTATAAATGTACTTAAACATATAGCTCTGAAATTCAATTACATGCATTTGTACAGTATCAATACTTTATTTGAAAAATATCTTCTCTAAATCATGCATAAAAAATTTAAATTATTTAACCAAATATTCTTTAAATTGTGGGAGAAATATCTGTGGCAGATTTAATTTTGTTTAAATTTTTCAGGGCTCAAGCAAGGTGCCCACTTAGGTCACAGGGTTTATACGTTTAAAAATGCCTCAGGTCATAAGGTAATTCTTATCAACTATCCATCAGAGAATGATGTTATGGCAACACATTTGATACACAAAAAAAAGAAGATAATTTCGTAAATTTTCCCATAGTGTCCTATTTTTAACTAAGTTCGTCTGTGGCAGCCATCTTTGTAGACATTCCGGGTCATCGGCCACAATTTTGAAAGAGGACCACCTAAGGACCATTTCTGCCAAGTTCAGTTCCAATGTACTGTTAAAGTAGTTTCATACAAGATTTTTAAATGAATTTCTCATAGGGTCCTATGTTAAACTCAGTTTGGCTGTGGTGGCCATCTTCTGCAAGAGGACAATTGCTGCTAAGTTTGGTTGCAATTGACTCCGTAGTTTCAGACAAGACTTTCAAATGTTAAACTAATTTGGACTCTGGTGCCCATCTTGGTTGGTCACCAGGGTCCTTGGACATAATTCTGAAAGAGGGCCTTCTAAGGACCATTACTTTCAAGTCTGGTTCCAATTGGCAATGTAGTTACATAGAAGATTTTTTAAATTCATCCCCCTTTTTTCTATGTTTAGTCACAGGAGCCAAGTCTGGGATGCCAGTCACCCAAGGACCATTCCACCAAAGTTTGGTCCCAATTGGCCAGAGGAGAAGATTAAAATCTAAATTGTGGACAACAGACAGCAAGTGATGAGAAAAGCTCACATGGCCTTTTGAGACAGGTGAGGTAAAAATGTAATAAATATTGAGCTTGTTAAAATAGTGCCAAAAATATTCCCAGTTGTCAAGAATATTCAAGCACAATTTATAGTTTCTATGTTGAATCAAGATTCTTCTGCTTTACCACTCAATAATTTGTACAATTTGGTATTTATTAACAATAATTTGTTTTCAGTCAGTTGTATGGATAAGTACAACAAAAACGTTTTCTAGCTTACAATTTTTTCTTCATATTTCCCTTTTACTTTGGCTATTGTTCCTCTCTTTTGCCTAGTCTTTACATCCTTTTCATTTTTCCGCACCTAAAAATTGTCAATACTGAATCAAACAATATAAATTAATGTTTCTTGCGATTGTGATTTCTTTCTTACTTAGCAAAAGCTGATGACACTGGCAGTTTAACATTATAATTTTTATAATTTTGTTGTGGAAGCCATACAGCATATTCCAAAGAAATCATAAATAAAATGTCCCACAACTCTTGAAAATTGATATATCAATACTTGTTCAATTTCAATATACTAAACCCGAAAAGGGCTCGTTATTCCAAAATAATAAATCAAGATGACATTCTGCTGTATTCAATTTTCACTCATTGTGATAACTATAATTCAAAAGTACATACACCTTTCTTTCAATCAATACCTGTTAAGATAACCATGTAAGAGTTTCACATGTGTAAAGCAAGCACCTCTTCGACCTTCATTATTTAGTGCATTGTTTTTCAGTTTTTATCTTGTGTGTTTTCCTTGTGGTAGATTATTCACCATGCAAATTAATTAAAATATGCAATGTGCATGACATTTTATTTCCTGTTTGCCTGATATGTATGTCCTCACATGTACATTAGCATGATAAGGCCAAAGAAAATTAATTGTTGGTTTCCCCATACATCGTCAATTTTTTAGACGTATGTATTGTTGTTTGTTTTCTGTCTTTGTCCATGGATTTATCCATTCTTACTTTGGTGAGCTGTCTTCTTTAATACATGTAGTTATGTTCCTTGTATTGATGTTTTGTCCTAGTCTTGTTAAATAAATTAAAGATTCATGCAACATGTACTATGAATAACTGATAAAGGAATTAATGTAAAAAGACTTCGGCACCAAGACAAATCAGCCTCCATGTAGAAGACATTTCGGGACCATTATATTTTGTTACAGAAATAAAAGAAATATATTATTTGCAAGAAATTGTTACCTAATAATATTATACATGTATGTTAACATTTAATAAACACTTCCAAGCCAATTCTTTACCATGCAGAGAAGCCATAATAAAATATGTACAATAAATTTGTTGCTGTCTTTCGATATTTTGATCTTTAAATTGTTACCTTGTGTTTTTAGAGAAATTTATTTGCTTTGAAGTTATTAGGTTCAAATGCAATAAAGCCATTAAGATGAGAAATATTTATATACAAGAAAGTTGTTTGTCACATAAGATCTGAGGCCAAAAAAAATGCAGTCTTGTTTCCTGCTACTGGCCAGAAAAAAATAGAGTAGGTAAGTCAGAAAATGATCTTTTTTTTTATTTCTCTTCATTTTTTCGGGTATGGACTTCTGTGACATAATAATGTAACATTTCAATAAAGGCATTACCAAATGTCTTTTATTTGAATAATGTCTACATTCACGAAAAGTAAGCTTCAACACACTAGAGCTACCAAGCACAATAGCCATACCGGAACTGGAGGCGGCCATGTTGTTAGAGAAACACCGAAATCACGGTGTAGAATGGTAACGGACTTATCGGGTTTTTTTTTGGCGTTTCCGCACTTATCGGGTTCGGCAACGGACTTATCGTGCTTTGTTTCCAGACATTGTGTCACAAAAATGAACCAAATAGACGAAAAGAAGTCGTAAGTGTTTATTTTTATATGATCACGGAAGGCACCGATGATCTAAGTTTGTGAAATTTTTCATTTTACTTCGGTACAACTCATGGTTTTTTCAAAGAGCTCCACACTAAACAGGACAACCGGCCAAACACTGTTACTAATGGTGTGGTTTCCGTTCAAATAAGCAGTATATTAGAATGTGGACTTTTTGGGCTCCTTAATTTCATGCAAAATACATATTAGAACCACTTGTGTGCATTTAAAGACTAAAAATATCACATATCAAAGCTTTTTCAAAATTCTTTGGCAGCGGACTAATCGGGTTTCCAAAAAACGACGTGTTTTTTGGCACCGAACTGTTGGGGTTTATTGAGCACAGGACTTATCGTGTTTTTTATTGTTTTACCAGGATAAAAAGCAAAAATTTAGAATAGCCTTCCTAGACGTCATAATTATTTGGACTAGAATGCTACCTGCTATGAGGACGAGATACTGATAGAATCCCACACATTTGTTTGTGGATTAATAAAGTATATTATTGTGTGATTAATGTATAAAGAAAGAAGTGTTGAACAACACAGGAGGAGTAAACAGATAGACTGACTTAGAAGATATGAGTCTTCTTATTCATTTTCGCACAAAAAGTCCGATGCCAATAACACAAAAAGTCCGGTGCCAAAATTCCAAATTAACCATCATTTAAGACCTTAATAGTGCATGAAACAGTTCTGAAAGGGAAAATGTCTACATTTAATGAATAATCACCAAAAATTTACTTGGAAAAGAAAACAGCATGCTTACAACACGCTTCAATTGGACATTTTTTCATGAAAAAGTTTTGTTTCCAAGTTCAGGTACCACGTTGGTGGAAACAATTTGAAATAAATCGTATCTTCCCATGAATATATGATTAGATATCCAACAAAATAAATAATTTCCCCATTCCGTGACATTAAGCTGATTTAGAAATGTCTATGCTGCTTTAATACAAGTTGAAAGAAATAACTACTTGCGCCAAATGTTGTCATCTAAAAACGCGATAAGTCCGTTGCTGAACCCGATAAGTGCGGAAACGCCGAAAAAAAAAACCGATAAGTCCGTTACCATTCTACACCGTGGAAATCAGAGTTTTTTTTCTGATTTTGTCAAAATTTTTTGAAAAAACTGGGTCGGTCAGGTAGCAGGAAACAAGACTACTGTAATTGTGGAAATTTTCGTGTGCACTTATTATTGCTATTGGTCTACCCCAGGCAAAATTGCGAGGTTTAATTATTGCAATTGCCGCCCGTGTGAGAATTATTATATTATTGCGATCGGAGATCGTGTAAAAATTGAAGATGGAAGATTTATTAATGTAACCACAATATTAAAAACTCGCATTTTTAAAAATATTAGAATTCAAAATGTTATTATTTATATAATTGCTACCAAAACAATAACTAAACAATTAAGTATCTACCAAATCTGTCTCCGAATGTCGACAATCAAAGACCAGAAATTTAAACCAAGGGAGACAAATATGGAAAAAATGGAATGCGAAAATATGAATTAAAAATGCGAGTTTTTAATATTGCGATCCTCAACCAATCGCAATTTTCGTAATAATTTCCATATTTACAGTATACTTTTTTTTTCGCCTGACAACAGATAAAAGTCAAAATAACATAGAAGTTTCAACAAATAATACAAGAAGCAATAATAATAATAATCCTTTGACTATCAAACAGCCAAAATTAAGAATTTCATTAAGGTCTTTTATTTTTAATTAATTGGTTTACAGATTTTTTTTTTTTTAAAATCGGGTCTGTCGGTCGGGGAAAAAAAAGAAAACTAGAGGCTCTCAAGAGCCTGTGTCGCTCACCTGTATCTAATGTGATTTTGGAAATTATGTAAAATTATATAATGATTGAGACCAAGATTGGTTTAATTTGACACAGTATTTAAAATTAAAAACAGGTCATCTTAGTGTAGTCTTACAATAGCTACTGAAGACATCTTATCATTATTATTTTTGAATATGTGGTCAAGTTGTGACCATTCAGAATTTTTTTTACAATTTTCTGATAGACTTCTAAACATCTTGGATGATGGATCGGCAACAAAGTAACAACACTTGGTCAGCACCTCATAAGGAACATTCATGCTATGTTTTGTTACATTCCATTCAGTGGTTCTCTAAAAGAAGTCATTTGTATGCATTTCCCATAGGGTCCAATGTTAAACTTAGTACCCCGCTGGCGGCCATCTTGGATGATGGATCAGCTACAAAGTAACAACACTTGGTCAGCACTTCATAAGGAATATTCATGCCATGTTTGGTTTCATTCCATTAAGTGGGTCACTAAAAGAAGTCATTTGTATGCATTTCCCATAGGGTTCTATGTTAAACTAAGTCCCCCGCTGGCGGCCAACTTGGATTATGGATCGGCTACAAAGTAACAACACTTGGTCAGCACCTCATAAGGAACATTCATGCCATGTTTGGTTTCATTCCATTCAACGGTTCTCTAAAAGAAGTCATTTGTATGCATTTCCCATAGGGTCCTATGTTAAACTAAGTTCCCCGCTGGCAGCCATCTTGGATGATGGATCGGCTACAAAGTAACAACACTTGGTCAGCACCTCATAAGGAACATTCATGCCATGTTTGGTTTCATTCCATTCAGTGGTTCTCTAAAAGAAGTCATTTGTATGCATTTCCCATAGGGTCCTATGTTAAACTAAGTTCCCCGCTGGCGGCCATCTTGGATGATGGATCGGCTACAAAGTAACAACACTTGGTCAGCACCTCATAAGGAGCATTCATGCCATGTTTGGTTTCATTCCATTCAGTGGTTCTCTAGAAGAAGTTCAAAATGTGAAATGTTAACGACGACGCCGGACGACACCGGACGACGACGGACGCCAAGTGATGAGAAAAGCTCACTTGACCCTTTGGGTCAGGTGACCTAAAAAAAGAGGGAAAATCATGTACTTTTGAACAATCTTGGTTATATTGCCAAATATACAAAGGTTGCAAAAGATCAGTTAATTCCGTCTTTTGAAACCCAAATGTCAGAACATCTATCTTAAAAGGTGTTGTTAAGTAGACCGTTCCCTTTTTAAGGGATCCGACTCGTCAACTACGACAACTTAAAATGAGTGGATTCGATATCTTACGGAATTAAGATACTTATACAAAACGAACTTAAAAGCCGCATTGATTCTATAACGAAATTCGTTTCATAAAACTTTGTTTCGGAAATTGGCATCAACTAACGTCTATAGATAGATATTTTTTTTGGATCATGTTTACAAATCTCCCATGCAGAGTTGTCGGTCCTTGCTCTCTCGAGAGAGAGAGAGAGAGCAAGGGAGAGAGAGCAAGGACCAACAACTCTGCATGGGAGATTGCATGTTTACAAGTATTTTATTGATGGGTAATCTATTTTTAGACAAATTGGAATATAATCTTTTATGAAATTTTGAGGCAAAAAGGATTTTAATTCATTTTTATTTTTGGGATGGCTGATTTCAGAGGGTCGGCGGTAATAAAAAACCAAAATTTTCAATTTTATTTTTTTTCTTTAAATCGGCAAAATCGGGTCGGCGGATCCGTAAACCAACTAATTAAAAATAAATGGCCTAACACTGGGTAAATAGTTATGCATAATTATGGAGTCCTTTTTATAGATGAATATGGAGAGTCCAAAGTTTTTCAATTATATTAATGAAATTAAACAAGGTGACGAAATGTCCCAGTGCTGAAGTGTCTAGAATTCTGGAATTAAACACAAGAACCTTGTTACAAAATATACATGATAATGTCTTTGAGCTACTCTTCCCGTGAAGATCAGTAACGATATCATAAAGAATTTTGGTATGCAAAAAATTTTGCATATTTTTACATCCTCCGATATATGAGAACATTTTCTGGGCCAAAACACTGGCACTCGGGACATTGGCGTTAATTTCTATGGGTGACAGAAGTGTTTTGATATCAACATCATTTTCCCTTTACTGCAAGCGCATATGTTGTTAAGACATGCTTTGCATTGCGAAATGTGCATAAATGACCAAAATTGTTGACACAAAATAAATTTCCAAAAAGATGTGTAAGAAAAAAGACATTTGGCAAGTTTTTTTTTAATAATTTTTTTTAATATCTTCCTGAAAAAAAGCAATGACCCGGCAGTAAAATTAGACCCGATTGGGTTAGGGGAAATCGACAATCATTTTTCTTTGGCCTAACCCTCAAAGTATTTTCAAGCAGAACAAGACAAAGCTGGTATTATAAGAGAAAATATACAGGATTGTAATATGTAAGAACAGAATAGATTAGAATTCTTGGTTGGAAACAAGTGTTCATTTCAAGCAAAGATTTGATTTTTTCAGTATTTAAAAGAAAGGTACATTCTATTGCAAGTTTCAAAATTTTTACAGTTAAGACTATAAACAAAGGTTTTTAAAATCTTTTGGAACAATCCTGGCAACATGTATGAAATATACACAACTAGGATTTGCAGCACGTACCACAAAATCTTCAAACAAAACAAATATTTAATAACATACCATTCCATTGGCATTTGAGCGAGAGGGCCTGACTCTTAATTTCCTCTCCGATTCCATACTGAAATCTCCTCAAACATTCAGATTTCTAAATTAAATAATAGAAATTATAAATGAATGACTTTAATTTGATTATTAGAATGTGTTCCAATTACCACATTGCTGTATATAAGACAATAAAATATCACAAATATAAATTGATCACATATATTGATTTTCTTTTACTTCTATTGGTAGCTATATGTGTACATGGCGTAATACAAATTTTCTTCTGGAAACCCTGTTCGCAGAATCCTTTTCATTGAAAGTTAACCCAAATGAAGTTCACTCTTCCAGGGCTCAAAATTATCAGTCGTCCGGTCTTCATAGACGACCTAAAGTTGTGTCAGGCAACTTAAAACTGTGCAATTTAACTGTTAGGTCGTCCGGTTGTTTTATGGCCGGGCAACAAGAAAAATTGTGAAATATTTCACATCAGACAGAAACTTTTCGATATCTTCATCTATTGCAAATTTTTCTGACTATTCCGGCGACCCATGCGTAATGTTCGATGTATGTATGCTTGGTAGTTCTCTCCGGATTCCTCCACCAATAAAACTGGCCACCGCGAAATAGCCAAATGTGCTGAAAACGGCATAAAACCCCAACTAAACAAACAAATCCTCTTTTTGCTAGGAGCACCATCATTGTTACAATCAACGTTTTAAAATCGTGTCTGTCCAGATATGGTATTTTTTTATTCTGCCAACGGGAAAACTCCTTAGAACTAGTAGTGCATATAAACAAAAAACATAGTTCCTTGCGCTGCTCAGTCTTATATAAATTAATTATTATTTTGATTGTATTATAAATTTGGTATCTATGGAAAGCCTAGGGCCTTGGCAGAAATTTAAAATTACTAACATGGATTTATTCCAAATTATTGTGTCAAAGATTAAAAATGATTCACACTCAGTTTTGAGGTTCAAAATTCAAGCAATTTGAGATTCAAGGCACAATGCTTTCTTATATGCAAGACGGTTAAAGTGAGGTGAGATTTTGAGGAAAGGAACTGACATGATGCTGTTTTCAAATGATATGCCTATCACTTTAGGCCTAAAAAAATATAGTTGTGTTTAGGGTAACCTGACCCTACCTAAATTTTAGTGCCTATCCTAAATTTTTTATAACCTTTCTTCAACAAGTACTGTTAAAGTCAAGGTGACTCCAGTATACAACCTAACTAAAAAAATTAATGTAAAAAAAAAAATTTCCCTACCTACCCTACCTAACTTTTTTCAGTGTGTTACCCTAAACACATGTATTTTTTTATTTGGCCTTATTTAAAATCAACATAAATTTACCATAGAAGATTGAAATCTAATTGTGGTTTTACTACAAAATCCAACCATTGCAATGTGGAAGTTTATCACAGCCATAGTGGGTTCTTCAATTAAGTCATCAAAATAATATTTCATTGCATAATGCATCCACCCCTATGCTTTTTGTCACATTAAATATTCATGTACAAATGTATTTATCAAAACAAGTTTTCAAGAGAACATTACATATTTTCTACACTGTGGCATTGTATAAAACAAACAGGAAAACAAGGAATCTCAATCAATCCTCTCAAGGAAAATTTCAGGGCAACCTGGATTGTTGAGCTAGTTACCCTGATTATATACAAAAAACGTGGCAGGGCAACCAGAGATTTTTTTTTTAATTTCTAGCCCTGCTCTTCCATTGCATATATATAAAGTTTGCTCTTCTAAAGGTGAGTTCAATTTTACGTTGCGTTACATGTAGTGTTGTCCCAATGGTCAATAATAATAAATCAAAGTACTGAAGTTCTGTTTACTCGGATGGCCTCATGATCTGATGGCTGATGAATTAATGAAAGTAATTTAAACCTGTATATATGGTAAAAACTGTTGACAGGGAGATATGTTTCACTTTTATCCAATTTTGATAGTATAATTCAAATGTTGAAATGAATAAGGCATCTCTTAAACATGTGAATAATGCAAAATTTTCAAATGTTGACTGTTCCCCATAGACTTTCACAATTGTACAATATAGTGAAGTTTCATAGTCACTAGAATATAACTGAGGGGGCCAAGCCAAATAATTGCCATGCGAATGCTAATCCGGGATGCTAATACAACTGTGCACCAAATTCATTGACTCTATATGTGGTTCCCCATTAACTGACCTAATCACCAACTATTAACAAATTGATGATGTCGTATGAAACAGCACATCTTTATGACTTTTGTGAGGCAAGGCAAAAACTGTAGTGATATAGCACTTTAGACTGCAAATAGAACACTTCTGGTTGTGTTTACTGTTTATGTCCTTAATATAGTAAAAGGGTGATATTTTGTACAATGTCGTTTTCGTGTGGCTCACTTCTTTCACAATCAGAGGTTCATTTAGGGATCAGAAATGAGTTTGACATTTGTGTTACCATTTAAATGGCTATCATTGTATCAATTTGAGATGCTGTATAAACATAGCACGAAGTGCTTTTGTCCAGCACTGATGCTAACATCCCACTGTAACAGGCATTAACATTTAGTTGATTTGTAAAGAGGATTTTTAAAAGGAGGAATCAATTTTTTTTCGCGAATTAAAAAAAAATGGATGTAAATGAATTATGTTAGACATACTTATTAGCAATTGATTTTGGATTACTACAAACAGATGTATAACTGTTCACTGGGTCCTTTATAAAAAAATTCTCTACCATTTTGCATAAAAAGATACTAAAAGTACTGAAACTAAAATTCACAAATTAAAGGATACTCAAAATTCAGATACAGTTATTTTGGGTAATTCTGTGCATTGTCGTATTCGGAGCATTAACATGAAAATGATTTGAATGCGCCGAATTAAAAGGCTGTGCCGAATTACCCGACAACATAGTATAATTATAGAGTGGGAATCTTGATGTTTTCAAATATATAAAGACCAATCCTAGGTACCCCTCATACACCAATGAATGTGTGTGTTGTTATAAGGAGGAACAAAATACATTCAGAGTTGAGATCTCAACCATTGCATAGTTATTTGAATAATAAGGACTTTGAGAGGGTGGATTAAGCCCCCCCTCCCCTTCTAAATATGACAGCTGATCGTCAATTTGCACTTCTTTTAAATTGGGAGACTTAATAATAAAAGCGCAAGCATGAATTATGACTTATTTTTAGAATACATACCCATAGTCATCTTAATTTTTTTTACATCAAAACACAACAATGTTTAGTACAATGGGAAAATCGTCCAAAAAATAGAATCTGTTTGTTCCGCCCTCATTATTGACCCCACAATTTTGGCACAAGATCGACCCGACATATGCATGTTAAGAATAGGAAAACATAATAATGTCATACTTTCGGCATCGTTATTTTATTTTCCTTTCAAAAAATTATCTTTCCTGTTCCTTCAAATAGCTGCTTTCATGTCAAAGTCGAAAATGGCAGAGCAAACTCTAATCGATCCGTATTCCTGTTGACAAATTCGCAACACGCTTTTGTAACTGTTCCCATCTTTTCTCACATTGTATCTTTCCTAATAAATGTCTGTTGCTCATAATATAGTAACAGTTTTTATCCATCATAAACTTGAGTAAATTGCTAGTAATTTTTTTTTGCAGAATTAATAACTTGATAATTCATGTACATGTAATTATTATTCATTTGAGGTCTTCTCTGACATTTGTGGATCTGTTTATGCAACTTTATATCAAAGTATTCCCTCTACGTTTTTGACAATATACAGGGCTTTTTCTACCCTTTTTCAAATAAGGCCCCTGCCCCTGAGATTGGGAATTTTTTTATCAATTGGGGAAAAAAGTAAGAAATAAAATCATGTTTAAACTCATTGTTTTATTGTCAATCACAAAGGTAGTTTTCTGCTTTTTCTAGTTATAAAGTCTTCCACAGTGTCATTCAGTTGCTGGTCATTCAGGCTTGGCTCTCCCTCATTAGAGCAGCCAAGGAGTTTTATTTCAGAGAACTTGCGTAATGGGGTACAGATGTCATTCATCAAACTGAAACCCCTCTCTTCAGGGGCAGTTGATGCTGGGATCAATAAAGCATATCCCATATTTTACTTCGGATATCTTTGTCTTGATTTTAGGTCTACAACCGATGGAAGATAAAGGTATTTAGTTCCGAAATAATTATCGTAAATTGGCTGTCGTAAAAGGATGAATAAACATGTTTCCTTCCCCCATCTTAAAACTGCCCTCGAGAAACCAGTGACAATAAAAACTGATAACAATTTGCCGACTCATCAATAAAATGTAACTTCCATTCTACGGACAGACGAAATAATTGACCACTTACATTTGCTTGCTTCAGTTGGGGAATTCATCATAAATTTTGGGAAAAAAAGACACTTTTTCTCATTGGGAATAGGGCCGATAATCGGCGGTAAATAGAAGGTAGAAAAAGCCCTGATATATGATGTTCTGACTTTACATAGAACAACTTATGTAAACAGTTTAAATTCAAAATTGAAATACATGTAGTATGAATTGGCCTTCTGAAGAACTACATGTACAGCTATTTCGGGTAATTCTGCGCATCGTCCTATTCGGCGCATTAACATGAAAATGATTTGAATGCGCCAAATTAAACGCTGCGCCGAATTACCCGACAACATAGTATATTGATGTCATACATATTTTTTTATCACAGTAGTCTGCTCTTTTGACAAGAACCAAATGCCACTTTGGCACATTTTTAGGTGTGATGGAAATTTTACATTTAATGCATAATGCATAGATATATTAAATATTTAGATAAAATATAGCAATAGCACAAGTTTTAACATAGACATGATAGTTATACATGTAGTTCAATGTGCACATTATTCTCCCATTTATTTCATATATTTCCATGCAAACAGGGATAATTGGAATACCATTTTGATTCCAAATATTTTAATAAAAAAATACACTGCAGTATTCTCTATCACAATTCTCATACACGTACCCTATGTTTAAAACCTTAAAAATATAGTCAGATCAAATAAATATTTGGCATGTGTATTGATACATGTATGTTTTTCTTCATAGTTTTAGTCATGGGATATATGTATAGCAACACCTGACACCTCTGTTATAATAGCTGCACCAATTTTATCAGTATTAATCTTATTTAGACTCGTGGAATTGGAATACTGGGGTGTGGGTAAACACCCAACTTCTCTCTGTCTGCTGCTGTTGAAACTGGCGGGAAAAGTACGTGCAAGCGGGTGGTTTCGGCCCTAATAATGTTCGTACGAGGTGTTTTGATCATGCGTCTTCGTCCTTTTTCGAAGTACTAAAATTAACTATTTTTTTTTTAATTTTTGTGAAATTTTGCATCCAACTAGAATATTTTATAATACTGCATCTTGATATCAGCCTGAATAATTAAAAATCGATTTAAAATTCTTAAACATAAAATTTAAAAAGATTTCAAGAGCACAAAATACAAATATATTTAAACATAATATAAGAGTCTTGAAAGATAGTGTGACCTGGTATAAACACTGCAAGAAAAGTGGTAGGGTTAAACCGTTGAAAGGGGTTATGGGTACCCACACCCCTTTTGTTTATATTTTTTATAGTGATTTATGCTGGGTCATCTCCGGGGGGGGGGGGATTACTTTCTATATTTTTAGTGGTACGAGTGTGCCGCAAAACGGGGTCGCTTTTTCATGCCCTGCTGGTTAGAACATGGTCCCTTTTTCATGTCCTGATGGTTAGAACAGGGTCGCTTTTTCATGCCCTGCTGGTGAGAACAGGATCTTTTTTTAAAAAAAGTATTTGTCTAGAACAGGATCGCTTATTTAACTGTTTAAGATACAGTCTAGAACAGCATCTATTTTATACGGTCTAGAACAGGATCATTCCCGGTGCATATTATTATACCCCAGCTTTATAAGGGTTCTCCTGTTGTTTATATGTCTGTCCGTCAGTCCGGCAGTCCATTCCATAAATAGTTCGTTGCTTTTTTTTCAATGACTATACTTAACAAGGCTTCTTGAAATGTGGTATAAAGGTTTAAATGAGTAAGCTAATTTTTACAAATAATAGCCAAGTTGAAAAGTTATGTTATTTCTTAAAAGAAATAAAAAATATTCAATCTTTCCTTAAATAACTAAAATCATTACAGTAAAGAACATACAGTTTTACAATTTTCACAATGTGCATTCATATCTCATACTAATGGAATTATCTACATGTATATGATTTTATTTTGTTTTCAAATTATTACTATTCACAAATCCCTGATAAAACATTTTTGAAGTATGAACAATTTGAATTTTGAATACAGAAAAATCAATCCAAAATTTATAGCTCACTTCACTTTGCTGCAAATAATATTTTTTGGTCATCGTTGTATTTAACACACAGTGTGGGAACGGAACTGTACGGTTTTTTAATGTTTTGGTCATTCGGGAGACTGTCAAGCGGGGCTCCGACATTCGAAAAAACAACAAGTCGCTGAATGTAAGGTTTGATTAACGCACAAGTTACTATATTAAGTTTCTGCTTCAAGATTTGGTAACGAAAACATTCTACATGTATATATAGACCAATGAAATACTAAAAACGACATATGCACCCAGAAGTTTTCCCTAAAATGGTTGAGCTCCGAGTAAATCGATCAAAATTCTCCATCAACAGCGAATAAAAATGCTAAAAGAATGCAAAAAAATAATCGTCACTACAACAATTTTTACAATTGACCCTTTTCTGATATATAGTCTTACCTCTCTGAAAGTTTGATAACCATCGTCTCAGTAGAAAATAAAATTGATTAATTTTCTTAATGTTGGAACATTTTATTGACTGTACAATCGCTTGCTCGCTTACTGTACAATCACTTGGAGCTTTACTGTACAATCACTTGGAGCTTTACTGTACAATCACTTGGCCAAAATAATAAAATACATTGCATATTTATTTCATTGTTTTCTATTTCTGCACTATAATATTGATGTATTAAACATTTAAATAAGAGTGAACATAAATTCAGTCATTTTTTGCCGATTAAGCTTCTATCAAGTACACCATTCTAACGTACACGTAGTTTTCTATACCAGAGAGACAAAAAATCGAAAATCAGTATACAAGACAAAAAAGTACAACACAAATGAAAATAAATCACTGATAAAAAAAAAGCTCGCACAAAATGCACATAAAAAAGTCATTATTTCGAATATTCCATTATTCTTTTATATTCTTTTATATTCTGAAGTCCTTTTTTTAAGAAGGAAAACTCCAGCGCTGGAGATGTAAAGTCAAGCGCGGTAGATTTAAAGTCAAGCATTGGAGATGTAAAATCAAGCGCTGTAGATATAAAGTCCAGCGGTAGAGATGCTAAAGTCCAGTGCTGTAGATATAAAGTAGAGCGCTGGAGATGTTACTTCTACAGCGCTCGACTTAACATCTCGGGCGCTAGATTTTACACCAACCATCTTCAGCGCTAGACTTTAGAATTGCAGCGCTGGACAAGCTCCCTCTTTAAACTTTTTTAAAAATTGTATTTTTCACTTTTTATTTTATTTCGATCCCGATAATTTTGGGATGCTTTTCTACTGAACCCTGTTTGTCTCACACAAATAAAAAGTTGTGGTTTTGAAATTCGAGCGCTGGAGATGTAAAATCCAGCGCTGTTGATCTAAAATTCCAGTGTCATAGATCTAAAGTCCAGCGCTGAAGATCTAAAGTCCAGGCGCTGCAGATTTAAATTCAAGCGCTGGAGATGTAACATCTCCAGCGCTCGACTTTATATCTACAGCGCTAGACTTTAGCATCTGTAGCGCTGGACTTCGGATCTCAAGCACTAGACTTTAGATCTTCAGCGGTGGACTTAAGATCTGCAGCGCTGGATTTTAGATCTACAGCGCTGGATTTCATATCTCCAGCGCAGGAATTTAAAAACCTCAATTCTTTATCTGTATGAGACCAACAAGGCTCAGCAGAAAACAATCCCAAAATTATTGGGATCGAAATAAAATGCAAAGTGAAAAATATATTTTTTAAAACGTTTAAAGGGGGAGCTTGCAGTTTTCTTCTTTACGATGGGTTGTCTGTTCTTTTTTATTGATGAATTTGGGAACAAGTCTCTGTATCTTCTTATATAAAAGTGAAACTCCAAATTGATAGGTGCTTTTACATGCTTTGTATTATCGGATTTATCATAACATCGTTCATCAAAAGAATAACAATTTTATACAAGTCGAGCAAACCGCACTATAATTGTGTAGTTGAAAACGAAGTTTTAATGAATAAGTTCATTTTAGGTTTTCCAAATAAGAAACAAAGTCTTACAATTATCTTGTATTAGTATTTGTCAGCTTGTTTGTTAATAGTAATATAAATCTTACGTGTGTGTGAGTGTACACTTCTGTAAATGATAAGGTCGTCTCGAGTACTAGTACTTTGAAGTGGAAAGTGATTTTTGAAAACACGAAAGCATATTTATATAAAAGAAATTGTGTAGACAGTTGTATAAATATATAAATGTGATAGTGAAAAAAAATCAGTGTTGGTTTTAAAGAAATTTGATTTGTTAATCTCCTTTTTTTTTAGTTCTGAAGGAGATTTTGAATTTAGAAATACTAAAATCGGGTTTTTTCATGCATACTCTAGCCAAAATCATGACACTGCTCCCAAGCGACAATACAGAACTGCTCCAAGTGATAATACAGTCGAAAGTTGTTTACCGACAAGCGACCGTACAGTGAAAAATATTTAGTGCCATGTATTTGTAAAGATTTAGAACTATTAGTGAGTGTAAACATATTGAAGTTAAATTTGAGGAAAAACTATATATTAATTCTAATAAAAGAGATTAAATTTTTTGAAAAAAATTCTTTTAAAGTAAAAATTCCAGCTGAATGAACACAACCATTTGCATAATTTGGGTCTGAGCTCTTAGTTTCATTTCAATGTTTTCCCTGTTTTCTTGCCTTAAGAATGTTTTCTGCACCCCTGAATGTTAGAATATTAATGACAGATATAAACATTTACTCATATGCATTACAAGTAAGCCCCAGAGATAATAGTGATAAAAAACACTAACCTCCTCCGTAGCTGTAAATTATTTCGAATGTCGGAGCCCCGCTTGACAGTCTCCCGAATGACCAAAACATTAAGAAACCGTACAGTTCCGTTCCCACACTGTGTAACATGTTTATATGAAATTTAATATATTTGTCATCATTGTTTGTTTTTTATAATGTTTTTCCTGCTCTTAATGACGGTTTGCATTTAAATATATTAATAATGTAAACTTGATGGTTGAATATGGAATTAAACATGTATAACAGAAATGAGTTTTATTTTTTGAAATAGAGTTAAAAACAACAGTTTGGATACGGAAAATTGACACAAGTATGTTTTTTGCTTACATTAATGAATTGTTTGGTGACAGGGTATATATTTCTGAACTAGTCTAGAACATATAGGTCTCTGTCTAGAACAAGGTATACATTTTCTGAGCGTGTTTAGAACAGGGTATGTTTTTCAATATTTCTGTTTAGAACAGGGTATGTTTTTCAATGTTTTCTAGTTAAAACAGGCTACAAACAGCTTTTGCGACACTTTTCAGATCGTTTGGTTGCAGCACCTCCTCCTGCTGATCTTGTAATGCTCGTAGAAAGGCATTCATCTTCTCACTCTAGACTATATTTCTGCTGACTATACATTGTATGTAGCAAAATAATAAAAGTTACCTGTAAAAATGTCCCGCTAAAAAGTCCAATGAATATTTACAGGTAACAAATTTTTCTTCCGCTAAAAATGTCCATTCATACCTTCAGAAAACCCGCTAAATTATATGTCCTGCGTCCAGTTTAAATTGGCCAGCGTCTTGCTTTGATAAATTTCTAGATACATTTTAAGGTAACAATCAAAATAATTGGAACGAAATTACTCTGCGCATTTTCAAATCACTATGTAACCAATAAATCACATCTACACATTATATAGGCACGGACCATTCATCTTTTGTCGGTGGGGAAGGGGGGGGGGGGGTTCTATTGTCAAACCTCATTTTTTCAATATCGAGCAGGAGCAATATATTTTTTCAACTCATTTAAACAAACCCTTTTATACTGAATTTTATTTTACAATTTTGCTAACATTTTACTGGTAAATACACAAAATACGTCACAAACATGACAAATAAATTACTTCAGGCAGGTTAATACATGAATTTAATTACTCGAAAAATGACTTTTTGGCACCACTTAACTTGCAGGCCTTTTGAGAAAGGAAAAATTATCCATAACATTTACATTTTTGACATATCCTTCTTATTATGTGCTGCCTTTGATATAACATATTAGAAAACGCTGTATCGTTTATTATAATACCAATTTTTAGTGTTTTTCGAATGGAACATTGATTCCTTTTTTGGATACACCAATAGATAGATTTGTTGAGATTTTTTGTGCATATGAACTGATGTCCTTCTTCCTATATGGTTTTAAACTAGACCATTTATATATATTATGGTCTAACACTAGGTCATTGTTATCCTGGTCTTTTTACGACGTTTGAAATTAATTTTGAAGTACCACGAATAGTCAAATAACAAAAAAGTATTCTCGTTTTTAGCTCACCCAGACCACAGGTGCTATATTGCCATCACCTGGTATCTGCCAATAAACTTTAATCTTTACCTCTGAAACCACTGGGCAAATTCATGAAATTGGAACAATTGGATTCCTTTCAAAATTATTTTCGGAGACAAGACCTTGAAAAATTTGGTTACCCTTACTAAGAAACATCAAAATCAGCAAAAATACCTAAAACTCTTTTTTTAAAACTATATGGTCAGGATGAACAAACTGTCTTTGAATGATGTCTCACTAACTATTACTCCATATTCTTGCATTTTTATAGATATGTAATTTAACAAAAATACAAAAGCATGCAAACCATACATGTAGCACACATTTTTCTAAGAAAGACTAAAAATCTAAATATTTGGGGAAAAGTGTGAGAAATCCCATGTTTGCTTTCTCACTCAAAAATATGTAGAAAAATCAACGTTGATAAATTGAAACCAATATATTGGCAATTCACTTACTGAATAAGTAAGTATAAGTATATCATTTCTTTGAAGTTCCAAAACTCGCTTAAAAAATGTATAAAATTTCACAGAAACGTCCTATATGACAGTACAACCATTGACAACTGGACAGGACCTAGTTTTTCCTTTTTTGCTTGACAATTTTTTTTTGTTAATATTGGGCCATATGGAAAATGGCATTCTGCTAACAAACATTATTAACCTGCCCAAAAATTGGTTAAATTCAACATATCTTTTCAAGTACTCGAGTTATAGATTTTAAACCTTTGATGAACATGATGAATGATCATTTGTATGAATCAGGATCATTGAATGATCAAGAGTTGTTACATCAGTGCAGATTGGAAATTCAAAGTCCATCTGTCACAGAATAGGGTACCTACTTTGTGTAATCTGAAACTCCAACACGATAAAGATGTGCCCTCCCCTTTTAGGGTGATTTGAGAAACTTATGTCTCTAATTACCATAAAGATGTGCACCTCCCCTTTAGGGCGATTTGAGACACTAATGACAAATTTATCATTTGTTGAACTTAAGTCTTTTTAAGGCACATCAAGTTTTAAGGGTACCTAATTTGTATACTCTGAAACTCCAACTTTCAACTTGCATTTCTGAAATTTTGCAGTTATTGTAAATGTGCACCTCCCCTTTTGGGGTGAATTGCAAAAAAATATTAAATTTATCATTTGTTGAACTTAGTCATTTTCAAGCACATCATGTCTGAAGGGTACCTAGTTTATTTAATCTGAAACTCCACCACCTTTCACCTGGCATTTCTGAAATTTTGCACAGGGTATTCTGATTTGATTGTAGATTTGCATCTCCCTTTTTGGGGTGATTTGAGAAAGAAATAAGATAAAACAATTTTTTGCTAATTAGATGAATTCAGAATAACCTATAGCTACTACACTCAAAGATAAATCTTACAATGGTAGATAATGTTAAGTCTTATGGAAATTGAGAATAATGGATGCATAAAATTCTATTATTTGCATGCGATGCAGATCCAGACATCTAATTGGTCTTGTTTTTACTAGTAAATTGTTATTAAAAGGATTTATTTACATTATTTGGTGTATTATTAGCATATCTGGCTTGTTTTCTTTTAATTTTTCTGTGATTTATAATTTATATCCATTTTGGTGTGTATATATAAACTCAACTCTAATTGATATAATGCCAATTTCTTTTTCAGATGAAGAACAACAATATAAATATTGTTCCTTTGAGTGAACATTTGTCACCTGAATGGGTGCTTTTTTCTAAAGAATTAATCTGTTATATCCTTAAGAAAATTAAATCACTTGTTATATACAAGTTTAACATGTTTTCAAATTCTATCAAAACGATGATGATAATACACATAAATCCCAACTTCTTCAGCATGCCTTTTTAAGCCAGGTTCTGGAGTTGTGTTTTTTCATATTCCCTGCTTCCATATAAAATGGTTCACTATGCTTCCTTATATATGAACTTCCATAATAAGAACACACACTGGCAGAGGGGGTTCATTGAAAGCAAAAAAAATCATGAATAAAACAAGAGTAATATATTAACATGAGATATATATCACAGAACAGATAAAAATAAAAATTTTCGTTTCTTTAAAGTTATTCTGTAACTCCGTATTGTAGTTCTTCACCGTAATAATTTATAGCTATCAAGTCTTTCTTCTGTCTGACAGCAGATTCTATCAACTCGTCTTTTATCTAAAATTCCAAAAAGAAAGAAATATTTAGGATTTTCCCAAACTTTTTCAAGACATGATGATTTTTTATAAAAAGAAAAAATTAAACTAAAAGAATTTCTGATTTTTCTTTTTTTTTTACAACAGTTCACTATTGATACCCAGATGAATAGGTACACGTATTGCAAATTACCATAATAACATTATTAACAATAGATGGGTCAGGACTTGGACACCTTGGCCAAAACATGTAATGGGGAAAAAATTTAAAATGAGTAAAACATTTCTGCATGTTATAAACTAAACAACACAAGAAGGCATCTTTTTGAAAATAAACTTCATCAATGTTTGCACAGCATGAAATTTTGTGAAAATGAAGAATCTTAAACTTCTCACAGAACGACAAAATCCCAAAAGAGTCATATGCATTTTGTCTGTTAACAAGAAAAAATGACAATGACTTTGTTCTGTGGTTTGATAATAAAAAATTCATCAAGACACTTGATCTCAGACTTCTGATTTTCAAATTTAAACAAAAAGATGGATGAATGGATGAATGGATGAATTAATAGTTAACATAAAGTGGTAATTACTATATGTACAACAGGAAGAGATATGAATATGAACTCTGAACTTTGCTTTATACAAGACCGACATGCTGATCCAGATTTTAACAGTCTGCACGAAGACATGTCACCCTACTAGGACTCCAAGCCAACCAGTCTTAAAATTGCTCTACTTCTAAATGCCACATTTTTGGCAGAAAAGCAACATATACCAATTTAAAGTCTTTGGTTTGACAACGCCGGGAATCAAACCTGTGACCTTTTCAAACTCAAGGCGAGCACACTGACAAGACCACTGAGAGGGTTTTAAAAATTAAACTTCACTGCAAAAAGTGGTTAATTGACCCATTTCCAATTTAGAATTTATAACCTTCCTTGATATACAGCAAAGACTATGCCTCTTTTACTTTATAATGGGACATGTATTACTATTTGCATATGTTTTACCTGCACGAGTGTGTTATAACAATTCTATAAGTGACATCATAACAACAAATAACACCCCAAAAATTTGTAACCCATGCATGTGATCACATTAAGTAATTTACTGTAGCAATAAACAGCACAGTTTAGTTATTGTAGCGCAGATAAAAGGCCTTAAAGTTGTAATTAGAAATTAGGGGAGGTAACAAAATTTAAATTGGAAATTGTTCAATTTAGTACTTCAGAATATTCTCATTTTAAAAGATTGTTTGACCCAGTGTGACAAAGTTTACAAAAAATGCAAAAGAAAAGCAGTGTTGTTAACTATAACTATGCCTACCATATTACAATTACTTAAATCAAGATGCTTTAAACATTGCATGTCAGAAGGTATCCTAACAAAGCAATTTCCTTCCATTGTTTTAATCCCTTGAAGATTGAGTTTGACTAGATATCTGTAAAATACCATCAAAATCTTACATGTACATGGCAATGTGGCTGTATGCCTATGGTCATGTGATCCATAACACTATATGTTATGTGTCCCATTCCCTGATTTGATAACTATTTTCATATGCTCAGCAAGAATTTGTCAACTTAAATTTCACTTATCATGCTGGGTATAACCAAAAAAATAATCCTGTTGCAAGCAACTTGTTACGACTTAGTAAAATAAGATAAGGATGACTTGTGGAAAGAACCAAAGCACAGAAGTATTTTAATACTAACACTTTGTTAACAAACTAGTTGTGAGTAAAAAAATAGTTATCAAACTATGAAAAAAACATCAAATAAATCATTGAACGTTCTGCTATAGAGACATTCGTCATGAATACATCAGTATATCTTCCTACCCTGTTGCATTGCTTCAAATCTAGGAGTTTTAGGTGAGGCATTTCTGATGGGACCCTTCCAAAACAGTCCCCATTCATTTTATCAATACCAGTTAGGTCTAAATTAACCAAATTGCTGAAATGTAGAGAAAAATAGAGAGTTTATTACTTTAAATTTTTATTCTCATATTTGTTATGTTAAGTTAAGGATTTTACACTGTTTTCAGCACATTTGGCTATTTCGCGCCAGCCAGTTTTTATTGGTGGAGGAAGCCAAAGTACCTGGAGAGAACCAACGACCTTCAGTAGGAAAATTGGCAATCCTTGTCAATTTAGATCAGAGGCTAGTGATTATTAGTAGTCATGACGAACTACCTAGACCACTCAGCCACCGAGGCCCCTTCACATATTTGAGTTACCCTCTTAATACACCATCTTAAAGAAATTTTTTTACATTACTGGAGTATTGTTTTTTTTAACTTAAAATTTGAAAACTTGAGTAAAAAGCGGAGCATATTGCCTCATAGCACATGAATCACATCAACCAAAGTTAAAAAGATTCATACATAAACAGAACCTATATTAATAATCATCTAAGGAAATTTACTGTTGATACTAGCATGAAAATGATACTTTAAATTTACTTTTTAAAAATTGTTCAATTTTGCGGAAACTAAGAAATTAATAACTCTGTCCTTTCACAGTTTTTGTTGTTTTCTTTTTTTGTCATTTTGGCATTTTTACATTCTGCTCTTCAACATTTCTGATTACTTTTCTGGCATTTAGAGTATCTGATGAGTTGTAATTCAATAAAATATGCATATCTTGGGCATTAATATTGGCATCATGAAATATTGATGCATGTATTAATTTCACAGCAGTAGTTCATTGTTATAACAGATCACCAGCTGTGTTCGACCTCAAGCTTAATTCACAAGCGCTGCCATTTATATAGTTTTCATGTACAAATGTAAATATGTTATATTTTTATTGTTCCTTCTGTAAATGCTGTTTTTATAGGTTTTTTTAACATTGAATTTCATACTGAATATGACCTAATCATAGCAATTTTCATACCTTTCTGCCCTTCAGTTGTGTACAATTGCAAATGCCAAAAAAATATAGTATACCTGCAATGATCTACAATAGATGTTGCCCCTAAATCTGTGATGTTCCAACACCAACATAATGAAAGACGTTTTAATGTCCTACCACAACTGAAAAGAAAAACTAAATACAGCTAAAAACAACAATGGTTTGGTTATACATTGTAAGCAAAGCTTTTCATATTTCAAAGTAACTTTCCTGATCTGTTCAGCTGAAAGTTTGCTCTACAAACTTAATATTACTTACCACTGTGACATAATAAAGAGAATTTTTTCTGAATAAAGCTTGGGATAAAATTACTAAATAACTCAATGCACATGATGAACACTTTAAAACAACCAGCAACTGTTTTGAGTAGTCTCCCCTTCTTCATCATATCTCTATTACCTTTTAGCAATTTGTAATACACAACTATCTTCACATCCTGTACACTCTGACAGGTCTAAGGAAGTCAGCTGGGTAACTGCAGCAGAGGAAAACAAATTTATCAGACCACCTGTAGTAAAATCTGTTCCCTTCCTTAATCGTAAATTCTTCAACTTTGTTAAATTCTAAAAGAAAAAGTAAAATATATGTCGGATTTTTGGTAGGATTTCACTTCTGTATTTTTCAACGCAGTACAAATATATTTCAATAAATATGTATTGGTGAGTCTAAAAATTGAAAGGATCCTGATTTCTTGAAATTTCTGGGGTCCAAGGAAATTTTGATGTCCAGAAGCAAGTTATAAGTGCTACATTAAATTCTGATACGAGATACAATGTGATGAAATTTCAGGGATCATTCTACTATACTATTTAGGGCCGTTTGTCAGCGGTCCCAAAAATGTTAATGAAAATTAAAATTCCCAAAAAGACAAAACAATGTTTTGCCGGATGTTACAATCTGGAAATGAGTACGTAATCGATTCTTGCATTAATAAATCAGACTGTAGTCACTATAATGGGTGTTGCATTAGCAGCCGATTACATTGATGTGAATTAGCACATGCGTTCATAACAATGGTCTCAATGTCTCAATAATGGTCTTAATGTCTCAACAATGGTCTCAATGTCTCGAAACTGATGAGAGAGAATTTTAGTGAAAGTCCTTCTGAAGTTGTTTTGGTGTGGAAAAAGTCTGCTGGAAAAATTCCCATTTGAGTAAAAGCAGAGCATTTAAAAATGTGTGGAATCATCCCTAAATTTTGACATCATTATTTCCTGGGTCATTTAATGCTTGTCGTGTGGTGATCACTGTTCCTACTTGTTCAAAACCACATTACATGTATAACCCTGTAAGTTATCATTGTCCCATATTCAAACAAATGGGATTTTGTCTCATTGACAAATATTGATGCTATTTTCATGTGGCTACAAATTAAAGTTTTAATGTTTAAATTCAATTAATTGACCAAAGATATACAAATTCGTTTGGTTTTTAGACCAAATTTTTTTTTTCCAATTTGAATATATTGTGGTGTATGTCATTGAAACATGATTTCTAACTTTACTAAATTTTATTCTTTCTTAATTTTTTTAAAAATTACTGGTAATCCTCTGTGTGCCCATAACTGTTGAGCAATAAAAGGAATATTTTTAAAATGGGTATGTTTTATAGGGTCAGACACAAAAGTTCTGCTGGTAAATATTCATTTCCTACAATGTACTAACCTGAAGATACCGGAGACTTTTATTTGTCAACAATTCACAAAACGAGGATTCAAATGACGTCAGATTGGTACAACATGAAATTGCTTCATAACATTCATCTGTAATCTCTGCTCCATCAATTGCCAGTTCCTGTAGCCATTCTTTGTGTGATTGGGCTAAATAAATAACTGGTCTATAATAGATACATTGAGGAATTTACATTTAAGTGATACAATGAATTTTTTTCAAATCAATACATATATTCATAAAATAATGTAAATTATGTTTATTGTGATTTAGCATCAAGGCATTCATTTTTCTGTGAGATCAAATGTTGCCTTGCAAAGATGGCTTCCAAATACGGAGTCACTATGTAGCAAAATTGTTGACCAAATATGGGGTCTTTAGCTTGCATGGAGTGTGACATTCTCCAATCATATTACCCACAACCCACAATGGTCCGCAGTCAGGCTTTCCGTATTATGATCTAACAACCCCCAATGAGAGGGTCTCACCTATCCGCCACCTGGGGACGTGCTAGGCAGCTCTGTGGGTTGAGCACCCGTGATCCATCACAGGTACCTAGCTAAAGGAGATAAACATGTATGTAGGGTTAATGTACATGAGACATTAACCTATCATACTGAAAACTAAAGGATATAATCATGTACATGTATGTAGGGTTAATGTACATGAGAAATTAACCCATCATACTGAAAACTAAAGGAGATAAACATGTATGATGGGTTAATGCACATGAGAAATTAACCCATCATACTGAAAACTAAAGGAGATAAACATGTAGGATTAATGTACATGAGAAGTTACCTATCATACTGAATGAAAACCATTAAAAAAAGCAATTCTACAGCACTTTAATGTTTTTCATCTTTAAAAGTGCTGTAACGTCTTCCAAATGACCAAAATTTCAATTTTTTTTATAAGTTGTAAGCAATTATTTCTAAAATTACACAGTATTTCATATGATCCTACATGTATAACTAATATGCATGAAACACTGCAGCCAGTCACAGAAACTTCTCAATAAAAAACTAGAAGCTGTCTAAGTGACACACAGCAAACAAGATTTTCCTTAAATTCTATTTGGAACCACCTGACCACGGTATTGACAAACTAATTTGCATATATTTTCCATTGGAAAATCCAGTTAAATATAGTATCCATAAAAATTAAAGAATGAACAGCATCAGTTAAATACTAACTCATCTACAATCCATGAGATACCATCAATATTAATGCTCTGAATTTTTTCCAAATGTTTCGCTAAATGGTGTAGGTCTCCATTGTCTATGACACTATGTGAAAAATTCATGTTCTTTAAATGAGTACACCTACTGAGAATTTGTAAACTTCCTGTTTTGAAACTTGTCACACCTTCTAAATTAATAGTTTCCAACCTCGGACATTTCTTTACAATAACTGACAATATCTGATCATTAACATTATGACAAAATCCTATGTCTAAATGTTGAAGATTTGGCGTAAAATCTGTGAACACTGTGACTTCGCTTTCTGAAATGTTATCTCGTCCATGTAAAATAAGTGTTCTGAGATTTGATGCTCTAGCTATAAGACGACAAAGATTTACAGATGGGATATCTCTGTAGCCATGTAAATCTATTATCTTCCATAAACTAGGATCAAATGCATATTCGTGCCATAATTTGCAAACTCTTGCTAAACATGAACACAACTCCTTTTGAGAAATGTATGAAAATATTTTCAACATTATTTCCCTTGGTAAGCAATGGATAGGACACAAACAAACCATGTCATTTGAATCATCACTTTTTATATCTGAAACAGTTAACTCCCTTGAAATATACTCTACATCTTTTTGTATAATGGAATTTAATATATGTTGTGGTTCATCCTTTTCATTTTCATCTGTATCATTCACTGTTATAGCATGATTTCCTTCAGCTTCAAAATTGTTTCCATCAGAAAATTCTAATGAAGGACATTTTAAGATACTTTCTCTTTTTTTCTCTATTTCTACTGGAGATAAGATAGATAATTCCTCTGTATAACCACTGTCGCTGAGTAAATCAACATCGACTCCTTTGCATGAAGCCATCATTCTTCACATGATACAACATGTACCTGAATGTAGATTTGTTTAAATGAGTTTCCTGAAGAAAAAAAAACATTAAATTGATACATGTACTCACAGTTCCATTCAATTTTTTGTTCTATTTACTATCTCTTTTAAAATTTAATCTGCAATGTACTAGTACAAAGGGTAAAGTTACCTTTAAAATTAAATTTGTATAGGTACAGTGTCAGTAATTGAAACTGAACATGCTACCCAACAAAACTTATATCCCCAATTATAAAAACTTGGCAATATATCATTCTTTTGTAGTGTACATGTGTGGGTGATAAATATGATGTTTGAATTTTTATACTTTGGAAGTAATTACATAAGAACTGTATTTTATGTGTTCCTTAATGACAATTACCAATATTTTTGTACATTGTCTAGTACAATGTAGTAGTTTTTGCATTTTTCAACCACGAAGCCAAATTACTTTTATGATATAAAAGTAACCTCTTAGATAATGCTGTAGCTTAAGTTGATAAATAACTCAGTCCAAATGTTAGCTGCATTTAGGGCTTCCATACCAATCCTAAACTAGTGCCATTATAAACCAAAATTCCTTCTAAAAGGACAAAGTTAAAAAAAAGCAAACTTCCTACCTACCTACCATAATTTTTAAAAGTATACACACATTTTTTGCCTTGTTTGCTGTAACACTTCATTTCCCTAAAATTTTTAAGTAATGCACATATATACATTAATGCATCTCATTTGTATGAAATAGCAAAACATACATGTACATGTTCACAATTCTTTAAGACTGATTTTCTTATACACAGGTTGATAATTTCTTGTCTGCAAAACATGAATAATATACAATCTTATAAAAAGTAGGTGTCATGATAAAGAAATTTATTTCATGAAATGGCTGTACTATCCATTTGAATACCAAACAGTTATTTCTTTGGGGTTTGTGTGGATAGTATAGGCCAAATCATCTGAGATTAATTGAAAGATTGTGGGCAATAAATAGGCATTAGGGAAAACAAATGGCCAAACAACTCAAAACTACATAAGTTGAGAATTTGAAGTCAGTTTGCATACATTTTGATTAATTCTATGACATCAGTTATAGACTGAAATTTACATACCATTAAGGGCATACGATACAGTTTCGATCTACTATTGATTTTTCTTTGAGATTTTGCATATTGGTGGTTTTTTCACCGATCTTTCTAAAAATACAAAGAAAATTACACCTTCATATGCTACTTTTTGAGATATTTAAGGTTCAATTTCCGGAATTTTTACTAAAATTGCGCAAATATCGTCTTTTCACCTATTCCGATAAAAATCAATTACTTTCTTGTTTTAAAAGATAAATACATCGGGTTTTTTGCATTAAGAAAAGGAATATCTCTTCTCTTCCGATAAATAACATTATGACGATTCTGTGCTACAATATCTTTTCATTTTTTCAAAATATGTGATATATTACCAAAAACTTTGAATTTAGGCACGATACATCAGTGTATTAAAAAAATTCTGCTATTGATAATTTAATCTAAAAATCACATAATGTTGTCCTTTTAATTTGCTATCGAATGCAGTTTCGAAATTAAGGGGTCCATGATCTCAATTTTTAGATATTTTGAAATGACGTGCCATCATAACGCAAAACGGATATTCGCGTGGTCCCGATTCCCGCGTGTATGAATAAAAGGCTTGGAATCACTCTCTTTGAAAAGAATTACTGATCAAATTATATGTTTTACAACAATTTTGTTTATTGCATCTTTTGTGTTAAATGTCCTGTCACCAATGGGACATAATGCTGTGGAATACGTTGCCTCTGTAAAAAAAATTTTAGAAAATTGTTTTTTCCTTATATATCTGGAGATACTGACAATTTTCGCAGATTTTGAACTTCTGTTTCTGTCCAAAGCAATACATATATTTAAAAGTATATGCCTAGCATTTCTCGGCATATATATGTCTAATTAGTATTTGTACTCTCTTTTGAAAAAAAGCAAATCACCATAAGTAGGAAGTCCTAGAAATTAATTCTGTAATTTCATTTTTATTAGATGATGAACAAAAATGTAAATGTATCTGCATGATGCATGGAAGTTGTACACTGTCACTTCCTCACAATATTCATGCACCATTTGAACCAAGGGATTTTACAACTACATGAACTATAAATATATAAATCTTGAATATATAAATCTTGAATCTTGAATCTTGAATCTTTAGCTATTCCAAAAGGGAAAACTTTCCACCATGAAACCCATTAAAATGCCATCCTTTAGTTTTGTTGGGGTTCCTGCTACTCGTTTGTGTGTGTACTTTTTAGTATTTTGTGGTGTTTGTCGTTTGACTGTCGTCTTTTTGGTGTTCCTGATCGTGTTTTTTTGTCCACTGATTTTCCTCTCTGTGCGAACCGTTTTATGACGTAACTTTATTTTCCGCAAAAAGGAGACGTCCGAATTAGCGACGTTGCGGGGAAAGGAAAATGTTCCGCGAAAAGTTCTAGTTGGACGTTAGCGACGCAATTATCTCCCCTGTAACTGTATCGTATGCCCTTAAGGTAAAGTACTTATTAAACCAAGGGTATGTAATAAAATTTGGATTTGTTAAAAGTACCCATACTCAAATAATGGGATCCAAATAATGAAACAAAAATTTTTGAGTTATCTCCCTTTTCACACAGATCAGTCATTTTTTACAAAACTTTAGTGAGGAGAGTGAAAGTTTAATACAATATAATTGATGAAGCTAGAAACTGAAATATGCATATTCCAAACAGCTTCTACAAATTATGAAATCTTAGTTGTAATGCCTAAAGAGGGTCTGTCCTTTTTTTACTCAAAGACATCAAAACATACACTAATAAACAATTTTCACATTATATATACTGTTCTGTTGTTTAAAGGAGAAACAGTTATACTTTTAAATATCAATAGAAATGTCTTCACAAACACTGGTTACATAGAATTAGAAATCAATTCCTGTATAACGTCATTCTTTCATACACAGGTATTTATTGTCTTATTTACATTGTATAATAGAATGCAACAATTTAACAAAGAAGTGACGGACCTCAACATTTATTCATCTGATCGCCCAAGGCAAAAACAATTTTGTTAAGGACTACAATTTTATTTTGTTTTGGTCGTCTGTTGGACTACTAAAATTAATTTTGATGAAAAGTCTTGGGCATCGGACAATCAGTTAAAAAATTGATTTGCACTGGTTTGCAGTCGTCTTATGTCCTTAGCATTGGCAAAAAAATGTCAAAGAATCAGTCTACACAATGTAATTTTAGAAAAATGATATGATTGACCGATCCAGTCTTAAGCTGTATCTTCTATTAATATTTTTACCTTGTTCCCTATAGCATTTAATTTTCTTTATTTTCACGATTTTCTATTATCTATTTATATAATAAAGGAATGTTTTATTGTATGTTAAAAAGTTCAACACTTATTACATGTATAGAGAAGACTAAACTATGCCAACAAATAAACATGTAATGAACTAATTTTGTAGTGAAATATATAATCAACGACAATGAGAAACCAGAGTGAGTTATCTTTTCCTAACCAATGTAGGTAAGGGCTCTGGTTCCTCATTGGTTCAATCATAAATAAAAGATTAGGTTTTCTTTAACTGTACATGTTATTGTCAAAAGTGTTACCATTTATTAAATTACTAAAAGTTATGATTTTCTATTGTTTAAATATGAAGAGCGTACTTACAAAACATTGGTGTCAATAATTTCTAATCTGAAATGTAATAAATTTTATTAGTAATCTTCTCTTTTCATAATTTTCTAATGATTAGGCCAAATAAAAAAATATGTGCAGTTCTGGTTACCCTATCTACCCTAAAGATTTTTTGGACATTTTTTTGATAAGCAGTGTTAAGGATGCTCGCTGGTCATGTTTTGGTCTTTTGTCAGATTTCCGGAATCCTCGGGTTTTATCCATTTCTTAAACATGAAATTTTTTGCCCATGAACCCCCAATTTTTCTTTTATAATTCAATCATATATACTTTAAAATGGTATTTGGCAAAATTTTATGAAATCCTTTTTATTTTTTCATACATTTTTGAAAGACTGAAGTTGTCAATGCAAAGACAATGAAAAATCCAGAGAAAACCCATTTCCTGCAAATTTTCAAGGCCTTATAGCTCTAAAATGAGCACATGAACCTATATTTTTTTCTTGCTTATTTGTTTACTATTCATATGTTCTCTCAAACTAAAACACCTATTTCAAATCCTATTTATTTCCTATTAGACCAGCGATCATCCTTAATCAGAATGTCTTTACCATTGGATCTATGTTAAAATAAATTAAAATAATAAAAATCCCTACCTACCTACCCTATTTTTTATCTGGGTACTGATAAAGTGAGAAACGGAATCGAAACGAAATGAAATATAGCAAAACAAAATGAAATGAAAAATGAAGAAACGAAATAATACATTAACTCAAATAATTCTTGAATCAAGCAATCTAAGCCATTTGGCGTAGTTTTGATCGTCTACATGGCAATTTTGGCGATGCTCTTGATAAGAATCATTGTTTAAACAGAATATTTAATATGAAAGGAAATACCCTCATGTTCTCTCTCCTTTTTTTTCATTCAAGGCATTTTTTTTCGATTTTTGAACTTGAATTTTGCAACTACAAACTCGAAAATTTTATTATGATTTTCATGTAAACTCGAGTGTTTAATCGCTTCAATTAGACATTTGCAATTGTTCAAAATGAACCCTACCGTATTGGTTTAAATTTTCCGACCTCTGTTGTAACATTAGTGATATTAATCGATATGTGTTACGTTCTATTAAAAATTGCTAAATCATGGATGATTTATGTTCGCAAATTAAGTCATTGTTTGAAGACTGCAAATTGAATTCAGTACTCCATGAGGATGGACAGTACCTGTAACGTACAACAAAGCTTTGATGTTTCAAAAATACTTGTTAATTGAATTTAAATATTTTAATATTTCAAACATATTGCACCCAATTCTAAAGACCCCGTACCCCAATCTAAAGATATTGGGACACAAAAGGGTGAAATAGGTCCAAAATTCAACTTTGCTTAAAGTAAGGTCTAAAATATATATATTATTTCGAAGGTAACTAAACTGTTGAATATACATGTCACATTTAATTATTCTAAAGACTATCAATCCACATTGACAACATCTGCTCCCTTTAATGCAGCATCACAGGCCTACATGCAGCTGAACCTTTTGATCATACTATAAAAGACGCCTTCTTGTTATATTTCCTTTCATTTTGTTTTGACATATTTCATTTTGTTTCGGTATATTTCGTTTCGTTATATTTTGTTTCATTAAATTTCGTTTCGATACCGTTTCTAGCTTTACAAGTACCCTTTTTATCTTTATGCAACGGGAACCATACTTCCTTTTTCCAATTAGCCATACAAATAATGCATAAATGTTTACAAAATTTATATGAAATGAAATACATGGCATACAACAGACACCCCCCACCCCCTTCCACAATAAGGTAGGGCTTTTGACAAAATTAATATAAAAATGTCTCGAAAGAAGGACAGGTCTCTAAAATGTTCATCCTTTTTAAGGGAATTATTTTCTGCGGGGAAAGCAAGTCAATTTGATGGGGTCTCATTAAAAATTTCGTTGCAGACGTAAGTAAGACAACTTAGGCGCTTGTGTTGACAAGACAGTGACAACACAGGCGCTTGTCTCAGAAAAAAAATTACTATATATGCCAAGAGAAAAGAAAAGGTCCCCAACTCGGGCATCACAATTTTACGCGCCTGCTTCGATTTCCAAAGAATTATCCCTTTCACCTTTCGGTCTCGCTCAAAACTTTTGGATCAATAAAAAAAATATTAATTTATCAACATAATGATGTATGACACGCCTACCTTACTTGCCAATCAACAGCGCTTTAGCCATATGAAATCGGTCAAAAGTGAATTATTTATCAGTACTACAATAAATTGCAAATTTGAAGACGAGGATCAAATGAATTGCTGCTTTCTGATTGGCTAACTCAGTATGCTAAAATTAAAACTTGGAAACTAGAGTATTAATTTATAAATAGAACGCCATCAACTCATCAATTTATTTACCAGCAGCGATTTATTATTACTTCTTCATACCATTGTTTTTCAATTAATTAATCATGACAAAAGAACAAAGAAAGGAATTTTTTAAACAGTTCATTTTCTTTATTTTAATTTTTTTTATTTGCTCCTTGTCTTCAAATTTGCAGTTTATTGTAGTACTGATAAATAATTCACTTTTGACCGATTTCATATGGCTAAAGCGCTGTTGATTGGCAAGTAAGGTAGGCGTGTCATACATCATTATGTTGATAAATTAATATTTTTTTTATTGATCCAAAAGTTTTGAGCGAGACCGAAAGGTGAAAGGGATAATTCTTTGGAAATCGAAGCAGGCGCGTAAAATTGTGATGCCCGAGTTGGGGACCTTTTCTTTTCTCTTGGCATATATAGTAATTTTTTTTCTGAGACAAGCGCCTGTGAGTGACAACGATGGAATGACTTACTTTTGCAACTGGTTCGAATTATTTAACAAGAATTTGATTCATTGATAAATTAAACAGGTAAAAAGAACTTGAAGGCTCAATAAAACTGATAAAAAGCCAGTTGTTGCAAGTTTTTGGATTTTGTTTTCTAGAAAAAAAATAATGTCTTCGATGTGGATGTATACCTTCCCCCCACAAGTTAAGAACTCGTTACAAAAAACGCGAAAGTGATAAGTGTAATAACGTTAATTTGAGATAACATTGCGGTAAACGATTGATATATCCGGGTTTATGGATCTTCATAATTTCATTGTTAGAGTTAGGGTTACGGTTGGATTTAGGGTTAGAGTTACTGTTGGAGTTAGGGGTTGGGGTTGGGTTAGGGTTGGGTTAGGGTAAGGGTAAGGGTAAGGGTAAGGGTAAGGGTAAGGGTAAGGGTAAGGGTAAGGGTTAGGGTTAGGGTTAGGGTTAGGGTTAGGGTTAGGGTTAGTGTTAGTGATAGGGTTAGGGTTAGGGTTGGGGTTGGGGTTAGGGTTAGGATTAGGGATAGGTTAGGGTTACGGTTTAAAGTAAATGTTAGGGTAAGGGTAAGGGTTAGAGTTAGGGCTAGGGTTAGAGTTGGGGTTAGGGTTAGGGTTAGGGTATGGTTAGGGTATGGTTAGGGTTAGGGTTAGGGTTAGGGATAGGTTAGGGTTAGGGTTAGATTTAGTGTTAGGACTAGGGTTAGGGTTAGGGTTAGTTATAGGGTATGTTAGGGTTAGGGTTAGGGTTAGGGTTACGGTTACGGTTACGATAAGGTTAGGGTTGGGTTAGGTTAGGTTAGGGTTAGGGTTCGACTTAAAGTTATGATTAGGGTTAGGGTTATGGTTTAAAGTAAATGTTAGGGTAAGGGTAAGGGTTAGGGTTAGGGTAGGTAGGTGTTAAGGTGAGGGTTAGGGTAAGGGTTAGGGTTAGGGTTAGGGTTAGGGTTGGAGTTAGAGTTAGAGTTATGATAAGGGTTAGGGTAAGGGTTAGGGTTAACGTTAGGGTTAGGGATAGGTTATGGTTAGGGTTACGGTCACGGTTGGGGTTACGGTTAGATTTTGGGTTACGGTTTAAGGTAAGGGTTAGGGTAAGGGTAAGGATTAGAGTTAGGGTTAGGGTTAGAGGGTTATGGCTAGGGCTAGGGTTAGGGTTAGTGTTAGGTTTAGAGGTAGGGTTAAAATTGAATTTAAGATTAGAGTTACTATTGGAGTTGGGTTAGGGTTAGGGTTAGTGTAAGGATTAGTGTAGGGTTATGGTTAAAGTAAGGGTTGGGATTAGGGTTAGGGATAGTTTTAGGGTTAGTGTTACGGTTAGTGTTAGGGTTTAGGTTGGGATTAGAGTTAGGGTTAAAGCTATATTTAGGGTACGGTACGGGTTAGAGTTAGGGTCACGGTAAGAGACTGGGTTAGGGTTATGTTAAGGTTAGGGTTAGATTTAAGGGAATACGGTACTGTAAGGATCTACCATTGATATTTTCATGAAATTTTCACATACGTGTCCCCTCGCTATGTTCTTTCGAAATATTAAAAGAAAAAAGTACCTTCTTGATATAACTTTCGAGTTATATGGAGTTGAATTTTATGTGTTTTGATCCGAAACCGCACTATTTTGGATTTTCGAGTCTTTCACAAAAGTTTTGCAAGGAAATAACATTTTTTCTCGCTGTTTTTTTTTTGTAAGAAGGTTCCTCCTTTACAATTCATGCATAATTGTGGGCTACATATAAATTAAACTGTGGGTTATCGCTACATTATGGAACACCACGTAAGAAATTAATACGATTTTTCTAACTTTGAATGAGTATTCGAAAAAAAACCTAAAATTAAAAATATTATAACGGCTTTTCTTGAGAGATACTACGATGTCACAGTGGGTATCTCTTTGCCACGTCATTACCCCCTAACCCGGCTACTGTATCGTATCCCCTTAAGTTTAGGACTAGGGCTAGAGTTAGGGTCAGGGTAAGAATAAGAGTTAGAGTGAGATTTATTGTTAGTCATAGGAGTCATATATTGTAGAGCTATATGTGATGAAAAGGTGGAGACAAACTTCTATAAAAAAAGCGACAAAAAACAAGGGAAAAAAGGAAAAAGAGGGATGTTAGTGTTTCTCAATAGCCAGTCACGAGCCTAGACAAATGCGAGGTGGCCTTTTCGAAATGACGAGGACGTAACGTGCGCTCTCACAGATCTGTACAGTCATCGTTGACTGATGAAAATCGAAAGAAAGGTCCAAGATACCAAGAACCTTAAAGAAGCCGCTAATTTTGGGGAGGAATACAAAATGTCAGGAGGGAGGCATCCATGTTTCCGATTAATTATCTCTGCGCTCGAGGTGAGGGTAATGTTTCAAAGTTCACTGTACATAGTGGCCAGTATAATTTCAGAAACCACAAATAATATGATCTTGAAACTAGGCCCAATATTAATACATTACTATGAATATAACAAGGGGGGCATACTCCTTAGGGGGGGGGGTCAAGAAAAGAAAAACTGCACATTAAATATTTGAGATTTTATTATGATAATTGGTTGAAGATTTGTATGTGCCAATGATCTCAGAAATTTGATATTTGGTAAGTGGGAGAGGGGGTTAAAAAGAGAAAAAAAAATTATTGCTGTCGTACTCCTCTTACAGTTTTGAGATATATGACAATTGTCTGTATTGAAGGTTTTGGAATTTTGATATTTTCCCTAAGGCCGGAATTTTGAGCAAAAATGTATTTCAAGTTACAATGGCGTTGGAATTTTCCTGCAACAGCTTGGGAGGTGGGGCGACACAAAGCGAAACATTAACTGTCTTCGAAATGCCCTTCTTTTTGAGAAAATTAATCTGATATAAACACTTTCAGAGTTGTAAGTGGGTTGTGGACCGGAATTCTGATATTTGCCGTCAGGCTAGAAATATGGGTGTAAATATATTTCGAGTGTTCAGTAACAAGTAAAATTTCCTAAAATACTGGGGATAGAAAATTGAAACTTAAATCACAACTGACATTATATGCAAGCTTTACTAATGGCGTCAGAATTATCCAGCAACGTTTGGTAGTATTCGTTAGGCGGCCAAAGAAGAAAAAAATCAATTATCCTCTAATTCCACATTCAATATTTTAGACTGGATTTAAGAAAATTTATTTTGTTTATAATTAAAAGTATATTTAAGAGTTGTATGTGACAATGATTTCAGAATTTTGATATTTTCACAGTGACTGAGGGATATGCAGTGTAGTTAACGATTCTTATTCCTTTACATCTTGGTTATGGGCTAAGAACAAGCAAGTGTCAGTATTTATGTCCTCATTTTGTTAATTTTACAGTTTCCCTGAAATATGTGTTTAGTCTGTGACAGCAAATTTACTTATATGTCTAGACATTAATATGATTTCACTTATAAAACCGAGTTTGAAAGAATCAATGCGAACAGATACAATCCTCTTCGAATTTTAGAAGTATAAAAACCACAGAAATACCAGAAGGCAACAGAGGACGCTATTTTGTTTAGGTTTAAAACGATTAGGTAGTTTATAGACAACTGTTACCAAACTATGTTTTTAATTTCAATATGAACAAAGAAGTGAATGAAGATAATTTTGATTACAAAAATTAAGGACTTTTGCCTCGGTTGATGATTATTATCTGGACCTGTTACAGCAAAAATAACATCGGGACTTCCTCTTCGGTCGATAATGTTTGATCTTAAATTGTCTATATGATAAGGTACTGATTATTACCTCGTGAATAGTCCATAATTGTTAAATTAATAGTGTAAATGAGACAGCATCCCATAGAAAATGTTGTAGAATTGAATAAAAGTATTACAAAAGACTCAGTGGGGATTATATCTACCGACATCAACAAGGAGAAACACTTTACTCCACAAGACTCAGAAACAATGATGTAAAATTACCACAGATTCCAAATAAACACAGTATTCTACACGATAAACAAATAAGTACAAAAAAAGACAGACACTCGATTGAAGCACACACGGGATTAATAAGGTTTATGAATACTCCAACCAACCCAGTCTGCAAATCCTTGGTCAGTGGATAAACGAAATCAAACTACTAATAAAAATCATTTTGGGGACAGTTGATATAGAAAGAGTGATCTCCGAAAGTATTACCAAAGCCCAGTATTATTTCATCCCATTCAATAGTCAATTCTGTTTTTTTCCCGACATTTCCCGACAGTGAAAATAAAGATAAAAATTGTTCATTAAAATAAAACCTATTCCCATACTTCTCCCTGTCGAAATAAGTACAGTACAACACGTATCGAGAGTACCCTCTATGTTTTATTTATGTACACTCCATAATCTTTCATTTTCATAGCGTTAAATTCATGAATAAGTTGCAGAATTACTTTCGTATTCGGGTAATTGACTCTTAATTTTGATTGTAAAATCATATCAACAGGTTTATTATCACTAATTTGCTCGTTTCTCAAATGTGTTAGATACCTGAGATATGCATGATTGACCCATGCTCTGGACGTTGCTTGATTGACTCAAGGCGGAAAGGGTTATATCTTAAAACCTTTACTTATCCTTCTCCACATAGAAGAGTGGCTTCTCAGTTTTTTCTGTAATTAGCCTTCCTTTTTCATATCTACAAAGGAGCTTTAACGTGCTATAGGTGTTGCCCCCCTTTAACATTGTTCTAAAATAAATTCATGGTTGGATGATGTTTTACTGTTCACCCAACGTACATTGTTGTGCATATGTACGTAATGTGCAAATTAAACTCATGGAGTATTTTGTCGTCATAATCACAAATTAATATGCAAAAAAAGAGATAGAAATACCAGAAGTAATGAACTATATTCTTGTTTCAGTCTGTATAGATATTTTCCTTTGAATATACAAAGAAACTGAAAAAATTGTTTGTAAAAATTGTTGGAACAAAACATGTAAACGTTCCGGATGTTACGTAATTTCACGTGATGATGATAGAGCATAGTCATTACAGCGTTTAGATTGAATTGGATATTGATGTTCGGATCATTTCATCGTTTACAGTACAAGTCAGATTATTTATGTTGACGAACTCCAGTGTTTACGACAAATGTCAAACATAGTCCTACACGATAATACCCTTAACTTCTTCAATGATAAATGTAATATGTTTTCAAGAAAATTTATAGGAGTACACTTTTACCTATTAATTAACTAAAGGCGCCCAAATACCAATATTGAACTTGGAAATTGTCATTTTTCACGTGGATAATCAATCATTTCATTTCTTACATGATGCTTTAGAGGAAAGAATTATTCCTAGAAGTAGTTACTGTCAAGTCTAATCGATACACACTTGGATATAGCTGTAGAAAATCTCCATTTTTAAAGTTAACTTTGACAAGATGTTTGACAAAAATTTGGAATTGTGAGATCATTGTATTTGGAGTCGTTAAGATCTCCATTGGTTTTGCATCGTGCATACTGAAAATTAAAGCCTCCTTTAATAATTCTTCTGCATTTATTGATAAGTTCAACTCTTACAATATTTAGAAACATTTATATTTTTGCCTAACTGTGACCTTTAGCATTGTAAGTAGTTAAAGTTTATTAAAATTGGTCAGAATTTTGTTAAACGATGAGGTTCATTTGCATAACCTTTCATGAGTTCAGTCATCCATATTGATATGGCAAAATTGATTAATTTGTGAAAGCCAAAATTTTATCAAAGCAAACATTTTCTTGTGACGCACCTCGGTCAGGCTTGCCCTTCCGAAGAACTTGATTTAATTTCCCGTCTTACGTGGGAGTATATACATTACTACTGTTTCCTTTTTTCTTTCTTTGTTGTCTTATACTGAATTCCTCTCTATTTTATTCTATGGTATTATTTTGCATATTTTCTCTTATACTGAACCTTTATTTACATTGAACCAGTCATACCATCATCACAATATTTTGTATAATTTAAGTATTTTGTCCTTGACGGTACAGGTGACGAATCGTTTATTCGACGAAATATTAAAATCTTGTGCCTTACAATTTTTACCATTTAAAAAACCTTTATTTCAGACACTTGAATGAAATTTAAGTCTGTTACTAAAATAGTTATAAAATCTTGTGATGAATGGCAAACTTTTGTATCACCATATGATTTCACAGAAAAAAGCCAAATATTACAAAGAGATATATGATCTAAAGGTTATAAATTCATGTTTTGTTATTTTTATTTGTATAATCAGAAGCTCTCTCCGACAGACAGCAGAGGAAAAGATATTTTATGTACATCTCGTTCCTTACTGTTATATATGTTAAATTTTATTGAAACTAGGGATATCTGTCGTGTATAGCTCTGTCTTTACTGAAGGCTTTGGCTTCACCTGTTTGGTCCTTTTCGAAATCTGCTCTTCAACGTTTAAAGTGAATGTTTTGGCTTTCAATATTTTCGCCTTTAGCACAATTGATGAGTCGTAAATCGCAGGAATATGCATATGTTGTGCATCAAACTTTATCATAGAATATATATATTACATCAATTGACATAATTTAGCAGGATGGATGGATGGATAAATTATTATTTAACGTGCAGTGGCAACCATAAGGTGCGTATGAGGACGAGAACATGTTAATATGATAATGAATATGTTCCCTGTTTTGTACTAGACCGATACTCTGAGCCGGGTTTTTAGTGTGCTATCTCACGAGATAACTGTCCACAGGAAGAAATATCACCCCAATCGGACACATACTGACTCCGAGCCGTTCTTTGCTCTTACTCCTAGATGGCGCGTGTTTGGCGGAGAAGCAGAAAATACCAATTCTAATGTCTTTGGTTTGACCCGGCCGGGATCGAACAGGCGACCTTCCACAGTCGAGGCGAACAGGCTACCACGAGACCACCGAGGCGGTTAATTTAGCAGGAAAAAGGAGTAAGCATTATCAATGCAATATCTAAAACATACCTTTTCAATACCACAAATGTTTGAATTGTAATTACAAAATTTATCACACAATCATCGTGAAAAGGTATGATGTAAAAGGCTAAGAAACAGAATAAGTAACAAAAACAGCTATTTACAAAAGTTACACAAACTTATAATTAAAAAATTGCCTATGAACTTGCGCTTTAAATTGTATTCCAATAAAATGAAATTTGAATTTCAAATTTTAATAAATAATCAAATTAAGTAAGGAACACTAAAGTTTATTTATAACATAACAAAATGAATTTTAGAATGCCATTCACTTTTCTTATTCACGATGAAATAAACTGTGCGTGAGTATGACACTGAAGCAATTATTGGACTCAAAATCTAAATTTAGAAACTAGGAGTCAACATCATGTAAACATAGAAAAATTCAGTCAATAACAACTGAAAATAGAAACATGAAATCCATAAAAATGGAAACACAGTAAAACATATCAAATTATAAAAATATCACTTTCGTTATAAACTCGTGCATATTTCCCATTAACTATTACAATGGGGAGATATACAAAGGGATAATTATTCCATTTATATTAGTTTTAATAAATGTTGTTCCTTGACTACATTGTGAAAATATAAATGAGCTTTTCACAGTTCTGTATTTTATTTTTCTTGAAAGAATGTTCGTAACAATGTAAAAATATCGAATTAAACCCGAAAGACTTTTTGATACTTTGATACACAATACTGTCAAAACAATAAAAACAATCAATTAAAAATGTATCCAGCAACTAAAACTAGAGGCCCTCAAGAGCTTAGCTGTATCGCTCAACTGGATTTAACTATAAATTTAAGTGTAGCAGGCATCCTGGCTGGTTTTCTCATAAGGAAAGATCGGGTGTTGTGGCCATCTTGGTTGACAATACGGGTCATGGGACACAATTATGAAAGATGACCATCTAAGGACCATTGCTGTCAAGTATTGTTCCGATTGGCCGAGTGGTTTCAGACAAGAAGATATATCAAATGGATTTTCCGATAGGGTCCTATCTTAAAATAATTTCGGCTGAAAGTGGACCACCTATGGACAGTGGTGTCAATTTTGTTTTCATCTAGCCATGTTGTATTATAGAAGAATTAATCTCCTTTTTTCGATTTTTAGGAACAACATCAATGTCGGTTGAAAGTGGGGGATGCCGGACATAATTTTGGAAGGGGTCCACCTAAGGACCATTTCACCAAACTCCAGTCCCAATTACCTCATTGGTTTTAAAAAAGAAGATATTTTAATGAATTTTCCCATAGGGTCCTATGTTAATCTTCTGAAATAAGATCATCTAAGGACAATTTCTGCCAAGTCTGGTTGCAATTGGCTCAGTGGTTTCAGACAAGAAGATATTTATATGAATTTTCCCATAGGGTCGTATGTTAATCTTGGTTCACAGACCAGGTCATTGGATACAATTCTGAAAGAAGACCATCTAAGCACCATTGCTGCCAACTCTAGTTCCAATTGGCTTAGAGGTTTCAGACAAGAAAATTTTTAAATGAATTTTACTATCGGATCCTATGTTGAACTGGGCAGTCATCTTTGTTGACAGTTCGGTTCATTGAACAGAATTTGAAAGAAAACCTCCTAATGACCATTGCTGCAAAGTCTAGTTCCAATTGGCGAGTGGTTTCAGACAAGAAGATATAGTTCATAGAAGATTTTTGAAATTCATCCCCCTTTTTCTATTTTTAGTAACAGCAGGCCTTTCGGTTTGAATTCGGGGATGTCGGGCACAATTGTGGAAGCAGCCATCCAACAACTATTCCACCAAAGTTTGGTCCAAATTGCCCCAGTGGTTTCAGAGGAGAAGACCTTTAAAGGAAAATTTACGACGGAAAACGGACGCCAAGTGATGGCAATAGCTCACATGGCCTTATAGCTTTTGTTGCAACTCTCTAGGAATTCATAGTAACAGAAATATGCCATCTGATATTGCATAAGTTGCGAAATGTGGACTTGATGCATAATCGTGCAATTCTTGTATATTGCCTTTCAAGACCTCTGGTTTGTCGTAGTTTTCTCTTCAAATTGGTCTTGTTGCGACTTTAGATAAATAAATAAAATGCAAATAAGAAGCTGACTTAAGTGTAGTATTCTTAATTTCAAGTAGAAATGATGAGATTTATAAGGTATAACGGGAAGTGAAATTGAAAGATAATTTTTTTCTATTCTTAAGTAAACTGAAGGCTCTAAAGAGCCTGTATCACTCACCTGAATTGAACTTGTCCGCCTTGAGCAGGACTGAAAATTTAAGTAAAGTAGTTATCTTGGCTGGTTTTCCCACATGTCCTATGTTAAACTAAGCTCGGCTATGGCGACCATCTTAGTAGGCAGTCCGGTTTATCAAACACAATTCTGAAACAGGAACATCTAAGGATCTTTGCTGTCAAGTATGGTTCCAATTGGCAATGTTGTTTAAAACATGAACATTTTCAAATTAAATTTTCCCACAGGGTCCTTTTTAGAAGTAAATTCGGCTGTGGCAACCATCTTGGTTCACAGTCCGGGTCATAGGACTCAATTCTGAAAGAGGACCATCTTAGAACCATTTCTGCGAAGTCTGGTTCAAATTGGTCATGTGGTTTAAAACATGAACGTTTGCAAATTAAATCTTACAACAATTTCTGCCAAGTCTGGTTCAAATTGGTCAAGTGTTTTCAGAGAAGAAGATTTTAAAATGAATTTTCCGATCTCACCCTATGTTAAAATCAGTTCGGCTGTGGCGGGCATCGTGGTTGATAGTCCTCGTCATCAGACACAACTCTTAAAGAGGACCACCAAAGGACCATTTGTGTCAAGGTTTGTTTCATCTGGCCATATAGTTTTATAGAATAAGATTTTTAAAATTTATCCCCCCCCCCTTTTTTTTCTATTTCTAGTAACAGCCGTTTGGAATTGGAAAGGGGCCACCCAAGGACCATTTCCACAAAAGTTTGGTCCCAAATGGTCCAATGGTTTAAGAGAAGAAGATCTTTAAAAACAAGTTTACACCGAGCGCCGAACGATGGATGACGGACGCTAGGTGATGGCAATGACATGACCCTATAATACAGGCGAGATAAAAAGAAAAATTGAATTTTTATTTCCGTCCTGACCTTTCTGTACGGTAACGTAACTATTGATAAAGATCAAGGTCTACCGAATTGCCATCGCATCCATTCTGAAAATAGAAGTACTTTTCTTGAAAGAGTATCATTTATTGCTAAGGAAAAAAACATGCGTTCTAATATCATACCAGCCCTCGATGAGATTATATATAAATTTCTTATTGTCCAATAGAAAAAATAAGCTTTGTAAACAAATCTGTTATTTATAATATCATGATATATTTTATTAATGATAATATCACATGAAGCTTCAATGGTATTGAAATAGGTATAATAGAGAGGAGACACAACTTATTCGTTTGAGGAATAATTCACGCTGGCTTCAAAATATCCTGATTTTACCACCGATAGGCCCTTTATGCCAGATAGTTTGCCGAGTGGTAAAATATCGGCATAAATTCATTGAAATTAATTCTATTCTAATAGTACAGATGCCTCTGCATGGTGGACCCTAAGTCCCCGAAGGTATTCGCCAACCCAGTCGTCAGACTTGTCTGACATGATTATTCATTGATTTGTTACAGAAATTACCAGTATTTAGCAAAATTTAAAAATAATAGAAATACTAAGAGTTCATTCCTTGTATTGCACATGGTAGATCTCCTTAGCCGAAATTTTTTTTCCTATTTCGGTAGTTTTGGTTTTAAGTACTTCTTGTTGAAAATATGTTTGGTTTTTGGTCTTCCAAATGTTTCGGTTTTAATGCTGTTGATGAGAGGTAACTGCGTGAAATGCGTCGTATACAGCATAGTATAAATTTACTATATCTAATATTAGTATCTTTGGATTGTTACTTTTTTCTACGACATTTTGAAACGCCGAGACACATAGATGCCACTACACAACTCAAGTTATACTATTACGTCTTTAAAGCCTGTGGGGAAACTTTACTATGACGTTGCCAAACAAACCGTCTGACGTCTGTGACGTTGGAATCAAAATATTCATATTTTACCACGGATGCAGACTGAAAGCGTTTGAAGCAGGTCATTTTAGACAATAATGCGTTTATATTTTCGAAGGCAAAAAAATAGTTTATAATCCGATATATTATTTTCCCTGGTTTCCGTTTCTTAACAAGTGAGATGACATTTTAACCAATGAAAGTTTCCTGGTTATATACTTGCAACATTTATCCAAACTCATCGACACTATTTTGTTTAAGTTAAGAGACAAAAACGTTCGTAAACATGTATCAACATGTTTATGCCATTTTTTCTAAGGTAGGTAGTTAGCAGTTAGTAGGAAATTACAAAACATATGCAGGAAAACTGACCCATTTATTGGCCCATACAATTTCACCACTCCTGCATTGCTCGATCTGTCCTCCGATATTTTGGGTACAAGTGGATTTTTTCCATGGCATTCAGTTCAGCTCAGAAACGTTCTGACATCATTACTTAAATCTGGCTCTTCTTTTATTAGCCTGGAGAATTTTATGTACTATGAAGTATTTTCTTCAATCAGACAATGTTCAGGGGAGCTGGAAAAGCTTTTTGAATGAAGGACGCTTATAAAAATTACACATAGCGATTAAGTGCAATTTTTAGAGCAGTAATGGTCACTGTCTATTCATTGTCAATCGATTTTTTTTCGCCACTCTCTTTACTTTTCGATTGACTATGTCCTAGTTAACTTCCTTTCCGTTTTGCTCTTTTCAAAGTTAATGAATCGAGACGACCGAGCGCAGTAATACGGCACGATGAAGACACATCCGCATAATTGAAATAAAATGTAACGATTATATATGTTCATGTCAACAAAGCCATGCAAAAATTGAAGTATAATTAAGCTATTAAGTTGAAATTTGAGCGTTCGGCAATAAACGTCGTACCTTTAAGCGACCTACCTGTGATAATCAAAACGTTTATTGTACTACTATGACTAAAAGATGCAGTTATAAATTGTGATTCTGTTGACTTTTTACATGTCTGAAGTGTCAAGTTGCAACATTTTTTGTTAATAGCTTTACGTCTTGTGATTTTTCAAATCGTTAAAATGTATGCATCTCTTTTTATGATATTACCTTACATACCATTATGTAATTGGTAACTATGTTTACTTTAATACTTTAAACAACATAACTCGCATCCAAATATGCACAAAAATTGACTCTCTTAATTTACAAAAAAGTTCTTATAATTATTTCATAGAATAGAGAATGGAAACGGGGAATGTGTCAAAGAGACAACAACCTGACCAAAGAGTTACAATTTTCGAAATGTATCCATAACATCGTATTAGTATAGATTTTTAATTTACAAAATGCGGATTCATATATTATAATATGAATGAAGGGATATGGTGGGTTAATTCTTGACTCAAAATCCCTACACATTTTAAACAAAGGGGTAGCGCTATCACCGGTGATCATGTGCTATCATTAAATATTCCGACACTATCTTGTAAGGTTTATCAAAATTCGAAAGCACCGGTGTTTTTGCACTATCACGTCTTACCTATTTACTTGTGTGTCATTTGTAATGTTTTCGAGGTATAGTGTCCGAGCCGTTGGGCGAGGTAACAATACCTCACCAGACAACACTATAGGAAAACTGTTCCTGGGGAAGAAGTCCATTACTAAGTACATTAAATGTAAAAATATTGGCATTAAAAAACATTAAATTTATATGAACATTTTTTTATCTTGACTACAGGAGACTAAACCTAGTGACTTTACCCATGGGACATGGTTTATTTTCAAGATCGATTGATTTCCCTGTGATTAGTCAAAATTAACAAAAGACTATTCAAAAATAGTGAATGCCCATTGTCCAATCAAATGTACAGATTTTTTTTTTACATATTATCTACTATATAGTGTGAGGTTAACAGTTATATTACTGATTTATAATCATCACTATGGCAAAATATGCTAATGTTGTTTTTTGGATCAATATATGATATGGCACATGGTAACATTGTTCAATTTTCTATAAAAAAAAAAACGGGTAAACTGACCCTGTTTCACCTTCTTTACTATTTTATTTATTATTCAGAGCATGTGAACTACAACCGGCTTTTTTTGTTTCGTTTTCAACATGTTGACACATAATTTTTTGCTCATTTTGACATTTAGATCTGTTCTTCACCAGTCTTTAGGTTATTGTTTTAAAAATTGGCCGAAGCAATCGTTAGATCTAACGTTATGGTATGCAAGCGATAGAACAATAACATTTAGTCTGAATAAAACCAACAAGAATTGAGTAGTGAGACCAAGATGCTGCAGAGGAGTGAACAGTAACAGTTCACGCTTTCTTCCTTTCTTCCTACCTCGATACACTTCAAAGTAGACGCGAAAGTTTAACCCAAAGGTCATTATTCAACTTGGACTTCAGGTTCCCGTTATTCTTCCAATCAATCAACGTCTGGTCATTTCATGAATGCACAGCATGGTTCATATGACAATGACAAAGTAGTCTTCATCGAAAACTTGTACTTTCGATTTTCACAACTTTTTTTGCATGGAGCTTGAATAAAGCAAACATTTTTTTCCTCCCAATATTAACTATAAATGGTGTTCCCTCGGAAAAAGATCTTTATCATTTAAAATTTTTTAATGTCATAAATATCAAAAGTTATACTAAGATATGAATAATTTCAAAAATGTTTTGTCTTATTTTATCGTCAACCTTAGGCTAAATACCATTCACTCATATGGACTATTAAAGCTGAACACGTGTGTAGTTGTATATATTTATCATCTACAAATTATTATATAATTACTTAATAACTTATATTTTCAAATATTTAACTTATTGATTTTTTTTCTTCTATAAACATCCCAGGTTTATATAATTGTACATATATGGACTGGAGCTCCTAGCCAATACACATTTTTGCTGATACAAAAGATTTAAATAATATATATTATGATACAGTGGGAAATACACGAATTTTTAATTTCTGTTTCTTATCTGAAGAACTATATCCAGTACTGTCCTCGAGACTGCCCTAAATAAGATTTTTTTTTTATGAATTTAGAAACGTGTTTCAGAATTTGGAAAAATAAAACTGCAAGAATTATAAACCTTTTTTTAGATTATGTGGGGTTTTTTTAAAAAACAAATCCTGTAAATTTTTACACACATATACAAATATTTCTCTCTACTTACTACAATCAAAATTCCAAAATTTAGCCAATATATAAGGTTAATCTGAGTTTTTATTGAAATGTAAACTAATCTAGGGTTTCCAAATTAAATAACTGTACTAAATTCGGAAGTTTCCGAATTAGAAAATTTCCTGAAGTATAATATAAGAAATAACTCAAAACATTTCGGGCCAAATGGCAATATATAGACCGGAAGGTCACTCCAAAAACAGTATATGGATCGGCAGGTCACTCCAAAAACAGTATATGGATCGGCAGGTCACTCCAAAAACAGTATATGGATCGGCAGGTCACTCCAAAAACAGTATATTGATAGGCAGGCCACTCTAAAAACAAGACAAATGTGTATAGACGAGCAGGTCACTCCAGAAACAGTATACGGATAGGCAGGTCGCTCCAAAAACAGTATATTGACCGACAGGTCACTCCAAAAGCAGTATATGGACCTTCGCTTCTCTTCAGTCCGTATACTGTTTTTGGAGTGACATGTCGGTCCATATATTGTCATACGGCCCTCCGTGTCGTGAACTATTTCTTAAAGATCAGAAAGCTCGCGCTGTGCACATATAATGGAAGGGAAAGCCTGTCAGAAATCGAACATAGTTCGGTCACAAATATACATGTACATAGAAATATGTTTTATCGGAATAAAAGCCATGCTTTGAAACCAAACGAATCATAATTTGTTTACATCTTATACGTTTAACGGGATGAAGGTGTATTATTCAAAACACCAAAGATAAACGCAGCCATTTATTCCATAAAAATTATAACCACGGTAAAACACAGAAAGAAACAGATTTGTTTCAGAATTGGTTGATTTTCGGGAGAATTCATTTGGTAATAATGTCTAGTTAAAAGTTTTTTCTTCGTTTGAGGTATGTTTTCTAAATTTCAGTTATCTTATCACCTGGTCAAATGTACCACGTTATTTTCTTGTCTATGAATATCTTAGTGTCCTGGATCGCTCCGTTTTTTCTCTCGGTGTTCCTTGCCTAATACTTTTAACGAATTAATTTTTAAAGGGGCAGATTAGTTTTCATGCCAAAATGAGATGGTCAAAAATGGCTTCTTTAATATGATCGAGTGATAGTGGCGTAAAACTGATAATTAATGATGTTTCTCGGACACTTTTTAAAAGATAAACTAGAAATGGTAAATTATTTCACACTCTTCTCTATTTCAGAATGTTTTAATGACTCCACTCGTATGGTTAAAGATAACTCTTGACTTAAATCCCTGTCCAGGGCGACGTTTCACAAATTTCTTACGACCACGGCTGGTCTTAAATTTGTTTCGTTTTCCGATCTTCTGTGACCTCATTATATTGATGCCCTGGAACCAGTCTTGATTGTATTTATACGAATGTCTGTGAAACTGCATGGGAGCAAAAAAAATTCCAGCCTTGCTTCCAAAAGTTCCTAGACATGATTTTACTGAAATGTTAAGGACATACGATCGAATTTAGAAATTTTTTTGAATAAGGCTGTCGTGTCCTTTTTTTCAAATCAATGTCATTCACTGACGTCATAACCAATTGGCATATCGCATTTCAAAAGTAATTTTGGGAAAACGTTTTCAACTGTACAGATATTTGACAGACGACAATAAAAAACATCTGCATCCTTTATAAAAAAAAAAATCTGACAAACCTCTGCTTAAATTTCCATAATTATGTATATCACAATTTCAAAATATTGACGGTGAAATGTAGTAGAATGGATTGAAAATAAGCATATGATACTGCTCAATTCTTTGTGTATATATAAAAAAATAATGTTCTATTTGTTGATGATTTTAGATGATTTTTTTAATTACTTTTCAATGGGCTACTTTACACTGATTTCTTTATGAAGTTGGATTGCATCGAATATTCAACTGTTAGTTCATAAAATTAACAGTAAAAAATATTTGTTGCTTTTTTCCTTTTCAAAACTTGATCCTTATCTCAAACTTCAGATTCTTGCAAAGGATTTATTTCGATTTGAAAAAGCTGCATGGTAATCAAATGACGTGAAGAAATATATTTGAGTCACCATCCATGGTCACAGGTCATAGACTTACTGAGAGGAAAGATTTGTTAGAAATATAAATTAGTTTTTAAATTGTACAAATACATGTTTGTTCATGCTGGATTTTTCGAACTCCTCCACTCGTCCCCGGATACATCAAGTGGATGGTCCACCACAAACTAACAAACGATAAACCTCGATGATGCCACATGTGATTTATTATACATTTTTAAACTCATTACCATGACGATTATTAATAAATATTTTGTATGTACTTTACAAATTAATTTCTCGCCTCAGTGAAAAAGACCATGTATCATTCTTAACAGGACTATTTGACAGAACACCTGTTATTAACGGGAATATGTGGGACAACTATAAGGTTGTACAACAATTTAACAAACATTGGTGGACACCATGATCTGACGTTTATTATTTTCTTTGTGTTGTGTGACTAATATTCCCGTCCAATTTGTCATTTTTCACAGTTTTTAGTAGTATAAATCATTTTAAAGTAAAAAATATGCTACAAAAAGCTCTTTTAAAATACATTTAGCAACTCGCTAGTTTTCATCACTTTTTCTTTCAATTGTTTTCAAAAAATGTTTAAATAGTTCGCATTTTTCGACTTAAAGCATTGGCGTACCTGTTTGTCCATTAATAACAAGGTTGGTGGGCAAAGCACAACCGGACACTTGGTACCCTAAAAAGTACATTTAATTTCCTCCTGGCTTCAGCCAAGGAAAATATGCTTAAATTCGAAAAGGAGCATTGGTAGATTTTATTTCATTATTCTTGTAACGTCTGCATCCTTGGTTTTCCATTGGGACTTTGAGGACCTACGACCTCGCTATATAGTCGAATGGCACATAGTAAACATGTGTATTATGAGTATCCTTATGATACAAATAAATGGTAAAAAATAGAAAACAGATATTCATGCTAATGAGAGGGGAGGGGGCTATGAGGGGCCAAAGATAGGGTCCTGCCCCCAAACACCTGTGCTTTTAGCGATAATATTTATTACTGATATAGAGATTTCTCTGATGGTGAACGCGCTTTGTAGCACTTGACTTTGAACAGAGCATACTCCGTATATAAAACGTTGCCTGTTTTGTCCAAAATCGGAAAATCTTTCCAGTTTATGTCATTGTTCATTATAGATGTTTGTATTCTTAATTTTTAAAGAGTTACAGACGATAAAAGTGTACAATCTCGCTAAAGCCTAAATTTCCTTCTCAGGACGGCTTTGAGTAAAAAATTTCGGTTTTCTGTTCAGTAAATGTTTGTTTGCTTAAATTCAGATACCGCTTTTCTTTAGTTTATGCATAGTAAGAATTTGACATTTTGAAGTGCTAAACAAGAGAGAGGGCAACAAGGTAATATCTGATTTTTTACAAAAAAATTTACAACAGTGTATTAAATTAAAATCTATTGTAACCTTTTTAAACTGTGCCAAATGCTATGCTGGGTTTAAAACATCAAATATACCCTTTGTGATATCACAACAACGTGGGTGTTTAATGCAGTGTCCCATTAATGTTCATTTGTAATCTAAATCCATTTTTTTCTTATTAATATATACAAACTACAAATGTCATGTGGAAACGCTGCCAGACAAATTAATTTTCCTCATTATTTTCGATTTCTCAATCAAACAAATAATAAAAACTAGTAGTTTTTTTCGCAAAAAATCTGACATTATTCTCCAAATATGAAGGCGATGTCCATTTCATTTCTTGACAATTCTATTTCAGTTTTTCTATCGACATATACCGTCTTGTCAGTAAATGTTTACCAGCTGAACTGCAAGAAAAAAAATCAATCAAGACGTTTAATTAGCCAGACGATAGTACCATTTAAAAAGGCGAGTCAGTAACTAACAGCTAGGATTACTGGTTTATAAAATATATCAACTGCTTGACCCTCGAAACACCTCATCTCGTACCCAGACTAATTGGCCAGAATGTGCCTTAATAGGTAAACATGTACAGGGAATAGAAATGAATTGAAAATCAAAGAAGTGATCAATCTTAAAGCGAGAATTCCGAATCAGTTTCTTAATTTCCCCAAGGGTTTTAAATAATCTAAGAACCACTGATCTCTCGGGATTTTTCAATTGGAGAATTGGTTTCTTATTGCTCCAGATTTAGTCAATCTTTAAAATATTTACTTTTTTAGTATTCTAACAATATCATGTTCATTTTTTCTGCTCAAATTAATGAGTGTATCGGAAAATTGGTTCTTTATTTCTCAAATGCAAAAATATTAACCAGTTGATAATTCAAATCTTTTTTATGCCCGTGGGTGTAGAAACGAATAAAATACAATTGCTATGAATTTTTACTTTTGATAATTGATAAGAATTCCCGTGGATAAAAAAACTTGAAACAATCTCAAATTATTTTAAAACTTATTTTTATTTTTTACTTTCTATTTCTGTATCGAATTTACTTATTATTTATAATTTGTAAGTATCCATATATTTTTTTTTGAATGTCCTCTCCTTTCGTCATTGTGCTCTGTTTCTCATTTGTAAACTGTTTGACCCCTTTTCGACAGATGCAATAAATTGTATTTTCCCTCTTTGTTTCTGTTTAAATTATTAAAACAAAGTGATTGGAAGAAAAATCGAATCAATGGCAATACCGACACATGACTTTAGGAACAGCTTAATTTACTTGAACTGCATCGAATAGATGCAAGGCTGGGCTGTAATTTGTTAGGCTGTTCATGTTCTTTAATATACGTACGCCTTCAACTCCCTAAGGGTAAAACAATGACTATATACTGATATGGACAAACTACTGGAAATATTAAATCCAAACAACAAGGACCAAGTGAGAGTGATGGGCTCCTTTTTAAAACAGTCTTTAGCACTGATGAGAGGGTGCTAATTCATTCTGTACGATGTTTCTGGGGTCTTTTTATGTAGCTATTGGTCCTTAGGGACCCAAAATGCTAATAACCTTATGAATATGAGTATGAATAAATATTTTATGATACCAAAGTTTCGTCGTTTTAAGAATCATCAAAGCCGGAACAACAAACAGAATGTACACATGCAGGTTCAATTGCGAAAATGACCAAACGGGTAAGGCCAAAAACCGAAAGAGATGGAGCTATGCACGAGCCCCGGGAGATTCTCCTTAGGTTTCACAGATTTTAAGATTTTTATAAGTATATATTTCACGCTGGTATAGGAATACTAGCAATGTAGTTGAGCTGGTGACACTCTCGGATTATTCAGTAAAGTAATTATTTGGCTTTTTTTGGCCGTTTCCATGAAAAATATTGGTAAAAAAAAAGCGGTTTAATTTTTCCTAAAATGGATTTATATTAGTATAGATACACGGAAATACTTATGGTACAGTGTGTAAACTAGGGGCTCAATAGGAAACAATTTCTTATATATTTTCAGAGAATGCAGCCAGGCATTGTCTTCTGAAAGCGTCTGGTAATTTGGAAAAAAATATATATCTCATAGAAAAGCATTATTTAGAAATGGACTTTTAAAGCGTCGATGTACTTCATTAGTAAAGTTACTAAATAAAAACATTCTTACATATGTATAAAACAAATGAATAAATTTACGAAAAAACAACTATGACAAAAATTTGCAAAAGAGATATTTCATTTTGTCACTACCGATAAGTTCTATGTGGCCATGTCCATTTGTTTTTGTTTATGTGAACACGGATACAATAAACGTCTTTTAAAAAATAATTCATGTTATAAATAATATATAACGTATTTAGCTTTGGGTAAATTATAAAATATATAGTTAACAAAAATGTGTTTTGGTTGTCGCTTAATTGGGTCATTAATAAGACTTCATAATTAATAGAAGAAACATTTTCTTCACTAAATACATCGTCAATTTAATAGGCTTCAGCTTACAATTCATGCCTGTGTTCTGCTTCAATCAATTTTTCCTCCTTTAATTTTCCTTTTTTTCCTCTTTTTTTTTTTTTGGGGGGGGGGGGGGGGGTGGGGGCAATGAGAGAATTTTAAAAAAGACAAGCTTCAACGTTAAAGACACAGGTTTAAAACAGGCCAATAAAAGCAGGATTAATTCTCATGATCTAAGTACACTTTTTTGCCATAAAAATGGTTGCTCCCTTAAACTATACCACATATATTTTCTGAACATGTATGTAAATCGATAACGTATTCTCCAATGAGTCAATATACAGTCATAAAAAGGTGTACCATTTGAAGGAGTAAGATTTATTACTTTCAGCAAAAGGTTTGGCTCATCATTAATAACATTTCACCTTAAGGACCATGGAAATCTAATTGACAATATCCCGTCAGACAATAGGTACACAAAATACCTACACTGTCAGAATGTATAATTTATTTTCACGAACTATAGAATTTCTTTCGTACCGAGTAGAAGGAACATTCTCCGATAATAAAGAGAAATTTTAATCAGTTATCTCCCTTACCAAGGGGAGATAATAAAAAAGCCCAACTTCATCCCTTAGGATCACAGGACCCAATTACAATTATCTCCCCTGGTTAACCAAGATAATTGAAATCTTTAACCTTTCGCGCATAAAATTTCATAAGAGCAGATTTCTAGGGGGTGTGTAGACAAATAATTTAGCTGTGTTACTTGTAAATTTTTTCGGATAAACTATTATGTACACTGTACTAAACAAATATCTAGCAATACGAACGACTATTTGTAAAGACAGCAGACATAACATTTTCAGAATGTGTTTTTCAGAAAACACTGGAAAAATTAGTTTTGCTGCCTCACATAGCCCCAACCGTTTGTCAGAAAAAAAAAATCTGTTCGTTTGGACGTGAGAGCACAATTTTGTATAAAACTGCGAAATTTTCAGATTCTGTTCAGAATAGGCACTTGGGTGTATCAGGTAATGACGGTTAATACATTAATTTTCCGCTACGAAAACTATATAATCTTGACATTATTAAAAGACATTTGTAGTTTTAACTATTATCACATAAATATTAGATAGTTAATTAATAATAATTGTTTATTTGTATCGTCTACTTTCATTTTGCCAGACCGAAACGATTAGCCTCAAGTAGATGAAAAGAAGTTTTGAAAATCAATTCAAATGTTAACAAGACCGAAATCTATAAGGATTTCTCGATAGAAAATGAATTTGAAATTCGATTTTCTTTTAATGTCGTTTGAAACATTTCCGGGTTTTCTGTATGGAGTCTAGTCTTGTATCACACTCTTTGTTCGTGCCAATGCGATGAAATCGAGATATTTGACATCAGTGAACATTTTGCATTTAACCCCTAGCACAGTTGTTACGCAGTTGAATCAAAATGAGTACGGATCTCCTGCAATGTCTGTATGTTGAGCTTTATGCCTTCTTGACAAACATCAATTACAAGAATTCTGGAATATTCTACTATTTCAATTATAATCAGAATCATTTTAGGACTTTAACAAGATGTATTCTTTCAATGTTTTGATAAATGAAAAATCAGGGTTGATACATAACAACAAATAATGAGTTGTTATACAGCTTGTTATGTCTGATTAATTTGGTATTCAGCTGTATCCAAAAAATTCCAAATGACTCCCGAGAGGGAGAAACAGAGAGTGAGGGATGTATTTGTCAAAGAAGTAGGCTTTAAATTCTTATCATCATTTTAGAACCTGCGTCATTTCCGGAGACAATCTTTACTTGTCTTCATAATAATTTTAATTTTCTATGCACAATTGTATTACGCATTTACTATAATATATCTCAAAAGCTCTGCTATAAATGAAAAAGCCTTAAAATTACCCAAAATGATACAGAATCAAATGACAAATGACTAAACAGATAGTACATGTATTTACTGCTCTAACTTAAATAATGGAGGCAGATGACCATCAATGTAAATAAGAGCTTTATTCTGGGAAAAGTGTGACAGGGTTGAGGTTTAATCGAGGACCTCACCCAACACCCAAACCACACCGTTAATCAATATTAAATAAAATAAAATATAAAAAATAAAGATGTCTTTAAATTATGATTTATTTCAAAATTGCACCAATATGGATCAATCCAATGTAAGCTACACTATGACATGGAAATAAAAGACTATAGGAACAAAAAATAAGCTGACCCTTTTTTACTAAAGAGGACAAATATATCTAAGGGCAATCAGCTTTTCTTTACTATTGACTTTATTCGTTGTTGTTTTTATTCAATTTCTTCCGTTTGCTTTGCAAAGAGAGTCCATAAATTTTCCTTTGTGACATTACTTGATTAAACCAATTTCTTAATAAATTACTTTATTGGAAGGAAATAATACGAAATTAAAGTTCAGATATAAAATGGATGAGGGAATCATTTATGAATTAATATTGTTCCTCATTATCCAGATATGGCCGGAATGAAACATATTATTCATATTCCGTATTAATATGCAGCAATAACTATGTCAAATGCAATACTTAAATGGCTTTCTCGAGTGTGATATATGGATTCTGTCCAAACTAAGAAATATTGGTTTTCATATTACTGCGATTTTGAGATAACCACACGTTGTAAGGCCGATGAAGAGAATCGCACATGAGAGGAACTGATAGTATGGTACATGTTGTAATCGCGAATCTTTTGTGACTGTGTGAAAATCAAATTTATCCACGAAGAGATTTAAATTAACTATCGTATTTTTTCTGGAGACATACCTATTAACCAATGTATTATCAAGAGACCGAACGAAAGAGAAAGACAGAAGACTAAAGTATAAAATTTTTTAAAATAAATCAAACCTGTATTGGATGTTTTTTCCATAATAATCGATTGTATTCTTCATTTTCTGTGGTTAAAGAAACCCTACTGAGTTTCATTACTATGAGACAAACTGATGGATATGGGAGACAAAATGAGCAACACGGGCATCAGAGACAAGAAATTAACAATGTACTTCACCACCTGATGTACCTTTTGAACTAACATTTTTGCACATACAATCTTTTGCATTTGTACAAGCAACAATCAGTTTATGAAAACCTTAATTAACTATGATTATACTAAGTTTTTTTTTTTTTTTTTTTTTTTTTTTTTTTTTTTTTTTTTTTTTTTTTTTCTCCTCACTACATGTAACTTTACTATGTAGAATTAGTCATAATGTGTTATATGTATCCCTAGTTATCACATGCGTTCATGTTTACTTTTGATATGATTAATGTAGGATTTTGGAATATCCATGGTTTTTCTAACCATAAAGCTGATGATGATCTTTTATGCAACTTAAGTTGTAAATATGATATTATGGGTCTATCAGAAACAATGCTAAGTGAAAATCCCAAGAGTCTTCCAGGTTACTCTTCTCCGTTTATAGTGGAATCAATAAAACAAAAAAAGAGAGGACGCAAATCTGGCGGCTTATTAATATATGTAAAACCAAAATTAAGAAAATATATATCTGAGGTTAAACGTAGTAAAATCTCAATATTGCTCAAATTAGAAGGGCAGAAAACAGGCCTCAGGAAGAACCTTTTTATATGTTTTTGCTATATACCCCCTTACAAAAATAAAGATTTATCACAACTAAATTTTTCAAATTTGGAAAGCGAAATTAATCTCTTTAAAGTAAAAGGTAACATTCTCCTGTGCGGAGACCTAAATGCTCGTACAGGGGGGTTGTTAGATTATATAAATTCAGATAACACAAATGATAACTTTACTGATGTGCCATTGCCTAGAAACTACACACCAGACATAGCAACTCCAAGAAATCATATGGACACAAAAAACAACCTACACGGTACCCTTTTAACTGAATTGTGTAAAAACAACAATATGAGAATATTAAATGGAAGATACCTTGGAGACTCTATGGGTTTTTACACATTTTTTAATTCCAATGGAATGAGTACCATTGATTATATGTTAACATCTACTGATTTAATACATGATGTACAATATTTTAATGTGTCACCACCAAATGAGTTATCTGATCATTGTATTATAAGTGCTGGCATAAAAAATCACCAGATAATTGTGTCATCTAATCAAAATTTGTGTAATTCCCTACCAGGGAAGTATTTGTGGACTGAAGAGAACAAAGAGAAATATATTTTGGCACTGTTAGATGAAGAATCTGTCAATAAAATAACTGAAATAAACAACTTACTAGATAATCCAACAAATGACATCAATTTGATTTCTGATAAGTTAAAAAATATTTACATCAGTGCAGCAGATAAGTCTCTCATTCTTAAAACTATCAGAAAGAAAAATAAAAATAGAAGACCTTCTAAAATGCTACCAAAAAAGAAATGGATGACCACAGACTGTCTATCACTAAAGAAGGAAGTAATGTCACTTTCAAAAAAGCTGTCTAAAAACCCAAACAACTGTTCCCTTAGACAAACTTTTTCCAACTGTAGAAGTAGATATAACAAAATGCGAAAAAATTTAAGAGCTAATCATTTTCATCTCCTGACAGAAAAAATAAATTCTCTAAACCCAAATGTTTCAAAAGAGTTTTGGAATTCAATTAATAATCTCAATTCAAAAGATAATTCATCAACACCAGTTGAATTATCAGAATTTGTATCTCATTATGAACAGCTTTTCCAGATAAAAGAGGAAAAATTTAATAAATTAATTGAAGTTGAAAACAGCTTAATTCACAAAACTCCTCTTGATTTTCCTTTTACTTGTAATGAAGTGAAAAAGAGTATTTTAGAACTAAAATCTAATAAAAGAGAAGGTTTAGATTTAATTCTGAATGAATTTATAAAAAGTGGAGCAAATTTTATGCTTCAAACACTTGTAAAATTTTTTAACAGAATTCTAACTGATGGAAATTTCCCCACAGAGTGGAATCTCTCATTGATCTCTTCAATTCACAAATCTGGTGACCCTACAGACTGTAATAATTATAGAGGTATTGCAATCTGCAGCTCAATTGGTAAACTTTTTACCCGCCTGCTTCAAAAGAGACTGAATAACTTCCTTGAATCAAATAACTTATTAAGCCCAAATCAAGCTGGTTTTAGAAAGAACTCAAGAACAACAGATCAGATTTTTGTTTTAAAAACAATTATCAATAAATATACTGCTAAAAATAATGACAAACTGTATACATGTTTTGTAGATTTTAAAAAAGCTTTCGACAGCATATGGAGACAGGGTTTACTTTTCAAAATACTTCAAAAGGGTATTGGAGGAAAATTTTATAACATAATAAAACATATATATTCTTCCACTAAATATGCATGTAAAAATCAAGTAGAGTATAGTCACCCATTTATAGCAAACAAGGGTGTAAAGCAAGGGGACAATTTAAGTCCCACTCTGTTTAATATCTTTATAGATGATATAAAATCCTATTTTAATGATATTTGTGAACCTATTGCTCTGAACAACTGTGATATAAATCATTTACTATATGCGGATGATTTGGTATTGATCTCAAAATCCCCAAAAGGTCTCCAGTGCTGTCTGGAGGCACTAAAACGTTTCTGTAACGACTGGAAACTTGAAATTAATTCCAATAAAACCAAAGTTGTTGTATTCTCCAAAAGAGAAATTGACCCTGCAACAATGGGTTTTTACTTTAATAACGAAGAATTAGATATAGTAAAAGAATATAAATACCTTGGGGTCATTATGAAAAACAATGGCTCCTTAAAATCAGCTGGTGAACATTTATCTAACAGGGCACGCAAAGCTTTTTATGCTCTAAAATGTAAACTTACTCAAAGTGATCACTTTTCTTCAAAAATTTGGTTAAAACTTTATGATAGTATAATCTCACCAATTATTACTTATGGATCTGAAGTATGGATAAGTGACTTCCATACAAATTTAGAAAACCTAGATAATTTACCTTTTGAAAAAGTTCAAAACATGATCCTAAAAAATATTCTTGGGGTACACAGTAAAGCTTCAAATCTAGCAGTCCATGGTGAATTGGGTGTTTTTCCAGTCTCTTTTAAAGCTTATTCCTTAATGTTTCGTTATAACAATAGATTATTAGAATTAGAGAAAAAAGGTGATGAGAGCAATTCCCTTCTGAGATCCGCTTTTATAGAAAACAAAAAGTTGAAATCATCAATTTGCAAAACTGTTGAACTTCTAAAGAGAAAACTTGATATTACATCTCAGGATGTATCAGATAAAATTGTTAAACAAAAACTCAAAGAATATTATACAAGTAAATTAAAAATCAGTTTTGAAAATATTAAACATAAGAAACAAGGAAAACTTTTCTTTTATTCTACCATCTATGATGTAAATAGATTTGAATTACAAAAATATCTTCAACTTCCCCTCTCTAAAACATTAAGAGCAGAATTGACCAAAATTAGAATCAGTGCTCATTCTTTAGAAATAGAGGTTGGTCGTTATAATAAAATATCCAGTGACAGACGTTTTTGTAAGTTCTGTAAAACTGAAATAGAAAATGAACATCACTTTATTTTAAAATGTCCAATATATAATACATTGAGACAGGAAACATTTTTAAACTTGATTGATAATAACATGAATGAATCAGATCTCATAAGGGAAGTTCTTAATCCTAAAAATCCCACTTTTACAAAATCAATTTGTAAGTATATAAAAGAAGCATATGTCATCAGAAAAGAAAATTAAAGAATAGTTGGTATTACTGTTATCAATATTCACATAATGTCATATTATGTATATATATTTATGCCTTGTCGTTAAAACTATTATCTAGTCCCTTTGTCTTTTGTATTTTGTAAATTAGTCTTGTGTTTATTAATGTGTTTGTTAATATGATGCTCGCCTAAATCTGGCTTATCATTAATAAAGAATTTGAAAAATATCTGAACAATGATTACGGCATTACCGTCTTAATAAAAGGTTTATATATTTTATGTGTTGAAACAACAGCTACGAAGATGAAAGTTTGGTAATTTTGTCTTCTTCTTAAGGAATGTGGGATATAATATATATTATATTGTAATATTCTTGCCAATGCTCTGGATTTTAACATCAGGAACTTACAGCCCTAACTAGTTACCGAATCCGTCATTAAATTCTCAGAAAATGCTGAATTTCTCATGAACATATCTATCTGTGCTTATTTTTTAATAATATAAAAATATCGGACTTCACAGAGAAAACAGCCTAGAATACCAACCCAAGTTGCTTAAAATCACTTCAACCTACCAGGGTTTTGCCCTTGTCCCACAGTACACCTTCAGCGGTTCCCCACCTACGCCGAATTTTCTCAAGAATTTTCCTCAATAAATGTTGGCAAATATATAGAATACTGCCAGTTAAAGGAGCAACAATTTTTTTTCCAAATCAAAATATCTTTACGTCAAAACTTTCTGTTAGCTTTTGATTTATAGCATGTCGCCGTACAAGCAGACCGTCACTTTTTCATTGTTATGCAAGCTTGTCGATTTCATAATTGGATGAAATCAGTTGATGTTTAAAACAAATGATTTCTCTAATTAGATTGATGTTTTTGACTACAGAAGCGGATAAACAAAACGATTTGTAAGAGATATGACCATCTAATATCATAGTATTTTATTGTGTTCTTGTATGTAATCAATTTTCTTAATTTCATTGGTCCGTGATGTATTATATTTTAGCATTGCATATTAAAAACCTAATTACTTTGAACATGGTTTATTGAAGAGTTCAGATAACCATCGATTTAGGATGAAATATGAACCGGAATGTAGTGCGGGAGTAGAACGATTTTCTTTCAATAGTGAACCGAGGTAAAAGTAAGAAAGTAAGCAATTTGACTAACTGACTGACCGATTAATTGATTGATTAATTAATAAAATAATTGATTGATTGATTTATTGATTGATTGAACAAAAATAAAGATAGACTGTTCCTTTCCAAAAGTGTCTGTTTTACTCGTGACTCCTAACATCCAAACATTTGATATTTACTACTGACAATAAAATCACAACTGATGAGTGGTAAATCGAAGGGGCCACCCAAGGACCATTCCACCAAAGTTTGATCCTAATTGGCCCGGTGGTTTCAGAGGAGAAGATCTTTAAAGGAAAGTTTACGCTGGACGCTGTCTTTAAAGGGCAAAAACTCCTATAATGGTCAACCAATGATTTTGGTCAGGTTGACTTTGTTGTAGATCTTTACTTTGTTGAACATTTTTGCTGTTTACAGTTTGTCTTTATCTATAATAATATTCAAGATAATAACCTAAAACTACAAAATTTCCTTAAAATTAACAATTCAGGGGCAAGGGTTGACCGATTCGTCTGAAAATTTCATGGCAGATAGATCTTGACCTGATGAACATTTTTATCACATGTCAGTTTTGCTCTAAATGCTTTAGTTTTTGAGATATAAGACAAAAAATGCAGTTTACCCCTATGTTCTATATTTAGTCGGCCATTTTTGTAAAAGTTAACGGACAGACGCCATGTTATGAGAATAGCTCAATTGACCATTTGGGTCAGGTGAGTTAAAAATTTAATAACAGTAATTTTTTGTTCAAGCCAGTAGCGAAATACTAACAATTGGGCATGTGATTGTTCTGGAGTCTTGAAGTGTGGCACCAGAGGTATCTATCAACTCATTGGTAATAACAAACATTCTATGATGGCAGTGTTGATGCACACGGTGTGCAAAATTTCGTCGAATTACGTCTCGTAAGTTGTGCATATAGTTTAAACTTATTTATTTATAGTGGATTGGGAAACCAGTTATACTAACTTATGCTTATCCCTCTCCACTTGTCTGGTGCGAGAGCGGCCCTGTAGCGGCATTTTAGCCTACTCTTTATCCATATCTACAGGGAAGTCTTTAACGTTTTAAGGGTGGCGCTCTCTTTTAACACGGGACAGCCATTTTTCTTCTCAATCCGACGGACTAACATCTTTTACCGAGACCATCCTCGTATATTGTGTCGATAGGGCGTCGCAAATGTGATCCCTAAACTTTTATTTGTGTACAAGTGCCATAAACAATATCCCACAATTCAAATACTAGTACCAAAATCATCAAAACAGTAAAGCTAAAACCATTTAAAGACATAGCCATGCACGAGGAAATTACTACTCCTTAGATGTAAGGTTTAAAAGATGAAGAAAACTAAAAGCACTGTTAACTTGCCTTTCTGTTGTATTATTACACATATTATTAATTAAGGGGGTAAATACTGGAAACATTTATACTTTATTATGTATAATTTTTGTGGCAGACGATTACCATAAAATGTTTATATGAGCACGTGCTTTTTGGCGGTAACTTCGACTGGTCAACATAATGCCTTGATCTTGCTACAACAAGCCTCTTATGGTATTAAAAAAATCCCACTTAACTATGGCTACGTTACGAATGTAGATGTTTGCATGCATTGCCCATATATGATCATATATGGGTTAATTTCATTTTTCACTCTGCATTCCATTTTCTCTTACGGAATAACCATTTTATTTTTGGGGTGCCAAGAAGGGATTCTAGAAAACCAGGATCCAATAACAGTCAATAAAGAAAGGATTGATTTTCACCTGGAATCAAACAATGGTATATTGAAAAAGAATGTTTTGTGCGTTAAGTTAACTCGGTGAAAAAATAGGCAGACTCACTTATACTTTCATAAATTCCAGTATTCCATAACAGGACCGAACTTTCCTACAAAAATTTTAAGCGGATTTTAACAATTACAGAAAATTCCAAAATCTACAGATATTTTCGGAAACAAATGGACCCGGTCTGCCCAAGATGGATGATATATCAAAGATTGTTTTTTTTTTATATAATTAATGCTGACACAGTCGTATGTTATAATATACAATTGTATTTATTTTGACACTGGTGTTGAAAAGCTGGATTTTAAGCAAAAATTTGGTTAACCACCTATAACAGTTTAGAAATTATCCCTTATGTAAACAATTGAATTCAATATACATTTGTACTGGCACAAAATCAAATCAATTACTGATGTACGACAAAATATAATATTACCCTAATCATTTAAAAACCTATATGAATTATTATGAAAACACAAAGAAATGGTTATAACAAGACAAAAATTCAAATATTTTCATTGTTCGTTAAAAATTTATACGCTTAACGAGGTTCCTTTTACGTGTTTTGTTTTGCTCGTTATTTTCACAAAACAACGTATTTTCAAAGTCTTAACTAATGATCTCCTAAATCCAGACATATCGATTTCATTAATTGTATCTTTCCTTGATTAATTATCTCCAATACACATTTCTTATCTTAGAGTTTAAATTTCTCACGTAATGAACAGAATAAAAGTACGCCGTTCCTCTGCTGGAGCATGTGTACTAGGAGGATTAAACGTGGAGGTGTTGAAAACCAGAACACAGCTTAAGTACACATAAAGGAACCAAACATCTCATGTTGATAGGGGAGAAGAGGAGTAAGGAAATAAAAAAAAAGACTGGCCCCAAAATTGTATGAAAAAAGTAGACTCAAAGCCTCCTCAACAAAACACGAACGATTGCGCCCCAATGCTGTGTCCTTTTTTACGTCATTTGGAGTCATTTCATTATTGTTAAAACAATTGAAAAAAATATTTTAGAATTATAAAACAAGTCTGAAATTTTTGTGGCAAGACTAGTTGATTTATAACTGAAAATTTTCATACAAAATACTTATATAATTTGTTGTCGCATGAGAATTTGCTACTCACAAGATTATTTTTGCATAAATATTTTTTTCCCAATAGGGCGTGATTTTGAATTTTTACAACTCTGCGATTTGCTAGAAAAACTCAAACTTTACAAATTATTTTAAAAATATAACAAGTTCCTTGTACTACATGGTTTTATTTAACAAACAAAAAAGGTATGTTTTTTCATATTATTCTTTTAGAAAATAAACTACGATCTCTATAACATGCAAGTGCGCCACTGTGTAATGGTTATATTGTCGGACAACGAAGCTAAATATGTCTGGTTCGATTCACTCTCAGCATTAATTAAGATGTGTGTTGGATGGAGACGAACAATGGCTGCCCCGTGTTAAAGGAGAACAACACCATTGACTCCCTTGTAGATTTGGAAAAAAGAGTAGGCTAAAATGCCGCTACATATGGGCTGCTCTCGCACCCGCCAAGTGGAGAGGGATGGTGTAAGTTGGTATAACTATAAATAAATAAGTTTAAATCAAAACATGCAATTTTGAGGTGAATTTTACTTCTACCATAGAATTAACATAGGGTTAATATAAATATTTTTATATATGGTTTCAGTGGGGCAAAAATTAGATTTCCAAAGAAGTTTGATATGAACCATTTTCTAATTATTTTTTTTTTCTCATGGCAATAATCGTTATTGTACATTTTTAATACGGGTTTCAAAGTATAAACATGATACAAGTTTTTATGATTATTCATAATTCATTACATTGTGACTCATCAGCAGTTCTCAAGTTAAACATACAATGTATATGGAAAGCCGCGACCCCAAATGTTGCAGATCCGATTCCAATACAAAAAGGGGAGTAAAGTTAAATCTTTCTTAATATGGTACATTGGAGGAGTCAATCATTTCGTGGTGATGACCGTACAATTAACTTAGTGACTACAACAGTCTACCAATAACGAGTAATAACTGTAACAGTGAACTGTTATGTTTATGAAGTCTCCCAAACGAAGTAACTGATATCTCGAACGCCTTACATTGTATTCAATAAATTATTTGATTTTCAGAGACTGAAATGGGGAAATTGTTCCTATAAAGTTTATGCATACTTGATGCAGAGGTTACTTGAAAATCGTGCTATGGGTATTTTTTGTGACCCGAGTTTTACAGTCATACCATGTCACACTTGATCAATTTTGGCTTGTCGACATGCTGTATTAACAGAGATATATCCCAATATTTTTGAACCGTATACGAGAACTGGTTTTATTGTACGGTGTAATAAAATGTATTCGGTTTCCTTAAATAAAAATAATAATAAAGACTTCTTACCTGCCGTCATAAGTCCTCCCAACATCAAGTCAGGGTAAGTTGAATCATATTTTTATAAAATGATACAATTGCAACGCAACAAGAATTTTTTTTTAAATTCATGACCAAGCAAATGAAATAATATCTATGTCTTCCTCGTATCAACATTATATTAAATCTACAATATGATGTAAGGACAGAAAATAAAATAATTAAAAGATAAAACACCACATTAATAATAAAAAATATTTGAGTTGCATATTCACCCAATAAAATTAAAGCTATCTATAAAGAAAGACAACTCTTAATTTCTTTTGAACACAAGAACACCAACAAAAAAGAAAAAAATACAACTGGACAGTCACGATCAAGTAGCAATACCCGGCAAAAATGCATTTAAAGGGTTAACAAAAATATATTTACATTTAACTTTGAGATGGACGGGTTTAATACAGTTTAACGCTAGAACAAACCCACGAAATTGCAGAACGAAATCAGTGTCATCTTTTGTTAGATATCATCCTGAAACAAAATTTTTTCTCTTAGTAAGTGACCTTGTCGACCTTTTAGCCACTAGGGTTAATAACAATAGGATGTTTCTCTTTTCTTTTCATTCATTTGCGCAAGGGCGAGGCAAAATTCAATATATATACATCAAAATGTAAGGATATGGGGTAATCATCATTGAGCTTATAATGGCCCCTTTTACCCTTTTATTTTTTGCAATAAAGTTTTGTATTCAAATGTCCCTCATAGTCTATTTTAAGAAACAAATCTAAATATGAAGCGGACTTTGGTGTATCTGTAGTATCCTTAATTTCAAGCTCACTGGGGTAGATAAGATGTAGAAAGTCTTGGAATTTGTCTTTATTTAACGACAACACATCCTCTATATAACAAAAGTAATTTTTTTCCTTTTTCAGCAAAGGAACATAATAAACAAGTCCCATAAAAATTATACAAAAAATAAAGAATAAAAATGTTTATAATTAAGAGCCAAGGATCTCAATGCCCTTTTTTGATTTTTTACGAGGGAATACCCCCTTCCCGGCCGGCAATGTGTAAAATCATTTATTGCGTGTCCTTATAGGCAATTAGAAATATATGTAGGTATGGGGTATGGAGTTTAATGGTTTATGAGATTTTAACATTACGTATTAAAATGTGTGTGAAAGGGATTTTTTTTACGGATTTTGAAACAATTAATATTGATTTGAGGGCCAAGGATGACCCCCCTTTTTGGTGGGGGTGTTAGATTTTTATCAATCTGTTTGTCTTGTCGTGGGGAAAAAGAAAATATATGATTTAGGGGCAGGGATTTCAATGCTTTACGAGATAATCAAAGATTATTGATTCGAGGGGGGTGGGGATGAACCGTTGGGTAAATGAGGTATATATCAGTTCATGCGTCTTGTCATGGGGAATAAGAAAACATACGGTACGTTTAGGGGTCGGGTTTCTTACAGATTTTTATATAATTCAAGATAATAGGTTTGAGGGGGCGAGAATGACGCCCATTGAGTAATCATTTAATGCATCTTGCCATGAGAAATTTAAAAACTCATGGTTTTTGGGTAGGGATTTCAACGGTTTATGAGATAATTGAACATTATTGATTTGACGGAGTGGTGATAAGCCCCAAGGGAAACGAGGTATGTGTCATTTGGTGGGTTTTATCATTGCGAATAAGAAAAGATATGATTTAGTGATGGTGATTTTAACATCCCCATAATTCAATAATTGGACATTATTGATTTATGGGGATGAGGATTACCCTACTGAAAGAATGGGATACATGTCATTTAATGATTCTTGTTACGGAAAATATATGATTTAAAGCTATGGATTTTAATTGCATATATGACATTTTTCAAAACTATTGACTTTGGGGTTGGGGATGACACTCCTAGAGGAAAGAGGTATATGGCATTTAATATGTGTTGTCACGGGGTATAATAAAATATATGATATAAGATCACTTTCGTAGAGTTTTTCGATGAAAAAAATTTCCCCATAGGGTTCTATAGTAAACCCATAGCCTCTTTGAACTCCTTTATTATACGCCTCAGTGACCCCCATCAAAAATGAATAGTATAAGGCATATCTAGAAACATTGATCTTTCATCATGAAAAACCTCAGATCCATATCTCTGACGGTTATTGAGAACTCAAACGAATAAAATCGGAGATGAAGAAAAAAAAATGTTCGATAAAAATCGCAAATCAAAATCTATAAGTCTCCCAATTCGTTTGGGAGACTCAATTAAAACTACCGTGTGTCTCAAATACTTCGGCAACTGATTTCTTTATTGAAAACTCCGGACTTTAGTCGCTATTCTGCACATTTCAGATAACAATAGGTATGTCCTAAATGTAGTGTTATCATGGATAAAACTTGCCGGAAACAGAACATGCACGTGTTCTGCAACGTCACATTTGTATGCGGTGGCGTCATATACATGTACTACGCCAAAATTAATGAAATGCACACAAACATTACAAAATCAGCTCTTCTAAAATATCCGGGGGATTACAGCAATGGAAAAGACAATGATTAATCACGACTATTGGAAACAAAGGATAATATAATACTTTTTTACTTTAATGTTTAAAGAAACTTATGAGATATTCTTGCAGTAAAAAAAACACAAAGACTAGGAATGAATCCAGGTGTTCAGAAGGAGTGTAAAGTCCGTGTTCCGTAAACTGCACCTATCCTCTTGTCCAACAATGTCTTCGTAGTGCAACTGTGTTTAACAACAGAAAAACATCCGTCGTCCTTCTCGTTACTGATACATTGAACGGGTCCACCAGTTCGAGATGAACGTACATTTGCCGTAGTCATGACAAAAATATTTCATACTACCTTTTGATCTGTTATATGTTTATTCCGGCTTTCAAAAAAACTACAGAGCAGTAGAACTCTGGTACATACAGGAAATTCATCATGGCTTAAAATGTAGAATCTTGTGTATTCCACTGTGACATTTAAATTGACAAATTGATGTTGTGATCAAAAAGAGACAACTAGGATATTTCAAATAGAAGGCGAAAAGAGGGGAACATGAGGGGAGAGATTTTATTATTTTAAATGTTATAAAAAGTTGACTTAATGTCATACATAATCGAAATATTTATAGCTGAAGGTATATTATTCAAAGTTGTTCAATCCAACGTACCTAGCCTGGTGTCGGCTTGGCAAAACCGTAAATTCACACTGTGCATGGCATCCTCAAAAAAAGCTTAACCATATGGACGACCTAATATCACATTCGGTTTATATTTACAGATTTTGTCGTGACTTATGTTCTTTAATTTGTGCGTGTTCAGAGACCTTCTAGAATTGTTTCGATCATGTATGACACAGAGTCATAAATAATAAACGACCCAAAAGTAGTCAAAATAATCTAAGGACAGAGCTATGCACGTAGTAGATATCCTTAATTTTCAAAATATTTCAAATATTTTCAGGTTAATATGGAAATACCAGCAACTGATTTGATGATACCCTCAGGGTTTGGAGTCAGCCAGCAGAGGCATCCAAGCAGTGGTAATAATACATACATGTTCTATGATGCCAATTTTGATGCACATTATATGCACATTTCGTCGATTTGCGGCTCACTAGTTGAGCTTAATGATAGAAATGATGAAAACTAAAAGTAAAACTCAAAACTTTGATGAGCATATTCAAATGCCACAATGACCACCATCATCATCATACCGTTTCACTCCGGAGCATAGGTCACGAATAAATGTCTTCCACCTTCTCCTGTCATTGGCCATTATTTACAGTTCTTGCCATTTGACCCCTTCTGTTGCCATTTTCAGGTAAAACCAAAACCATCTTAGGACAGAGATATAAACTAGGGAGATATTCCAAGTTTTCACCGAAAAAATATAACGGTAAATATCAAAATATCATATCGAAATTTATATATATGATATCATCTGGGACGTAGAGTCCACCAGCAGAGGGAGCCACTAAATAGTTATAATACATATTCTATGTTACCAATTGTGATAAATAAGATATGCACATTTCATCGATGTACGACTTATCAGTAACAATCGACATCCCCTTCGTCTCTTTTCTTTCTTTCTTTTTACGTTTTATGTTCTTTAATTTGTACGTGGTCTGAGACTATTCATGTAGGACATTAAGTTCTAAACCACGCTTGTCAAAAAATGATAGTAACAGTGAGATTCCCTGGTAACGTATCGGAAACGTCGTACTGTAAACACCGCAAGACGCACCCATGGAGAAGCCCAAACCGTAAAACCAGTGGTTTAACTAAGAAAAGACCAAGAATAACTATAATGTGATAGAATACATTTCAGTCAAATAAATTTTAACTTTTCATGAATAACTGTTGTTTTTCGTCTTTTTTGCTCTGTAGTTTTCTGTCATTTAAATCGTTGCAAAGTGAACTACGGTCTACACAAATAACTATAATTGTAACTGACTTAATTCTTCCTTGTTTTCTTTCGCCCATATTTACCCAGTAAAAAGATATATTTTCTGGTGAATACAAACCTCGCCAATATAAGCCACATAGCTATTAGTTCTCTAATCATACCCTATTTCGTATAAAATGATAGATCACCTGGTGTAATTATTGGAATATCAGACACTACACTTTATTGATAGCTTATTTCTGATTAGGAAATCTTGGTCATTATAAAGCTTTGGTGTCTTTAACAACTTATGATAAATGCCAAGCGATTAAGTGACGCAGAGAAACAGCTTAAGGATTCTACAGGGAAGGCTTTGATAACAGAATTGGTGTTAAGACTTAATTATCGGAAATAAAATGGTAGTAAACGGCATCTTACTTGGAATCGTATATCAGTAAACGAAGAATTTAGCCATTGTAAACACTGATATTGAAATATTGGCATATTATATTCTAGCTAAACAATAGTATAGTATTATTGCGTAAGGTTTTCCATATTGGCTTAGTTATTGGTCCGAGGCAAGCCATATTGGACTGAAGCGAAAATACTGTTCTATGAAGTTACAATGAAATTTTGCCATATTCTTCTATGGTGATTTCTTGACAGCAACAGTGATCTTGCCTCTGTTTCAAATCTGTGTTTACATACAAAATTATTGAGTAAGAATAAAGATTCATATTGTGTTGATTCGAGTTATGTTAAGTTCTTTTTTTAGCCAGAATCGAAGTTCATCCTATAAGTCTAGTAATTGGTATTAGAATAAGTGTTGTGAGTGATAAACACATGTTATGCGTTATAGTTACTTGGTGTTATGGACATAATTAACCAACATACATACGAAATTGCGAGTCAAACTGAAGTTAGACAAGAAATCTGAGTCTATGAAAGTGATTTGAGTCAAGGCATGTAATTTTAGCACTTGATACGAGTCGAAACATTAACGTCACAAATTTTAGTCAATATAAATATAATAGATAATTGTGAAACGGAGTCCGGTAATATAAAACGCCCTGTGGTAAATTATTATGTACATGTACAAACACAATAAAATGGATCAATATACTTTTTTATTTGAAAATGAAAATAAAGACACTTTAGCTTCAGTGTCAAACTAGAGTAAATAAAAAAATGTGTGAAAGTATTTTTTCTCCATCATCGGACGAAAACTTTAACAAAAACATACCAAACTTCTAACGGTAAACACAGCTTGGCCGTCTGTCTGATTGACTGATTGCTGAACATTTTAACCTATAGGGCCTTCCACTTCATTTGCTCGCCTTAGACCATAAACACTGTAAAACAGCGAATACTTCAAAATTTTATTAATTTTCCGTTTTTGTATATATGTATGTTAAAGTAAAATCTGTTACTATGATTAACATTCATTGCGTCAGATGGAATCAAGGGGCAATTTTTGTGCTATATGGCACCAAAACAAAACAGGCTTCAAGAGAAATAAAATGAAACTTCTATATATACTTTAAATAAGGAAAATAACTATATGTGTATTTCATGCTTCCGCTGGCATTATACAGAACATAAACATTCTGTTTCTATATTAAATTAGGTGTCTTTTCGCTCATTAAATCCCCTGATATCTTTTTTTTTAAATATATTTATACATGTATATATATTATATATTAATAAATTAAAGGGAGTAAAAAATCTGTTTTTGCATATTATAACTGGGGCATGTGAGGAGACAACTCTTACAAATGCAGTTATATGAAAACAGAGAATGAATGTGGTTAACGGAAAGAAAAAACCTAACAGTACAGCTAAACATACCTTATTCCAAAGTTCAATACGGTATTTTAATAAATCGTGTATATGCTTTAAAAAAACTCAAAACGATTGGGGCCGTTTTCTGATGTTATGTTGTGTTTATCTCCCTTTGTCATCTTTATTTTTCTTATTTCTTTTTCCAGTTCTTTTTTAATGGCAATTATGTGTTTTAGTGGAAATTTTTGTCAGAATGTGAAAATGGACAAAGTTTTGATATAGTGCGAAACAGCAGAAAGGTTTTACACGGTGTGAACAGGAGAAAGGTTTGAAATAAGTTTTGACTAGAGTCTGAAAGGGCAGAAAATATCGATACAGTGTGAAACGGCAGTGTAAAACTTGTCGATTTGAAGCAGACGAAATATTTTCCAGAGTGTGAAAGAATAGAAACTTGTGTACTTTTTCTTATATTTTAATAAAGCATATTTATAAATTTCGTGTCATGAATATTTTTGCTTACTCTATATATATTTATTTCCTAAATTTAACACCGGAAGACTTATCATTACAATTTTATATACACTTACAAAACTTGATAACCTCTTAATTTTTTTTTATACCAAATAACCTACATATCACTAATTTATTATTAAGATGTTGGTCAACCAAAATTTTAAAGCGCTGACTTTAACAACATGATATTACTCATAACAAAACTATGTATATAACTGGTGATTTCAATTGTTACAGTTTCTCAAAGGTTTTTAGTTTCACATGGGTAGTCATACCTGAGTTATATGATAATCTAAAAGGTAAATTGAATCAATTTAAATCTTTTCAATCCGGGTTGTGTTTGTAAATTGTGTACTGAAACTGTTTTATTACAAGATCAATACACATGATATAGATAAGATACGTTTAAAATTTAATCTATATGAATGTAATAGTTTAATACGTTGTGAAATTTACTGATGATTTAAATGTCTAGTTATATTTTTTGTTTGTATCAAAACAAAAGTAATATCGCAAATGTTCTTGATTAATGGTCTGATAGCGGTGCGTTTTTGTCACTATTTTGGGTATACGGATCATTTTAGCGTAGTATACGGTTGTTTTTATTTCCAAAAATAGAAGAAAATGTGGAATATAGACTTAAAACTTTAAGGCATGGATTTCAGATTTTAACTGGGAGGGGGATACAAAATTTCCCTCCAAAAAATTGTAAATTTTGCAGGTTTGTAATCAAAAGACCTGTTGAGACGTGCTTGTTTCTCCCACTCATAGCATAATTATTGGCTTCGTCAATAAAGCATACATATTAAAATAAAAGTTCAATATGATCACCAAGAATGAGTGCATTATCCCTTTTTGAAGTAGTACGTTCTTCATCATATAGCCATAAATTAAAATGAGCCAGATGTGTATTAAGGGATGTGAAACATAAAAATTGCGTTAATTTGGCGATCACACATCTGCAATACTGAACCTGAAGATGGGAAGTACTAGAATAAGGAAGTTACAAGGAAGTACGGGTTTAAAAAAACAAATTTAAACAAATTGCTGGAAAATTGGGACGAAAAAATTCAGAAAATTTAATGAAATCAAGAAATTAGCATAAACAAGGGAATAAAAGGAACTGTATATTTTTTCAATCGAATTCAAGCTTCCGAAGAACTGAACTATCTCTGCACAGAAACTTCAAACTGCTGAGGCCAGTAGATGGATAATGACGACTCTTAAAACTTTAGAATTTGTACATACAGGCATGTACCCAATCAAACACAACTTGTAGACAGATCTTAAAATCTGTTTGGATAAGAACGCATTATTGATTTTATTTGACCTTTCATTTCTCCAAAATATATGAGTTTTCGTAAAAAGAAAGTTTTAATCTTCATATCACTTAACTTAAATTGTACTTTTTAATCAGATTTTAATCACAGACTTAAAACGTATAATTTAAACTTCAAATCTTGTCAGCTAACAGGTAGATTTTTAACCTTTAATTTGAACAAAGAAAATATTATATAAATGTAACAAATTTAAAGAGACACGCGTCCAATGAATCATACGATAAGGTTTTTCTCATGCAACTTGTATATTTACTGTGATTCAAAAGTGTCTCATCTGTTGAACTCTCTTTGTTGTAGAAAAATAATTTATTCGGGTTTCTAATTATAATATACATGTATTTGAAATTTCACTTACATTAGTTGTTACTTATAAAATAAATCTGTTTCCCCTTTTCAAAGGTGGTAGTGTATGTATGTCTCAACACTAGAATATTTGACAAAAAAATCTTTAGGGTGTTCATTTTGTCTCCAATCCCATCAGCAATTCTACGAATAATTCTTTGCATGAAATACTACTTAAAGATTTACGTCGAAGGTGGAGATTTTTAGATGGGGATAAAGAAAGAGTTTCGTTATTTTGGCATTTTTGAATTTGCTTCTCAACTTTTTGGATTGTTGTTTTGGTTTTCAACATTTTAGGCCTTTAGCACAACTGATGAGGCGTATAAATCGGAGAAATGTGTACAACTTATGCATCACAATTGGTATCAAAGAATTTATCTTATCAATACACTTGAAACCAATCATTTGATTTTTATGGGTGGGCAAAGAAAGGATATCCAAGAGTTTGCCTTTTGGGCGGGCAAGTGCGCCTAACTTTTCTTTTCAAAACATACTGCTGTTTTATTCCAGGTGCTATGCGGCCCTACCTTTCTCCACCATATTTTTTTTGTCTGGCTTTTATTTTGAAATCCTGACACCTCACCCCCACCCCCAATAAATCAAAATATATTTCGTTTACGAATTCCAAGAAATTAGATTTACTACACAAGAGATTTGTATCAAAGGGGCGGAATCATTAAATATACTGGAGGCACAAATTAAGGTGCGGCGGTGTTATATATTTCGAACATTTATTTTTTTCCTTGATGAATTTGCGTCTTTAGAATATTGATAAGCTGGAATATACATGTCTAGACATATTTGAAAACGTTGTAGTGACGGATATCTACCATCAAAAAGAAAGAAACCATAAGTCAATGTGATTAGTTATGAAATGATTAATATTTCTCTTGAAATATTATATACAAATGTATAAATCATAAATAAATATATTTTTTTTAGATAAATGTGGAAAAAACCGCAATAGCTGTATTATGTTTTTAAAAAGATGTTGGTTTCTCATACATGCCACCCTCCCAAGTCAGGGGTTCGAGTCCACTTCGTTGATGAGTTGCAAATTCGAATATCTAGATTCATTTGCAGCTGCAAGTGTAAGAAACAACCATTTGATTTTTTTTAAATAATGGCTAGGATGAAATGTTTGATCTTGCCTAATTTTTTCGCCCAACCTTTAGGTCCAGGATTTTTTTCCGCCGGATATCGAGGCCTACACTTTTATTTTCATTTAAACCAAAATATTTCCTGATTGACACAGGTCCAATGTGTTTTTTTTTCACACCTAAAGTGATCCTGGCTTTTTAATTTGCCAAAGTCCTGTTCCTGCCTTTTTTTATTTCAAATTTCATCCTACCACCCCCCCCCCCCCAAATAAAAATCAAATGGTTGCTCCCTTAATATTTCTGGTATGATGTTTTTCCAAATATCTGGTTTGCCTAATATAAGGATTTTTGCTTTGTAAAAAAAGTTCGAGGGTTTTGCGAAAATCATAAAAATTGCTAGCACGTAAACGCAATGCGTGATAGCGTTATACTGTGATCAAAACGTAATTTACATTCTGCATGGTGGTTATTTGTCCTGTTGTGGCTCATATGAGAAAATGCTAGCATATGCCGGTATATACAGCGAAGAACACATCTGCACAGTGAGGTTTAAATCCATTTTTCGGTAAAGGACCCAAGTTCTATAGATTAATGTCTGAAAACGAGGTCAGTATGACGAATTTTCCTAAAAATATATATAATAAGCACGCGCACATCACTCAACACAGATATCAGAAATAATATTCCGTCAACGGAATGTGATTTTTTACTTCAAACCAATCATTTACTCGGTTGTTACATTTTTTGCTGAACATGCGACATTGACATAAAAATTGTGTCGAAGATATGTAGGTCATATATATATACTCAAAATTATCCGTGGTATTTATAGAATTTACGGTTATCTTTATTGAATACGTCTAGGTTATACAGATATAGGCTTGTGAAGCACGACCAACCATTTCGGATGTAATACGGTACCTAAATTTGTCACAACGACTCAAATGTTACTTTCTGTAGTCTGTGTCCTGTTTTCTTATTTACATAGTGTTCCAACAAAGGCAAAAATAACTTTTACAAGTCATTATTCAGCAAAATGACACAAAAATGAACAAAAACATTTAACTCCCTGAGAAAAATTATACTAGTATGCAGTGAAAAACATACAAACACAACCGGAAGTCGGATTGGTTTAACTCGGTTTAGGCACGGGTAAAACAGGATTTTCTGTTTATTTTATATCAGTGATCTATATCCCAATCCAGATGTATAAAAATATACGATAAACATAATAAGAATAGTTGGCACCTATATAGAAAGAGACAATGCTTATTTTTGTTTGTTTGTTCAGTTGGGGTTTAACGCCGCTTTCAGCACATTTGGCTTTTTCCCGACGGCCAGTTTTCATTGGTGGAGGAAGCCGGAGTACCCGGAGAGAACCACCAACCTTCGATAGGAAATTTGGCAATCCTTGTCAATTAAGATCGGAGTCGAACACACCCTGCCACAGGTGGGATTCGAACTCACAACCTCAGCGTTGACAGGCTAGTGATCAATAGTAGTCTTGACGAACTACCTAGACCACTCGGTCACCGAGGCCCCTCCTTATTTTTGTAAATAGGGTCAAAATGTACTCGTTAAAAGGGTGTCTCCTATTTTTCATGCTTCGGTAGTCAATATAAAGCGAATTCCAGACAAGTGTTGAGACATGAAAAGGGTCCTTTGAAATTGATGAAACAACATATAAAATGCCTTTTCTCATTTACACGCCTGCTTATCTCTCTTATGCATAACGTTTGCTAATATACAGTTAATTAACGGTATTTAACCCTGACAGCAAGTAATACGATTGTATCGGAGAACTGAATCCGGACGTAAAACTTAACCTAGGTCAATGAATCATAATAAGTAGGTCAGAATGGTTTAATTTTGGTGGGAGGGTGTGTTACTCACAGAGATGCTTCTTCACACCAAGTAATATGCTTGTAAGTCGCTTGGTATCGGAGCACTGAACTCGGACTTAAAATTTAACCTAAGTCAATAAGCGCGATAAGTAGGTCAGAGTGACCTAATTTTGGTGGAAGGCTGTGTTACTTCCCGGGATGCACTCTCACGCCAAGTAATATGATTATAGGTCCCTTTGTATCGGAGAACTGAACTCGGACGTAAAACTTAACCTAAGTCAATGAAGCGCGATAAGTAGGTCAAAATGAACTAATTTTGGTGGGAGGCTGTGTTACTCCCCGAGATGCATCCTCACACCACATAATATGACTGTAGGTCACTTTGTATGTTAAAACTGATTTTTGGCATAAAACTTCAAAGCCAGTCAACCGTGTAATATGAGTCACGTGACCTCCATCTTATCTCACATGGTCAGTCTCTTCAACGTGCATTTGCACATATAAATATATGACCCTATGTCAATTTGTAACTGAGAACTGGCTGCGGACGCGGACGTGGACGTGGACGCCTGAGGTACTCCATTAGACACCCCTAAACTTCGTCGAGGCGAACTTATAAAATGGCCATATCCCGAAATGACTGTTAAATAACTGTTTTATTATATCACACATTTTAAGAAAAATGCCAAGAAAAATATTTAAAATGTGTTTTCTTTATGATCACGCGCAACGGGACTACACCAACGTGATCACAGATGTCATTCATTATAACCTGACACGTCCATTACCGTGACGTTGTCCAATAAAATTCACTGGTCGGGGAATAGCATTTGTGCTATTTACTGAAGAATATACTTTTCAGGCAGTTTGAATAAAATAGTATTTTTATGACAATGAATTTTACATAGCAAAATAGAAGAAATTTATCATAATGTTAAATATTCTTATTATTCAGTTTTATTTCAAGAATCCAAGAATTTGATTCGCTGTAATATTATTTACTAAGTTTATTTTATTTAAATCTAGTTAATTAATTACGAGAATAGCGGCAAATTCCGCTCTGAGCTAATTTTCAATCCCTTTTCATAGCCAATAGAACTTAAAAATAAAAAACAATATTTTTGCAGGATACAGATTTATATAAGCCTATAGAACTTGTTTCCGAATCCTATATTGATTATTCAATTGTATTGTATATTACTTGCGTTTAGTTATTGTATGTATTATTGAATTAAATATTAATAAAATATGTTTACACTAATAATAATAATTGTATGTATCAAAATTGGGCAATATACACGCATCACACGGAACTATTTCATCGAAACACATTCCTAAAATTTTGAAATTACTCATCATTTTGCGAATTTTAACCGTAACTTATTGTTATGAAGAAGAGATATAAGTGGGGGTGGATTAGAAATTTCCGATTTCCCCGATACGCTGATAGAAAAGGAACTGATCCGGAAAGAGTCCGCATCTTTAATACTGGTTTTGGGATATTTTTTTGCCCTGTCCACGAGAGTGGAAGGGGAATATAGATTTACCCTTGTTGCATAATGCTACAGATATAACAACTAAAACGTTCCCCATTTTTTTTTCTGGTACAAACAACTTAACATGTCTCAACAACAATATGTATACGTCTTCTAAGAACGGAAATGGTACTTTTCTGTCGAATATTTTGGCCAAGACAAATTAAATTGACGGTGTACGGAAGGAAATATAAATTTTAACAAAGTCATGTAAATTTTGATCTGATTTTAGGACAAATTAGATTAGTGCAGAAAGTGCACTTTTACTAAGTGTGGCCATTCTTTGTACAAATGAAATGAAATTAGTAAAGACTTTTTTTATAGTTCCGTCTAATTTTAATAAACGTTTATTTGTTTCTATTTTTTTCCCCAAATTTTAAATATTAAAATGTATTTTTTCTATGTATTTTTTATGTGTGTAATCACAAGGACATGCTAACCATCTCTGATAAATCTACAATCCGCATACATGTAGATTGTCGGGAAAAAAAGTTAACAACCTCTGTGGATTGAATTTTTTAATGCGTTGAGGGAGTAAATGTACCAATATACATGTATATGGCCGATGTATATTCTTTGCGATAATGCCTGCAAAGGCCTTTGATTGAATAGAAATATATTTCTTGAATTTTGAAAATTCGCAAGATAGTTTTAATAAAAGTTTTTATATAGCCGTGCTACCAGTGAAATAGCTATAAAAGTTCGGTAGGTTCTGAGACTTAGAACTGTCACAGAAAAACAACTCAAATTAAATCAATTCCGAGACTTCATGAAGTCAAGAATTTGAAACTAAAAAAAATCGATCAATTCAGAGACTTCTTGGTGTCACAAAAAAACTGAACTTGAGAATCTGAAATTGTCTAGGCAATAATAAACTTAAAAAACGAGATAGGTGTAATAGGTTGTAGGGACACTGTCGGGCGTAAAGCTCCAGGTTCAGGTCTTAAATCTCAATTTTTTTCTCGCTTGATTTGGTTTAGAATTATTAGATACTTTGAATTTTTATTTGACGAATGTTTTCTTAAGACCTTTGTTTGTGTGTTTAGGAAAAGTGTATTCCTCTATAGTTATTCTGCAACAACCTCTAAGACATACCAAAATGTCAACACCCATTTACAAAACCAGGTCAAGATGAAAAAGCCAATTTCTTAACAATAAACGTTACAATCGCCATTTAAAATATTAGTCGGTGTTTAACGATCGAATGGTCTGTAAACGCCTCAATGAATAGAAACCAATCAATATTTGTGATTATTACACCGTCTACGACATTTATCTGCTAACAATAAACGCACGTAGGAGACGAGTTTGAAAAGATGGATGGACCGAAGCAGGTGATGTTGTCTCCGGACAATGGTCAGACATGTGATACCGGTGAAGGGATGACCGGACAATTGGCCTGTTTCGAGTGTTTGTCTTGTCATATAATAATCATCCTGCACATCTGTATTCAGTGACCTTATAAACTTTTTCATAAACCTGTTTTCACAAATGCTTGGTCGTATGAAGATTTTGTGCAGGTAATTGATAGGTCCGTAGAAACTGAATCATGTTTTCAGTGGAGTATGAAATTTCATGAAATGTAGTTTTTTTTAAATTATCGCAAGAAATCTAGGCTAAGGCATACAACGAAATAAAGATGTTCCTGAATTTCAACCCATCCATCGCCTCCCCGTTCCCAAATTCCCCTTGTATTTCAATATATTTTTTTAAATTGCGAACAAGTATTCGCTTATAAATATGTCAAAATACATGTACCAAGCCATGTTTCAGTTCAATGAAAACTGCTTGTAGCAAATCTAAAATATTAACGGGCAGAACTAGACGGCAAAACTACAAACTGGTAAGCGAAGAATTCGAATCATCTGAATTTGATTTTACGAAGGAAAAGGAAGTAATACGCTTCGAGAAGAATCAACGATACTATGAACGGAGGACGGGGTGGTTGGCAAAAGGAAAACGTGAGAAGTTGTGTTAAAAAGCTCAAAATTTCAGGATATAATAATAACTGGTATCGCACCGTAGTGGACTAATATAAATAAAATTCCAGGCGCATGATCACTTCTTTGTCCATCCATCCCTGAAATCAAATTGTAATGGTTTTTACCCACTACAAAGATATGGGAAATATGTCTACTCATCTGATTCATAAATTTTTTTTTTACTATAGACATAAGTAAATTCAATATTTTGGGAATGTGATTCTCCCCTAAATTGTCTGTAGACACAAATATATGGTTGAACATCTTTCATATTGTCTTTGAAAGAGACTGGAAAATGGTTTAGATTGGTTTTTGCACCTCTACCCATATGTAATTAATTACAATTGAGCACACACACAAACATTTCAAGACCTTATTACCTTGAAATCACCTGGATTTTTGAATAATACAGAATAATATCAATATTTAACATTATCAATTTTATGGATCAGGGAGATAAGCAGGTGTGATGAATACGGTTAAGATGGCTGCAGCAATAAATCTTGTCAACTCCCTACAAACTGATGGCTGCAGCAATAAATCTTGTCAACTCCCTACAAACTATTCCTCCCATTCTTACACTATCAGAGAGGACCACCATTGTATATTTAGCATTTAATTTTAAACAAAGATAAAACTGTAAATTGTTTTAAAATGTAATTATAAAAACTTAATTTTTAACAAATATGTACCTAAATTTCCTAATTAGGAAATAAAACAGTATTATCTACATGTGTACAATGTAAACTGGTAATGATTTATAAAAAATAACAGAAAATATCTTTAAAAATTTACATACAAGTACTATTACGGTGACATTTCTTCTGCATAACATTTACCAACCCAACCCAACCCCCCTATTTTCATCCTTTTATGCATCAATACTTATGGATAACGTTCCCGTATTCTAGTTCTGTATTCAAATGACCAAAATATTTAATTACCTTTTTATGTTCAAACTCGGTAAAAACTTTTATTAAAAAAATAAAGCATAACATGTTGATGCGTACGGAAATAGCTGTCATCGACATGTTGACACTTTGTTAAAAATAGTCAAGATAAAGGTTCAACAATAAACCATGCTAATTAAGCATATTTTGCGAATCTTAATTTTCTCATTGTTCATCTAGGTCATTCAATTTTCAATTGAAAAACCGGTAAGAACTAGCTGGTTCCATTGATGGTGTACACCAATCATTTACAATAGATCTACATATATATATATTTACTTAATATTAAAATATTTTCAACATCTTTTACATCCTGCAACCTGTTTTATTCAATTTTGATGCTTCCACCTTGAAAGCGTACACCAAACGGATTTCATTGAAATTTATATAGGAGTTTCAACCTTTACTACAAATGTAGCAGACTCTTTAAATCGATTTCAAAAATGTCCTTTCTAATTCTTTTTATATGCATGTAGCCGGCCACGTAAAGCTGATTAGAATCTAAAGTTTCTTATGCCATACAATTAACATTTTGTTGAAATTTGATACAGGAATTTCGGGAAAGGGACATTTACTGCCTTCTTTGTTGAGGCTACATGTATTTCTTATGGTTGAAGATTATAAAGTTCTTTCAGGAGTTCAAAGTGAAGACTTTACACGTTCCTCTCATGTTCATGTACATGAATTTTGCCCCCAAAAAATTAAGCATAACAAGCCATTATTTGGGTCCTCACGTTTTAGAAATGAAGCTATTTTAAAGCTTAACAACCGAGCACTCATATAATTAAAATAAATGATAAAAATATACAAAATGAAAAGATTTTACACTATCAACAAATGTGTCTTATTAAAAATGAAATGAATATGCTTTTTGTACAAGTATGAAAAATGCACTGTAAATAAATACATTTATAAATCTATAAAAATGTTTGAGATCAGACTCTCTCAAATTTACAATAAAAATAAACTAAAACCGACCAAAACGTATAAAATTTGGAATTACTGGAATACACGTTTTTTTCTTGTCTTTGGACAGTATCATAAAAGAGATAAGTAAGAACTTTTGTCAGTCTGTTCTTCACAATCCATTTGATTTTAATTTCCCTGATTCAACATTCTTGCGATAATATAAGTAATAAGAAACTAATCTTTGTACGTCTCTTATACAAAGATATACTGTGTCTAACGAGGTAGCATCCGGTTTCTTAAGTACTACAGGCGTATTGATATAGTTTGTCTATGTAATTTTAAAACGTCTTTCACACAATCTGTGTTCAAAACGTTATGTATTACGTCGTATTAAAAATTTGTTTAAATTAAATAAAGCTATAGATTTTCATCGCATCACATATCTCGGTTGCCACTCAGAATCTCGTCCAGCCACGCGGCATCGCTACTGACACCGGTACTCTGCGCCGCCATATTGTCTATGAAATCGGAATTTCCGTTTTGTGAAGCACTATCTAGAATGGTCATGAAATCGTCTTGAGGACGCTGATTAAAGTTTGTATTTGCGTGGTTATTATGACCAGGCATTTGATTCTGCATTCCCATTCTTTGCGATATTTGCATGCTTTGTTGTTGCATCATCAAATGTTGCGCCTGCGCATTGTTTTGCATCATGGCTGCCTGAGATTGCATTGCAGACATTTGCTGGTGAGGTCTCGTTTGATTCATTGCCATGCCGTTTGCAACACTCGTTCCAGTCTGACTCACATATGCATTATTGTACATCATGTTTTGATTTTGCGGTCTAGTCATTGAACTTGCATTTTGTGGCATCATGTGTCGCGGCCATTCCTGATTACGTGGCTGTGAAATATTTAGACCGTCTGGTCCAACATTTACGTTCGGTGGTCTCTGGTTTCGCATTATAGCACTTGTGTAACCATTCTGACGATTTAGTCTCGCCATAGAAGATTCCATATGAGCCCCGGGATATGACTGTTGTCGTTGCATTTGGGCAATGTGATACCCTGCCTGTTGCGGGTCATTCTGAGCCATTACTGAACTGATGCTTGAACTAACGTTTCCTCTTTGCAAAGCCGCCATTTGTGCTGATTGCATCATACCATTCTGAATATGTGAAGGGCTTTCAGATTTAACGTGGCCATATCCAGCATTTTGCATACTGTTAGTCTGTTCAACCATATCTTGCATGGTTTGTAGCGGGTTCTGCCTACTTCCGTTAGTAGGGTAACCCTCGGGTGCGGACTGTTGCATTTTATACTCCGGCGGTGGTCTCATATACTGTTGCATTTGTGCTGCCTGCATATTCCTTTCTTGGCGCATTTTTTCCTGGTACATCTGTTGCATTTTCATTTGCTCAGCCATGTACCCTGGTGACTGTCGATGCGTCATATTGTTAGGCATTGAAAACGACTGATGTTGAGACATAGATATATTCTGTGGAGGCTGACGCATGTGCATTTGTTGTGTTTGTGACATATGAAGCCTTCTTGACCCATCACTGACCTGCATTTGTTGTGTTTGTGTTATCTCCATTTGAGGGGTTTGACTAAAAGACTGAACTTGATTTTGTAATTGTTGGAGAGACGACGGGGTAGAATTACCTGCGGACCCCGGATAATGTGTCAATGGTTTAGTTCCGGCGTAAATATCTGCATTTCCTTCGTGATATAATGCGCCGTTTCGTAAATTGTTCATGTTCTGGCTGTTGTAGCCAGTCTGCTGTGCGTATGATGGGTCCATTGTTGGTGGGTAACTATTGTAGTTTGCTTCTTGTATGTGCGTATTATATTGCTTGGTCCCATAAGATCCGCCATGATGCTGATTGCTCTGATGCTGTGCAGCCATTTGTTTGAGTGTTTCCGCCGCTGGTCCTGTTTCAGTCATGGTAGTAATTGCACCAGGCGGCCTAAACGTAGCAGGTGGGGTTCGAATGGTATTTGATTGTGGACTTTCAAATATATTCCCAGAGTTTGCAGCACTTCCGGGATCATAAGGAGGCTGTTTATGTAAGCCTGGTGAACTTCCGGTCATGCTTCCGAACATACTTGAGTCATTACTGTCTTCTTGAGAAACTTTACTATAAATTTGGTCAAATTTTTGTAACTCCTCAAAAATTTCGTTACTTAAATTACTTTCATCCTTTTCGATAGTCTTCAAGATTTCCTCTAGTTCTTCCTGATCGAGAATTTCTGAAGACCCCGTGTGACTTATGTCTGATTTGTTTGAATTGACGCAAGGAATATCATCACTGGGCTCTTGTTTACATTCGAATTTCGTACTCGTTTCTACGCTAGTTGACGTATTTTCTTTTGTCTCGTTCCCCGAGGTTGCCCCACCTACGTGTGTCTTAACGGTAGTACTAACAGCAACGTTTGTCTGTACTTGTTGTGAGTTACCTCCCGTAATTTCCTGTACGATACGAACGGAAACGTCCACGCCAGGTCCGCCTTTAACTGTTTTTTGTGTCGTGATGGTATCCGAATCATCAAAATCAAACGCACTTGTGTCAATGTTTGGTGTCTCTGCCTGACTGTGATCGATCTTTTTCTTAAGCAATTTCTACAATGACAGAACAAAAATGAATTAATCAACAAAATTAATCAAAATTCAACTAATTTGGCTTTCATACTGTACAATTCTTCATCATCATTGCAGGGTAATTTATCGAGGTACTGAAATTGTATCGGAGTTAATTCCAGAGAATATTACATCCAATACGTTCGGAAACTGGCTTCTAATTTCTACATAAGCTGTTTGTCGAGAAAACCGAATGACCAAATCTTTTCTCTATTAAATTATGATACCAAAAGGATGCTATAAAACAAATACATATTGACGAGAAAGACCATAAATATACGATATAGAAATATTAAGAAAAACGTGGTGAGAAACACTGCAATCATCGATTTCCTTAAGTAACTAAGCAAACAAGTAAACTTATTTTAACAACATGTGATTTCAAACGTCTGTGTCTCGGTGTAGAAGGCCGAAGTAATACAAACTATATACAATGTAGCTAGATCACAGTGACATACATTTCACGCTTTGCATGATGACAAAAAGGTTATCCAGATACAATATATATATACTTGAAATTACACTACAGTTAGTGGTCACAATCAGTACAATTTTATGTACAGGTACATTTATGTGTTGAAAAAGGATAATTTGAACTAAAGTTAACAGGAATAAATTAATCCCTCTCCAAAACCAGAAATCTACGATAACAAAGTTCGCATCGTTCCCTCACTAATTTTGGTGTGTGGCTGTGTAGCTCCCCGAGATGCACCCTTACAGCAAGTAATTAATGTAGGTCGCTTGGTATTGAAGAACTGAACTCGGACGTAAAACTTAACCGAAGTCAATGAAGCGCAGTCAGCATGTCGGGGGCTGTGTTACTCCCCGAAATAAACCCTGACACCAAGTAATATGATTGTAGGTCGCTTGGTATGAGAAAACTGAACTCAGACATAAAACTTACCCTAAGTAAATGAAGCGCGATAGGTTTGTCAGAATGACCTAATTTTGGTCGGAGGTTGTGTTACTCCCCGAGATGCACCATGACACCAAGTAATACGATTGTAGGTCCCTTGGTATTGGAGAACTGAACTCGGACGTAAAACATAACCTAAGTCAATGAAGCGTGATAAGTAGTTCAGAGGGACCTAAGTTTTGTGGCAGGTTGTTTTACTCCCCGAGATGCATCCGCACACCAAGTTATATGACTGTAGGTCCTTGGTACTAGTATTGGAGAACTGAACTCGGACATAAAACTTAACGTAAGTCAATGAAGCGCCATAAGAACATTGTAGGTCAGAGTGCCCTAATTTTAGTGGCAGGCTGTGAGATGCACCTTCACGCCATGTAATATGACTGTAGGTCGCTTGGTATGAGAAAACTGAACTCAGACATAAAACTTACGCTAAGTAAATAGAGCGCGATAAGTAGGTCAAAGTGACCTAATTTTGGTAGGAGGCTGTGTTACTCCCCGAGATGCACCATGACACCAAGTAATACGATTGTGGGTCCCTTGGCACTGGAGAACTCGGACGTAAAATATAACCTTGGTCAATGAAGCGTGATAAGTAAGTCAGAGTGACCTAGGTTTTGTAGGAGGCTGTTTTACTCCCCGAGATGGACCAAGTAATATGATTGTAGGTCCCTAGGTATCGGAGAATCGAACTCGGACGTAAAACATAACCTAAGTCAATGAAGCGTGATAAGTAGTTCAGAGTGACCTAATTTTGGTGGGAGGGTGTGAGATCCTGAGATGCACTCTCACACCAAGTAATATGATTTTAGATCCCTTGGTATTGGAGATCTGAACTCGGACGTAAAACTTAACCTAAGTCAATGAAGCACGATAAGTAGGTCAGAGTGACCTCATTTTGGTGGGAGGCTGTGTTACTCCCCGAGATGCATCCTCACACCAAGAAATAAGACTGTAGGTCCCTTGGTATCGAAGAACTGAACTCGGACGTAAAACTTAACCTAAGTCAATGAAGCGCGATAAGTAGGTCAGAGTGCCCTAATTTTAGTGGGAGGCTGTCTTACTCCCCGAGATGCACCTTCACACCAAGTAATATGACTGTAGGTCCCTTGGTATCAGAGAACTGAACTCGATCATAAAACTTAACCTAAGTCAATGAAGCGAGATAAGAAGGTCAGGGTGACCTTATTTTAATAGGAGGCTGTGTTACTCCCTGAGATGCACCCTCACACCAAGTAATATGATTGTAGGTTACTTTGTATTTTAAAACTGATTTTTGACATAAAACTTAAAAGCCAGTCAATCGTGTAATATGGGTCACGTAACCTTCATCTTATTTAACATGGCCAGTCTCTTCATCATGCAGCTGCACATAAAAATATATGACCCTATGTCAATTAGTAACCCAGAACTGGCTGTGGACGCGCACGCGTATGTGGACTTGGACGCCGAGGTGACTCCAATAGTCCCCCTTAACTTCGTTTAGGCGAACTAATCATATTAAATTCTCATATTTGCATTCATCCAAATGTATTCATATAATAATATGTCGCATAAAGTTACAATTTTGTCAAAATACCAGATCTACATGAATAATCATGTAGCGATTATCGGCCTTGAAATTGAAAATACAAATGTAGTACCGCAAGTCGACACTAGGTCGTGTTGGACATAACAGCAACTTGCAAGAGGAGGAGAACACAGGTACCCCTATGAAAAAAAAATTTTGGCGATTTTTTTTTTAGATATTTTTCTCTTGGAATTCACATGGATATTACTATCAAGCCGTATTTTCTGTCCGCTTATATGTATGAAGCGAGAAGGTAAGTCACTCCGGTTTCTTTACATCGAGGTACCTAATGGGACAATTTCCAATAATTTATAATAAAAACGGTCCTACCATTTGTCGCATGCACTTTTTTCGACTCCCTATAGATTTTCCTACATGAATATGTGCATAATTAATCATATTGAATTGTTTACAGTCCTGTTACTAACCATTTCTCACTCGCGATTTATAACTTTTCGTCGACATATTGATATGTTCAATTAGAAGCAACGGAAATGACAATACTAGCGCCATCTGTGTTATAGCAGTAACGGTAAATAGCGAAAGTTCCGAAGAAATATCTAAACTTGGGCCAAATATTTCCCGGACTTTTAACTCGGAACTTTCGCTATTTTCAATTCAATGTCACGCTCGCTTCAAAACTGAATAAAATTTAATTGAGTAGCATTTCCAGTCTCCGATTATTTTTTCTTGTTGTCCAATATTCAATTCCTCCGAAATACCCCTTTTCAAAATGGCGACCAAGCTTGGTTACAGACATTTAATAGACATGAGAACTTATATTTTACGCATTCTCTTAGCCAATCAAATTGCTTGTTACATTCTCATTGAAAATTAGAATGGGAATAGTCATGACCTGCTAGGACTGTTATGAAAAGGTCACCAATCTCACTTGATTTTAAATATTTTTTCAGAATTGTTTTCGACAAAATGAAAATAATCTAAGAAATCTTTTAAAATTGAGTTATATATATTACGATAAAAACTTAAATGACATTTGTCTTCAATATCCTTGCATAATTTACATAAATGAAGATTTCTAGGGATTTTGGAGTATCAATATATATAGCCTATACGTAATTGAGCAAGACCACCATTTCCATTTATTTCCCTTGTTACATGTAGCTATTGTCGTATCAGCTGTTTCGCAACATACTTAGTTTTTTGTTTTACAAGGGGGTGTTTCTTTCACAAAACAATTTTGGAATAAAAATCATTATCAACTTATTACCCATTTTACAAAATATTCCTTTTATGAGTATGACCATGATTTGTTAAAAAATTGTGCATACACTTTGTCGAACTCGCACCTGAGAATCTGCGTAAATTAAAATTAAGATGCATGTAAATGTATGTATGACAAAGAAGCTGAATTCAGATTTCTCACATAAACTTTTATAAATCTTGTCTTTACACAATTTAACACAACTTGGATTTAATAAGATAAATATTCCAGATTGTCATGTTAATGTTCATAAATTTAACAGGCTGATAAAATGTTTTTTTCTTTTAAATTATGGCAATAAAATTCTTAATTTAAATGTGGAATAAATCCAGTTATTCCAGGGTCATACATGGCTAATTCACAACATGTCTGACAATTAAAATCATTTGTAGCTAAAAAGTCAATTAAATTTAAATCTTGAGGATATATAATATTACTAAAATACAATGAAATTCATGTACAGCCATCCCGCGTTAAGCAGTATTCAATATTCTTAATAAAGTTGTCATTACAATTGTACAATAAGGGGTTATCAATATACAATTTAGTAGCATTTATTTCTTTTCTCTATTGAATCATGCATATATGAATATTAACATCATGATCATGTGAACGACTGTTTCCCCAATAAACTAATTTGAAAATGCTATAAGTTCTGGGGTTAAAACATCCATTACATGTATACATGTATATATTTTTTCTTGACTTTAAATACATTAACTTATCTATGAAATCCTAAATGTTCTCATCTATGGCTCTGGCCTGAATGGTTCAGGTCAATTTGTCTGGACACAATATAATTTTTTTATGGATTTTAAATGAATTCCTCGATTTATGCTAATCAATATATTTGTTGCTAATTGCCCTCCATGGTCCTTGATTAAATTCAGAGTATACATGTACTATCTACATGTACATTGCACATGTTTATCTAAATTACATGTACATGTATATGTACACTGATGTACTCTACCATAGGAAAAGCTGATATTTTGTGGAAATTTAATTTAACTAAGAGCATTCTGAGGATAGTACTATGCTGACATGTTTGTTTGGTGATTCTGTGTCAATTTTCTGTTTTAGTACCTAATTTATTAAGTATACATGTAAATAATGTTAAATTTTTACTGCAGTGCCTTCATTAAACCAATGTCCAACCAAGGTTTTAGGGGCTGAGATCTTATAAACATGTTTAACACGACCAATTTCTATAAAATATGTGGCTACATGTACCTCTAGTTTAAAGACAATGTATTTTTGGAAGCCATTGCTTCTCTAATTTGTATTGATATTATTTCAGCAGACTACTTTCATGTTTGATGTTTTTTACTGTAGTATTTAGGGTTGCTATTTACTTGCTAACTAAAAGCCTTGTTCTTTTTACTGTAAGGGTGAAATGTGTACATGTATGATAAGCCATTTCTACTGGGACCAATATGCTCAACAATGTTTTTTACTTTCTAACTCAGGAGGTAACAATCCCTAGAAAAACTGTCATGACATCCCACCCATTGTTTCAGCTAGGATTTAAGGGCAGATGGACATTTACAAAAAATTTTATTGAGGATAAGGGGCAATTTAACGTGTTTCCAGATCTGAATAGGACAAACAAGATAAAGTCAACTTGTAAGAAATATCATTTATTCACTTATCTAATGCCCTTTTAACAGTTCTATACTTTCTAGGCACTCTTTAATTCATTTTCAATTAATTCAGTATTGTTTATGATAATGTGTATATTTAAAAGTGATTTTTTGTATTTTATATTATACTAATTGCAGAGGGCGGAGGGGAGCACTGAAAGGGCAAATGGGTGCATTTTATTCAAAAAGAGGTAGGGTGCTGTGCCCCTCTATTTTATGCTAGCTGGAACTCAACACTGCCACCAATAAACATTATTCTTGCTCAGAGCCGACCAGCCACTAGTCTCTACTCCTATTCCATTTAAGATTTACACTTACGGAACTTGTTGATCCATATAGCTAAAAATGTTCTTATTTTTAGATGCATATATATGATTTTACTTGATAGTTTCAAAATGTTAGGGAGTTTCTGAATAGGACATAGAAGCATTCAATATAATCTCAAATACAATGTATAAATGTTGTTCAATCCAATTAATGTGCAAAATATTTTTAATTGAAATTGAGACTCAAATATTACACCCATTAAAGAGTCACAGCTTCATGTATAACACATACCAAACAGGAAAAATTACGTGATACACATTACATATAAAAACAAACAAAATAAACTGCCCCATAGTGCCAGTTTGAAAAAATGAAGGAAAAAGATATGCACAGCATCCTTACCATTTTGCATGAAGAAAATGCAAAGTTGAGTATACATGTACCCATCTTCTTCTACAATTCTTTTTTCTAAATATTTTTTTATTGATTTATTTTTTTTCAATTTATTTTCAATGTCCAAGGTATAAATAATTATCCTCTGTCTGACACTTAAAAAAATCCAACTTCCTGATGTTCATTCAATTTTGAAAACATTTTTGCCCTCTCTAACAGTTTTTGTAAAATGCATTTTTCTACCTATGTACACTTTTTTCATAAAAGTGGTATGTTCCACAGAAATAACTATCAGCTGATTGATTGAACTTTTTAATTAGGTCAATAAAGGTGTCAAATATTGTACGTAATTAACACAATCTTAATTATCTCCCAAAATAAAATATGTCGAACTAAATGGCCTGATCTACTTGACAAATTATATTCATGCCTCAGGTAACAAAATTTACTAGACATTTAACACTTGACTTTTGGTTATTTCATGATTGGTCAGCGACATTGTACGGACACGTGACCTCGTACAATCCCATTCAATCAAAATGTCAACATTGAGGTCATAGGAAATACTACGTAAAATATTTAACAATGAAAACTTACCGTTAACCCCAAATTTCTGTGTTCCCCAGTTGTGCTCTCTTTTTTGGACTTTGATGCTTTCTTTGCTTTGCTCTGAAGCCAACGTTCTCTCAATAATAAAGTTTCTTGTCTCTCACGCTCATATAAGGTGTTTATACTATTATCATATTTCGCCGAATTTCTGTTTTGGTGTCGTCGAAATAATTCAATTCGTCTCCTTAAGCGATCGAAAACATCCCGCCGTTTGGGGGAGGAAAAATCCCCCATAATATTATATGCATGTATGTAATGGTTCCTACGAGACAACACTGTCCCGTATTAAAAATCACATCCGACCTTTAAATTAATCGTTACACTATCAACTTAGGATCTCCATTGATTTTCCTGGCTTTGTTTACGTCCCGTAATCACATAGTGTTTGCACGTTTGATCTACACACCAATACACAAAACTGTCGGTCTACTGCAGTGTATATATTTTCAGTCTTTTTATAACATTTTTAATTAATTCCCCCACGTTTCAGTAGCACTGTACCATACAATATTTCCGAATTGATATTTCACGGCACGCTTTCCTATTTTGGACTGATCCATTCATCGACTACAAAGGGGTATTAGGTAGTGTGGGAATCATTGAGTTGTGACGCCTGTTTGCTGGGTCAACAATGTATTACGTTATCTAGGAAGTGAATACACGCAAAGTATTTTACGATTTCTCCCCTTTGTTAACGTGGGTGTAAATTCTTGTATATCCTGTTAATAGGAAATGATTGGTCAGCGATCTTTGATCGCAGTCAATACTGATATTTTATATAATTTTCCAAAAAACATTGAATTTTGGCAAAAAGGGGGAGGGAGTCTGTACAGAAATTTCATGATGATAATAAGTTTGTGACAAAAATATTAAATTTTTAAGAGAAAGGAGAATGAAAAATATCTTAAATGTGATATATTTTAAATTTACAATTACTTTTTTTCACTTTCTTGTTATTTATTTACATTTTTCAAGTCGACCCGGTAATAGAAATTGTGCTTTCAGTTTACTGTTAATGGCAAATTACGCAAAATTGTTATATTTTCTAAATAATTTCTTGGCATAATTAAAAAAAATGTACACACTATTTGAACATCATATTTGCAACGATTATTTATTCCAAGGTATAATATAGTCGTAGGATATTCAAATTCAAACGTCACTATAACGGCCCATAATAATAGATTTTATTGATCAAAATACAAAGCTGGCAGGGGATTTATATGTTTTGAGTAACAGCCAGAAAAACATAAAATATACAATAGCTTTCAAGTTTTACAAAAGATGTATATTTGTTCACAGTTATAATGTAAATTGCAATCATGTTATGTAATTTATAAGTATGCACTCTAAGACCGAGAATCAACAGGCAGTATTATTAACTTCTTGACGTGTTCACATATATTTAAGGAATTAATGTCTATTAATCTATTATGGACTTCTCCCGAAGGAACCGTTTTCCTATAGTGTTGTCTGGTGAGGTATAGTGCCCGAGGCGTCAGGCGAGGGCACTATAACTCACAAGAAAACACTAAAGGAAAACTGTTCCTGAGGGAGAAGTCCATAATACATTTAAACATGTAAAAATCTTGGCATTGAAAAATAAGATTCACTTTATATGAAAATTTGTTTATCTTGACTACGAGAGAATATACCTAGTGACGGGCATTATATCCCTTTGACACGTTTTCCTGCGGGACTATACCTCAAGGTTGATAGACTTCCCAGTGATTAGGGAAGATTAACAAGTAAAGACTGTTCGAAAATAGTAAATGCGCATTGTCCAACCGAATGTACAGATTTTAAACTATTATGTGCTAAAAAGGTAGCAACCATTTGGTTTTTAATGTTAACTTTTAGGGACGGGTTCCTTAATTGATAGTAACCATTTGGTTATTTAAGGGGGAGGGGGCAAAGAACGGTTTGGACCATACGTTCTCTCAATAATAAAGTTTCTTGTCTATCACTTGTTTCTCTGGATCTATGAGCTGGATACTTGTTATCTAAAAATTTACTTAAGGACGTGTCTTTATCAGATAATTGGTAGTTCCGTACAAATCCCCCCACTCTATTTAAATTTATACGTAGGGGACCATATAAAGATTACTAGTGATTACGAGTTCTACTAGTTATTAAAGGCCTCTCTTTTTTAGCTCACCTGACCAAAGGCCATTTCAGCTTTTTTCATCACTTGGCGTCCGTCGTCCGTCCGCCTGTCCATCTGTCGTCCGTTAACTTTTCATATTTTAATCTTCTCATCTGAAACCACTCGGCTAAAAGTAACTTAACTTGGCAGGAATCATCTATGTAAGGTTCTTTATAAAGTTTGCTCATTTCGTCTCGATCAGACCACAAACAAGGCCGCCATGGGCAATTGTTGTTTCTGATTGGCTGAGTTTTCAAAAATCTTCTCCTCTGAAACTGCTTAGCAAAATGGAACAAAACTTGACAGGAAGCATATATGGGGGGAGGGGGTGGGGGTCGTTTATAAAGTTTCCTCATTTCGTTACGATCGGACTACAAATATGGCCACCATGGGGCAGTTCTTGTTTGTGATTGGCTGATATAAAAAATCTTCTTCTCTGAAATCACTTGGCCAAATTGAACGAAGCTTGACAGGAAGCATCTATTAGAGGTTCTTTACAAAGTTTTCTCATTTTGTCCAGATTAGGCGACAAACATGGCCGCCATAGGAAATTCTTGTTTCTGATTGATTGATTAAAAAAAATTCTCTGAAACTGCTTGGCCAAATAGAGCCAAACTTGACAGAAAGGGTCTATCGCATATAACAAAAATCTACAGAACTGCAGTATTGCTTGAAACCAAACATGGCCTGAATGTTCCTCATAAGGTGTTGACCAAGTGTTGATACTTTGGTGCTAATCCCTCATTCAAGATGGCCACCAGCAGAGGACTTAGGTTAACATAAGACCCTATGGGAAATACATGCAAAAATCTTCTGGAGAACCGCCAAATTTTAGAATATCCTTACCTGTAAGTAGAAGAACCTTGATGAAGAAAAAATTTGGTTCCTACAAGGCTTACCACACTTCATAATGATAGGGAGAAGTGACTTCTCTTTGATGTACATCAATAAAAACGGCTTTCACGCCAGGTGAGCGATAAAAGCTCAGCCCTCTGAGCCTCTAGTTGTAATTACATGTATATCTGTGTATTTCTAGGTAATATTTAAAACTGTCTGAATTTTTCCACAACATTTTGAGTTTGAACTTTTTGGATAAATTTTGAGATCGCCGTTCCTTATCCCCCTTAAAATCAGACGTTTTTTTCCTATAACCTTTTTCATTTCAACTTGTTACAACCAGCATGACATGAGAACTTATCAACCACGCGGATGAAGAAATATACGTAATACATTTTGATCAAAATATGTTAATTTTGATCACCAGCAATGCTAACTTCGAACAACAACCTGTCTTAAAAATAACAAACCACAGTTTAGGGCCACCGCCCTCGCGGCATACATCGCAAAATTAATAACAAGATATATTTCATTAAAAAAATCCGGTTAAAATGTATTAAAAAAATGATACAAAACCCTCAAATAACAATACGATCAAAACCATGCGTTATTGGAAGATCGACATCATAATTATATATCGTATAATAAGAAAATACTGGCGAGACGAGCTGATTTAGGTCAGCTATATATATTTCACAATTGCGATTGGCTAAATTAAGGTCAGCCTCGGTATCACTGACTTCGGTATCACGCTGCAATAGGCATGCCCAACTGTCATTGGCTAACCGTTATTTTAATTCACAATTGAGATTGGCTAAATCAAGTAGTAACAAAAAAGTTTTAAGCATCCTTTTCATATAAATATCCAAAAGTGGAATTTGTATTACAAAAATTTTACTGCATTTAAAAAAGAATTCTTATTCTATAGGGACCCTGGAGCATATGCAAGAGGTTAAACCTCTCTTCCTGTAGATTAGAATAGAATAGAATAGAATATTTATTGTTCTAATCATGGGCCCTCACAGGGGCAAGATATAACAACATATACAACATTGATTCATTAGCATAAATTACAATGAAAATAGAATAAAAGCTACGCTGGACAGCACCAGAGTTATCAGAGGGAAGACTATTAATTTGAATTAATTATAATTTTAACTAATTCAGAAAGAATTAAGGAATAGACATTCAAACTTCTTTATTTGCTCATAAATTTATGACTATTTTTACTACAAGATATTTCAAATCATAGCGTCATTGAAGAGATAATGCCAAGAAATAATCAGTTTACACATAATTGTATGTTGGTTTCCCGGTCTGTATGTACTTGATAAACCAAGATAAGATATAAATACATGTAACGACCATGTACGCTGTATAAAAACGTATTTCGTTAATTTCTAAATCGTCCGAAACGCTTAAGGTAGATAATATTGAAAGCCTAGCAAATTTTAAAAGCCACAGCATTAAAAGCAAAGGTTGAAAGCCAAAAAACTAAAAGTAAACGTTGAAAGCCACAGCATTAAGAGCAAAGTTTGAAAGCCAAATACGTTAAAAGCCAAAGCATCACAGCAAACGTTGAAAACCAAAGGCACTAAGAGAAATTTTAAATGCTTAAGCATTAAAAGCGAACTAAGAAAATCAAAGCATAAAGAGCAAACTTTGCAAGCCAAAACATTTAGAGGAAACGTTTGAAAACCAAAGAATTCAAAGAAAACATTAAAAACAAAGCATTAAGACTAAACTGAGAAAGCCATAGCATTATGAGCATAATTTGCAAGCCAAAACGACAAGAAAAACTTTGAAATACAAAGCATTTAGAACAAACTAATAAAACCAAATCATTTGCATCCTGCAAGCCAATGCATTAGAGGAAACGTTGAAAGCCAAAGCATTTTAAGAAAACGTTCAAAGCCATAGCATGTTTAGTACACAAATATACGAATAAAAATATGAAAATAAGAAGATGTCGATACAAAATTCTTAGCACAGTGTAGAACTGGAAGTAAACATCAGACGTTATGTTATGCACGGGAAGAGTTATTCGATTTCTATGTAGGAGGCCTAAGGATAGAAGGAAGGAATTTAAAAAATCCCAATTTCCAAAATTCGGTAAAAAAATAAGGATAAACATTCTGGTGAAAAAAACACATCAAATTAAAATGTGGACAAACCGGAAAAACAAAGACTCGTGGACGCTTTCTTAGATTAACAAGAGTTGTAAACTTTTCAAATCTGTTGTACGCGTCCTTTTTGTATTTCAACAATTTTTTTCATGTTAAAATAATAAATTTATCGTAAATAAACATGTCATGTTAACGGATTTTTTGTCATAATTGCAGAAATAATGTTTACATGAAAACGTGCTATTGGGACAAGTTAAAACGTTGCAGGTGACACATTACTAACATACATATTAAATCTCTACATGAAGAATTAAACTAAATCTGTCATATGAAAATTATTATAGGACAATAATTGTCACTTTTATTGTTAAATTTGTGACGATTTCAGAATGTGTTGCATTTTATGTGTAATATTTGAGAGGGATGTCCTCATGTTCAGTATTAGAAAATCTGCGGACAATCACTATTACATTACATATCAGCTTGCAGTTTAGATATTCCCGCTTTTTTCACAACCAGTATATTCGACGACAGAGTTATCGTGTAAAGAAAGCTCTGTTCTTTAAGAAATTTGGCTTTACCCTTTCGGCCATTTTGGTATTTTTAAAATTTGCTCTTCAACTTTTTGGAGTATTGTTTTGGTTTTCAACATATAGGGGGCAACCATTTTATTTTTATGGGGGGGGGGTCTAGGATGAAATGTTTGATCCTGCCCATTTTTGTCGCCACCCTCCCCCCCATAAAAATCAAATGGTTGCATCCTTAGACCTTGAGCATAAAAATCAAATGGTTGCATCCTTAGACCTTGAGCACAACTGATGAGCCGAGAATCGACAATATTGATAGCATAGAATTAATTAGCCCACATTTTGAGCTGAAGGACCTATTCTTTCAAAAGATGAATTGCCGATTATATTTATATTCATATGTTCAACCCACAGATATTAGAACTTATATTTTTCTGTCCTCGTATACCTTGCTGTTAAATAAGAATACTAAAGGTTGATGTCGTACATCTTATAAGAGTTATTTCCCATTTGAGCAGAATCAGAAATTCCATTTTTCTGCCTGCAGCATGAGTATATGCACTGGGTCTGTGTTAAAAATAATATAGCAAATAAATATCAGGAATGAAAATACCGATGAACTGTACTTAAGATGAACACGAGTTGGATATTTTTCACCTGTAATTATTCACCGCGTGGATAACTTTATCAATGACATATTTTTGAGATTCTTCTGATAACGGAGCTCATATTTCCTAGTATTACACAGGTGTTTAATGGTATATACATTCGTTACGTAAACGTTGAAAAGATCATTAAAATGTTTAAAAATGAAAAATTGCTCTCCGTAGACAAGTTAATAACTGATGTATATAATTTCAAAGAAATCATTTTGTACCCTATGAAAAGTTGGGTTGCTACTCTTATCCTGCCAGAGCATCTGACAGGCTTTTGAATTCAATTTTAAGACCGTCCGGTCATAGACTCTTTTTTGTCCATGCTGAGGAAGTCCGGCGATAACGACGTCAGGGTTTTTTTAATACCTTCCAAACTCAGGCAATTGTCTCTATATGTTCACGAATGTTTGCCATCGGACCAGGATTTCGAATTCCTTATCGTCTCTCCAAATCACAGGTGGTTGTTTCTATAAATGGGGATTGCTATTAGGTCATGGTTTTATTCCCCCCTCCTTTACGCCCAATCACAGAAGTTTTTCGTTCCATAAGGAATCACGATAGGGTTTTGCATTCACAGTAAACTGGCACTAAGGTATGTGTTAGGATGTCACTATCAAATATAAAAGTACTGAAATCATTCAGAACTAGCCACATGTTCTGTTCGAGGTGTTCAAATCATGAGTCGGTCCCTCCAATCACAGATATGTTTTTCATTGAAGATCGAGGATTTGAATTGACATTTATAAATCGTCCCCTCCAACTACAGAGTCTTGTTTCTAACAATAAGAGTTGCCTACTATGCCATGACTTTGGAATTAATTTTCGCTCTATCCAACCAAACTCTCTTGTTTTTATCCAGTTGGGTTCGCTGTAAGCCCAAGCTTTTGAATTCAGTGTTATTTGACCCCTTGAAATTCAGACAAGTAGTAATAAAAAAGGACAAACTTATAATTTGGTGGAAAATAGGAAGGCTTAAAATGTGATAAATAATAGCGAGCGCACCGAGTGCTAGTGGGAGCATATGGGTCATTTTGAAAAGTCTTTGTTTAATGGGGGCAGCCATTATGCAATCCAAAGTGAATTTATTTATTAAAGCGAATATGGCCATATTGTGCTACATACTAAGGCTAGAAAAAGTTTCGTTCGCCGGAAACGGAAGTAAGTAAAGTAAGGGAAATAACTGGCTTCCAATATTAATTTTAGAGTCAGAATTGTGATATCGGAAATGATTTTCTGGATAGTGCTATTGCTGTGCTCGCATCATTGGCCAGCCAACAGCATATTAATTATACTTTTTTATTAGAGCTTTACAGACATATTTTGCAATACAATTAACATACATATACTAAAGGCTGTTTGGTTTTGAGACTACGTGATAAGCTATCCCTATTTCCAGTAAAAAAAAATGACAGACTGAATACAGAAAATAGAAGCGAATTTGAGAGAAAGTATGATAGAAAACTACACCTTTTTGCATGCCAAAAGCTAATTTGCTAGTACTTAATTTAATGTTTTAAGTATGTAACCAGATCTAACACTGGGGTTTATTATCTGTATAACAGTGATAGTACGTACATGGTCACTGTCTTCCCACTGTATCAAATGTAATGTTAGAAGTGATTTATTTTTGGAATGCAGAGCGTTTGGGTGCATGCAATCAGTGTCACAGTATGTCAACAAAGACAATTTCAAAAGATTTTAACACAATTACGAATAACATCAATAGTTATTGAAGTAAATTTTCCGTTGGAATAAATGAGGGGGGGGGGGGGCGATAATACTACGAGGACCAAACTCGTTGCCAAAGACGTCAAGATAGTGTCATTTGTATTATAAAAAATCTATAATTGGGACAAATTATTGGCAATGAAAAATATACAAATATTCTTTTCTGTTCTGTTTTTTTTTGTATGACCACCACAAACTAACATAACGCCTATGAACAAGTGGCAGTTTCGTTATCGTGTTGACTCGCCGTTATATGAAATGTACAGAAATGTAGTAAAACTTCATCAAATCTGTCGTCAAGAAATCTTTTCCTGAAGTATGTGGGGCTCACAGTAAGTACCGTGAGAAAGAAAAGAACTTATCACTATTAAAGAGCCGCGGTAGAAGTGATCTGATATTTTAAATCTTGAGGAAAGTTTAAAAGGATTTAGTTATATCATTGTGAAACGAGCAGCTATTAGTCCGACTACAGTAAATTATAATAAAAAAATGAAAAAGATATCATATAACGAAATTATTTTAATGAAGAACACGAAGAACAAAAAATGTCTATTTTTGTTAAATGGATCATTTCAGGCGAAAAATTTAAAATCCGGAGAAGACAACGGATTTCGAGTTAATGAGAAATTTGAGATCCTTCAATTTCAGTCGCAAGCAAATTATAGGTTGAAGTCACGATACAATACATGTACCGAACATTTCTGTAAAAATTCATTTTTTTTCAAAGGGAAATAACCCATGACCGGCTGCATCACTAGACAAGTACTAACAATGGTGTCAATGAGTGTTAAAGATTCGATAGAATCAATAAAAAAACAAATAATAACATGAAAATAAGTAGGAAAGAGATATTTACGGAAAATATAGTGTAAGGCACATACAGAATGTGGTGGGGTTAAAAATGTTAATGGGTTCTCAACCCTCCACTAAATCCTGGGTCAATGACAAACAATCAAAACCATGCAGTTACAATAAGTATTTAATTCAATAAGTTTGGTAGCTTTACTAGTATCTGTACCTTGCGAGTAAGTTTTTACATTGCTATGACCAAACAATTAAGCATTTGAGTTCGACAGTTGTTTTCGTCAACTGACAAGAGTTAAGGACGTTAGAACGCATTAAATAAGTTCCTATATATAAATTACATGTAACAGCTTGCGAAGCTTTCATAAATAATATTTTAATTATGGTCTCTCGTATAAAATTGTACTAGACAACACCCCCACCCCCAACCAAACAATGACGAACAAATTGAAAACTAGACTACGATATAAGAATTTTTCAAGATCTCGTCTAAAAACATTTTGCGAGTTGGAACCAAGCTTTGGTGCTATGTTCCTTAAGTGATTCGTTTTCCGAATTATATCCTACGATCCAATTCTTCAACCAGGATCGCAGCACTACATGTAACAAAAATTTGTCCAACAAAGGATCATGCGGACCATCTCTACTTCCATAATCGACAATTGGGACCAAATTTTAATAGCGCGGCCAATGTGTTGGTCTGTTAAACTTTTGTTCGATTATCTCCCCTACCAATCGAGATTGCTGCCTGTTTTTTTTATTGTATTCAACAAGTAGCCCTCCTACAAAACCAAGATGTTCAATACAGACGAACTCGAGCTTGACATAAGATTCTGTGAAAAATTTGCTTTTAATAAAGATTTTATTTTATGAAATTTATCCAAGGGTCAGAATCTAGCCTCAAGCATGCCTCACAAATCCTGGAATCACTTTCTAGCCCCATTCACCGACCCCTACCCCTCCCTTCCAAAAAAATCAAGTTTTATCTGACTTATAGGACATCTAAAATCCTAAGCTGTTCCTTGAAAACTTATACAATAGCAGAATGTGATCAGACGTCTATTTTTCATATGTGTTACTTAGCTGATGGGAATATTAGGTTTATTTATTATTGTTAATTTGGTTTAAGTGTTTTACTTAAATTCGTGTAAAACGGCAGTAAATTACCTGGCAGGTTACATAACAAGCCTATTAAGATATCATCATTCGCTACGAAAAAGAGTTTATACTCCGGTAATGTTTCATTAACAACATTTATTAGTTACATAATCTTTGCATTTATTATCCGATTAAATTTCAAATAAATATAATTTTTTCTTTGATCTTCCAAATTCATTGCCACCTATTTAAGAATTCTTTACGTCAGAGTTTGAGTGTTAAAATAACGATTTTGATTTTTTTGTAAATTTTTTTTAAACTAAATGGAGAGTAATTAATTAAATGAAGTTTAACGCAAAATTCATCATTTTTTTTGGCAGTATCACAGTGCCTCACTTGGATCTGTTGGCGATATTCCCATTTTTTTTATACGCAACTAATAGAATTCTTTTTCAATACTTTTCATATAAGAACTACCTCGGTGGTCTCGTGGTAGCCTTCTTACCTCGACTGCGGGAGGTCGTTGGTTCGATCTCCAGCCTGGTGAAACCAAAGACTTTAAAATTTGTAATTGCTGCTTCTCCGGTAATCATATGGCAATTATGAGTAAGCACAAAGACCTGTCGGACTCCTAGTGTCGGTCCACAGGGGCCCGACTTTTGGGTATTTTGGTTTTTTTTTTTTTGTCTTATTTCATGAGTTCTTTTAATAAATATTTACCATAACAGCGATAATCCTGCGTTAATTTATTATCAATGTGCTTTATACTATCCAAGTCCTTATACTAAAAATCCTAGGAATTTTTGTCGGTCTAGTTCATATCCATATCGCATCAACATGATACGCAAAGTTATTTTAAAAAATACAACTTTTCATTATTATTACTTTGGATGCGTATTTCCTCAATACTGGTTTAAGGAGTAAGAGCAAAGAACTATTGGACACATAGTGTTGGTTTAGTTCATATACATATCACATTAACATGATAAGCAAAGGAACATTTACAAAACCTTTCATTTATTATTACTTTTTATACGTATTTCCTCGATACTGGTTTTATAGAAGCTTACTTTAAAGCGTCAGTTTGAGAGTCTGTAAAACCTTTCTATGTGACTGTGAAATGAAGAACAGCAATAAAGTTGTCTTTCGTATATGTATATATTTAGCGAAGGTGATTTTACATCGTCCTTTGCTATTATATCTTTTAGAAATTTTTTATAATTATTATTATTATGAAATATATTTTTGTAATTTTGATCTGCTTGCTTATATTTGATCTCTCTCTCTCTCTCTTTTGTTTTTTGTTTTAAACATTACAAACATACAAATCCATTTTAGCCTCCCGTGTGAAAAATGAAATTTAATAGTGTAATATAAAAATTACCCTTAATCAAACAAATTTGTTATTTCCTATATTTAACTTGTTTTTTTTTAAACCCCATGTCGCATTGAACTTTCCTTTTATATTGGTGAAATCAATGATAATTTTTATTCGCAAAATTATCCTCTTCTAAAGCGAATGGCTGCTAGAGAGTGGCTGCTAGCTTGAGTCTGGTTCTTATAAGGGATATTACTAATTCCTTGTTATCTTTCTTGTATCTGTTTATAAATACTGGGCAGGACTTTGAGATGTTTGGAAGAAGCCATATACAAAACGAAAAAAAGTAGGTGGAAAAGCCGTGTATACCGCATTCTACCATATATCAAAAGACACATATCCTATCAACAGGATATTACGCTTTAATATATATAAATACTAGTAGACTGTCCCAGAAAATTTAAAACTAAATAATAGAGAGAAACAAAATTCCCAATATCACGCCCACTTATCTCTCAATTTCATAACAATTTGTTATAAATTTTTTTTCAAAATTCGCATTATTCAAAATTCAAAATTTTAAATTTAGAAAATGCGATTCGATGAAATAGTTCCTGTTTGATGTGTGTGTATCACCCCATTTGTATACATTATGGTTGAAAAATCTGTTCCGAACTAAAATTGGCTATGAAAAAGTTTGAAAATTAGTTCAGATCCGATTTTACAACTATAATAATATGTAATTAACTAGAATTAAACAAACATACCAAGGAAATGATATGACAGCGAATCACATTGGTCTATAACTGCATGTAATCTCTTTATTGAAGGCCTTATTTTCACCTTAATTAAGACGAACAACAACAATAAAAGTGTTGTTTTTTTACTCGAACTTTGTCATTTTTCCATTATGTACTTGCTTACCTGTTAATATTAGTCTTGGGAAGAGCTCTTCTCTATTTCGAGATTAACGGTCTTTGTCGTATTGGCCTGGTACTGTGTCGTCAGGGCATTCATATATATGGTAAATTGTCGTTTCCGTCAAGAATCGGCACTCATCAATGTTTTATTAACAATATAAATATGCTTGTAACATTATGTGCTTTGATTTTAGAGTTTAAAGAAACTGTGTGTTTGACGCGTTTGTATCGTCAATTTTCAGTTTGCCTAACCAAAAACGACAATCTCAAATTCACGTTTAGAATATTTAAAGCGGACAATTATTCAAGGGATGCAGCAGCGGCAGCAGCGAAATATATGTGTAACACGTGTAACACGTGTGAGGTTTTCTATGCAGAAAATTAATTGGAAATTCGAAAAACACTAATAAATACATGTGGTTCGGCAAATTTTCCTAGTTTTTATCATCTTAATGACTTTCGAAACATAAAATACCTAAACTTGAGATCTTTGGTCCATGTATGCAGTATGATATATACTTTGCAGACGTATACTTGTCCTGTGACCCTGACCTTGTTTTCATGGTTCATTGAATTCATAAAGATTCGTAAAATCTGCGTCACATTTCCGTGAATAAGTCCATTTCTCAGTAACTGTAATAGATAGACACACTATATAGTTCTTGGTGGGTACATGCCAGTTCACTAAACCTTGACATGAATTTTATGCTTGATTGACTTGAGTCACAGTTTTGTGATTAAATCCTTCTCTCGGCAGCTGCAATACCTAGACCGGTCATATTTGGTCAAAAGATAATTATTGGGTACACGTCAGTCTAACACATGTCACACGACCTTGATCTAAATTTCGTGCTTGAGTAATTTGCGTCACATTTTTGTGATTAAGTCCATTTCTCAGCAACTGTAATACCTAGACCCATCATATTTGGTCTATACATAATTATTATTGGATACATACCAGTTTAACACCCGTCACACGACCTTGACATGATTATCATGCTTAAGTAACTTGCACCACATTTTCGTGATTTAGTCTATTTCTCAGCAACTGTACTAACTAGACCCACAGTATTTGGTCTATAGAAGTTCTTAATCGATATCAGTCTGGCAATTGTCACCTTGACCGCTATTTCACGCTTGAGCGTTTCTTTTGTCACATTTTTGGGCCTAAGCCAATTTCTCAGCAGCTGCAATACCTGAACCAACCATATTAGGTCTATAGATAGTACTTGACGGGTACATGCCCGCCTGAGACCTTGACCCGAACTTCACACTTGAGTGACCTGTGTCACATTTTCATAATTAAGTAAATTACTATGCAGCTGTAGTACCTATTCCCACCCTATTTGGTCTGTAAGTACATCCATGCATGTACATGCCAATCTGACACCTGCCAATATATATTGACCCCAATTTCACGCTTCAGCCATTCTCGTCACATTTTCATGTAATACGTATACCCACCATGTTGGTCTATAGATACTTCTCGGTGGGTATATACCAGTCTTAAGACATTTTAGCTGACATGGACACATTTTTAGTCTGGAGCGACTTGCATTAGATTTTTCAGACAAATACCACATGACCATAACCACCTGAGTTGCAATGTCTGGTATCAGATAATCTTTATTCTGTTTCAAACCTGCATACTCATGTGAGACCTTTAGTCTGCCCACTCTTGTCTATACGAAGTGTGTTCTAACATCCAACAACCTTAACAAAACCGACAAGAGAACGTCCAGTATTTAGACCAGACTCTCCATAATTTCATTGAAAATTAATTAGGACATTTTATAAATTATCTTTACAAAAACCGATCATTCCAAAATAAAAAACGTGAGGATTAAATATTCTTTTGTCTGTACCCCGAAGTCAGATTAAGATAATTTAAGTCTACATTTTGTACATATGTTGTTTTCTAATACTTGTATTGTGTTTATCATGTTTGCCCCAAAACATAATTTGTCTCATTGATAAATGTTTCAGTTATATTACTGCTTTTGTGATTTGACCGAATTTTCATCTTAAAAGAGATGTTGGTTGCCTTAAAATGAGAGAAAAATATTTTTTGAACATTTCTTACTACTAATTGTCAGCAGAGGGGGTGAATCTAAATTATGTAACTCTGTGGTCAAATAAAATTTTATCACAATTTTGATTTTTGTAATGTGCGTTAATTTATTTGGATAATGTTAAAAATAGTGAGTTTACTTTGCAAGTTTGCGAGTTTGATATTTTTTGAACCAATCCAGACGGAGCGCGGAGTGGAAAAAAATTTCAGGTGGCACAATATTGCAATGTTAATATATGAAACAACTGAATCAATTGGAACATGACTTAGATGGTCCTCTTTCAGAATTATGTCTGATAACCAGTGGACTGTAAACCAAGATGGATACAATGTAGCTATGGGAAAATTCATTAAAAAATCTTCTTGTATGAAACTTCTGAGCCAGTTGGAACCAGAGTTGGTAGCTGTGGTCCTTAGATGGTCCTCTGTCAGAAATATGTCCGATAACCCAGAATGTCAACCAAGATGGCCACCACAGCCAAACTTAGTTTAACATAGGACCCTATGGGAAAATTCATGAAAAATCTTCTTGTCTGAAAACACTCAGCCAATTGTAACCAGACTTTGCACCAATATGCTCCTTAGTTGGTCCTCTTCCAGAATTATGTCCGATGACCCGGACGATCAACCAAGTTGGCCGCCACAGTCCAACTTAGTTTGACATAGGACCCTACGGGAAATTCATATAAGAATCTTCTTGTCTGAAACAACTGTGTGGAATAAGACTTGGCAACAATGGTCCTAAGATGGCCCTCTTTCAGAACTGTGTTCGATGACCTGGACTGTCAACCGATATTAATCTTTACTTTAAAAAATGTATAATTATAAAATTGGTAATATTGAAATATTATAACATGCATATGGTAATATACCGACCGGGGACCTGTAGGCATCAATCCCAGTGGTAGCATAAACTGATTTTCAATCACCGGATGTACATGTGTGAGACATGAGAATGACGAATGAAATTCTTTTCAAATATAAAATTTAAGCGTAAATGTTGACATATCAACGAGAGACTGCCACGAAAAAGATACTATTTGTCAGTTTCAAGATTGAAACGAATTTTTCGAGTATCATTTCGTTGTATACAATAATCTGGCTTAAATGTTTATTTTGATCAAACTCAGTTTGAGAAGATCGACCCAGGAGTCTTACTACTACAACTGTTATCTTCTGTGCAGTTTTTAATGATATTTATCATATTTGGTTGTAACCCCATGTCAATCACTCCACATGTACCTGTCGCCATATTACTGCAATATGCACGTTGTGTAAACTGTAGATTTAAGATCAAAAGTTAACGTTAGGATTATTGTATAAATATTCTCTAACTTGGAGACCTCGTCTGGTTTACATGTACCTATTGAGCAGTTAATATTTCATTATTACTGCACTGCTTAGGATTTGGCTAAGTTTTTTATTATTATTTTTTTTACACAGCAACCACCGGGGAATTTATGTAGCTTTTGACATATAAGCACGTGACAAATACAAAAGAAAGTCTATAAGATATGTTAAAAGCCCTAAATACAGCTAAAATTTCATTTTCTCTAATTCGTTTGTCACAAAATTATTGGTATCTTAATGTAATACGATTGTTTTGAATCATGTCCGTCACCGGATTAACTCGTCACTTACGTTTACGTCTCACCAACCGTCAAATTGATCGTTCTAAGATGACTTGCTTCAAACACTTTCAGTCTACATCCGTGGTAAAATATGGATATTTTGATTCAAATGACGCAGTATCAGATGGCTTGTTCGGCAGTTACACACAATCTTTAGCGACGTCATAGTATGACTTGAGTTTGGTGTATGACGTCTACGTGTCAGAATACCTATGTTGCAGCATTTCAAAATGTAATAGAAAGTGTCCTTTTAGAGCAGATATAATTCACGGTGGCTTGAAAATATCATGATTTTACCACGGGTAGGCTCTTTATGCCGAGATTTTACCACGGGTAGGCTCTTAATGCCGATATTTTACCACTCGCCTTCACTCATGGCAAAATATTCGTTTGGCGTAAATGCCTACCCATACTAAATCAGGATATTTTGAAGCCATCGTGAATCGTTTCTCATTCTAATCTGGCCTGCTTCAATCGCTTTCAGTCTACATCCGTGACAAAATATGGATATTTCTTTTTCATCGTCACAGACGTCAGATGGCATGTTTGGCAACGTCATAATAATTTTTCTCACACGCCGGTCTTTAGCGATATGATAGTTGTAATATATGGTGTCTTCGTGTCTGAATACCTATGTTGCGGTGTTTCAATATGTCGTAAAAACTCCTATTAAAACAGAAATAATTCACTGTGGCTTGGAAATATCACGATTTTACCATAGGTATACTCTGCAGTTAAACAGATTAACGAGCATAAATTCCGGTAGAAAAATACCCACGCCTATCCAAAATTATACACGAATGAAGAAGAAAGAGAACAGGTATATATATATGTATATACTTATACTTCAACAGCTCGCTTTTTCTGAAAATACTATCGGTGACGGTTCCAGTTTAACATTTTCATAAACGGTAGATAACCTGCCTTATACTGTTCGGGAGATCTGTAATTTTTCTCTTTTAAATGATCCACCAAGGATCGAAGATTTTATTTCTTGAATAAAAAAGAGTTTCAGCTTTGTATGCTTAACTACAAATTTAATCGATCAAATGTGTAGCTTATAAACAGAGCATGATTTATCTCCCAAAATTACCTACAGAACCGGTGATCGAAGCCGAAACTTTCGTTTCAGTAGCCCTCCTCCCTACCAACTGAACGGAAGTAATATATAAACCTTTCCCGCAGATACTGGACCACTGGGCTTAATTTTGTTCCCATTTCTGTAAGAGAATAGAATTCAGGGTAACATATGACAGTACATTCTTATTTCCGTGACGTATATGTTCAACCTTAATTTTATGAATTTTACCTTGAAATATATTTTTGTATATAATAAAAAAGGTAGGTCCAGTTGTCCAATGCCTGTGGTCGTTGATACTTGCGATGAATCGACTAGCCACTCTATGAAATAAGGATCTAGGTTTAAGACTATTTATGTGTACATCAAAAAAGCAGTAGACTCTACACGTATTTATAGAACCTCACAAATCAGTTGCAAGTAGAAAAAAGCACTGGATTTAAGAATCTAACAACAATATTACGATTATAGCCCTTTTGAATAAGTTTGTTTAAATGAAGAGTCAATAAACATTTTTATCATCTGAGTGCTTGTTGAAGATACGAGTTCCTTCAAAAATATTGTGATACAGAGATTTGATATATACATGTACAAACGTTGGAATTATCTCTAATACAATTGGTCTACAGGAAAATCACCACAAAGAAAGAAAACTTCACAATGAAGAATGACAACTGTCATAGTTAAAACGTATCCTATGTAAACATTTTTATAATATACAACTTATATTTGTCATTTTATATAAATAATTCTGATTACTATTTTAATGGCAAAATTAAAGCAGGTACCGCTTTTTGATCTGGTGTAGGGGGGATAACTTCAAATTGGTTAGAGAAGAAACAAAATTGTAGAGCCCACTTTACATGCTTTATAAAGATTTAAAAGTTAAATAGAGAATACATATTTCCAATGGACACTGTACCCAATCAATAAATATTCATAATGGAATACAATACAATAGCAGAGGGAGAAAATAATATAGCCAAGATATACACAATTATTATTAAATATTAGTAGGGTTGTCGTGGAAACAGATGGCATTGTCATATCTCACACTAAAATATTTTTTTATCATGCCGAAAAGAAAAATAAAACTAGGAACAAAGGTCGAATGCCTGTGCATATGACTGCACAGTTAAGCCTTATATTACGCTACTTCAATTCGATTACATAAAAAGCAAAAAAAAAAAATAAATAAATTAAAAAATGGGCTTTTTTCGTAGTAACGGTATGACTAAATTTAACTGAAGAGTTTATTTTACTCTCTCTCATATGCATTCTTGGTGCATTTCCAAACTTCTCAGCCCAATATCTTAAAAACTAAGTCATGAAGGTATGTTTTTCTTTTCATATTTGAAAAGTACACTTACAAATTGACAAATTGCAAAATGGTAAAATTACAGCAAAGGATCAGTAGAGGAATTTGACTGTATCGCATTCCCTTAAAAGGGAAATCATTTTGACATTTATGACATAAGTAAAATCTCAATGGCTAAGAAGTGGGTTAAGCGAACATGCCCATTCTTAACAAATAAGATTTCACTTTAAATATTCTAAAAGATTAAGAAAAATCAGGGTCAGTGATGCACTTGCAATTGTAGTTAGGGACAGACTATTTAACTTCAGAGGTGGGGGGGGGGTATGGTTTTTTCCTAAAAAAATATTCTGATCCCGAATTTGATTAAATAAAATATTGTGCTCAATCAGATGACAAAAAAATATTCTGAATTCAGATTTCCCCCATAGCGTATAGTGTTAAATTTTGAAAAAAATAATTTGATTGATACCACTGAAAAACTAAAACAAAATTTTATTGACTCGGACAAAAATCCATAACCCCCACCCCCTTGAAGTTACTTGTCGCTCCCTTATGACGTTACGACAATAGGGAATAGCGTAGCTGTAGATTTGACAGGATTAACGCCAACCTAAGCAAAAATTCTCTTCATTTGAAACTTATCTTTCGCGAGCAGCTGAAAATTGAGCTTCATACAAATGACGAGCTTCATGCAAAATTTTGAGGTAAAAACTGCAACGTTTTTTCACAGTGGAAAGCGAGGGATTTGACTTGAAAATAAACAACCTGGTATGAATTACAACCATTGATTTTGCTCAAAGGCAGCTTGAAAAAAAAATGCAAATAATTGAGCATAAAAAATTATGTATATATAGATAGTATATAATATCACGTTTGATGCACAAGATGTGAACATTTCGGCGATTTTTGTTGATTTTTGTGTTCAAGCGGCCTCTAAAAAGTAGCTCAAAAATGCTGAGTACCATCTAAGGACCATCCTATGCACAAAGTGATACATCTTTATTTTCACAAAATGAAACATTTGTATGACGGTAAATTGGACATGCGTACACCTTTCAAACACCCGAACATGAATTGAGATGGAGGTGCGGAGACTATTTTGTCACTTCCGACTGTGGGAAATGACATTCAGTTTATTATTCCTGTTAAGGTAGATCAATACTTATATTTTTGGCAGATAGATTTTCCTAATTGTTTTTTTAAATTTCAATTTAAAAAAACATAGGTCGCCGTTCTTGATTTTAAATTGAGATAAATGAGTCTTAATGTTTGTAAATTTATATAGGTTTATATAGGGAAAATACAAATGTTTCGTACATAAAAAAAACTTGACTGGCAGGTAGAATTTCTTTGTAAAATTGTAAAAAGAACACATATTTGACATGCTTTCATATTCTTAAAAGAAAAATTTAAGTTTACTCACTGAAAATATATATTTACATAAAAATTTGCAGGATGCCCGAAAAAGATGCGCTTAGTGTATTAGGTATGATCTACCTTAAAACATTATTTTGGTAAGACTGATATTTTCACGGCGAAAAAATTTCCAACAGTTACCAATGTAAATGACATGACAGATCTTTGATTGATGAAGAATCAATCCTCCTTAAGAAGACATTATTTCTGTTGGCTGGAATTCTATCTCGCAGCACCTTCATGACTGTATTTTGAGTACACCTTGGCAATGGATTTAGTGTGTCGCATCACCCCTTTTCACTGCAACACACCACAACCTTCGTTGTCAAATAATTTATATTTTTCATCATTTTCTGAAAGAAATGTCATTATTTCTAGAATCGAAAAATTCCACTCAACTAAACCAAGTATTCTGCATTGTTTTTCGGAACGTCGAACCTTCGGACTACTGAACCTCCCGATGGTTTCTTTTTGCGTTATATCAAGCATCGGACCATCGAACCTTTTGGTCATTGGACGTTTTTGCTTCGCATCACGGTGCGGAGCTATTAGTTTCAGTAGACATACACGCCAAATTTTACTGGTCAACAGAGAATTCCAATACTAAATCAACAACCACATGCTCTCATATTGTCATAAATTAAGATACAGCGAAGCAGTGCACAGCTTTTTAGAAAGCTAAAACTTGTGACTATTTAACTTCCCTTGATGTTATAAATGTTTGTCGATCAAGATTCGGACTTTCGAACCTTCCGACCAATGGACCCTCGGACTAATGAACCTTCTGACTATCGGACGGACATCATTCTTTAGAACTTTAGAACTTTATTGGATAACACTCAGACACATTACAAATGTGTGACATGAGGACATAAATCTCTAGTATATAAACAAATATACAAAAAGGTTTTTTAAAAAAAATCTGACGTCACAGTACACAATGGTACATAAATGGTGCCCAATCTGGTTCATCATTTTAACCAACAACGTTCACACGATCATGTACAGTGATTCATTTAAATGCAAGTTTTTTTTCATTTAAAACAACCTAAGAAGGAACTCTTAACAAATAAAAAATTATCAGGAGGTTTTAAATTACATATGAATTGTGGAGATACAAATAATTTAGTTAACCCTGTTTTATAAAAAAAACTTTTTTTCTTCTTCCAAAACCCTTCTTTTTAAATTGCTGCATCAAATAAAATGTTATGAGAACAAATTTTTCTTAAATCTGTTGAAATTGTTTCTTTTGCGGACTTTCGGTTCAAAGTTCGCAATAAATTTCGCTTGCAAACCATGATGCAATTATATTTTTACAATTGAGCAAGGTCATGGTTATAGTTAGTCTAAATATAAACTTCTCTCGATATATGATTCCCTAAACTATATTTAGATCTCATGAGCAAATTTATAACTCGATACAGTTTCTTATTTACCGAACTACCCAACTTTCATCACATCAATAAACAAAGAAATGAACTTTTGTATCCGGAGGAGATCGAGGAAAAAGGAACGAGGAAAATGGATGAGGGAAAAAATTAATCAATAACAAATTTGAACAAGTATATGACGTCATTTGTAGCTAAACTGATGAAATCGTTTGTTTACATTTTCTCGAATATACGTGTACTTTCAATTTGTAGAACACGTGTACATACACAAAATACTACGCTTTTCGGATGAAACTTACAACGAAATTAAATAAACCAAATCAATTAATAACACGTAGACTTAGGGACAGATATGATAATTAAAATCAGTATAAATATGAAAGATATCTGAATATATTTCAAATCATTTTCCACGAAACATACATTGTTAAAGAAAGAAGTAAACTTTGGTGAGCTGACAGAAGAAAATAGAAATTATAAGAAGAACCATTTCTGAGATTTATCATTCAGACAGAACTAATATTTAAAAATTGTTATACCAGTTAACATCAAGGTAAGTTTTAACACTGAGATTTTCTTTTTAAAAAGATTTTCATAAAGATACCTTAGGCCGCACCAAATTGATTTTTCGTTCTTAATATATATATATATATATGGATGGAAAAAAATAGGTGCGGAGGAGCGAAATTTTAATTTCAATTTATTTTCATGGGGACTTGTCTTTTTACGGGTGAATATAAAATTTAGGTGCGACAAAGATTTTGTTAAATAAAATATTGCAAAAAAATGAGTAAAAAATCAAAATTTTTATATTTAATGAGCGGGTGGACAATTTTTTTATTTTTAATTTCTTGAAAAATGAATAATTTGGGCGAATTTTCAGCCCTTTTGCAAAATGGAGCGGCAAAAAACCTTTTCTTAAAATTCAGTCTAAAAATCGGAGCGGCGAAATCCAAAGAACTTAAGACAAATTTAGTGTGGCCTTACCTTAAATTTTTTTACATGACATGCTTTAAAATTTTCATACTACGCCGGTACATGGAAAAATTAAAGCCAATTTTTGACCACTGATTTTGTTTGCTATATGATTTTGATAATTGATACAATTCAAATTATTCTATGGGTAAAGTAAACGGTTACATACGAGAGTAAGAATATATAGGTATGTGACATGCAGGATACCTCTCTTGCTGGCATCGTCAATATACTTCCAAGAAAATAGAGGACAATAGAGTATCCCACTAACATGTATAGGTCTTAACCCAACATTTACACATAAATGTATTTTCTCTAAAAATTATATCCATTTCATTTCAGACATGAAACTTATAATATTGATATCGGTTGCTCTTGTGGGGCTGTTAGGTGTTATTGGCAAAGAAAGTGACACTGGACCAGTAATTGGTATTGATCTGGGTACAACCTACTCTTGGTAAGTTTTTCCATATACTTAAAGGGTTTTTTTAATTTTTATTTTAACTTTGTATTTTTAAAAGTTTCCGAGGTTGTATAGTACACAATTATTTCTTCTATTTTTAATTTAAAAAAAATTAAATCAAGGATCATTTTACGTATTATATCAAGACAGGCGCCTGCTGCAAAGAAAAATCATAAAATTTATTTGATACATATGTTCATGAACACTTTATAGAAGTTTAAATTTAATTTTATATCATTTTAGTGTTGGTGTATTTCAAAATGGTCGTGTAGAAATCATTGCCAATGACCAGGGAAACAGAATTACTCCGTCGTACGTAGCTTTTACAGAAGATGGGGAACGATTAATAGGTGATGCAGCCAAAAACCAACTGACAACCAACCCTGAGAATACTGTCTTTGATGTAAAACGTATGATTGGACGAGACTGGGAGGACAAGTCTGTGCAAAGTGACATCAAACATTACCCGTTCAAAGTTATTAACAAGAACAACAAACCCCATGTAAAAGTAAATATTGGAAAATCAGCTAAGATCTTCGCACCTGAGGAAATATCAGCCATGGTTCTAGGAAAGATGAAAGAAATTGCACAAGGATTTCTTGGGAGGAATGTCACTAACGCTGTAGTTACCGTTCCTGCTTATTTCAACGACGCCCAAAGACAGGCAACCAAAGATGCTGGTACTATAGCTGGTCTGAACGTCATGAGAATTATTAACGAACCGTAAGTATCAAATCGGCGCACCTCCAATTTTCACCATTTTTGTATATAAAGCATAACAATTAATGACATATTTCTGAACGCAAATTCCTTTAACGTGGAGATCGAGAATATAGTGAATATTATTCTGTAAAAAGTGATATAAAGAATTACATTTTAAAAAGAACTAGAAAGCTACTATCGGAATCGATATTGTTCATCGAAATCCCGCAAGTAGTTGGGATATTTACCAAAAGTCAAAAATATAAAACCACATATTTGCATAGATCACAAGCTTAAATTCGAATCCCCCTGGGTCTCAAGTTTTGAAAAATTCTAAAACTTTATTGCGCATCTACTTATGGTGAATAACAATACTGAAAAGAAATAAAATGCATAAATTGAAAAACGGAAGAGCAGTTTAATTTTTAAATTTTGAGTCCCAATTTTTGAAAATCAGAATGGTAAAACCTTATTACACATCTACAGGTGGTATGCAGCCATTCTATGGGAAGGAGTTAAACTTCTAAACCGAAAACTGAAGAAGAGTTACTGTCACGAGAAATTCAAGGTGGGACAGAGACACTCGCATTATCCTCAAATTTTCTAAAAACTTAAAAGTCATTTAATAATACTATTGAAATACTGTTAATGAACTGTACCCCTTAAATTATTTTTACGTCTGCTTACAGAACTGCTGCTGCTATTGCCTATGGCCTTGGCAAGAAAGGAGAGAAAAATATTCTGGTATTTGACCTCGGTGGTGGAACCTTTGATGTGTCACTACTCACCATTGATAACGGTGTATTCGAAGTCGTCGCTACAAATGGTGATACACATTTGGGTGGAGAAGATTTCGACCAGAGAGTAATGGAACATTTTATCAAAGTTTACAAGAAAAAGAAAGGAAAAGATATCAGAAAGGACCCTCAGGCTGTGCAAAAATTGAGACGTGAGGTAGAAAAGGCGAAGAGGACATTGTCGTCTGCTCATCAAGCTAGAATTGAAATAGAATCTTTGTTTGAGGGCGAAGACTTTTCTGAAACACTAACAAGAGCCAGATTTGAGGAATTGAACATGGTAAGTATATCAAAATACTTAAATGCATCAAGATCGGATAATATTTAAACCTGTCAACTGTAACATAAGGTTTTATGAAAAAACTTAATGAACCTTTATATTATGTATTTTTTAGTTTTGCTCCAAGCCAAATATTTTAAACCATATCGATGACCCACAGTTTGGCCTATGTATGAGAGCGATACCTCAAACGGTTCAAATTTTAAGTAAAATAATTTACAGCATCAAATCTAAAGCGAAGAACAATATTTAAATAAATCTCCTAAAATTGAAAAAAAAATACGACGATGGGCTGCAGAAAGTATAAAAATGAGGAAACATAATTACAATGTAACAAATCCACCTGAAGTTTTCAAATTGCAATAATTCAAAGTCTTATATTATAGGATCTTTTCCGATCAACATTACAACCAGTCAAGAAGGTTTTGGAGGATTCATCTATGAAAAAGGGGGAAATTGACGAAATAGTACTGGTGGGTGGCTCTACAAGGATTCCTAAAGTACAACAACTCCTTAAAGAATACTTTAACGGCAAGGTAAAATACATTTTATATTTATCTATAATTTTAATTTTTTCTACCTGTTTTTGGTAATATTGGATCCGTGGCAAGTGATTAACTGTCTTATGAGAAAACCGTATTTTCAAGATTCCATTTTCCGTCAGAACTATCGTGTAAAATTTACAGAGGTAACATACATACATCTGTATAGACATATTGCACACACACATTGGCACAATGATAAATTTGACAAATTGTGGAACAATACAGATGAATATGAATTATAAAAAGTGGAAACTTCATACAAAACATGGTCTTTAAAAATACCTGTTTTTCATATATCGAAAATTCTTCACTTACGACAAAAATATTACATTTCTTTTATGTTCAGGAACCTAACAGAGGTGTAAATCCAGACGAGGCTGTTGCTTATGGCGCTGCCGTACAGGGCGGCATTCTCAGTGGAGCAGAAGAGACCAGTGAACTGTTATTGGTGGATGTTAATCCCCTTACGTTGGGTATAGAGACAGTAGGTGGTGTCTTGACTAAACTTATACCACGCAACTCCGCTATCCCAACAAGAAAATCACAAATCTTTTCAACAGCAGCCGATAATCAACCATCCGTAACCATCCAAGTTTATGAGGGAGAGCGCCCAATGACAAAAGACAATCATTTATTGGGTAAATTTGATTTAACGGGTATTCCTCCAACTCCACGTGGAGTTCCTCAAATTGAAGTTACTTTTGAAATCGATGCAAACGGTATACTCCGAGTCAGCGCAGAGGATAAAGGCACAGGTAATAAAAATGAAATTGTAATTCAAAAAGACAATAATCGACTTTCTCCAGAAGATATAGAACGCATGATCAACGATGCGGATAAATTTGCGGATGAAGACAAAGCATTAAAAGAGAAAGTAGAAGCTAAAAATGAACTAGAAAGTTTTACTTATAGTGTTAAAAACCAAATAGCCGATAAAGAAAAATTAGGTGGAAAATTATCAGAAGATGATAAATCAACTATAGAATCTGCTGTGGAAGAAAAAATAAAATGGTTAGATAGAAATCCGGATGGTTCGCTAGAGGAACTAAAAGAGCAGAAAAAAGAACTTGAAGAGATAGTAAATCCTATTGTTAGTAAATTATATCAAAATACTGGAAATTCTAAGTCATCTGACCAGGAAGATAGAACGGAACTCTAAATGATCTCAGTAGCCATTTTTAAACAATTTTCTTTACAATGAAGGAATTGAAAAATACCAAAGGCATTAAGAAACATGATGCTTCTTCTGATGTAGCAATGAATCTCCATTCCATATAAACATTGTATGGTTTTGGTAATCGGTAGCAGGGTCATGACTTCATTATTGTAAGGGGCTGACATTGTCGGTTTAATGTAAGGGTAAAGGGTTATGATCGCGTTTTTCTCAATGTGCAATATTTCAGGGACAATTGTTTGTTGTAATTTAATTTATTCTGTGATAAACTTTATACATGTATCATTATTGTAAATAAAACATTTCATTTGATTTAGGCATTTGTATGTACATTGAATGTACTTTTTAAAAAGGTAGAAATTTTGTTGATTTTGATAATAAAATTGTTTAGAACATTAGATGAATCTTTTTTCTTTTAAAAATATGTCCTTCAACAATATGAACATTATTATGCTTTGAAGATGTTCTAAATCTGAGGAATTTTCACATTTCTCGATTACAAGAATTTCGAGCGTAACATTGTGAGTTATTTGTTCTACAGAGGTTTCTCATTACGGTCCAGTGTTTTTCATAATGCACTGTTGGAATCATTCTAACATTTTGTATTAAAAAAAAAGTTAGACATGCGCATTAAAATTTGATTTTTTTATATCTTGTAATTTGTTAACTACTTATTGATCGATGACACAATTTAAGTTTTTCTTAAGTTGATGCTGAAGATTTTTTTTTCTATTTTAACTGAGCATCAAAGGTCTGGAATAGATTCGATATTCCCCAAAACTCATAATTTCAGGAACTGGAGTTTTTTCCATATAACATGACACTATGTTGAAGCTAGCCGCCAATAAGAGCCGACAATAACCGCTAGCCGACAATAAGCCAGCCGACAATAATAATGGTGCGTAGGTACATAGGTAATCGAAGAAAAAAAAGATTGAAGTAATTGAATAAATTTTAAGAATTTTTAAGACTAGGGTTCAAACTTGGCCGATACCCCATCTTTTTCGTTTTTTTTTAAATTTCCGACTAGTCCATTGAAAAGGTCTAGTGTCCTGCTACCTGGTCTATTCCAGGAAGTGAATACGACTGTGGTCTAACCCACACTTGTCAAAATCTAAAATGTAAAAAAAAAAAACGTAAAAGGGGATCGTCTCGCCAAAGTGGCTCGCCAAGTTGTCGTACGGGTCTATGGTCCATAAGGGCTAGTCCATTGGAAAGGTCTAGTGTCATGCTACCTAGTCTATTCCAAGAAGTTAACCGGAAGCCCAACTGTGGGTCCAGCCCACACTTGTCAAAATCTAAAATAAAAAAAACGAAAAATGGGGGTCGTCTCGCCAAAGTGGCTCGCCAAGTTGTCGTGCGGGTCTAGGGTCCATAAGGGCTAGTCCATTGGAAAGTTCTAGTGTCATGCTACGTAGTCTATACCAAGAAGTTAACCGGAAGCCCTACTGTCAGCCCACACTTGTCAATATTTGAAAAGTAAAAAAAAGGGTCGTCTCGCCAAGTTGTCGTACGGGTCTAAAGTCCATAAGGGCTAGTCCATTGGAAAGTTTTGTGTCATGCTATCTAGTCTATACCAAGAAGTTAACCGGAAGCCTACTGTGGGTCCAGCCCACACTTGTCAAAATCTAAAATGAAAAAAAAAACCAAAAAGGGGGATCGTCTCGCCAAAGTGGCTCGCCAAGTTGTCGTACGGGTCTAGGGTCCATAAGGGCTAGTTCACTGGAAATTTCTAGTGTCATGCTACCTAGTCTATACCAAGCATTTAACTGGTCCAGCCCACATTTGTCAAAATTTAAAATTTAAAAAGGGGTCGTCTCGCCAAGGTGGCTCGCCAAGTTGTCGTACGGGACTAGGGTTCATAAGGACTAGTCAATTGGAAAGATCTAGACTCCTGCTACCTGATCTATACCAGGAGGTGAACCGGAATCCCTACTGTGGGTCCAGCTCACACTTGTCAAAATGTAAAAAGTAAAAAAACGTGGTTGGCTCGCCAAGTTGTCTTACGGGTCTAGGGTCCATAAGGGCTAGTGTATTGGAATGGTTTAGAGTCCTGCTATCTAGTCTATACCAAGAAGTTAACCGGAAGCCTACTGTAGGTCCAGCCCACACTTGTCAAAATCTAAATTTAAAAAAAACGAAAAGCGGAGGAGGTCGTCTCGTCAAAGTGGCTCGCCAAGTTGACGTACGGGTCAAGGGTCCATAAGGGCTAGTTAATTGGAAAGGTCTAGTGTCATGCTACCTAGTCTATACCAAGATGTTAACTGGAAGCCTACTGTGGGGTCCAGCTCACACTTGTCAAAATGTGAAAAGTAAAAAAAAGTGGTTGTCTCGCCAAAGTGACTTGCCAAGTTGTCGTACGGGTTTAGGGCTCATAAGGACTAGTCCATTGGAAAGGTCTAGTGTCAGTCTACCTGGTCTATACCAAGAAGTTAACCGGAAGCCCTACTGTGGGTCCAGCCCACACTTGTCAAAATTTAAAATATAAAAAAAGAAGGGGGTCGTCTCGCCAAAGTGGCTCGCCAAGTTGTCGTACGGATCTAGGATCTTTATGCTAGTCTATTGGAAAGGTCTAGTGGCCTGCTACCTAGCTTATACCAACAAGTTAACCGTAAGCCCTAATGTGGGTCCAGCCCACTTTTGTCAAAATTTGAAAATTAAAAAAACGTAAAAGGGTGTTGTCTCGCCAAAGTGGCTCGCAAAGTTGTTGTACGGGTCTAGGGTCCATAAGGGCTAGTCCATTGGAAAGTTCTTGTGTCTTTCTACATAGTCTATACCAGGAAGTTAACCGGAAGCCCTACTGTGCGTCCAGCCCACACTTGTCAAAATCTAAAATTTAAAAAAAAACGAAAAAAAGGGGGGGGGGGGTAGGTGTCGTCTCGCCAAAGTGGTCCGCCAAGTTGTCGTACGGGTCTAGGGTCCATAAGGGCTAGTCCATTGGAAAGGTCTAGTATCCTGATACCTAGTCTATACCAACAACTTAACCGGAAGCCCTACTGTGGGTCCAGTCCACACTTGTCAAAATTTGAAAAGTAAAAAACGAAAAAGGGGGTTGTCTCTCCAAAGTGGCTCGGCGAGTTGTCGTTCAGGTCTAGGATCTATAAGGGCTAGTCCATTGGAAAGGTCTAGTGTCCTGCTACCTGGTCTATACCAAGAAGTGAACCGGAAGCCCTACTGTAGGTCCAGCCCAAACTCGTCAAAATCTAAAATTTAAAAAAAAAAACGAAAGGGGGGAGGGTCGTCTCGCCAAAGTGGTTCGCCAAGTTGTCGTACGGGTCCATAAGAGCTAGTTCATTCGTAAGGTCTAGTGTACTGCTAACTTTTTCCTTAAATAGAAGCTAAGATTCCATTAGATTTCAACATGTTTTCCACATCAAGTGTGCTGACAGACGGCACTATATTTTTATAACTTGTTTCGTCCCCCACGAAAATCTATTTTTGGAATAGTGATCTTAAACCCTAGTCTATACGAAATAGTTGACCGGAAGTCTCATTGTAAGCCCAGCCAGCACTTGTTAAAAATTAAAAAGTAATATAAAAAAAACTAAAAACATTACAAATTCTTAAAATTTATTCAGTTCCTTCTTCTTTTTGTTTGGGGGGGGGGGGGGCTTTTAACATTTTTGAATCAAGGTTACATGAATTTCGACATTCTGTAACTCACTAACAATTTGAAATTTTTCCCTTCAATTTGTTTAACCCCCTCTTTTTTTCTCCTTTTCATCCCTTAGATATTAAAGTCTGGTTCTCTAAACATCAAATATAGGCAGAATTACACGCGAGTGAAGGGTCAAGCATTCTTTTTTTTTTCATAGATTACCTATGTACAGCTGACGAACGCACCTTTATTATTGTCGGCTGGCTGATTGTCGGCTAGCGGTTATTGTCGGCTAGCTTCAACATAGTTAACATGACGTATACATTTAGCGAACTATTTGAATGGCCATCCTGTATTACATATATATATTCTGATCCGATATTGAAAATGGTGATTTATTGGTAAAAGTGTCAAATATAGGCAAAAGAACATAGGAGCAATGAGCTAGATGGAAGGTAAATTCAGATCGAAAATTAAAAACATGGCAAATTCGTTATAAAAATATATATTATAAAGTTTTGGAAGATATTACCGAATGGATAACTAACACACAGAAATCAAGACCACAGAAAACTATGGAGCACCAGGTATGGGACATATAGATGAAAGAAATATATCTTCAAACATTTATAATTTTAATGTTGTAATTTTACTGTTTCCGTTTCAGAAGTCGTGATTAATAAAGCATTTTTTGTTTTAAGCGAAAAGTTAATGTTGGTCTTTTACAGAAAAGAAAGGAAAAATAACCATAACATTACACCTTTGTATCTAATTCAACAGTATCCATTATCTTTGAATACTTCTGCATGTTTAAAAATTAACTTTTCGACACGGATAAATATACAATATATTACATTCTTTATGTACTTCATAAGCTTTCATTTTATTTCCAAGTTGGTCTTGTGAATACATGTATCTTTGTTGGTTAGCATTAATGCAAAACTATGTAACACATGCTAACCTTCTTACATGTCAATGCCTTTAGTCAATTGTCGAAGATTATACCACAGTATGCCATCAGCATCAAATGCAGCATGTGATTGAAAAAGTTCTGATTTACCTTACTAGTATGAATATTACCCTGTTAGCCATGTAACCCTCTCCTTAATTCATAATTTGATGCTTTTGTATTCTTTTGAAAATAAATATATCATATTTTGATACCCAGCACCTGACCCTGACCTTGAAGATAAATAGATAAATTTGTCTACAATTAATAACAAGACTCAAATAAACCACTGTCATCAACAACCACCCCCCCCCCCCCCCCGTCGAATACATGGTAGATATGATGAAAAAGAAAACAGTGAATGACGTAACAAAATTTTGTGTAAGCCCTAAGTTCTTCAATGTGTGAGGTTATTTTGTGTACAGGAATGAATCAACATATATAAATATGTTTATATGTTTATTCATTCTTGTACACAAAATTACTTGATAATACCTTAAATACAAATATCCAGTGTTAAAAACTTTGACTCTTCAATATTGTAGAATGAGTTATCCTATACCGGTATACTAGCTTAATTTCTTAAAAAAATAAGTAAGTTCAACAACCCATACTTTCATGAAAACCTCTGATATTATACACACTTCAAATTTAATATATATATGTATGTGTACAAATTAACTTTCAAAATATAAGCTTTCTATCTTGGAAACTGGGAGAAAATTATGTACCTGAATGCTCATGAGTAAGTTCAATAGCATAAATATAGATTCTCCTTCAGGTACGAGTGAGTTATGGAATTCTCCACCCGAGATAGTTAAATTTTCGATTTTCAACACGCGAGCATGTGCGAGCGTGTTAAAATCTAAAATTTAACTATTGAGGGTGGAAAAATTTAATAACTGACGAGTAAATTGAAGGAGAATCTGTTTCTCCTATGATTTTCGACAAAAACCTCAAGAAAATGTCGTTGCTATGTAGTTTGTTTACATATACGTCATTTCGGAACTTCTCTAGTTTATCGTTCCAATAACTGTAGAAAAAACGGTGGTAATTCCCACCTAGAAAATTAATCACCGGGAAGTGGTTAAAAATATTACGTATTTTTATCCCACCGATTAAACACGTCAAGAATAGGAGAAACTAGTTTTAAAAAACTCGTGAACATAAAAATCCATAAAATACCCACAGATTCAATATTTACATGTAATCTTATGATTTATTTATAGAGGATTACTTACAACCTGAAGTACCTCTCCTCTTTCATAAGTATGCATTCACCCTGCAGAATAAAAACCTCTCCTCTCCTCTTTCATATAAAAACCTCACCTCTCCTCTTTCATAGGTATACATTCACCCTACAGAATAAAAACCTCTCCTCTCCTCTTTCATGGGTATAAATTCACCCTGCAGAATATAAAACTCTCCTCTCCTCTTTCATGGGTATACATTCACCCTGCAGAATAAAAACCTCTCCTCTCCTCTTTCATAGGTATACATTCACCCTGCAGAATAAAAACCTCTCCTCTCCTCTTTCATAGGTATACATTCACCCTGCTGAATAAAAACCTCTCCTCCTCTTTCATAGGTATACATTCACCCTGCATAATAAAAATCTTTCTAAGTAAATTTCAAGGTAGAAGCAGTTATTAGGACAAACCATTTACATTTACTATTATATGGACATACACAGATGGACAAAGACATATTTTGAAAAATATGCTGTTGATTTTTCATTAAAGCACCAACTTTACATCACTATTCAAAAACACATCGTTTTACACTGTCATGAGATCATTTGGAGTAATATGTTGAGGTCAAGTAGTGTTGATTTTCTACTGTTGATATGTGTACATTGAATTCCTCTTGTTTGTTTTATCATCTGGGTAGAAACGTTTTTCAAAATGCAGTTACCCATATACAAAGTTTGCCCAAAAACAAAAATGCAAATTTTGGTAGGAATTATCTTTAAATATTGTAGAAATAAACTTTAATAATAGTTTGATGTTTTAAATTAAAATGTGAACGGGAAGCAATATGCAGGTGCAATACAAAGGGACATATTAAACTCAGGAAATAAAAAAATCAGCAAGAACTTTGGAAAACAATAACTGTGAAAAAAACACGATTAAACCCAGGTGCTTCCGAAGGGTATGAATATCCTTCTTATGCAGCTTCTGTCTTCAATCTGGTAGTAGTCGCTAATCACACGCCCACTTATCTCTCTTATTCATAATAATAATTATGTTTAAAATTTTGAAAAATGGTGAGTAATTTCAAAATTTTTGGAATGCAATTTCAACAATAAGTGTATGCATCTAAATGGGCAAATACACAAACATTAAACTGGAATTATTTCATCGAATCACATTCCCCAATTTAACCATAACCAATTGTTATGAATAAGAGATATAAGTGGGCATGTTACTGTGGGGTTTTCTCGCTGCGTTGAATACCCGTTTGGTAGCCTTGAGCTGTTTTCTGCTCTTTGTTCGGGTTGTTGTCTCTTTGACACATTCCCCGTTTCCATTCTCTATTCTATTGTATCCCAACTGAAGTATTTAGAAATACAAAAAAGATTGCGTGCCGTATGATTAAAAAAGGGCCCAATGGTGTCGAATTGCAATACATTTAATTGTGAATTTCAGCTTGTGGCTGAAACTGCTTTTTCATTTTCAATTTGTGCTTTTTTCTACACAGTACAGCCAAATACTTGACGTAGACGCGCAATTATTTTTCTTTAAGATTATCTATTTTCATAAAGTGAGGCAAGCAAAAATCAAAACATTTTTGGAAGCAAGATTAAAATTCTGACCAATTCTGAAAAAAAAATTAAAACAGTCAACTTGAGTCAACCAAAACATCTTTGAAGATTTCAAGTCATACGGAAAATAGAGACATTATCAGGGAACATTCAATAAATTCAAAATTCTGACTGACGCATGCAGAACCTTCTATAAATAAAATTAAAACCATTGACTGAAACAAAAATGTTGAAAGAGTTCGAGTTGTACACCCATGTACAAAATACAACAATTCAACAACAGATTTTAATTGGATCAACTGGAATGGCTACAAATATATTAGCATATACATGTACATGCATTATAGAGCAGATTTAACAAGAAAATACAATGGAATATGAGTCAACCTTTGTTGAACACAGCTATTTTCACTTTTTAGAGTGAAATATGACATGAACACATGATGTAATAATGTCTATCCTTAACGCATTTTGATTTTTTTTTCAAACTGCGTTAAATTAGTATCGATTTTAACGGATTTCAAAACAAGCTTTTCAAATCGGTTGATTTGGTTAAAATTTTTGCCAGACTTTAATCAGTTTCAAGCTTATTATGTATGTACTTTGATTTGATGTATTTTAATTTTGTTGGTTGTAACAAAGGTTAATAATTTATTTCACAAGTTTACCTAACTAATTGTTTAGAAAGAAATAGAAAGTGATCACTCGTCCGAGGTTTTTTCTTTTTTTTTCCAGCAAATTTTTGATCCTGTAATTAACCGGTCTGCAACAAATCCCCCTCGGGGTCCACTAGGGGACTAATTAAATCAGATTGTTGCACCCACATATAAAAATAAAATTCTTTTAAAAATCAGTTGATATTGTTTCTTTTGTGTACATTCAAATTTTGCTTGAAAGCCATGATGCGAGGTCATTGTTATTAGTTGGTCTAAACATAGGAACTTATTCCCCAATTTATATTAAGATCTCATCCGCAAGTTTGTGTTTCTTATTTAACAAATTACCAAAATTTTATCACATCAATTAAAAACGCTGATTCTGTATCCTTAATGATAAATGTACAGTTCAAATTATTCTACGGTTCGAGTAAAAAGGTGAATACGAGAGTATACATAATTAATAAGTATACGACATGCAGTATAGCGCAAGACACTTGCAAGACACTTGCAAGACAAGAGAACAAAGCACCACACTATCATTAAGTACGTCTTAACACATATTGTATCTCAATGATGATTAGATATGGGACGTGCGGTAAATCCGGGTCAAGATTTAAAAAAACCGGCGGAGATTTCGGGTTGGGATTTTTTGACTCTCTGGAGAATTCCGGTCAGGATTTTAAAGATTTCTGCAGATTTTTATAAAGCACTGAGGAGAATTCAGTTCTATCCATTTTTTCTTTAATATAATAACAAATGTTTCAATATATAAATGTTAAATGTATAAATATGTCTCATCATGATAACTGCCGTTTATTATTTTTGGATAATTTCGGGTATGTAATTTTAGCTTTCCTGGATATAACGGTATAACGTCTGATGTCACGTGTGGTACATCGGGTGCCCGATCTGGTTCATCATTTTAACCAACAACTTTCACACGATCATGTAAATGCAAGTATTTTCATTTAAACAACCTAAGAAAGGAACTGTTAACAAATAAAAAAATTATCAGGAGCTTTTGAATTACACATGAATTGTGGAGGTAAATCATACAAAAAGTTTAGTTAAACCTGTCCTATAAAAACGTTTTTCTACCAAAACCTTTCATTATAAATTGTTGTTCTCTCAAATAAAATGTTATGAGAACTAATTTGTCTTAAATATGTTGATATGGTTTCTTTTGCGTACTTTCGGTTCGAAATTCGCAATAAGCCATGACGAAATTATATGAACAAGGTCATGGTAATAGTTATAGTCTAAATATAAATTAACTTCTCTGGAAAAATCATTCCCTAAACTATATTTAGATCTCATGCACAAATTTGTAACTCGATGCAGAACTACCCAACTTCCATCACATCAATAAACAGATAAATTATTTTTTGATTCAGTACATATGTATGGGAAAAAATTAACTAACAACAAATTTGAACAAGTATGTGACGTCATTTGTAACTACAAACTGATGAAATCGTTTGTTTACATTTTCTCGAATATACGTGTACTTTCAATTTGTAGAACACGAAAGTACTACGCTTTTCGGATGAAACTAACAACGAAATTAAGTAAACCAAATCAAGTAATAACACGTGGATTTAGGGACAGATATGATAATTAAAGTCAGTATAAATATGAAAATATATCTGAATATAATTCAAATCATTTCCCACGAAGCATACATTGTTAAAGAGAGAAGTAAACTTTGGTGAGCCGACAGAAGAAAATAGCAATTATAAGAAGAACCATTTCTGAGATTTATCATTCAGACAACTAATACTTTTAAAAGTTGCTATACTAGTTAACATCAAGGTAAGTTTTAACACATTTTCTTTCTAATTAGGCCACATCAAATTGATTTTTCGTTCTTTAAAGAAGCATATAATTTAAATAAATCAATGCATGATGGAGGCATTTTCACTTGATATACTTTTGCAATGGAAATGTTCGATGAACTTGAATTGAGCAGAGATAATTTTGAAAATTATAATAATTCTTTTAAAGTTGTTAAATCCTCATTTAAAGGTATATTTAAAAAGACTTAAAAAAAAATAGGTGCGGCAAAGATTTTGTTTAATATAATAGCGCAAAAAAATGGGGGGAAAATCCCAAATTTTTACAACATTTTATGAGCGGATGAACAATTTTTATTTTTAATTTCTTGAAAAATGAAGAATTTGGGCAAATTTTCAGCCTATTTGCAAAATGAAGCGGCAAAAACGGATGCATACGAGAGTAAGAAATGTATTTCTCTTTTCTCTAAAAATTAGATCCATTTCATTTCAGATATGAAACTTATAATATTGATATCGGTTGCTCTTGTGGGGCTGTTGGGTGTTATTGCCAAAGAAAGTGACACTGGACCAGTAATTGGTATTGATCTGGGTACAACCTACTCTTGGTAAGTTTTTCCATATACTTCAAGGGTTTTTGAATTTTTTAATTTTAACTTTATATTTTTAAAAGTTTCCGAGGTTGTATAGTACACAATTATTTTTTCTTTTTTTTTAATTTGAAAAAAATTAAATCAAGAATCATTTTGTAAACGTATTATATCAAGATCAGTCAGTGCCTGCTGCAAAGAAAAATCATAAAATTTATTTGATAGATATTTTCATGAACACTTTATAGAATTTTTAATTTAATTTTATATCATTTTAGTGTTGGTGTATTTCAAAATGGTCGCGTAGAAATTATTGCCAATGACCAGGGAAACAGAATTACTCCGTCGTACGTAGCTTTTACAGAGGATGGGGAACGATTAATAGGTGATGCAGCCAAAAACCAACTGACAACCAACCCCGAGAATACCGTCTTTGATGTAAAACGTATGATTGGACGAGACTGGGAGGACAAGTCTGTGCAAAGCGACATCAAACATTACCCGTTCAAAGTTATTAACAAGAACAACAAACCCCATGTAAAAGTAAATATTGGAAAATCAGCTAAGATCTTCGCACCTGAGGAAATATCAGCCATGGTTCTAGGAAAGATGAAAGAAATTGCACAAGGATTTCTTGGGAGGAATGTCACTAACGCTGTAGTTACCGTTCCTGCTTATTTCAACGACGCCCAAAGACAGGCAACCAAAGATGCTGGTACTATAGCTGGTCTGAACGTCATGAGAATTATTAACGAACCGTAAGTATCAAATCGGCAAACCTCCCATTTTCACCATTTTTGTATATAAAGCATAACAATCAATGACATATTTCTGAACGCAAATTCCTCTAACGTGGAGATCGAGAATTTAGTGAATATTATTCTGCAAAAAGTGATATAAAGAATTACATTTTAAAAAGAACTAGAAAGCTACTATCGGAATCGATATTGTTCATCGAAATCCCCGCAAGTAGTTGGGATATTTACCAAAAGTCAAAAATATAAAACCACATATTTGCATAGATCACAAGCTTAAATTCGAACCCCCCTCGGTCTCAAGTTTTGAAAAATTCTAAAACTTTATTGCGCATCTACTTATGGTGAATAACAATACTGAGAAGAAATAAAATGCATAAATTTAAAAACTGAAGAGCAGTTTAATTTTTAAATTTTGGGTCCCAATTTTTGAATATTAAAATGGTAAAACCTTATTACACATCTACAGGTGGTATGCAGCCATTCTATGGGAAGGAGTTAAACTTCTAAACCGAAAACTGAAGAAGAGTTGCTGTCACGAGAAATCCACGGTGGGACAGAGACACTCGCATTATCCTCAAATTTCTAAAAACTTAAAAGTCATTTAATAATAATATTGAAATGCTGGTAATGAACTGTACCCCTTAAATTATTTTTACCTCTGCTTACAGAACTGCTGCTGCTATTGCCTATGGCCTTGGCAAGAAAGGAGAGAAAAATATTCTGGTATTTGACCTCGGTGGTGGAACCTTTGATGTGTCACTACTCACCATTGATAACGGTGTATTCGAAGTCGTCGCTACAAATGGTGATACACATTTGGGTGGAGAAGATTTCGACCAGAGAGTAATGGAACATTTTATCAAAGTTTACAAGAAAAAGAAAGGAAAAGATATCAGAAAGGACCCTCAGGCTGTGCAAAAACTGAGACGTGAGGTAGAAAAGGCGAAGAGGACATTGTCGTCTGCTCATCAAGCTAGAATTGAAATAGAATCATTGTTTGAGGGCGAAGACTTTTCTGAAACTCTAACAAGAGCCAGATTTGAGGAATTGAACATGGTAAGTATATCAAAATACTTAAATACATTAAGATCGGATAATATTTAAACCTGTCAACTGTAACATAAGGTTTTATGAAAAAACTTAATGAACCTTTATATTATGTATTTTAAAACATACCGATGACCCGCAGTTTGACCTATGTATGAGAGCGATACCTCAAACGGTTCAAATTTTAAGTAAAATAATTTACAGCATCAAATCTAAACCGAAGAACAATATTTAAATAAATCTCCTAAAATTGAAAAAAAATAATACGTCGATGGGCTGCAGAAAGTATAAAAATCAGGAAACATAATTACAATGTAACAAATCCATGTGAACAAATCAGGATGGTTTTCAAATTGCAATAATTCAAAGTCTTATATTATAGGATCTTTTCCGATCAACATTACAACCAGTCAAGAAGGTTTTGGAGGATTCATCTATGAAAAAGGGGGAAATTGACGAAATAGTACTGGTTGGTGGTTCTACAAGGATTCCTAAAGTACAACAACTCCTTAAAGAATACTTTAACGGCAAGGTAAAATACATTTTATATTTATCAATAATTTTAATTTTTTCTACCAGTTTTTAGTAATATTTGATCCGTGGCAAGTGATTAACTGTCTTATGAGAAAACCGTATTTTCAAGATTCCATTTTCCGTCAGAACTATCGTGTAAAATTTACAGAGGTAACATACATACATCTGCATAGACATATTGCACACACATTGGCACAATGATAAATTTGACAAATTGTGGAACAATACAGATGAATATGAATTATAAAAAGTGGAAACTTCATACAAAACATGGTCTTTAAAATATCTGTTTTTCATATATCGAAAATTCTTCACTTACGACAAAAATATTACATTTCTTTTATGTTCAGGAACCTAACAGAGGTGTAAATCCAGACGAGGCTGTTGCTTATGGCGCTGCCGTACAGGGCGGCATTCTCAGTGGAGCAGAAGAGACAAGTGAACTATTATTGGTGGATGTTAATCCCCTTACATTGGGTATAGAGACAGTAGGTGGTGTCTTGACTAAACTTATACCACGCAACTCCGCTATCCCAACAAGAAAATCACAAATCTTTTCAACAGCAGCCGATAATCAACCATCCGTAACCATCCAAGTTTATGAGGGCGAGCGCCCAATGACAAAAGACAATCATTTATTGGGTAAATTTGATTTAACGGGTATTCCTCCAACTCCACGTGGAGTTCCTCAAATTGAAGTTACTTTTGAAATCGATGCAAACGGTATACTCCGAGTCAGCGCAGAGGATAAAGGCACAGGTAATAAAAATGAAATTGTAATTCAAAAAGACAATAATCGACTTTCTCCAGAAGATATAGAACGCATGATCAACGATGCGGATAAATTTGCAGATGAAGACAAAGCATTAAAAGAGAAAGTAGAAGCTAAAAATGAACTAGAAAGTTATACTTATAGTGTTAAAAACCAAATAGCCGATAAAGAAAAATTAGGTGGAAAATTATCAGAAGATGATAAATCAACTATAGAATCTGCTGTGGAAGAAAAAATAAAATGGTTAGATAGAAATCCGGATAGTTCGCTAGAGGAACTAAAAGAGCAGAAAAAAGAACTTGAAGAGATAGTAAATCCTATTGTTAGTAAATTATATCAAAATACTGGAAATTCTAAGTCATCTGACCAGGAAGACAGAACAGAACTCTAAATGATCTCAGTAGACATTTTAAACAACATTTATTACTATGCAGGCATTAAGAAACATTCTAAAAGTAGCAATGAATCTCCATTTCCATATTAACATTTTACGGTTTTGATATTCCATATTGCGATCGCCATTCATTATTTCATACTTGTGAGTTGTTGATTTTTGTTAAACCTATGGTTAAAGTCATGTAATTATCGTGTTCATTTCAAAAGTGCAATACTTTGTTAATAGTTTTTTGTTGTGATTTGATACTTATTATTCTATGATAAATTCCATATCATTATTGTAAATAAACATTTCATTTGATTATGCATGGGTATTGTATGAATAATTTTTTGAGAGTATACAAATTCTGTTGATTTTGATAATAAAATTGTTTATAAAATGAAATGAATCTTTTTTATTTCACAAACATGACCTAGACATTTTTTTCATCATATTAATTATAGGCTTTGGTTTTCAATCGCTCGGACAATATGAACATGATTATTTTATGAAGATTTTTCAAATTATATTTCTCGGCAGTCTGATTACAAAAATTTATAGCGGAAACTTTTGACTCATTTGCCGTGCAGGTTTCTCATAATTTAATCAGATTATGTCTCAACATTTGTTCATTGTGCATTCTTTTCTTTGGTTCTCGGTGGGTACCAAAGTCTAATATTTAGTAAAAAAATTCTAGACATGAGCATTAAAATATCAAATTTTGTTTGGTATCTTGTAACCAGGTAACTATTAAATACTTTTAGATCGACATCACAATATTTGATGCTGAGGATATGTTCTATTTTCAACTGTAACACATGAAAAGTCTAGAATAGATTCGTTATCCCCCAAAACTCATAATGTCAAGAACTAAGAAAACTTTTTCCATACAACAATATGATTTATAAATTTAGAGAACTATTTGAATTGTCCTTCATGTATTACACTTGTTCTGATATAGAAAGTTGTGTATTATGGGTAAACTACAAAAGGTTCAAATATCGGCGAAATACAGAAGAAATGATGTAAGGTGAAATTGACGAAATAGTACTGGTGGGTAAATTAAGTAACAAAATAAATCAAAGACATGGCGAATTCGTCAAAAAAATTAACAAACATCAAATAATACGAAGAAATAACCAAAATGGATGACTAAATAACACACAGCAAACAAGAAAGCACTAGATGTGACATAGGCGAAAGGAACATCTGACCTTTTAAGTTTTAATGTTGTAATTGTACTGCTCCTTTTGGCGTCGCCATTAATAAAACACTTCTTGTTTTAGGCGAATAGCTAATGTTGCTCTTGTACAGAAAAGGACAAAATGACCATAACATTAGACTATTTTGTATCTAGTTATACAAATCCATCAATTTTTAATACTTTTGGATGTTAAAAATCGGCAAAAGAATACCTAAGCGACAAAACAGCAAGAAAAGTCCACAAATTCGAAATCCTAGGAAAAGACAGTCAGGAGAATGGAACACAACAAACAAACGCCACAAGGATACATGTATAAGTAAAAGAATTAAAAAACATATAATAAACTAAAACAAAACTAGAACAAGACAGCACAGAAACTAAAGCACTAGCAATGGGAACGCCCATTAAAAACTGGGAGTGATATAAGGTGCTCGCGAAGGATAAGCAAGTCCTGTTCCGTTAAAGACACCCGTTCAAAAAAATAAAGCTGTCGACAAGACTGAAGAAAGTCTTGACTAATAAAGACCATATATGACATTCTTTATGCACTTCATAAACTTTTATTTTATGCTATAGCTAATCTTGTATAGACACTCATCTTTGTAGGTTATCATTCATGCAAGACTATGTCACTCTTGCCCCCTAATTACACGTCACTGACTTAAGTTAATTGTCAAAGAGTAGACATCAGTATACCATCAACTGTAGCCGGTCTATCGACGAAATTGAAGAAATATTCAAGTAGAATATGATCGACCTTTAGAAAGAATCTCTGTAATTGAATAACCATTTGTCCCCTTCCCTCTCCTTTACAACTTGCTGCTTCTGTATTCTTTTGCAAATAAACTTGATTATAGTAGGCAAATATCAAGGGTAAAAACTATTAAGCTTGAAAAGTGTTGGAGGATTTATCTGTAAATCTAGTAGGCTAGCTTTCTTCAAGAAATAAATAAAAGAGCAGTGTTCCAATGTCTCCAGCCCCAAGTCACTTCGTTCAGTGGAGAAATTTAAATAGATCCAAAACACTATTTGCTTAGTACTTGCAAATAAATGTAGGCGTGAGAGCGCTTATAAAGCAATTTTAATAAAATTTCAAAGTTCAAAGGGCAATAAATTTGCCAAAAACTCGGATTTGAATTTATCTAGATACGATCAAAACACATCTTCCATATGAATTTGATCAAAATCTGCAAATAAATGTAGGCGCGAGAGCTTTAACAAAATTTCAAAGTTCAAAGGGCAATAACTCCACCAAAAATCATGTTACCACACTCAAATATGAATTTAATCTAGATACTAACAAAATCCATCTTCCAAATGAATTTCATAAAAATCCGTAAATAATGGAGACGGGTGGACAAACGCCCGGCATTTCTATGTCCACGTGTCACATTGTGACAGGGGACAATAAATTCAACAACCCATGCTTTCATGAATAATTCTGATACATATTATGCACACTTCACTTCAATACATGTATGTATGCAGGTACAATACAATTTTCAAGATTCAAAGCTGTACGTGAATTACTTCAAAATGAGCAATTCACCCAGAAAAATGACTAGGTTCAAAAATATAATACTTTGAAACACTAATGAACATAAAAACCCCATACCTACACATTCCATAAGTATACATTGACCCTGAAGAATCACTGTAAATCAGTTTTCTAGACAAACCACATGCCACTATGTGGATATATACTATATGATATAGTTAGACAAAGATAAATTTATAAAAATATGCTGTTGATTTTTAATTGCAGGGCCATGACAATCTGACAAATTCCTTCAATCCTTAACATCACTATTCATAAAGTCATTGTCCCACACTGACATTAGGGGTCAAGTTGTGTTCTACTATAAATATGTGTATTAAGTGCCTGTATTTTGTATCATTATTTGGGTTTAAACACAGTTTTGACATAAACACAAAATGATAAAAACAAATCATTTATCAGAAGTCTGCCAATGAAAAAGATGGATATTCATGAAACAAACATGTAATATAATTATTTATTCAGGAATTTTACAACCATATATCGTGTATATAAATGGACATTAGACATAACAGTTTGAATTATTATTTCTCTACCACTAGTTTGAAGTTGAATAAATGTAACTTTGTTCTTGTATTATTTCCTGGTTTTTTTTTCTTACTGGTACTCTCTTTATTACTAAAAACGTATCTATGATTGTCATTTTAAGACACTAATACATTACATTCATTTACTCATACTCAAAATAATTCTTAGACATTGGTGAAACAAAACTGATAAATATTTTGATTAAATACCTTAAAATGTGAAAGTTCTCATTTTTGGTCACAATATGTTCTTTCATAAAATATTTCACTACTTCATAATTTATAATTTTTTAACAATATCATAAATAAAATTACCAATGTCAAATGTCAGGAATATTTTTGTTAATTGTACATATTTATATTCTTTAGAATAATTTTCAAATCAATGGATGTGTGTGTTTGGTAATTTCACCCTGGGATGTTATCCCATTCACAATTACCTCGTATCCATTCTCTTTCATATCCAACTCAAATTTGAAGAGATCAAACAAGAAACTCTCATATTATTTTACAAATCACTTCCTCGAAAACAAGTCTTGCAATTCAAACTTTTCTGACCCTTGCAAAGGTCATGATAAGAATATTCCTACGATCAATTCAGAACCAATCACTACAGAAATACATGTATTAACAATTTTCACCTGGACTATTCTGTCAATGATAATTTCCAAGTATGTGATTTCTGTTAAGATATGTTGCATATTCAGAGTGGCAAGCTTAAAATATGGTTGTCATTTCCGATAAAATGCAGTCACCAGAATCATAAGAAACAAGATGACCTCCTAAGTGAGGTAGATCATTTGACTAACATCCCCACTTCAGAGGACTTTTATAATTTCATACCCTTAAACAAAATTAGTATATCAATAAGGTAATTCTTTTTGATGTTGAAGGAGTACAAAATGAAACCAATGACAACAATCATTTGAATATATCAAAGAATTATTAAAAAATTACCGCTGAAGTAAACTCAGTAAATTCATACCCTGAAATCGGCAAATAAGCGAGTCAGTCTTTTAAGTATTAGACTCAATATGGTGTTCAAATACCAGGATTAAAAAGTCACAGCAATCTTTTTCTGAGAGAAAACAATTTGGATATTAAATGATTTCTAATAAGGAAGTTTCAACTGCATTTAATCAACAATATCTATTATGATAATAGTTTTCATACTTTACTATGAAGGAACCACAAGTAAGTGTATAAGTAATAAATATTCAATAGTCTTTAACAACATTTACATTCAACAACATACACATACATGTATAAATTATACTATAAATATATATATAAAATATTATCACAGAAAAAATTAAAACCTGCATAAATCCTAGATTTTAATATACTTTATAACATATGATTGGTGTATCTTCTTTTAATTTTTGTCACTAAATAACATCTTTTGAGTAAAATTGACAAATTGGTGTCAGAAGAATTATGCTAAAAAAAATTCCTCTTGAGACAGGAATATGAATTCATATATCAGGTAATTTTTATTTTAAAAATATTGACTACAAACATTAAAATTGCAGGTGATGTTGCAGAATAAAAATCAAAGTTACAGGAATGTGTTATAAAAGATCATGGAGGGCAAATAATTGTATAAATATATATACACACAGAACACTAATTTTAATTGTTACAACTAGGACAGCACCAAACAATACAATGATATGGTAACCAATTATAACATATAAGAACTATCATTTTAAATAAAGTAAAGAAATGAATTTAGAAAGATTTTCTGAGGCATAAAGGCAACTACTGGTTTCATGCCTTTTAAAAAATTCATCTTTTTTTCTTAAATAAAGGGGGAAGGGGTGGTATGCACACCACTGTGAATGGCATAGGATAAGGTAAAGCTTTCTGTTTCTTAGCCGGTATGACGACATCTATTGGCTGGTAGTTTTACAATATGCGATTTATGAAGTAATTTGGCACATTCTCAAAAACTGAACCCATGACTTTAATCTATTCTGATTAAAAAATATGCCTGTTAATACATACTGATGCATGAAAAAAGAATTTTAATCTTTTTTTTTTTAATTAGCATTTTTATATATTCCATATCTATTATGAGGTATACATTTAAACATTAATCTAATAATCTAAGATAAAATCAGTATTTTTGCTTAAAAATAAATAGTAAGATATAAATTAATAAGAAGTTCACATGCAACTTATCTTTTTACTTTCATATTATTTAGAATTCTAATCAACCCTAAATAAAAATTGTAGAGATAGTATGGTTTTATCACTATTTCATCAAATAATATGATAAAAATAGCCTTTATATAGCAAATTTGGCACGACCAATTTTTTTATGCAGCCCTGGTCTTTATAAATACCAGTATTTATATGAAAATTATCTGGTTAATAATTTAATACAGATTTTTGGCTCATTGCAAAACTGAAAGTCATATTGCCCCATAATAAAGTCAATAAGGAAACAGGGCAATATGGAATTCCATACGGACCGGTTTTACAGACTATTTTATCATACAGACCAGCTGTACAGACTGTTTAGATCATTTAATACAAGTTTTACAAACTTGCTGATTCTGTATATGCCCTGTATTGATTCTCGGGCAGCTGTATCAGGCCTCAGGACCAATACAGCTAACCTTGACTCAATACAAGGCCAATACAGAATCATCAAGTTAGTAACACTATATTATTACATGTATTTCCCACTTAATATGTATTATGCCTTTTCAGGGTCAATGACGTCAGAAAAGTTATGATAACATTAAAGCCAAATCCCTCCATTGTTTTTGCACAAAGAGCAGCGCAATGGTATTATGCCGTCAGTGGGTTGTGATGTCACGATTTCTGTGAATTTTTTACGCTGATCAACGGAAAGAGAAAGACGACTGGAATCCATGGAATGTTCACAAAAGTTAACGTAAAAAGATTTTTAGGACAGAAATGACCTGTATCTATAATCATATGTGTCTTAAAAAACTTTGAAATAAAATAGATATCAACAAAAAGTATCCAGTCTGAACTATATGGATATTATTTTCATATATCGCAGGTCATAAAGTATAATTAGTGAACATGAAATCAACTAACATTTATTGTATTTTTGAACTATTATTATTATTATGAAATATAATAAATATTATTATTATTATTATTATTATTATTATCATCATCATCTAATGCAACCGCTAGCTTCATTTTGACTAATAGATTTTTCTCGGTCATCTTTATCCTTACTGTTATCTGGACGGAAATTCAATTTTTAATGTCGTACTGCATACTCCTTAAAACTCTCTTACAATTTTTTTTGTGTTAGTATCAATAACATTTTATTACTTTTCATTACAAAAACGGAAATAAAAACTGTAAATATAGTACACCCGTAATCATTTATTTTTTAACATATGCAATTCTTTAATAACTGTATCTAGCATCAGTACACTTAAATTACTATATGTTCAGTTAGAATTCCGAATATATCCAGTTCATCTTTATAACCGCAAATATTTGTGGTCTTATTATGGTATAAGCCTGTCGTTGTTGTCTGAGTCCATACAGAGTTAATGGGAATTATATGAGTACATATAACCCGTCACAAACTCTTTCAGAATTGGCGCAATTTATTCGTGCCATTTCAAATTTTTATGCCTTTTCTTCTAAATATCTCTTTTTCCTGTACTGTGACCCCACGTTTTTATTTTTTTTATTTTGTTTAATAAACAAAAATGAATATTCTATGTAATTCTTATCGAAAAAACATTGGTCAATATCTTACAATACTGGATTTTAAAATAAATATTTTACCATAAAAAAGGCAGTAAAATGTTAATAGCGACATATTGTTATCATTTGTCCATCAGAAGATGATAATACCAATAATATAATTTCTACAAACAATATGTATACAAAACAAACAAATTTCATGTGATTAGGCCTTTTTATAAAATATTAAATTCTAAATAATTACAAGTTCCGATTTCTAAATTCTGTGAAAAAGATGGCGTTATAAATCGAAAACGAGGTCGGTGATCCCATTTTTTTATTTGGCTGATTTTAAAGCTTTTACTTAGGCTAAAGTGAAAATAAAATTTAAAGAAGATATTATTGGTAGATCTGAATAGAGGGATTTGTCTTTAAAGATTTAATACATTCAGACTCAATTGGCTAAACAGAGCTGGAGAAACAATTCATTTTAGCACATCAAACAAAACACATCTCTCATACCCAATTTTACAAATAAATAACCTAGTACAAAATTCCTTGTTTAAAATAATACAGGTCTAAATCTTTGTAATTGGCACACAAACTTCTAAGCACATTCTAGGAAAATACATAAAACTGATGTCCATTAAAAATAAAGCTTTGAAACAATACATTTCAGCTAAAAATGATTTTAAATCATCGTCGTGATTTCTTTCCCCTTGTCTGTACATCTTTTACTTTTTGTAATTTCCTTCCTTGTTTCTTCATTAATTCTGCAGTGTCTAAAAAGTCAATTATCTTAATATTATATATAAAATATTACCAAAGAATAATTCTTGATGTTTTACTTAAAAATTTGTGTTTGTTCAGAAAAGCAAAGTTCTGATGTCAAATAAATCTTCAAATACTACAATATCATATTAAGTATTAGCCTATAAAGGGACAAAGCATAAAAATGTCCTGATTCAATCATTTCTGTTCTGATAAAAGACATTATATGAGATAGATATTTCCGGACACTTCCGTGTAGCTAGAAGTTCAAAGTTTGTCTATATTAATATTTTGTTTTTGACACAAATTAATAAATGTCATTAAAATTACCTTTCATATTTTGTATTTTATTTAACAAATCCAGGACTAATATGATTATATAATTAATATATGATATGATTGTAAAATAAATTATTTTTGGCAGATCATTGCTGTGTTAACAATGTGAGTATCAAAGATATACATTAAATTGGTGCTCTGCCCAATATAAAATTTCAGCATCTATACCTTGATTTTCTTTCTGTAGCGTTCCACCCATTTTAGTCAATGATTCTATTTTCTCTTCCAAACGTTTACATAATTCCTGTGTATCTGGTAGCAAATGTTTTGGTTTATCCCTGGACGGATGAGACAAAGGCACTGCTGTAAATTACAATTTTGAAAATTAGATGACCATAAAAAATATGAATATGATCTAAAAACTTAGTGTTAATTTACTGCATTGGATAATAATGAGAGATCTTTTGAATCAAATCAACAACCAGTTAAAACTTATTTCTCTTTGAGGGTGCTAAAAGTCAAGAAATGGCAATATAAAGAAAAGGAATGTCTTAATCATAAATATAACCTTTGAAATTACCAGTGTTAAACAATTTGTAATGATAAAGAAAGTTCATATCATAAAAGGACATGAAAAATAAACACTTCTGTAATTATCATACTAAAAGTGTGTTTATATATTATAAACACATTATGAAGAAATGGCAAAATCCATGTTTGTCCATGTAAAACCCCAAAAATCATTCGATCAAAAATATAATAAGTGGTGCATAATGGCACTGTACTGAAGATTCTGTGAACGTTTCAATGCAATTAATTCATTGGTGTACGAGTTGTTACAGGTAATAGGTGTGGATAGACAGACACCCTCATCACCATATCTCCCGTACTTTGCTAAGTCAGGGATACATGTATAACGATATTGACCATATAACAATATAGGCATGATAGAAAACATTTTTTGTCAGAGTGAATGTTTATCTCATGAAAAATGTAGTGAAAAATATAGTTCTTCACATTTTTTTAAATTTGAGAAGACTGCAATAACTAGAAATCAAGGAGATGGAATCCATATCTGTGGGCCAGACTTAAATAACTTGTGGTCAAAATTTTGTATGGATAAACTGAAGTTAAGCTTAGTAAAAAAGCACTTGAGGCAATAACCAATTGCAGTTATGTACTGAGAGTGATCAATATATTTTCAGTTAAAGTGTTATATTTGGACATTTTATTGCACTGCTGGATATCATTATTTTCATTGTTATATGGAGCTATCACTGCATGATGTGGACCACCATTAGGTGACCTCTAGATATAGTGGTTGATGTTTGATTTGTTATGTTTATGGCCCTGTTCCATAGCTATTTGTCACACATACATATTTATAGAATTCTGAAGGGTCTTTAATTTTTTATGACCCCAAAAAAGACAAGGATGCCCAACCTAAAATGTAGGTCATCATATATGAATGCTCAATACTATTCAAGGCACATCCACTGATGAAGTTTCATTGATACACTATGCTTAGTTCAAAAGAAATGAACCTAAATGCAAAACTTAACCAGAGTCACTCAAGCATAAAATGTAGGTCATCATGATCCAATTATTGTATGACTGCTCAGTACTACCGAAGGCACATCCACTGATGACGTTTCATTGATACACTATGCTTAGTTCCAAACAAATGAACCTAAAAGCAAAACTTAACCACATAGTTCAGACGTACATATGGACAAGGGTAACTCTATATGCACCATCTACATTCGTGGGTGGGGCATAATAAAACAACCAAAAAAACCCCAACTACCAAGACTTTCAAATCCTTGCTCCCTAATAAAACCAAAACATAACCATGCCATGTATCATCACTGAACTCCAAACCATTCTCAAGTTATATAGCAGACACAATCTTTACCAAAGAACATGGGGTTCCCACATTTGACCTTAGAGCCCTAGAGATTTGCACAATAATCATGACACCACTTTTGACAGTGGTGAATAGCCATGCCAAGTATCTTCACTTAACTTCAAACCATTCTCAAGTTATAGAGTGGAAAAAATTGGACGGACAGACTGATCACTATAAGGCGATCACCAATTGGCGGGCCCTAATTAAAGTATCCATTTTGATTTGTGCTTGTTATATTCTATAAAAAAGAAATTACAAATTACTACATTAATCAATTTCCCCATACTGTCAAAAAATATTTGCAATACTAAATGCACACAAATGTTTTTGAATTTAAAAGAGACACATTCTCCTTTTCCATTCTCTATTAGAGCATTATGGTATTGTTAAATTTGTAAGTATTTCTGTGCGATTTACACCTGGCGATTGGCCAGTTAATAACTTTAAGCATATCTATTAATTTTGCATAAGCTGTGTTTAAGTTATTTATTTAAACGCTACATATAGCAGGGTGGTAAAATAATCATAATACATGGGGAAAAAGACACCATTAGCAAACTAACACATGTTCAATTAATACATATATTTTAAAAAAAAAGTTTTTAAAAGTCTGAAATTAAAGTAAACTAGACTATAGGCTCAGTCGGCTGAGCCTGTAACGCTCACCTGACAAAATGCTTCTACAAACTTTCATTAATTCTTTGGTTGAATTTACTTTAAAAGTTTCAGAGCAGCTGATCAAAATATATTTTTCTCATAGGATCCAAAGTTAAAAGTATTTCCCCCATGGCGGCCATGTTTTTCTCAGATTTGAACATAATGAGCCAACTTTGTAAAGGACCTTCCATACATCATTCCAGTACAGTTTTATTCAATTTGCTATTATATTTTATAGGAGATGATCAAAATATGTTTTTTTCCATAGGCATGTATGTTATATGTTTCTGCTGTCAGCCATGATGTTTGTCACAATCGAACGAAATGAGCAATCCCTCTAAAGGACCTTCCATACATTATTCCAGAACAGTTTGGTTAAATATGCTTCAACAGTTTCAGAAGAGATGATCAAAATATATTTGTCCATAGGGTCCAATGTTAAACCACGTTCCTCTTTGGTGGTTATGTGTGTTGTCAAATTGGAACAAGTAGTTTCAGAGGAGATGAACTTTAACGTGTTTTCCCATAGGGTCCAATGTTAAATTATGTCCTGCACTGGCAGAAATGTTTTACAGCGGATCAGAAAAATTTCAACAATCTCAGTATAGGACCTTCCATACATCATTCCTGTAAAGTTTGGTTAATTTGCTCAAGTAGTTTCAGAGGAGATGAATTTTAACATGTTTTCCCATAGGGTCCAATGTTAAACTATGTCCTGCTCTGGCAGCCATGTTTTTTGGCGGATCGGAAAAATTTCGGCAGTCTTAGTAAAGGACCTTCCATACATCATTCCTGCAAAGTTTGGTTAAATTGGTCAAGTAGTTTCAGAAAAGATGAACTTTAACATGTTTTCCCATAGGGTCCAATGTTAAACTATGTCCTGCACTGGCAGCCATGTTTTACGGCGGATCGGAAAAAATTTTGGCAATCTTAGTAAAGGACCTTTCATACATCATTCCTGTAAAGTTTGGTTAAATTTGATCAGAAAAATTTCAACAATCTCAGTATAGGACCTTCCATACATCATTCCTGTAAAGTTTGGTTAATTTGCTCAAGTAGTTTCAGAGGAGATGAATTTTAACATGTTTTCCCATAGGGTCCAATGTTAAACTATGTCCTGCTCTGGCAGCCATGTTTTTTGGCGGATCGGAAAAATTTCGGCAGTCTTAGTAAAGGACCTTCCATACATCATTCCTGCAAAGTTTGGTTAAATTGGTCAAGTAGTTTCAGAAAAGATGAACTTTAACATGTTTTCCCATAGGGTCCAATGTTAAACTATGTCCTGCACTGGCAGCCATGTTTTACGGCGGATCGGAAAAAATTTTGGCAATCTTAGTAAAGGACCTTTCATACATCATTCCTGTAAAGTTTGGTTAAATTTGCTCAAGTAGTTTCAGCGGAGATAAACTTTAACCTGTTTTCCCATAGGGTCCAATGTTAAACTATGTCCTGCTCTGGCAGCCATGTTTTTTGGCGGAATGGAAAAATTTCGTCAATCTTAGTAATGGACCTTCCATACATCATTCCTGTAAAGTTTCGTTAAATTTGCTCCATTGGTTTTAGAGGAGATGATCAATATGTGAAAGTTTACGGACGACGGATGCCAAGTGATGGCAAAAGCTCACATGGCCTTTGGCCAGGTGAGCTAAAAACATGTCTTTAAGACACGGATGCACCACACTAAAAACAGCCCAAGTGTTGCTGAACTGCGTTTTACTATACAAGAGGACTGTCGTGGTGAAATATCGTTGATATATTACTATAGGTTTCTGAGAAATGGAGATAAACGCAAAACTTAACCAAAGTCACTGAAGCATGAAATGTAGGTCATAGCAACCCAAGTTTGCTGAACTACAATGTACTATACAAGAGAACTGTAGTGGTGAAATATCATTGATATATTACTATAGATTTCTGAGAAATGAACCTAAATGCAAAACTTAATCAAAGTCACTGAAGCATGAAATGTAGGTCATAGCGACCCAAGTGTTGCTGAACTGCATTGTAATATACAAGAGGACTGTAGTGGTGAAATATCATTGATATATTACTATAGGTTCCTGAGAAATGGAGCTAAACGGAAACTTAACCGAATCGGGATGTACCGACGGACAGACAAAGGGTAAATCTATATGACCCAGCCACGTTCATGGCGAGGCATAAAAATCAATATATATGTAAAACTAAAATAAAGTGAAAAAAATATATTAAAAACCAAAAAAATCGAGACAAAGAAGACAACACAAAACAATTTTATTATCATTCACATCAAACTTTTTAATATTTTACTATTCTATGCCATAGTTTGTTAAGTGAAGCCTGCATTAACAAAGCACATGTACAGACAATATGAATGGTGCTTTCCTACCTGTGACCTGTGGATCAGTTTGTTCTGACATGTCAGTCTCGTTACGAGAATCTGCTGCAGAATCTGTATATAACATTTAATTATATTAAACTTTGCTTAACTGAATAACATTATTTGACATAACGTAGATTTAATTCGGTATATAAATATGATGCCTTTTGTTTAAATATAATATTTAATTAGTTCTGTACATTCCTCTCAGAATGTCAATAAAATTTTACCTGTATTTTGTGGGCAGATCAAAGAATGATGCCATTCCAGGAATAAACCAGCATAAGCAGCTTATTAGAGTACTATCAAATTAAGATTTTCAAAAAATTAATTTTTACAAATTGCAGAAACAAAGAATTGCCTATGATAGTAAAGTCTTTGATAGCTCCTTTTTTCTAAAACTACCCAACAAAGTTTCTATAATATACTGTCTGGAAACCTTGGTTCGTGTAAGAAGTTTTTCATTCTTAATCAATTCAAATTGTCTCATCAATTGGCTGTATAATGCAATTAGCACTGTTGTAATTTTTTTTAAAAATCAATCTTCCTCAAATAATGCATATAATCCTCTAAGAGAAACAAAATTATTTTTTATAAGGAATGTTTGATGCAAAATGAAGATAAATCTTCCTGCAAGATTTTATAAAATTACATGTTACATCAATTGGTTATCAAATTACGAAGTGATTGAAAAATATTGTAAATATAGGTTTTACAAATTTTAAAACTTGCTTTATTTATTTCAGATTTTTAACATTTGAAGTGCCTTTTTTTGCTATTGGAAATTCCCAGTTTAGCATTATATATAGGCTTTAAAAATATAACCATTACAAAACAATGGTAAAATTTCATGACTGATAAAGAATAGTTAATGATTTACTCCAGCATCTAGACTTTTATGACAAAAAAATGTTACATGAACTGGTTTCCAGACAATAAATTTCCCTTTCAGATTTTAAAGAAATTTTGGAAATATTTTCACAAAAAGACAAAAGGGTTAATATCCCATGTACCATAACTCTACACATTTCTTTCATCTTATTACAAAAATATTTCTAGCAATAGATTTTCAGTCAACAGCATTTTTTTCATCAAAATCTCTATTTTAGTAGGTCTTATTTAAGCCCCATGACAAAAATAGAACAGTAAAGGTAGATTAAAGTTTAATTTTACGTTTGTACATATATATACCTGAGGTGTAATTGTTGATTTTGGCAGATCTATGAGATAAATTAGGCATCCTACGTGTGTCTTCTATATTCTGATCTCTCATCAAGAGAGATAACTCTGCACTGTTACTACGTCTATGTCTGTTTCTTGGTGATGTGGACTTTGACCTATTATCTATAAGAAAATAGAGTATAATTCTAAAATTATACAAATTCAAATTATAACATATATTTTCATATTAAATTGTTTTCTTCGGTGATAACCAATAGATTACTGTGTGTACATGTATTTGGAACTGCAAGTAGTTTTTCGGGAATATCGCTAATATTTGTTTAAAATGAAAGTAAAAAACATTCTTCTAAGTTTTTCTTCCAATAATCGTAATAAATTAGTCTTTTCCACTGCTGAAATCCCTAAAATAATTTACAACAGCAAATTTTTAAGATTTTTGATTTTTACATAAAAAATATGATGTCACCACAAACAAATGTGAATTGGCTAAATGTAGTTAAAAGTACAGTATTGACATAAAGTCAGGAGTGTTTTAGGCGGGTACCGTATACGGAGCAGGAACTGCTTACCCTTCGGAGCACCTGGGTTCACTCCTGGTTTTTATAGGAGTTCGTGTTGTTCATTGTTTTTTAGTTTTCTGTGTTTATTTGTTGTGCTTGTGGTTGTTCATTTGTCTTCCTGGGTTTGTCTGTCATTACGTTTTTTTGATTGCTCCTTAGGTATATTTTTTTTATTATCAAGAGATCAGTTGCTGAAGTATAATTTATACTTTATATAACAAATAGCCTCCCTTTGATCTTTAGGTCTCGTAATAACAGTGGCCACTAAGCACCATAGTTCTTTAAAAAGTTGAACTTTGAAGTAAATTTGTTTGAGTAAATAAATACAATACCATTATGGTAAAAGTAACATTTAAGGGCTTAAATGAAAGCTGAGAATATTTGATTTAAAGAAACAACTGTCACTTTCCACCCATGAGTAGGAATTTATGGTACAGGAAGTAATAACATGACTAATGTCCATCCCTTTTCTCAGTTTGTCTCCAAAATTAAACACATGATGATTAGAGAAACTTTGCCTTCAGACTTATTTTGCGAAAAAAAGTAAACGATGATCAAACCATATTTGTAGCAGTTTTAAAATCTGCTATTATTTTGCTTTGCAATGAGGTATGTCTCATTCAGAACTTTACACCTATACGTTCAGCCTGACAGTTTGAAATTTGGCCAAAACTTGCAGGAATATGTTAATGACGTCATAGGGTATACAAGACCTTAGGAATTAAAACTATCCTCTATAGCCAACTTGGATAGGGGAGATAACTTTTAAAATCAGGAACAAACAAGTCTTTTATTGTTATTATGTACAGGTATACCATGTACACTTTATGTAATTTTCAATCCATCAAATTTATATTTTACTCTGAAGATTCTATTTCTATTACATAAAGTGGGCAATAGAAAGATAAATAATCATTAAAAGTCAATATAATTTTAACTTAGATCTCTTGACTTGCTCCTGTTTTCATGTCACATGTTGGAGATCTAACATTTCCATTGAAGGTTGTGTCAGGATTCAGCATGAATGCATTATCACCCAACCAATCAGAAGACTGCCTACAAAATCTTTCAGCCAAGTACGACCATCAATAGTCTCATACATTTTCATTTAATCGAATGGTAGAGAGAATCGAAGTAGATAAGTAAACAAACGTTTTTTCCATATCCTGTTATTAAAACAGTTAAGCAGTAAGTTTTATCAAACACATATTTTAGATTTCATTCTGATTAAAGACAAATTGATAAAATATCTTTGAAAATACTATAAATCATGAACTTGCCATTTTCAATCTTAACACAAAACCTGTTTTAATTGGTTAATCTCATAATCATTATGATTGGATGATATAAAATTTAGATAATACATTCATGCTGATCCCTGACGCAACTTTCAAAGGGATGTTGTTAGTATATCATGTTTCCTAATCCAAAGTAGATAAATGGAATACCAATTCTCTTTCAAACAGAGGTCAAATTACAACTTATATCATAAAGACTGTGTTTTTCTGATGCCAGTGAATTAAACCACCAGAGAGAATGCTCATATGTTCTGCAATAATCAATGTAGGAGATACAAAAAGACTCTTTAGGGTGACTGAAGCCCTCCCTGACTATTTAAAAGATTTACTAACCTCTGAATGAATATGCTGAGTAATCATGTGTCTTTGACCTTGACCTATTACAACTATGTTCTACTTCTGCATCGGAGTGGTATTCAGTGTCTGACGATAAACTACAAAATAAAATATAATAAGGCTATTATAACTAACTACATACTAAATGGGAATTTCATTGTTGAATTTTAACTAATACTTTAATTTAAATGTGATGAAAACTAAATCATAAGTCATATTTTCAACCTTCCATCTTTCCATATTATATTGTAGTGGAACAGTGCTAAACTGACATAAAGCCCAAACACTTAACTTTAATGGAATTACTCAAGCATGAAATAGAGGTCATATAGACTTAAATTTTGATGATCTCTGTTGAACTTAGATGATTGATAACGTAAACTATTGATATATCAACACAGGTTTTATTTAGAAATAGACTAAAATAAAATAAACATAAACAAGAGTTGACACACAAAAATGTCTCGCCTGTCGTGCATTTCTAATGAAAGTAAATGCTATCAGACATATTGCATACAGTATTCGAAAAACAGGCCAAAACACAAAAACTTAACTATAACCACTGAACCATGAAAATGAGGTCAAGGTCAGATGACACCTGCCAGTTGGACATGTACACCTTACAATCCTTCCATACACAAATATAGTAGACCTATTGCATACAGTATTCGAAAAACAGGTCAAAACACAAAAACTTAACTATAACCACTGAACCATGAAAATGAGGTCAAGGTCAGATGACACCTGCCAGTTGGACATGTACACCTTACAATCCTTCCATACACCAAATATAGTAGACCTATTGCATACAGTATTCGAAAAACAGGTCAAAACACAAAAACTTAACTATACCCACTGAACCATGAAAATGAGGTCAAGGTCAGATGACACCTGCCAGTTGGACATGTACACCTTACAATCCTTCCATACACCAAATATAGTAGACCTATTGCATACAGTATTCGAAAAACAGGCCAAAACACAAAAACTTAACTATAACCACTGAACCATGAAAATGAGGTCAAGGTCAGATGACACCTGCCAGTTGGACATGTACACCTTACAATCCTTCCATACACCAAATATAGTAGACCTATTGCATACAGTATTCGAAAAACAGGCCAAAACACAAAAACTTAACTATAACCACTGAACCATGAAAATGAGGTCAAGGTCAGATGACACCTGCCAGTTGGACATGTACACCTTACAATCCTTCCATACACCAAATATACTAGACCTATTGCTTATAGTATCTGAGATATGGACTTGACCACCAAAACTTAACCTTGTTCACTGATCCTTGAAATTGGGTCGAGGTCAATTGAAAACTGTCTGACGGGGATGAGGACCTTGTAAGGTACGCACATACCAAATATAGTTATCCTATTACTCATAATAAGAGAGAAATTAACATTACAAAAAATCTGAATTTTTTTTTCAAGTAGTCACTGAACCATGAAAATGAGGTCAAGGACAATGTACATATGACAGGTGGAAACTTCGTAATATAAGGCATCTATATACAAAGTATAAAGCATCCAGGTCTTCCACCTTCTAAAATATAAAGTTTTTAAGAAATGAGTTAACGCCGCCGCCGCCGCCGGATCACTATCCCTATGTCGAGCTTTCTGCGACTAAAGTCGCAGGCTCGACAAAAATTAGGGGGCCTCCGTGGCCGAATGGTCTAGGTAGTTTGTCATGACTATCACTAGCCTGTCAACACTGAGGTTATTAGTTCGAATCTCACCTGTGGCAGGGTGTGTTCAACTCCGATTTTAATTGGCAAGGATTGCAAATTTTCCTACCAAAGGTCAGTGGTTCTATTGGGTACCTCCATCAATATACCTGCCCCGAAATAGCCAAATATACTGAAAATGGCATAAAACCCCAACTAAACAAACAACCAAACAAAAAAATTAATCGAAGTCACTCTACCACAAAATGTAGGTCATAGTGACTCAAATGTAACTGACCTGTGTCACACTATATAAAATGCCTGTAATTGTGAAATATCATTACTGAATTATGATAAGTTCTTTAATAATACATTGTACACCTAATTTAAATAACAAAAATTTAATAAGTCACTCGGACTGTGGTGAGTCAAAAGTTCATGAGTTGTACTATACACAGATGACTGTAGTGGTTAAATATCATCAATTTATTACCATAGCTTCTTAAAAAATTAAGCTAAATACAAATATTTTACCAGAGTCACTAAAGCATAAAATAGTTACTCAAATGTGGCTGACTTTTGTTGTACTATAAGAGATAAATGAATAGGTATTGATATATCTGTAAAGTTTTCTGAGAAATGGACCTATACACAAAAACTTGACCGAGTCACTCATGCACAAAATGTGGGTCATATTGACCTAACTGTTAGAAAAATACATTCTATAATGTAAGATGGGTATAGTGGTGAAGTATCATTAATATAACATCGTCGATTCCTAGGAAATGAAATTATGAAATTTGGGTTTTATCAATTATAACAAGAATTCTGAATTCTAACCCAATGTGACTTTGTAAAACACACTATACTGATTCCTTCTTCCATCCCTTCAACTGTAGTCAACTTGTAAAGTCCTCAAAACATTCCTAGAATGTTACTCAGAACAGGTAATTAAACCTATTCCTTCTGAATCAAATTTCTGTACCAGTCCTTTTCTGCCTCACAAAACTCAGTACTGACTGTAATTGGAGTCTATTATTTCATTTTTATCTTCAAAATCTTACATAAATTCTGTAACATACCTATCTAACTTGTTGTTAAGGTTTACATTAGACTGTATATGAGGTCTAGGACGTCTGTGTAATGATGCTTTCTGTGCATAAGTTGCACCCTGTTTCTTTTGTTCTACTAGTTCTCTCATCTCTGTCAACAGTGACTTCAACTCATTTCCAAAGGCTCTGTAGTCATCTGTATCCTAGCAATTTTTGAATGGTTAGAATTGATTATTTTGATATTTACTATTTTTTGCTATGGTAATGCTTAGGGTAACCCGACCCTAACTAATTTTTAGTGCCTACCCTAAATTTTTTATAACCTTTCTTCAACAAGCACTGTTAAAGTCAAGGTGACTCCAGTATACAACCTAACTAAAAAATTAATGTAAAAAAAAAAAATATCCCTACCTACCCTACCTAACTTTTTTCAGTGTGTTACCCTAAACACATGTATTTTTTTATTTGGCCTAAATAAAGCTTTCGTTTGTGCTACAGGGAGATTGTTGGTGAATAAAATGTACATATTCTTAGAGAAAAATTAATAAGGAATCGACTGATGTATGATTTATCTACTTAAAATTTGATATATTATAATTTCCAGTCTAAAACTGCTGCCCAAAGTCTGGGTCTCCTATTTAATGCTTTCTATGGAGTGCACTCTGACATCCCACAAAAAAAGATGTCAAGGCAATCTCGGACTAGTTTTGTGGCGAGTACAAATAAACTCTATATTTTATGATAGTGCTCCAAAATGCCAGTATATTTTTATATATCTACAACAACACTTACCCTGGTAGGTTTTTCATATTCTTCATAACTCCTGGCAGTGGTTGGTGGATCAGAAGATCTAGCTACCTGATCAAATGTCCTAGCACTATTATCTGACTGATTGTCTCGGAACTCTTCCTGTGGATAGTGGGCTGATACAGGATACACAATACTTGGCAGTTTGTTTTTCTTACAATTCTTCTGCATCATTTCCTGTTAAGATAATGTTTTTATTTTAGATATTTTATAAACTGAATTGAATTTTTTCACACAGTTTTTTTTTCTTACAATTTTTCTGCATCATTTCCTGATAAGATAACGTTTTTATGTAGATATTTTATAAACTGAATTGAATTTTTTCACACAGTTTTTTTTTCTTATATAGGGCCATTAAATTTCATGTTTTATTGGGATTTTATCTTAACTTCAGCACCAATGGCTTAACAGTGGCAGCCATTTTTTTCATTGGTAAAGGAAAATGGAGTATCCTGACAAAATCACTGTTTGTTAACAGGCTAGTGATCATCTGTTATCATGAAAAATTACCTAGATCACACAGCCCCTGGACCATTAAGAACTTGTTTTGTATAATGGACACAAGTCATGTATTGAAGGCTGTTTTATTACCTTTTGGTACTTTTTGGATTCTGTTTCGGGGTTGTCTAATTGACATTTATCTCATAATACTGAAACAAGAACGCACACAACGTCGTGCTAAGAATACTCCCACTCGTAATTTAAAGTATCGGCAAACAGAATTAGGTGTCTGACAGATTCGAAAAGTTCACACACGTTACAACTTTTCATTGTCAAGCTGCCGACCAAGCATGAAGTCATTCTGTTCAAAAGTGCTTGAGAAAAAATATAGGCAAACAGGAAGTAGGTGTTCGATTGATCTGAAAAGGGCTCACACCTTACAACTCATCACTATTAAGCTGCTGACCAAATATAAAGTCATTCCATTCAGTAGTGTCTGAGAAAAGTGTGACGGAAATATTTGTTGGACAAATGGACAGACGAACGAAGAACGAACAAACAGACAAGGTGAATGCAATATAGCCCCACTTTTAGAGTAGAGGTATAATGTACAGAAAACAGTTCTTAACAATTTACAAATGCATAAATGAGCATTTTGTTACAAATTTAAAGATGAGCAATCAGACTAAATTCCTTGCCACAAAATTGAAAGTCGTGTATTATTTTAAATAATTTTAAACATAAACAAGCGTAATCTATTTTCTATAAAATGGTGTCTTCCTTAATACAAAATTATAGGTTCTTTAAAGATTTTGTAATATTGTCTGGGGATATCTTTGCATAAATAAATCATAAAGAATAACCTGAAGATCAAGTTGGTGTTTTAATCTAAGTCTTGCCAGCTCTTGTTCATACTGTTCTAATTCTGCCTGTGTTGTGGCATTCCTAGTAGCAGCCTAAAAATATAGAATTTATCACATAAGAAACTTTCACTAAGTTAAGATGACAAAGTTAATGAAAATAATTTCTTTCCAGACAGCAAACTATTAAAAAAAAAAAAAATTATACCACCAGGTATTCAAAAACCAGTGGTATGCACCAAAGAGCATATTTCAGGGACTTGTTTTATACAAATCCTCACCCTTCCTTGATTATACAACGGGAAACATTTACTTGAACGAGTGAAAATTCTCTGATTTAATTGTCATATCAAATTCAACTAAATATTGATTCAGGGGAAATAATATTCCCCCGTGATCACTCTAAAGTTAATTTAAAATTTAAAATTCTTGAATTGGAAACTTGCCAGTTGCATTCTTTCTCATATCTAAAACTAATTTCAAATAAGAAGAGTTAATCTAGAAATCACATACCTGGTACAGATACCCTAGTCCTAAATTTTCAAAATTTTTTGTTAAATCAGGGATCATAACTGTGTTACAATAAAAGTAAAAAATTCCTAAAATCCATTCGTCTGCTTGTATACTTAATGGTTGATATGCAAGTTTTTTGGCTAGGTTGTAACTTCAATTATCACCAAGAAACCAAAGGTGTGACAGACAGACTGACAGACAAAAGGATCCCTATATACCTTTGCCGTCAATGGTAAAAATCCAATGATGATTGATATTAATGATATTATTAAAGAAAGAAGTTGCTGTGGAATACTATGGATACATGATATTTCCTTAGATACCTTTTTTTATTTATTAAAATGTATTATTTTGTGAATTCTATATTATATATATAAAGTAAACATACATGCAAATCCAAATACACATATTAATAATATATTTATGAAATACATAAAATAGATGAAAACAATAATCTAATTTAAAAAAGTTCTTTCTTTCAAATCTCTCTTCTTTGTTTTTTGGATATAGCTGAACAATATGAAAAAAAAACATAATTACGTATTTAATCTAATATCTACGCAATGCTGAAATTTTTCATTGAGGGTTTTGAAATTCTGTTTAAAGTAGACTTTCAACTCTGTCAGGTATCATTAATTTAGCAGCCTTCATTTTATTGTTCATTATCTTTGATAGTTTTTGGCTATTCAAGTTTGGTTATCAACATACCTGATGGAGATTAACCTAAAAATGCACAAAGAATGAATGCAAAAAAAAAATTATCTGGATATACATGTTTTTTTCCCAAGATAAGAGCCTCTGATTTTTATGACTGAGCTTTCTTGTATATTATAAAGTCAAACCTGCTTTTAATGGCCACAATTGGGACAAAAGTAAAGTGGCCACATAAGACAGGTGACCATTAAATCAAGTTTTGCACTGAGCAGCAAATCCTGATTTTGCTTTCCGGTCAGGAACAATCAAGATATTGTTGTCTAACATACAAAACAAGGCAGTGAAACGATGTTTTTTTCCACAATCGACCTTAAATGGACGATGAGATTGATAATTTGAATGATAATTAAGCTCTACCATTAATTAAAGATGATATGAAAATCAATTAACAATGATTTTAACATGTATAGAAAGGTAAATGACTGCTTAATTTAGGTAAATTTCAAGCTTGGATACCATTTTTTTGTGAACACTGGCCACGTAAGACAGGTAACCGCTTATTCAATTTAAATTAATACTTAAAACTCTTTGGGCGGACTCCAGGACAACCGCTGAAGGCAGGTGGCTGCATAATTAAGGTGATTTTAGGGCAGGTTTACTGTATACTAAAACAGAAATTCTTAAGTAAAAGGGTAAAACATTTTGGCTGGCCAAAAAAATAACTTATTCAAAATAACATTCTTATATGGAATACCTTAAACTTTTGGGTTTTCGGTTTCATTTCTAAGTATATGGTAAAAAAACACTATATCACAAAACTTGTGCAATGGGTCATTATCAACCATTTCAAATATTATATAAAGCTTGTGCTCCCTAAACTCACACCAGTAACTGCTGTGACAATGAGTTTAGCAATACAGGAAATATTCTGAACAGGGAACTTGTTACAGTAGACATGTTTTATACAGGAAGAGGATTTAACAAACACACAAAAAGTGACAATGAAATACAAAGTGACACCATCAACCTAATTAACAAACCTTCTTGGGTTTTGTGGAACATTTCTTAGTTTGTTTGTTCCCAGCATTGCGCTTTGACTGCAAAATTAAAATTTGTACCAAGACACGTTAAAGGAATTTAAAAATAACCTCTGTATTTCTAAAATTATAAGAACAGCTATGTACCATTTAAATCCAGTTGTCTTTATACTCCAAAGAAATCTAAACTTATTTTGACACACATATAAAATCAATTTTTCTGCACACTTTCTTCATCTCATTTAAAGTCTTTCTTGCAAATGAAGAAATTTATCTAGATAATCAATAATATATCTCACAGCTGCTTAATGCTTGCAAAATGTTTTGTAATACATGTAGCTATCAACATCTCTTAGCTAAATACCCAATTTAAGAAAAGCACTTATTATGAATGGGTTATCACACCCTAGTTTCTATTGTGATTTTGTGAATATATGCAAACATCAAAGATATTAAGTACCGTAATAACACTAATTATTGGACGGCCTAATTATTCAACACTTTTGAAAATTAAAGGAAAATTGAATTTTTTGATAACTCTATTTTTTCGACGATATAAAAATTGTCAAAGTTACAATCATTGTTCTAAGGTGGTGACACTCAGTAATTTTAACTTCTTAGGTAAGTTAATTACTTTCAGTCCTTATCGAGTGTTTATTTCGTCTTTCGAAACCATTTAAACTATCTATCTTAATAAATTTGACTGAAATACGATCGATTATTAAGTAAATTTTATTGAATTTTTCCTACCTGGAAGTTTACTTTTGAAAAGAAATCCGAAACGAGTTCAGAACGGAATTGCATATTCGCGTTTCTCAGATAAATAAATTAAAATATTTTCATATGAAATGAATAATGTTTTTACAAAACAAATCCTCTTATCATTGTTTATAAGACATTTAAATGTAATAGTTATAATATGTTCTAAAAGGACGATGAGACTACAAAAGTAATACTGTTGTAAAAAACATTTGTGAGATGCTCGAAATAAAGATCATATAAAACATTAGTTAGATGTTCTCATATCAGTCAACAACATGGCGGGTCGTTTGAAGTTTGCTACTGTTTTAGTCTTCAACATTAAATTGATTATTTATCTGAAGGTACAAAAAGATAAATCATGAAAGCAAAATCAAATAACATTACCGCAAGTATAAACCATCATTTTGATTGCCTATTCTTAAAGTACTTTGATCAGGTCGATCATATGGAGCCCAAAATGACAACGATGTGGATGGAAATACGAAAACTCAATTTTTCCGACGATTTTCCAATTTTCATACAAAAATAAGTGTATTTTAGTGTCGAATAAATAGAGTAAGTATGGTACATTAAGATCTTTTTATACCAAAGTAAAGGCCACAAATATGAATTTCTCTTTCTCCCAGTGCAAAAAGATGTTAAATTCATTCTGTCCTCTCAATTGATTTATCCATGACAAGATACCACTAAACTCTTTTTGGGAGGGTTATTTCAGACTATTTCGTTTAATTGAGTGACACTATCTGAAAAGCAGCTATGAGAGCTTTAGCTAGTTTTAAAACATGCTCATTTTCACCCTGCTATCTAAATTATACACTGTTCTACCAATTTTATGATTTTTAGCTACTGGTCACCCTTATGGTAATCATACTGCATTCGTTTGGCTTTATAGTGTTTTAAATGCACCAGAGGTTTGGGTACCTGTAAAACTGGTTTAACCCCCATTGCTATTAAATTTCTGTACCAAGTCAGACTTTCCTGTCTCTGGTTGATGCTATGTTTGAGTTTTGTGCTGTTTTTGTCTGAAAATCTGTCACCTGGATGATGTTAATAGATTGGTATGTCACTGCTAAGCTATCTTGTAATCCATTTTATCATTTATTCATAGTGTGCAGAGAGCACATATCTTAAAATATTTTCTGTTAAGAAATTTGATAATGAATTTATGTTGGTAAAAAAAACTTTTAAAACAAATTCATAGCTTTTTGGTATTTTTTTAGCTCCCTGAAAGGACCTATGATATTTGGGCAAGCTCACATCAAGATATCTTTCATATCCCAGTAATTCAATCTGCTAGAGACCTAAGGCCACGCCACATAGATTTTTAGCTCTTTGGATTTCGCCGCCCCAATTTTCGGACTATGTAAAGTTCAAGAAAAAACTTTTTGCAGCTTAAGTTTGAAAAAATGCTGAAAATTCACCCCAAATTGTTCATTTTTCAAGAAATTAAAAATAAAAGTGCCGCACGTAAATTTGATCTTCGTCTGAAAAAAAATCAAGTCCTCAAGAAATAAAATTAAATTAAAATTTCGCTGGCTTGCACCTATTTTTGCCATAATAAATCCAAAGACTGATATAGCAGTATATATATATACACACCATAGTTTCACTGTTTAAGAAGGTGTGGGATGAGAGACAAAACTTTCAGTTTCATTATAATTGAGTACTAAATGTATATACATTAACTCTATGTTTGCATGTCTTGAAGATTTAATAAACAATTGTATACAAACCTTTTCCAGTACCAATTCTAAACTGCCGACTTGTCGTTTCATTTCCATATATTTCTCCTGAGCACACTCTAAATCAACAGATAACTGCTGATTGTGTGTCAGTGTCTTGTTCAATGTAGACTTCAATCTATCTTTATCATTTTCTAAACTATGACGTTCCTGAAATAAAAACTAAACTTTGCTTGACTGGAATAAAAGCAACATGATATGTTGGAATGGGTTTTTTGTTTTTTGCTGATTGTTATGTGTTTTATACAACAACTGATATTGATTGATTATAACTATAATGTAGTTAAAGATTAACCACCATAGATAAAGATTATAATTATTTAGTATTATCATATGAAAAGAAAGTTTTGAGAGATAGTTGTACCTATTTAAAAAAGGTTTCTCACATTATTACGTTTATAATAATACCATGTACTACAGTGGGTTGAGAAATTCATAATTTAATAATCATGTATGGATCAAGGATGGTAATAGTTTTTGTAAATTTTACAATGCAGAGACAATAATCACACTGTATGCATAAAATTTGGATATTACTGTACCAACTTCAAATCCGCTTGGCCTTTGTCTGTGGGGAATTAATTTTCTTTAATACGGCTGTTTCATATAAATATATACCGTAATTACTCTAATTTTTCGACGCTTCTGAAAATTCAAGATGAACTGAAATTTTTGATAACCCCTGTTTTTCAACACTTTCAAAACATTCAAATTTAAGATCATTGTTACCAGCTGGTGACAGTCAGCAAGTTAAACTTCTTCCACAAGTTAATTACTTTAAGTCCTTACTGAGTGTTCATTTCGTCTTTCAAAACCATCCAAACCATTAATCTTAATCAAATTTTATTGATTTTTTCCAACCTGGAAATTACCTTTGTAAATAAATCCGAAACAATTTTTGAAATTGGAATGGAGTTGCGTATTCATGTTTCCCTGAGGAATAAATTTAAATAAATTTGAAATATCTAAAATGAAATAAACAATTTTTTAGAAAACAAATTCTCTTATAAGACATTCAAAAGTTATACATGTAGTTATTGATATTCTAACAAGACGACAGACAATAGACATTGAACCTGTGTTTGTGAGATGCTTCGAATCCAGATCATGTATTGCATATTTGTCAACAATATGGCAGGTCGTTTGAAGTTTGCAACTGTTTTAGTCTTTAAAATTAAAACAACTATTTTAAGGAACCAAAAAGATAAATTTATGGAAGCAAAATGAAATACTTAATACTGCAAGTATGACCTATGATTTTGTTTTCCTTTTCTTAAAATGCATTGACCAGGATGATCTTATGGAGTCAAAAATTGAAAGACAATAAACTTTTAACACAAAAATTTGTCGGCAGAGAATTAAAAAACAAACAATCTGATGGACAGCAACATTGCTAGTAATTGAAAAATGTTCAACTACCTGAGATGTACTGATGGTAACGCAACCTTATAGAAAATATTATTGATCTATCGCCAGTAGTTCCTATCAAACTAACTTCAGGAGAAAACTTAACAATTGTTGACATCACCCCAGCTGGAAAAGCAACACCTATGTCTCGCCTTCCACAACTTTCGTTGCAGAAGAGACAAAAACTCTCATTTTTCGATTATTTTCTAATTCCCCACAAAAATAAGTGTATTTCAGTGTCTAAAACTTAGATTAATTACAGCAGTACATCACTCCGAGATGTCAGTCTGAAATTCTATTTGTTTGTTAATGAAAGAGGAATGCTGAAACTGCTTTTCTAGATGAATATCTACATTAGGGTAAGCTCTTCACACATACCCTTGTCAAAGAATCCAATTTATCTTCCAGCCATCTGACTTTTGTTTTGAGGGAATCAATTTCACTTCTTTTCAATGTGACCTCTTTCTGCATTTTATCTGCCACCTTCACAGCTGAAAATAACGATTCCAAAATTATTTAACATGTATATATTGAATAAAAAATTAACTTATTGATTTCAAGCAAATCTATTTGATACTATATTCCAATATGGATTCAAGACAGCTTTTTACCACCAGAATTAATGAATCCATCTAAATCTATCTATTTGAAACCATATTTCTATATAAAGCAATCACAGCTTTCATACCATAAAATCAATGTGTCCATCTAAAAATTAATCTCCAGTTAAATTGGAAGTTGTGTGCATTACCCCTGGGATATTTTTAAAATATGTAAAATTATAAAAAGGTTGTCATCCTTATACAATACTGATTATATGGGAGGTGAAAATAATTTTTGCCATGTTGTTTTTGCCACAAAAAAGGCATAATGAATTTCATTCTAACTTTTTTCAAACCATAACCTATTTGCCATAGTTAGTTCATTAAAAAAAAAAACCATTTTAAACAATATATCAGTTTATATGCAACAAATTGAAGCAAATGTTACATCACATCTCCATGTTTTTAAATTGGTCATAAAAATACTTGAGTTATCTCCCCTGTACTAAAAAAATTATCAAATGTCTTCTACATAGTAAATGATTACAGAACACTGTAACTGTTAAAAATTAAGATTCACCTTGGTGATCTGCAGAGTCTCTTGTCCTCATTGTTTTCTGTGCTAGCTTCACTTCTTGTTCAGCAGCTGTTATATATAAAGATTATAAAATTATACTTTTAATATCTGGGTAAATGCCTTATGAAGTACTTCGCAATAACATAATGAAAATACCTTCTGAAAATGACTATTGTCCTACAATAACCTTTTTTGTAAATGCTATTTATATTAATTTAAGTGTAATGTTCTTATCTGCTGTAAGTCTACAATAAATAATCATTATGAACACAACTTCTAGGATTTTCCCTTATTCATTCCTATTTCTTCAAGTTCACATCACACTTTATACATTAAATATTCAACATTAGTTACATAAGAGTTCCATTAGGCATTACTGTAAAAAGTTACAAATACATTTAACCTCTAGGACATTTATTACATTTAGTACCATTCAAAACATCAAATATAATATAAAATCAGAAGAATTTCAAATTTTCAGTCATAACAATAACATATTTTTTCCATAAGATTGGGAAATTTCAAGATCAAATCTTTTACAAAAAACCTGACCTTATCTAAAAACCTTGTCTTTTAAATTGCAATTTTCAAAAGAATCCATAACATTAATTTGGTGAACCTGACTTATCTGTTAATATTTTCTGTCTATTTTGGGTTATTTACCCTTTATATATGTCATAATAATATATAGTTAAATTTAATAACTGTTAACATCAAAAATTTTTTTCATACCTTTTACCCTGGCCTGAAGTTTACTAATCTCTCTTTCTCTTTCTGCTTTCTGTTTTTCATAAATATCTTTCATTTTATCTTTTTCTTCTGTTACCGTGGCAACTTCAAATCGGCTTTCTTTCAATTCACGATAGATATTTTCTTTTTCCTGCTGTATAATATTTGCCTCTTCTTTTCTAATCTGCATCTCTTCAAGATTATGCTGCTTGTCATCTTCCAACTCTCGGATTCTTTTCTCACGAATTTTCATTTTCTTAGACATTGTGTCACGTGACAACTTCAATTCTTCTAAGGCTTTAGTTCTTTCCTGTAACATCACCATTAAATTTTCTTTCTCTTCTCGTAAAGCTTCGGTAGTTTTGGAAGTACTTTCAATCATATTTGTAAAGTTATTTGACTGTGTCTGAAGTAATCCTAAATTTCGTTCTTTTTCATCAAGTTGGATGTTTAGTCTCTCCTTTTGTGATTTTAATTGTGCCAATTCTTCATTTCGTTGTTCCAACAAATTCATATAGTAATCTTTCTCCTGAACAACTCGTTCAATGTCTGACTTTTTATCATCAAGCATATTTGACATATGACACTTTTCTGCTTGAATGGAATCATACTGTATTTTCAGAGATTCGTACCTGTCGCTTGTTTCATGGTATTCCTTTTTAAGGTTATTGTTCTCCGATCGATTGAGTTCCAATTCCAAACCGAGGCGATTACATTTCTCAGTCACACTGCTCAACTGAGATGTCAAATTACTGATCTGATCAAAATGTCTCTCTCTTTCTTGGCGTTCTGCATAATTTACCTGTGAGGAAAGAAAGATAAAATTATAGTCTGTTAAACAATTTCAGATTAAAATTACTATGACACTCACGATCGAATAACCTGGCATTTTCTTTGTTTAGTTTGTAACAATGCTTTTTTTATCATCATTACAATACACCAAGTCTGCACATCTCACGGCAGATAATTTACCTTCTTTACTTTACATCAATGAATTCCGATGTAGTGAAATTTCATAACATATAAAATTTGTAAAATAAAAAAAAATCATGCAACTATACTAACATTAAGAAGAAATATATCATTTTACTATGGAAATTAAAATAAAACTGTTACCTCATCTTCAATAACTGAGAACCAAGACATGTTTAACATTAAAGGTTTCTGTGAGTTTCAAAGTGGGATTGCTTTTTAAATTTTTTTATTGAAAAATCTCCCAAAAAAATTTTAAATATGAATTCTGTATACTTTCATTCTTTTTCATAAAAAAAAATGTATATTTTTTTAAATTTCAGAAGTTATATAGATTTATTTGATAATCAATTTCAGACCCTTGTGTACCCCTTTTTGAAATATGCAGATAAAATGAACCTCAAAAAATGTTCAAAAAGAACAAAAGTTTTTATTATGAAGCAAAATTTACCATCATTTTAAAAAAATTTTAAAAACAGAACACAACACTGACAATAAATTTATTTTTCCAATAAAAATATCATCAAAATTTTATTAGAAATATCAATATTATTCCCTAAACAATAGAATAAACAAAATGTGTATTATCTAAAATCAGTGGTAAACAAAATTCTCATTACACTAATTTATCTTGTTAACACACCTATATGGATTAAAATCACTGTTTTTTGTGTAGATTTGTTCATTTAAATTATTCTTTTAAACAAGTAAATAATCATAACGTAAATCAGATATATATCACTATAATTAAATGCCTATTATGGGATTAATGAATTTAGGACAAATGTAATTTGAAAATCAAATCGGAAGTCTGAAAATAGACAATTTTAAGGAGAAATATGAAAATACATGAAATGGTTTAGGTTAACTTAAAACTTTATATATATAACTTGAAGCAACATTACATTGGATTTTCACTAAAAGTACACTATGCAAAAATATATACATGTAATACAACTCTTTGTGAAATAGTCAGAAAGTGAAAAGGACAATATGACATATTATAGAATTGAAAATAAAGAAAACATTAATTGAGTCATTAATAAAGGTTTGAATATTTTTAAAATAGAAAAATAAAGAGCTTGATAAAGATAAAATATGTACCTTTAATTTTTCTAAAGGTGTCATTTTGTACTTTCAACATTTATAACATGCACTCTCTCCTGCTTATCTCTCGTGCATAACAAGTGATAATGTTAAATATTCACGGTATTCTGTTTTCTTTTAAAAATTCAGGACAGTGTGTTTGTTTAATTCTAGTTAATTACATCCAAGTATAGCTGCAGAATCTGCTAAAAAACTAATTTTCAATCTTTTTCATAGCCAAGATGTGTTCCAAACAGATTTTTCCCCCGCCACTATGTGCAATACGAAAAATATTATAGGAATGTTATCTATATTGTAAATAAAAATGTACGGATACAACACGAATATCATGCCCTACATAATATGTTGAACTAAGTTTATTACTTGCGTAGTAAACTATAAGATAAAAGAAATTTCAAATTCAAGGGCAGTAACTCCTGTAAAAATTAATCGAGACAACTTGTTTTCAAAGTTGATCAAGGTATCATCGATATATACCTGCCATCAAGAAAAGTAAAATTGAGAGTGCCTAAAAGAAGTTGATAGGAAAACCAAGTCAAGGGCAGTAACTCCAACAAAAGTTAACCAATAGTGCTTGTTTTCAAAGGTGTCATCCTGATCCAAATACACTTTCCATATAAATTTGGTTAAAATCCATCAAGGAATGCAGAATTGAGAGAGCTACCAAGAACAATTGGACCCCGGCATTTCTTATCTCCCGAAAAATGCATTGTGGAGGGGAACAATAACAGGGTATATTAAAATGGGGTAATTCACATTCTATTTCATCAAATCACATTCTCCAAATTTTGAAATTATTCAGCATATTGTAAAAATTCAACCATTACCAACTGTTCTGTGTAAGAGAGATAAGTGGGCAAATACTAGTATGTGTTGTAAAATGGAACGTTTTAGCAGTTACTGGTATTCTGCATCTTCAAAAACAATTATATGGGGTCTTGGAAGGAAATTTTATTCTACTATTTTGTTCAGAGGTATTGCGACTGCCTCTAACTTTCAATTCGGGACATCAACGCCTCCTTCACTTTTGTGTTAAGGGATCAAATTTCTTAATAAAATGTTTGCACACCGTCTGCAGACGAACTATAAGGTTTTAAAATTTTGATTTTCAAAACTTGGGGTTGACTTTCAAAATTTATGAATTAACCTTGTGACCTATTCTCCTCTTTCATTTTTCAATTATTGCCTTTCTTTTCCATTTTATTTCTTCAAAGTATTGCCATACACCATATGTAGATGCACAATAAGGTTTTATAACTTAAGTTTTTCAAAACTTTGGGCTGTCAGGGGTCGAAGCTTATAACCTAAACTCTTCTTTCATTTCGCAATTGACGAATTTTATTTCTATATACAGACATGATTTTGCAAGCCATGAAAATAAACAGAAATGCTGTTTAAGGAACCCATATTGCTATGTATAATTGTAACAGACGAATCTGGATTGCAAAAACAAAATTCATCTTTAAAACAGAAAAATATCATGTCTTTTTACGGTAATGTCATACATTATTTTGATTTTGAAAACATGTGGCCCACAGGATGGAATTCCCAAATCTATCTGTAATCAGATAATAAGGTTTTATACTTTTGACTTTCTGTAAGTGTCTTAACTACTTGCAGGTACTGACAGTAGCTTTCCAGTTTATTATAAACTTTACTGTCTGAGGCAGATTTTAAAATAACGATCAATACCACAACATATTAATTCTATTGCTCTCACAGCCCTACCCATTCAAAGGATTCAGTGCCTGAGTGGTCTAAATAGTTTATCAAATCTACTTGAGACCATGCAGCAAAGGTTATTGGACTCAGACTTTAATAAGGAACTAAAGGTCAGTAGTTTCTCCATGTACTCCTACTTTTGACACCAACAAGATCATGATTGCACCGAAATTGACCCCAATTAACTGAAGCTAATCAATCATTTCTGTAACAGAATTAATGACAAATAATACTGCTTTATACAATGCCTTGTTTTATCTTCTTGTTTTAAGGTTTAGTATTTGATATTATTTTTAATCCTATATTTTGAGCTCCATTCTGTGTTTTAAGCGTATTACAACTATAGGCTCCCAGGAGCCTGTATCGCTCACCTGAATTCAATTTGCCAATCGACTGCCATAAAAGCACCTAAGAAAGAACAGCCCTGATTATTGGACATAATCCTGAGTGAGGACAATCTAATAATCATGGCTGCAAAGTCTGGTTGCAGTTGGCTTAGTGGTTTCAGACAAGAAGATTTTTTTAATGAATTTTCCTATAGGATCCTATGTTAATCCAAGTTTGGCTGCACGGCCATATTTATAAAGAGTCTGGTTCATCTGACATAATTCTGAAAGAGGACCACCCAAGGACCATTTCTGCAAAGTTTTGTTCCAATTGGCTCAGTGGTTTCAGACAAGTAGATTTTTAAATGAATTTTCCAACAGGGTCCTATACTAAACTAAGTTTGACTGTGGCAGCCATTTTTGTTAACAGTCATGGTCATTGGACAGAATTCTGAAAGGTGGAAACCTAAGGACCATTTCTGCCATGATTAGTTCAAGTTGGCTCAGTAGTTTCAGACAAGATTTTTTAATGAATTAAAATAGTTTTCTTGAACTGGACAAGTGGCTTCTGACAAGAAGATTTATAAATGCATTTTCCCATAGGGTCCAATGTTAAACTAAGTTATGCTGTCGTGGCCATCTTGGTTGACATTCCAGGTCATCTGATACGATTCTGAAAGAGGACCACTCAAGGACCATTTCAGCAAAGATTTGTACCAATTGGCTCAGTGGTTTCAGACAAGAAGATTTTCAAATTAATTTTTCCAATAGGGTCCTATGTTAAATTAAATTCAGCTGTGGCAGCAATCTTTGTTGAATAGCATTCTGAAAGATGTGGCAGCAATTTTTGAAGAACACCTAAGGACCATTTCCGCCAAGTTTAGTTCCAGTTGGCTCAGTGGTTTCAGACAAGAAGTTTTTTAATGAATTTTTCCATAGTTTTCTTGAACTGGATTTCTGTTAAGAAGATTTTTAAATGAATTTCCCTATAGGGTCCATGTTAAACTAAGTTCATTTGTGGTGGCCATCTTGACATTCTGGGTCATTGGACACAATTCTGAAAGAGGACCATCTAAGACCATTCCTGCCAAGTCTGGTTCCACTGGCTTAGTGGTTTCAGACAAGATCTTTCCATGAATTTTCCCATTAAGACTAAGTTTGGGTCTGGCAGCCATCTTTGATGACAGTCAATTCTGAAAGAGGACCACCTAGGGACTTTATGTGCCAAGTTTGGTTCCAATTGGCTCAGTAGTTTCAGACAAGATTTTTTAATGAATTTACCATACGATCCTATGTTAAACTAACTTCAGCTGTGGTGGCCATCTTTTTTGAAAGTCCAGGTCTTTGGATAATGGATAGATGAATTATTGTTTAACATCCAGTGGCAACCAGGTGCATATCAGGACGAGAACATATTAATATGATAATGAATATGATCCCTGCTTTGTACTAGACCGACACGCTAAGTCGGATTTTTAATGTGCTAGCTCACGAGGTAACTGTTCGCAGGAAGACATATCACCTCACTTGGACACATTATACTGACTCCGAGCCGAACAGTCTTTGCTCTTACTTCCAGATGCCGCGTGCTTGACTGAGAAGCAGCAAATACCAATTTTAATGTCTTTGGTTTGACCCGGCCGGGGATCGAAAATGCGACCTTCCACACTCGGGGCGAGCACGCTACTACGAGACCACCGAGGCGGTCCAGGTCTTTGGAAACAATTCTGAAAGGGGACCACCTAAGGACCATTTCTGCCAAGTTTGGTTCCATCTGACCATGTAGTTCAACAGAAGAAGATTTTTAAAATTCAACCCCCTTTCTCTATTCTTAGTAAATGCAGCCATGTTTGTTGGAAGTTGGGGATGCCCTACACCAGTTTTGAAGGGGACCACCCATGGACCATTCAACCAAAGTTTGGTCCCAATTGGCACAGTGGTTTCAGAGGAGATCTTTAAATGAAAGTTTACGACGGCGGACGACAGAAGCAAAATGATGGCAATAGCTCACACGGACCATTGGTCCAGGTGAGCTACAAAAGTAAAGTTTTTTTTATACTACTAGATTAAAGAAAATACAGAGTGAAATTGAAATTAGTATCAAAAGATTCTAGCAAATATCATGACTAGTTCAAAAAGTGGTGACATCAAATATTATACATTATATATCACACAGTGAATCTTGAAAAATAAAAATATACCAGTGTTCTGAAAACACGAGGATCTTGTATTGGTTCCTACAAACATCGAGAAAGAAAGTTTGAAGCTTTAAGTTCAAAGTACATTTAAAATCCATGCATCACGATAGATAAGGGCGAGGTTCGGATACCCATAAAATGGTTTTACTCCACCACTTTTCAGTGTCTATCCTGACTCTCTATTTATTGTGTTTCGTGTTCTTTTATGTTATTTTTTATCCGAAGTTCTGTCTGTTGCGTGTTGTTAATAAATTGGTATGTCATTGTCCCCCCTTTCCTGTTATCCATTTTGTTGTTTAATTATGTCAGAGAAAACATCAGATGTATTTATATCTTTTTAAAAGAAAGGATCTTTGAAAGCAAATTCCAATTTGAAAAATCTTACACTAGTGAGAAAAATATAGGTCAAACTATCCCACTTATAAGAACTGTCTTATTCACATAATAATAATATTTCTCTTACTTTCCATATTCAAAATTAACGTGCAGTTTATATACAAAACAGTTAAACATAACTTGGACCTAAATATTGAAAAGAACTTTAAAGTTATGTTGATTGATTTCTGCTTCCTCTTGTTAGCTAGAAGTTATTAAAATATTTTAAAGAGATCATTTTCTATAATTTTTAGTAAAAAGGTATTCTACTATTTTAGTGAAAAGTAACATCACTTACAACAATGAAGTTTTAAAAACTACTAAAATGCTGATTGATTTAAGTATAAAGCAATAATAATACATAACTAACTTTGAACATGAAAAATTATTTTTGACGCCATTTATGTTACATCTTGTTATGTGTCAACTTTACTAAATAAATGATTTGATCCCCCAATCAATGTTACAACAGACAAATAACAGGTGTCGAATACATCAAAGCTGTATACAATACAAATACAACATTAGGCCCCGCCTCCTGCAATCATTGTTACAACAGACAAATAACAGGTGTCGAATACATCAAAGCTGTATATAATACAAATACAGCATTAGGCCCCGCCTCCTGCAATCAATGTTACAACAGACAAATAACAGGTGTCGAATACATCAAAGCTGTATACAATGCAAATACAGCATTAGGCCCCGCCTCCTGCAATCAATGTTACAACAGACAAATAACAGGTGTCGAATACATCAAAGCTGTATATAATACAAATACAGCATTAGGCCCCGCCTCCTGCAATCAATGTTACAACAGACAAATAACAGGTGTCGAATACATCAAAGCTGTATACAATACAAATACAGCATTAGGCCCCGCCTCCTAACAAGTATTATTATACTTCCTGTAAGAATATCCTTTGATAATTAGAATACTTTAATTTGGCATAGAATTGATCTACCTTTGGGTCCTGCACTATGTCTTCAACCTTGGCTACTACTTTAGCATAGCCAATGCTAAACGCAACATTATTATATAAATAACAGTCTGGTCAATTCCGTTAGGTTCTTTAAAAATTCCTTTTCAACAAATTATTCTTGTTTTGTTCAAATTATTGATTATACCACATGTATACCTTATTATCTATTAAAAGTGTCAAAATTTTCTCCCCGGTTGGACATGTTTCTGAAAACTATTTCACTGAGTGTGCAGATATGAACTTGCCCTTTTAAAGAGTTACACAACACGTTCTTATGGATTTTTTTAAATCATAAGAAATATTAATCAAAGAGCCTCATATTTTCCCCAGTTCCTTAGCATGATACAAATATTTTCTATACTCCTCTATAGTACACTAATATTGCATATATATTCCTAAAAAAAGAGAAGAAAAAACTTAATATATGTAAGCAACTGTCTAATGTGATGTCAAAACTGAAGCTCAACTAATGTGAAAAAATAATCAGTTTTTGCCAGACAAAAATCTAGTAAAGTCTATAATTTATTACCGGTATATGGGTCTACAAATGCTACTAGTTTCCCCCCAAACTTATATTACCGATTGACAGCAAAATTATTATGCTATCAAATTTCAGTTTGCTGAGGCAAACTAAAAATATTATTTGGAAACCAAATTGTTAATGAAAGCTCAATGATCTGCCTGCCTAGTTTTCATGAAACTAATAAAATTTTCTGAGCAAAATAAAACAGAAAGGGCTTACCTTATATTTCGTTTATTGTATAGCAATATAATATTTCATGTAGAATATAACCAACATTTAGTGTTCAATATTGCTTTTAAAACTGATGTCACTGATGTAGGCGGTGCAAATCCATTTAGTCAAAATGTTTTGTCACTTAATTAATGTTTTTCTGTTTGTATTAACATTTTTGAGCAAATTAATATAATCCACAGTTTCGTCCCGCTATCGTCTGCCATGTTATTATGTGCTACTAAGTTTAGAATCGATTATGGAAACGACTGATTTATAACAGGATTGTGGTATAAAACGGAAGCAGTTGATATAATACTGGAAACAGTTGATAACAAAGTCATATCAGCCTGCTAAGCCAATTCATATAAGATTTGGGCAGAAATATCTACAATTTTGAATTTTATCATAGGGTAAAATTTTATCTTTATTTTCTATAAGTATATGATAAAATAAAATATTCTATTATTTTGCTCTGGACAATATTCCTCAATATTATGCAATACTCTTATGATATATCCTACATGTGATACAATGAAGCTGCTAAATTTTGAGATTCCAGAAATTAATACAGACATTATAATCACGATGTACACCAAGGAATCCAAAGCAGATTACTACAACGACCAAAAATATGGTATTACCCAAAGTTTTTTCTGACACAAACAATGATGAAACAATAAATGGCCCATGGACTTACCACAGTGTTCATACAACATGTACAATATGCATGGCCTAATTTCTAAATTGGAAAAGAAGTAATATACTTGCCATGTGTATAGAAATATTAAATTTCATTTTATGCATTAAAAAGAATGAGCAAGACAAATTTTCTTATGCAGAATTCTGCACACTACAATATCAATTATGAAAAATTTCTGTTCAATTCCACAATTAACATTGAACTTAGGCCATAGCAAGTTAATTCTTGGCGTCAACTTTTTCTTTCAAATGGAGGCGGGTATGAGGCAAAAAAAATAAAAAAAATAAAAAAATAAAAAATAAAACAAATATGAAAACTAGCAGGAAAACTGAACTTCCTTGTCCTAGACCATGTAGACTATAGAGATATCAAAGTAAAAGTTGTAGAAATTGAATAAACATTCATTGCTAGCCTCCATATGCAGATTTTCAATGACATTTCAATATTAGACATTAACAAGAAATATGATTACCAATAATCATGTATGTTTATCATTCTTTCTTGTATTGTTCCAGTTTTTGTTTTTTTTAATGTTTGAAATCAGCTTTTCGTTCCTGTATCTATTGTATCCATACATCATTTTGGTTCTATGTCCCCATGTATGGTATATTTCTCTAACAGGTTAAAATTCAAACTTAACAGATGTATGATCTGAAATCATAACTATGCTCAATTGAAACTGATGGACAACATTGAATGAATTGCATCATTTTCGATGTCATTTCAGCGTTAAATTGATATTAAAAACTCCTATAGCCCTTTTCAGAAACTCATTTCCGGAATCACGATTCTGACTCTAAAATTATAATTTGAAGCAAGTTATTTCCCTTACTGGGATGTAGTAGTGGTTCACTACAGTGCAGAAAACCCAATTGGAAGTAAATAGAAATTATTTATTACTTTGATGTACAGGTATTTCCAGCTTTATAATCAAGTTTGATTACAAGTATGGTGGAAGCAAAAAAGATCGAAAGTAGTTCCCAAATTTATATAAACCAAACATTACGTGCAAACTAACAAGTTTTAAATACAGTTAATCCTTTGCTCATCATTGCAGCAAACCAGTAATACGTCCTGTGAACATCCCAGAAAGGGAAATAACTTGCTACAAATTATAATATTAGAGTCAGAATCGTTATACCGGAAATGAGTTTCTTAAAAGGGCTATTCATTCAAGCATCCAAGTGATCTTCTTGGTAACAATAAAATGACAATAAATGACGGAACAACGACAAATTTCCTGGATTTTGCTGGCAAATACGCAAAAAATTAGTTTGTTGTTTTATAAAGAAATGAAGAAAATCCAATGCGGGTGCCGACGCCTAACATAGAATTAACTTGCAATGGCCTTAGTTTATATCGCTGACATTCTTTTTTTATAGTTTCTTTGGCTTTTTACACAAACTAATGCTTTGGTTAAAAATAACAAGAATTAATGTGTCCAATGGACACTGTATCTGGCTTCCAAACAAACACCTAAATCATGATCTGTAAATTGTCACACCACCCTTTTGACCTTAATTCTAAATAGAAATAGAAATTTCTGTTCAGGATTTCTACAGAATGGAGAAGAAGATTTCTATTTGTTTAAGCCGTTTTTACCCTTTCAATTACTAGAAAATGTGAAGCTTTACTTATCCCCATAATTCTGTTCATAGCAATAGCAACAGCACCAGCACAATACATATAAAAATTACATAGACATGTATATTCACCTTTTGATTGACCTGAGAATTACATTCTGTTTTAACAAGTTCTAACATTTTATCCAATCGATCAATATCTCTTTGTTTTTCTTCAACTTTATTTTCCAGTTCTGCTTGTTTTACCCGTAGTCCTGTTTCCATCTGCTGAAAATCTGCATTCCTTTTCTTTTCAGACTCAAATTCTGATGTAATCTTAGTAAATGATTTCTGTAATAAAACAAGGAAAAAATCCCCTTGTAAATAATAGATAATTCATGAAAAGGAACTACAGTCAACTCTCGTTATTTAGAATCCATTGGGACCTGAAAATGTAGTTCGACTTAAGCGAAAATTTGAGATATCAGGAGTAAATTTGTATAGTTACTGCTATTGAGGGTCCAAACAGATAATTTGAGTTACCCGGAATTTCGACTTAAATGTGTTCGAGATAACGAGAGTCAATTGTATATCATTTCCTCTGAATTCAATTATTTTCACCTATAAGAGAAAAAAATAAAACAATATTAACAACTTAAATTTAGATTTGCATTTGTCAGTATTCTCAGTACACTGTAAACAAACTGTATTAATTTATCTTGCATTATTACGTCGTTTTGAAAAATACCAATAATAAATGCAATTTCAAAATTTACAGTACTAAATAGTGTAATGAATGTATGGATCAGGGGAAAAATTAGGGTCCTGAACAATACATTGTCGATTTAAATAGAATACTGTAAAACACTTATTATTTGTTGTACACCAATTTTCGTGGATTTCATGGACAACCAAATCAACAAATTTAAAAACCCAACGAAATATTTATGTCAATTACTTTTATTAAGAAGAAATATCGAAATGTTCTTGTTCATTAATATCAACAATGCTAGACAATCGTTTGTCCTGTAATGACTGTAAAATCAAGCGGATGATGTCATTTATATAATAAATGACATGTTTTCAAGGGAGAAAAGATGCTAGTTTACTAAATAGGATGGAATATTGGCTTAGATAATGAAAATATCGAAAAACTTCAAACAATGTACAGGTTATGTTTATTTTTTAACAGTTCTTCACTTAGCCGTAGTAAAGTGTTCAATTAGGGTCATTTAGTTTTGATTACTCAATTAATTCATTATACTAGTTCGTGTAATTTCTTTGGCTCTGTTTCTAGCTTGGGCAGCAAATTTCATTAGTATAATATTATGTTTTGTTTAAGCCTCTAATTGTCATTTGTAAATATTAATCAAATATCTACATGTATAACCTTGTTGTTTACACTTCAAAGTCAATCTTTGCATAACATGTTTTTTATTTAACTTGTGATTTAGTACTCTTTTCAATGATCATAAATTTTGTCATTTTATATTATTTACTATTACTATTTAGCTATTCTGTTAAAGAAATTTGAAATCCACAAAATTTAAAACCCACGAATATGTCTTTTTTCCCCAATCCACGAACATTGATGTCAACGAAAATAACTGAATTTATGGTATTTTCAAACAGTGACAAAATCCTTTTCTACTGTACAAAATCTACTATAACCTTATCATCTACCATTAATCTCTGGTATACAGATGTCAGACTAACCCCATCACTATTTAGTGTCTGTACCAAGTCAGACTATCCTGACTCTCTGTTGTGTTCATGTTTGTGTTTTGCACTCTTTTATCTTATTTTTTGTCCGGCGTTCTATGAGTTGGTTGCTTTGATTGACTGGTATGTCATTGTTGACTATTCTTGTTATCCATTGTTTATTAGTCTATAAAATTATTGATATGTTTCACCTTGACCAGAACCCAATTTCTATTTTTAGATGATGTGTTTTACTGCTTGAAAATCAAATGCCAGGATGTTAAAATCTGCTGGCTGTCATATTTCATAACTTTTAAAATCTCTTTCTTGAAAGTACCAATACTATTTTCCCCGTAAAATCTGATTATCTAAACTATAACTAATTTTCTTTGATGATCGGGCTAACATAGATAGACTGTATTTAACATTACCTGCAACTCCTCTAATTTTGTTTCTAAGTTTGCCTGTTTCCTGACAGCCTCGTCTCTCTCTGATCTTGTCTTAAGTAGATCTCTCTGTACACTGTTTAACGTCTCATCAAATGAATCTTTCTGTAAAAATTAAAGAAATCAGAATTTTAGCAACAACTGAATGCTAACAATTTACTGTAAAATATTTGTACAAACAATCTCGAGGAATTTTTTTGATTTTTATTCACATACCTATATTTCCAAATTAGAAGAAAAATTATTTACATTTTGATGTACTATATATATGCATATTTCTATAAATCATGCCTCATTAGTCGTGTTCTAAGACAAGAATGTTAAAATCTGAAAAACGAACAAAGATAGTGAAAATATGATCTAATTGCCAAAACCAATGAAGCTATGTGCGAGAGAGATGCATCTTAGTTTCTAAAAAGTTATTAAAGTAAATTTTGATTATAAATGTCACAGCATTATTAACTGAGCTTCAATACTTCATCATTCCATTTAACAATAAGCTTTATATTAAAAAAATTTTGTAACTGACAGAGTTTTCCAGGTTTTCTCCATGAATTTTTCCCCACTTTCAAGGGTGAAAATTTAAATAATTTTTCTACTTTTGAAAGGGACTATGCATCTGAGATTTGATGCAAAGCAGCGTCTGTTTACTTTCGTAGTTATTCTACATACTAACAAATGTTTTTATGACGCAGAAGTCATGAATAGTTTTGCCTCATCAACATTCGTCACAAAGCAATATGTGTCCTTTAGTATAAACTCACTGCGGAACCCATTGGTCCATAGGGATGAAAAAACAATGACCGAAGGGGATTAAGGTATTTTATCTAATGACTTCTGTTCAATAAATTTCAAGGGTTTATCCCAGCTTTTTGCATTTTTTTTTAATTTCAAGGACGTTTCCCGGCCAGGAATTTGTGAAATTAAATTCCTGGGTCTATCCCATTTTCCTGGATAAATGGGAACCCTGGTATAAACAACATCAATCAAGCATTAGTCAAATGAATTTCAACTGACCAAATGTGATTGCAAAGGCTGAGGATTTTCTGCAATAATTTGAACATGATGTTTAACATTCTTTAACAGGCAAAAATAATTCAATCATCCAGCAGTGGGAAGACACAATACAAATTTACCATGCCAACTGAATATATTTCTGTCACAATATATTGTAAGTATATCTTAGGAAATCTAACCTTTTCTGTCCATTTGATCCTGTCTTCACTGTATTCTTCCTTTAATAGTTTTATTTTGTTCTCTAATTCTGCCACAGTTTCTTCCTTCAATTTTATCTGTTGTTCATATTGTCCTCTATTAAAACAACTATTTCATTTTAAAAATATATACACAATGTACATGTATGTGTATAAGCTTTCTTCAAACTTTTTTTTATACCACCTTCAAATATATGGTTGTTTTTAAAAGTGGAAGAAAAGTGTGTTTGAATTTTCAGTTGATAAATTTCTGAAGTTTGATAAAAATAGGGTTCAAACTCCCTATCCAATTAGGTCCATTTGATTTGGCTAACATTATATTGATAATCAATTTTGGCTTACCAAAGATGTAATTACTATTTCCCAATGAATTTTGCATCTGACTTTACTTTCCATCATTATATAAAGACTGCAAAAGTTTACAGAAATATCTTCTCCCATTGTGCAAAAATCAATGATTTCAGTATGAGCCATGTAGCTGTATTGACACAAGGCACAGCCAAAATCCAACGGAGTAAGCCGAAGGACCAAGCCAATATAAAAATATCTGTATATCAATTAATTACAACATCTTACTTGGCCATCTTTATTGGCCTAACCAATGCTTCAGCACAGTAGAGAGAGTTTTAACCATATTAAGTTCTACAATGCTTTAGGTTAATTAATAATGTATTTTTAAAATTATAGGCTGCATAATGAATGAATTCCTTACTCTAACATAGCCAACTGTGACTGTAGCTGTGTTGTCTGTTTCCTTGAATTACTGGCCCTTTCTAAAGCTGATTTCAATTCCTTCTCATGTTCAGCTGTCATATTTGTTATTCTGAAGAAATAAATTTCAAAATTTCTGCAAATGAAATACTGCTTTTTGATCTCCCTTAACACTAAGATAAATTCTGAAGAAATTAAGGTCACAATTTTGAACAAATTATGAAATGATAATGAGTAAATGTTTATAATGTACAATGATGTAAATGAGATCTGGCAGGAACAAACTCAATATTCAGGTATCCAGACTAGCGTAAATTATATTTCTTTTTGACCAAAAATTACTTTCTCCAAAATTTTAAGGCAGTGATTATGTTCATCTATCTTTCTCAAGTTGAAACACATTTTGTTGTTTTGAAGCAGCATCTAATGAAATAAGTTAGGTACAGCCCTTTTCAGAAACTCCCAAAATTATAATTTGAAGCAAGTTATTTCCCTTGCTGAGATGCAGTACTGGTTCGCTGCAGTGCAGAGCAACCAGTAGGAACTAAATAGAAATTATTTATTACTTTGATATACAAATATTTCCAGTTTTATAATCAAGTTTGATTACAAGTATGTTGGAAGCAAAACGATCGTAAGTAGATCCCAAATTTATATAAACCAAACATTACATGCAAATTAACAACTTTTAAACACAGTTAATCCTTTACTCTTCATTGTAGCGATCCAGTACTACATCCCAGCAAGGGAAATAACTTGCTTCAAATTATAATTTTAAAGTCAGAATTGTGATCCCGAAATGAGTTTGTGATTCCAAAATCTGCCGAAAATTGCCGTTGTAAGGAACATCAGGGACACCTGGAAGAATTGTGTGCTCTTTTATGGTAGGAATAACTTAACCAAACTTCACATCACAAAAGCACTAATATACTGTAAAACCAAAATTTTATGTATGAAATGAACATTTTATGATGCAGATTATGATGCACTTTATGTGCACATTTCAACCATATATGTTTTGTCAAAATCAGTAGTGCTAAAGACCCAAAATGTGGAAATCTTAAAAAACATACATAAAACTTTGCAGCACAGATCCAAACATTTACTCTCTTAAATATTTGAATAACCAATATCAAGTTACGGTATCTGGACCATACGTTGTAATAGATCCTGAACGTAAATTCTATTTCTTTTTGAAAACCAAAATCAGGCCACTATTAAAAAAATGTATGTTTCCCCACACCCCTACCCACATTGATGTAAGTGGGTAGGTAGGTAGGTGTTTTTTTTTTTTTTTTATTATATATCTTGAAAATTTTTTTTAATACCCAACAGAGCAAAACAAATCGATCATGTGTATGTCTGGCACATATAACTATTTGTAGCAACTTTAATGTAAGTGTTAGAATGTCTAAATGTTTGTAGCTCTCAGTGTCAGGTGTCAACTTGACATTAATTTCATCTGATTTTATTTGAGTTTGTATCTCAGAATTGTTCATGACTGTGATGTTTTCCTTCTCAGTGCATACTAGTAGCAAACTGTTTTAAATACATATGCATGTACTGCAGTTGTTTAACCTGAAGAATGTTCCATCAAATAATTTACCCTCTGACAGCACAGGACTCTGTATTTTGCTTCTGACATTGAGGAAATCACCAATATTAATAAAATTATTAGAATGAACTTTTATTTGAGCTAAAAGATAGCAAACTAAACTAAATACGCATTAGTCTTAATAGATACAAAGTGATTTTTTAGTCCTGAGTAATGAGGGGTAGATTCTTTGCTGGAATAGCCTTGACACTTATTTATCAATACATTGGACAGATTTTAATGCTTTAATAAATTTTGAATAAAACAAATGACTAGATTGGAAACAAATTAATAGAAATGAAACAAATGTCCGACGTGTGTTTTCTCTGCAAAGAATATGTTCCTTTAGGATAGGGGGACTGGCCAAATTCTTTGCAGTTTTTAAATTTTTCACATACGTGGTCGGCCCATAAAATGGGGATTTGGCGACCATCACGTCTAGAAAAAAGGAGCTGCAAAATTTAAAGGGTTCAATGGGAAGCGGTGGTAAGGAGGGAGGTAACAAGCTGCTTGATTTGAAGCTGTAAAGTCTGTTCCAGACAACGTTTTTCACCCTTCCGTCCGAATATTTTATTGAAATATCTGAAAATATTGTTTTTGTATTATTCTTTTTCTCAGTAATTAACAGTAAGAAAACTGAAAAGTTTTTATCCATTATTCTTTTTATAATTTTACTTTATGAATCCAGGCATGTCATGCAGGTATACAAAGTAATTCCTACGAGTGTGGCATTGATTTTTGTTGTCCTTGCTCAGACTGGAAAGGTTTCAGCGTAGCAATTTGTTTCTTCAATTAATTTATTAATGAAATTTCACCAATAATTAACGAAAAAAAATCAATAATCTCCAGATTTTCTCCCAAATCAAAATTTTAATAAAATAATTTCTTCTCAGCGTCGAAAGCAAGAACACGTGTATGAAGGTTTCCACATATCCATGTATCCTGAAACGGCGCGATTTGTTCATCATTTTCCGAATCATCTTCATCAAAATCTAAATATTCTTCTTCAGAATCATCCTCAAGAAACATTTCTTTTACAAAATCTCGATTTTTCAGGGTAAAACTTCTCTAAAAACGTGTCGCCGTCTGCAACCTGCGTCTACTTCAATTGTTTCAAACTCGATGTAAACAAACTACGAGGTCAACATTTGTCATCAAAATAATTTTAGAATAGGATGTTGGAATTGACCAATAAAAACTGTTTTCTATAGGGCAATCCTTTTTCTGACGTAATATCAATTAAATATAAATATATCTGCTTGATTTCATTGGCTAGAACTCGAAAAGTCTAACCTAATATAGAAAGTCGATATAGTGACGACTTGCACTGAACGGAACTACCGGAAGTGCTCAAAATATGTACGACCGGCAGTACAATAAAGTTGTTTTGGCAATCACTATATCGACGTCCTGCAGTACTAGGGTTAAAATTTTTAAAAAAATTGAACTCAGAACTCAAAAAAAAATTTTGAGTCGGCGGCTATTTTCTCAGTCGGTCGGGGCGTGGGGAAACAAACTTAATTTTAATTTTGGCCTCATAAAGCAGAAATTGTGGAGATACATCTTTCTTAAGGGGAAGCCAATTCCAAAGTTTGTATGTGGCCTCTATGATAATAATTTAAGTATATAGCTTTTCTGAGTTTACCGAGATAATTGTCATGGAACATTCGTACATTGAAATTTACGCTCCGGAAACCTTTAGACCACTGTATGAGCGATTTTCACTACCTGTCACATCATATAAATTTTTAAGAACATATTTTTGGTTAAACATAACAAAATTTCAGCTTAAAATATTATTTCCAATTAAATGATGTTGCCATTATATAGCTGCCATGAGTTTTCAAACCTTTGTTTTACAATAAAATGGTTATTCATTAATAATGATAATAATTAATTAAAAATACCAATTAAAAATGTACCAAATTGTAAAAGAAAATGTTTTTTCAAACAATTTTTCCAGTAAGACTCCTTTCAAATTAATATTTTCAATTTTTAATATTTCACTTGCATTAACGTTAAAAAGACATATCGTAGCTTTAAAAATAATTGTATGAGAGGTCCAGAAGGCAGTTCAATTAAAATTTCATCGGTTTTGTGTTTTTTTTTTTTCACTCTGCCTTAGACATTTAAATATATAATACATCAATTTTCTACAAACGGTGGGGTACAATAAATGTACCTTCAAAGACTCCCATCTATTTATTTCTAGAGCAAATATTTTCAAAGCTCTCTGCTGTATTTCACTGGTTTGTTTCTCATAAACCAAAATACAAACACTCTGTGGTAATATAATATTCCTCGTAAAGCACTTTGGTAAAAAAAAGCATGTATCAAGTTAAGAGTTGTTATTGTCATATTATTAATAAATTCTATATCACTTGTTGCAGATACATATTTCTGATTTTACACAGAATTAGTTTTTCACTGAAATTTTTACTCACAATTTTTGCTGTTGATTAGAATATCAAATAAGCATTAAATCATCTTGACTGATTCCCTGTGCTTGATCAGCATTAAAAGAACAGAATTGTAGGAACAGGTTATTACAAGCCAGACTCCCTTTCACAAAAAATTGTACAAATATAATTACTAAATGAATTATTTGATACTTCAGTGAGACAAATGAGGAATAAATTTTACTACCCTGAAGAAAATTTTACTAGACTCAGGATTTTGGCTAGTTGCTAAAGACAGATCGAATGTGTTCAATGTATTCCATTTATAAATACCACAGTAAAAATTAATATGGTTAATCAAAGTACAAAAATACATGAAACAGAGCTGCAATCTTACTCTCTTGAAAGCACACAAATTTACTGCTATATAATATATTGCGGGTATGCGTTATATGTATTTTGAAGACGTTGATTTTCTGCCTAGTTCATGAATATTCTAAAAATAAAATTAATGTAACCTGTTCCTAACCGTTACAATGCACTGATACTGATGACAGAGAACCAGTGTATTAAATGAGCAATCAGTCCACTTACTTCCTGTACATTCCTAATGCTTCCTCTTCCCTAGTGAAATATTACATGTTTACATTCACTGGTGAAATTTTTAACATTATTTTCTCTTGTTACATCCCTTAGTGAAATATCGACTAATCTCAGATTGTGCTTCAGTTTTTTCCACATGTATGTACTGTGGATTTACTTGCTTCTGTGAGTAACTCATATCTGTTTTTTTATACTTAAGTTTGCCACTAAAATGCATCCTTTCCTTATATTTTAGGGTTAAATACATCTTTTTTAGCTATTCATACTAAAATTGTGGGTACCGTCAATGCTTTTGCAATCTATAAAACTACTGTGAGAAGCATTCAATGTTTCAATTTTGAAATCAATTTTACATTAAACTTTTCAGACACATTGATTTTACATAAATTTGTAGGAAGTTTTTATTTAAATTCCTACATCATGTTGTAGCATCTTAAGTGTTGTCATGGCACTGTAGCTGATGTCTTTCATTGAGCAATGAAAGCCACATGATTCTTTTCAGCCTATCAGATTTCCAGAATTCAATGAAATTCCTGATTCAATAAAATATAATCATTCTAGAACATGTAATAATACACAGTAAAATGATATCAGCAGTTTGTTGATTCCTAAAATTATTGGTTTCAAACTTTCAATATTCCTAACTGAAAGAAACAACTACCAAAATTTGGTAACCAAACATAAAGAATACACAGTACACTAATTAGAGATACCAAAGATTTTCTTTTTCACTGAACTAATGAACAACTTAAAACTACAACCGTGACCAAAATTATTGAAGTACATAAATTCAGACTTGAGAAATATTCCTGTACAACCAAAATAAAATAATTTTCTCTCCACTTTCAATCTTAAACATTAAAATTTTCAGAAAATATACATGTAAATTGATATTTAACTTGACAGAAGTGTGTGTATATGTATGTATATGCTTATTCTTATTTTATGCTTTATTTTTCTTTATATCTTTTAATCATAAAACACAAAGTTACAATTCACATCTTTTTCTGATTTCCATAAGGACAATATTGTAACTCTTTTAGGAAAAGAAACTATAATAAACATGAGATAACAGCTCACAGAAAAAGCCCATTCCCAATAAAAACCAAATCATTCAGCAGAAACAATTTCTATTTTTAGCAACAATAGCCATTTTTGAAACTTACTTCTCCTGCTGTTCTTTGATTAATGATTCTTTGTCCTGGCTTACTGTCTGCTTCAGTGACTGTACTTCATTTTCCAGCTGTGAAAAAAAAAATACAATCATGAATGGAAAGATTGAGCACAAAATGTGCCAGTAAATAATCGCTTGAAAGGTTTATGCCAAAAAAAAAATCAATCCAAATGGATGTTGTCTGCAGGGATGAAATTACAATTGTTATTACATGTGAATCAGGAAATCACCTTAAAATTATAAATGAATCGAACAAATGCAAAATTTATATAAATCCAGTAAATTCTAATACCTGCATTTATAGATATAGCAAGTTCTGACAAGGAAGATGTTAGGAAAGAAGCAACAAATAAATTATATTCCAAATAATATATCGCTATTCTGTATTATATTATTTTATGTTCCATTTCCATTATTTTATCGCTTCAAAAATAAAGACTCGGTTCTTGTTAAGAGACATTATCAAAATTGATAACATTTTCAAATTCAATGACAGAAAGATCATTACATAATTCTTTGTTTGATAAAATTACTAACTTCAACAACTTTGTGTTTTCTATCTTCAAGTTCACTCATCATTTCCTGCAGACATCTTTCTAAGGTATGAACCACCATACCAGGAACCTGCTTAGAAACCGGATCAGTATCAAAATAATTCCTTCCCCGCTTTCTCTCCACATCACCAAGGAGAATTTTTATCTGATTCATAGCCGTCTCAGCTACATATCTGTCGCGAGTGTTATCTTCACACTTTCTGTTTGAATCAAGTAATGCCTGAAATGAGAATTAAATAATTAACTCATACTTATTGTACAAAAATATAGACTGCAGTGATATTATGTTGTCAGCCTTCCCGTATGTTTTTCCACGCTTATATACTGGTTTAAACATTAAGGCCATGCAAACTTGTCAGAACTAGTGATCAGTTCATTACATTTAATATTGTGGCTCATCACAGATTTGTAAATTAAATGTTGTTGCAACTGAAAGACATCTTTTTCCCATCTTTTCCTTACAAATTAATTAAGAAGAATTTGTATAAGCATGTTACTCAATCAATCACATCAGTTTTTAAATACAGAAAATTTTACGAGAAAACATTACTTTAATATTCTGATTCTGCCATCCTGATCTATTCATACATGTATGTATATAAAAACAAAAAAAAATGCAAACTTCAGCTTTGAAACACTGGCATTTATCAAACCTCATTATTGAAAATTTTATTAATAAATTCCAATTGCAGCAACCAAATCGATGACCAAGTCACACAAATGAAAATATTATAATACAGTGAACAAATATTTACTTGTCAATTGAAAAAAGCAGAAATTATAACAAATGTTGTTAAATGTCAAAAAAACTTGATGAAATGAATTATGATTGAATCATCATGGATGAAATCAGCTGACTTTCCTATCCTTTGTAATCATAATATCAATTAAAAGGCTACAGAAGCCAAAGAAAGTATAAATTTCAAACATATTGTTTTCAACACAAAATAAGGATAGGAAGGTTTTAATGAAAGACACACATTATGATAAAACTTTACCGTTGTCTCGTACCAATCCTCTTGTGACGAGGAAACGTATAAACTTATTGGCTAAATGATAAGAAAACAGATGATTTTACTTCATACCAATTACAATTGTCTTTATGATAACATATATTATACTAACTTTAAGTGTAATATCTGCATGAAAATGGAAATGTTACAAAAAAAACCTGACTGTGACACTTCATCTCAATTTGAAGTTTAGTTAGTCTTAAGTTTCTTAAATTCAACCAATAAGGAAAAAAGGCAGTGAGGTATAGTGATTAGGTCATCAAACTATAAAGCTAAAGGTTTAATTCTTCATTGAGGATGAAAATTAAATGATCAAATTTGTGATGCCTGCAGCCCAATCAACACCATCTGTGATGACAGTCTAAATAAATGATGAAAGTTTGTTGGATGGCAATGTAAACAAAAACAAAAAACCAAAAATAACTGCTGTCCCATGTTAGGAGAGAGTAACACTTTTTAACAAATCCTCTGCCTATTTTAAAAGAAAGTAGGCTGAAATGCTGCTACACAAGCCAGTCTAACATTTTTTTCAAAGAAAATATGAAATTTGTCCAATTAAAACAACAATAAGCTGAATTAAAGATTTCATTTGGCTTAAAATAAATATTTGCAAAAGAATTACAAAGCGACATAAATTAATTACCTCTTCCTGAGCTTTACATTTTTCTTGTAGCTGATGAACAGAACTCTGTAACTTGTGTATCATAGACTCCTGGTTAGCTGACTCTCTCTGTCTTTAATAATTCAATCAAATTTAACAGTTACTGACTGAACTTGAGAGTTACAGATTAATCTTTCCTTTCAGTACTTCACAAAAAACAGGAATATTATCTTCAAACATGCAAAGTATATTTCCAATAGAGAAAGGCCGATTAAGAAATATATCTAGAGATGAGAGATTACGTAATTTTTGTAGGACCGGTTTTATTAAATATTTTGTATCCGAAAAGAAATATTTTTTTGGCATGATTAAATATTACATTGTAGGCTTATTAAATAGACAATCTCTTTTCCTCCAAAACTTGGGAAATTATTGGACTATTGTTAGACATTAATATACATGAAAACTATTGTATTTAGTGGTGATATAATTGTTGGAGTGATTTCTATTTTGTAACTTAAAATTGTGCTGCATTATATTTGTGTAAATAGGTTTGAATTTGCTCCTGTTACACATACTTTGTTGCTGAGTTATAATATAAACTTTTTCTTCTTCAATTTGGATTTTAGTAAAACCATAACTTTGTATTTATTGAATTCATTAGAGTTATCTCTCTTTAAATACATGTATGTTTAATTCATGTCTTGTTTAATAAAGGGTATTTATTACCTAATTCACTTGTCTATATATTACAAAGTCTGTTGCTGTCTCTTTTACAAAGTTTATTGTCTATATTTTACAGTCTGTTGTTGTCTATTTTACAATGTCTGTTGTTGTCTATTTTATAGTCTGTTGTTGTCTATTTTACAAAGTCTGTTGTTGTCTATTTAACAAAGTCTGTTCTGGTCTATTTTAAAAAGTCTGTTGATGTTCGTTTTACAAAGTCTGTTGTTTTCTATTTTTCATAGTTTGTTGTCTATAATTTACAATAGCCTTACTGTTTCTGTTTAACTGAGTCTGTTTTTTATTTTGCAACTATTTTTTTGCAATAATCCATACCCCATAACCATGTGTCATCCTTAGTGTGGAGTTGCTATCAGTAAATTCTTAATGACAGAAAACTGAACAGAAATTTGATTATATTAGTTTACTTTGCATCCTGTTATTTCTACCAACTGATTGCTGGCAATGATTTCATAATTAAACATCTTATTTTGAATTTTAAGCTTCTTGTTCTGATTTTCATCAAGTACAAGCCCAGATTAGCATTGCATCCCGAATTTTTAACAAAAATCAGAAAGTATTTTAAAGAATGAGTTTTGAATGCAAAAGAATCCAAGTGGCTAGGAGGTGGACAGGTACAATGTATGTACTATCGGAACAAACAACTTCTTTACCAATGTTGGATGTAGTGTTGGGATTTGCCAACAAATGTAAAAGTGTATTTTCAATGTAAAGTCCATGTAAAACCTTACCTCAGATCTAAAACCGAGTCTCTGTTTGATACTGTCTGTTGTAACTTAGCTTTCAGATCTTCTATAGTACTTCTAAACTGTCTTTTATGCTGTTCAAAGGTTTCACTATTCTACAGTTATAAAAAGAATTCTGGTATTCAGATCTACATTCTATAATGAGCAAGCAATGTTCGTATGGTTAGCAATAAAGATAACCTCAGATGACAAACTTTGGAAAATGATAACAACCAAAACACTTTGCATGACAAAAAACCTGTTTTTCCTTTATTACTATTTGGTGCCATCAAAGTAATGGAAATAACATATTCTTATAATCATTACCTAAATGAAAAAAAAAACTTTTTGTACAGGACTCCCAGTTTATTGATGTCTTAAACAAAATTACAGGATCATATGATTTATAAAGTTACTCAGATATACTGAGATGATGAAACCTAACCTAGGAAAAGAACCGTCAATTATGTGTCATGGTGTGATGTACAATGATATCTGCATATATATCCTTACAATTCTGGATCATGTGTCTTAGTGCAGCAGTGGGACCCCTGACAAATACTAGATGAGATAATACAAGCTTGTCAGAGACTGACTACACTAATTTCTCCAAGCAACCAAATGATATTAATGATTAATACACATCCGTTGACTATGACCTTAAAAAAATATGCTTACATAAATTTATTATCTTATTATATGGAAGTCTTACCTCCTGTAATCTTCTCCGTAAATCAGTGACTTGTTCCTGAGAATCTTTCAATGCTTTTTCCAAATGTGATCTAGAATACATAGAATTACTGTACATACAATGATAATAGAAATTATTATATTGCAAAACTTCTGTAACATGCAGGCAATGTTTCAGCAATGGTTTTTATCAAATATCTTACATTTCGTACTTTAAGATCTACAATGTATATAGAAACAGTGTGTTTCATACTAGTCCATATATTGTAATATTGTGTGCCTGTTACAGTAGGATGGTGAACTATTTTTAGAAACAGGTGACTTCCAATTCATGCTCTTTAAAGTGAAATGTAATAAAACAATCATAACACAAGTGACTTTACTATTGTGCAATATCATGTTTTATGGAGCACTTAAAGCAATATTGCCCGCAGCCATTGGCCTTGGACAATATTGGTGTTAAGTGGTCCATAAAACATGATACTGCACTCAGTAAAAAATCATAATTGTATAAAATTATCATGTTTGTGGTGTCAACCATTTTAACTCATGAATCAGCAGGAAACAATGATTTATTTTGGAAGTTATTGGTTATCTCCCCTGTGTCTTGAGAAGATGAATATTCAGTCAGAATAGATTGATGAATTCTTGTTTAATGTCCAGTGGAACATGCATATCAGGACAAGAACATGTTGAGGTGATATGAATATGAACCCTGCTTTGTACTACACCAACATGCTGAGCTGGATTATAAGGTGCTAGCTCAAGTCATAATTATATACATCTATGACTATCTTCCTACGATTAAAGTTCTTTGAATAAAACAAAAATATATTTATATATATACTAATCAAATAGAAACAATAATGATCTCAACTGGGCTTCTTATAATAAAATTGGTCTTTGGAATGTGCATAACTATAAAAAACTAACAAGATATTCATGTGAAACTGTTCGGACAAGAAAGAAACACCAAGGCCTACAAACTTAAATGTCAAGCAATATTGCCAAATAAGGCTTGCTGTAGCACATGATTTTCATATGAATCAGTTCCATACTGTCTTCAAAATGTGGTTACATCCTGTGAAGTATTCATTGTGTTGTACAGCAGTCAAATGAAGACAGTAAAAACCAAAAACCAAGTGCTAATAATAAATAAATTATACAGAAATTTATATAGATATTATCCGTAATTAAAACATATTGACAAAACTTACGGTGGATTGTAGTCATAAACAGGACGTCGGGCTGAAAAAAGTTCTGTGGATGGAAGAGTTGAAAATCCTGTTTTTGATGGACTACTAGGTAAACCAGAATGGTGGGATGCTGTTTTAAAGTTAGAAAATTCTGCTCCACACAGTGTCTGCTGTAAACGATCTGTTTCTTTTCTCTGAGAGTCTAACTGATTCCTGTCAAATAATTAATAAATAAAATGATATTTGGTAATACCAATGACAAACTGAAAATGGTAACCAAGAATCATGACTTTTTACAAATTTCCAAGAAAAATTTGATTTTTTAAAGATGAAAAGCATAAATTTGTATTCTTTGCTGAAAATATTATGTTTCCTTACAAATTTAACATATTTACCATGTTTACATAAAAAATCTATAGGATCCCATTCAATTTTTCTTTTAAATATTTTCATTTTAACAAATTTTCTTTTAATCATTTTAACAAATTTTTCTTTTAAAACAATTTCGTTTTAACACATTTCAATTATAAAAAAAATATTTTCAGAAACCTTAGCACAATAATGATGCCCTTTCGGAGATTTGCATTGTTGGCTTTTAAAACACTTACTAAACGACTTTGATGACCATTTTCCAACTATTACACAAGCCTAACTCTTAATACCTGTAGTCTAATTAGTTTTGATTTGAAACTAATTTTGGATAGAGCTGAACAATTACTCAATAGAATGAGTATTCTTCAAAATGTTTAAGCAGGTATAGACTGGAATAAATTTGTCTTGTTCAACACAACAATTGTCACATTTATCAAATTCTAGGAATATTCTTATTACTACATGTATAACTCAAAACTTACAAAACACCACAAACCTTAAAAACAATATTTAATTTAAAAAAAAATAATAATTACCTCTAAGTCAACATAAATTAAAAATATCAGCCAAATATACTACTAAATAAAAATTTTAACAGTTATAAATCTATTTTATACTAAATTAAAGAATAAACCACCTCTAAAATTTTAAACACAACTTTATACCTCTGTAAAGGACAACCAATTTTTCTGCAATTATTTATACAGCTATTTATGAAAACAATTCATGCACACAAATGATACATATATATGAAATAAGTTATAACTTTTGCAAGATTTTCCAATATAATGGAATATATGTATAAATTCAGTTTTCCATTTTTAACTTGCTTATCTCCCTTTTTCATCAAACCCTTCCAAATTCATCTTTTTTGTATTATAAGGTGAACCTATATAGATCAGTATAGTGTTTCATCCTATGTTCTCAGTTAATAAAGTACCCCTGTAACTGTATGAAGGAATATAATGGATCAATACTGGACAAAAATTCCTGATGTACAAATGACAATAATATCACCACATTAATGGTGCTCTTATTAAAACATTGAACTGACCTAATATAACAAAGAGAGATATATATATATAGTATAAATTGAATGATTTATGGTAGAATTTAAGTGTTTCACAGAGCATCCAACTACAAATCTATCAAGATATTTTATTGGCTGACTATATGACAAACCAATAAACCATTATCATAAGAAATGAACATAATTATGTAAAATAAAAATATAGGCTACCACTGCACTGTTACAACTGACATTATCTGAACCTGAGATCTGACACCTCATAAGGTTTAAGATGATCTCAAATTCTAATTAACATCATGATAACTTTTATTACCTGAGATCTGAGATCGTCTTCTGTTCTGCTGTGATGTCAATAAGAGCAGACAGTGTGGATGGTGATGTGGGTGTTATAATGGTTCTTCCAGTCATTGGCTGTAATGATACGGATGAAAATTTATTTTTGAAACAAAAAAATATATCCTCTTTCCAAAAATCAAAGTTGGGTATAATGGATTTTTGTAAATGCATATGTACAAACATGTACCACCTCAATACAAAAATGATACATGTCTGCCAATGTCAAATCTGGCTCTTGTGAATTAGAATATCTGGTATGATTACAGGTACATTTGTTCCCTACATTTATAATTAGAATTTGCTGTTATGTAAAACCATACACACATGTATATGTGCATGTAAAAGTATCAAATTAAACGTAAAATCCGCTTGAAAGATAATTTTCCATTCTTTTCTAAGGGTATTCCAATTAAAAAATTACAACAGTACTAATTTATATTTAATACATTGAGTGTGGTGAAATACCGGGATTTCCGAGTGAAATCAAATCTGATATTTCACCCAGTGAAATCGAAAGTCATATTTTACTCTAGGAAGTGAAGTAACAATAGCCGTCGCCAACGATGTTGCTATACAAACGTCGTTGCATAGTCGCACAAAAACATAATCCCTTGTATTTTCTAGGTAAAATTTTATGAATACATGGAATATGTCAATGTAATAAACAGAATAATTAATCTCAAAATTCGAATACCAAAGATCTACAACTCGTAACAAAAAAACACTAATAATTCACTTGTGAATTAATGTATTGTTCGGTGACTCATTGTAGATTGTTAGGTATTTTGTAGATTGTTAGGTATTTGCATTTCAAGATTAGTTATACTATAAATATTTAACTTTAACTCAGTAAAATGTTCAATGAAAGCATGAGAGCACAATTTACAAGAACTTTTACATTTCCAAGTACAATAATTCCCAAAATAGTTCTTGGACAGCATACATTTTCAAAAACAAGATAATTCTATTAAGAAATTTCATCCAAATTTTATTGAAATCGTGAAAAATGTAAGAAAGAAAGCTCTAACGAGATAATTTTTACATTCTTAATTTCTCAATATCAATTCCCTTGTGCATCACACACAAATAATCGCCCTCCTTTCCTATAAATCAGGTTTTAGAGAGATGTAACAGTTTTTAATTTTTACTTACATCTGTATTCCCATAGTCTTCACCAATGGAATTCCCTGTAAGACAAATGAACAAAATCAATTTCTTTTATTGAGAAACATTTTAACGCAGAGAAGTGAATCATGCTTATTTCATAAATGCTTTGTATCTACACTTTTGGAATACATCTGTACTTGAATCTTTCATTTTTTTTAAAGGCCTCTATTAAACCATTGCACTTATCTACAATGTACATTGTGTAGGTCTTGACCAGATACATATTGGCAAATGTCCACGAGACCGCTACTGTCAACAAGAGGCTCCCAAGAGCCTGAATCGCTCACCTGTTATATTTTGTGTAGAAATTGCATCAATGATTATTTCTGCTATTTAATGTACATGTAAACAGTCCCAATTTTCTCCTCAATATTGACCAGTACAGCTAAAATATAGAATCCTGAACCCAAAAATATGGTTGCTAGGGACTTTTTCATCAGTTGCTATGGACTTTTTCAATGGAATTGATTCCTGAACTTCCGTTTTGACTTGAACAGGTAAATTGTAGGGTCCTGAACCCAAATATATCTTGCTGCTAGGGACTTTTCCATTGGTTGCTATGGATTTTTTCAATGACCTTGACCCTTGAGTCTCCATATTGACTAGTACAGCTATATTATAGGGTCCTGAATCGAATATATACGGTTGCTATGGACATTTTGAATGACCTTGACTCTTGACCTTTCTTTTTGACTTGTACAGGTAAATTATAAGGTCCTTAACCCAAATATATATGGTTGCTAGGGACTTTTTCAATGACCTTGACCCTCCATTTTACTTGTAGAGCTACCATTTAATTTATTACAAGTTATGCTCTAAACATCTGTGACAATATGTCAGACCACTATTTTCTGTTTACATGTAAATAATCTTTCAAGGGCAAAAACTACTATAAGGGTTCAACTGACGATTTTGACTTAAGTTAGATCTATAATAATCTATAATAATATGCAAGTTACTAACCTAAACTGTTAAATTTCCTTAAAATTAACAATTCAGGGGCAATAACCCAAAAATGGGTTGACAGATTCGTCTGAAAATTTCCTTGACCTCATAAACATTTTTACCTCTGTGAGTTTTGCTCTAACTGCTTCAGTTTTTGAGAGATGAGCCAAAAAGTGCATTTCCACCTATGTTCTATTTTTGGCCATTGCAGCCATGTTTCTCGATGGACAAGGAAATAAAACACAAAATTTAAACTAGATACTCTAAGGATCTTTCAGTCTAAGTTTGGCTGAAATAGATGGTGTAGTTTCAGAGGAGATTTTTACAAAGATGACGAAAAAATTGTGAAAAATTGTCTTTAAAGGGCAAAAACTCCTACATGTATAAGGGGTCAACTGACGATTTTGGTCATGTTGACTTATTTGTAGATCTTACTTTGCTGAACATTTTTGCTGTTTACAGTTTGTCTTTATCTATAATAATATTCAAGACAATCTAAAACTGCAAAATTTCCTTAAAATTAACAATTCAGGGGGAATAACCCAACAAAGGGTTGACCAATTCATCTGCAAATCTCATAGCAGGTAGATCATGTTCTTATGAACAGTTTTACCCAACGTCAGTTTTGCTCTAAATGCTTTAGATTTTGAGATATAAGCCAAAAACTGCAGTTTACCCCCTATGTTCTATTTTTAGCGATGGCAGCAATGTTTCTTGACGGTCAAGAAAATAAAACCCAAATTTATTCTAGATACCCTAAGGATCATTCAGACTAAGTATGACTGTAATTGGTTCAGGGGTTTCAGAGGAAAAAGTTTACGAAGGACGACAAAAGCCAAGTGATGGCAAAAGCTCACATGTCCTTTTAGGACAGGTGAGCTAAAAACGGAACTAAAAGGTCTTTAGTTATACTTGTACACATACACACACAACCCATATCCTGGGTAACAAATCTCGATCTGTTTTTTATAGTCCCATGTGATGTTGACATTGACACTTATGTCATTTACCCACAACCTTACATTTTCATATCTACTCCAAAGTTTGACACTTGTGTTGTGAGGATGCATGTGTTTATTATAGTAATAAAGGTTATTTTCTAGGAATTTATCAATGTGTAAACTCAGGGGATTCACTCACAAACTAAATGCAAAGTTTGTGAGTGATAAGCCCGAGTTTACATATTGATAAATTCCATAAAAATAACCTTTACTTTTAACTCCAAAGTAATGCAGAAATATGACGTTCTCCATTTGAAATTAACATTTTTCTCATGCACTATATTGCATGCGTACGTATTCATATGCACAACGTCATGAAAGGAATTTATCAAGTTATAAACTTTTTACCAGAAGTTGCTGTTAGCTAATGAAATTACGGCATTTGATGTTTTGAAAATATCATGTACAATTAATAAAAGTTAAAATGATGTTCAGTATTGTTGACTTTTTTGTGGCCATTACATTTACAGTCTGATGCTTTCCCAACTCCTCCATTCATTATTACCACCTGTAAATGTCCTGATAAATACAACATGTACAATGTACACTTTTTTTTAAATCATTTTTGGTTCAATTAAGGTTAATTGGGGTTGGTAAGACTTCCATTTGAACCCCCTTCATGTACATCTTCATTTATTCCGTCATTTGAGGGGAGTTCAAAAGGAAGTCTTTCATGGGAGTTTAGTGCCAATTTCAGTGATAACAGATTTCCATCACAGGCAATTTTTAACGATGTAGAAAGACAGAGTCCAGAAAAAGAACCCCCAAATTTAAAAGAAAATCTGTAATCCTTGTCATCTCAGATCAAAGTTAGGAGTTTGATTTCAACTCAGTGTTCGCATGCTAGTGATCATAGGCACATATGAATGGGTTCAAAATGACCTTAAGGTATAGATCATAAAAACTTCTACATATGTACTGATAAAATGTTAGATACCAATTGCACATTTCTTCGATTTACGACTCCTCAATTGTGCTCATGGCCTAAAATGTTGAAAAAACGCAACAATAATAAAAAAAGTTGAAGAGCAAATTCAAAAAATACCAAGACCGAAAGAGTGAAGCAAAAAAAGTAAATTTAAAGTATGAATTTCAGGCTAAAACTTAATATTAAAAACAATTCATCATGTTCTGACTGGATTATAGTAATTTATTCAGTCGTTTTCAGACCCAAATATATTCAAAGCTTTTGAGTGCATCAACAATTTAAACAAGATAAAATTTTAATTTAAAAAAATTCAGACAAATAAATTGTGGGAATATTCATAAAAAAAACTTTTTTTGTTTAAATTCAAAGACAAGATGATACAAGTAAAAAGTACTAAGTGACAATACATTTGACAACTTATTTGTATGAAAGATTAAAACTTCCAAATTTATATGCATTTGGGATTAAATAAAAATATTTTCTTATATATGGGATTCTAAATTGCAATTTACTCACAAGATTTACTTAAAATCAATGTTCAAATATTTTTGGGAGATTTATTAAACAGACCAAAACGGACATCAAAGGGCAATAGGATTATCTGCAAAATTATTAATGCTTCTTTACTTATCCAAATTGACAATCACAGTGAACTGCCAAAATATTGACACACTTACATTTGCTTACAATATGAAAATGTGAATAAAAGTTTGTAAAACCAATAACAGAAGCCTTTTCTTATAAGAATTTATCTGACAAATATTATTTCTTTACTTATTAGAGAGAGAAAATATTTGATTTTCTGATTAATAAATTGGTATATTCAAAATTTAATTCAATAACTCTACACCCCGAACTTTAAACCTAATCATGTTTTAAATTTTTAACAGTTAATTTTATTGTACAAATGTACATTTCATTTTGTATTTAAAATTTTCTACAAACAGGATCTTCTTTTACTTTGAAAAATTTTATAACATTAAAAATACTATTTATACACTGTACATACACACATATTTAAGATCCACAGATAAACTGTGTATTAGTTCCATTTATGCTTTTAATGTACTTTTTGGAAGTCAGAATACAGACATATGCTCATTCTGCAACAGCTACACAAAGTTTTGAAAAGAAAAGCAGTTATGTATCATTAATGTCTTGTTTTCAGTTAATGTTGTTTCCATGAATGATTATAATGGTTCCAGTTCATATAAATGAAAGCAGTTGATCTTTTAATTTAATTAAAATTTAGCATCCTGCTCATTCTCTGAAAATTTGATGCATTGCACATTTACCATGACCTAATTACATATGTACATGTACATTTGAAGAACATGAATTAAAATAGAATCATACAAGGTGTGCCGAATTTACAAATCTAATACTTGAAACAAGTCAATGGTTTTTGACTTATTGTAGTTTATTATCCCCCTTTTAAATTTTGTTTTGGAGGTTAAATACTCACTTGTAAAATTTACATGTTATATTAAAGTACACTTTTCTATGTAAATTGATACATGTATTAAATATTGTCAGAAAGTTTGCTGAAATAAAATACATTTAGCTTACATTTAATGTATAAAGCCAAATAGAAAAATTTATGTGGTTGTGGATACCCTAGCTATGCTTAAGATTTTTGGGGGGCATTTTTTAATAAGCACTGTTAAAAACGGAATGTCCCTCCATGTCAATGACTCAATGTAAAAAAATATCCCTACCTACCTGCCCTATTTTTTCACTCAATTTAACAGGAACCACACTTATTTTTTTTACTTGGCCTAATGTATGATAAAAAATTTAAATTAAATTGTGATGTTAAAAATCTATCAGCCTTAAAATGTCATAGAAAAAGCTTTAAAAACAAAAAATAAATCAACACAAAAATTATATATATACAATGTATATATATTAGATTTGTTTCAGAAATTATTAATGTAATGCAATTTATGCTGTATTGTTTAATCAGCTGAATTTAATAAACAGATATTATCAGCATCACAGGGATAAAAGTAATAAAAATTTATTTTAAGGAATGCCATTACATACATGTAGTATGGCTGAAAAAGGTAAATACAGGTACACATTTATAAAGTCGAGTGCAGACTAAAAAAAAATGCACCAATGACACTAACTTTTTGGAGTAAATATCATTACTAAAATGAAATTATGTTTTATTTCATAGTGGACTGCGAGTAGTTTTGGCTTGAACAATAACTTTCCAAATTTGATATAAATACTATTAGTTCACAATGGATGGATGTACATTATTACATAATACATAATACAACATGCATTATTTTACATCCAGTGACAATTTTATATGCATATAAAACATATAATGATGTACTATGAATATGAACACTGCTTTGTACTAGACCGACAAGCTGAGCTGGATTTTAAACGTGCTAGCTGACAAGGTAACTGTCCACAGGAAAACAAATAACCACACCCGGACAAATTAAAAGAACTCCTAGCCGACCAGTCCTTTAAAATTGCTCTCACTCCTAAATGTCATGTGCCTGCAGAAAAGCATGCAGTAAATTGGTTTGACCCGGCACTCGAGGCGAGCAGGCTACTACACATGTACAAAATGTACGAGACCACCAAGGCGATTATATAATTAGGTCACATTTGTAAATGATTATTTTTTTTGTGTCATTCTGTTCCAACTGACTTTGATATCTGGGAGTGCAAGCAGCAGTGAATTGCCTTGAATTTTTTGCAGAATCCTGAGCCTCTACTTTTGTGCAAGCAACGAGCGTGTCCCAACCATATTTTTAGAACAAAGTATTTAATTCTAGGTGATACATCCTGTCCTCTTTATTAAATTTTTGAGTCTGTTTTTTTTTTCTTTTCCAAATTCCTATACAAATCATTTCTGGATCATCCCTCACAGATTTTCTCATATTCAGTGTAACCTACATGTGTATTGCTTTATTAATATTCTCTTACTGATATTGACATTAAGTTTTACTAAAATTAATCATATAGTGGTATCAATTTCACCATAAATTTTAAATACACGGGTATCAAGTTCATTTAAAAAAATTATTAATACATTGTAATGATATGGAAATCAGTATTTCTAAAGAATTTAATAATGTGTTTTTAATTTCCAAATCTTTTAGAGGAATTTAAAGCACTCATATATATCAATAAAAAATGAGTTTCAAATCTTAGTATTTTAATTCTTTACATAATTACTCTACTGAATTAATTTTTTATTCAATCTTTATACTGGTAGGTAGTTATTTAAATATACATGTATAATAATGGAGTAATGGTATGAATTCAAATGTGTAGCTTTTCTTATTTATATTATTTTCTACGTTTGTTGGACGTAGGATCAAATCATATTTACATGCATACAATCTTAGAAATAACACCTACATCCAAAATTGTTCTGTAGGGTCATTCCATAGATAGATGTATGAAAACAGACCAAACCCAGAAGCAGCGCACTCTAGATCTTTAAATTACTGTTTGCCTGACAATTAAAACAGGAATGATTTTGATGAGCAGAGGAAACAACTGAAAATTGCTAAAAATAACTGAAATAGGGTGGTTAGGTGTGCAAAAATATCATTTTCCGGCAGCTTCTGCCCAGTTTGAAAACTTTTCAAATAAATTTTGCAATACCAAATAACTGAAATCAGTTAAATAACTGACTAAAATCATCCCTGTTAAAACATCGAACTTGCATGATATGTTAGATTACTTTTCTTTTCTGTATCTGCATGTTAGCCTTTATTAATTTGATAGGTTCAATACATGTGTACATGTCCATAATTTATACAAGAATTAAATTTGTTTATTAGAAATAAATGAATATCACAAGCAAAATTCTAAATTTAAAGACAAGTTTAAGTTTAAAATATTTTATTACGTAACAACCTTGAAAAGTAGTATTTCTTGACATTAATAAGAATAATTTTTTAGTTCTAAAGTAAATTTGTAGCCATATAAGAAGATGAATGCACTCTAGACCTTCTAAATGAAATTCAAGCTTTTCATACATGTACATTGTATGTAGTATGAATTTTCAAATGAATATAATTATGAAATATTAAAATGGACTATCAATTTTCTACACATAGCTGAATGCCTCAACTGAATGTTAACCTGTATGAAAAAGTCATGAAAATGTACATCCGATTCTTTTTATTTTCTGCTTCAAATAAAATATATACATTTGTACAAGGGTCGAAAGTTCAGCAATTATTTTTTTTTATTTGTGGCTTTGCTACATGTAGTTAAAATTATGAAATCACTGTATTCAATACCATCTTTAAAACAGGCTTCGGATGGCATCAATTACTAACTTCTGTAGTCAAAACACGTTTCATCGTATTTTTTATGCCAATTTTGGAAACTGTCAAGGACCTTTGCTAGGTGTGTAAAGCACAAGTGACATAAGGGAGCAACCATTTGATTTTTAGGAGCGAAGGGATGGGCTAGGATTAAATTTGAAATATGAAGGCAGGACCATGATTTTGGCAAAATTAAAAGCCAGGAACACTTGAGGTGTAAAAAAAAATGCAGGACCTGTGTCAATCAGGATTTTTTTGGTTTAAATGAAAATAAAAATTTATGTCATGATACATGTAGCAAAAAAAAATCAAGAACCAAAATTTAATCGAAAAAAATAGTCAGGATCAAACATTTCATCCTACTCCCCTACATAAAAATCAAATCAAATGGTTGCTCCCTTAAAATCAATGACATTTTTCAGGATCTCAAAAAAGATAATAAAATAAAAATTTAATTGCTGACCTAAGACACAGGGGTGGGTTTTCTGGCTGAAAACAGAATTCATATTTTGCTATCTCAAATACACATATTTAAATATGATTAAATATTGTTTACCATCAAGTTGGCGATATTGCAGCCAATATCACGACAATATTTAAATAAGGATAACTTTTATAGTACATGTATATGTAGTTCAAATGTCTTGAACAGAAATAAAAGTTTTCCTCCAATTTACTACTTGACTCATTTCTTGGGGACTGGTGAAGAAGCCCTATTCACACCTTTATTGTCTACAATTTCCAATAAACAAATCTTTTCAACCCCAATCAAGATATTAAACAAATAAAGATGCTATACCATGTAAATAAGAGCTCATTAAACTGTTTACAAATGACTTTTAAGAGAACAAACTGAAGACTTAAAACTGTCATTAAAGAGACAACTTGAAATTCAACATGTTCATTCATGCAAAAATGCACAACCTACTCACCTAGATTTGCTAAACTCTGTGCTCGTAATTTTTGTCCTTCTATTTCTAATTGTTTAATTTGGTCCAATAAATCGTTTGCTTTTGTTTTTATTGTATTCGAATTCCTGCTTCTTGCAGGGCTTGTTGTTATTCCATAAGCACCTGAAGCGATCACGTTTGTATGGGTCAAACCACCACTTGCCATTTCCATTGCCTCAATTTAAATTAAAAAATACTGGTATAACATTTATCTGATTTTCTCCAGTAACAATTTATTGTGAGCGATAAAGTGTCCTTTACACTACCCACAGGTTCTCACACCGCGTCTGTGACAACAAATGGACGAATGTTTTCATATTTCGAGCGCCAGTCCGGAAACGTGGGTGGATAAGCAGGGGAAGTAATTTGCTACCTTGGTTATTCCCCCTACGCGCCAATTTGAGAATTGCGGTGAAATTTTAAAAAGATTGTTTAGCATAAAACTATCAAATCCTCCACCAATAAGTTTGTGTACTATACATCTAGGAGTGAATAATTAAAATCACTATACACAGCTTATGTAGCTTTAATAGGCTTCTTGATGTTATATAAAAATGTCAGCACAGTGGAAGCAGAGACATATAAAACCATAATATATAATATATGTCTCTGGTGGAAGCCAATACAATTCCATTGGAGTTAGCTCTCTTTGGGTTTGTGTTCGATTTTAACGGTATAATAATAAAAATCATTTTAACATGCCATTTATGTGATTACTATGCTACTTGTTTATCTTTATGTTGAAATGTAATTGCTATGCTCGTTTGGGCCCATTAATTGGAAATAAACATATCTTATATTATCTAAATAAAATATGTCTTCTTTAAAATCTAAAATAACTTGATAAAAAGGACTTAAATTTCTAAAAGTTACTTTCACACAGAAACCGAACACCTCTTTTTAGCTAACTCAGAAACCTTCTAATATGTACATTAAAGCAATATTCTTTCGATCTGTATGGAACGCCATAGCTGCCTTATATGTACTTATTTCTATATATGCACATACTTTTTCTATATATGGACATACTTTATCTATATATGCACATACTTGTCTATATATGCACATGTATGCACATACTTTGTCTATATATGCACATACTTTATATTTATACTTTGTCTATATATGCACATACTTTTTCTATATATGCACATACTTTTTCTTTATACTTTTTCTATATATGCACATACCTTTTTTCAATGATCATATCCCCCCCCCCCCATTTACGGTATAGATCGCAACTTTGACCTTACATTGTGTTATGTATTACATGTATTTTATTCAATGTATCGGGTTATTTTAGGAGATTTTTCAGGGCAACCCTCCTCAGAGCTAGACCATCCCGTATGTCAACTGAGTTTGTCGATTCCAGATATATTTGTTTAAAACCAGGGGACCCCTCCGAAGAGTTGTTGATAGGGTTATTTATCGTTCGAAGAGCGTGGCTTATCTCAACACGAAACTTCGGATTTCAACTAGAATTCAAAACGTTCCCTTCCACCGAAAACAACTAATAGGCGGAATATACATCATGATACTGAACACATGATAGGAAAACAATTTTTGCTTTCCTTCTCATAGGAAAACAAATACTTTGTCGAAGGAATGTTTCGAAAAAAATTAAGAGCACAGTGAAAATCCCAGCCCCCCCACTCCCCCCCCCCCCCCGATAAGAAAATGGTTGTTGCCTTAAACAACAACTTTTTTTATTAAACACATACTAGGTGATAGACACTTTGCTATACATATTTGAATCTTAGTGGGTGTCCCCTGGTTTTAAACAAATATATCTGGAATCGACAAACTCAGTTGACATACGGGATGGCCTAGCTCTGAGGAGGGTTGCCCTGAAAAATCTCCTAAAATAACCCGAAACATTGAATAAAATACATGTAATACAGAACACAATATAAGGTCAAAGTTGCGATCTATACCGTAAATGGGGGGGGGGGGGGGTAGGATCATTTAAAAACAAGAGTGGACACATAAAAATGTCTCGCCTGTCGTGTATTTCTAATGAAAGTAAATGCTATCAGACATATTGCATACAGTATTCGAAAAACAGGCCAAAATACAAAACTTATCTATAACAACTGAACCATGAAAATGAGGTCAAGGTCAGATGACACCTGCCAGTTGGACATGTACACCTTACAATCCTTCCATACACCAAATATAGTAGACCTATTGCATATAGTATTGGAAAAACAGGCCAAAATACAAAAACTTAATTATAACAACTGAGGTCAAGGTCAGATGACACCTGCCAGTTGGACATGTACACCTTACAATCCTTTCATACACTAAATATAACAGACCTATTGAATACAGTATTCGAAAAACAGGCCAAAACACAAAAACTTAACTATAACCACTGAGCCATGAAAATGAGGTCAAGGTCAGATAACACCTGCCAATTGGACATGTACACCTTACAATCCTTCCATACACCAAATATACTAGACCTATTGCTTATAGTATCTGAGATATGGACATGACCACCAAAACTTAACCTTGTTCACTGATCCTTGAAATGGGGTCGAGGTCAATTGAAAACTGTCTTACGGGGACGAGGACCTTGTAAGGTACGCACATACCAAATAAAGTTATCCTATTACTCATAATAAGAGAGAAATTAACATTACAAAAAATCTTAACTTTTTTTTTCAAGTAGTCACTGAACCATGAAAATGAGGTCAAGGACAATGTACATATGACAGACGGAAACTTCGTAACATAAGGCATCTATATACAAAGTATAAAGCATCCAGGTCTTCCACCTTCTAAAATATAAAGCTTTTAAGAAGTTAGTTAACGACGCCGCCGCCGCCGGATCACTATCCCTATGTCGAGCTTTCTGCGACTTAAGTCGCAGGCTCGAAAAAAATTATGTGCATATATAGAAAAAGTATAAAGAAAAAGTATGTGCATATATAGACAAAGTATAAAGATAAAGTATGTGCATATATATAAAAAGTATAAAGAAAAAGTATGTGCATATATAGACAAAGTATGTGCATATATAGACAAGTATGTGCATATATAGACAAAGTATGCCCTGATTAGCATGATTAGATATAATTATTAATCAAATTAGTTAATTGTAAGTAGACAAAATGTATGAATAGTGTAATTAATTTTGTAAATTTTAGGGTAAAATATGAACAAAAATGATCAAAAAATGTGAAAAATATAAATTTTTGAAATTAATTTTGTTAATTTTGGGGTGAAATATGAGTAAAAAAAATGTGAGAAAATATAAATTTTGAAAATTTATTTTGAAAATTTTGGGGTGAAATATGAACAAAAAATGATAAAAAAGAAAGTTCAACACAGTTACCCGAATATCTACACCATCACCCAGACCTTCAAGGACATCCAGGCCGCGAGCAGAGATGACTCAGATCCAACAACAAGCCGGAGGAACTTAACGACCCAGACCGAAAAAGTACAGGACCACCGACAGCCGCATCAGCACACTGAAAAAAAAGACTCACAAGCAACATCATCGTCCTCATGGACTACATAGATCTAATGTCACAGTTACTCCATCTGGGATGAACATATAGACATTTTGTGACATTTTAAAGTTTGAACAGTGCTATTTAATGTGATTATTATTGTATTTAGTGCATATGCTATTTTAAACCAAAATAATGTAATGCTGTTTGTTATTTCTTGTTCATTGTATATAAGTATTATGTTATCTATAATGTATGAAATAAGTTATTTAGATACAATAAAATATATTAAAAATATTTTTTTGTCCTTTTTTGATTAGCCAACAAGTTGAAATAAAATCAATTTATATTTGAATTAATTTAAAGATTATCTTTTCACTTCTTTTTTTTTCATTTTTCAAAAAAAAAAATAGTACTAAAATTCATTTTTTTTGGAAATGTATTTTTAAAGAACTGAAATGAGAATCTTTTCAGGTAATTAACAGGTACAATAATTACCCTACATGAGGGCCCCATAATCCCCACTAATGAGCACCTACAGTATTCTTTGATCTTATAAAATGTTGGCACTCAAGCACACAGCCCATCCGATATCTTCTATTTTTTACCTTGTTCCCATGGTTGAAACAACTCCCAATATTAACCAAACTCCTTTAATTTTACATAATTTTATAAATTGATATTCTCTAGCTTTTATAAGCACACTGATTTTGTTTGATTCAACCAGGAACTGTATATGAAGTATTGTATGATCCCTGTCTGTATGAAAGCCTTAATTATCTTGTGAAAAATCTATAACATCGGAATAAACGCAGAATATTCGTTATTACAGTGAAAATTTATTAAAAGTACTCATCAAATAAGACGACAAAAAAAATAAAATAAAAAAGAAATAAATTTCCAGAAGTCCGGCCCCTGTGGCTGTTATGTGCACAGGTGCTTGAGGACAGGATAGCGGGATAGTCGAATGACACATTGATAGTAAACATGTGTATTATGTGTAAATATATGATATTTAGTATTCTTATGATACAAATAAATGGTAAAATTAGAAGAAAAAAAACATATTTATGATATAAATGGGTGGGGGCTCTGCGAGGCCCAAGACAGGGTCCTGTCCTCAAGCACCTGTGGTTATGTGTGCACTATTTTATGACGGTGTCAAAGGCCCGTAATTAAAGTGAATGGAAAAATCAATGTTTTAGCATAATATCTGTAATAATTATCCCCCGAGGACGCGGTGTGTCTGCAAGATCATCCCGAGGACCGGAGCCCCTAGCGGTGATCTTATACAGACACACCAAGCCCGAGTGGGATAACTATTTTACATCCCAGGTTCACGGGGTAAATAATAATAAAACTTAAAGTAAAGATGTCAGTATTATTATACGTTATAGGTTAACTTTTATATATATTATATATTATATATACCCCATTAGAACCCCGGCATAACATAATGTTTATATAGGTAAAATTAATTAACACTTCCTCGGTGTGAGTATCCGCGGCCGCCTTAACCCTGGGGGGGGGGGGGGGGGTAACTTGGCCATTTTATGACGGGGGGTGCGTCGGTGAACTCAAAACTCTTGCCCGAAATTATCCACGTTATATCGAATTTCTGACCCGAAAATACAAGGAAAGCTAAAATTACATACCCGAAATTATCCAAAAATAATAAAACTAAAAGGCAGTTATCATGATGAGATATATTTATACATTTAAAATTGTGAAAGGTTAACATGAATTCTCCTCAGTGCTTTATAAAATTCTGTAGAAATTTTTAAAATCCTGACCGGAATTCTCCAGAGTGTCAAAAAATCCCAACCCGAAATCTCCGCCGGTTTTGTAAAATATTGACCCGAATTTGCCGCAAACCCCGTATCTAAATATTATTGATTTACCCCGACCCTTGACCACTAGATTAGGCTGGACAATATAATTAGGGCCCCATGCAGGTTCGAATCTCAGTAGATTCTTTCAAAAATTAAGTTGGGTGATCCGCCTCATGCAGATCACCCCTGTAAGAACAATTAAAGGAGCTGGGATGCAATTCCATTTTCCATATGAAGGGGAATCTTTCATAATATTTTTCCCACAAGACTAAGGCACGAGATCAAAAGTTCAATGTAGGATAAAAAACTTAATTCAAATAGTTGCGGGGGGGAGGGGGGGGGGGGGGGTAAAACTCGCTGTTTGTTATCCGACATCGATTTTCAGATTGAAAAATACGGATTCAAGTGATGCCTAAGTCAATCTGAGACTACTATAGTAGTCTCAGAGTCAATATACAGAACAAACATACATTGTTGAGGAAAAACAGGACCCATGATACAAAAAATATACTCTCAGAGCATATGCCCATATTGTTCAATCAATTTTGCCAAATTAAGTTAAGAAAGGGGGGGGGGGGGTCAGTGAAAAAACTATGTGAATTAATTTTTTATCCTACATTGAACTATTGATCTCGACCCTAATCGGTTTTCATTTACACCTGCAATCGCGGACAGATATTTGTATATTTGTTTAGTTTTTCATGACTTGTTTTTATTTCATCGTATTCAAGTAATTTTAAACACACCCCGCTTAAAAAAAATCAGCAATAAAATAATCATTTGGATTCTGACTTTATAAAATTCGAAAATCAGTTTGTAGTAGAATACTCAAGAAAGAAGAAAAGGTTATTGACCGCAGGCGTAAACCAAACCCTCGTGGTTTGATTGGTCGATTTTATAGTTGCCAGCTAAAAATAGTTCGTTTATTTATATAGACGCATCTTGAATGTTCCTGTTCTTACTTTCATTTTCGACCGAGAAGGGTATATATAACGTCTGAAAGACTTGAATGGAGCCAGTACATACAGTAGTGATACACTTTCAAGGATTAAAGAAATATAACATAAGCAAGGTAAGTTTGATTTGTTATTAATTTTATTATTTAATGGATTGATCAGATTTCGATCTCGGTCACTAGTGGCAGTTTTACGACCAGTCACTGTGAAATATTTCAAGAAAAAGCCTAACACATGTTACAATAAGTTACGACAATTTTTTTTTTAATTTGACAAGATGTTTTAAACATTGAATTACGATGATATCCGTACTCGGCGCAAATGCTATTTGGCGGGGGAGGGGGGGGGGGGGAATAATTGAAATTTCAATAAATGATATTGTTTGCAAAAGTTTCGGAGACAGTTGAGACTTTTTGAGTGAAATAGGAAAAGGTTGTACTAAAAAAGATATTGAATTTTTATTCTTTAAAAAAGATATTTTATTGCCAAGGTTTACTATAATAGACTCTTATTATGGTGGAAATACTCAATGCAAATATGCACGAAGTTTCAAGAAGTCATAATTTGTAATTTTTTTACGAACAAGATCGTTTTAACGGTACTTGAGTCTTTGTTGTAACTCTTTGTAAGATGCTGAGATAATAAAAAGTATAATAAAAAGTATATTTTACTTTAAAACATTTTTATAATTTTATTATCTTTGTTTTTATATTTAGAATCTGTACATTCTTTTTAATTGAAATTAATGTTACAGGGGTGGGTTATATACTCGCAGTGTGTGCGCGCCGCAGTAAGGTAGTGCTTTTGTGATCCTGCTGTCCTAATTTATGTAGAATTGTCTATAATGTTATAATTTCATAGGTGCATAATTTTATACTTAAATCAAGAGATAATTGTTTCATTTTCAGTACTGTGCAAATTCTTAGCTATTTTTTTAAAAGTGCATATGTAAGCTGTAAGCAGAATTGTTATAAATTTTGGTATTTTGTCTGTCGTAAACAGGACATTTTTTTCCGTAATTGCCTGCCGTGAACAGGGTCCATTTTTGCAAGGACAATCACCACAAATACACTTGTATTGTGATCAAGTAGCCCCAAACGCCTTTCGGGTGTAGCACCATTATCAAATCTAGAGGGATGCGTAAAGGGCATACGCCCCCTTATCTTTTTGCATAAAATCAAAAAAGATTTACGCGCCCCCTGATAAAAAAACGAATCGCAAAATATACAGCAAAGCTGAAATTTACATATTGAAATTAATAAGTGAAAACATACTTCTGCAAAAATACTAACTAATCAATTCTTTAATTTTTCAGGTGATACAATTTGGAAATAAAATTAGATTTTGATAAAATGGCGAGATTACCTGCAATTGGTATCGATCTTGGAACAACATATTCCTGTGTTGGTGTATTCCAGCACGGGAAAGTGGAAATTATTGCGAATGACCAAGGAAACAGAACAACGCCAAGTTATGTGGCTTTTACAGACACAGAGAGGTTGGTTGGTGATGCAGCTAAAAATCAGGTTGCTATGAATCCAGAGAACACAATTTTTGATGCTAAAAGGTTGATCGGAAGAAATTTTAGTGACCAAACTGTACAATCTGACATGAAACACTGGCCATTTAAAGTAATCAACCAAAACGGAAAACCAAGACTTCAAGTAGAATTCAAAGGAGAAACAAAGACATTTACACCGGAGGAAATCAGTTCTATGGTTCTGGTGAAAATGAAAGAAATCGCTGAAGCTTACCTCGGACAGAACGTGAAAAATGCTGTTATAACTGTTCCCGCTTACTTCAATGACTCTCAGAGATTGGCCACAAAAGATGCAGGCAAAATAGCTGGACTGAACGTGTTGAGAATTATCAATGAACCGACAGCCGCTGCCCTGGCATATGGTTTGGACAAAAATTTACAAGATGAAAAAAACGTTTTAATTTTTGATCTTGGAGGTGGAACCTTTGATGTGTCAATCCTCTCAATTTCTGAAGGATCAATGTTCGAGGTACGTTCAACAGCTGGAGATACTCATCTTGGAGGCGAGGACTTTGATAATCGAATGGTAAAACATTTTGTATCCGAATTCAAACGAAAATACGGAAAAGACATTTCAAATAACAATCGTGCCATCCGAAGACTAAGAACTGCTTGCGAAAGAGCAAAGAGAACATTATCAAGTGGTACAGAGGCCAATATTGAAATTGATGCTTTGTTTGAAGGAATGGACTTTTACACAAAAATAACGAGAGCAAGATTTGAAGACTTGTGTGCAGATCTGTTTAGAACTACTTTAGAACCAGTGGAAAAGGCATTGCGTGACGCTAAACTTGATAAAAGCAAGATCCATGAAATTGTTTTGGTAGGAGGTTCAACCAGGATTCCAAAGATACAGAAAATGTTGGCAGAATTTATGAACGGGAAAAATCTCAACAAATCTGTTAATCCGGATGAAGCTGTGGCTTATGGAGCCGCTGTACAGGCGGCTATTTTGTCTGGAGATACATGTGATACAATCAAAGACGTTCTTCTAGTAGACGTGGCACCGTTATCTCTCGGTATTGAAACTGCTGGCGGAGTCATGACAAAGATCATTGAAAGAAATACTAAAATTCCTGCGAAAGCATCACAGACCTTCACAACATATTCAGACAATCAGCCAGCTGTAGATATACAGGTATATGAAGGAGAAAGAGCAATGACCAAAGATAACAACCGTCTTGGACGATTTGACTTGACTGGAATACCTCCTGCTCCACGGGGTGTACCTCAGATTGAAGTCGAATTTAACATTGACGCTAATGGAATTCTAAACGTTTCAGCGAAGGATAAAAGCACCGGAAATGAGAGAAAAATTACAATCACCAACGATAGAGGAAGACTTAGTAAAGAGGATATTGATAGAATGGTTTCTGAGGCTGAGAAATACAAAGAGGAGGATGATAAGCAGAGAGAACGTGTAGTAGTCAGAAACCAATTAGAGAACTATATATTTACTGTAAAACAAGCTGTTGGTGATTCTGGTGATAAACTTTCTGTGCAAGATAAAGATGAAGTAACGAAAGCTTGTGAAGAATCGCTGAAGTGGTTAGATAGTAATTCATTAGCAGAGAAAGAAGAATTCGAGGATAAAATGAAGGAACTACAAAGGATATGTTCTCCGATTATGACAAAATTACACAGCGGTGCAAAAGGTGGACAAGGAACAGGGCAGTATTCAGGTAGTCAGAATACTTCTGGTGGACCTACTGTGGAAGAAGTTGATTAATAACATAACAAAACTTGTAAATTAAAAAAACAATTTGAACATAATATTAGCAACAGACTTAACGGAATTGTTTATTAAAAAATAGCAATTTTATTTGTATACCGATATATGTGTAAACGTTCGTAAATATATTACAGATTGTTTAACATCGATGTAATGTATATATAGTTGACACAAAAAGTAGATAGAAATGTATATAGTTGACAGAAAAAATGTTAAATATTTTTTTGTGAACAATAAAGATGAAATATACAGAATTTTTATATTTTATTAATGGTAAAAATGTTGATTTGATGCTCATTTGTAGTAAAATTAAATTCTCTGATACCAATATTGATGCACTGTACACGTCAACTTTGTCAGCAGTGAGTGTTCAAGGCTGAAAATTTGAGAATTCAAAATAACCAACATACGGTAGAATTGATTTAAATGCTAAAACGACCGAAAAAAAATGGGAAAAACCATTATGGACAGAACATGCACGAGTCTTTTGATCTCGGCAAGGTTCAAGTATGACTACCGAAACTAACAGTGACTCCCGAATGCCACATAAGCGAGCAACTATTTCTAAAAGGAAGACTTAAATGGTCATAGGTGCTGGAAATTCTTTCTCGTTTTTTTCAAAGGCCATGTTTCTGATTGGATATATTAAATCCTGCATTTTTTTCAACACATTTTGAGTCTGCCTTTTCTTACACCAAGTTCGAGAGACTTTTTCGATCCCTTTTCCTCGCCACTGTAATCATATGATTATCTTGTTCTTAATCTGTTGTTGGTTATTATATATCAGTGGCGTACCTTCATTTGGGGCAGTGGGTTAGTTGTCTCACCTTAAAATGTTTGAAATATATTCTTTTTTTCAAGATACAGTTTAACCAACTGATCTTATTTTTGGTATGTGAGCTTATACTGATGACCTACAGATCAGGTTTGAGTTTCATACCGATTGAATAATTAGTGTGAGAGTTATTTCCCTTGGAAATAGAAATTATTGTCAATATATTAATAGTTTTCCAAACTTTACCAATCGATCCTATTTTTGGTGTGTGAGTTTATAATGCTGAGCTACAGGTCAAGTTTAGGTTTCACGTTGATCTGATAATTATTGTGAGAATTATTGACCTTGGAAATAGGAATTATTGTCAAAATATTATTTTTTTTTAAACTTGTTTTTGGAAACCCATTTACCAACTCATCTTCTTTTTATTTTGGTATATGAGCTTATAATGATGAGCTACATATCAAGTTTGAATTATTGTACCCTTTGCAGGAATTACCTTAATTGTCAATACATCTGCGTCCGATTCACATAGTCAATGCGCATTTGGTGTTTTCTCATAGCTCTAGTCGGTAGGGGACGTTGTATTGCTCAGCAATTTCAGAATCTTCTTAACAAATTATAAATCACAAAATAAAGCAAAACAAGCTAGAATCCATTCACTGGTTAAGAAAATTTAATAGGAACCGGACCAGAATCAACATGCATCAGACTGAGGTATGAAAACTTCTAACTGGACAATCACATCGTGATTCGAATGTCCGTATAATGGCTGATCTTGATCGTGAACAGACCAAGTAAATTCCCTCTGAAATCACCATATATACCGCAAGCATAACATTAAAGTAGCAAAGCAATTACTATGAAATAAAGACGCTTACAAAATAGATAGTTAATATCATCACGTTTATCGGAAAGTATTCAACAGTCCTTATAGAATAGAGAATGGAAACGGGGAATGTGTCAAAGAGACAAGTTAACAACCCGACAAAAGAGCAGAAAACATCCCAAGTCCACCAATGAGTCTTCAATGCAGCGAGAAAATCCCGCACCCGGAGGCGTTCTTCAGCTGACCCCTAAACAATAATGCAAATATACTAGTTTATATTTGTTTGACATTGGTCTGATTAATTTTAGGATCACTGAGGTATGCAATCGATAAAGTTGAGTTTACTGAAAAAATAACCTTTTTAACTGAAAATGAAATTTAAGGACCAAACAAGACTCTTTTTTTCTGTTGTAGCCCATGTTAAAAATTGGCTTTATCGATTACCCGAACAAAATCAGCCAAATTGGTCCGCAGTTCACAATTTGCGCCCGTATGAATTCCTATTGTTTGGCACCCGAATAGAGTGCTTATTAGAAATCCCGGCTTGTTGAGATTATTTTGCGCTGGACAATGTTCAATATTAATATAAAAATACCATTCTTTTGGTGTACTTTTTTTTTCACAAATACCAAAATAAGAATAAACCCCCTATGCACATGAAAGCTGACGTTGATTTAATCCAGTTTCAGTATACTTATAACTTAGACTCTTGAAATTAAATCCTGTTTCTGTGGACAATTACTGAAGGAAAAAAAATGTGCAACCGCAGTCAAAATAGGATTGTAGGTGCATGGGATTGTCAATCATTACCTCGACCAGACAGTCACAGAACGATTTTTCAAACAAATACAACGTTGTTAGAAACTTTATTACCAGTTCAATAGCGCAATTGTCTTGTAGGCAGGTGATGGATTGTTATCATTCGTGGGCACGGACACACCTGATTATCTCTCTCATGCATAAAAATTTAATTTTCACATTATTCTGCATTATTTTAAAATTCAATGAAATTGATTTGATGTAATTATTTCTATAGTGTGTTCATGGTTTTTGTTCAATTCTAGTGAATTACATAAATGTACGAGTGTAGCAAAAACCATTGAAAACATCCACTCTGAACTAATTTTCTCTTAGTAGATATTTTTTTTAAAATGATTGTGCAATTATAATTGTATGTATCTGAATAGGATTATAAACACAAACTTCATATATGCTAACTATTTCATCAAAACACATTCCCCAAATTTTGATCGCTCAGAATATTGTAGAAATTTAACTGTTACCCATTGTTACGAATTAGAGAGATATATGGGCATGACAAACATCAGTTATTTTAATTTTTCTCCATTTTTAAAACTGACATATATTTTGCTTCAGTTTTTCTACCATGTCTCTCGCAGACATCAAGGAACTACAGCCATGTAAACCTGGACAAGATATATTCACCGTAAGCCATCAGATTAAAAAATAACAATCCAAAGATACTAATATTAGATATAGTAAATTTATACTATGCTGTATAAGACGCATTTCAAGGAGTTACCTCTAATCAGCACCATTAAAACCGAAACATTTGGAAGACCAAAAACCAAACTTGTATTAAACAAGAACCAAACCAAGCAAACCACCGAAATAGGAAGCCAAATTTCAGCTAAGGAGATCTACCATGTGCAATACAAGGAATGAACTCTTAGTATTTCTACTATTTTTGAATTTTGCTAAATACTGGTAATTTCTGTAAAAAATCAATGAATAATCATGTCCGACAAGTCTGACGACTGGGTAAGCGAATACCATCGGAGACCTAGGGTCAACTTACAAAAAGTTCTGACTCTGGGCGAAATAGGAAGAATGTCTGATGGAATAATGATGGAAGATGGCAAACTGGTGGTATGTTTACATGATGTCTATAAAATAGTTATCTGTAACACAGACGGATGAAAGGTCTATATAATACAACTACAAGGCAAACCATGTGATATTACCACTGTAAACAATCCCACAGTAGCTATTACATTTCCATTTAACAACTGTATAGAGATGTACAACATCAATAAAAGACAATGATGAAATCAATAGAATTGTCAGGAAAGTGCTTTGGTATTACTACCATAAACAACAAGTTAGTTGTTGGTTGTGGTGACAAGTTTTTAATGTTAGATGATCAAGCATGTGAGGTGGAACAGACAATATACTGCCATCGTCGGAAACCCACGGCTGGTCGCGCTTACGCTTTGCTTCCACTAACTTATCGGTAAGTGGAAGCAAAGAGTAAGCGCGACCGGGCGTTGGTTTCCGACGATAGACTGCATACTTCTGGGAACAAAATATTCTGCTGTGACACTATTTCTGTAATATAACCATAATCTATACTGATAACAAAGTAACCACCTTATTGCTACCGTCTGCAATGTGGTATACTCAGCATTCTTACAAGATGGCAGTCAGTATCATGTGTATGTTGGAAGCAAGGATGTTTCGGTAAAACATATGTCATCTGATATAAAAAATTATTGTCCTGTTACAATTAAAGGTTTGGCATCACATTCGGGTTCCATTGTTTTGAATTATAATGTTAATACAAGAAAACTGTTCACCTGCATTGGTGGAATTATATCTGTGTTTGAAGGTATTTGAAGAAATATAAAAGAACGTTGACATGTGAATGAAAATAAATATTTTTCTGCCTACCATAAAATTGTTCAGGCTACAACTTTTACTATGTTAGGTTACACTTATAAATGTTTTTTTTTTTGCCAAAATAAATGGTTTTGTTAGGTTTAACAGGTTTAAACCACAAATTTCAGTGCAGTTGAGTATATTGTGGTGGAGAAGCCCGATTACCTGGAGAGAACAAACACCCTGTGGCCAAAAAACTGGCAATCCTTGTAAATTAGGATTAGAGTCAAACACACCTCAAAACGAGTTGGGATTCAAAGTCACAACCTAAGTGTTGAAAGGCTAGTGCTAAATAGTTTTCATGACAACTACCTACAACACTTGTCCATTTTGGACCCCAAAAATAAATGAATATACCCGATAGATGTATGAACATTTTTATTGGGGAGCAAGATCCACTTATGTTAACACATGCCTTTTATTTCTCTTTACCTACTGTGAAATGTTGTGTCCTCATGTAGTAAAGCACTTTCAAGGTGAGTTATTTCTTTTTGACAACTGCATGGAAAGCAAAAAGCACATGCTGACATAACAAATTCATGGCAATTCCCACTGCCAAGAAATAAATTTGGCTACTTAATGAGGTATTATTATCTTGCCCATAATATAGACACCCTAGACCATAAATGTACAATAAATATTCTCCCCTCCACAGTGCTCTTTCCTTTGATTGATTGACTGTAGCTTGCTTAGCATCCAGTGGCAAATATTTCATGTATCTTGAGAACAATAACCAGTTCAATAATACATCCATCACAATTTAAAAATGGGGTAGGGAAGCAAATTTTGACTGCCGTTGGAAAAAGGGTGGATGGTCGGGACGGATAATTTAGCCCCCTGTGACAGTAATTAGTCTTCTCTTTTTCAAAAACTACAGAAGTAGCAGTGAGGTGGTATTCTCCATGTTACCCACTATTGTCTATGGTCAGGCTTTCCCTATTATGACCTGAAAACCTCCTGTCTCCTCTATCCACAACTTGTGGACAGCTCTGTGGATTGAGTTCCTGTGATCAGCGAAATGCACACAAAAATTTGAAAATCAGCTCTCGTAAATTATGGGACATTTCAGCAGTGGAAAAAGACTATTGGGAACAAAAGGTATTATAATACTTTTTACTTTCATTTTAAAGAAATAATTGAGATATTCAAGAAAAACCACTTGCAGTTTAAAAAATAACACAGCAGCAATGTTCTTTGATGGCTTTTGTCTTCACCGCTTTCGTTAATTTGGATCTCAATCAGCACTGGAATATTTTGAATAAAATCATTAATACACCTTTTTAATAATTTTAGCACTATTGGTAAGTAATTGTTTGATTGAATATGGATAGATATTGCATCAAAACGTTCTGGTAATCATAGAATGTTACCATCACTAAAAGCAGTAATATACCTCAATATTTTAAAAAAAATTAAAGGAGAAGGTTGCAAATGCAAAAGATGTCATTACCTTGATTAAAAGAGGTTTTAAATCCCTTTTTGAATAACACAGCAATGCTCAAGGTCTTCTTTTTGGTCTTTAAGTATGACAGGATTCACAAGAGCTTAAACCACTTGAATGCATTTTTTCAATAACCATTGTTCATTACAACTATATATCTTGCAACTTCTTCCAGCAAAAACAATGTTCTGAGAAACTTTCCAGTTTACCATAGACTGAATTTATATTACTATTTGTATGTTATTATTCTTATGATTCTAAATACTGAAATTATTGTGTCCATTTGTTACTGTAAATCTATATGTAAATCAACATAAATGGGAAATTAATTAACATGATTTGTGTCCATTCTGCAATATAAAATTTTGAGAAATTAATAATTTGAATTTTAATTATTGCAGTTCTCACCCTGTCACATTTTCCAATAAATAATAATAACATTAAATTAATTTCTGAATAGACAGTATCTATTTCTATGATTTTTTGTTATTTTTTTAGGTCTCTCAAATATATTACATTTTACAACCGAAGCCAAAATATTTTTCCATTAACTAATCAGTACCAGGGCATAGCTAGGCCAAAATGATGTGTACTCAATGCCGGAGGAGGAAGTCATACGGCAGGGGCTCTGGGGTCCATGGTGCAAAATCATGCATTCTCGCAATTTCCTGTGACTTAAAATGACCTCACAGAAATCTTATTGTCACGAGTAACAAGTCAATTTTTGCAAATAAATTTATATATATATATGATATTGGTAATGCTAATTTTAGAGGAGGCATGTCGTCACATCATCCATGTTCCAGTTACTTGGTTGCACTTTGGGACTCTTGATTTACGGTGTTTATTTTTCTGTATTTGGTATATGTTCTTGTGCATCGTCCCTTGGTGCCTTTTGCAGATGAATGAACATCAACTTAAATTTACTCATGTGGTGCAATGAATATTTTTATGTTATACTCTATAATTTCTTGTAATTTCTTGTAATAATCAATTTGTTTAATATGTACTTGTCTATTGTAAAACATGCCCCTTGTGGATCCTTGATTTGGTAAATAAATAAATAAATAAATAAATAAATAAATAAATAAATAAATCTATCTATCTATCTAAATAAACAAATAAATAAATAAATAAATAAATAAATAAATAAATCTATCTATCTAAAAACTATAATATTAATAATAATAATATTAACAACAAACTTTGTTTCCTAGTCAATGTTGCATGTTTGTATTGTTTACTGTTTATTTCTGTTAACATTTGATTTACTGACAATCCTATTGCTTGGATTAAATACTAATAAAATTATTCTTATTCTTATATATTCATTATTATAGAAAAAATAGAGTGGTGACAGAATAAGAAAGATTTTCGAACCACACATAATACAAGTTTTTAATACAGCGTTCATATTTGCTACAGTAAAAATGTTTGACACAGTATACTTATTAACAATCTCTGGTGTAGTAAAAAGTCTCCATTTTGTTCAGAATGCAGTAAAATAAGCTAACATGTCACAATTGCCTTGACCTTTGGTCTATGAACTCAATAATCCAAAAACCTTTTAGTATTAATTGAAAACAATCATACCAAAATTTGCTTCAAATTAGTTGAAAAATATGACATCTTAAACATGTTCGCATCCATCAACTAGGTCTTATGGAAAAGGTAAAATACCACTGTAACCTTGACCTTTGACCCGTCACCTTGAAAAGTCATTGGTTCTTTATGTTTGTTATATACTGAATATGTTTACCAACTTAAGAAAAGATTTGTTGGAAAACATGGTGTCCAGACTCCGCAAGGCTAAAATACGCTAAAATGTCACGTTTACCTTAACCATTGACGCTGAAAAATAATAGGCGTCTTCCTTCTGTCGAACTTAATTTGCGGTCATTATCTCCAGTTTAAACAAGGGCAGGCGTTGCTCGATGATACTAAATTTTGATACAAACTTTGATGCACAAGATGAGCACATTTCGTCGATTTACGACGTATCTGTTGTGCTCAAGGCCTAAAATGTTGAAAATCAAAACCATCAAAAAAGCTGAAGAGCAAATTCAAAAATGCAAAAATGACCAAAATGCAGGACCTTAATTTATTCCTTGTCCTGGAGGAAGCAACTAATCCAGAGGGGTCTCAATCCTAGGTCCCTCTGAAGTTACGGTGCAAAACAATTTAACCTAAGACATTCCAAGACCTACTAGGCTTTTTCAATATACATGATTCTTTAAAGAAATAATAATTATTTGTTCAGTTGGGGTTTTACGCCGTTTTCAGCACATTGGGTATTTCGCGGCGGCCATCTTTTACGTGTGGAGAAACCCGGAGTACCCGGACAGACCACCGATCTTCGGTAGGAAAATTGGCAATCCTTGTCAATTAAGATCGGAGTCGAACCACCGCCACAGGTAAGATTTGAACTTACAACCTCAGTATTGACAAGTGATCATTAGTAGTCATGACGAACTATTATAATAATTAAAATAAAACAAAAGAATAACAGTTGTTCATTTAACAAAAACCATCTGGATGTTTTGTAGTTTAAGTTGATAGGCTAAACTTGAAAAAAAATCTTGATGATCAGATTTCGTGGATCCCCTGATAAATGGTTTTCTTTCGAAGCAAGATTAATCAGGATTTCCAGTGAGCAAAGGAATGGGAGTTTCGTCTGACAAATAATGAAGTTTATACAATGCGAGTGAAAGCGAATTTTCTATGGTTGTGGTGTCTTTTGAATTTACTATAGTCCCGACTACTTAAATGAGATGTACTGAACGAAGTATCCGTTTAATTCTCTATATCTTTTATTTAAAAAAAATGTTTTTGCTCAAAAGTTCTCCCCCTCGGTAAATTCCCTGCCTTTTTATTTCAAATTTGATCTCAGCCCGCATCCCCTCAATAAAAAAATCAAAAGGTTGATCCCATAGATAAACTCTTTTTTCGTTTCGTTTCGTTTCGTTCATTTCGTTTTGTTTTCGTTTCTTAATTTAGCACAACCCTTTAAAAACATTGAAAGCCAAAGATTGTAATTAATTTAATTTAACTCTTTTAAATAATTAAATAATGATGTACAATAAAAGTAACCCTGGGAATACATACACACGCGTATACATACATACAAATTAGTATGTATATAAAATAAAAGATTAGGAAATTTGATTAATATTTAATGGATATTGTGTTTTCTTTTAATTAATGATTCATATTTACCAAAACCAAAGAGTAGACTTTTCTCACTGGTATCAAAGGTATAATATACTTGCAAATTAGGATTAAGTCGATTTATTTCATGAAAATACTTTGAGGTATAAACATTTACAAATTCTTTTCTGAAGATAAGAGAAAAAAAACTAGAATTCACAGTAAGTAGCAATTTTTCTTTCATTTCTAATTCACAGGAGCTCTTTTCACAGAATTTGTAAGGGTTAATTCCAGGCACTTGAACCATCCGATATCTTCTATTTTTTACCTTGTTCCCATGGTCGAAACAACTCCCAATATTAACCAAACTCCTTTAATTTTACATAATTTTATAAATTCATTCAATATTGATATTTTCTAGTTTTTATAAGCACACTGATTTTGTTTGATTCAACCAGGAACAGTATATGAAGTATTATATGATCCCTGTCTGTGTGAAAGCCTTGATTATCTTGTGAATCTATAACCTCGTAATAAAAATTTTCTTATTTCGTATGATTTTAAAACGTACCGTACTTCTTACCTAGAGCAATTTTGTGCAAAACACACAGACCTACTGTTATGTGCACAGGTGCGTGGGGACAGGATAGCGGGATAGTCGAATGGCACATTGATAGTAAACATGTGTATTATGTGTAAATATGTGGTATATTAGTATTCTTATGATACAAATAAATGGTAAAAATTAGAAAAAAAGATATTTATGATAATGGGTGGGGGGGGGCTCTGAGGGGCCCAAGACAGGGTCCTGTCCTCAAGCATCTGTGGTTATGTGCGCACTATTTTATGATGGTGCCACAGGCCTCTAATTAAAGTGAATGGAAAAATCATTTTTTTAGCATAATATCTGTAATAATTATCCCCCGAGGACACGGTGTGTCTGTGCAAGATCACCCCGACGACCGGAGCCCCTAGCGGTGATCTTATACAGACACACCAAGTCCGAGTGGGATAACTATTTTACACCCCAGCTCCACGGGGTAAATAATAATAAACTTAAAGTAAAGATGTCAGTATTATTATACGTTATAGATTAACTTTTATATATATTATATATTGTATATACCCCATTGGACGCCCGGCATAACATAATGTTTATTAGGTAAAATTAATTAACACTTCCTCAGTGTGAGCATCCGCGCCGCCTTAACCCTTGTGGGGGAAGGGGGGGGGGGGGGGTGGTAACTTGACCATTTTATGACGGGAGGTACGTCGGTGAACTCGAAACCCCTGCCCGAAATTAATCCACGTTATATCGGATTTGTAACCCGAAAATACCGGGAAAGCTTAAATTACATACCCGAAATTATCCAAAAATAATAAAACTAAAAGGCAGTTATCATGATGAGATATACATTGTGAAAGATTAACCTGAATTCCCCTCAGTGCTTTATAAAAATCTGCAGAAATTTTAAAAATCCTGACCGGAATTCTCCAGAGTGTCAAAAAATCCCAACCCGAAATCTCCGCCGGTTTTGTAAAATATTGACCCGAATTTGTCGCAAATCCCGTATCTAAATATCATTGATTTACCCCGACCCTTGACCACTAGATTAGGCTGGACAATATACTAAGGGCCCCATGCAGCTTCGAATCTCAGTAGATTCTTTCAAAAATTAAGTTGGGTGATCCGCCTCATGCAGATCACCCCTGTAAGAACGATTTAAGGAGCTGGGATGTAATTCCATTTTCGATATGAAGGGGAACCTTTCATAATATTTTTCCCACAAGACTAAGGGACGAGATCAAAAGTTCAATGTAGGATAAAAAACTTAATTCAAATAGTTTGGGGGTGTGTGGAGGGGGGGGGGGGGGTTAAAAATCGCTGCAAGTTGTGTTATCCGACATCGATTTTCAGATTGAAAAATACGGATTCAAGTGATGTCTAAGTCAACATACAGAACAAACATACATTGTCATTGTTGAGGAAAAACAGGACCCATGATACATGCAAAAAATATACTCTCAAAGCATATGCCCATATTGGTCAATCAGTTTTGCCAAATTAAGTTAAGAGGGGGGGGGGGGGGGGGGGGTCAGTGAAAAAACTATGTGAATTAAGTTTTTTATCCTACATTTAACTTTTGATCTCGTCCCTATATTTGTTTTTATTTCTTCGTATTCAAGTAATTTGAAAGGCAATGGAAACATCCCCCCTTAAAAAAATAAACATTTGGATTTTGATTTTATGAAATTCGAAAATCAGTTTGTAGTAGAATACTCAAGAAAGAAGAAAAGGTTATTGACCGCAGGCGTAAACCAAACCCTCGTCGTTTGATTGGTCGATTTCATAGTTGCTAGCTAAAAATAGTTCCGTTTATTTATATAGACGCATTCTTGAATGTTCCAGTTCTTACTTTCATTTTCGACCGAGAAGGGTATATAATGACTGAAAGACTTGAATGGAGCCAATACATACAGTAGTGATACACTTTCAAGGATTAAAGAAATATAACAAGCAAGGTAAGTTTGATTTGTTATTAATCTTATTATTTAATGGATTGATCAGATTTCGATCTAGGTCACTAGTGACAGTTTTACGATTTCAAGAAAAAGCCTAACAAATGTTACAATAAGTTACGACAAATTTTTTTTTAATTTGACCAGATGTTTTAAACATTGAAATACGATGATATCCGTGCTCAGCGCAAATGCTATTTTTTTTTTTTTTTTTTTTTTGGGGGGGGGGGGGGGGGCTAATTATTTTTAGAAATAATTGAAATTTAAATAAATGATATTGTTTGCATATTTTTCGGAGAAAGTTAAGACGTTTGAGTGAAAAGTTTAGGAAAAGGTTGTACTAAAAAAGATATTGAATTTTTATTCTTTGAAAAATACATTATTTTATCGCCAAGGTTTACTTACACGAAAGACACATATTATGGTGGAAATACTCAGTGCAAATATGCACTAAGTTTCAAGAAGTCAACGGCCATTGAGAAATAATTTTACGCTAATTACAAACGGTTAAATTGATGGATAAAAAGTATCGAAAAAAGATTTTTTTTTCTCATTTTCTACACAAATACAATTCTGTTTGAATTCTCATAGTCTCGTGATTCATATTTCGTTACGATCTACGTTTTAAGTCATAATTTGTATTTTTTTTACGAACAAGATCGTTTTAACGGTACTTTAATCTTTGTTGTAACTTTTTGTAGGATGCTGAGATAATAAAAAGTATATTTTATTTTAAAACATTTTTATAATTTTATTATCTTTGTTTTTATATTTAGAGTCTGTACATTTTTTAATCTTTTTAAATGAAATTAATGTTACAGGGGTGGGTTATATACTCGCAGTGTGTGCGCGCCGCATTAAGGTAGTGTTTTTGTGATCCTGCTGTCCTAATTTATGTAGAATTGTCTATAATGTTATAATTTTATAGGTGCATAATTTTATACTTAAATCAAGAGATAATTGTTTCATTTTCAGAACTGTGCAAATTCTTAGCTATTTTTTTAAAAGTGCATATGTAAGCTGTAAGCAGAATTGTTATAAATTTTGGTATTTTGTCTGTCGTAAACAGGACATTTTTTTCCGTAATTGCCCGCCGTGAACAGGGTCCATTTTTGCAAGGACAATCACCACAAATACACTTGTATTGTGATCAAGTAGCCCCAACCGCCTTTCGGGTGTAGCACCATTATCAAATCTAGAGGGATGCGTAAAGGGCATACGCCCCCTTATCTTTTTGCATAAAATCAAAAAAAATTTACGCGCCCCCTGATAAAAAAAGAATCGCAAAATATACAGCAAAGCTGAAATTTACATATTGAAATTAATAAGTGAAAACATACTTCTGCAAAAATACTAACTAATCAATTCTTTAAATTTTCAGGTGATACAATTTGGAAATAAAATTAGATTTTGATAAAATGGCGAGATTACCTGCAATTGGTATCGATCTTGGAACAACATATTCCTGTGTTGGTGTATTCCAGCACGGGAAAGTGGAAATTATTGCGAATGACCAAGGAAACAGAACAACGCCAAGTTATGTGGCTTTTACAGACACAGAGAGGTTGGTTGGTGATGCAGCTAAAAATCAGGTTGCTATGAATCCAGAGAACACAATTTTTGATGCTAAAAGGTTGATCGGAAGAAATTTTAGTGACCAAACTGTACAATCTGACATGAAACACTGGCCATTTAAAGTAATCAACCAAAACGGAAAACCAAGACTTCAAGTAGAATTCAAAGGAGAAACAAAGACATTTACACCGGAGGAAATCAGTTCTATGGTTCTGGTGAAAATGAAAGAAATCGCTGAAGCTTACCTCGGACAGAACGTGAAAAATGCTGTTATAACTGTTCCAGCTTACTTCAATGACTCTCAGAGATTGGCCACAAAAGATGCAGGCAAAATAGCTGGACTGAACGTGTTGAGAATTATCAATGAACCGACAGCCGCTGCCCTGGCATATGGTTTGGACAAAAATTTACAAGATGAAAAAAACGTTTTAATTTTTGATCTTGGAGGTGGAACCTTTGATGTGTCAATCCTCTCCATTTCTGAAGGATCAATGTTCGAGGTACGTTCAACAGCTGGAGATACTCATCTTGGAGGCGAGGACTTCGATAATCGAATGGTAAAACATTTTGTATCCGAATTCAAACGAAAATATGGAAAAGACATTTCAAATAACAATCGTGCCATCCGAAGACTAAGAACTGCTTGCGAAAGAGCGAAGAGAACATTATCAAGTGGTACAGAGGCCAATATTGAAATTGATGCTTTGTTTGAAGGAATGGACTTTTACACAAAAATAACGAGAGCAAGATTTGAAGACTTGTGTGCAGATCTGTTTAGAACTACTTTAGAACCAGTGGAAAAGGCATTGCGTGACGCTAAACTTGATAAAAGCAAGATCCATGAAATTGTTTTGGTAGGAGGTTCAACCAGGATTCCAAAGATACAGAAAATGTTGGCAGAATTTATGAACGGGAAAAATCTCAACAAATCTGTTAATCCGGATGAAGCTGTGGCTTATGGAGCCGCAGTACAGGCGGCTATTTTGTCTGGAGATACATGTGATACAATCAAAGACGTTCTTCTAGTAGACGTGGCACCGTTATCTCTCGGTATTGAAACTGCAGGCGGAGTCATGACAAAGATCATTGAAAGAAATACTAAAATTCCTGCGAAAGCATCACAGACCTTCACAACATATTCAGACAATCAGCCAGCTGTAGATATACAGGTATATGAAGGAGAAAGAGCAATGACCAAAGATAACAACCGTCTTGGACGATTTGACTTGACTGGAATACCTCCTGCTCCACGGGGTGTACCTCAGATTGAAGTCGAATTTAACATTGACGCTAATGGAATTCTAAACGTTTCAGCGAAGGATAAAAGCACCGGAAATGAGAGAAAAATTACAATCACCAACGATAGAGGAAGACTTAGTAAGCAGGATATTGATAGAATGGTTTCTGAAGCTGAGAAATACAAAGAGGAGGATGATAAGCAGAGAGAACGTGTAGTAGCCAGAAACCAATTAGAGAACTATATATTTACTGTAAAACAAGCTGTTGGTGATTCTGGTGATAAACTTTCTGTGCAAGATAAAGATGAAGTAACGAAAGCTTGTGACGAATCGCTGAAGTGGTTAGATAGTAATTCATTAGCAGAGAAAGAAGAATTCGAGGATAAAATGAAAGAACTACAAAGGATATGTTCTCCGATTATGACAAAATTACACGGCGGTGCAAAAGGTGGACAAGGAACAGGGCAGTATTCAGGTAGTCAGAATACTTCTGGTGGACCTACTGTGGAAGAAGTTGATTAATAACATAACAAAACTTGTAAATTAAAAAAATAATTTTGAACATAATATTAGCAACAGACTTAACTGAATTGTTTATTAAAAATGAGCTATTTTATTTGTATACCGATATATGTGTAAACATTCGTAAATATTACAAATTGTTTAACATGGATGTAATGTATATAGTTGACAGAAAATGTAGATAGAAATGTATATAGTTGACAGAAAATGTAGATAGAAATGTATATAGTGGACAGAAAATGTTAAATATTTTTTGTGAACAATAAAGACATGAAATATACAAAATTTTTATATTTTATTAATGGCAAAAATGTTGATTTGATGCACATTTGTGGTAAAATTAAATTCTCTGATACCAATATTGATGCACTATATACACGTCATCAACTTTGTCAGCAGTAAGTGTTCAAGGCTGAAAATTTGAGAATTCAAAATAATAAACCAAAATACGGTAGAGTTGATTTAAATGTTAAAACGACCGAAAAAAGATAGGAAAAACCATTATGGACAGAACATGCACGAGTCGTTTGATCTCGGCAAGGTTCAAGTACTAGTATGACTACCGAAACTAACAGTGACTCCCGAATGCCACATAAGAGAGCAACTATTTCTAAAAGGAAGACTTAAATGGTCAAGGGTGCTGGAAATTCTTTGTTTTTTTTCAATTCCAAAGGACTGTTTCTATTTGATTGGATATATTAAATCCTGCATTTTGTTCAACACATTGAATCTGCCTTTTCTTACAGCAAGTTTGAGAGACTTTTTCGATCCCTTTTCCTAGCCGTTGTAATCATATGATTATCTTGTTCTTAATCTGTTGTTGGTTATTATATATCAGTGGCGTATCTTCATTTGGGACAGTGGCTTAGTTAGTTGTCTCACCTTAAAATGTTTGAAATGTATTCTTTTATACCAATTTTGGTGCACAAGATGTGCATATTTCGTCGATTTACGACTCGTCAGTTGTGCTCAAGGTCTAATAAATTGAAAATCCAGAAGTTTAAACAGCAAATTCGAAAATTGCCGAAATGATCAAAAGGGGTTTATATGCCGGACAGAGCTACACAAATGTATGAAAGTGGGAGATACGCCTTGGTTTTGCAAATTTGCATTTTTGTAATAACTTGAAAATGTTATATCCTTTTACAACAAGTTACTTCTCTCACTTGACTGCAAAAGTAACGACAGAGAGGGCTGCAAAAAAAAGACTTCATGATTAATCTAAACCTCCATTTAGTTTGATATCATTGAATGTTTATTGTTCGTCCGTCATCCAAGATTGCCTCACGACCTGACATAATTAAACTTAGGACCCTATGGGGAATACAATTTGAAGATTTCCTCTGAAACTGCTGGGCCTATTGGAACCAAACTTTGGTGGAAAAGTCCTTGGGTGGTCCCCTTCTAAAATGTGTCTGTTGTCCCCGACCTTCAACCAAGATAGTTGCCGAAGCTAATTATAGAAAAGGGGGAAGGAAATTTTTAAAATCTTTTCCTCTGAAACTACTAGTATACAAAGTCAACATCAACCAAATTGTATTTTAATGAACCTAAGATGGTCCCCTTCCAAAACGGTGTCAGCTAATTCCGACCTCTGCTACCATGGTGGCCTCCTCTAAATCCACTGGGCAATTTGGCCTAATTCATCATTAGGGGTGTGTCGGAGGATGCACAATACCAATAACATTTAGGGAACAACCATTTAACTTCAAAAGGGGGTGGGGGGGGGGTATGTTTTTTTTGAAAAAAATATTCTGATTCCAAAGGGAAGGAAAAAAAATAATCTGTTGCAGCAAGGACCAAAAAAAAAAATCTGTTTTACAAAACTATGGAAAAAAATTCTGGTTTAGATATATTTTTTCCAAAATAAATATTTGAATCCGAGAGTTGATTTAATAAATCACAAGCATTACAAGGAAAGCTTAAGATCATTATTTAATACAAATCTGACTTGATTTATTTTGAACATAATATGAAATTTCCCTTAGCTTTTCAGTCATATTTGACCTTTCAGTGATTAACCATCAATATGAAGAGCAACAATCATGACAATCAAAGTATTGTTCCTTTTTTGGACAGTTCTTGTTTCTGATTGGCTCAATAAAAAAATCTTCTCCTCTGAAATTGCTTAGCCAAATGGAACTAAACTTGACAGGAAGCATATATGGGAGGTTCTTTACAAAGTTTTCTCATTTCGTCCCGATCGGGCAACAAACATGGCCATCGTGGGCAATGCTTGTTTCTCATTGGTTGATTAAATTTTTTTCTTTTCTGGAACTGCTTGGCCAAATGGAATGAAATCTGACAGGAAGCGTCTATTGGAGGTTCTGCACAAAGTCTCATTTTTTCCCGATAGGACTACAAATATGGCCACCATGCGCAGTTCTTGTTTCTTATTGGCTGATATATAAAAATCTTCTACTCTGAAATCGCTTAGCCAAACGGAACGAAACTTGACAGGAAACATCTATGGGAGGTTCTTTACAAAGTTTCCTCATTTCGTCCCGATCGGGCAACGAAAATGGCCGTCATGGGCAATTCTTTTTTCTCATTGGTTGATTAAAAAAAAATTCTGGAACTACTTGGCCAAAACTGTCAGCCAAACTTGACAGGAAGTATCCGTTTGGAAAGTCTTACGAAATGAATCTTTTACATTTGTATATTGGACGGCAAGCATGGCTGCCATCGGCAATTCTTGTTTCCGATAGGCTGATATAAAGAAATCTTCTTCTCTGAAACAGCTTGGCCAAATGAAACGATACTTGACAAGAAGCATCTGTGGGAGGTTTTTTACAAAATTTTCTCATTTTGATTAGATCATGTGACAAACATGGCGACTATGGGCAATTCTTGTTTCTGCCAGGTGAGCGATACAGGCTCAGGCCTCTGAGCCTCTAGTTTAAATATGCATACATTTACATATACCCAAAGTGTGTCTACTCATTACTGTGTGGAATTATGATTGTTATAATAAAATACAAAGTACAGAGAAAATGATGTTATATTCCATTTCTTAAAGAATTAATATACAAAAACAAAATAAAAGTCATTAACATATCAGAAATATGCAAATGTTTTATTATACAAACAAATTCATAGTATATACCAGTTTTATTTACTGCTAGTGATTTCATAGGAATAAATACACCTTTTACTTTCTGGGCATTGCTAAAAAAAAATTCTGATTCGATTTGGTAAGAAAAAAATAATTTAGTTTGATTGTAGTCGAAAACAATAAAAAATAAAATTGAGTCCATACTTTGAAAAAATCAAAATTTCAAACCAAAATTAAAAAAACCATATCCCCCCCCTTCCCCCTTCCTACCCAAACCTTGCTGCTGGATGTTGTTCCCTTACAGGCGAGCTTATATATGCTCATTGCAGCCTCTACTTTGTTTGAAATATTGTTTGTAGTATAGAGTACTTGTAGGCTTGATATGTCGTGTTCACATTTTTCTAAATTTGGGGCAAATATAGTGTGTATATACCTCCGTCCATATGTTGAACATCGTATGATAGAGTCTGGCTGACTTGTTTTGCTAGGATTGGTGGTCTACACCCGGAATAAAAGAAGGCTTAAATTCTAATTGAAATTTTATTAAAAAAATTAAAAATTATAAATTATTAGCGGATGAAGCACTCTAAAGGCCCACGTAGCAGCATTTTATGATGTGAACTGTGACTGAAATGTCTGTTGAACAACACTTCCAATTCGTCACTGATTTCCGTATTAGAAAACAATTTGTACCATGAACAAGTGCCTTTATCTTAACTCGAACTTTAACACGAACTGTAACTAACTCGTAATGTAACTCGATAAATGAAATAAGAAATTAATATCTCGAGTTCACTCAAACATCAACTCGAACTCGAATTATAACTCGAACTCTAACTCGAACTTCAACTCGAACTATAACTTTAACTCTAACTCTAACTCTAACTCATGTTTAGTCACACACACCCGCTTGAGGACAGGATAGCGGGACAGTCCAATGGCACATTGATAGTAAACATGTGTATTATGTGTAAATATCCTGGAAATATATATGGTATAGTAATTAGTATTCTTATGATACACATAAATTGTAAAAATTAGAAAAAAATATATTTATGACAATGGGTGGGGGCTCTGAGGGGCCCAAGACAGGGTCCTGTCCTCAAGCATGCACCTGTGGTTATGTGTGCACTATTTTATGATGGTGCCACAGGCCCATAATTAAAGTGAATGGAAAAATCAATGTTTTAATAGCATAATATCTGTAATAATTATCCCCCGAGGACGCGGTGTGTCTGTGCAAGATCATCCCGAGGACCGAAGCCCCTAGCAGTGATCTTATACAGACACACCAAGTCCGAGTGGGATAACTATTTTACACCCCAGCTCCAAGGGGTAAATAATAATTAGCTTAAAGTAAAGATGTCAGTATTATTATACGTTATAGATTTACTTTTATATATATTATATATTGTATATACCCCATTGGAACCCCTGCATAACATAATGTTTATATGGGTAAAATTAATTACCACTTCCTCGGTGTGAACATCCGCGACCGCCTTAACCTTTTGGGGGGGGGGGGTAACTTGGCCATTTTATGACGGGGGGTGCGTCGGTGAACTCAAAACCCTAGCCCGAAATTATCCACGTTATATCGAATTTCTGACCCGAAAATACCAGGAAAGCTAAAATTACATACCCGAAATTATCCAAAAATAATAAAACTAAAAGGCAGTTATCATGATGAGATATACATTGTGAAAGGCAATAACCTGAATATTCTCCTCAGTGCTTTATAAAAATCTGTAGAAATTTTTAAAATCCTGACCGGAATTCTCCAGATTGTCAAAAAATCCCAACCCGAAATCTCCGCCGGTTTTGTAAAATATTGACCCGAATTTGCCGCAAATCCAAATCCCGTATCTAAATATCATTGATTTACCCCGACCCTTGACCACTAGATTAGGCTGGACAATATAATTAGGGACCCATGCAGGTTCGAATCTCTGTAGATCCTTTCAAAAATTAAGTTGGGTGATCCGCCTCATGCAGATCACCCCTGTAAGAACAATTAAAGGAGCTGGGATGTAATTCTATTTTCCATATGAAGGGGAATCTTTCATAATATTTTTCCCACAAGACTAAGGGACGAGATCAAAAGTTCAATGTAGGATAAAAAACTTAATTCAAATAGTTGGGGGGGGGGGGGGGGGGGGGGGGGGGGTAAAAATCGCTGTAAGTTTTGTTATCCGACATCGATTTTCAGATTGAAAAATACGGATTCAAGTGATGTCTAAGTCAATATACAGAAAACATACTTTGTTGAGGAAAAACAGGACCCATGCATGATACAAAAAATATACTCTCAAAGCATATGCCCATATTGGTCAATCAATTTTGCCAAATGAAGTTAAGAAAGGGGGGGGGGGGGGGGTCAGTGAAAAAACTATGTGAATTAATTTTTTATCCTACATTGAACTATTGATCTCGTCCCTAATCGGTTTTCATTTACACCTGCATTGAATCGCGGACAGATATTTGTATATTTGTTTAGTTTTTCATGACTTGTTTTTATTTCTTCGTATTCAAGTAATTTTAAACATCCCCCCTTAAAAAAATCAGCAATAAAATAATCATTTGGATTTTGACTTTATAAAATTCGAAAATCAGTTTGTAGTAGAATACTCAAGAAAGCAGAAAAGGTTATTGACCGCAAGCGTAAACCAAACCCTCGTGGTTTGATTGGTCGATTTCATAGTTGCTAGCTAAAAATAGTTCCGTTTATTTATATAGACGTATTCTTGAATGTTCCTGTTCTTACTTTCATTTTCGACCGAGAAGGATATATAACGGCTGAAAGACTTGAATGGAACCAGTACATACAGTAGTGATACACTTTCGAGCAGTAAAGAAATATAACATAAGCAAGGTAAGTTTGATTTGTTAGTAATTTTATTATTTAATGGATTGATCAGATTTCGATCTCGGTCACTAGTGACAGTTTTACGACCAGTCACTGTGTAATATTTCAAGAAAAAGCCTAACACATGTTACAATAAGTTACGACAAAAATTTTTTTTAATTTGACAAATGTTTTTAAACATTGAAATACGATGATATCCGTGCTCAGCGCAAATGGTATTTTTTTTTGGGGGGGGGGGGGGGGGGAAATTATTTTTAGAAATAATTGAAATTTAAATAAATGATAATGTTTGCATATTTTTCGGAGAAAGTTAAGACGTTTGAGTGAAAAGTTTAGGAAAAGGTTGTACTAAAAAAGATATTGAATTTTTATTCTTCGAAAAGACATTATTTTATCGCCAAGGTTTAATTACACGAAAGACACGTATTATGGTGGAAATACTCAGTGCAAATATGCACTAAGTTTCAAGAAGTCAACGGCCATTGAGAAATAATTTTACGCTAATTACAAACGGTTAAATTGATGGATAAAAAGATCGAAAAAAGATTTTTTTTCTCATTTTCTACACAAATACAATTCTGTCTGAATTCTCATAGTCTCGTGATTCATATTTCTTTACGATCTACGTTTTCAGTCATAATTTGTAAATTTTTTTACGAACAAGATCGTTTTAACGGTACTTTAGTCTTTGTTGTAACTTTTTGTAAGATGCTGAGATAATAAAAAGTATATTTTATCTTAAAACATTTTTATAATTTTATTATCTTTGTTTTTATATTTAGAGTCTATACATTTTTTGCTTAATCTTTTTTAATGAAATTGATGTTACACGTGGTGGGTTATATAAAATTGTGTGCGCGCCGCAGTAAGGTAGTGTTTTTGTGATCCTGCTGTCCTAATTTATGTAGATTTGTCTATAATGTTATAATTTCATAGGTGCACAATTTTATACTTAAATCAAGAGATAATTGTTTCATTTTCAGTACTGTGCAAATTCTTAGCCATTTTTTTAAAAGTGCATATAAGCTGTAAGCAGAATTGTTATAAATTTTTGTATTTTGTCTGTCGTAAACAGGACATTTTTTTCCGTAATTGCCCGCCATGAACAGGGTCCATTTTTGCAAGGACAATCACCACAAATACACTTATATTGTGATCAAGTAGCCCCAACCGCCTTTCGGGTGTAACACCATTATCAGATCTAGAGGGATGCGTAAAGGGCATACGCCCCTTTTATCGCCCAAAAATATTTTTTATCTCAAAAAAAATTTACGCGCCCCCTGATTAAAGAACGAATCGCAAAATATACAGCAAAGCTGAAATTTACATATTGAAATTAATAAGTGAAAACATACTTCTGCAAAAATACTAACTAATCAATTCTTTAAATTTTCAGGTGATACAATTTGGAAATAAAATTAGATTTTGATAAAATGGCGAGATTACCTGCAATTGGTATCGATCTTGGAACAACATATTCCTGTGTTGGTGTATTCCAGCACGGGAAAGTGGAAATTATTGCGAATGACCAAGGAAACAGAACAACGCCAAGTTATGTGGCTTTTACAGACACAGAGAGGTTGGTTGGTGATGCAGCTAAAAATCAGGTTGCTATGAATCCAGAGAACACAATTTTTGATGCTAAAAGGTTGATCGGAAGAAATTTTAGTGACCAAACTGTACAATCTGACATGAAACACTGGCCATTTAAAGTAATCAACCAAAACGGAAAACCAAGACTTCAAGTAGAATTCAAAGGAGAAACAAAGACATTTACACCGGAGGAAATCAGTTCTATGGTTCTGGTGAAAATGAAAGAAATCGCTGAAGCTTACCTCGGACAGAACGTGAAAAATGCTGTTATAACTGTTCCAGCTTACTTCAATGACTCTCAGAGATTGGCCACAAAAGATGCAGGCAAAATAGCTGGACTGAACGTGTTGAGAATTATCAATGAACCGACAGCCGCTGCCCTGGCATATGGTTTGGACAAAAATTTACAAGATGAAAAAAACGTTTTAATTTTTGATCTTGGAGGTGGAACCTTTGATGTGTCAATCCTCTCCATTTCTGAAGGATCAATGTTCGAGGTACGTTCAACAGCTGGAGATACTCATCTTGGAGGCGAGGACTTCGATAATCGAATGGTAAAACATTTTGTATCCGAATTCAAACGAAAATATGGAAAAGACATTTCAAATAACAATCGTGCCATCCGAAGACTAAGAACTGCTTGTGAAAGAGCGAAGAGAACATTATCAAGTGGTACAGAGGCCAATATTGAAATTGATGCTTTGTTTGAAGGAATGGACTTTTACACAAAAATAACGAGAGCAAGATTTGAAGACTTGTGTGCAGATCTGTTTAGAACTACTTTAGAACCAGTGGAAAAGGCATTGCGTGACGCTAAACTTGATAAAAGCAAGATCCATGAAATTGTTTTGGTAGGAGGTTCAACCAGGATTCCAAAGATACAGAAAATGTTGGCAGAATTTATGAACGGGAAAAATCTCAACAAATCTGTTAATCCGGATGAAGCTGTGGCTTATGGAGCCGCTGTACAGGCGGCTATTTTGTCTGGAGATACATGTGATACAATCAAAGACGTTCTTCTAGTAGACGTGGCACCGTTATCTCTCGGTATTGAAACTGCTGGCGGAGTCATGACAAAGATCATTGAAAGAAATACTAAAATTCCTGCGAAAGCATCACAGACCTTCACAACATATTCAGACAATCAGCCAGCTGTAGATATACAGGTATATGAAGGAGAAAGAGCAATGACCAAAGATAACAACCGTCTTGGACGATTTGACTTGACTGGAATACCTCCTGCTCCACGGGGTGTACCTCAGATTGAAGTCGAATTTAACATTGACGCTAATGGAATTCTAAACGTTTCAGCGAAGGATAAAAGCACCGGAAATGAGAGAAAAATTACAATCACCAACGATAGAGGAAGACTTAGTAAGCAGGATATTGATAGAATGGTTTCTGAAGCTGAGAAATACAAAGAGGAGGATGATAAGCAGAGAGAACGTGTAGTAGCCAGAAACCAATTAGAGAACTATATATTTACTGTAAAACAAGCTGTTGGTGATTCTGGTGATAAACTTTCAATGCAAGATAAAGATGAAGTAACGAAAGCTTGTGACGAGTCGCTGAAGTGGTTAGATAGTAATTCATTAGCAGAGAAAGAAGAATTCGAGGATAAAATGAAGGAACTACAAAAGATATGTTCTCCGATTATGACAAAATTACACAGCGGTGCAAAAGGTGGACAAGGAACAGGGCAGTATTCAGGTAGTCAGAATACTTCTGGTGGACCTACTGTGGAAGAAGTTGATTAAAAACCTAACAAAACTTGTAAATTAAAAAAACATTGAACATAATATTAGCAACAGACTTAACTGAATTGTTTATTCAAAAATGAGCAATTTTATTTGTATACCGATATATGTGTAAACGTTCGTAAATATATTACAGATTGTTTAACATGGATGGCAATGTATATAGTTGACAGAAAAAATGTTATTTTTTGTGAACAATAAATACATGAAATATACAGAATTTTTATATTTTATTAATGGCAAAAATGTTGATTTGATGCTTATTTGTGGTAAAATTAAATTCTCTGATACCAATATTGATGCACTATATACACGTCATCAATTGTGTCAGCAGTAAGTGTTCAAGGCTGAAAATTTGAGAATTCAAAATAATAAACCAAAATATAGTAGAATTGATTTAAATGCTAAAACGACCGAAAAAATATGGGAAAAACCATTATAGACAGAACATGCACGAGTCGTTTGATCTCGGCAAGGTTCAAGTATGACTACCGAAACTCACAGTGACTCCCGATTGCCACAAGAGAGCAACTATTTCTAAAGGAAGACTTAAATGGTCATGGGTGCTGGAAATTCTTTGTTTTTTTTCAATTCCAAAGGACTTGTTTCTATTTGATTGGATATATTAAATCCTGCATTTTGTTCAACACATTGAGTCTGCCTTTTCTTACACCAAGTTTGAGGACTTTTTCGATCCCTTTTCCTCGCCGCTGTAATCATATGATTATCTTGTTCTTAATCTGTTGTTGGTTATTATATATCAGTGGCGTACCTTCATTTGGGGCAGTGGGTTAGTTGTCAAAACTTAAAATGTTTGAAATGTATTCTTTTATACCAATTTTGGTGCACAAGATGTGCATATTTCGTCGATTTACGACTCGTCAGTTGTGCTCAAGGTGTAATAAATTGAAAATCCAGAAGTTTGAACAGCAAATTCGAAAATTTCCGAAATGACTAAAAGGGGTTATGCCAAAACCATCTAAGGACAGAGCTACACAAATGTATGAAAGAGGGAGATAAGCCTTGGTTTTGCAAATTTGCATTTTTATAATAACTTGAAAATGTTATATCCTTTTACAACAAGTTACTTCTCTCACTTGACTGCAAAAGTAACGACAGAGAGGGCTGCAAATAAAAGAGACTTCATGATTAATCTAAACCTCCATTTAGTTTGATATCATTGAATGTTTATTGTTCGTCCGTCATCCAAGATTGCCTCACGACCTGACATAATTAAACTTAGGACCCTATGGGGAATACAATTTGAAGATTTTCTCTGAAACTGCTGGGCCTATTGGAACCAAACTTTGGTGGAAAAGTCCTTGGGTGGTCCCCTTCTAAAATGTGTCTGTTGTCCCCGACCTTCAACCAAGATAGTTGCCGAAGCTAATTATAGAAAAGGGGGAAGGAAATTTTTAAAATCTTTTCCTCTGAAACTACTAGTATACAAAGTCAACATCAACCAAATTGTATTTTAATGAACCTAAGATGGTCCCCTTCCAAAACGGTGTCAGCTAATTCCGACCTCTGCTACCATGGTGGCCTCCTCTAAATCCACTGGGCAATTTGGCCTAATTCATCATTAGGGGTGTGTCGGAGGATGCACAATACCAATAACATTTAGGGAACAACCATTTAACTTCAAAAGGGGGTGGGGGTATGTTTTTTTGAAAAAAATATTCTGATTCCAAAGGGAAGGAAAAAAAAATAATCTGTTGCAGCAAGGGCCAAAAAAAAAAAATATCTGTTTTACAAAACTATGGAAAAAATTCTGGTTTAGATATATTTTTTCCAAAATAAATATTTGAATCCGAGAGTTGATTTAATAAATCACAAGCATTACAAGGAAAGCTTAAGATCATTATTTAATACAAATCTGACTTGATTTATTTTGAACATAATATGAAATTTTCCTTAGTTTTTCAGTCATATTTGACCTTTCAGTGATTAACCATCAATATGAAGAGCAACAATCATGACAATCAACGCATTGTTCCTTTTTTGGACAGTTCTTGTTTCTGATTGGCTCAATAAAAAAATCTTCTCCTCTGAAATTGCTTAGCCAAACGGAACGAAACTTGACAGGAAGCATATATGGGAGGTTCTTTACAAAGTTTTCTCATATCGTCCCGATCGGGCAACGAAAATGGCCGTCATGGGCAATTCTTTTTTCTCATTGGTTGATTAAAAAAAAAATTCTGGAACTACTTGGCCAAAACTGTCAGCCAAACTTGACAGGAAGTATCCGTTTGGAAAGTCTTACGAAATGAATCTTTTACATCCTGATTGGACGGCAAGCATGGCTGCCATCGGCAATTCTTGTTTCCGATAGGCTGATATATAAAGAAATCTTCTTCTCTGAAACAGCTTGGCCAAATGAAACGATACTTGACAAGAAGCATCTGTGGGAGGTTTTTTACAAAATTTTCTCATTTTGATTAGATCATGTGACAAACATGGCGACTATGGGCAATTCCTGTTTCTGCCAGGTGAGCGATACAGGCTCAGGCCTCTGAGCCTCTAGTTTAAATATGCATACATTTACATATACCCAATGTGTCTACTCATTACTGTGTGGAATTATGATTGTTATAATAAAATACAAAGTACAGAGAAAATGATGTTATATTCCATTTCTTAAAGAATTAATATACAAAAACAAAATAAAAGTCATTAACATATCAGAAATATGCAAATGTTTTATTATACAAACAAATTCATAGTATATACCAGTTTTATTTACTGCTAGTAATTTCATAGGAATAAATACACCTTTTACTTTCTGGGCATTGCTAAAAAAAATTCTGATTCGATTTGGTAAGAAAAAAAATAATTTAGTTTGATTGTAGTCGAAAACAATAAAAAATAAAATTGAGTCCATACTTTGAAAAAATAAAAATTTCAAACCAAAATTAAAAAACCATACGCCCCCCTCCCTACCCAAACCTTGCTGCTGGGTGTTGTTCCCTTACATGCGAGCTTATATATGCTCATTGCAGCCTCTACTTTGTTTGAAATATTGTTTGTAGTATAGAGTACTTGTAGGCTTGATATGTCGTGTTCACATTTTTCTAAATTTGGGGCAAATATAGTGTGTATATACCTCCGTCCATATGTTGAACATCGTATGATAGAGTCTGGCTGACTTGTTTTGCTAGGATTGATGGTCTACACCCGGAATAAAAGAAGGCTTAAATTCTAATTGAAATTTTATTAAAAAAATTAAAAATTATAAATTATTAGCAGATGAAGCACTCTAAAGGCCCACGTAGCAGCATTTTATGATGTGAACTGTGACTGAAATGTCTGTTGAACAACACTTCCAATTCGTCACTGATTTCCGTATTAGAAAACAATTTGTACCATGAACAAGTGCCTTTATCTTAACTCGAACTTTAACACGAACTGTAACTAACTCGTAATGTAACTCGATAAATGAAATAAGAAATTAATATCTCGAGTTCACTCAAACATCAACTCGAACTCGAATTATAACTCGAACTCTAACTCGAACTTCAACTCGAACTATAACTTTAACTCTAACTCTAATTCTAACTCTAACTCTAACTCTAACTCTAACTCTAACTCTAACTTTAACTTTAACTTTAACTCGAACTCGAACTCGATGTTTAGTCACACACACCCGCTTGAGGACAGGATAGCGGGACAGTCCAATGGCACATTGATAGTAAACATGTGTATTATGTGTAAATATCCTGGAAATATATATGGTATAGTAATTAGTATTCTTATGATACACATAAATTGTAAAAATTAGAAAAAAATATATTTATGATAATGGGTGGGGGCTCTGAGGGGCCCAAGACAGGGTCCTGTCCTCAAGCACATGTGGTTATGTGTGCACTATTTTATGATGGTGCCACAGGCCCATAATTAAAGTGAATGGAAAAATCAATGTTTTAATAGCATAATATCTGTAATAATTATCCCCCGAGGACGCGGTGTGTCTGTGCAAGATCATCCCGAGGACCGAAGCCCCTAGCAGTGATCTTATACAGACACACCAAGTCCGAGTGGGATAACTATTTTACACCCCAGCTCCAAGGGGTAAATAATAATTAGCTTAAAGTAAAGATGTCAGTATTATTATACGTTATAGATTTACTTATATATATATTATATATTGTATATACCCCATTGGAACCCCGGCATAACATAATGTTTATATGGGTAAAATTAATTAACACTTCCTCGGTGTCAACATCCGCGACCGCCTTAACCTTTGGGGGGGGGGGGGGGTAACTTGGCTATTTTATGACGGGGGGTGCGTCGGTGAACTCAAAACCCTTGCCCAAAATTATCCACGTTATATCGAATTTCTGACCCGAAAATACCGGGAAAGCTAAAATTACATACCCGAAATTATCCAAAAATAATAAAACTAAAAGGCAGTTATCATGATGAGATATACATTGTGAAAGGCAATAACCTGAATATTCTCCTCAGTGCTTTATAAAAATCTGTAGAAATTTTTAAAATCCTGACCGGAATTCTCCAGAGTGTCAAAAAATCCCAACCCGAAATCTCCGCCGGTTTTGTAAAATATTGACCCGAATTTGCCGCAAATCCAAATCCCGTATCTAAATATCATTTATTACCCCGACCCTTGACCACTAGATTAGGCTGGACAATATAATTAGGGACCCATGCAGGTTCGAATCTCAGTAGATTCTTTCAAAAATTAAGTTGGGTGATCCGCCTCATGCAGATCACCCCTGTAAGAACAATTAAAGGAGCTGGGATGTAATTCCATTTTCCATATGAAGGGGAACCTTTCATAATATTTTTCCCACAAAACAGGACCCATGATACAAAAAATATACTCTCAAAGCATATGCCCATATTGGTCAATCAATTTTGCCAAATTAAGTTAAGAAGGGGAGGGGGGTCAGTGAAAAAACTATGTGAATTAATTTTTTATCCTACATTGAACTATTGATCTCGTCCCTAATCGGTTTTCATTTACACCTGCATTGAATCGCGGACAGATATTTGTATATTTGTTTAGTTTTTCATGACTTGTTTTTATTTCTTCGTATTCAAGTAATTTTAAACATCCCCCCTTAAAAAAATCAGCAATAAAATAATCATTTGGATTTTGACTTTATAAAATTCGAAAATCAGTTTGTAGTAGAATACTCAAGAAAGCAGAAAAGGTTATTGACCGCAAGCGTTAAACCAAACCCTCGTCTTTTGATTGGTCGATTTCATAGTTGCTAGCTAAAAATAGTTCCGTTTATTTATATAGACGCATTCTTGAATGTTCCTGTTCTTACTTTCATTTTCGACCGAGAAGGATATATAACGGCTGAAAGACTTGAATGGAGCCAGTTCATACAGTAGTGATACACTTTCAAGGATTAAAGAAATATAATATAAGCAAGGTAAGTTTGATTTGTTATTAATTTTATTATTTAATGGATTGATCAGATTTCGATCTCGGTCACTAGTGACAGTTTTACGACCAGTCACTGTGAAATATTTCAAGAAAAAGCCTAACACATGTTACAATAAGTTACGACAAAAAAAAATTTTTAATTTGACAAATGTTTTTAAACATTGAAATACGATGATATCCGTGCTCAGCGCAAATGGTATTTTTTTTTGGGGGGGGGGGGGGGGATAATTATTTTTAGAAATAAAAAGATCGAAAAAAGATTTTTTTTTCTCATTTTCTACACAAATACAATTCTGTTTGAATTCTCATAGTCTCGTGATTCATATTTCTTTACGATCTACGTTTTCAGTCATAATTTGTAATTTTTTTACGAACAAGATCGTTTTAACGGTACTTTAGTCTTTGTTGTAACTTTTTGTAAGATGCTGAGATAATAAAAAGTATATTTTATCTTAAAACATTTTTATAATTTTATTATCTTTGTTTTTATATTTAGAGTCTATACATTTTTTGCTTAATCTTTTTTAATGAAATTGATGCTACACGTGGTGGGTTATATAAAATTGTGTGCGCGCCGCAGTAAGGTAGTGTTTTTGTGATCCTGCTGTCCTAATTTATGTAGATTTGTCTATAATGTTATAATTTCATAGGTGCACAATTTTATACTTAAATCAAGAGATAATTGTTTCATTTTCAGTACTGTGCAAATTCTTAGCCATTTTTTTAAAAGTGCATATAAGCTGTAAGCAGCATTGTTATAAAATTTTTGTATTTTGTCTGTCGTAAACAGGACATTTTTTTCCGTAATTGCCCGCCGTGAACAGGTCCATTTTTGCAAGGACAATCACCACAAATACACTTATATTGTGATCAAGTAGCCCCAACCGCCTTTCGGGTGTAACACCATTATCTGATCTAGAGGGATGCGTAAAGGGCGTTTTAAAGGGCATACGCCCCTTTTATCGCCCAAAAATATTTTTTATCTCAAAAAAAATTTACGCGCCCCCTGATTAAAGAACGAATCGCAAAATATACAGCAAAGCTGAAATTTACATATTGAAACTAACAAGTGAAAACATATTTCTGCAAAAATACTAACTAATCAATTCTTTAAATTTTCAGGTGATACAATTTGGAAATAAAATTAGATTTTGATAAAATGGCGAGATTACCTGCAATTGGTATCGATCTTGGAACAACATATTCCTGTGTTGGTGTATTCCAGCACGGGAAAGTGGAAATTATTGCGAATGACCAAGGAAACAGAACAACGCCAAGTTATGTGGCTTTTACAGACACAGAGAGGTTGGTTGGTGATGCAGCTAAAAATCAGGTTGCTATGAATCCAGAGAACACAATTTTTGATGCTAAAAGGTTGATCGGAAGAAATTTTAGTGACCAAACTGTACAATCTGACATGAAACACTGGCCATTTAAAGTAATCAACCAAAACGGAAAACCAAGACTTCAAGTAGAATTCAAAGGAGAAACAAAGACATTTACACCGGAGGAAATCAGTTCTATGGTTCTGGTGAAAATGAAAGAAATCGCTGAAGCTTACCTCGGACAGAACGTGAAAAATGCTGTTATAACTGTTCCAGCTTACTTCAATGACTCTCAGAGATTGGCCACAAAAGATGCAGGCAAAATAGCTGGACTGAACGTGTTGAGAATTATCAATGAACCGACAGCCGCTGCCCTGGCATATGGTTTGGACAAAAATTTACAAGATGAAAAAAACGTTTTAATTTTTGATCTTGGAGGTGGAACCTTTGATGTGTCAATCCTCTCCATTTCTGAAGGATCAATGTTCGAGGTACGTTCAACAGCTGGAGATACTCATCTTGGAGGCGAGGACTTCGATAATCGAATGGTAAAACATTTTGTATCCGAATTCAAACGAAAATATGGAAAAGACATTTCAAATAACAATCGTGCCATCCGAAGACTAAGAACTGCTTGTGAAAGAGCAAAGAGAACATTATCAAGTGGTACAGAGGCCAATATTGAAATTGATGCTTTGTTTGAAGGAATGGACTTTTACACAAAAATAACGAGAGCAAGATTTGAAGACTTGTGTGCAGATCTGTTTAGAACTACTTTAGAACCAGTGGAAAAGGCATTGCGTGACGCTAAACTTGACAAAAGCAAGATCCATGAAATTGTTTTGGTAGGAGGTTCAACCAGGATTCCAAAGATACAGAAATGTTGGCAGAATTTATGAACGGGAAAAATCTCAACAAATCTGTTAATCCGGATGAAGCTGTGGCTTATGGAGCCGCTGTACAGGCGGCTATTTTGTCTGGAGATACATGTGATACAATCAAAGACGTTCTTCTAGTAGACGTGGCACCGTTATCTCTCGGTATTGAAACTGCTGGCGGAGTCATGACAAAGATCATTGAAAGAAATACTAAAATTCCTGCGAAAGCATCACAGACCTTCACAACATATTCAGACAATCAGCCAGCTGTAGATATACAGGTATATGAAGGAGAAAGAGCAATGACCAAAGATAATAACCGTCTTGGACGATTTGACTTGACTGGAATACCTCCTGCTCCACGGGGTGTACCTCAGATTGAAGTCGAATTTAACATTGACGCTAATGGAATTCTAAACGTTTCAGCGAAGGATAAAAGCACCGGAAATGAGAGAAAAATTACAATCACCAACGATAGAGGAAGACTTAGTAAGCAGGATATTGATAGAATGGTTTCTGAAGCTGAGAAATACAAAGAGGAGGATGATAAGCAGAGAGAACGTGTAGCAGCCAGAAACCAATTAGAGAACTATATATTTACTGTAAAACAAGCTGTTGGTGATTCTGGTGATAAACTTTCTGTGCAAGATAAAAATGAAGTAACGAAAACTTGTGAAGAATCGCTGAAGTGGTTAGATAGTAATTCATTAGCAGAGAAAGAAGAATTCGAGGATAAAATGAAGGAACTACAAAGGATATGTTCTCCGATTATGACAAAATTACACAGCGGTGCAAAAGGTGGACAAGGAACAGGGCAGTATTCAGGTAATCAGAATACTTCTGGTGGACCTACTGTGGAAGAAGTTGATTAATAACATAACAAAACTTGTAAATTAAAAAAAATGAACATAATATTAGCAACAGACTTAACTGAATTGTTTATTAAAAAATGTGCTATATTATTTGTATACCGATATATGTGTAAACGTTCGTAAATATTACAGATTGTTTAATATTGATGGTAATGTATATAGTTGACAGAAAATGTAGATAGAAATGTATATGTGTTGAATATTTTTTGTGAACAATAAAGACATGAAATATACAGAATTTTTGTATTTTATTAATGGCAAAAATGTTGATTTGATGCTCATTTGTGGTAAAATTAAATTCTCTGATACCAATATTGATGCACTATATACACGTCATCAACTTTTTCAGCAGTGAGTGTTCAAGGCCGTAATTTGAGAATTCAAAATAATAAACCAAAATACGGTAGAATTGATTTAAATGCTAAAACGACCGAAAAAAGATGGGAAAACCCATTATGGACAGAACATGCACGAGTCGTTTGACTCCCGAATGCCACATAAGAGAGCAACTATTTCTAAGCGGAAGACTTGAATGGGTGCTGGAAATTTTCTCTTTTTTTGGCCGGGTTGCACAGAGTGCAAATCCGGGTTATAGTATGGTGAATGTCGGGCGGGCGGCGAGCGGGGAAAATGGGTACCTATTTTGCGAAATCAACTCAACCTACAGTTTTTCACCCACACCCTTGAAACCATAGAATGTTTCTAGATATATTGAAGATGTGCACCTCACTTTATGGAATTATTTCAGGAATTATTTCCCATTTTTCCAAACACATGTTTATCAAAATGTAATCAAATCAAATATTGCTTACTTCACCTATTTCTAATTAAATTGATGACTGCCTCTGTGCTCGTACACCAACATACAATGTGTCTGATTTTGTCTATATAAATATTTATGACTGCCAATGTGCAATATGATCTTGTAATCACCTTTGTCACCACTACAGTAAGCAACCCGGCCATTTGTGTCTTTGACCCATTTTTTTCAAAGGACATGTTACTATTTGATTGGATATATTAAATCCTGTTTTTTTTCAACACATATTGAGTCTGCCTTTTCTTACACCAAGTTTGAGAGACTTTTTCGATCCCTTTTCCTCGTCACTGTAATCATATGATTATCTTGTTCTTAAAATGTTGTTGGTTATTATATATCAGTGGCGTACCTTCAATTGGGACAGTGGGTTAGTTGTCTCACCTTAAAATGCTTGAAATGTATTCTTTTATAACAATTTTGGTGCACAAGATGTGCATATTTCGTCGATTTACGACTCGTCAGTTGTGCTCAAGGTCTAATAAATTGAAAATCCAGAAGTTTCAACAGCAAATTCGAAAATTGCCGAAATGACCAAAAGGGGTTATGCCAAAACCATCTAAGGACAGAACTACACAAATGTATGAAAGAGGGAGATACGCCTTGGTTTTGCAAATATAGCATTTTTGTAATAACGTGAAAATGTTATATCCTTTTCCTACAAGCTACTTCGTTCACTTGACTGCAAAACTAAAGACAGAGAAAAAAGAGAGACTTCATGATTAATCTAAACCTCCATTTAGTTTGATATTATTGAATGTTTATTGAACAATTTAGAAAGCGGCAAGCTAGGCCACTGTCAACATTCCCATTGCTAATACCCCTTTCTTGTATGGCGACTTCACCAGCACCATGAGCACGTTTTCGTAAGTAATCAAAGATGGGGGGGGGGGACAATAATAAATAATTAAATATAATATTAGTTATGTTCTTGAACTCATAAAATATCATAAAAATATATCTTTCAAAGGAAGTGTTTAGATTTGCTTTTGCAGTCGGAGTAGACAATTGGCAGGAAAAGGATATGGCAAAAAATAGAGGCCCTCAAGAGCCTGTATCGCCCACCTGGATTTAACTTTTCACCTTGAGCAGACCTAAAAATTTAAGTGTTGCAGTCAATTTGGCTGGTTTTTCTATAGGAATCTATGTTAAACTAATTTCAGCTGTGGCAGTCATCTTGGTTAACAGTCCAGGTCAACGGATAAATTTCTAAAAGAACCATCTAAGGACCAAGTCTTGTTCCAACTGGCCAAGCGGTTTCAGACAAAAAGATTTTTAAATGAATTTTCCTATAGGGTCCAATATTTAACAAAGTTCGGTGTGGCAGCCATCTTGGTGACAATCTGGGTGATTGGACATATTTCTGAAAGAGGACCTCCTAAGGATCAATGCTGCCAAGTCTGGCTCCAAAATGTCAAGTGCTTTCAGACAAGATTTTTCAATGAATTTTTCCATAGGGCCCTATGATAAACTAAGTTTGGGTGTGGTGGCCATCTTGGTTGACAGTCTGGGTCATCGCACAAAAGTCTGAAAGAGGACCATCTAAGGACCATTGCTGCCAAGTCCTGCTCCTAAGTCTAATTCTAATAGCTTAGTGGTTTCAGACGAGAAGATGTTTTAGTGAATCTCCCATAGGGTCCTATGTTAAACTAAGTTCTGCTGTGGCGGCCATCTTGGTTCACAGTCCATGAAATCAGACACATTTCTGAAAAAGGACCTCCTAAGGACCCATGCTGCCAAGTCCTGCTCCAATATGTCAACTGGTTTCAGACAAGAAGATTTTTCAATGAATTTTCCTGTAGGTCCCTATGTTAAACTAAGTTCAGTTGTGGCGGCCATCTTGGTTGACAGTCCAGTCATCGGACACATCTGTAAGAGGACTATCTAAGGACCATTGCTGCCAAGTCTGGTTCCAATTGGTCAAGTGGTTTAAGAAAAGAACATTTTTTAATGAATTTTCTCATAGGGCCCTATGTTAAACTAAGTTCGGCTGTGTCGGGCATCTTGGTTATCAGTCCGGGTCATTGGACATATTTCTAAAAGAGAACCTCCTAAGAACCATTTTTGCCAATTTTGGTTCCAACTGGCCTTGTAGTTTCATATAAGAAGATTTTTGAAATTCACCCCTCCCCTTTTTCTATTTTTAGTAACAGCAGCCATGTCGGTTGGAAGTCGGGGATGCCGGACATAATTTTGGAAGGGGGCCACCCAAGGACCATTCCACCAAAGTTTGGTCTCAATTGGCCCAGTGATTTGAGAGGAAAAGATCTTTAAAGGAAACTGTTTACAATTTGTCTTTATCTATAATAATATTCCAGATAATAACCTAAAACTGCAAAATTTCCTTAAAATTAACAATGTCGTATATTGGTATGACGTTGGATTGAATATATGGGATTCTTTGATATCCTCAATCTAACAGTGTATTTAGATTTTTGGATTTTGGGCCTTGTGTTTAAATTTATCCACATTGAGGTCCTTAACGTCCAAAATGAAACTTTGTTTGATTTCATTAAAAATTGAATTATGGGGGTTCTTTATACAACTGTTCAGGGTTCAACCTCTGCGGTCGTATCAAGCTGCGCCCAGCGGAGCATTTTATTGAGATATAACATAAAAACTGCAGTTTACCCCTATGTTCTATTTTTAGCCATGTCGGCCATGTTGATTGGCAGGCGGGGTCATTGGACACATTTTTTAAACTAGATACCCAAATGGTGCTTGTGGCCATGTTTGGTTCAATTTGGCCCAGTAGTTTCAGAGGAGAAGATTTTTGTAAAAGTTAACACGACGACGATTCGAAAAACAGGCCAAAAACACAAAAACTTAACTATAACCACTGAACCATGAAAATGAGGTCAAGGTCAGATGACACCTGCCAGTTGGACATGTACACCTTACAATCCTTCCATACACCAAATATAGTAGACCTATTGCATAAAGTATTCGAAAAACAGGCCAAAACACAAAAACTTAACTATAACCACTGAACCATGAAAATGAGGTCAAGGTCAGATGACACCTGCCAGCTGGACATGTACACCTTACAATCCTTCCATACACAAAATATAGTAGACCTATTGCATATAGTATTCAAAAAACAGGCCAAAACACAAAAACTTAACTATAACCACTGAACCATGAAAATGAGGTCAAGGTCAGATGACACCTGCCAGCTGGACATGTACACCTTACAATCCTTCCATACACCAAATACACTAGACCTATTGCTTATAGTATCTGAGATATAGACTTGACCACCAAAACTTAACCTTGTTCACTGATCCTTGAAATGGGGTCGAGGTCAATTGAAAACTGTCTGACGGGGATGAGGACCTTGTAAGGTACGCACATACCAAATATAGTTATCCTATTACTCATAATAAGAGAGAAATTAACATTACAAAAAATCTTAACTTTTTTTTCAAGTAGTCACTGAACCATGAAAATGAGGTCAAGGACAATGTACATATGACAGACAGAAACTTCGTAACATAAGGCATCTATATACAAAGTATAAAGCATCCAGGTCTTCCACCTTCTAAAATATAAAGCTTTTAAGAATTTTAGTTAACGCCGCTGCCGGATCACTATCCCTGTCGAGCTTTCTGCGACTTAAACCGCAGGCTCGACAAAAATAAGATCCCCCACTTTTAATTCACAAAATCAATTTAAACCCCCCTTTTCCATTTACAGAGAAAATGCCCCCCCCCTTTCTCAGGTAAAAAAGGGGGTAGGTGAAGATGACAACCGTGATACAGGTACTACCAGAATTCGTTCTAATATTAGAACTGTGACTTCAGAATTATAAAATTTGGCATATCTGGAATTTCCACAATTCCAGTAATTCCAGAATTGTATTTATCACAATACTGGTATTTCCAGTGCTCTTCATATCAACATTTTACTTTTTTCTGGTAAAACTTGTATTGTAAAATAGCACAATTCTGGTACTATTGTATATGAAGTATTATATGATCCCTGATTCAATATACAAATCTGTTGTCGCCGGCAGCTATTGGAACATGTTACGTCACAAGTTGGAAAGCCTCGTTTTCGGAATGAAAATATGAATAATTAAAAGGTGACGAAAACTGAGGTGAAATTGGGTCATATTTACGCATTGTTTACGGTCACTTAAAGTTTCATCACACCAATTTATGCACGAAAGGCATTTACAATTCAAATAAAGTGAACTTTCGGGGCATTCCTTGTCATAACTCCTTTAAACTAAGTTCGGCTGTGTCGGCCATCTTGGTTCACATTCCAGAAATCAGACAATTCTGAAAGAGGACCTCCTAAGAACCATTGCTGCAAAGTCTGCTTCCAATTGGTCAAGTGGTTTCAGACAAGAAGATTTTTCAATGAATTTTCCCATGGAGCCTTATGTTAAACTAAGTTTGGTTGTGGCAACCATCTCGGTTGACAGTCCAGGTCATGGGACACAATTCTGAAAGAGGACCATTGCTGCAAAGTCTGGTTCCAATTGGTAAAGTGGTCTCTGACAAGAAGATTTTTCAATGAATTTTCCCATAGGGCCCTATGTTTAACTAAGTTCGGCTGTGGCTGCCATCTTGGTTAACAGTCCGGGTCATCAGACATCCTTCTGAAAGAGAACCTCCTAAGGACCATTACTGCCAAGTTTGGTTGCAACTGGCCTTGTAGTTTCCTAGAAGAAGATTTTTTAAATTCATCCCCCCTTTTTCTATTTTTAGTAACAGCAGCCATGTCAGGTCGAAGTCTGGGATGCCGGACATAAGTTTGGAAAGGGGCCACCCAAGGACCATTCCACCAAAGTTTGGTTCAAATTGGCTCAGTGGTTTCAAGGGAGTTGACGATAAAGTAAAATTCCCATAGGCTCAATGTTAAACTAAGTCCAGCCATGGTGGCCATGTTGGATGGTGTTCAGGGAAACTGAACACAAATTTTAAAAGGGGCGACCCAAGGACCATTCCACGAAAGTTTGGTTCAAATTTGCCTAATGGTCTCAGAAAAGATAACGAAAATGTTAAAATTCCCATAGGAACTAATGTTAAACAGCCATATTGGATGGTGCCCCGGAAAACCGAAAACACATTTTAAAGGGGACCATCCAAGGACCATTCCACTTAAGTTTGGTTTAAATTGGTTCAGTGGTTTCAGAGGAGTTGATAAAAAAATGTCTCGGTACCAATAAAATTGCTATAAAACCCTCAACACTGTTCAATAATTGTTAATAAAGCATGGTGAACTATTTTTAGACTTGGGTGATTTTAAATTCATACTCTTTATAGTGAAATGTAATAAACCAATTATAGCACTTCACTGTCGTGCAATTTCATGTTTCATGGACCACTTAAAGCAACACTGCCTCCCACCGTTGGCAATATTGCTGTTAAGTGGTCCATTAAACATGATATCACACTCAGTAGTGCCATAATTGTATAATATCAATTTGGATATCACACTAGATGTGCAGCTTTCCATCATGATCGAGATAAAAAAAGAGAGAAGCGAGAAAGGGAAAACAAAAACAAAAACAAACAAACAAGTCAAACATATTATTATTCAACAATATATGTAAAAGGATCCACCATGTATAACTCTAAACTATGTATCATATTTATGTAAAAAATTAAAACTGATGATTATTAATTTAAATTTTTTTTCTAACAAGCTATATGTGTCATTTTGTATATAATTGATGTAAAAAAAAGATAAATTATTCCACATGTCAAAATAATATGCATACATGTACGTGAATGAGAACATTTTTTAACAGAATTACAAGCCCATACTGTTAACTACGTGTACATAAGTATACATGCTGTGTTAAAATGCAACACAGTTACCGTTGACGATTCAAGTCTCAATTTTGTATAATAAGACATTATTGCGAGTACATTTTTAAAGTAAAACACAGCAGGTTCTAACTGATATTTCCCACATCTAAATTTTATCTTTCTGTGATTACATAATGTTACATTACTTTGGATCTATGTTTTTCTACATGGCAAGTTAGTCTTAGTCTTTTCTAATTCCTCATTTTAAAGTATCTGGACCATAATAGATCATGATCGAAAATTGTATCTCTTTTTGACCGTGAATGGCTGAACCAAACAATTTAAAGCTGGAATTTTGTATATATATTTTTCTCAAGTTGAAACACACTTTGTTCCTTATCTGCAGAGTCTGTAAAAATAAGTTAGTTATATTGGCATTTCCGAAGTTTGTCGATAATTACCGAGGTCATTTCAATTGGGTGTATGGAACATCTGGGAACTTTTGAATAATCATGTGGTCATTTATGGTTCGGATACCTTAACTAAACTTCCAAATTAGTCCTCTTATTTTAACATGATTATTTACATATAATTCTTCTTTAAACTTGTTTCTAATATTCAGCAATATGATGACACAGTAAAGGTTTGGTTTGCCACATCAAATATTAAGTGTTGTGAAGAAGATGATTTTTTCTATAAATACCCTTTACCACGATGACAATACATAAATTGGAAGCACTGCATATACATTGAATTGCTGTATCTAGTTCATGCTACCGCACAGTTTTTTCTCATGATTCAATTCTGATATGAAAAGCATTCAGGTTATGACAAACTTTTCTCTCAAGATTCAATTCTGAATATGAAGTGCTATCTGGGGTATGAAGAAAAGCAATACATCAGTGTCAGGTTTTGAAGACTTGGTTCTGGTTCCAAACCTGCAACATAAGATATGAAAAAGTATACAAAATAAACAAATAATTGACATAAAGGCAACAGAAAAATCTGAATACTTTTTTTTATTTTCTGGTGGGTAACAAAAAGGATATGGCAAATCACTAAAATGGACAATAATTCCTTCTGTACTCTCTGGTAATGAGGAAATAATTCAACTTTAATGCCTAACAGTCTCTATTGCATTTTACATTAAAGATCAGAGTTATACTTCCCTTTGTTTTCATGTATACGGTACTAGTGCATTCCTCCTGTGAGCAGGGGTTATATGGAGAGTAAATGTGAATTTCTGTTTATGGTACAACTGAATTCCGGATTGATGGATGAATTATTGTTTAATGTCCAGTGGCAATTCTAACATGCATATCAGGATGAGAACATGATGATATGTATGAATATTAACCTTGCTTTGTACTAGACAGACATGCTGAGTCAATTTTAATGTGCTAGGTCAATTCATTCGTTGCACAACAATAAAGAAGATTTAAAATCCCAAATTCAACTATTTCGATACAGCTTATTAACCCGAGGCTACAAACACACAGAATTAGATTAATTAATATCTACTGGAAGAAATTAAAATAGAAATGCAGCACTTCAATACAAAGAGAAAAGGAAAAATAAGAAACCTCTTTTGTTATTTTGCAACAAAATATAACCCTTGCTTCAAACAACTTGGTCAAATTCTGAGAAAACACTGGCATTATATTGAAAAAGCTGAGACAGCAAAAATTTCTTTCCTAGACCACCGGATTTACGTATATATACATATATAGTCACTACTGCAAAATTAAAACAATAACTATACGAAAAACAAAAACTTAATTAATTACAATAATTGTAATATTTCCAAAGACAACAAATACTTGCTAGACCACCGAGTGTACGACTGCTTGAATATCAGTATCACAGTTCATTAATGTACTTAAATATAGAATTGAAATAGTCACTCAAACTACACCTTACACTTATTCCAGTTAAAACTTCACAGGCTCGAGTCGCTGACGAAGGTACAGCCTTGATCAAAATACAGAATGTTTATTCTTGATAGAAATACTTATTCTCTGATCTAAATAGGTACCTGAAAAACTTTGGTTGGTCATATTTATTTAGACAGATTGGGAGTGGTACCTCATTAATATATTTTACTAACACCCACACCTCCTCCAAAAGAACAAATGCTTAAACAAAGACAATATTAAAACATTGACAAACAACACATGCCAGGTCCAGAAAACTTGACTTAATACAGGCACAAAATGTGGTGGGTTGAAACCTGTTTTTTATGTGGACAAAACCTATCCCTTCCACACGTCTATACTCTTAACACCTAAAGAATAAAAACCCTCAATGATAAACCTTGCAGCTATAAATGCCCTTTTCCTTAAAAAATGATACTTTAGATTTGTTAGATAGGCACTATGACTGTCTGACACAGTCACACTATGACTTTGTATTTGACATGTTAAGTATCTATTAATATCTGTTCCAAAAAAAAAAAAAAGAATTTGCCTTCCTATCTACCGACACCCAACAGCCATGGGTCAGGTTCGGGCAAACTGAAATATTTTTAAGGCTGGCCTAAATGATATGTTCAAATTAGCATAACTGTTCTGATATCCTCTATAATAAGTTCATCATTTAAAAACACCTCTTACTTTTGAAAATATAAAAACTAAATACCTTTGTGGCTGCTCTGTGTATTATTGTGTGTCTCCTTGACAATGCATCTAAATCTCTTTGGTAGCCACCACCTATCACCGTGGCAACGGGAATACCTCGATGACAGCATGTATCAATCACATAAAAATCCCTGTCAAATAATCCTGAAACATGATTTATTACTGTAATTAGAATATTTATCTAGCAGAAACCATGTTATACAGAGGAGATAATCTTTTTTCAACTGTAAGGAATTACTTCCCCTTGGTAACTTCCACTGGGAAATATATTACACGTCTGTACAACTTCCATTATAATTAAAAGTGTGGGTTATTTTAAAGTGCACCATTGAGATTATTCTGAATATACTGCAAACAAAATTACTAACAATTCTTATAATTTAATTACACTTTATGACATCATAGTAGAAAAGAAAATTTACTCTATGATATCATAAGCAAAAAAAGTTAACCAATCAAATGACACGTTATATTCAATATTAAATTATTAGTTTACACAAGAAAAATAATATGAGTGATCGTTAGAAATTTCTTTGTTTGAGGAGAATTGTTTTACCCTGGTCTGTCAGATTAAGTCGGCCTAACTCGTCATTCTTATGTGGGTCAACACCAGCATCAAACAATACCAGATCAGGTCGGATGTAATCTAGTATCCATGGTAACTGTTTGGTCAAAATATCCATGTATTCTGCATCCTGTTATAGCAAAAATAATAAAAAATAAATTATATTGTAATTAAATAGACGTGTAATAGATATTTCTACATTTTTCAGTTTTTTTCAACCAGCAAATGATGATATCACATAATCATAATGCCGAGTTCTTACAAATAAAGTGCTTGTATTGAATTTATTATCTATGCAAGTCCACAATACTAATATGAAAAACACAGTAATTACAGATTGCAGATCCCACTCTCCCTTCAAATGTTACTGACACCTACACCTAATCTTATGTTTCTATCTATGGTTATGTAAAAGGGGTTCATGGACAATATTTTTCCAATTTTTGGACCATCCAGGGGCAATGCACCCAGGGGGGGTAGGAAAATTCAAACACCATTATTTGACATGGCATGCATAATATTAATCACCATATACATGTAAATTTCAAAATGCTATAGTGCATTGTTTAAAAGATTTCCCTATTACTTGAAATATCGAAATACACATTTCACCAAATATTATGCCCTAAAAGCATAATTATATCCAAATTATCTTTGGCACAGACAACTCTTATAGTGTTATAAATACACCTAATTTTATGTTTCTATCATCAATTATGTAGAAGGAGTTCTTAAAAAATCAAATTTTTTTTCAATTTTTGGACCTTCCTGTGGCAGGGATTTTCCTACCCTCTTTCATACCAGGCCTGGATCCCTATGAATTTAGAAAAATATGTCATGAAGCTAGAAATTGGAAAACACAATGTCTACTTTCAACGGAAAAGCTTTTGTAAGATCAATCCTCAAAGGTTTGGCAACCAAGTGTTACACCCGTATTGGCATCTTCTATATTAGTAACAGAACGAAACAGTTACAAAAATTTCAAGTAAATTCATTCTTGGTCTCATTTTAATAATGCAGTATACCGGTGTAGTACATTAATGCAAAACTGCAGGAGAAAATATTTTACATGCAACTTTTATCGGCCAGGTTATATATTATTGTAGATTAAATCTCAGTCTTTGTTGAAATTACATGTACCGGTATATGGTGATTCATATTGTGCATGCCAATACTTTTCTATTGCTTGGTTCACTGTTGGTAATTATCAGATTGAGAATTACTCTTTTTAATTACAGCTAGCGAATTTTTAGATTCAGCAATTTGGCTAACAACTGAATTATCAATACAGGCTCAACCCAACAGGACTAAAGGATTCTGTCAACATATTCACAATTATGATTTTCATTGCATGCAGTAACTGCACATGTGGCACACTGTCTGATGATGACCCTGCTGCTTCCCCAAAGGCAAACACCAGCTCATTCTTTTGAACAGAATTCAAAAATTTGAAAACGAAATACTAAAACGTTTTTGTAGTGATATTTTTCTTTGGCACACATTGTACTCCAAGCATTTTACTTGAAAGAGTAAACTTAATTCTGTTTACATGATTTAAAACATATTCCATGAATGACAGCTGAATAATTCCAAATAATTTGGTATGATGTATACAATTACAAATAGATGTCATAGAAAATCAGTATAGTAATTCAATTAATATATGAGTTTGAAGCAGTGAGATTTTTATGAATATATCAACTAATGAAGCACAAACATGACTCGAATAATAACAGGTGGGAAAATTGAATTGGGGGAAAATGTAGGCTTTTTGGTGTTGAGAATAGGGCCGATTATTGAACGATAAATAACAATTTGAAAGGGACAGTGCCCCCAGGGATGGTACAAAAATATGTCCGTTATGTGACATGGCACATACATGTATAATGTGTGTCACCATAATATTTTCATCATCATACTTTAAATAGTTTTAAAAATTTCGCCATTTAATGGATACTTCATAATTGTTTTTTTAACAATTTTTCCACAGGTAGTAAATAAATTTCATTCCAAACTACATCATATACTCTTACATTATGCCTAGTTTCAAGCTTCAATGTTTTACTGTCTTTGAGATTTCTTGTGACACTATGAGCGTACGGACATACAAACATACATACATACATATGTACATACAGAATACATTACAATATCACCTTCCTTTTCATAAAGTAAATTAACAAAAATAAAAAATAAGTGACATAAAAAGGTCTTTATAATTACAATGTATGTATACATTACTTGCATGCCATCTTTTAATCCAATGTCTATATCACTCTCTTGTTTTGGAAATGGGAAATTTTTTTCATTATGCATAGAAAATGTAAATATACTGCTGTTGTCGCTGAAGATTACTGCCGTACCATCACCCTACAACAGAAATACTCATGTTAAATAATCATATGTATTGTAAATGTTTATACATGTTTTAGTTTTAATGTAGCATCAATAATATGAGAATAAATAACATAATTCTTGTTGATTGAATAACAGTTTATCACATATTTACCTGTGATAAAGCTGTTTTTGCATTGCTGATATGACGATAACAGACCTGCAGTTATCAAGACCACAAATTGATATGCTCTTTCAATGGAAATGCCATCCCATACCTCCTCTAATGTAAAAAATGTACGCTTACTTTTCTCCACAATTTGAGATGAATAGCAAACCAAGCATTGTTCTTTTGTTTGAAAATTTGTCATGTGACTTTGTGGGTATTGTGTTAAATATTTATTCACTGTATCCATTTTTAAAACTTTAAGTAATTATTTTTGATGAAACAAGCAAGCAGTACCAATGTCTGTAAACCTCAGCTCCTAAAGGGAATTTTCTTTGATTTTAAAGTACACATACTCCAATCAATTCAAATTGTCTTAGCAATTAGCTGCTGATGCATTTACTGGTATTTATAACTAAAGCAATTGAACTTCGATCATGTCTTTCACAGAAGCTAAATGTTTGGCCTGTGGAATTTTAAATGTAAAAGGGGGATAACTCTTTAAACCAGAATTTCTTAAAATTTAAAAAACAGGTTTGAGTTTTTTTTACAATTTACATATTTCTAAATTTTTGAATGAGTTTATTTTTCTGTTTGAAATTCCCCAATCAGAATCATATTTGAGGTCTTAAATTATAACCTTTATAAATAACATAAAATTTTTGTTTTTCAAACAACTAGAGAGAGTTAATGAATCAACAAAAGCTGTCTTATTATTTCAGCATTTTTTGACTGTATCTGTATAGAAGGCAAATGAATTCATTGCCTAAATCCATACTAAAAATTGGGCATGCCTGATGTACATCCAGATCAATTACAACAACTCTCTGTACACAACCTGACAGGAACAGAGTCATAGCTGCCACAGCCATATCGTTGACAAGACAGTATCCAGATCCCCGATCAGGAAAAGCATGGTGTGTTCCTCCTGCTGTGCTACAGGCAAGACCTCTCTCCAAGGCTATCCGGGCTGCCAATAATGTCCCAGCTGAAGAAATTTTTTTTTCAAAAATATCAGATTAATTAATTGTTTTATTATACCGATAATGAAAATAAAAGTCTAGTTGTAGTTTATTTTTCTTTTTTTTTATAAAATATATTTTTTTTTTTTTTTTTATAAAATAAACATTATAATAACAACAAATTCGACAAAGTAGAGTCCAGCACAAAACAGTCGGGTTGGCAGGTATGTTATAATTTTAGAGTCAGAATCGTAATACCGGAAATGAGTTTCTGGAAAGGGCTATTGCTGTGCTTGATTCATTGGCCATGCCAACAGCATATTAGTAAAGATGTTGTTGCTATATAAATGTATGATTTTAATGTCACTTTTCCAATAAACATTCACTGAGGAAGGCATAAGAAGCAATACAAAATGCAAGGTCTTGGCTTGCAAAAGGCACATAGATATAAAAATTTGGTGGTTACCAGTTTCATATCTGACTCGACTAACAATTCCTTCACTCCATTCGAACCCTGTACTTCTCTGTTCAACTTTTGTTGTTTGACCAGAAATAAATCTATCTATATAGTTACAAGTATGAACAACTTTAAACAATTCTGGATCCAGAAGACTTGGCTCGACAATCTGTTTGGCTGATATCACCTGATCTTGTCTTAGATATCTCATTACACCATGAAATTTTTTCATGGCAAATCGATGTTTTATGGGTAATTCGCATACGTATCCATGGTGATGCACTATAGGAAGACCTCTTGACTGTAGTCTTTTAACCTGGAAAATACAAGAGATAAAATCTTTGTGAATAATACTTGCAAAGTGACAAGTTTATTTATTTTAACCAAATGACAAATTTTAATCACTCCTATTTACAAGTAAATGCATTTTATTTTTTGTGAGGGCAACTTTTTCCCATTTTGGTCCATGTGAGTTGTCTCCCATTTACAGAGAAATCTGCTCTTTGGGAAGACACCAATGGACAAACTATCATTTTTCTGCAAACCATTTTTTCTTCCTAACAATGTCCTCCATTCATATTAATTAAATGTTTTTGAATATATTTTTCCACATTTTTCAATGCCTTCCACAATTCAATATTTTTTATAAGAAACTTGAAGTAATTTTTATCCTTTACAAATTTTTCATTTATGATTGTGTTCAACAAATCACATTCCCAAACGTTTGAAATTACGCATCAGTTTGTAAAAATTTAAACATAAGCAATTGTTATGAATTAGAGAGATAAGTAGACATGTATTAACCATTTAAGTAATAAAATACATGTAGTACATGATTTTCATAACGGCACCTTGCTAACAAAACAACCTGTATACACAATTTACAAACCTTATCTGTATTCTCGACATCAACTTCTGACAAATGATTAAGTTTGAGGGATGATAAATGTCTAATTTTACACCAAGTTATCTCCCCTTGACCCAAATACTGTCTTAGATGTCGCATTATTCATTTCCATGTATCACTGAAAAACATACACAAGTTGTAAATAATTGTAGCATGTAATGGTAAATCACTCTAACTGCATCAATAAATGGATTGTATCCTTAAATATATGACTCGTACAATATCCTGAACAAAAAATTGTTATCTACAATTTTATACATTTATTTTTTTTATAAAAAATCTTTTATTTCATTTCATTATGCATTATGTAAATACCCACAAGGATCGTCAAATATTTATATATTTATATTTATAACAAATGTTACTTAAAGATTAAATGAAAATCAAATCTTCCAAAACCAAAAAATAAAAATAATGACGAAATTTACCAGACAGAAAAATTAAAAATATCAAAACCAAATAAAAAGACTTAGAGTATACTGTGTTAGTCAACAAAATTTGGACTCTTGATTTTTGCTATGATATTGTCTTATTTCATTCATAATTTTTTTTTTTTTTTAATTGACAATGAAGACTGGGGAGTGTTGAACAGACAAAAGGGTGAGACAGAGGAAAAATGGGGCCGGGGATACAACACATTAAATCCATTCCCAAGGTGCTTGTTATATGAACCATTTATAATAAAACATAATGAAGTAGATAAAATACATGAATCATCAATGCTAGTAATTCTCTAATTGAAGTTGTTCAATCTGTTAAAAACTAAAATGCTGGATATAATTTGTGCAGTGGGATTAATGTAATCCATTTTGGGATAATATCTCTTGAGCTATTTTTCTGACTTGGCCACCCACCTGACTGATCGGTTGGAATCCATGTCAGAAAAATAGCTCTGGACAGTGGGCGGCCAAGCCAAAAAAAGAGCTCCTGACACAGAATCCCTCAAGGATTACATTAATCCCACTGCACAAATATATACATTGTTCACAGAATTCCAAATGAGATTAGGATTAAAGTGTATCTTTATAAGATTCTCAGTTGTGCATATCTATAAAAAGAGTATTTTTTCTGTTCAGAATGGGATGTTGACTACCTGACAAATTGATTTGTTTAAAACTCAATTGGTGAAAATATCTTTTCAGAAAGTTTAAAATTGTCCTATAAATTCAAAGTTTTACCTCACTCAAGTAAAAACAGTTGTAAAAACATCGATAATCATATCATACAAACTGACAGAGAACCTGTGCAAGAGACTTAATGTTTGAAGTCTTTCAGTTTCAAGATAGTCCAGTGAAATTGGAAACTGATTTGTTTAAAACTCAATTGCGTGAATTGGTGAAAAATATCTTTTCAGAAAGTTTAAAATTGTCCTATAAATTCAAAGTTTTACCTCACTCCAGTAAAAACAGTTGTAAAAACATCGATAATTAAATCATACAAACTGACAGAGAACCTGTGCAAGAGACTTAAAGTTTGAAGTCTTTCAGTTTCAAGATAGTCCAGTGAAATTGGAAATTGGGGATGAAAACTTGATTTGCTCCCTTTACAAACCAAGTTTTATCTGAAAACCAAAAAGGTACAGTAAATCATTGTGTTTCAATTTTAATCGCTTATTATTTCGTATTAGTAAACGTAACCATTTAATACACGTTTAAATTATCTATCAACAAAATAAAGAAAGAAAAAAAAAGAATAGTTTTCATTTTATAGAACCAAATTCTTTTGGGTATTTAGACTTTTTAAATAAAGGGAGAGTACCGAGTCTCTGTTTATGCTGTTCATCTTTTTCTTATATTAGATCACAGAATGAAATAAATTAGACATGATATTTGTTGAAATGAGTAATCAACAACTGTTATGAAAATTTTCTTACGGTTTACCTAAGTAATTACATTGTAAGTTGATCATTTGAATATAATCATGCCACGACTGTGGCATGAACATGCAATGATGCATCATGTCCATGACCATGGGCATGGGCATGGTCACTGTCATGTCACTACTTCTATTTGTCTCCAATCAATATCAACTTTTTTTAAGGGGAATGTCTAAAAAAATGTCATTTAAAATATTGAAAATAGTGTTACACAATATTTTTGGTTTAATTGATTGAGTTGTATGAGGGTTTGGATGGGGTTAAATGATTAAAGAATAATGCCCTTAAAAAATGAAGATTAGAGAATAACGGGCCAAAAAAATGAAGATTAGAGAAATGCGTGGTCTAAAAATATAATGAATATTGAATAATTAATAAAAAAAACACTAAAAATTAAGTGTTTACAGAATTTTCCCTTCTTAAAATTTAAAGAAAATTATCAAAATTATCATTGTAAAAATATAAAAGTGAAAACAAACTTGGTAAACCTTTTTGGTTTCGTGATAACAGACTATAGGATTCAGTCAATGTGAACTGGTTTCCGATACTTCTACTCGGATTTCGGATCTTTTCGGTTCATACTTGTACTCGGGTTATTTCGAATGTTATCGTCTATCTTTAAAGATGTCAGAGGTCATAGCAGACGAATTTGATGAAAATTCTGTTGTTTCATGTGTGTTTAGCTTCCCTTATGGAAAAATAAGGCTTCTTGCAAATTTTTGCGGCAATGTTGCTGCAAATATTTGCGGCAATATTGCTGCAAATATTCATTTTTCGTATGCAAATTAGTTTTCTTGCAAACAGTTGCTGCAACATTGCCGCAACAAATTGCGGCAATATTGCGGCAAATGTTTGCGAGAAAATCAGTAGCTGTAATTGTTGCAGCAATATTGCGGCAAATTCAGTAGCTGCAATGTTGCAGCAATATTGCAGGAAAATTAATTTCTTGCAATATTGCAGCAACATTGCAGCAAATCTTTCAACAATTTCAGTTGAAAAATTAGGAATTAAAAACTAAGCATTTAAAAAAATATTTAATAATAAAATAAATTTTTCTCTGTCCTCTATAGGTTGTCGTGTTACATCTGTGTATCTTTTAGTTCCGTTTCTCTGTACTCACTGTCCTTAAAGTTGAATTTTCTGATTTCAAATACTGCAAAATAAAAGTTGAAGAATTTAGCATATATAAAAAAATAACTAAACATTACAAAGATATAAGTTACTACTATATATTGTAAATTCTGGATTTGTAGAATGAAAATAAATCTTTATAAAGAGATAATTACAGAGCAATTTTTCCCAGCATTTGTTTCACTTAAAGGGTCAATGTCTAAAAGTTATCAAGTCCTTCTAGAAATTGCATATTTTTCAAATTTCTTGATCAGCAATTAATATATATATTACTATAGAACACATTTAACCTCATGCCAGTACTAGGTTGTTATTGCTTTTTTGAATATTTATTTTTCATTGAACTATAACATAATTGGTCTTGTCTATTCTTTAAAATTTTAATTTTTGTGATTAGTTGTGTATTATATATAAAAGCTATATATAGTTGCCATTTGTTGATAGACCTCTTATTGGCAGTCAAATCACAGATCTCTAATTTAATACCAAACTGCTTTTATTAGAAGATTTCTTGTTTTAATTTAAGTAATGTACTTTCTAAAACATATAGTTTTAAAAAATTTTAAAAAAATATCTCCTGTCTTACACAATTTTAATAATATTCATGTGCATAAATCTATTGTCTAATACTTTTGTCAACTCTATTAAGCTAAGAAGACTCTTTAAATATCACTATTTTGAACTGTAAGAGCATGCACTTATTCAAAATGGTGGACATTCTACTCCATTGTACTTACCAAAAGATGTTATCCAAATTATGTGTAAACACCAATCTTCCTAAATCCAAGAGTCATGTCAACTGAAGGTTATCATCTGCACTATCCAGTCAATAGAATTAATTGGAACTTTTAGATCTAAATCCATTGTAAAATTCATATTACTTTGTTCATGATAGAAGACATCTTTGTTTGTTGTATGCATGTTCATGTCCAGTTCAAATTTTGAATATGTTGATCAAGGTTGCTTAGGGTATTGTGACAGTGTGATCCCTTTGAAATTTGCCCCTAATTATAAATATCAATTGCCTAAATCTTATATTTGTTATATATTATAATAAAAAAATAATTATATATATATTTTTTTATCTTTGATGTTATAATGGAAATATATACAAAGAAGAAATGCTCTACCCTTAATTTGGCCTCAAACTCTATGTACATTAATTTATGGTACTTCCTGTCTTTGCCACTACAAAGAGATAAATGGAAACCAGATGGCACATTACATTTCTATCACAAGCTCATATTACTAATTGAGATGAGAAGGATAATTTGTGTATACATAATTTTAAGATAATGATACTAGAAATTAAACAAAATGCAACTTGCAGGTGAGGCTAAATTCATTGATGGAAAATATTAGAATTAAAAATATTGTTCATAGAAAAATGTCACAAAAAAGTGACAAAAAGGCATAATAATACATATAGAACAAAAAAAATATTATGACTCATTTATTTAGATTAAACTTGTTGAAATAAATACCAAAGTATTCTTGAAATTCTTTCCTTACAAAATATCATATAAATGTGATGTACAGTTTAGGAATTCTTTATAAGCATTGTTATTTGAAGATTTATTTAAAATAAATTATTCAAATATCCAGATATTTCTGAGTAAAATAAAATATGACGATAACAAATTTAGATAATAAGAAGTATCTATAACCAAATGTTCAAAGAAACGATATGTTGCGTATTATTTGAACCTTAAATCTTAAAACAAAAAATCATATGTAATATTTTAAAATGCTTGAAATATTGGTGCAAACTATCATGTCTGACATTATTAAAGAAACTTTTCTTGCAAATTTGTTGCAAATAGTTATTCCTTAAATAATAAAAGAAAAGGTTCCTGCAACTTTCTAGCAAACAAACTCTTTCTTGCAACATTGCAGCAAACTTGCTGCAATTTTCTTGCAAACAAATTTTGTTGCAGTGAACATTGCGAGAATGTTGCAGGTAGCTGCAACAACCTGCAACTTTCTTGCAAACACTTCTTGCAAACAAATTTGTTTGCCGCAATATTGCCGCTATATTGTTGCAATATTGCAGCAAACTTTTCATTTCTGTAAGGGTTTTATTCAAATGAAAAATCTGTGAAGGAGAGATTCCGCACTAGAATACCAATATGCTTCAAGAAGCACACCACTTTGAATGGATTTAAACAACATTTAATAGACTTTAAAAAACACGCATCCTCCAAAAGGCACAATGAAACTGTATTGTTAGTTTTCTCATTTGAATTGTTTTACATTTGTCATTTGGGAGCCTTTTATAGCTGACTATGCGGTATTGGCTTTGCTCATTGTTGAATGCCGTACAGTGAACTATAGTTGTTAATTTCTGTGTCATTTGGTCTCTTTTGAAGAGTTGTCTCATTGGCAATATTACACCACATCTTCTTTTTTTATATGTAGTCAAAATCACTGGAAAGAACTGATGAGAACTTGGACTTGTTACTTCAAGGAACTAGCACTTAAATCATGCAGAACAATACACATCAACACGTCATTGTTGAGAAACAAATGAAAACCTTGCTGTTGTTTGGAAATCACCGTTCTCATTCATTTAAAAGAATGTTTTTTACTTTTTTTTTAAAGATTAAAGAAAACTGGGGAAAAAATTAGAGAATAATGCGTAAAAAATCACTTTTGAAGACTAGACTTATTTTTTGAAGATTAGAGAAAAAAGGGGTGAAAATTAAATGTTTACAGAATAACAGACCCCCCCCCATCCAGACCCTCTTGTATTAAGGCACAAAAAAGATATACATGTTCGTTTACAGTTACCAGACCGACCCTAAGCCATTTAATTTCCGTTGTTAAGTGAAAAATTACCTGAATTCATGTTAAAATTGCTGCACTACACTTCAGATATTGTCTCTACATTTTTGTCGAGCCTGCGACTTTAGTCGCAGAAAGCTCGACATAGGGATGGTGATCCGGCGGCGGCGGCGGCGGCGGCGGCGGCGTTAACTCACTTCTTAAAAGCTTTATATTTAAGAAGGTGGAAGACCTGGATGCTTTATACTTTGTATATAGATGCCTTATAATACGAAGTTTCCGTCTGTCATATGTACATTGTCCTTGACCTCATTTTCATGGTTCAGTGACTACTTAAAAAAAAAGTTAAGATTTTTTGTAATGTTAATTTCTCTCTTATTGTGAGTAATAGGATAACTATATTTGGTATGTGCGTACCTTACAAGGTCCTCATCCCCGTCAGACAGTTTTCAATTGACCTCGACCCTATTTCAAGGATCAGTGAACAAGGTTAAGTTTTGGTGGTCAAGTCCATATCTCAGATACTATAAGCAATAGGTCTACTATATTTGGTGTATGGAAGGATTGTAAGGTGTACATGTCCAACTGGCAGGTGTCATCTGACCTTGACCTCATTTTCATGGTTCAGTGATTATAGTTAAGTTTTTGTGTTTTGGCCTGTTTTTCGAATACTGTATGCAATAGGTCTACTATATTTGGTGTATGGAAGGATTGTAAGGTGTACATGTCCAACTGGCAGGTGTCATCTGACCTTGACCTCATTTTCATGGTTCAGTGGTTATAGTTAAGTTTTTGTGTTTTGGCCTGTTTTTCGAATACTGTATGCAATAGGTCTATTATATTTGGTGTATGGAAGGATTGTAAGGTGTACATGTCCAACTGGCAGGTGTCATCTGACCTTGACCTCATTTTCATGGTTCAGTGGTTATAGTTCAGTTTTTGTGTTTTGGCCTGTTTTTTCGAATATTGTATGCAATAGGTCTACTATATTTGGTGTATGGAAGGATTGTAAGGTGTACATGTCCAACTGGCAGGTGTCATCTGACCTTGACCTCATTTTCATGGTTCAGTGGTTATAGTTCAGTTTTTGTGTTTTGGCCTGTTTTTTCGAATACTGTATGCAATAGGTCTACTATATTTGGTGTATGGAAGGATTGTAAGGTGTACATGTCCAACTGGCAGGTGTCATCTGACCTTGACCTCATTTTCATGGTTCAGTGGTTATAGTTCAGTTTTTGTGTTTTGGCCTGTTTTTTCGAATACTGTATGCAATAGGTCTACTATATTTGGTGTATGGAAAGATTGTAAGATGTACATGTCAAACTGGCCGGTGTCATCTGACCTTGACCTCATTTTCATGGTTCAGTGGTTATAGTTAAGTTTTTGTGTTTTGGCCTGTTTTTCGAATACTGTATGCAATATGTCTGACAGCATTTATTTTCATTAGAAATACACGACAGGCGAGACATTTTTGTGTGTCAACTCTTGTTAAATCTAAGGTAAAAAACTTTACCATGCAGTTTTGGTTATGCAGACTATCATTTTGTTCTGACACTGTTAATACATCCATTACCTCTATGGTTAATGGTTAATACATGTCTACTTATCTCTCTAATTCATAACAATTGCTTATGTTTAAATTTTTACAAACTGATGCGTAATTTCAAACGTTTGGGAATGTGATTTGTTGAACACAATCATAAATGAAAAATTTGTAAAGGATAAAAATTACTTCAAGTTTCTTATAAAAAATATTGAATTGTGGAAGGCATTGAAAAATGTGGAAAAATATATTCAAAAATATTTAATTAATATGAATGGAGGACATTGTTAGGAAGAAAAAATGGTTTGCAGAAAAATGATAGTTTGTCCATTGGTGTCTCTAGTACTCCATATTTTGTATACATTAATCAATTTATTTATTGGCATTTTTTGCCATTTTAAACTGGTGCCAATTTATTGAATACATCAATAAAAACTGCTTTCATGCCAGGTGAGCGATACAGGCTCAGCCCTCTGAGCCTCTAGTTTTTATACGACCGCAAAATTTTTGCGGTCGTATATTGGTATGACGTTGGCGTCGTCGTCGTCGTCATCGTCCGTCGTCCGTCGGAGTCTGTAGACATTTGGTTTTCGCACTATAACTTTAGTATAAGTTAATAGAAATCTATGAAATTTAAACACAAGGTTTATGACCACAAAAGGAAGGTTGGGATTGATTTTGGGAGTTTTGGTCCCAACAGTTTAAGAATCAGGGGCCAAAAAAGGGCCCAATAAGCATTTTTCTTGGTTTTCGCACAATAACTCTAGTATAAGTAAATAGAAATCTATGAAATTTTAACACAAGGTTTATGACCACAAAAGGAAGGTTGGGATTGTTTTTGGGAGTTTTGGTCCCAACAGTTTAGGAATTAGGGGCTAAAAAAGGCCCAAATAAGCATTTGTCTTGGTTTTTGCACAATAACTTTAGTATAAGTGAATAGAAATCTATGAAATTTAAACACAAGGTTTATGACCACAAAAGGAAGGTTGGGATTGATTTTTGGAGTTTTGGTCCCAACAGTTTAGGAATTAGGGGCCAAAAGGGTCCAAAATTAAACTTTGTTTGATTTCATCGAAAATTGAACTATTGGGGTTCTTTGATATGCCGAATCTAACCGTGCATTTAGATTCTTAATTTTTGGTCCCGTTTTCAAATTGGTCTACATTAAGGTCCAAAGGGTCCAAAATTAAACTTAGTTTGATTTTAACAAAAATTGAATTCTTGGGGTTCTTTGATATGCTGAATCTAAACATGTACTTAGTTTTTTTTATTATGGGCCCAGTTTTCAAGTTGGTCCAAATCGGGGTCCAAAATTAAACTTTGTTTGATTTCATCGAAAATTGAACTATTGGGGTTCTTTGATATGCCGAATCTAACCGTGCATTTAGATTCTTAATTTTTGGTCCCGTTTTCAAATTGGTCTACATTAAGGTCCAAAGGGTCCAAAATTAAACTTAGTTTGATTTTAACAAAAATTGAATTCTTGGGGTTCTTTGATATGCTGAATCTAAACATGTACTTAGTTTTTTTATTATGGGCCCAGTTTTCAAGTTGGTCCAAATCGGGGTCCAAAATTAAAGCTAAAAAAGGGGTAAATTATTTTTTTGGGGGGTGGGGGCAATTCTCCACAGCATATTGTATCGCACAAGAATTCAAAAATTGAATATAAATTCAAATCATATGACCAATTCTAAGTTCTTTATTTCAGTTATTCTGTTTTAGAAACCTATTATGTGTCAAATATTTCAAGAAATTTTCAATTACACAGTATTGTGCAATAGCAAGAATCAGTATAATTTAAACCAATTTACATTATTTACATTACAATTAAAGGATAACTTCAGTAACACCCAACAATGACTTCAATCCAAACATATATATTGAATAAACTTACAAATCAGAAATTTTAAAATTATATGATACTAACATACATACTACTGCTAACAATTAAATATGACTTAGAGCAAATATGACAACATGATTATAAAAATATATACAAAGAGGGATAACTCTTTTTTTTATCTCAAATTTTGAATATGTGCTGATGAAGCTTTTTTGTTTATCTCATCTAAACTGCTTTTAAATTATGCATATTTAAAATTTGCCATCCATGACTATGATGTCATTTTCTATTTTAATACGTTATGGTGTATTTAAATGGGCTGTTATGGTTGCAAAGTATCAAGAGAAATGGGGGGGGGGGGGGGTGAAAACAAAATTTAGGGGGGGGGGAATGAGAAATTGGGGAGGGGGCAATTTTTTTCTCATTTCATAATTCATAAATTAAAAAGGAAATTTCAAATTTTTTTTAGCAAAAAAGGGGGGGTTACAATAAATTTTATTGTTTTTTGTTGTTTTTTTTTTTTGGGAGGGGGAGTCAATGTGCAACTTCATAGTGTATTGCACAAAAGCTAAAAAAGGGGTAAATTTTTTTTTTTTTTTTTTGGGGGGGGGGGCAATTCTCCACAGCATATTGTATTGCACAAGAAGCAAAAAATTGAATATAAATTGAAATCATATGACCAATTCTAAGTTCTTTGGTTTCAGTTATTCTGTGTCAGAAACCTATTATGTGTCAAATATTTGAAGAAATTTTCAATTGCACAGTATTGCGCAATAGCAAGAAATTGATATGTGTGCCCAATTTTAAATTGGTTATTTCTGATTTATATATAAAAACAAAAAATACTGATATGGTTTGAATAGGTAAATTAAAAATTTTTAAGTTCTTAGACAACATTCATTCTGTGTCAGAAACCTATGCTGTGTCAAATATTTATTCACAATCCAAATTCAGTATTGTATCAAGCTTGAATGTTGTGTTCATAATTGCCCCAACTATTCAGGGTTCGACATCTGCGGTCGTATCTAGCTGCGCCCAGCGGAGCATTTTATTATTGTTGTATTTGTATTTTTTTTTATCAGATTCAAGAACATGTTGAGAAGTTCATGCATCCAAGCTAAGAACCTGTTAAGACCAAGATCTTTTTGGGAAGTGAGACAAAAAATAGAACTAATCACTTTTTCTGCCTCAATCATTTGCAAAGGTATATATTATAAACTCAGATAATGAATTTGTTACATAAAATGTAAAAGTGACAATATAATTGATATGGGATGCTGCTTGATTTACAAATAAATTGTGTTACAATTCTCAATAAACAAGTATAGCATGCTCCTAATTGTAACACTGTTCTTTGAACAACGTACAGCAGACAAGCTGTCAGAAAGAGAAATTAACAACCATCTGTTTTTTTCTCTTTTAAATGCAATACAAATAAAAAAAAGGTAACCATCAAATTATTTATCATGAAAAAGGTGATTATATGTGAAAATAAAATTCTTTATTCCTAATCAAAGGGCCTGTTATGAGCATATGAATTAATATATAAATCATGAAGATCAAGCAATGACATACACAATCCAAACATACATATGCCATTCAGCACAACACTGATTTTTGTAGTGATTTGAGATCAAAGACCAAAATCAATACAAACTGAGTACACAAAGGAGGAGCGAGTCAGAACAAAGAGGGATAACTCTAACCTCTATTTATTTTGTTCATGCTCAAGTTTTATTTGGAGTATTCTATCCAGATAAATGCTAAAGGAAATATTACAATCTAATGCCCTGTTTGTCATTATCCATAAAAAAAACTTCTCTAGACTGATGATCTTTAGATTTGGTATCTTAGAAATAATTTGTCTAAAAATGCATTTCTTACTGTGTCGGACTGCCTCAGTGGTCTCGTGGTAGTGTGCTTGCTCAGAGTGCAGAAGGTCGCGGGTTTGATCCCCGGCCTGGTCAAACCAAAGACATTAAAATTGGTATTTGCTACATCTCCCCCAATGACATGGCATTTTGGAGTATGAGCAAAGATTAACTGGTCAACTCCAAGTCAGTATAATGTGTCCGGATGGGGTGATATTTCTTCCTGCGGACAGTTACACTGTGAGCTAGCACATTAAAAATCTTGCTCATCATGTCATTTTAGTATAAAGTAGGGATCATATTCATTATCATATTAACATATTCTCGTCCTGATATGCACCTAGTTGCCACTGGACGTTAAACAATAATTCATCCGTCCATCTTACTGTGTCCTAAATGCAGCATTCAAGAGTAAAATGCAATTCATTTTCTGTTAAGAGAACAATATTGAAGCTTTCACCTCTAGACAAGAGCTCATATTTGTCACAGTTCATTTGCTCATGTTACCAAGTTTCAATTATTAAATTGTGATTACTCAGCCTAAATTTGGTCGTTAAAATTGGTTTATATCAGATCATAAGAAAATCATTTTCATTCCAGACTGCCAGAAACAGTATAGTAGTTCAAATAGACAACTAAATAAGAACCAGTTGAAAAACTGGAAGCTTTCCACCATATTTAGACCATTGTCTAGTCAAAAACCTGTAGATGACTCACTAGATCAAAATTCAGAGTTAAATGACCAGTCATTAGGGAATTCTAGTTTAAATGGGATATCAAGTCAAAGTGCAAATATAGACCAATTAGATCCTAGTCCTGGAGATGGAGAAGATATTAGACAGCCAAAAAATTCCAAAATAGTTAAAGGTTTGTTTATATTTATTGATTATGCGATGGAAAGAGTAGTCTCAGTGATGAATCTTATCAATTAGCAGTTGCTTGTGTTACAATTAACACATTTTTCTTTGTGGTTAATACTATTCGTTGTCAGATTATTACAGATATCTAATAGTAACAGGATAAGGGATAAACTACTGCCTTTAATGTTAATTCCAAACAGCACTTTCAAAGACATCAAATGATATTACCGGTACATTACAAGTACCAATATATATAGATTATCATTGGGTTTCGTTACAAGATAAAAAATGTCAATTAAGACGTTATACAATTATTGCCTCCATCTGAGCTTTAGCCCGAGGGAAGACAACATCTCGAGGGTGACAGTTGTGATGTCTATCTCAGATAAAGGAAATAATTGTTTTATTATACCAAACAAACACAAGCCACTCTGCGTATTCCGAAACACTCAATTTTTGTATCAGTTTTTTGGTGAAACATTTCACAACAACAGGTGTATCAATTCTGAACCAAAGATGGTTATTTCCAGACAGCCGTGGGACATCACATTTGTCAACCGGTGGACATCACTATTGTTTTATGACGTCACAACTTCAAATATCCTGCACAACTGAAGATAAATTCTGGACAGCCATGTGACATCACATTTGTCACCTGGTTGATATCACATTTGTCTCCTGGTGTCACAAATTTTCTGAAAAACATTAAGATTGTCTTATTACAATTATACTATGTAAGTTAAAATAAATATGGATGTGAGAGGTTGAGTTAAGAATACCAATAATAATGAGTTTAATGCTGTTTTGATTTTGCGAAGTGATGTCTATGTTGATGTCAAGAAACAGTGCAGTTTTATGTTTCATCCTATTTAGTCAATTTACAACATGCTCTTGATGTCATGACAAATGGGATCTGGATCAATGGAAATGTTTAACATTGATATTAGGTTCATACTGAAAATTATTAGATCATAGAATGATTAAAAAATGATTGAAAAACAGCCATAACTTAAGCACGATGATAAAATCACAAAAAACTCAAATTCCCATAGGGCATTACCAGCTCAGTTACTGGTATTTCAGCACTAGTGTGAAATTGAAACATTAAAAAATTATGTTATACAGTGGAACCCCCGAAAACCGGCCCCTCTGAAAACCGGATTCCTCTGAAAACTGAACTTTTTCTTTCAGTCTGGAATTTTTGCCTATATATTCAAGTAAAAAAATTCTCTGAAAACCGGACCCTCTGAATTCCGAACACCGGCCGTACTTTCCGGTACAAAACATATATATTCTTGTCAAATTAACCTCCAGAAACCGGCCGAAACAATGTATTACCTGGAAAATCAGTGAACCGTAATACATGTCATCCTTAAGGCTTAATCGATCGATGATTAACATCATTAAACTAAATAACCATTTTAAATAAAGTTGTGAAAGTTGTTAATCAAACAATAATCAGGCATCAATAAAAACGTCGGATTGAAATTAAAAACAATTAATTGTATTAAAATAATATGCGCGTGGTACATGTACATATGTAAGCAAATGGCACAAGTTTACAACATCGTTATACATTGTAATACACTTCCGGTTTCACTCTGCGGATGAGATACGTCTTTTCCGGAACCTCCTAAAACCGGACCCTTTGAAAACCGGCCGATTTCTCCGGTCCCACAGCTGTTCGGTTTACATAGGTTCCACTGTAATTAAGTTTTTTTAGTTCACCTCAACGAATACCAATAATGTCTGTGTTCTACAATTATATTACTTGGTGTGAGGATGCATCTTAGGGGATAATACCAAAATTAGGTCAGTCTGACCTATATATCGTGATTCGTTGACTTAGGTTTAATTTTACGTACGAGTTCGGTTCTCTGATACCAAGCAACCTACAATCATATCACTTGTCAGGGTGCATCTTGGGGAGTAACACAGACTCCCACCAAAATTAGGTCACTTTTTTCTGACCTACTTATTGCGCTTTATTGACTTAGGTTAAATTTTACATCCAAGTTTATTTCTCCGATACCAAGCGGCCTACAATCATATTACTTGCTATAAGGGTACATCTCGGGCCGCTACACAGTCACACATGAAAATTAGTGGGGGAACGAGGCGAACTTTGTAATCATAGATTTCTGGTTTAAAAGTAAGGAGTATCTACCTGATGCTTAACTCTGTCCTTAGATGTTAATGGCTTCAATATTGAATGTTTGGTCATTTTTTTATTTCAATCAACTGTTAAACATTTTTGGTTATTTTCTTGGTTTTTTACATTCTTGGTAGTAAAGAAGAAGAAACCATTTGATAACACATATTTGGAAAATATCTACATGGAACCTGGTCGAGCTCTAGTGGAATATTTACTTACTATCAAGTTAGTATCAATAGTACTGCTGTGAAAATGAAAGGATAATAGGTATGCATTAATAAGACACCATCACATTAGAATGAATATGGGAAATTATTGGTAAAATGTACAGGTTTGGTATCTTTTTCAGTAATGAAGAATAGTCCACACCACAAACACTAAACAAAAGTCACTACATATAAGTAATAAAAATAGTAAATAAAAACATATTATAATGACATTATCATTGGGGCTGAAAGAAAATTTGGTCTTAGAATGTTGTTGTTTCAAAGTTTTTAAAATACATTTTTGTTTTAGTTTAGAAAAAATGTCACATCTTTTAAGAAAAAATAATTTCAAAGTTTATAAACATTTATAGTGATGTAGACATTCTAATGATGAATTATTGATCATCAAAGTCAGAATTAGAAGAAGCATTACAGTGACTGAAAATGCATGATAGTTTAATTTTTAACAATTCATTTCTGTTTTTGAGAGTATACTATTGTTTTGTATGTGCAAAAAAACATTTTACTTTGAATTAATTTATTTACATTATTTTTCAGAGAATTAGAATCTTTGACTAAATATTCCAGGAGAAGTCCGTATGGCTTTGCCTCTGGCCAAAGAATGACTGTGTACAAGAAAAAAGATGTGGAAGATTTGTATGTTAATATGATATTCATTGACCTTCACATAACAGTATTTTAAAGAATTTTAAGCAAAATCTGCATTTACTGTTGGTATTTATTGAATGAAATTTTGTAGGTTTGTGTGAAAAGAATATAGAGTTGGATTACCCATTTGTACACAGTGAAATTAATGTATTATGAATTCTTTGTCACTAGCTGCATTGCAGAGTTAGAGATATAGAAATGCTAGGCATCTGTGTGTCTGCCTTGTAAGTGTTCTCACTCTGGCAATTCTAGACAGATGTTCATAAAATAGATTCCATGGAAAATGATGGAAATTCTACAGACGGGTTATATGAAAGGTTTACATCAGCTATCAAAGTTTGAATTCAAAATTGATTGTGGATTAATAATTTTTGTAGAAGTTACCTCCCTTGGAATCATAAAGTGATAGAAATAATTGACTTGTTAGTAATCTATAAAATTCTTAAAAAGCTTTTTAAGTAAAGTTCCAAAAATGACTGTCAACAGAAAATTTTGCCGAAGTTCTGGTATGGGCATGTTATTTTCTTCCTGCTAAGCTTGGAAAGTACAAAACAAATTATTATTTTCATTTCAGTATTTCATATAATGGTGGAAGCTTTCGGCTCTCAATTACCATTTTACACAAATAATGTTTTTATTACAGAGCAATAAAAAAGCATGGAAGTTTGGAAAAATTATCAAAATTACGATTGATGCGGAAAGATAAAGAATTGCTATTTAGGAAACTTGTCAATAAAGGTAATTCATGTTACATTGGCTTTTATCCCTATAGACTGTTATTTGAGAATAATTATATACTTTGAAAGTATTTCATAATTATTTTATTTGGAAGACACATGAATCCATTTAACCATGTTACATTTGTCATGAGTGCCCTGACTGGCCTAATTGTTGTGTAGTGAAAAATGTACTGTCCATACATTTTGGTTGCTCAAATAAAATGAATGCAGTATTATATAATATTCTAGATTTTCCCTGTTTCTTATTTATTGCACTGATGTAATATTATAATATGCTGTTGGTGTGGCCAATGATGCGAGCACTGCAATATTAGCCCTTTCCAACTCATTTCCGGTATCATGATTCTGACTCTAAAATTATAATTTGGAGCAAGTTATTTCCCTTAATTTACTTACATCCGGCAAACAAAACTTTTTCTAGCCTTAGTATGTAGCACAATATGGCTGCATCCATTAAACAAAGACTTTTCTAAATGACCCATATGTAGAAAATGCATATGCTCCTATAGCGCTCACTGCGCTCGCTATTATGATTGTATTATTGCATTAATATTGCAACCATCATGTTTAAGGTCTTTATCATTGTGGAAGTTTATTTTAAGGATATACTATTAACTTGACATCATGCAAGAAAACTGAACATAGAATGAACTTTACAATTTTTTTCACTAATAATTATGATAATTACTAATTTTTTCTTTATTTCAGTTAAAATGATTATATCAGATCAAAGACAATATGGAGATTCTGAACGAAATTTTGGACAGGTAGAGATTCTTATTTATATTACCATACTAGAGATTTACTCTATTTAATATGAAAAAAGTCTCAGTGATGCCTTCGCCAGAGAGAACTAACTTAAACTGCACTGCAATCTATTATTACACTCTATGTCTTATTTGTTATCAAAATTTTTCAATTTTTATTTCACTGAAAGCATAATACAGGCTGAAAAAAAATAAGATTGCCTGTCACTAATATACATGTACATGAACATCTTCTGTTACAAGATTTATTTATGTATCTTGTGTACTTGTTGTGATAGAATGTAACTACAGTAAAACCTTGAACTCCAAGGGATCATCGAAATCTGTTGGAGTTATTGGTAGTTAAAGTTACTGAAGTTTGTTCGAGTACAGAAAACTGCTGGTGCCATACTGTATATGAGTTGATATGGCTGATTATTACCACAGGGCTCCAGATAAGCTGCGTTTTTGCGTAATTACGCAATTAAAAGTTGATAAATTGCAAATAAAAATTATGGTGAAGCATTTGATGACCCATTATATTTGCCCAATTACACAAATAAACAGGAGGTTCATACATTTTAACCCATTTCTTTTACTTTAATTGGCATTAAGAAATGCATTTTAAAAAGTCATCGGAAGTAAACAATTAAGACTTTTGGAATCTCTCGGGGCCGACCCTGTCTACCAAGGTTCAAACATGTGCTCTGTTATACGGAGAAATTTAATTTTAATTACGATTGGGTCTGGTTCCCCACTAACCAATTTTTCGGCTCGTTATAAATGTCACATGATAAGTATCAGTTTAAAAGTTTCGTACCAAAATGGAAAAATGCCTCAGTCAGATACTGGCTGTGACCTATGTTTTCCACTTCAGTTGGTGGGTGGGAGGGGGTTTGATCTAATTCCCGGGAAAAATTGGTTTTATCATGTATTCACACTCAAATAAATACTAAATTCTGGAATGAAAAAATGATCAGACATCAGCATGTAAAAAATCAAATTCCAGTTCTTCCAGGGGTTTTGATTCTCTGGTCCAAAGACCCCTCGTTTATATACACGCTCCACAAAATTCATGAATCTGCCCCTTTGAATTTCCCTTACTAGTAAATAGATTTTCACTCAAATGCAAGATTATATTTTTTTATTTAGTCTACAAAGAAAGTTACAAATATTTTTGGCATACACTTTAAAATTCAGTTTCTGCCAGCAGATAGTCCAAATAATTATGCCTCCCTGTATGTTATTTGTAACTTTTATGCAATATCTCTGATGGCCTATAAAAAGTCCAAATGATAAATGGCCTCAGGATTATCTGGACTAGCTAGCAGAATGCATATTCTCTTGGTTGGTTGGTAGTTTGTACCTGCAACACCACTAGTATGTACACGTATTAACATGCAGCTCTGTCAGCTTTCTGTATCCATTATGTTGGCTATCCTCTAATTTGCCTGTTTACTGAGGAATATGTTGGGGAAATTATTCCTGTCATATCAAATATCTGTGTTTTCAATGATTTTGTTGTGTATTAGAAACATTTATCACATCAGCTCTCCCATGATTTCCATTGAAATTGAAAGCCGTCTAAATCACCCAATAGATATCTGATTGAGGGCCTGAAAACCCCCATTAAAAATTTATCAGAGGAGTGAACCTGAAATTACAAAGCAAATGGAAAAAGCTTTCACCCATTTTATTAAAAAAGACAGGAGTAAATAACCCAATTGATGAAATCTTATCTGGAGCTCTGATACCATGAAATATTTAAAAAAATTAAAACTCAAACAGGTTAATCACTAATTTACAGTAATCCTGACATCTTTATTACATCGACCTGTAAACATTTACCTGTCAGATTAATCTATTTTTACCACACCTGTAACTATTATGAAACCCGCTTGTCCATTTAATTATTGAATTCGAGTTTACACAATTTTATCATTGTTGGGACCAAACTTTTTGTTTAACGTTTTTGAGAAATGAGTATTCGAGATATTGGCATCTTTTTAAATGTGAAAATAAAGTTAAAAATTTACAGGACTTTAAAAACAGTTCAAACCATCCGTGATCTTCTAGTTTGAACTTAGAAGTTTGACTGTATTGTGTTTTACAGGATATTTGCAATTTCTAAAATTATTCCAGTAAATTATTTTGAATGAAACACTACTTCCAACTGTTAATTTATTGAAAAGAGAGTAAGACTTATTTCATAGATAAGCAGATGAAAACTCCTAAAACCAACCCAAAGAATTAAAAGTCCTTTAATCTGATACACAACACATAATGATCTTTTTGTATGAAATATACCTTTAATATGTCAATTTTTTACAGACTTTAGAACAAGACAAAAGCTTTATACAAAACTTTTATGAATTTTGTAAGACTGGCTCTGGTCGTGTGGTAATCTCAGCTATAATAGCGTAAGTACATGATCCATGTTCAATAATATATTGAAACATTTCATGAAAGAGACATTTACTTTTAAGATCTATTATTCATTTTCATCCATTTTATTTTGGACATGTAATGAAATGAAAAATATACACCTAAGCAATTATTTTCATCAAATTAAAGACAGATGTGAGGCTAATGTACAAGATCAACTAAACCATATACAGACGAACACTCTTTTTTTCGAATACCATGGATATGTCGATGTTGCTGACTGGCCCAAATTTTTTCCCATTCCAAGTAAATTCAATACTGCTTATTCAAAAATGCTCAAGTCAAATACATCGGCTGTGTCGATTGATATTTGTACTTGTAGATCCAAAGTAAAAAAGTTATATTATTTTACCATTTGCAAGTTGATAGCCTTAATTGATCAGACGTGTTTCCAAAAATCATTGACATTAATGTTAATTCATTGTTTTTCTCACATTTTAGCACATTTTAAAAAAGGAGTTGTGTAAACAATCACAATGCACAACATTCTGTATGTGAATTAATCATATATTAAATTGGAGGTAATAACAGAAACAGATGTGTTTTAGCAGTGGATAAGTCATAGTTTTCTTTAAGTCATATGCACTTGGACACATCCGAGTTTTACTATAATACTAAAACATAATACAAAAAGCAAGTAGACAGTGTAGAGATGTAACGATTTCCTGTAGAGTACCGATTCACATTACTTTCTGTCAAGGTGTAATAACAGTGCATGGGGTTCAATTAAGATACAAACGATGCAGTCCTATGAGGTTTATATTAGAACATGAGGGATTATAATTTCAAAATTAAGAAATTATTTTTTCATGTAAAATTGATAAATTATGCAGTTATCTGATGGAAAAATTGTTCTAGCATATTTTATTCTCCCAAAATATTTTGTGAAAGCCTCGTCCGTATCTACGTAAACAAATTTTGAAATACGTATGGAGCCTTCACAAAACTGGAGGGACCGCTTTTTATACAACATGTATTGCAATAGGTATCGTTTTTCTTACCAAATATTGCGGTATGTATCATTTATCTCTTAAGCGTATTGTTACACCTTTAAGGATGTTCGCTGCTCAGTTTCAGAATAACAAGCTTTTCATAACACTGGTAAATATTGATAGTGGATTAATAAAGAAACTAAAAGAGGAAAAAAAATTATAGGTCTGTGTGCTTGTTCTTGAGATATAAGCCATGGAAAATTTGGCAGGAAAAATATGCTCTCTTGATTTTACAAAGCTTTATCATTGACAAGTTTTGATTCTGAAAGACCATTAAATAATAACGATGATTTTATAAGATTTGTACAAATGGTTTATTATTCTGCATGCAAAAGATTTATGAAAAGAAAAATGGGTGTTAGTGGGAAAAATAATTTAGGGGATTCAAATGGGTAAAACCAGATGATTCTGAACATCTGACAAAAATTCAAAAACATGACCAGCAAACATCCTTAAGACAGTGTTTTTATTTGTTGTTCCTTATCTCCATCACTGTTAAGGTTTCTACAATGAGGCAAAAGCTTAAACTCCACTGCAAGATGTTGACAGTGTAAACAAAGTTACTAGTATATAAGCAGATATTTTCATCGAGGATTTAATTTCATTTATTTTGTACTTAGTTACATTGTATAATCAATTAAATATGGCCTCTAAGTTAATCAATATTTGTTAAATTTTTTAAATTGATCCCCAAGAAATCATTTTCAGAAAGGAATCCATGAAATTAGTAATTTTACACTACTTACCATTTATCACTACTACTTCTGTTGTTTTAGTTTTGATACATGTGGGAATGTATTTAATTTTTTCATTTTCAAAAATACACAAATTACAAATTTTAATAGTTTTATTGTATTCTTGGTGTAAGGTAAAATTGCAGAATTCATTTTTCTGCAAAACTGTGATTAAAATTTTTCACTTATTTGCAGACTTACATGAGGTAACCAATATTAAAGGTGAACACATTTATTTTGCAGTCGTAATTAATTGCAGAAAATTCATTACCTCAAAAAATAGTTAAACTTACTTAAAGCAAAAATTGATATTTAGACAGTTCAGTGGAACACCCCTAAACCGGCCCCTCTGAAAACCGGATTCCTCCACAAACAGAACGCTTTATTCTGGTCCGCAATTTTCACATATATTTTCAAGTAAAATAATCCTCCCAAAACCGGCCCTTCTGAATTCCGAATACCGGAGATAATTTCTGGTCCAAAACATATATATTCCTGTCAAATAACCCTCTAAAAACCGACCAAACTTTCATTCTATTCATAAAGAAGCATATTTTAAAAGAAGCCCCATTGGTAATGTACTGGAAAAACTCTATTTAAATAAAACAATTTATCTTCCATTTCTACCAAAAAATAAGAAGCTAAAAGACTAAGTTTTAGTAAGATATAAAGAGAAAACCATGCAAATGTAGCAATTGTGCAATTTTCATGCCTTTCGATATTTCTATTTATTTACTTCGGGTAAAGTCTGGAACCTCTCAAAACTGACACCTCCGAAAACCAGCCAATTTCTACGGTCTGATATCTGTTCGGTTTACAGAGGTTCCACTGTACATGTATTAAGTTAATTCAAAGATTAAATGATAAAAATTTATTTTATTTACAGAAATTTAGCTAATGCCATATTGAAGTTGATAGCCTGGATGCAGACAGGTTCACACAGTATGTTTTCTGAATTTCTGCATTCTGTTGCAGATACCTTAAATCAAGTAAGTTTGTTTATTTCAGTTGCCTTGAAGTAAGTATATAAGAGGCACTTTGTCTGAAATGCATGGTTTCCAGGTGATGATTAACAAGGCTTGAGAAAATTTATTTTATAACCCCTGCAAACAAAGTTTTTTTTTTTTGGGGGGGGGGTATATAGGAATCACTGTCTGTCCATCTGTCTGTCTGCCCATATGTCTTGTAAACGCAACTCCTCTTAAACCGTTCAATGGATTTTGATGAAACTTACATGTAGGTTGGACATCATATGTAGATAAACATGAAGCAAGATAAATATCGCCAGTTGCTTGCAAAGGAAGATAATCCATCTTAAGGGTTTTACATGTTTAAAGCTTGTAAGTGCAACTCCTCCTAAACCATCCAATGGATTTGAATGAAAGTTTATATGAAGGTTGGGCATCATATGTAGATGTGCATGTAGCAAGATGATTATCGCTGGATGCCTGCAAAGGGAGATAATCAAACTTAAGGGTAAGCTTTTAAGCGCAACTGCTAAACTGTGAAATGGATTTTTTGTAACTTTATATGAAGGTGGGCATCATATGTAGATGTGCATGAAGCAAGATAATTATTGCCATATGCTTGCAAAGGGAGATAATCCAACTTAAGGGTTCTACAAGTTATTTATGAACTTATTTTCTCTAATTTTTCATCACATTTTGTTTTAGTTTGCCTTAACATACATCTTTCTACTTTTTAATGAGTATTATTATTGTAATACAGGTCAGCATAGACTTTTTAACTTTGTTTTATTTATACAAGAAAACATTTTAATTTTCATATGTATTGTATTGTCTGATTGATCCTATAATTCTTACAGATATTATTAGCTGCTGGGTTGTTTAATTCACACAGAAAACCTGACATGGACCATCCGTAAGTTATTTTAACATAATTTAAAATTGGTAATATAGAATTTTTAATAAGTTAAACTTTATTATTCCTAGTGCGATTTGTTAATATGATCAGTAATTGATTTGATCAACAGTGACAATATTCATTTACTTGAAAATACCACTTATTCTGGCAGAGCTTACATTAGATTAATTGTCAAACAAAATATGGTGAAACTCGGTTGAGTTGAAGTGTAGGGGACTTCGAGAAAACTATGATTTATATCAATTTGTCCTCCTATTTAATGTATGATTAATTCCACAAATAATGCAGGGTTCTCGCTAAGGCGCAATATATACATTCGTCCTGGACGCGTCATCCTTCAAACGCATGTAGATCTAATCAGCTGCGTCCGGAGACCGTTATTTTCATAAATATTTCGAACCGCCATTTTTTGTTTTCTTGGAGATCAATTTGGAAGGGGAAAGAAACAACAAAAAGTAAGCTAGAAAATGGCGGCAATCGGAATTCTCGTGATTTTTCATTGGCCAAAGTGTTTTTTACCGACTGGAAACAATATGTAGACCTCATTTAAAAATAAATTTAGCGGATTGTGACTTATCTATGCACAAATGGAAATTTTGTCAATATTGATTATTAAGGTGTTCAAACAAGGTCAATGGGAGAATTTTAAAAGAGTAAAGATTATAGATAAATAAATATTAAAAAATAAAATGGCAATAATAAATAAGTTGTGTCAAAAGGTGCAAAAATTTTTGCTCATATCTGTAACAGAAATTTTCTTCCAAGTTCGGAGCACCACTGCATATGTTCAATTCTTTTTTTTTTTTTTTAAGATACTAGATTTGTCAGTATCTTAATTCAGCATATGATTTTAATTAAACTTAAACAATAGTACAATAAGCCTAACATGGTCAAAATCATGCAGGAATGTATATTAAAAAAGTGGTGATGAGTCCTGGGACTCACCATTCTGAAAAATGATGAGTCCCGGGACTCATCATATGAAAAATTATTAGTGAAAACCCTGTAATGATGTGTATTTTGATTGTTTACACAACTGTGCTTTTTTAAATATGAATAAAAAAATGAATTTACATCAATATCATTGATACAATACAAAAAAATATATTAAAAGTAAGCTAGGAGTTAAAGTTACAAGGTATGAATATGAAAATACATCTGATCAATTAAGGCTATGAGTTTTTCCAAATACCAGTAGTAAAATATTTGACTTTAGGACTATAAAAGTACCTAGATATAACCAATGTACATGTATTATATTCAAGCATGTTCTAATAAACAGTATTGAATTTATCTGAAATTAATTGGCAAATACTACGACATATTCATTGTATTCAAATAAAGAGTGTTCGACACAAACATGTTCCACTGTATCATAAATAAATTTAATGGTATTGAAATGGTGATGGTAAAATGACATTGGACAGAAAAGTTACCATTAATCCCAAATAAACAACGTTTTCCATACAATAAAACCTGTCTTTAATGGACACCCAAGGGACCAGAAATAAGTGCCCTTTATATGGAGGTTTAATTTACATGTTTTGTTCATGAATGGGTCTTTGTTATATGGAAGTGCCCTTTAAACCAAGTTTGAATGTATAACAATAACTAGATAAGAAACAGCCACTGGAAATATATTCTTGGTTTAGAACAGGCACATATTCCAGAATTCATGCAAAAATATGGTTGGTGATGAAACATTTATGTGAGTCAGGTTACAAGAAACACTGGAACTTTTACTTTTGTTCTTAGAACAATCAAAACTCTTGAAGAAAACCTGATGTTTGATTAAAATAATTTTTCTTCAGATATGGTTATTCTAATCTACGCCATGTATCCTCGCTGATCAGTGGAGTTGGAATCTTCTGTTTAGGCACTGGATTATCTGTCTACCATGGTGTTCAAGGACTTATTCATCCACAGGAGATGTGGAAATCTTTATTCTGGGTCAGTTTTATTCTTTATCCACAGAAAATGTGGAAAATCTTTATTCTGGGTCAGTATTCATAAATTTGGAAATCTTTAATCTTGTAAATATCATAAATTTGGACATCTTTAATCTTTATCAGTAGCATTCTTTATCCACTGGAAATGTTGAAATTTTTATTCTGAGTAAGTATCATTCTTCATACACAGGAAATATGAAAACATTTATTCTGGGTCAATATTGCTCATTTTCCCCAAAAAATGTGAAAATTGTTATTTGCATTCATAGAAGAAGTTCAACAAAAATGTGGATCAAATATCTCTAAAATCAAAGGATGGTTTCTTAAATTTAATGATTGTTTTCATTGTGATAATGGTATTCATACAAAAATTTGATAAAGGTACCAAATTGATTATATAGGCTCCTTACAGTATCAAGTATTTTTATATTGAGGATGTTCAATGTTTTTTTTTATTATAGATTTTCAGCCTATAAAAAAAATAATGTATGAACTTTGCATAAATGGATAAAAATGACTGAATTAACCTTAGTTGCTTTAAAATGTCAGAAACAATTATATTGATCTTTTTTATTTGTTTCTAGGTGATAGGTAGTTTATCTGGGAGTTTCATGTCTGAATCAGGTAAAGTTTCTTTATTTTGACTTTGTTGCTTAAGAAATAATTCATGGCATACTGTGGTTTGTTTGGAGATTTTATATGGGTGTGTCTCATTTTTGTCAAACTTTTACCCTGAGCATAGCAAGGGGTAAACAAAATAAGGCACACCCATCGTAAAATCTCCAAAAAACCACAGTTTGCCATGAATTATTTTTATTCTAATAGGGGAAAATATGGTTTTGTTTGTTTTGTTTAGTTGGGGTTTAACGCCGTTTTCAGCACATTTGGCTATTTCGCGGCGGCCAGTTTTTAGTGGTGGAGGAAGCCGGAGTACCCGGAGAGAACCACGACCTTCGGTAGGAAAATTGGCAATCCTTGTCAATTAAGGTGGGAGTCGAACACGCCAAAGGTGAGATTCGAACTCACAACCACAGTGTTGACAGGCTAGGGATCATTAGTAGTCATGACGAACTACCTAGACCACTCGACCACCGAGGCCCCAAAAAATATGGTAAAGAAATCAGTGTTTGTGGCTGTTCTCTTGATTAAAACTTTGGTATGTGATCTGCTGATGTGAAAAAATATCCATTTCATTTTTATAGAACCTTTAAATGCTCCGAAAACACATACTGAAGGAAAATTTTAATGTTGACAGCAGAAGAAATTAGCAAATATAGACAATAAACACATGAAAGTTTGATTTTCTCTAATGTAGGCCATGCATTTTTTTCTCTAAAGAATGAACATTAGTTCAAGTAATGTGCTTTTACTTGGGAGGTAAAGAGAACAGCCACAGCAAGGAACAAAATTGACTGATGCTAAAGTGTGGTTTGTCTGGCCATTTTACCATGGTTTTGTTTATATGCCGATTACAGAGAATCATATTAGAATAAAATGTTTTACATGTATTACAATTTTCTACTTATTCAAATTTCTCATGGAAGTTATGATCATGTTTCTGGAAATGCTGAATTTCGACTGATATTTTTTTACATTTAATACGTGTAGATTGTAAGAAGTTGTAATTATCCAGAATTAAAATAAAGTTTATCCCAAACTCAAAGTGATAAATACTGATTTAGATTCACTGTAATAAACAATGCATCAGCTGAAATTTTACATGGCTTAAAAAATGCATATTTCAGATTGTACTAGCCATCAGTTTATCAAAGTTAAAATATTACATACCTACAAAAGTTTCAGTTCTAAATTATCTTCTAAGTTTATCTGCTTATATTTGTTTTTCCACAGCTTCCCTTATGTTAGCCGTATTACAAGTGAGAAAGAGATGCCAGTTTGAAGGAATGAAGTTCTGGGAATATGGTAAGTGCATGTTTACTTAATGTTTTTGGCAATGATATACAGTGGAAGCTGTGTATTCCAAATCCTGTTTAAACTGAAACCTGTCAAAACTGAGCACTGAGTAAATTAGAAAACAGTACAAATCAAACTCTGATTAAATGTAAACACTTCTAGACAGAATCCTGTGTAAACCAGCCCGAAAACCTGACCAAAATTAATCCTTATGTAAAATGGAAAATTTGCTAAACAAAACCCTGTGTAATCCAAAAACCTGACTGTTAAAATGAACTAGTATCAGAAGACTCAAAACATGATCTTTGATTGATTATTATATATAAACTGAACATCTGGGTAAATGAAAAATGTTTTATCCTAGAGAGTTAGACAGCTCATCTGTTATTACACAGAAGTAAACATATAAAAAAAAATCATATTAATGATCTTTTTGGTTATTACATCTTTGAAAAGTAGGCTATTTTTAAATAAAAAAACCTTTGAACAATAAAAAACACAAATAGGAAAAAGGAAATAAATGCAAAAATGAAATAAAGCATTTATGTATATCCTTCAAGTCACTGAGTGATGTGTTCACACTTTCAACATTGAAGGCTGCATACCTATCTGTTTCTACACTTTATCAGATTATTTACTTCATGGATTGTCATTTTGCATCCTATCTTTCTTCATTCGTATACCTGTAAGTTACTTATTATATGAAAATAGAATTAAGAAACATGGTATTTATTTTAATCTTTATGTATGATTTACTTAAAGTCTAATATTTTTAGCTTACCTGGCCCAAAGGGCCATGTGATCTATTTTCATCACTTGGCAGCCATCGTAGTTTGTCGTCATCGTAAACTTTCCTTTAAAGATCTTCTCCTCTGAAACCACTGTGAAAATTGGAACAAAATTTAGCATCAATGGTCCTTAGGTGGTCCTCTTTCAGACTTATATCCAAGATGGCAAGCGGGGCCAAATTTAGTTTAACATTGGACCCAATGGGAAATTTACTTAAAGATCTTCTTGTGTAAAACCAATTGGCCAATTGGAAGAAAAGTTGGCAGAAATGGTCGTAGGTGGTCCTCTTCCGGAATTATATCCTATGACCCCACCCGTCATCCAAGATGGCCACCAGAGCCAAACTTAGTTTAACATAGGACCCTAAGGGAAACTTACTTAAAGATCTTCTTGTCTGAAACAACTTTGCCAATTGGAACAAAACTTAGCATCAATGGTCCTTAGGTGGTCCTCTTTCAGAATTATATTTGATGACCCCATCCATCATCCAAGATGGCCACCAGAGACGAACATAGTTTTACATAGGATTCTATGGGAAATTTACTTAAAGATCTTCTTGTCTGAAACCAGTTGGCCAATTGGCCAACCTTCCCGGATTTGGACTAAAGATTTCAAAAAGAAATTGCTTATAAAAAGAAAACTAATACATGATTCTCATTTAGAATTTAATTTCAAGTTTTATACTCTTGGTATAAAACCAAATTGTGTATGATCTTTCTGATTATGATGTTAGTTTTTCTCTAGAATCCCTGGTTTTGTAGCAATATTTTTTCCGTCATTGTGGCCATTCGTACTTTCAATCTGTTTCTTTAAATTTTGACGGTCTGTAATGAGAGAAAATTTCTGAGACTTCCACTCTCAGGATCACATTTTTTTTGTCAGGCACTCGGCAGGCCTCGTGTCTGACAGAAAAATGTGACCCTTCGGGTGGAATTCCCCAATCCTACATCTCCATGTATGAAAGATAGTTACAATCTTCAGATTTGCTTATTTTGAGATTAAAAAATTGTGTAAGTCAAGCTGTGGTAATTCTGTTTTTATTACATTCAAACATAATAGTGTATGTCCAGCTGTGGTAATTCTGTTTTTATTACAGTCAAACAAGGAAGAGATCCTAATGTAATTGTTGTACTCTTAGAAGATATGGCAGCCATATCTGGGGTTACCATAGCAGCAGCTTGTATAGGATTGACCCACTATACTAATAACTCTGCATTTGATGCCTTTGGATCTATAATGATTGGTGGATTGTTGGGAGGTGTTGCTGTTTTTATTATAAAAACAAACTCTGCAGCACTGTTAATTCAGTGAGTGAATAAATTTGCTAAACTTTTACACATTCTGGGTGCAAATTTTTATTGCCGCTTAATTTTTTTTATTATTAATCACGTCCAAACTTATTGGTTTTTTTTAAATGCTACTGATTGCCACAATATAATAGATGAGGCAGTAAACTGACATCAGCCAATCCTTTAAGTAGCATTAGTTTAATGAGAAGAAAAATCAAATGAATTATTTAGCAAATAAGATTGTTTTTCCATCTTGAAGACCAGATTGTTACTTTTAGATGAGGAACAGCAATTAAAGTCCTTTTTGGTTGATTAAACTTTTATTACATTTACAGATTTTGAATAATTAATAAGTAATTGACCTTTATACTTTCTTTTATATTTTATTAAAGTTATTTCAATGCACACTGGAAAAAACTTGCAACATGTGGAAATCAATGAACAGAATTATGCTATCAATAGCTGGCAAACACACTACAAAAATAAACCATGCCCCAGACATATACCAGTGCATATGATGATTTTATTACAAAGGAAATCATGTGATAATCTAAGTCCTGTGTCACACTTGTGATCAGATACTTACATGTATTACCATGACACTATGCTTTCCTTGTATGAATAAATAAAATACTAGCAATTCTAATAATAGAATTTACCTGAGAATTGATGATTTTTTAAATGTTTGCTGCAGATCTATACCAGTGGAAAAGAAGAATGAAATAAGATTAGATTTAGAAAAGGATAGAATGATCAGGTATTTAATTAAAATTAAATTGTTGTTATTCAGCCATGATAAAAAAGAGGAGGTATGAGAAGGCCAGTTTCTTTCCAAATTCATTCTAAGTGAGATTACATATTAACAGCTCATGCATATCCAAAGATTGCCATTTTCAATAAAATAAATATACATAACATTGCATTATCTTATGACAGTTTTCTGTTGAAAGAAATTCCAGCCAGAACAAATATCAAAAAAAGATATTAAGGATCATAGCTGGTCTAATAGGAAATAAATAGGATTTCAAATAGGTGTTTTAGTTTGAGAGAACATATGAATAGTAAACAAATAAGCAATAAAAAAATATAGGTTCATGTGCTCATTTTAGAGCGATTAGGCCTTGAAAATTTGCAGGAAATGGGTTTTCTCTGGATTTTTCATTGTCTTTGCATTGACAATTTCAGTCTCTCAAAATTGTATGAAAAAATAAAGGCAAAAAATTTCATGTTTAAGAAATGGATAAAACCCCAGGATTCCGAAAATCTGACAGAAAGACCAAAACATGACCAGCAAGCATCCTTAACACAGTTGTCTTATCAGTATAAACTCACAATGAAATCTTTCTAGTACTAACTCTGGCTCACATAGAATTTTTGAATAAAAGAATTGAAAATATAACTCACAATATACCTTTAAAAACTTTAAACTTGTTATAATTCAGATTTTAAAATTCACAAACTAGAATATTGAGTGGATAAATATTTTTGACCATTCTTGTACTATGGTAGAATTTGTGTTTGTAAATATTTTGCTGAAAATAATCATATTGAGAAAGGAATCCAGAAAATTTGAAGCCCATGAAAATTGATGATTTTACAGTATATTCTCATCCTGAATACATATATGCATGTAATGACTGCCAATAGACGTTAAATAAAAAATAAATGACCATGTTGAAATTGATATTATAACTCCACATTAAAACATATTAAAGTCTGGCTGTTTTATAGATCCTTACATGATATAAAAGCTACAGAAATGGGAGGACAGTGGAAATTTAAGGCAGAAGTAGATTTTGATGGAAGAGAAATAACACGAGCATATCTTTATAAACTAGATCTGGAACATTTACTGAAGGTACAATATAGGAATTATTCAGATTTTATATTGATTGTGAAATGGCTAAAATGGAAGGTTTACAACAAAAGTATTTTATTTTAATTTTTTTTCAAAATAATGTTAATAAAAAACCGAGGGAAACAACAAATGTACTGAATTTATTGCAGCTCTTAATTTCATTTGCCAAAAAAGAATTTCAGCATTCATTGTGGTCTCTGACCATGACATGCTGTTGTATAAATCTGAATTTGCATTATATACACATGTAACACCTTAATGGCTTTGGTCCAGTTTCACAAAACTTTGTACGACTATGATTAATCTGAATTATGATCTGATTTCTGGTTATCAGTGTCTTTGTTCTTTGGAACCAGCTTCGATCATAGTCGTATGAATGTTTGTTAAACAGGATCCTGATGTCTCAAGTATTTTTTTCAGGAAATGAAGGCCTTAGATACATCAAGAGAGGCAGAAGAGTTTATGTTAAAACATGGACAAAAATTAATAGACTCATTGGGGGAAGAAATAGATAGAATAGAAAAAATAATTAAGGTAATTAAAAGTTAATTACTTGTCGTTCTAACGTGTAATAAAAATTTAACTTGATAATACCAACAGAGCTCAAATGAATAAAGAACTAAAAAGGCCTATTTGAGGGTTTTAATGACTGATATGAAAGAAAGAAGATGGCTTAATTTCTAATGCAAAGTCCAATAAAAAAAAACAGTGCTTTCATTGCTTGCCTTTCATCTTGATGTCACATTGAAACCTTCAACACTACAAAAAAATGTAGCACTACTAGTTCAAGTTATGATTTGAATTTAAAGTAATTTCCCTTTGCATGTAAGCATTATATTTCCACTCTAAAGTAGAAATGATACTTTGAATTTCACTGTATGAAAATTGTTAAAAAATTTTGTACATGTAAATGAAAACAGAGTATCTGCGAATGAGTTTAAGTAGATGAAGTGTGTTTGACTTGCATCTTATATGACAAGGATATCTAGTTTTCCTGCTGTAGGTCATAGTTCTCTGGCTTCCTCCACCAATAAAAACTTGCCACCACAATATAACTAAATGTGCTGAAATTGTGGTAAAACCCCAATAAATTGATCAATGATACACTTCTGTGTTTTAAGATGTTTGGTTTTTTAGCCTTTATGATTTACTCAGTGCATTGATTTATACAATACATGGCCAAACCTATATCACATTCTATATCAACCTGAGTATCCAATATCGTCCCGATGTGTGATATTGGTCGAGGGTTGACATAGCATGTGATATAGGTCTGACCATATATTATTCTTTATATTATATAAAAACTCTGAACAGAATAATAGTGTGTTACTAGTTGGGGTGCAATTTAGGGTATGCGAAATAGGGTAGGTGATACAGGGTTCCAAAGTCATGTATAATCCATATTAAGAATGTATGTTTTTACTCTATGTATATGATATAGTGTTGAAATGTCTGTCATATTGGTATCTCATTGTTTTCCTTGACATATCTCCTGATATTACCAAATCGCTTTTATTTCAGTTTATTTTCTATGTGTTTATAACTGTACCATCAGCTTTGACATCACAAGAGTTGACTGTAAATTATCCACATATAACTTTACCATCAGCTTTGACATCACATTATATTTTTACTTCCATTTTAATATTTCAGGTCAAACATCCAGAGATACGACATGTTGACCTAGAAGCACTTTGAAAAAATTTACACAAGTAGGAAGCCATCGATGTATTTCAACGCCACCCTCAAAAAGTCTGACCTTGCTGATTCTGAATTATTTGCTGACAGTATTCATTTTCTTAATATTGCAATTAGTGAAAGTGGTAGATTTGCAGGAAAGGTTCATACAGAAAGTGAAGTCTCTCCCCCAAGATCATAACGAGCTAAGAGCATCATATGGAAATATGTAATTTAGTAAGACAGTTGCAGGGCTTTGGTTAAATCCTCTATTACACGATACATCATTTGAAATAAAGATGTATGATGTGTGCTGACATTACCTATGTTAGAATATATCTTGCCGTGGATGAGTTTTAACAAAATATAATTTGTATTGAATTTTTTATTATGGTATACTCCACACAATATATGGTTTTTGACCATGCAAGGAAATTCCCAGGGTTATACTTTTTGACCTATCCAAGAGTCAGTCTGTTTGTGTCACCATTTTTTTTTTATTAAGTCTTTTTATCTTTTCTTTAAATACATTCATAAAAAAATCAAATGAGTTATTTTATCAGAAAATTGTGAGGAACCATTTTTTGTGAGGAGAGGGAATGGTAAAGATTATATTCCTTTATTCTTGTAGACTGGATAGCGCTTTATTTTTAAGTTAGATACTCTTCAAATTTAATTATAGGTTTCCATTCATTTTAAAGTTCAGATGAGTTTGATTATCATAAAAAGTGGAAATGGGAAATCAATTTTTCAGGAGGGGGACTTGTAAAAATTCTTGTTGCTTAGAATTTGTCCTTCATTGTTGGATCTTCTTCAAACATAATTGAATTTTTCTACATTAGCAAGTCCTCAGATAGGTTCATTTTCATTCAAAAAAGTCTAAAATGAGGAACAAAATTTTACCTAGAGACAGGGTTAAAAAGTAAGCATAAAAATGTATGCCAACAGATCACTATAGACCTTCCACTCATACATATATATGAGTTGTGCTGGGTATTCCAGCCTGCTCACCACAGATCCTTCCAATGGATTGATTCTGTATAATGGACTGTTTTTACTAAAAAAAAAATTGTGTATGAAGTATAATACAGTAGATTAATCGAGTGGCAAATAAATAGTTTCATTTTTAAAATAAACTTTTATATGTACATGTATGTAGACAAAAGATAACTTTTAATTAACTGTCTGATATTCTTTTCAATGAAAATAAGGTCAAAACTGCTCTTAATCGTAAACCAGTGTCTGTAAATGGCACTATAAAAATATAAAATTAACCTCTATATAAAGAGCACCTGTCTTAAAAGACACTTTTTCTTGTCCTTTGGATGACTCGTATATATACACAGGTTTAGATTCCAGCATTACAAATATTAGATTGTGCAGTACCTGCAGAAGAAAAATTGCAGATAAAATTGGGCTTCAGAATCTAGGACCGAAAGATATTTTCATATAAAGGAGATAAGGTTGCAGTTATGTCTGCCTGAGGGGAAGATATATTTTCACACACTTTATGACTTTGCATCAGTTTGTGAGTCAGAATTATAGTTTTGCACTATCTGGATCTATCAAGCATGAAACTGATCATTTATGGTGTATAAAGCTGTTATCAAATAACATACATTTTTGGATACAAAACCCTTATGGAGGAGAGGTAGAGAGGATACTTCTCCAAAATGTATGCACTATTTACCGGGGGTAAACACCTAATTAATATTCCCATATAAAAAAAAATTTCACTGGTGGATGCATGTCAGTTTGATGTTATTATTAGAAACCATTAATTTTCAGTCAATGACATTAATGTGCTTAATTGTTTTACATTTGTTTATGATTTTTGTTATGTGTGTTACCTATGTAAGGATCAGAAAATAAATTATATGAATCCTCATTTTTAAATGATTTATTTATATTTTGATATTATTATAAATTTCACATATTGTTGTTTCATTACATTTTGTTGGATAACCCAAAGGGTCAAGTGAGCTATTCTCATCACTTGTTGTCAGTCGTCCGTCATCGTCCGTTAACTTTTACAAAAATCTTCTCTTATGAAATTACTGGGCCAAATGGAACCAAACTTGGCCACAAGCATCATTAGGGTATCTAGTATAAAAAATATGTCCAATGACCCCGCCTGCCAACCAACATGGCCGACATGGCCAAAAATAGAACATAGGGGTAAACTGCAGTTTTTGTCCTCGTGTGCCCCCTTCCAAAATTATGTCTGGCATCCCCGACTTCAAACCAACATGGCCACTGTTACTAAAAATAGGAAAAAGGGGGATGAATTTCAAAAATCTTCTATGAAACTACAAGGGCAATTGGAAGCAAACTTGGCAGTAATGGTCCTTAGGAGGATCTCTTTCAGAACTATGTCTGATGACGCGGACTGTCAACCGAGATGGCCACCACAGCCGAACTTAGTTTGACATAGTGCCCTATGAGAAATTCACTCAAAAATCTCTCTGAAACTACCAAGCCAATTGGAACTAAAATTGGCAGCATTGGTCCTTAGATGGTCCTCTTTCAGAATTGTGTCCGATGACCCGGATTGTCAACCAAGATGGCTGCCACAGTCAAACAAAGTTTAATATAGGACCCTATGGGAAAATTCAGGTTTAAGGTAGTTTTTCATGAAGGAGTTATGCTATCATCCTGAAACTTTGTACATGGATAGCTTTGCCCCGCCTGTAAGGCAGGCCGAGCATATAATTGTTCAGTCTGTACGTCCGTCCATCCGTAAGAGTTTAAGGTTCAGGTTTAACGTAGTTTTTATATGCCTGTCAAAATTTTGACGGGACGTATTATGGTATACAAATGTCCGGCGTCCGTCTGTCCATCGTAAACATGTCGCACCGTAACTTGAGAACGACTCATCCAAATTTCACTAAACTTAACATAGTTGTTTTCTTATGATGGTCAAACGATCTGTATACTTTTTGGTGAAAATAAGATTAAAACTTTTTGAGTTATGGGACTTTGTAACTAAAACAGAAGTGTGTTTTTTTTCACATGTCGCACCGTATCTCAAAAACGATTTATGATTATTGCTTAAAACTTTACACACTTCTTAGTTATATTAATCTAAAGATCTGTATACTTTTTGGTGATAATTCAAAATTTTATTTTAGAGTTTTTTGTAAAAAAAAAGGGGGGGTTTTCACATGTCGCGCCATATCTCAAAAACGATTTATGATTATTGCATAAAATTTTACACACTTCTTAGTTATATTAATCTAAAGATCTGTATACTTTTTGGTGATGATTATTTTATTTTTGAGTTTTTGAATTTTTATTGAGCTTTTTAGGAAAAAAGGTAGTCTTTTTTGGTCACATTTCGTGCCGTATCTCTATTGCTTAAAAGTTTACACGCTTATGTTTTGCCAGGTTTCCATATACATCCCACCAGCAGCTCCACTAAATAAAGAAGGATTCCAAAAACATTTATTATGTTTTTTTCACAAGATGATGGGCGTATCATGCGCTTGTGGCGCAGCTGTTTATTCATGAAGGAGTTATGCTATCATCCTGAACCTTTGTACATGGATAGCTTGTGATATGAACAGGAGCATTTTGATGCAAAAAGGATGCTGTGACCTTGAGGTCATGGGTCATAGAATTCAATTTCTTTATGGGATTTCAATATTAGAATCCATGTTAAGTTTCAGGGTTAAGGTAGTTTCTCATGAAGGAGTTATGCTATCATCCTGAACCTTTGTACATGGATAGCTTGTAATATGACCACAGCATTTTGATGTGAAATGGATGCTGTGACCTTGAAGTCATGGGTCATTGACTTTGAATTTCTGTATGGAATTTCAATATATCGGTAGAATCCAGGTTAAGGTTCAGGTTTAAGGTAGTTTTTATACGACCGCAAAATTTTTGTGGTCGTATATTGGTATGACGTTGGCGTTGTCGTCGTCGTCCGTCGTCAGCGTCGTCGTCCACATTTGGTTTTCGCACCATAACTTTAGTATAAGTTAATAGAAATCTATGAAATTTAAACAAAAGGTTTATGACCACAAAAGGAAAGTTGGGATTGATTTTGGGAGTTTTGGTCCCAACAGTTTAAGAATTGGGGGCCAAAAAAGGGCCCAATAAGCATTTTTCTTGGTTTTCGCACAATAACTCTAGTATAAGTAAATAGAAATCTATGAAATTTTAACACAAGGTTTATGACCACAAAAGGAAGGTTGGGATTGTTTTTGGGAGTTTTGGTCCCAACAGTTTAGGAATTAGGGGCTAAAAAAGGGCCCAAATAAGCATTTTTCTTGGTTTTTGCACAATAACTTTAGTATAAGTAAATAGAAATCTATGAAATTTAAACACAAGGTTTATGACCACAAAAGGAAGGTTGGGATTGATTTTTGGAGTTTTGGTCCCAACACTTTAGGAATTAGGGGCCAAAAGGGTCCAAAATTAAACTTTGTTTGATTTCATCATAAATTGACCTATTGGGGTTCTTTGATATGCCGAATCTAACCGTGCATTTAGATTCTTAATTTTTGGTCCCGTTTTCAAATTGGTCTACATAAAGCTCCAAAGGGTCCAAAATTAAACTTAGTTTGATTTTAACAAAAATTGAATTCTTGGGGTTCTTTGATATGCTGAATCTAAACATGTACTTAGTTTTTTTATTATGGGCCCAGTTTTCAAGTTGGTCCAAATCGGGGTCCAAAATTAAAGCTAAATAAGGGGTAAATTTTTTTTTTTTTGGGGGGGGGGGGGGGGGCGGGCAATTCTCCACAGCATATTGTATTGCACAAGAAGCAAAAAATTGAATATAAATTGAAATCATATGACCAATTCTAAGTTCTTTGATTTCAGTTATTCTGTGTCAGAAACCTATTATGTGTCAAATGTTTGAAGATATTTTCAATTGCACAGTATTGCGAAATAGCAAGAAATTGATATGTGTGCCGAATTTTAAATTTTAAATTGGTTATTTCTGATTTATATATAAAAACAAATAATACTGATATGGTTTGAATAGGTAAATTAAAAATTTTTAAGTTCTTAGACAACATTCATTCTGTGTCAGAAACCTCTGCTGTGTCAAATATTTATTCACAATCCAAATTCAGTATTGTATCAAGCTTGAATGTTGTGTTCATAATTGCCCCAACTATTCAGGGTTCGACATCTGCGGTCGTATCTAGCTGCGCCCAGCGGAGAATTTTATTTCATGAAGGAGTTATGTATCATTATGAAACTTTGTACATGGATAGCTTTTGATATGAACAGCAGAATTTTGATGCAAAACATGCTGTGACCTTGAGGTCATGGGTCATTGACTTTGAATTTCTGTATGGAATTTCAATATTAGAATCCAGGTTAAGGTTCAGGTTTAAGGTAGTTTTTCATGAAGGAGTTATGATATCATCCTGAAACTTTGTACATGGATAGCTTGTGATATGAACAGCAGCATGTTGATGCAAAAAGGATGCGGTCATCAACTTCGATTTCTTAATAGAATTTCAATATTAGAATCCAGTTTAAGGTTCAGGTAGTTTTTCATGAAGTATTTAGAGATAGTATTTCATATACCCTATTGATAGGGACTTCAAAGTCAACAATATACACACGTGATTCTATTTACTAAATACATCATTGGCAGGGCATGTAGTGTCCACTGGACACATATATACTTGTTTCATACAATTATGGAGTTTACCCTTTACCCCCATATTCTTTCCTTGCCACTCCAATCCCGACAAAAATGAAAACTGAAGTGTATTATTACTCAGAACTGCCTTTTAATGAAACTCATAATTACATGTATGTGAATCTGGTGTACATCTAACTTGATGTGATGAAAAGGAAACCCTCTTTAAGTAAGCAAGGCTTAAAATTTTTTAATGAAGTATTTTTGTTGTTTAATGAATATTATTAAATACAATGTACAAGTGATGTCATATTTATTAATAACTTAAATACAAAGGCAATTATAATCAATGTAAATTTACATCTCAAAATATACAGCATGCTTTATAATATATATGATAATTCATATAAGTATATAATATAAAGTTTGATTGTATCGAGTTCACATGATGCATAAAGCACACAGTTTTGAAAAGTTTGCTGCCTATTATAAATATTTACACAGGATATATTTTCATAAATTGTCTCCCCTTAAACTGTTAACTTACATTATAAAAAAAAAAAAACAATGATGCATCAGTAATTTATCAATTTTTGGGTTATTTTGCCCACCTCCATTGACAAAAGACAGTATTAACTTAAATTTCATTGAGAATATGAAAAATTGAAATATTTATCATTATGTCTAAACTTTGCTCATGATATTAGGTGTCAGAGCTAAATATACAATATTAGTGAACTATAGAAGAAAAGAGAAAATATTATACAAGGCTAAGGGAACTGGGGAAAATGCAAGGCTCTGTCAAGCCTTTTCCTCCAGTTGTGAGCCGAATACAAATATTCTCTATAATCTTCTATAGTACACTAATATTGTTTTATCTTGCAATGTTGACGTCAAAATCATTAATTTTTTATAATTTAGAAAATTGTGAATTCTTAAAACCATGAGGAAGGACTTTGTCTATTAGGCTATAAATAAATAAGTCGTTAAATATCTGCACGCGCAGGAATTAGTTTTCAGAAACATGTCCAACCTGAAGAGACAGAAATGACAATTTGTCAATTTTAATAGATAAAGAGGTGGAAATATGGTATAGATAATTTGAACAAAACAAGAATTATTTTTCAAAAATTTTTTTTTAAAGAATCTAATGGAATTGAACAGATTGATGTTACTTGTTAGTGGGCGGGGCCTAATGTTGTAATTTTATAATATACAAATACAGCTTTTTTGTATTTAACACCTGTTATTTGTATGTTGTAACACCGATTGCAAGTTAAATAACCATACCAGAAGGATTTACGATACATGTAACACCACATATAATGGTGTATATATATACATATTCTAAGCAAAAAAATGATTCAGATCAGATATTTCATTGTCCATTATATACTGTTTGTAGCACCATGTAGTAGAGTATTTTATTCTTAAGGCAAGAACACAGTTAGTTGATAACTATTCCCTACTGAGTTATCTTTCATGATAGAAGGTATAATGGCCAAAAAATAATTTTATTTTTTTATAAAAATGTTGAATTCAGGAATACCTTTATCAGACATTGAAAAATGTGCGAAAATATATCCAAGAACATATCATTAATGTATGTGGAACATATTGTTATGAAGCAAAAATATTTTGCAGAACTATGACAGTTTTTCCATTTCTCCAAAGAGCAGATAACTCTGTAAATGGGAGACAACTTCCTTGTATCAAAAATGGGGAAAACTTGTAAGTTTTGAATTCGAACCTATTTAGTTATTATTTTTTGGACTATGATTTTTTAAAATGATATGAATTTAGCAAATTCTGAAGACTAGAATATCTGTTTATGCGATAGGAACTCCCAAAAAATATCTTCATACCATTTTATATTTTTTTTCTGACCATGCTGACTGGGGTCATAAAAATTGTAAACTCATTCAACCCCTTTTTATGAATATGCTTGAAAACTGAACATGTATTTTTATATATTTAGATAATATTTTTAAATAATTTTTTTCATCCAAATTTATGTTACGTCAGGTTAATCCCAGATTTTTATTTAGAGTAAAGTATTTTCCCTTTTTTAGCTTTAAATATGAAATTTTTACACCAGAAAAAGGCACACTTTCATACATATATTTCAGACAATACAATCTTTGAACTGTTTGCAACAGCAAAATAATTGATTGACACAGCAGTTTTATTATGAATATTATACATGTACATTATTAAACATGTATAAAATATATATACAACAAGTATTCAAATGCATATGAGTTTTAACAAAAACATTTGGCACTGTCAGATCATCTGCCCTAATATTTTAAAAATTAACTTTGGATTCTGTACCTAGTTTTGTTTTGGAAATTCTTGATTTTGAGAATTTTTTAATTCAATATTTGGTTCGAAAGCACCACAATTACAATGAAAACTGATATCAAATGAATTATAATGGATCTATAATAAGAATTACCAAACAAAAAACTCGTCATTATACACCACTGACATGACTGAAAGGTGGGAATCCATAATATCATTAGTTCGGTACACTGTAGAAATAATTATTTGTAGTTTCTCCTCTTCCAAGCTTTTTTCCATATATTGGATAAACACACTGTTGAATGAAAACGGAAAAATATTTGCAGCGGGAGTGAAATGTGATTAAATATGTTCCATGTTACTGAACCGTAATAATGTAACTGTAAAGGATTTGCCTCTGTACGCTGAACTTCGAAAGTGTTTATTGCCCATAGGGCAATATTGCACATTAGAAGAAATGTTACAAACTCTCTGCCAGGTTTCACACGTTCATGTTCCCTTCTCAAAGCAGACTTCCGTAAGGCATGAAGCAAAAACACTGTCTGTATGGTTGCTTGAAACATACCAAGGACACTTGACAAAATTACCAATAATCCATTTGATTCATGTGTATCAAATGCCGATGCAACAATACTGAAAAATCCAAACATATAAACACCAAATAAAGACACTAGAATAAGTGTTTCTTCAAGGTCTAACTTCTGATCATAGTTAAATTTGAGACTCTGCATCCTATGAAATGCTAAGATAACTGCCACTGATGTCATAACGTGAATGGCCACTTTCGATAAATGTTCGATTTTGATGGCCGTTTCTATATATGACGTTGATTTGATCAACACAAAGAATGTGATCATACTAATTACTGAAGCAACCAGGACAAATATACCCATGAACAGTCCACGACTAGAACTTGAACAATCCACACTGATCCGTTGAGCCTTGGCTTTCTGATCCACATTTGATCCGCCCATTTCAAGATTAACTCCATGTTTCCCAATATTTCTCCACATAACATAGAGAATGCCTGAAAAAAAAGTGATTAATGTATTCTTGAAATAAGAAGAAAGGCAATTAATATTATTTACCACAAACAGCTAACACTTGCCTCTCTATTGTTGGCTTTTTGTACTTTTGAAAAGAATATTTTGTATAGCTGTTTGTGTTTGTTGTTTTTGTGATGAAGTTTGATGAATAGTTTAATGTTTTTCATTGATTGATGCATTGATGCTGACCTTTTCTGGTATATTTCTTTCTAATTCATAAAATTAACTCATCAATTTAAACAAAAAGAGAGAAATGATTTGGGCAAGTTAAAGTCAACTGTACCAGTCAAACTTTAAAAGCACTTTGTTGAAACCTGGTCAACAGCCACATAATAATACATCAGTTGCCTAGACAAATTTAGTGTAAGTATGTAGTCAAATTAAAATTAAAAAAAATTCTAGATATATCAACTGGTTTCAGTAGGGGAGACTTTCTAACTTAAATATTGCCTACTGAAAAAAAAACAGGGTTTAAAGGTTTAGCAAAAACAATATTTTTTTTATCTTTTTTTCCTTTGCCTTAAAGAATATACCTGCACAAATGAGACTGTATTCTATGGTACATGGATACAAATAAGGTCCAGAGGACTGGACTACTTCCTTCATCAGTGAAGGACCCTGACAGTGGACCTGGGTTCCCGAGTTATTAGTACCTAAAATATACAGAAAATTTTATACACAGATTGTTTGTACTTCCAGTAAGCCTTCATTCTGGTGATTTGTTATTTAATTGTGTTCTGTTACAGTCTGGATTTTTTTATAATATCAGATATCATATTCATTGTAAAGAACTAATAAGGATGTTACATCAAAACTAATATCTTCAGAATGTTCCATAAACAGAACAGTAGAGAAAGTTAAAAAAAATAACTGTGAATTTATCTTTTAGTATTTATAATTTCTTATATAAAAATGAAATGAAAACAATGGGCTATTTCAATCCATTTTCCCTTCACTGCAGAAGTTTTAACCAATTTTGCCTACTTACAAACAGTATACATCCCCTTCTGACCTTCAATGGCTAAAAGTTAAATGTCAAAGAGAAAACAAAGAGAAAACTTTCTGTAGACATGCAAATATTGGAAAAGATATTACATCTAGGGGTCTTCAACAAGATGTAACATCCTACACCAAAAGACAATCACTAATTGTTATGAGCATCAAAAAATTCAACAAAATCACCAAATTCCAAATACCTAAATAGCTATTTACCATTATTTGATGAATTCTGACCGACAGCCGGAACAGAATTATCAACTTGGATTGTTTTCTGGACCTCCCGTATTGTTTCTATAATGATGTTCTCTAACCAAACACATATATTTGTAGCTATCATATGCATCAGTCCAAATCTGGCCAAAGTCTTGTACCGATGAATACACATCTGAAAATTTAATAGAATCTGATGAAAAATGGCAAAGTAAATCTCACCAAGTTTACAATTAAGTGCACCCGATGAAGGCTGATACAAAAATATGCATTATTGTAAGCACAGCAGTTGATTTATTTCATGTTCAATGGCATAAAATTAATCAAAACACACATTTTGATGTTTTTAGAAGACAAGTTCAATCCTAACGGTTCCAAACCAACGGACAATGCCATAATTGAAAAGACAGGATTTTTAATGTATTTTTGAAGATTATAGTGACATTAAATGTTTGAAATTATATTTTAAAGATCAGTTACTATACTCCGTAAATATGTTACATAATATTACACATGTTTGAATCATTAGTAGCTTGTTATTACATAATAAATATTTTTGATATATAATCAGATAGCGAAGAAAAAATCAATACATGTGCACTCAAGACAATTATATAACGGTCATAAGATGAGTGACTGTTATCACTGGGTTAGTGAAAGATTTCCCATGATTTCCCATTTAGGGAAAAAAAATACACGTGTTTCCGCTAACGTGGTGAAAAAATATGGTAGGTAGGTAGGCAATATTATACTGAACCGCCAAAGAAACGTCGCACAAAATGACATGTTCACATACATTTATTTCAAAGTGACATTTATATATTTTAAATTAATTTTTACAAAATTTAATGAATGATTTACAGTCTTTTGGTTACAATGTTCACAAAAACGTCACAATTGTCGCAACGTCACATGTTTTCAATGCTGTGCTCCCACGTCCGTTAATAACGTGTATGTCCTCCACCGGCACCAATTACTGCGGCACATCTTCGGTACATGGAGTTGATGAGCCGATTAATAAACGCCATCGGAATACGTGCCCATACTCTCTGAAACGCTTGTGAAAGTTCAGCTGCAGTTGTCGGACTTGGCTGCTCATTATTCAACCGTCTTTGAACTTCGTCCCATAAATGTTCAATAGGGTTTAAATCTGGACTCAAAGCCGGCCAATCCATAACATTAATGTTATTCTGCTGTAGGAAGTCTCTTGTGGCTCTTGCGGTATGCGCACGTGCATTGTCCTGTTGGAAAGTCTTGTTTTGATGACGTGCGAAATGGGGCTGAACATGGGGTGTCAAGACTTGGTCGATGTAACGGGCAGCTGTTACGCCATTTCCTCTGCCTGGGTCAAAGTTCTGAAAGATGACTGGACCAAGTTTAACGTTAAGGCCGATTCCACCCCATACCATGATGCTAGGTCCTCCCCACGCGTCTGTTTCCAGAATGCAGCTGTCTTCGTAACGTTCCCCGCGTCTTCTCCACACTCTGGTTCTGCCATCGGCTGTTGAAATGCAGTAACGGCTTTCGTCAGAGAAGATGATGTTACGCCATTGTCGATTTCGCCAATTCTGTCGCTGAGTGGCCCACTGAAGACGAGCTTGACGGTGTCGAGGAGTAAGAATAGGTCCTCTTGCTGGACGGCGACATCTCATGTTTCTAGCAGCTAATCGCCGACGAACCGTATCATCACTTATGGGTCGTCCATGTGTTCCAACAGTGTTTCTGGCAGTTTCGGCAGCTGGGGTGAACCGATTCATCAAATGGTGACGAACAATGCCTCTATTCTGTCTAGGGGTAGTGACTTGGGGTCTACCACTCCGTGGACGGTCATTTGTGCTGTTTGTTGCATTGTACCGTGTCCGTAGACGTTCAATTGTTCGAACAGCACAGTTGAAGTCGTTGGCAATAACTCTGGCAGATTGCCCAGCATCCAATCGACCAATGGCCTGTTCTCTCTGTTGTGGAGTCAGACGTGGCATAGCTTCTGTGTCAACACTGATACTAACACTCTTTAATTTTCTCCGGCCTTTTATACCCATAAAGGAGCATGAATTTCACGAACATTTAAGATTTAAGAAAAATTACCGCCAAGTGTGTCTCACGAGCGGTTTTAGGTACGGTCGCTCTACGATATCAACTGAAAATTATTCAACCGAAAATTTAATTCACAGGTAATTTAATCTTACCTGGTGATGTAATCGTAATACTGATTATATAAAAATCATTAATTAATATTTATTTTGAATTTTGCTAACATTTTGAAAAAGCGACGTTTCTTTTGCGGTTCAGTATATTTTATTTTACAGTTTTTAGCTGGTTACTACAAGGGAAACAGCCTGACTTTAACAGTGCTCGTTCAAAAGTGGCATAAAAAGTGTAAGGGTAGACACTACAAATTAGGGTATGTAGGGTTAGCGGAAACACGTGAATTTTTTTTTTGGCCTTGTCTATATTCCGAAGACCCAATAACCCGAAATCCCATTGGACGGAACACTCATAGGTCCAAAAGACCAATAGTCTGAAAATCCAATGGTCCGCAAGTCCAACAGTCAGAAAATCATTTGGTCCAAAAGTCATAAAAATTGTCCGACTAAAACGGGCTGCTTCATCTCAAACCAAATTAAATGTGATGTGATATGTGTAAATTGTTTAAATATTTTTGCTGAATTCTATACTCATTGATATTTCAAACCTCAAAATATAGATAGATGCAGGGCATTTTGCTGTTGTTTTTTTTCTTCAGAATATACAACTGCGGCAAGTTTAAAATGCAACACAATTACACATTCAATTGAATTTCAATTGAATTTCAGTACACTTGCGGACTAACGAAATATATCGGACTAATGGACCTTCAAACCAACGTTACTTTGGACTAATAAACCTTCGGACCAATGGATTTCGGACCAGTGGATCTTCGGATTATAGAACAGAAGGGTACCCGATGTCACCCGAAACATTATTATCGATATTTTTACATCAAAACCAATCATCATATGGTTCACAATTCAGAGAAAATATTTTTTTATTTTTATCTGTATTAAGTTTATTTGTTATTTAATCCCACTTTTAACATATTTTCTTAGCTATGTATAAATGTCATGTTGTGTACTGGCTTGAGGTATATTTACATCAAAAGGTTTATACAACTTCAAAGATATCGTGTATAGCTGCACACCTGGTTTAATTAGGTGTTGATGTAGTTTGTTTATTACAAGTACACATTCTACGGTGATAAATAGTTTAATTTTGCAAAAGCTAAGGTGCATAGCTCTATTCTTCAATCGACCGAAAAAAAGAATCACATTGTCCATTTTCTGTGGGAAATCTGCACATATTTCCAACGCCAGTTATGGTAATTAACCATCAAAATTCAGCTCGATCTGTTTGATAAACTGGTCAAGCCAATACTCCTGTATGGATGCGAAATATGGGGATTCGGTAAAAACGATATACAGGAACGTATCCATCTCAAATTTTGTAAACTACTCCTGAATCTAAAGTCATCAACCCCAAACAACATGGTTTACGGTGAGCTCGGCATGTATCCGATTGATATTGATGTTAAAGTTCGGGCTATTTCATATTGGGCCCGACTTTTAAATGGAAAGGAGTCTAAACTGTCATTCATATTATACAAACTATCTCGAAAACTAAATGATAGAGGTCTATTACTCAAATGGACTCAGTTTATAAAAACAACGTTTGAAGAATGCGGTTTAACATATATTTGGGATACCGAAAACATACTAAGTAAAGAATGGGTTAAAGCTGTTGTCAAACAGAGATTGCTTGATCAGTTTATCCAAAAATGGCAAACATCTTTAAATGAATCATCAAAGGCAGTGAATTATAGAATCTTCAAGGACAAATTAGAATTCGAAGACTATTTCAATAAACTAAAAATACAAGATGCGATTAAATTATGTAGATTTAGAACAGCAAATCACTATCTCCCGATTGAAACTGGTAGATGGAGAAACATCGATAGGTCAAATAGATATTGTACCCTCTGTAACTGTCAAAAACTTGGCGATGAATTTCATTATATACTAGAATGTGATTTTTTGGCTGATAGAAGAAAACAATACTTTCCCAGATATTTCATAAATAGAGTAAACACATATAAGTTCTCAGAACTTATGTCCACCAAGAAACAATCACTATTATACAAGCTGTGCAATTTCATTAAGGTAATTAACAAAAATGTCGGACCCCCTGGCTAATTTACTTGTCTTACCGCCTGTCGTGCTTGTTTGTGTGTTTGTCTGTGTGTGTGGGTGTGTGTGTGTTTTGCCTTGTATTGTGACTTTTGTAAATATTGTACATAGTCTGTTGTTAACCTTCTCTGTACCAATATTATTGGCTTTATGAGAATAAAGATATATATATACTGGCATGGAAAGCCGATTTCCTACCAAAAACCGATATACTTAACTCGAGTCTCGCCAGCGACCCGCTTTTTTCGTTAAAAAATACTTCGAAATGTCGTTTCAAGTACCGGTAACGTAAACACAAACAAATATGAAACTTAGTCGATATTGAAATAAACAAAATTTGATACTCCTTTTTTTTCTTACCTTAGAATTAAGAAAGACAAAATAAAGCTGAACAAAAGTAAACGTTAAATGAAGGATCGGTCTTATGGCGTGGAGAATACCGTTGCAGACTAGAATATCGTGATCAAACAATTCTCCAAACTGTAGTCCGCTTTTTATCATACTTCCTATACCAAAACCTGAAATAATTCATAAAACGTTAAATATAAAATAGCTAACTAAAAATACCACACAGTATTCTAAATATTAATCTATATTCTGTTGTAAATCTATTTTCGATCCGAATTCTCATGATTTCTGGCATTTTTAATTATTCTGAATCAACGCAATCAAAGAATCGTTAAAAAATATATATTTCTTTTTAAAAAAAAAATGTGCGAAAATTAACTATTTTCGACAATCTAAGCACCAAACATGAACTTCAACCTGAATTTCATAAGCTATATCTATACACCATAATTATTTTGTAGGATTTGTTTCCAGAAATTTTGTAGTTTTGAACTGTTAACTTTATTCACAAAAATAATTGTCTATGGACTAAACTGTGTCTGAATGAAAGAAATATGTCAATTTTTAAAATTACATCATTGTAACAGCCAATTTGACCGGAAATTCAAACTGTAATACATGTACATAATCACCAAAACAAGCAACAACATTTTCATGAAAATGTCAAAGAACAACATATGAAATGTCACATTGCTTTTGTTTGTATCATCATATATATTACTCTAAAATATGAAAGCGATTTGTGATATGATAACCTTATAAATGTATATGGGCCTCGCGATGATGATTGATTAGTACGATGGATTTCAGTGCATTAAAAAATCGACCAAAAAAAATATGAAAATATCTATATTTCCCATTTATTTTTCCTGAAACTCGTTCAAAGAAGTGTTTTGCGTCTTGTCTAAATTCCCCCCATTTCATATTGTTTCTTATATAATCTGGAATGTGATGACGCAACGTTCTCTAACTATATATATATGTATATAGATAATGCTTTGGTAAATTAACGTTGTATAGATTAATACATTAGAAAATTGCTCAAGATGTTGTCAGTTTATGAAATAAACAGCCACAAATGATAAAACTAAACACTTGCGAAATGTTTTCCTACAGATTCGTAGATGTGTTTTGAGAATTTATATATGTATAAAAGAATTCTCAAGTTTGCATCATAGACATTCGTATGTCTATAACATAATTATATTAGGTGCACTTTTGGGTTATTTCAGACTTTAAAAACAATGCACCGGAATTTCGTTAATAGATAGTACTTTTCTGCCCGTAAAACTCGTCAACATAACAGGGACTACCTTGCTGATGGAAGGATTTGATGCATTACTGTCAACTAGAGAGATAAAATTTCCCCCACACGACAGATAAACGTATTAAATATTAAGCGAAAGGATTGAACTTACCAACAGCGCCAAGACGAAGATAAAAACTCCCGGTATGGTATATACGCGAATCGTCATACGAATATTTTTTGCGCCGAAATAATGCTGAAGAATCAGGCGGGACAAATCTTTGAGGTTTCCTCCGTACCAAGAAGGTTGTGTTTTGTAGGAGGTAGGCATAGGCGTATATAAGAAAGACAATGCTGACTGCGTACAGGTATATATAAAATCCCTGAAATAGAAAATGAAAGCTTAGCTTCATTAGGGTTTGCACAATTCTTTCATTATGTAATAACAGCTCTATTGAGCATACATGTTTGCAATAAAATATGGGATTTGAAATAGATATAATTTTCACATTTAGAAGAGACTTTAATTTGATGTTGACAATTGAATAAATTCATAAGTTTAATTATATACATAAATGTAATATTCATAAACTATATATCTGAAATATTTGCGACAAACTAAAATGGCATATCTACCCCTTTTACATGTACTCACCTCAAATAAAAAACTCATAGAATATGGAGCGTACATTTCAGCAATGGGGATCACCATCCCAAACACAACCACACCCATGGCATATAATCCGCTGAGTATGATAAATAACGAATCGCTGAAAAAGAAAAGAAAACGGTTATCGAAAAATTTTCTACAATTCTTAAAAACCGAAGTTTACCATAAACATTTCACTTAACCCATCACATTTACACCATTCTACTAAAAAAACTAGATTTCATTCAATCACACCTGTGATAAAACATAATGACAATCTCTGAGTCCAGTATGTCCAAAAAATCAAATCATACGTTGAAACTATTTCCAAAATATTATTACTCTTGTTTACTCTGCGCCAATGTAATACATGAGCGAATATTTTAACATCAACCAAAATACAACAGCCAAGAGTGGCATCTTTACAAAGCCTTAAGATCTAACTGCCAATCATGAAATAATCGATTACAAACCACAGACATGTGATCTTTGTTTTGTTATATAATTGAAAATGATTGACCCAAACACAGTTTAATTTTGGGAGAACGTTTTTTTTAACAACAGCCGTAATTGTTTAAAAAGCACACCTTTTTATATCCTCGCAACTCACTATGGCAGAAGAAAAGACCCGCCGATACGAGGATCCCACAGCACCCCAAAATGAACAGATCGTGTTTAAATATGATTTCGGTTATCACTTTATCCAATTAAACTATAAATCGACAGGAATATGGTTAACATCAAAAACACACACGAAATGTAAACATTTATTTACTTCAAATTCATTTCACTGTCTATACTTACATTAAACCCATATCACAATGCTGCTCATCGGATCCAAAACCCCGTTTTCGTATCATCGACATCGATGCTGAAGGTGGAAACTCAGGGTCAAAACTGTCACCTGACAATATTACATCATCATGCCCTATACCTGCAAAGACAGATATATGATGTTGTCTAAATTTTGTTATTAGACCCACACACCAACCCAGTTGAGAGAGAGAAATAATTTTGATCGTTTGATACGTTATTACTCCTTTGTTATTTTTGCAAAGCTTTTCCTGTTAGTCATGATTTTTGTCCGAGAATTTTCCTACGTACAAAATACTAAACTTCCCATGGAAATACAAAAACAAAACCAACAAAATAATTTTTTTTCCAAATTATGAAACTTGACAGACAGAAAAATTACGGGCCAAAAATAAATATGACATGTCCACACTTGATAATTTTTTAAATCAAATTTAGCAATCAGCTGTTCAAGTTTGGTCTTTTCTTTAGAAGATTCTTTTTCACTGGATACAATCCTCGTTTTCAGACTACCATTACTGTGTTGAAGCCTGAATACTTCTTATCCAAGTTCGTGTTTCAAACCCAAACTTTTAGTGAAGATATTCATTAAAATTAATTAATATAAACATGTCTTACATGTCTTATGTGTCAAATAAAACAGATTTAAAACCCATTTTCCAAATAAAATTTAGAAAGTTAATCAGAAGCATTAGCAATATTAAGCCGAAAGACGACTCACTAATTGTGTGTCTATTGTTTTCAACAGTATCTTCATATTACACTTGATGTAGTCTGGTTGACCAATTTTCTACCATAAGGGTAGAATCTATCGATAAATTCATTCTTCAGGAAAGATAAGTGAGCTGATTAACCCGTAGAAATTGGAAGGTATCATAACAAGCTGTCAACATGAGGAAAGTTTAGTAATGCATATCTATCAATGATTTATCATTTCTAAGGAACAGTAAGAAAGATGAAAACTTCTCTCTTAATGTTTTTGTTCGCCCCATTTGACCACCTGGAGAGATATAATTTGTCGGACTGTCCACATTCACTTAATCAAAATGTTTATATTATATTTATGTACAAAACCAACAGAAAACAGTCTCCTGCTCTTTGTAATTTAGCTTTTCTAGTCATTAATTTGCAGTTAAACAGAATATTAGAGACTAAAGATGATACGGATCATTTGTGAACAGTTTCAGGAGCATTTGTACCTAGACCATTTTAACAAGTTGTTGTCCGGATCTTAGTTGTGAGCACCTGGCTCTCCATATGTTGAATTGCATTTAATTTGTGTTGGTTGTTTATTCTGTAATAAAGTATTATTGAACACCTTTCAGGGACTTTCAAGATGGACAAAATACAAAATAAAGCGTTTGTTCACATTTTTTTCATAACTCCAGTTTCACATATATAACATGTATAATATAGGCATTCTTAAAAAGAAATTTAATCCTCAAGATTAAGATTTAAGACAACTACCTGAATCTCCGTTTGGTCCATGGCTAGTGTGACCATCAACTAAAAACGCTTCCGTAGTTCCAGACCTTTGGTCGTGATGAATTAGACTCGCACTTTTCGTACGGTATTTTCTACTATTGTTTATAGCGTGCGGCGTATGCCAAGAGTGTCGTCTTCCTCTTTCCAGTGTCCCTTCATTTTCTGTTACTTCCGGTGATGCTACATTTGAAGCATTAGCAGACGACATCTCGCCTCTTTCACGCGGAGAGTACCTAGGCAGAGTATTCCTATGAACGTGTAGGCTTTGTTGTAAAGCTTCGCTAGCACTGGAGCTGGTCAAACTTGGAGGTAGCGGAATGGGCGGAGTGGACGTATTATGTCTGTAACTGGGACGGTTAGCAACAGGGACCCATCTGGAAAAAAAATATTAAGTCTAAAGGTTTATAAATAACAAAGGTCGACTTGCTGCAAGGTTATGAATATTGATGTAGACTATAAACATGATGCACTAAAGGTTTATTATGTGACCTACAGCAAAACAATCATTTAACATGTTTATAAATGTATGCATAATTCATTAGTACATGTAGAAAAGATTACGTTATTGAATAAGCACGGGATACGTGTATTCTAGTCTCTGTTTGAGATCTATCTAATTTTTGTGGCGGGAAGGGGGCAAGCAAGTGTTCAATGATCTTGGTTTTTTTTTTTTTTTTTTTTTTTGCGACACCCATGAGACTAGCTGGTTTTCACTCTTTGGTTCCATGTAATACATATTCAATATTGTAATATCACATGTAAAATTAATAAAAATATGGATCCAGACAACCTTCCCTCAAAATCAAGTTTTTGTAGTCTAATGGCACTTGGTACAATTTGTATTTATCTGTACACTAAAATTCAATTCAAATTCAAATTCTTTATTAATGATAAGCCAGATTTAGGCGAGCATCATATTAACAAACACATTAATAAACACAAGACTAATCTACAAAATACAAAAGACACTATATATGTATTTTTTCTATTTTTGCTCGACTCTTATCGGTGTAAATGCAAATAAAGTAATCGGTTAATAATACGAAAAGTTATATTAAATTTATATTATTGTATAAAGAACTTTGGCCTGACCAATCAACTATATTAATATTAAAAAGCGAGAAGTGTTGACTCGAACCTATAAATAACATTGCAAAACTGGTTGACTGAAACTAAACAAACGATTCCGAATTTTTTAATATGCACGAGTATTTAATGAATAAACAGTTTTAAAATTTAATCATGAAAAGTTCTGATAAAAGATATAAAAAAGATCATTTACCTTGCCAAAAATAATGCAACAAATCCCAGAAAAATACTATAAGGTATACTTTTCGCCAATATTAAACACACTGAATTTATGACAAATTGTATCTTGCTGACTTTATCTTTGAATTTATGAAGTAAAAAAAGATACGAAATGATGTTTTTCTAAGATAAACTCAATAAACTGATATTTTTGATTTAAATATTTTTTAAAGAAAATAAATAATCTTTGAAGTTTATTTTATATGCCATATCACGGTTGCTGCTTCACTAGGTGGCTGTCTGTAAATCACGGAAATGGTGCATCCATGCGGTTTCTTTTATTGCAGACTACCGCCACGAGCGTATCTGTGCCATACTTACTGGTACTGGATGTTAAATGAACAATGTCAATGTTTTGGTCATTTTTACTAAAAACTATGATAATATAAACTAGTAATAAACTACCCCCAAATTAAATCACACTAATTCTAAAGGGTCATTATATGAAAAGCGGGAGAAACACGTTTAAAAAGGTTTAGAAATACATGTTCAATATTTTGTGTGATGGGGAACTTCTTTTAAGTTTTGCTTATATCTCCCAAACTGAGAGCTTTATTTGTGAATAGTTGTAGGAGAATTCAATTTAGATGAGATTTATTAATATTTTGGCCTGCTATTCACTTATTTAACACATCACAGGGTTAGAACAGAAATATTCCCAGGCAACATAACATAATGATATTTTCTCCACATTTTCCCCTTCCCATGTCTTACTCCATTTTTCACTAGATTCCTTCACCCTTCAAATAAACTTTTTTTTCAAACTTATCTGACAGATAAGAACGACATAAAATCATCTTTCATTAAAATCTTCTGATACGAAACTCACGTCAAACTAATAAATCGCACGTGTTTTTATTCATTATTTCTAGATTGCACGCGCGCTGGAAGAAGCAACTGAAAAAATAGCATTTTCTCTTTTATCATGTTTGATGTTATTTCACAAATTATGTATGTGTAATTACAGAATTCTGTGTAATTGTCAACCCTGTTATGCATGTTATCCAGCTAATAAAAAATAAAGGGGAGCAGCATCATTCTGTATCTTCACTTCTCTCTGCCCTGTGTAAAATACATGCACGGTACACAGATTTTGATATACAAATAAGACTGAATGAATTGAAAATGCACCAAAGCAATGAAACTAAAAGAACTCTAAAACGGGAATTAGATAATTTGATATTTTTTAAAGGTGACATTATCTCTTTTGCTCACTGCAGACCTGAAATTGCGTTAAAAATATTCCCAATTTCACTTGATATATTATTTTACGGCATTTTATGCCCATGATAGAAAACAGATCCTATTTCAGTTGTTTCTTATTTTTAGATCATTTCCAAACAAACTGAATGTCCTTAACCTCTTAAGCTTTACCAAACATGACAAAGATTTTTTTTGTTACTAAAACGTTTGAAGTGTTACTTTTAATTTTCTCTCTCTCTCTCTCTCTCTCTGTTTTTTGTAAAATCTGTTTGTTAAGTTTCAGTGAATTAAAACACAAGAAAATAACTAAACTAGACCATTCTATGGGGGAATTACAAGTAAAACATATTTATGTAGATGTGGTTTGTTACACATGTTTAACATATGAGAGTATTTTAAGTACTCTTTTGTTTTATAATTTATGATTTAAGGAAGAAGTGTACTTCAGTCCTCGTTGATTTTTTTTCGGAAGAACGGTCATATCAAAGCTTGTTATAATCTAATAAAGTCTAATAAACACCGTCCAAACATCTATCAAATTTGTGTGATTTGTATAGAACCGGTAATTACAATGTCCATTTGGGAATATTGGTTCATGGGGATATAACAAGTAAGACACATGTCCGGTCAATCTAAGGTCGGAATGTAGATTACTGTTGGTCAATATGGTCAGGAATTTAACAGTTAACCTCGCAGGACCAGTAACAATCAAGGAAATAATTGAAGTATATGGTATTTTGACTTTTAAGTGTTACTTCCATTCATCAAAGTCATCTGACACGACAGTTTGTTCAATGAATCATCTGGCGTTTGCCGCTGTACAGAAGAAGAATTTCATTATCTTATTAAAGGTCCATTTAACAAATTTTGAATAAATATCAAAACCTACATTGGATTCGTTTTTTTACAGTAACATAATTGGTGTTTCACTGTGACGGAAGTTGCAAAATTTTCACGATTATAAAATATTAATTTTGTTTGGTATATATGGAAGTATTCGACAAAATTCTTTGATACATATTATCGTAATAAATAAGTTTTTTGTTGCCCACATGATGCCAATCTATTTCCTGGGATGCTAATGCATACTGTACCACGTAAAATTAATTTCCTTTTTATACACACAAAAACAAAATCTTATTGATAAACTAAAATAAAAACGGTTGTATTAGAACTAAACGGCATTGAGCAATCACAATGGCAATGGTACACAATGTACATTTATGCAAGGACGTTTATTGCCTTTTACGTCCTTGATTTATGGTTCTTCTTTAAATACACTTATTTTGGACTCTTCACGGCATCCAACACCCATCAAAGTTCACCACTCTCTAATAATGATTATTAATTATATTGAAGCAATATGTTCGTAAGAACTCTTCTATTGAGATAAAATGAAATCACTGACTTAGGCAATCGAAAATTCCACAAAAATATGACCTGGACCATGGACAAGATCTGGTTAAAAATGGTAATCACATTCTAGAGAAGTAATTAGCAACAATTAGTATTAACATACTCCTTAATTTACAATTACGTAATATCAAATGTAACAATAATGTAAATTTCCTATTCTTAGCTTGCAGATAATTGATTACTTAAAAAGCATTACGTTTCTGTAAAGAGTATTAATTAAAACAAACTGCAGCGTGCATCAAAAACAAACAAACTTTAATAAAATCGGAAAAGGCAATTTTCATTTAAAGTTACATAAGTAAGAATCTGGTATTTAAATTTATTTACCAGGCAAACTTAAAATATATTTTAATCGCATCTTTTAAAAGATATATTCTATTGGTAAAGATTTATTTATGCATTTTTATGTGAATTATCTATTTTGTCTATATTTTTTGATGTGCAAAATAGAAAATACGAAAATCTATATTTATCGGTAGTCGATCATATATATATATCCTACCATACTATTTTCCATTATCTATACCCCAATAGTTTATGCTATTTTTTATTAACATATCTGATGTTGTCAATTAACACGTGAAAATAATACGTAACCTACCAATTAACGAACCAAAATAATACGTAACATTTAATGGAGTTCCAACTGGTCAAGTGCCACTCGACAGGTGCTAAGTACCTCATGTAATAACATTGTAACACATTTGCAAACCCCAAGGGGTGCATCCGTCTGTCTATTGTAACAACGCTTAGACGCGTCGTTTAATTGGCTTTTTAGAGATTTTGAAACCATTAGAAATTGATTGTTGAAATGTACAACCCTTTCTCACGAAAGTTTATTGTGTGAATTTTATAAAAGGTCATCAGGTTATCTCTTAAATTTCTGTTTGGAGACGCTAAGTTAAACGGGAATGTATGTTTGAAGTATTTAAAAATTTTACAGTTTAAAATAGACAGGGAGAGACAACAGGCTTTGTAACAAAACACTAGTCGTTCATCTTCCTTGTGGTTGAATGTTATTTTCAAATTAAACAAAATCTAGTGTCCTAGAAATTAAATATCGTTCGTGGTTGATGACCTTTAAATATTTGAATTGTTGACAATGAATGTGTTGCCTTGTTATTTTGGAATTTAAAATTAAACAAATTGGATCAATGTTTATAAATAAAATAATCATTCAAAAAGACTTACATTTGAGTTTCCTCTGATTCTGATGTACTTGTTGTTTCATCCGTTGTTTGGTCACCTGCGAATAATTCCCCGTCAGTACAACTATCCGAGTCACTACTGGTCATCGCGTTTACATTGTTGGGAAGGTGATTTGGTACAAAACGATTTCCTCTCGCCATTGGGGGTGATGGTGCATCCCCTTCGTCCTGGGTGTTGTTATTATTGCTGACATCCGTATCTACGTTGTCACTGAATGCCCGGTAGGTTTCTGAATCATCCCCACTGTCGGAGTCCGGCATAATAACGCCTATCGCGTTCCCATCGTCATATGTAGTATGTTTCATGGTATTCATAATTTTTCGGTTCACTTATCAATCACATGGTCAACAAATGGTCTTTTTATTCCTTTCATAAATTTTTATCCGCAATTAGGAGACCACTTTCACAATACGTTTTTATCCACATGAACAATACACAAAGACGGCACCGTTTATCAATTTTTTGGAAAGAACAATATTTTACTGTGTTCAATTTTCAGCTCAGCGGACATCACTCCAGCTCATCAACAATACATGAGGCTCTTGAAAGGGTTGTCAACTTAAATAACAGGATAAAAAGCGACAAAAAAAAATTCGTTGCGTGACCTGTTGATTTTAACGGGTTAAACACAGATCCACAAGACACGCTTATAACTTGAAAACAGATACTTCGGGTCAAATGCTATAACAGCAGATGGCAGAAGCGAGACATCAAACGCGTGTTTTCTTCTCTGTTCGTAATTATAAATATTACAACTAAATGAAAACAGTCTTTAAATAAACGAGGAGGAAGCTAAACAAGCGTGAGTAATAGAATATGTGTAAAAGAAATCGATCTCTGAAATCAACAAACAACTTCCCATTGAGAGAAATGTGATTATTGATTAAATGACGAATTAATGGAACATAAATAAATATGATTCATAAAATCAGGAAAATCCATGGAATCATGTATATGTGGTCATCTGAAAAACTAGCCATTATTGTGGGCGACTTTTGTGGGTCATTTATGAGTAACATATAATGAAATATTAATTATGGGTATGTTAAAATGTTAATTACAAACGCAAAACTGGAAGATGCTATAATAGAGAATGTTTACTTATCAGTCTTTGGATTAGCTGATGAAGTTGGCGATGTTTAAATTGTATAAGTTGTCAGCACAAAATGAACATATAATGTCCCTTCAGATTTATCAGATTTCTTGAACATGTTGAAGTGGATATCTGAAGTTAACTATATCGAAAATATTTAACTTTTTTCGGATTTCTTTCCACTTATTTCCAAATGATGAAATTGAGACAAGATTAATGTATGCATTGTGAATTATGGGTCCAAGAAACAGACAAATTGAAGGGAAATAAATTGTTATTTAATCTTTTTTATTTATTATTATTTTTTCGACATTTTGAAGTTGATAAGGGATAATTACAGACAAAATTTTAATGAAATATTCAATGTTTTTTTTTATATTAGGACATCCACGTTTAAAAATAATTTATACTCAGGCAAAATTAATTTGGTTTATTATTGAGCATTGTAACATTTATTACAAATAGTAATTTACATTCTCCGTCGATTTAATTTAATGTAAAATAAGTGTCAATAACAAATCCCTCAATTAGACAACAGGATTTACCGGGGCACAGGTGGCACGTTCCCCCATCCTCTGTTGAGATCGCCAAAACATTTTTCATATATAAATTAAATTACTACCAGGGCACAGGTTGAGATCGCCAAAACATTTTTCATATATAAATTAAATTACTACATAGTTGAATAACTATACACAATAATCCAAGAAAGTGATCGTAACATTACTGATTGATTGACAACTAGTTGTGAAAATTAACATGTAAAAGAGAGTTATTGAGGTGGAAATTTATCACAGTGAGGAAAGTACAATTAATTTTCCAGCAGTACTCCTTGAATAAATTTCTTCACACACCCTTTCTTTACTATGGCCGTTTTAGTTGACGTGTATTGTTTTATTAAATTATGTCCATCAATTTTTATATTAATATAATTGAAATTCATTGGCTTTTAAACTTAATTTATCTTTTTTAGATGATGTTAAATACAAAAGGACACAGTACTTTAAAACTATTTACTGGTTTTTGTTTAGTTTTGTGTAAACTGTCCCCACATGGGAAGTAAATCAGTGAATTTACAAACTTTGAATTTAATTACTCTTGATTTATTTGTTTAAAACTTGAATGTAATAAATTTCAAATATTGTATTTCTTGTCTTCTTACTGTCAACTGTATTTTTGAGTGCCCCGGTGGTCGTGTGAAAAACAAATTATTTGAGATCTATTTCAAAATTTGATAAATGACAACAGAGAATCCAAATTGTACCGGGTACCCACAATGCGGCCTATGCATTCATTATACTCTGACCTTTGAATAGAAGAGAAATATTAGTTCTTAAAAACTGTCATATTTTTATAGGTAATTAAACAAAGTAAACATAAACGCTAAGCGCAGCATGATACGACCGCAACTTTGGCCCTTCGTATCTCGGAAAAATTAAAAGAAAGGAATTTTTTTAACACTCTTATGAAAGCACAAATCAAGATGAATTAAAGAAAAAATACCAATAAAAATTGGATGAAAAATGAAAAAAATTATATATGAAGCCACATTGATTTTTTGGCCCTTTTAACTCCTTATATCTCAAAAACCGTAAAAGATAGAACAAATCTGTTGACATACTACTGGAAGCACTAATTAAGATGAATTAAAATAAAATTTGGGTACTGTGACGTGAAGTTGTCAATATTTTGTATTTTTGTAACCTAAACTATAAATAAGATGAGAAGTTGTATCCCCCCCTTTGGATGAAATTCATGAAATTTTATTAAAACGGAAGGACAGATAATTATTCAAAATTGTGCCCCCCCTGTTAAATGTACCGATCTGCACTGCTAGTACCAGACGAAAGAGAGAAAACCATATTAACTGAAAACACGATAGAACACACGACTAAGTAAAAGAAGTACAATGACTAATTCAACGAGGGTATCCCCAGCTCAGTTTCTCGTATTTTCGTATTATCTTGTTGAAATTGTAACATTTGTGAAAACAAAGAGCATCTCCCTCGTGCAAATCTGTGTCCTCTGATGGTTTTGGCTTTACACCTTTTTGTCATTTTGGTATTTTTGAATTTGCTCTTCAACCTTTTGGATTGTTGTTTTGGTTTTCAACATTTTAGGCTTCAGCATAACCAGAGACATATATTACAGAGATTCGCAACTGCTTTAACAACGTATGTTAACTGGCCTGCGTTATCGCGGCACTCCGAGACTTCAACGATACTTCACGATCAGCATCATCCGCCATTTTTCTTTGAGGAGTCGAAAGCGTCATACTTTATAATTTAACAGAAACGATAGAAATAAACATTAAAAGTAAGTATTTTAACACATAAAACACATAAACATGTATGTCACAGTTATTCGAATAACGGAATTGGTCATTTTCCGTCGATTACAGCTAGTAACTTACAACCCAATCGGCTTTGATGCAGACGCTGATGTTGGGATGCAGGTACCCCTTTGCCTTCTCATAAAACTTTTTACACTGACAACCTACAATTACAGTGATTAAGTTTTTTGACACTCAACTCATGATAGAATAGAGTATTAAAGGTGAAATATTTATATTTTTAGCCATTTCCCAGAAAATGATCTCTGAAATTGGTCAAAAAATCAATGAAAAATTTGAGACGGAGGCTGCCATGTTTGAACCAGGTGCCCCTTTGCCTTCTCATAAAACTTTTTACACTGACAACCTACAATTACAGTGATTAAGTTTTTTGACACTCAAATCATGATGGAATAGAGTATTAAAAGTGAAATATGTATATTTTTAGCCATTTTCCAGAAAATGATCTCTGAAATTAGTCAAAAATCAATGAAAAATCTGAGACGGAGGCTGCCATGTTTGAACCAGGTGCCCCTTTGCCTTCTCATAAAACTTTTTACACTGACAACCTACAATTACAGTGATTGAGTTTTTTGACACTCAAATCATGATAGAATAGAGTATTAAAGGTGAAATATTTATATTTTTAGCCATTTCTCAGAAAATGATCTCTGAAATTATTCAAAAATCAATGAAAAATCAGAGACGGAGGCTGCCATGTTTGAACCAGGTGCCCCTTTGCCTTCTCATAAAACTTTTTACACTGACAACCTACAATTACAGTGATTAAGTTTTTTGACACTCAAATCATGATAGAATAGAGTATTACAGGTGAAATATTTATATTTTTAGCCATTTCCCAGAAAATGATCTCTGAAATTGGTCAAAAATCAATGAAAAATCTGAGATGGAGGCTGCCATGTTTGAACCAGGTGCCCCTTTGCCTTCTCATAAAACTTTTTACACTTACAACCTATAATTACAGTGATTAAGTTTTTTGACACTCAAATCATGATGGAATAGAGTATTAAAAGTGAAATATGTATATTTTTAGCCATTTCCCAGAAAATGATCTCTGAAATTGGTCAAAAATCAATGAAAAATCTGAGACGGAGGCTGCCATGTTTGAACCAGGTGCCCCTTTGCCTTCTCATAAAACTTTTTACACAGACAACCTACAATTACAGTGATTGAGTTTTTTGACACTCAAATCATGATAGAATAGAGTATTAAAGGTGAAATATTTATATTTTTAGCCATTTCTCAGAAAATGATCTCTGAAATTATTCAAAAATCAATGAAAAATCAGAGACGGAGGCTGCCATGTTTGAACCAGGTGCCCCTTTGCCTTCTCATAAAACTTTTTACACTGACAACCTACAATTACAGTGATTAAGTTTTTTGACACTCAAATCATGATAGAATAGAGTATTACAGGTGAAATATTTATATTTTTAGCCATTTCCCAGAAAATGATCTCTGAAATTGGTCAAAAATCAATGAAAAATCTGAGACGGAGGCTGCCATGTTTGAACCAGGTGCCCCTTTGCCTTCTCATAAAACTTTTTACACTTACAACCTATAATTACAGTGATTAAGTTTTTTGACACTCAAATCATGATAGAATAGAGTATTAAAAGTGGAATATTTATATTTTTAGCCATTTCCCAGAAAATGATCTCTGAAATTGGTCAAAAATCAATGAAAAATCAGAGACGGAGGCTGCCATGTTTGAACCAGGTGCCCCTTTGCCTTCTCATAAAACTTTTTACACTTACAACCTATAATTACAGTGATTAAGTTTTTTGACACTCAAATCATGATAGAATAGAGTATTAAAAGTGGAATATTTATATTTTTAGCCATTTCCCAGAAAATGATCTCTGAAATTGGTCAAAAATCAATGAAAAATCTGAGACGGAGGCTGCCATGTTTGAACCAGGTGCCCCTTTGCCTTCTCATAAAACGTTTTACACTGACAACCTACAATTACAGTGATTAAGTTTTGTGGCACTCAAATCATGATAGAATAGAGTATTAAAGGTGAAATATTTATATTTTTAGCCATTTCCCAGAAAATGGTCTCTGAAATTGGTCAAAGATCAATGAAAATTCTGAGATGGAGGCTGCTGTGTTTGAACCAGGTGCCCCTTTGCCTTCTCATAAAAATTTGCCCAACATTTTACGCCTCATTAACACTGGTTAAAATTTGCATCTGAATAGGAATGATTTGAAATTTGTTATAGGAATGATTTGAAATTTTTTATACTGCTTTCCCATCATGAGTTGTATTGTGTGTGCCATTTTCATTGATGTTGGATGTCAACTTCCTGTTAATCGGACTTAATTAAACCTTTGGCGGGGGTATCTGTGTTCTATGGACAAATTCTCTTCTAAGTTTACTTTTATTTTTATTTCAGATACTTAAAAATATGAGTGATGGGTTCCTCTAATACGAAATAAATTTGTTGTGGCCTAAGGTTGATTTGACTTGGGCAAAGGACCAGGGGCAATAAGGCCAAACAAATTTTTTCAAAGACCCTTTGTTTTCAGAGGAGTAATTTTTATTTCACCCTTTCTGCCCGATTTTTTTTTTTGAAAAACCATTACCATAAACCCAAAAATAATAAACTATGGCCTAACCAACTTATGGTCAGATACTATGCATCATAGAAATGCATCGCACCCGAAATAGATCACTTTGACCTGTATTTCTTGCTGCACTGACTCCCGTTCACTGTAATGTAATACTTTAACTACAATAATTCTTGGTATGCATAAACATTTTTAAGTGAACATGTCTGCCAGCCATATGATATATGTCCTTGAACTCTTACTCATGACATAATAGATCAACAATAACTCACGTAATTCATCATATATTAAGTTTTCATTTAATTAAATGTCCTGATAGTATAACTCGCTGATTATTTACATTAGAAAATTATTAAGTCCACACATTTATAGGGTCAAAGCTGTTTATTCAGGCAAGACATCTTACTGTGTCCACACTTGTTTGTAAAAGAGGTGCATACAGTTCATACTTGCCAATTTAGGCGGTAGACTACCGATTTTTGAGTGAACCTACCGCCTACCGATTTTGAACTTTTTCCTACCGCTTTTGTTAATTTGAATAAATTTTGTTTTGAAATAAGTAAATGCAAAATTGGCAACACAAAAGGCTTTAAAATAGCTAACTGCGAAGTTAAGCCAATACGAAATTCATTGGAGACAGATGTCAATTACTTTGTGTCATTCTTAGGTAACGGTTAAAGTACCATATTTTACTTCACAGTCCACCATTTCGTGCTTTTTCAGAACAATTTGTTGCGGGAATTAATCTACCGCTTTTCATCTCTAAATATACCGATTTTCATTCAAAATATGTTGGCAAGTATGACAGTTGTGTAATTCACATCCTTATATTTACTGGCTGCAGCTAGAGCAGATACGACACTAGGTTTTGTGGAACCTTTTAAGTTAGTTTATTTTTTATATATTATTACAGACTTTATAAATATGTTATACATGTATCTTTTCAGAATGCCAAAGCGAAGGAGAAAGTCATCAGTTTACCAAAAGAAGAAATTTGCATGGAAGAAACTTAAAACTGTAGAAAGTTTAGATGAAAATGGAATCAACAACAGTGGATTTGAGGATGAAGATCCAGTTCAAAATGTAATGAGGGAGATTATGGATGATGTTATGCTATGTCAAGCCGATGTTGAGAACTGTCCAACTGATTCCAGCATTACATGTACTGAAACTGACCTTTCTTTGCTGTGTGAAGTCAATAAGGAGGAGGCAATTGACTGTACATCCGAAGGTGAAGCACAAGATATACCAGTAAGCAGGGAAACACAGACAGAATCATCAAATTCTACTACCAATACAGAGACTCAAACAGAATCAACATCAGAACAACCTAGCAATGAACAGTCGCTGTTGGAAGCTCTTGCCAGTTCGCTTAGATCTGTGATACAGTCACCATTTTTGTTGAACCTTGTTGAAAATGGGATCCAAATTGTAGAGATGTACCAGAAAAGCAGCTCTGAGGCTAGTGTGAAGCTTATAATTATGATTGACAATAACTTTAAAGCTAGGGTGTATGTCCATAGAAAAGAAGTTTCATCAGACAATGAATTCTGGACTGGGTTACCAGCTGTATACGATAGTACGGACTCTGTTAAGAAGCTACTGTATCGTCTAAATTTCTTTTATGTTTGTATACATAGGGTCTTCTATGATGCTGACAGCAGTATTTTTAAAAGCTGGTTCGAATACCGCATCATAGGTGTCATATAATGTACCAATGTTGCTCTCTTTCTGATTTTCATTGTTGGATTCTGTTTTAGTTGACTTGTCTTGATACTTGTGATTATGAGCTGTAAATAAAAAAAAATGACAATAAATTGTATGAAATTTTATCAGTCTTTTTTAAATTGTTATCTTATCAGTAAAATCATTACCAGAATATCATTATATGCTTTTCGCAGCAGGAATACACATGGAATTTTGATTTTGATCTTGCTTTTCCTGAGAGGAGTCTGCATTTCATTCAGATGAAGAATTGAAATGTGCAAAAAGGGAAATGAACCTCGGGAAATGAACTTCTTGTCAAGTACTGGTTTTGTACAATTTACCCTTGTGAGTACAATATGTCTCAATGTGTTGGTCTTTTTACTTCAAACGTCAGTTACTTGGAAAAAAAAGAACGCAAGAAAAACAAAATGAAAATAAAAAAATTAAAAGTATTTCAAACAGAATTTTAAAAGCGCTTTTTAAATAAATGTTTCACTCTTTTTACATAACAATAAGTAAATACCATACCTTTTAAATTGTGTTTCCCATGTTGCTTTGATGTATGTCCACGGAATCCTCCTATTGTCTTCAGAATTTTGTTACACTCGGGACAAATATAATGCGTGGATTGATCACTTTGAATAACATTGTCACTGTCAGTTTTTAACTTCTTTGGTTTGTCGGCTGAAACTATAAATTCTTCGTCACCTTCTTCATGGTACAGTTCGCTGTCGGTAAACTCCCCGAGAATATAATCTAACTGAAAATCGTCAAGATCGTCATCCCAGGACAGAAAATCGGATTTAGCCATGTTACATAGATACACATTTACGAATTTGGTCAGAATGTAATAAATGAGTAATTTTGATGGGAATTTCTGTTTAAATAAGGAAAGTGTTGTTTGTATTGAAGCCATACTAGCCGACAAATGGAAGAAATTTCGCTAAAAAAACATTGAATTAATTAAGTCCTTTATTATGTTATTAGTACAAATTTGTTAATAAATGTATTTATAATTTAATTCTTTGAATTAAAGTGAATACCAAGCGAATAATTAATCACATTAGATTATTTGATTGATTAGACAGAGGAAAACGATCAGCTGATTGACTATTTGTTTACATATCGTTAAGTCGTTAATGACTACAGGTGAAGTCTCGAACAGTGCCGCGATAATTCACGTTATCTGAAGGAGTAGCGAATCTCTGGTTTTATATGTCTCTGGCATAACTGATAATTTGCAAATCGACGAAATGTGCACATTCTGTGCATCAAAACTGGTATCAAAGAATGTTATTTGTTCTACCTATAATGACTTTAGTCCTCGGGCAAGACAGTAAAGTAGGTAAGAATAAAAGGTTCTTACACAAGTTGAAAGTGAAGATTTAAATATTTGAGTTTTTAAATTCACGTCATTCCCGAGTGGAGCGCGCGATTTTATTGGTCTAAAAGCAGTGGAAGATGAGGTCTCGTGCAATAAAAAATCTAAAAACAAGGCGAATCCTTGAGAACACCAAGAGAGTAAACGAACACTACAAAGACACAAAGGAGTGAAAAACAATCAGCTAACCAACGAGAATAAGAAAAGGACAGCACAATGTGCATGAACTCCAACAAATAAAGTGCAATGACGTCAGGTTCTCCGGAAGGGTAAGCATATCCGGCTCCGCAAAATGTTGACAATTTCACATCTGTTCAGGTTTTGTTTTTCTTACATTGTAGTGTGTCTTTAACATTAAGAAACTCACTTAAAGACATAATAGATGGCATATTCATATGAAAACTGTAAAAGGATCTATCTCACAAGCCGTGGTCCTCTGTCTAAGTGCAGGTGTCCCATGGCAAAACTATACCCCTGACCTCTGATGGTGAAAAGGATAACAATAGAGATTCGTTTCTTAATCCTTGACTATATTCCAATGAAGAGATCACAATGTACCAATTTCAATCATACAGATCAGTACATTATTCACCACTTTTCAATTTAACATTACCCGACCTGAATTTTTACTCATACAGTAAAATGGAGCATTTCAATATTCAAATTTTTACTTGTATATAATTTAATACATCAATAATAAAGTTTCAAAACACTCATAGGAGTAATTTTCTCTTATTAAGGGAATGTTGTTTTATATTACAGCAATTAAACAACTTAATTTGGGCTTTTTTGTTACAAATTCATAAGGCCTAGTGGTCTTAATTAGAAATCAGGGGAGAAAATAAAATTTACTGTAAAATCAGACATTTTCACATGCATTTGTTATTGAAAATCCTTGTCAGCCAAAAATATTGCAATATCAATTAATATGATTGGTGTACTTTTGACATAGAATGTAAATCACCAGCAAAACCTTTATCCGTTCATTTTTCACAATAATAATAAAAAAATCACCTTAATCGCTTAAATTTCAGTCTTATATGAGGGGATCAAGAAAGGTTGTAATCATACCTCAAATTCTTTTGGAAGAGATAAACATTCAAATAAAATAAACTGTGAAATAAGTGAAAAAAACCAGCATAATTTTGATGAAATTAAGTAATTGCATCTTTTGTTTCAGAGAGTTCTTATGAAAAAGTACATGGAGGATGTTTAAATGAAACAAAATCCAAAATAAAGAAAAAATATGTCTACCAGACATAAATGTGGTTATCTGAAGGTTCATAAAATGGAGAATAAGTATGAAAAAAATATTTGTCTACCAATGTCTAGTGTTACCTTAGGTACCTATTACAATTTCAACTGATCCAGCTGAAGGCTATTCATGTTGCCAAGCATAAACCTCACATTTAATCATTTTCTGCATTATAGGGGGTTCTAAGAATATGTGAAACATATCTATTTCACATATGAACTGTGTTAAGTGTACTTAGCAATATTTTCAAATAATACATCGATCAAAGTTCCAAAGCTGCCAAATAGCAAAGACCTTGAAAATATCTGATTTGAATTACCAAAAAATATGGAAAAGTATCAACGTGCAAGTCAGTATTAAATTCTACACCTTAAAAACAGATGTTTGTTTGTTTAGTTGGGGTTTAACGCCGTTTTCAGCACATTTGGCCATTTCGCGGCGGCCAGTTTTTATTGGTGGAGGAAGCCGGAGTACCCGGAGAGAACCACGACCTTCGGTAGGAAAATTGGCAATCCTTGTCAATTAAGATCGGAGTCGAACACACCCCGCCACAGGTGAGAATCGAACTCACAACCCCAGCATTGACAGGCTAGTGATCATTAGCACTCATGATGAACTACTTAGACCACTTGGCCACCGAGGCCCCCTTAAAAACAGAAGTAAAATGTAAATGTGTCAAGTTGTTCATAAAAACGTTAAAATTTTCAATTCTTAAATACGACGTGCTCATCATTTACATGTATAAAATATGAGAGAATGACATAAAAGGATCATTTCTACTTAAGGATGTCCGCTGCTTCAAAATAACAAGCTTTTCATAACACTGGTAAATATTGATTGCGGATTAATAAAGGAACTTGTTTTCGAGATATAAGTCATTGAAAAATTGGCGGTAAAAATATTCTTTCTTGATTTTACATAGCTTTATCATTGACAAGTTTTATTTCTCCAAAACCATTTAATGAAAACAAGGATTTTATAAGATTTTCACAAATGGCTTACCGGTATTATTCTACATGCAAAAGATTCATGAAAAGAAAAACAGGTGTTAGCAGGAAAAATAATTTATGACATTCAAATGGATAAAACCAGATGATTCTGAACATCTGACAAAAATTCAAAAACACGACCAGCGAACATCCTTAATTAAGAATACTGCTGCCAAATTTCATTCAAACTGGCTTGACAAACAGATAAAAACTTTAATGAAGATGACAACAAAGTTATTAGCTTCCATTGAAATAGCAAAGTTATTCTACATAAAAAGTTCCAAACCATTATATGTGATTCAGTATTATATTTTCCTGCCACATGTGATAAAACCTCTGGTCAAACACTGCTGACAACACCAACTCTTTGATGTCATGCCCAATTATCAAGGAAATTCTTCAACTTATACACCAAGTTTTCAATATATTATACTACATCCTGGCATAAATACATGCATGTAATTTCAAGGAATGAGACATACTTATTAGTTATCTTAAATTTAATAAACAATTCATCCTTATACACAATAGTTTTTTAAGTATCACAAACTTAACAGCTTTAATTTCATATACTGTAAATTTTGAAATCAATGCAATGTTTTGTTATTGCAAAAATGTGACAGGATGCAGATTGCAATAATGTAATAATTGTACTTTTGCTTGTTAAAAAATGTTCGCATTAATACATGCATGCAACAATTTCTGATTTTGCAGTAAAATTAACAACTAAATCTGAAATATTAGTCTAATTTTAGTTTTTATTGGATTTGTGTATAAAAAATTATTTTTTGTCCATCAAAATGTCACCAGCGTCTGTAAGAGTTTGTGACGTGCTTCTAATGACTTGTCTAGCAATGGATGATTTCTGAAAATAAAATAAAAATTCATTATCTAGAGATATCTTAATGATTTTGTTTACTGGAGTTTTATGCCTCTTTCACCACTGGCTATTTCATTTTTGACCAGTTTTTATTGGTGGATGAATCCAGATAACCTGGAAAGAACCACAGATTTTTGGCATGAAAACTGGCAATTCGTTAATTTATATCACCGTCAACCAAATTTTGTCACAAGTGAAGATTTATCGGACAATTCCTAATGGTAATCAGCTTGTTCTCAAATCATTGTATCAGCTGTGTGTAGTAATGCTTTACAGACTTCCACCTTTGCTTGCCAATGAAATGGCACTTGTTGGTTTACTTTGCCCTACTGTGAAAGTGCTCTAATTTTTTTTAAATTTCATGAAACGATAGATATTCTGATTTATATTATATCAGACTTTCAAAACAATACCAACTGATATAGACAGCTTCAAATCAAATGAAACTGTTTATTACACTGAAGGTTTAAATACTGAATTGAAAAAGATTATTTTTGTTCTAAATAAAACTTGCAGCTAACAGCTATTCATTTTTTTGATTTTCTTTTTCTTCTTTTTCGAAACACACCAATTAAGAACCAATAAATGGGTCAACATAGATAAGTGAAGAACGTTTTGAATATTTATGTTTCTGGTCAGAGCTAGCCATGATCATTTGTAATACTGGCTTCATTTAATTTATTTGGAAAACTGTTGCAAAATAGATATGTAGGGTTTAGGTCTATTGCTAACTCACTATTTACATGAAAAATGTAGAATTCAATTTGGTGTGCTCTAATAGAAAACTTACTTGTCTGCAAACCAGCTGATAATTTCTCTTGAAAATTTCGGAAAGAAAGGCTGTCTAATTAAATGTTCTAATACCAGCAGTGGTCCTGTAATTGTGTTAGGTGGCTTATAGGTTTTGTCTTCACCCTGAAATGTCAAGACAAAATTCATCAAAATTTTGCAACAACTACTGTAAATTCGGAAATTTTCGCGTGCACTTATTATTGCGATTCTTCTACCCAACGCAAAATTGCGAGGTTAATTTATTGCGATCGCCGTCAGCGTGAAAAAAAGGAGATCGAGTTAAAATTGGAAATGGAAGTTTTATTAAAGTAATCGTTTTAATTAATGGGATTAAAAAATATTAGAATTCAAATATAATTATATATATAATAGCTGTGAAAACAATACCTATACAACAAAGTGTCTACCAATTAACCTGTCTCCAGATGTCGGTAATCAATGACCAGAAACTTACTTGAGTAAATGAAAACAAAGGGGGACAAATCTAGAATAAATCGGACATGAAAATGTGCATTAAAAATGCGAGTTTTTAATATTGCGATGCTAAACCGATCGCAATTTTCGCAATAATAAACACATCGCAATAATTTCCATATTTACAGTATATCATTTTGATTTAAAAATCATACATCGTACCGATTTAGATGATCTAAATGTTCATATTTTGTCACATACAATCTCATCAGTGGTGCTGAATACCAGCATGTGGAAACTGAAAACATGATCTTCAAACTTTAGTGATTGGTTGTTGTTTGCTTAATGTACAGAGGCAAATATTTCCTGCTACTTTAGGAGAGAATTATTTTAACAATTTATCAAACACCATTCAAATAGGGGTGGGACGGGATACAAAGAACCGATTTGGACTGCCACTGTAAAAGGGTGGATGGTTGAGTTGGGGGACCTATCAAACTTTGATGGGCAGAATTGGCCAAAGTAAAACTGAGTACAAACATCAGGTCCCTGTTGCCAATTAGGAACCAAACACCATCTGAGGACAGATCTATAAATAAGCAATGGTCCCACTCATATATTTTTCCCCACAAAAATACACTTTTCTTTCCCAAAAGTAAAGTTTTAAGTATCAATAAATTATTACTGTCATATGCTAACAATCACCAGCATAGACAGATCAAAACCTAGAATGACTTTAGATTAACCTACCTTTAATATTCCCATACTCACAAGAAGAGTATTAGCAAACATTGATGGTGTATTATTTTCATTTTTTAAAGTCTTTTCTATTATTCTTTCTACAATGGATAATCAAAGCAAATAATTAGACATTTTATTAGCATACAGATAAAATAACTATTTCAATAGGTTAGCTTTTTGGCTAAAGTATGTCACTCTGATTTCTTTTTAACCCTTCAATGACTTAGCTAAGTTTATTGTTGGAGTTTATATCCCAGTACCCAGCACACAAATGAGATGTGATCAAACGTTAGCCAATAGTGTGAATGTTGATGTTCTCACTGTTGATTTTATGATGTAAAACAGCATTAAAAGTGCTTAGTTTGATACAAATTTGTGCATGTGTGGTTTTTTGTTGTTGCGAAACAATGTTAGAATTTCAATATATCTCTGTTCATATTTGTGCACGAACTCTTAAATATCCTGCGTGTTCAGTTGCCTAACAATGTATTCTAAACAATAATTAATTACCCTATGTTTTAGCTATGGCAGTGTTTTTATAGGCACAGGTATTTGAATCCATCAATGTTTCATTGTCTACAAATGAATTTCAGCAAACTAAATGAAACTATATAAAACTTTCATCTGTTACTGATATAAATTTATTGTCTGAATTTTTCTCTTTGTGACAAATATTTTATTAACTGACTGTTCTCCAACACCATGTAATGTCAGTCATACCGTAAATTCAGAAATTACATCGTAATGCATGCATTTATTATAGTAAACATTAATGCGATTGTGAGGTATAATTATTTCCAACATCCAATAACATTTTTTGTATCTATAAAAAATAGCATGTATTTCTGAAATTACAGTAGAAGAGTTGCAGCTTTGTGATCGAAAACACCATACACAATAATCGTAACTACAGAATTTACCTGCACATTCACACACAGAATCTTTTGTATCCGTGTCATCTAATGTTACAATTGATGAAATCTGGAAGAAAATACCTTTATGAAATTAAAGCCATGTCATTTATATGAGGAGACAATTTTTTCCTTTATCTACAATTTTAGCTTATCTAACTTTCTAAATGCCAGCAAAAAAATGACATTGAAGTAAAACTTTAACCAGAAGCTCCATGGGGCCTGAATTGCTCACATGGGTTTTAGGTGACCACAACTGACAAAGCACTTCTAGAATGATCTGAAAGGAATTGTTCTACAGTGCCCAGCACTTCTAGATAAGATATGTAAAGAATTCTTCCAGTGTCCAATGTCAAACTAAGTCCAGTTGTGGCAGCTAGCTTGGATTCCGATCGGCACAAAAACATAACTTTTGTTATCAGACATTTATCAAAGGATCTTCATGCAATAAAAACTTTTCAATTGGCTTAGTATATTATGACAAGAAGACCTTTCTACAAATTTCCCTATAGGGTCCAATGTTAAACAGTCTGATAGAATATCCAATTGGCACAAAAAACATACCTTTTGTACAGAACCATCCAATTAACATTCCTGCCAAGTTTGGTTCAATTTGGACTTGTGGTTTCAGAGAAGATGAAAATGTGAAATGTGGACTTTTCTTTTTGGGGGGGGGGTGGGTCTTTTGAAACTAATCTACAACCATGTGGGTAAAAATCTACCATTTAATGTAACATAAGTCTAGTACACATGTATATTCAAACATTGATAAATGAATCTTTGAAACAGAATATCCCCCCCCCCCCCAAAAAAAAAAAAGCAAAAAAAAGCTTTGTATTTGAAGTTACGCTATGAATAAACAAGAAAAACAACCATATAGAAAAACCAAAAGGAATAAAAAAAAAAAAAACACAACAAAAAAACACAAAACATGAAGCATCAACAATGTTCATTCTAAAGACAATCATGTACTCTGTGGGAGTGTAAAATTGGATGCCAGAATCTTGTGATTTTTAGGACTTACATTACTGGTAATACAACTGATTTTTTTATCCACTGATAAATGTTTGATTTTGTTGTAAGAACAATCACAGTACCCAAAATTGTTTATTTCTTTTACAAGAAATGCAAACAAGAACTTTAGACAACCTTGAGGTCATTAAGTTTAAATAAAATCATTTTTACCCTCATAAATGTCTGTATAGCCTTGTCAAGATCTTTCACATCCTCCTGTAAACAAATAATAAAGCAATATGACTACTGGTAACTTGTCTGGGCAAACATTTAAAATTACAGGTAAAGATATGTTTTAAGTATGGGGTATAAATACAATAGGAAAATGGCATATGAGAAACTGGGGTACATGTATTTTTTTTTTATATCTAACAAATCTTATCATTATGCAGAGCTCAAGAAAATATCAAAACATCCAATTACCTCCATTATGTGGGAGTCTATACATTTGTTACCGAAGATCATATCAACATGTTCTCGTCCTGATATGCACCTGGTGGCCACTGGACGTTAAAAAATAATTCATCCATCGTCTGTTACCGAAGATAACTGTAACTGAGCATTTCAAAATATCAAAACGTCCAATTACCTCCTGTATGAAGGAGTCTATACATTCGTTACCGAAGATAACTGAGCATTTCAAAATATCAAAACATTCAATTACCTCCATTATGAGGGAGTCTTGTACATTCGTTACTGAAGATAACAGAGCATTTCAAAATATCAAAACATCCAATTACCTCCAGTATGAGGGAGTCTATATATTCGTTACCAAAGGTAACTGAGCATTTCAAAATATCAAAACGTCCAATTACCTCCAGCATGAAGGAGTCTATACATTCGTTACCGAAGATAACAGAGCATTTCAAAATATCAAAACATCCAATTACCTCCAGTATGAGGGAGTCTATACATTCGTTACCGAAGATAACTGAGCATTTCAAAATATCAAAACATCCAATTACCTCCATTATGAGGGAGTCTATACATTCGTTACCGAAGATAACAGAGCATTTCAAAATATCAAAACATCCAATTACCTCCAGTATGAGGGAGTCTATACATTCGTTACTGAAGATAACAGAGCATTTCAAAATATCAAAACATCCAATTACCTCCAGTATGAGGGAGTCTATATATTCGTTACCAAGGGTAACTGAGCATTTCAAAATATCAAAACGTCCAATTACCTCCAGTATGAAGGAGTCTATACATTCGTTACCGAAGATAACAGAGCATTTCAAAATATCAAAACATCCAATTACCTCCAGTATGAGGGAGTCTATACATTCGTTACCGAAGATAACAGAGCATTTCAAAATATCAAAACATCCAATTACCTCCAGTATGAGGGAGTCTATACATTCGTTACCGAAGATAACTGAGCATTTCAAAATATCAAAACATCCAATTACCTCCAGTATGAGGGAGTCTATACATTCGTTACTGAAGATAACTGAGCATTTCAAAATATCAAAACATCCAATTACCTCCAGTATGAGGGAGTCTATACATTCGTTACTGAAGATAACAGAGCATTTCAAAATATCAAAACATCCAATTACCTCCAGTATGAGGGAGTCTATACATTCGTTACCGAAGATAACTGAGCATTTCAAAATATCAAAACATCCAATTACCTCCATTATGAGGGAGTCTATATATTCGTTACCAAAGGTAACTGAGCATTTCAAAATATCAAAACGTCCAATTACCTCCAGTATAAAGGAGTCTATATATTCGTTACCGAAGATAACAGAGCATTTCAAAATATCAAAACATCCAATTACCTCCAGTATGAGGGAGTCTATACATTCGTTACCGAAGATAACAGAGCATTTCAAAATATCAAAACATCCAATTACCTCCAGTATGAGGGAGTCTATACATTCGTTACCGAAGATAACTGAGCATTTCAAAATATCAAAACATCCAATTACCTCCATTATGAGGGAGTCTTGTACATTCGTTACTGAAGATAACAGAGCATTTCAAAATATCAAAACATCCAATTACCTCCAGTATGAGGGAGTCTATACATTCGTTACCGAAGATAACAGAGCATTTCAAAATATCAAAACATCCAATTACCTCCAGTATGAGGGAGTCTATACATTCGTTACTGAAGATAACAGAGCATTTCAAAATATCAAAACATCCAATTACCTCCAGTATGAGGGAGTCTATATATTCGTTACCAAAGGTAACTGAGCATTTCAAAATATCAAAACGTCCAATTACCTCCAGTATGAAGGAGTCTATACATTCATTACCGAAGATAACAGAGCATTTCAAAATATCAAAACATCCAATTACCTCCATTATGAGGGTGTCTATACATTCGTTACCGAAGATAACAGAGCATTTCAAAATATCAAAACATTAAATTACCTCCATTATGAGGGTGTCTATACATTCGTTACCGAAGATAACTGAGCATTTCAAAATATCAAAACATCCAATTACCTCCAGTATGAGGGAGTCTATACATTCGTTTCCGAAGATAACTGAGCATTTCAAAATATCAAAACATCCAATTACCTCCAGTATGAGGGAGTCTATACATTCGTTACCGAAGATAACTGAGCATTTCAAAATATCAAAACATCCAATTACCTCCAGTATGAGGGAGTCTATACATTCGTTACTGAAGATAACAGAGCATTTCAAAATATCAAAACATCCAATTACCTCCAGTATGAGGGAGTCTATGCATTCGTTACCGAAGATAACAGAGCATTTCAAAATATCAAAACATCCAATTACCTCCAGTATGAGGGAGTCTATACATTCGTTACCGAAGATAACAGCATTTCAAAATATCAAAACATCCAATTACCTCCAGTATGAGGGAGTCTATATATTCGTTACCAAAGGTAACTGAGCATTTCAAAATATCAAAACGTCCAATTACCTCCAGTATGAAGGAGTCTATACATTCGTTACCGAAGATAACAGAGCATTTCAAAATATCAAAACATCCAATTACCTCCAGTATGAGGGAGTCTATACATTCGTTACCGAAGATAACAGAGCATTTCAAAATATCAAAACATCCAATTACCTCCAGTATGAGGGAGTCTATACATTCGTTACCGAAGATAACTGAGCATTTCAAAATATCAAAACATCCAATTACCTCCATTATGAGGGAGTCTTGTACATTCGTTACTGAAAATAACAGAGCATTTCAAAATATCAAAACATCCAATTACCTCCAGTATAAGGGAGTCTATATATTCGTTACCAAAGGTAACTGAGCATTTCAAAATATCAAAACGTCCAATTACCTCCAGTATGAAGGAGTCTATACATTCGTTACCGAAGATAACAGAGCATTTCAAAATATCAAAACATCCAATTACCTCCAGTATGAGGGAGTCTATACATTCGTTACCGAAGATAACTGAGCATTTCAAAATATCAAAACATCCAATTACCTCCATTATGAGGGTGTCTATACATTCGTTACCGAAGATAACAGAGCATTTCAAAATATCAAAACATCCAATTACCTCCAGTATGAGGGAGTCTATACATTCGTTACCGAAGATAACAGAGCATTTCAAAATATCAAAACATCCAATTACCTCCATTATGAGGGTGTCTATACATTCGTTACCGAAGATAACTGAGCATTTCAAAATAAGTGTACTGAAAATATAACTGGCAATTTTCCCATTTTCAAAAAAATCTTTTGAAAATTTTACGAATGAAAAGTTAATTGCACACTGATTTGTTTTTCATTCTTTAATTCAACAACGATAAAATGAACAAATATCTTTCTAATTCAGTTTGCAAAAATTGGTATCTATGATAATAAACCATATCACATTTTTGGAAACTTACTCCTAGTTCAGTTAGTAAATCCTCTGATTTCTGTCGTCCCATGTGCTTCCATTTCTGTGGGGAGGGAAACGCAAGAAAATCTTTTGCAGATATTGTCTGGAAAAAGAAAGAACATTAAACTCTCTTGAATATTTTTCACAGAAACTAGAATACTGACAATGTCAGAAAGAGCGCCCCCGGCTTGTGTGATTGAACTAATTGGGATAAAAAAAACTTCAAAATCTAGTTGTGATTTCATACATTCATTTTATCTATCAAAAAGAATGAAGCTAAATTCTCAAAATTTGCCTTTTTCCATATAAAAACAAAGTTTTCCCCCAAAAAGTTTCCCAATTTTCCTTAAATTCAAAAGGGACCTGTCTTTGATCATGTCCAACACTGCTTATAAAATTTATGAAAATAGGTGAAGGCAATCTTAAGTTATCATACAGCATAGTGTTAATTCTCAAAATATGCATTTTTTCATATAAAAACTAAGGTTTTCCCCAAAAAGTTTTTATCAATTTTCCTAAAAATCAAAAGGGACCTTCCTCTGATCATGTCTAAAACTGTTTATAAAATTTATGAAAATTTGTGAAGCCAATCTTAAGTTATACGACATAGTGTTAATTCTCAAAATATGCATTTTTTCATATAAAAGTTTTTCCCCAAACTGTGTTTTCCAATTTTCCTAAAAATCAAAAGGGACCTTCCTCTGATCATGTTCAACAAATTGTATAAAATAAATCTGTGAAGGCAATCTGAAGTTATCATACGACATAAGGTTAATTCTCAAAATATGCATTTTTTCATATAAAAACTAAGTTTTTCCCAAAAATTGATGTCCAATTTTCCTCAAAACAGAAAGGGACCTTCCTTTGGTCAAGTCCAATATTGTGAATAAAAATAATAAAAATCCGAGAAGGCAATCTTAAGTTATTGTACAACAAAGGAAATGCTAACGGACAGACAGACGGACTAGACTGATTACTATGGCGGGCCCTATTTAACAAAGGTAAGGTGATGGGATTATTTTTGACACCTGATAAGTAGCTATATCTGACAGCCATTTTTTATTTGTTGGGGATGATGGAGTACCAAGAAAACCACAACACTCGTCTAACAACCTCAGTGTTGACAGGCTAGTTCTTATTTTTAGTCAGGACCAAGTAACTTGTACAACGGGCACCAAATAATTTGAAATGTTTATTTCTATTGATAAATCAAATTACTTATACGGTACTGTAACAAATACACTTTCAGTTAAAAAATAAAATGTAAAATATGGAATGGGAACAGGGATTATTTTAGAGTCTTATGTCATAAATATTTTAAAAGGATAATGTGATGTCATCAAGCTGGCTTTTCAACAGTAAGAATTTGTAATTATTTTTCGTGTCCAATAATGATTGTAATTTTAATTAACTGACTAGCAGCAATTATTCCATTCTATCATCAGACAAATACTTCAGCACTACATGCTGTATGTACATTGTAACATTTTTTAATTATTGGCTAAATTCAGTTATTCATTTACATTCTATACATATACAGTAATTCCTGTCCATTTTCATAGACTTGCATTAATGTAAGCAATAATTTAATTTACAGTGCTTGTGTCCATATTATCTTACAAATCAAACTTTGTTTAAGCAATGTAAAAAGGATTTGGACAAACAAAGGTTATTCCTTAAAGCAGATGGCTGCTCCAACTCACTTTGTAACAAAGGTGATATTCTGGGTTGAAAGTGTCTTACAAAAACGATCCAAATCTGGCTCTGGAAATGTGCATTGCCGATCAGGTACAAAAATCAGGATGATATGCATAATTTTCGATAATGTCAATTCAAAATATAGGTTCAGGTTAAGTTGGTCAAATTTTTAAAGTTTCTTGATTTCAATTCTTTAAATGAGAAACTTTTGTTCAACCAGATCTCTGAGGATAACTGTACAAATGACCTATTAAGTTTTACATCACCAGTATCTTTCTCAAAAATTCAACCCAACCTTCCGTATTTTGGAAAAAATATTGCTTTGATGTTTAACAAAATGACAAAACTTTGATACTATATCAAAGATGAATTGGATAGAGTATATCTGTAAGCATTGCATATTTTCCCTGCCGAATATAACACCTCTCTGTTGTTACTGGTACTATACTATACGATTGTATAACAGGTACAATAAAATGATTTGTCCTTAGATGTTTTGGTAACATCTTTTCAGTCATTTTGATATTTAATACAGATCTCTTTTTTTCATTCCTGACTTTGCTGCAAATATTTCAATCTTAACCATTGCTCGAACAGATGTAATTTGTCAAAATCCACATCTAGACTGTAAAAATGTGTGAGTCGCCTGCGGACGTCAATTTTTACAAAAGATATTAAAATCTTCTAAAAATGAAATATACATGTATATGCACACCTTTGCATTAAGGTTAATGCACAGAGAAAGTTTCATCAAATTCCTTCGAGCGGTTTGTGAGTAGTTAAGGATAGAAGAAAAGTGTGACGACACAAGACGCAAGACGACAGATAGTGATCCCTATGTGTCAACCATGCGTTCCGCAGGCGACACAAAAATGGTATCAAATTTGGTGAATACCAATGAAAACAATGTAAGATGTTAAAAGTTTATTTTGCATCAAATAAATGTTTTGTTAAAAAATACAAATAAGAAAGAACTTTGGTACAGAAATAAAAATTCAATAACTGGTTAATAAATATAACAATGTTATAGAAGTTGGTTTGATTTAAATTGTTGATTGACCTCTTAAGGATTTTTACATGTCATATTTATTATTTATCAGATTATCAATGTTTTGTTTTCAATTTATACTGTTTTATTGTTGTATTTTCAATTTTTGGCTGATTTTCAGCTTTTTCTAATTCCCAGGAATCTAAACATTTAATAGCATTAAAATTTTTGTCATTCCTTCAATTTTAAGTCAGATTTTGAATTTTTGTCAGATTCTCACTTTGTCTGCATATTTCAAAGCATTGAAATTTTTTGTCCACTAATATAACTATTTTGTTATCTATGTCTTAAAAGAGCCAAATAACAAATTATTATGAAACAAGTTTTCAGTCACCTGTATATCAAATTAAGCACATGTTGCATATTTTATTTTTGCTCATTTTGTTTCTCCATCAAACTCCTTACAAACACTAACAATTATCTGTAATACTTATTCATTGAAACTGACTGGTAAACACTTTAAAATATCATTTTAAAACATTTGACTCTAAATTAGGTAAATCAAGACTCATATGATAAGAAATAATTCAACCTACTTAAAAATCACACAACAACTGGTATGTATGGTAACAACAATCTGATTGGCCAATCAGGATACTAACAATAAAATAATTTCCAGTAAAACATGACATTAGAACTACTTCAGCGAAAAATTAAAAACATAAGTGCCTGAAAATGCTGAATGCATAAAACATATACAAGTAAAACATGACACTGGATGAATAGTTGATTTCTGGATCTACAATACAACAGTATGTTCATGTGCTTGTGAAAACTTAACTACGTGCAATTAAAACAAAAAACACAAAACGGTTAAAAGACTAGAAGAATAAAATCTAGTATTTGTCTAAGCAACTTTACGTTATACTTAAAACAGACAACAGATAGAACCTGAAAATCTAGTATTTGTCTTAACAAATCTAAGTAGTAATTAAAACAAGACAACAGATAGAACCTGAGATCGTTAGTTAGTATAAGTATTAAAAGTCATACCAAGGTATATCTCTTCTAATCTTTGAAAAATACAGAAAAATACAGTGGAATGTAGAGACATATAAATGAATGGGTGTGGATAGTTGCCAATTTCTTAGTACAAAAATCCAAACAAGGTCTCTGGAAAATGCTATGTGATTGCAGAATCCATAAAAGACGCTGACTGATAGCAAACTAGATTTTCCTTTATCACTGTTTTGGCCCACTTGCCGCACTGACTGCCCATCTAAAACCAATCTGCCGCTCACCAAAGTAATTTACATATTTTTTGGTTGAAAATCGACAGTTGTTCACACATTTACTTAAGATTACTATAATGATCTGAGTTCTGATTATGAAATAATCTTTCTTCACAAAATAAGGTAATATTTTTAAACGTAATAATATATAGACATGAAAAATGGATTTTAAAAGCTCTGGATTTTGGTAAAATTTGATAAAATTCATTTCCTAACAGTCAAATTAACTCATGTATCTTTGGTATATAAACAGAAAAGGCAGCACAAAATTTGAAACAATCTGGACAAAATGCAAGCATATGGAAGGGTTGTATGCTTCACAAAATCATGCAAGCTGTTTGAGTGATAGGAAACCTGGGGTGCTTTCCATTATGCGGTACGTTCCAATTGAACCAAAGATTCGTGTTCAATTATTGGTCCGTACCACAGTGGTTCTTTAGAAATGACGAACCAGACGAACTGGAAGAATAATTAGTGAAATTCGGTACGTACCGGTACGTACCACATAATGGAAAGCCCCCCTTGATGTTTGTCACTGTCAAAAAAAAAAGAAAAAAGGGCTTACTTTGCCAAACTATTAACCACATTTTTCGATTGGAAAAATCTGGATTAAAACTGCAAATTTAAGCTCATTATAGATAAATCAAAGACACATCAAAACCAGAAGAGATATTTCTTGGTAAAACTACATGTATGACAAACATTTTTTCTCTCTAAAAATGAATATCTAAAAAGTTAAAATCTATCACAGTGAGCTTAAGACAATATACTTAACAAGGTATTTTATCCTAAATTCTTAAATTCTGTGAATAAAATTTTCCACAATTTGCAATAAAAATTATGACCTACTAATTCCATCAGAAACAACGTAATACACACACTAAAATAATTAAATTTTTTTTCAACAGAATTTGTATTTACTATTTCAAGGATCTTTTAATTCCAGCAATTTTAAACCTCCTTTGCACAACAACAGAATAATGACCTGGCAGAATATTTCTACAAAATGTTTTTCACTCGAAATTTTTGTAACAATGGAAAAGAGTCTTTTCTTAAATAGATTTAAAAGTAACTTTCCAAATTGAGGTTATCAAGTGGAATGTTTTTTTCACAAAAAATTAACAAAAATATCAATAAAACATGGTATTCTGTTGTCTTGTCTCATCTGGTTCATATGACAAGTGTTGTCACGACAATTTCAATTTCTGAAGGTCATCTGCTAGGTCATGTGTGGTCTCCGTCTGAAAATACAGACAAAACTGTTGGTAATTGAAAAATGGAATACCGGTAAGTAATTTTTTAAATGTTAATTTAAATTTAAAAAAGTACTAATCTTCTACCAGAAAATTGAAAACAGAGTAAAGGTGTTAAAAAGTTAATCTTTTAGGGAAAGGGAGACCACACAATGACACTATCTTGGTAAGGAGTGAGCATTGAGGAATATAATGTTGTTAGACAAAAGTTAACAAACTGTTTAGTATTCACAATTACATGATTTCTCATGTTTGATGGATGGCACTATTTTGCCTCCCAAACCCAAATTTCCAACCAGATTTTACTAGGGGGAAAATCTGGTCATAAGTTTGGCTTGTTATGGCAGGTAAGATTCTCAAAACAGTTTCAAAGGAAAATTCAGTTTACTGTCATTCAGAAAGCTTCTTCTTCATAATCATAAAGAAGGACAAATCTGAATTCTATAAACTTTATATTACAGTATAAAATGAATATATTTTCTGTCAAACAAAATTACTCACTGTAGACAGTTTGCCCTGTTCCATCGAATTGGCAATCTGCCCACTGCACAATGCCAAACTAATAACCAGGTTCTTTTCATTTAAAAATAATTTATATTTCAGTCAGTCAATATTGAAAAACAAACATTTAAAAAAAAATTAATTTAAACAGATAATTAAAACTTACAGAGTTCCGAGGTTAACCTTTCAATTCCCTTACCTTTTACCCATAAATAATAAGTTCTCTCATCTGGTTTTGTGTAGTCATCCCTTTGCATTCACCCTTGAATCCAGATTTGGACTTACCTTTTTTTGTGGTGTGATCCCTTTGCCTTTGACCTGTAGTTCAGGGTCATCTAAAATATCCCCTTCTTGGTCCTCTTCAGCTTCTACTTCTCCTTCCTATAAAATAAAGCCTCAAATGTACAAACATGGAGTTATAACAGCTGTGGTAAGTATATTTTTAATCGCTGCATAGCAGATCTGAAAAGTGTGTAAATGGTAAAATTTTTAACCGTCAATAAAATTTTCTGATGTGATGGATATGAAAACTGTAAATTTAGCTTTGATTAATGCTAAAACTGAATAAGGATACATATTGAAATAATGAAAATTCACATCTGATTTAAGTTCTATAATAATAAAGAGAACAGTGTTCCAATGTCCCCTGCCACATGGCACTTTGTTTAGGGGAGAAAGTTAAACTTGAATTTGAACCATCAAACATATCTTCCATATGAATTTCATCAAAAAAATGCAAACAAATGTAGGAGTGAGAGTGCTTACAATGCAATTTGAGCAAAATTACAAAGTTCAATGGGGAATAACTCTGCCATGTCACCGCACTCAAATTTGAACTTGATCAAGATACCATAAAAAAGTCTTCCATTTGAATTTCATCAAAATCTGCAAATAAATGTAGGAGTGAGAGCGATTACAGGGCAATTTTAGCAAAATTTCAAAGTTCAAAGAGCAATAAATCCACCAAAAATCATGTTACTGCACTTGAATTTGAACTTGATCGAGCTACCATCAAAGACATCTTCCATATAAGTTTCATCAAAAATCCATAAATAAATGAAGGTGTGAGAGCTCTTACAATGGGAATGGACAGATGGAAGGACAATTGGCATTTCTACATATGTCCACGCGTAGCATTGCAGCGGGGGACAAAAAGTACATAAATTGCATTTATAATCTTGGAATAGTATTGGATATAAAATATTCACAATTACAAATACAGGCAAATATGTCTCATTTTACAGTATATTATCTGTTTTTTTCTATACAATGATATAATCAATGATCTGGAAATAAAACAATATCAGAACACGTAATTATCATATGACTTCATACATATGTAAATTAGATGATTATTTATACATGATAATCATGTCAAGCTGTAATTCTGTGTGAAACTGTGGGTCCTATGTATCCCTATTGTAGCATAATTATATGTATTTTTTTTTTAATGCTTAAAAAACTGTCTTCCATGCTTTTTTTTCCAGCTTAACTGGTATTCTCCCTGATGAGTTTTTATCAACATTCAAGCTTCATGATGTCCACAATAAGTTTACGTCACATTTCACATCAAGGACTTTAACTTCAGCATCATATGATCCCTATTAAAGTGCTAATCAAGAGTGATAAACAGCAAGAGCATGATACTAAATTTATTATTATTCGCATCCATAAATAAAAGTCTCTATGATGATATATGCACCCTACTTTGGGTGAAATGGTTCTTTGTTGGATCATTATAATAAAACTATGCTAATTATATATATAAAATGACCAATAAACTGCATATTAATTAATACCATACAATGGACCATTTGCTACTGATGTAATATCTATGGTATAACTAATCTCGAAATACAAATACCTAAAAATATATGATTGACTGAACAACACATTCACAAATTAGCACATGAGTGAATTATTAGTGTTTGTCAGTTACAAGTTGTAGATTTTTGGTATTCAAATTCCTAGATGAGTTATTCTGTTTATTACATTGACATATTCCATGTATTCAGAAAATTGAAGTTTTAACAGGTAATATAATGGATTATGTTTTTATGTTACTATGTATATATAAACCTTTGTATAGTAATGTCACTGGTTGCTGCTATTGTTACATCACTTTGAAGAGTGAAATATGACTTGCCTATTCACTGGGTGAAAAATCAGATTTTATTTCACTCGGAAAGTGAGGTATTTCACCACAAACAATGTAATAATTATAAATACATGATCTAATCCACATCAGACCGGGTATAATGCTGAGACTCCCATATCTGACTGAGGGTTTGCCCTAGGTTGGGTATGGGTGAAAAGATGATAACATGTCCAATATGGATTAGGTCATGTATTAATCTGCTGGTCATATACTCTCTAAGTATGTATGTCCGAACCCACCCACAGATGTGGCCATATCAGCCTTATCACAGCACCCAGTCATAAATGGCCATAACAGCCCAGGTACTTTGATTGGCACTTGGGGTGTACAAATATGGGTTGTTCACTTCTGGGCTTAACATATATGCAAAAACCATTATATTTAGTACATGATAAGGAAATTTATTATATTCAGGATGAGGAATCAAACTACAACACTGTATCTTACATTGTCATCTTCATCTTCAACATCGTCCTCATCATCCTCTCCTTCATCATCGCTGAAAGCAAAATAAAATTAACTTGAAAAAAATTCCGAGATATTCACCAGCTAATATTCAGAAAAATTCAAAGATTAAGCAGCTTAGTTGATGATATTTTGACCTAAGCAATAATCAGATCCTTCAAAAATAGTTACAAAATTTTAAGTATTTCATACATTCAGCTCCCTCCTAAGATGATTTCTGGTCTTTAGTACATTTATATATCTTGGGTTATGCTTTTTGGCTTTGTACACCACTGATTATTTATTAAATATGCATTTTTAATGCATCAAACTGAGGTAAAGTGCAATGTTTCACATTTAGATACGTATTTAAAATGAATACAGAAATATCATTTTTACACCTGTTGATAATGTTAGATTAATACCATTCAGGTGATGATATGTACATTTAATCACATTTAAACTGTTGTTAGGGGTAATCTTCAACTTGCAAGGGGATACAAGATTTTCCCCATATTGAGAGCCTCTTTGTAAGACGCAGAAGAGCAATGAAAGTGATTTCCTTTGCTTGGACTTCTTGAATGTTAAAAATTCATAAAAATAATTAAATTAATAGGCAAGTTGGTTTAAAACATTTAAGGAGCAATATCAGGTATGCTCTCTGTAATGAAAATAGTTTGAATTTTGCAAGAAATAAATTTTGACTACAAACCTGAGAGAAGCCAGAACATCAAGTTTGTTGAGAGCTTCCATTGTTCCTTTGATTTCTTCTACTCCATCTTCTCCCAACATGTTACCTGTAAAAATAATATAAAATACAAGCATAGCTATGCCAGATACATGCAGAAGTATTTTTTACTCCCATCTTCTTTAAAGAGTCTTACTTCAAGAAACAATTATCTATATAATTACACATTATATAAGAATTCAGTATTCTGATTGGCTAATTTGCAGTCTATTTTAAGCAAATTTCCTTAATTTGAACACTTTTTCAGTCTGAGTAGCAAGGGGTATTTGCCTTTTTTACCCCCTGTCGTGGTATTTGCGAAAATGAATTTGCCTTTTTTAGCCTCTGTCATGGTATTTGCAAAAATGAATTTGCCTGTTTTACCCTGGCAGGATATTAGGTGTAATTAAAAATATATATCATATGTGAGGGGGTATTTGCTTTTGGCTGGTATATTTTGCAATTCCCCTCTCACAAATGATATATCTATATATAAGATGAAAATGTGATGTTGGATTTTAGTTCTTTAATGAATAAAAATTATTATTTTACTTAAAATAATTGAATTTGGTACAAGAAATGAATTGTCAAACTGAAAGCAAAGCAAATTTTCCCCCACTACTGTTAGAAGCAGAAACCCCCAACTGCATGCACAAATGTCCAGCTGCCAGACTTCCATACTTTACCAAATTAATAACCACTTTTTTTATCTATAGGGAAATCCAGTTAAAAATTTAAACTGGTTTCATGTTGCTGCATGTGCAGCTTTTAACCTTAATTGAAAACAAATATCATTTCCATCCAAAATGACCTAAAGAGTGAATAAAAAACAATTGCTGATCATTTTCAGCCTAAAAGTAAAAATAAAAAATACATGCAACATATATTCAACTATTGGTACCATTTTACTGTGCGTCTTACATACTTCGGCAACCGATTTTTTTATGAAAAACTCCAGACCTCATTACTATTCTGTACGTTTGAAATAACTATTAGGTATGTCTTAAAAACCAAACTTGCACATATTCTGCAACATCAAATTTGCTTGCGATGACATCATGTATGATGAAGAAATCAGTTAAATGCACACAAAAATTGGAAAAACAGTGCTTGTAAAATATTTGGGACATTTCAGCAAAGGAAACAATAATTCATTACAACTATTGGACACAAAAGGTAGTGTAATACTTTTTACTTTCATTTGTAAGAAATGTTTGATATACATGTATTGATGAAAAGACACACAGTAGGAAAAGACTTACAATTCAGATCTAATTTATCCAACTGGTCCTTTCCTGCCATACTTTCAACAATTGTAGTGGCACCATCTTTCCCTATCTCATTTCCAGATAAATTTAACTCCTGTCAAATAAAATATCAATTTATCTGTATATTTTACAGTAGTCTAGGATTTTTTTTTAAATTCCAGCTTCCCACATGAATTTGATGACATAAATATCACCTTTTCACAAAAATTTTTACTTTCCCTGATTTTTAGATAAAATCACTTTGATAAACAATAATCATTAAAAGTTCTAAATTTAATTTAATAATTTTGCATTAGGATGATTCTCATGTGGAATGATCAAGAATTTCTTCCATAGTGATGAAAATCAAAAAGACAATTATTTCTCTTCTCTATCCCCCAAAGACTACACAACAGACTTGATATTGATATTAATTTTTTCTCTGTACTGCAGATAATTACTGAATAATCACTTTTCTAAATGGAAATCCCTGATCCCTGTGTATATAAAGTCTATAACAGGTAGAAAAGGTATAATGGATACATTTTTGGACAAATTCTTGGAGCAAAATCTTTACCGTCTTTTGGTGTATATTACACACAGTTTTTTTTACCCTCAAATACATTTTTGATAAGGGGGATGCATACTTTACATGCCAATATAAGTTCTTTTGAGGTTTGATTTCTGACCAAAATGAGACAAGGTGATGACTTTAGAATAGGAAATCCAATTTTGTATACTGTCTCATTAGCGTAGTTTCTTTAAGTCATTACTTTAATACTTTATAATTGTGATCTTACAGGAAGTAGAGATCATATATACAAACAAATTGAATGAAACACAATTTTTTGGACGAAATCGACCGCCATTTTATATTTCCAATTTATTAGGTGATCATGTGCCATGTGACTGTAATCCTTGTAAAGTGGTGATTTTACTTTAAGCTAATTTAACATTTCTTTGAATCTCAGACTGTTTAAATATTATTTTAACGAGAAGCTTTTGAGAATATAATATTTTCTGCAATAAACTACAATTCACACCTTTTTTATTTCTATTCTTTATTAATTGTTGTTAGAGTCCGTATCGGGTTTGCTGTATTTCGAGTATGATTTAAATTTACGCACCGCTCCTATGCTTCCTGTTCTTCAAAACGTGTTTGTTGTACTGAATATTTATTAAAATTTAAGAATTTATTGCCAAATTCTTTATTGTGGAACACATTTTTCTAATCAAACCAAGACCTACTTCAATTTGCTGAAAAAAATCATTTTCCAATGGGAACCTTGTTGATTTTGAAGTTTGAACACAAATATTTTTTTCTCCATTTTCAAGGACCAAAAAGGGTGTGTGTGTAATCCATAAATGTGTTTAATACACACCAAAAGACGGTATATGCATTTGATAAAGTTTAATCAAATAAGCATTGTTATTTTTGCCGTATTCATCATTAGGTCACATCAAGGACTTGAACACTGCAAGTAGAAGATTATTTTTAGCTCAGATTTGAGGGTAATTCTCTGACAGATGTTGACCAAATCCATAATGTGTAAGAAAGAATATGATTTATAAATTTTTGACATAAAATCCACCCATGAAGGGAAATATTGCATCTGTATTTTATGTCTTTCTTTTTGCCCGAATTATTGCAATTAGAATTTTCCAAAAAATCATTTTTGAATCAAAATTCCATCTCATATTTTTGTAATCAATACACCAACTATTGATACTTACTTTCAACTTTTTGTGACCGTTTTTCAATGCATTGCCCAATATTTTTGCTCCTTCTGTTTTGATTAAACAATCGCCAAAATTAATAACTTCTAAATTCTGTAACTTAGGTAAAACCTGGAAATAGAAAAAAAATTCTCCTGTCTTCAGAAAGTTTTTACAAAAAGAGTCATACATACATGTATGAATGAATTCAGATTGGAACTTTGGTTAAATTATAACATCTTTTCTTCAAACCATTTAAATGGATATCTTAATATATAAAATATGTAATGCTTTTGGAATTGAAATGTGATCGGTTTAAATTTATTTACAGTAATTTTCGGAGTATAGGTCGATACTTTCTTTCTTAGAAGCGCTGGGCTCAACCTATGCAACGCATTCATCGATCTAAGATTTTAAAAATTTTCATAATCCCCATACAACCTATTGTTACTATCAATAAAACGATTTAAGAACTGTGTTTCGACCTGTAGTCCAAAAACTACAGTACTCGATTAAAATCATGTTCTTGTTACTTTCATCTTTTTTAAGTGTCTCAGAGGATGACAAGACTAAGTGACTTTTTTTCACCACCAACCTTATTAATATACTATTGTGATGAATCTATGCAACTTTGGCTATACTTGACAAAATTATGTTGTAAATTCTTTCATTTTGGTGCCTACTGATTTTCACGGTTTGGCAAAAAATTTTGATGGTTTCAAGGTTATCAAATTTTGAGGTTTGTAAATTTTTTTGTAATCAATCATTATGAAAATATTTTAATCAACATTTGAATTTGTGAATCACTGCACCCATAGAAACCAACAATTGACATTCCATGAAATACGATGAATCTACAGTATTTAAAAGTAGTAGTAACTGTTTACTTTTATTTTGCCGGCTTTCAAACATGTTTAAAGGAATTTTGTATAGAGAATTATATGTTTCTCAATATTTCCTATCGAATAGAGAAAAGTTTGGTAAATCAACAAAAGAAATCCATTGGTTAACCTCTTTATTTTGAGCCTTTATCTATTCTCTCCTTACCTTTGCTATACTTTGTGCTCCCTTCTTTGTAAATGTGTTATCATTCAAATTTAATATTTTTAATTGGTGATTAACTGCCAGAGCTTCTGATAAAGCTGTAATGCCTGGGTGATGTATACCATTCTGTGGCATTGAGATTTCTTCTAATGTACCAATTGTCTGGAAAAAAAAATCACCTCAAAAATTTTAGAAATTTAACGTAATAAATATTTTAATCAATCACATTTCTTTTCCAATATACTAAATTCATCTGTTTTGCATGATTTAGTAATAATTTATTTTACCTTGAGTCAATCTGTAAAATTGTGCCAACTAGAACTGCCCTGAAAGGGACTAATACCCCCTGCAGCAACATGTATGTTTTGAAGCCAACACAAAGTTCAAACCATGATAGAGTGGAACCTCTGTAAACCGAACAGCTATCGGACCGTAAAAATTGGCTGGTTTTCGGAGGTGCCAGTTTTGAGAGGTTTCAGACTTTACTGAAATTCGACCGGAAGTTTGTTTGTTTAGTTGGGGTTTTACGCCGTTTTCAGCACATTTCCCTATTTCGCGGCAGCCAGTTTTTATTGGTGGAGGACGCCGGAGTACCCGGAGAGAACCAATTTCTTCGGTAGGAAAATTGGCAATTTAGATCGTAGTCGAACATACCCTGCCACAGTTGAGATTCGAACTCGCAACCTCAGTGTTGACAGGCTAGTGATCATTAGTAGTCATGACGAACTACCTAGACCACTTGCCCACCGAGCCCCCCCCCCCCCCCCAACGGGAAGTAAATAAATTGAAATAACGAAATACATAATTACAACATTCGCATGGATTATTCTTTAAATGTTACTAAATCGTAACCTTTTAGGTCCGATGTTATTTTTTGGTAGAAAGAGAAGTTAAAAACGGAGCTTTTCCGGTACATACAAATGAGGCTTTGTTTAAAATACGCTTCTCAATGAAGAGAATGAAAGTTCGACAGTATTTAGAGGTGTATTTGACAGGAATATCTATGTTTAGGACTGCAAATTATTATTCAGACGGGCCGGTTTTTGGAGGATTTTTTTATTTTAAAATATAGATGAGGATTCCGGACCAGAATAAAACGTTCGGTTTGCAGAGGAATCCGGTTTTTAGATGGGCCGGCTTAGGGGAGTTCCACTGTATTTAGCAAATTACTTGCCCAAACAGAAAATCATGACAAAATGCACATCTCCATAATGTGATCAAACACTCCATAAAGTTTCACGAAAATCAAGTAAGTAATGTAGGAGGAGTTGCAGACAACACATGGAACGAACTTTTGTTAGAAAAGTCCAAACAGCCATATCTTTTACATTTATTGTCCAAATAGAAATTCCTGGCAATATGCACATCTCCATAGAGTCATCTAACACCCTAGGAAGTTTTATGAGAATCCTGCAAGAAATGTAGGAGGAGTTGTGGACAACGTTATTTCGGACAGACAGACAGAAACCTATAAACCCCCCCCCTTTCCAACTTCATTTGCGGGGGGTATAATATAATAAATATTATGATAATGGAAATTTCAGGGATGCTGAACTACATGTAACTAGAAATTTGTCTATTTACAGGAAAATATGTGAATTTTAGTACCTCAAATACAGATATATGATAAACATTCCGACATCATATCAATTGTAGAAAATTTGCATTTCTAAAGAGCAAGCAACAAAATCCAAAATATGATCACCATGAGATCTTTTTATCTCCATCAATTTCAGGATTGAATTATACTTTCTTCTTCAACAATAATTTTGTTTTCTTCTTAAAACATTCATCTTATACATCGTTCAATGAAATTAAAATAAACAGTAACTATAGAGATTTCTGAATGACAGTAAACCAAATTTTATTTTTAAATGGCCTATCCACCTACATGTATGTCCCCTATATTTAGGTTAGAAAAAATGGTAAATGAGAAAAATAGAAAATTTTACACTTGGCTGTTTGCCGTCAAAAATACTAAAAGTCAATTTTAACTTGCTTGGATAAGTTGATTTAGGTTTCAACTATTTTACTTACTTTAAAAGCCTGTGCCAGAGCTGTGGCCCCTTCATTTTCCTGTCTGTTTCTACCACATATAAATACTTTTAATGCCAGTGGTTTACCTGCCTGACAACTCGACTTGTGACAATCCAATAATGACTGAGCTAACATCTGTAAACAAGAAAATAATTAACTTTTCAACAAAGGCCAAGAAAAAAAATACCTGTGTTTTCATGCCTAACCTAAAAGTTTTTTGGATATTTTTCAGTCAGCGCTATCATATCTGACAGAATATTCCGCATTCTGAAACTAGTTTAAATTTTAAGGAAACTTTTTTTTGCCTTTATAAAACTAGAGGCTCTCTAGATCCTGTATCACTCACCTGGATTTAACTTTTCACCTTGAGCAGACTAAAAATTTAAGTGCTGCAGTCAATTTGGCTGGTTTTTCTATAGGGTACTATGTTAAACAAAGTTCGGCTGTGGCAGCCATCTTGGTTGACAGTCCAGGTCAATGGACACATTTCTAAAAGAGAACCATATAAGGACCATTACTGCTAAGTCTTGTTCCAACTGGCTAAGTGCTTTCAGAAGATTTTTGAAACATACGTATGTACGGATAAGAGTTACTCTAAATGCCCCATCCACATTTGTTGGCGGGGCATAAAAATGAATTTGTGTCAATGAAAAAAAAAATATCCTCAAATCAAACATAGTATCTAGGGGATCATTTTACGGTCACTAAGAAATTTACCAAAATAACATATTTATCATTTGATTCACGGAAAATCAAACATTTTGGATCAGGACATATTTTTTGAGGTTAGGTGGTTCTAAACAAATCTTAATCTATCAATTGATTTTAATTTGCCTCATCCCAGAATACTCACTTTACCACCACCAATCCCCAATCCATTGTTATTCAATCTCAATTCCTGTAATGTGTAGCAGCTACTACTCTTCAGTAAGTCTACCAAACCTTCCACTCCTAATGGTCCAAATGCATTGTCACTTAGATCAAGTTCTACAAGACCAGCTCCAGACTGCATGATGGCACCACCTAAATATTTCTGGAAATTGATGAAGTGGAAGAAGTTACTTATATAATCGTAACAGAAAATAACAGATAAAGGAACATAATCATTGGTATAATTCATTAATGAGGCCAATAATATCCCTCATGAGGTTTTCAATGTCAAGATGAAGATGGATGGGAGATATAGAATTAAGACAAAATAAGAATAGAATAGAGACTGGAAACGGGGAATGTGTCAAACAGACAACAACCCAACCAAAGAGCATAAAACAGCTAAAATAAGTATATTTTAATGCTGTTTTGCCATAGTAATGTCAGGAACTATAGAATCAATGATGTTTTCATATTTTAAGAAAAAACTAAACTTAAAATTATCAGATAGAAAGATCGATAAAAACAGCCATTAGATGGCACATATTATAATCTATTACAGAAGAAAACTTCACACACAATTCAAACAATGACAAAACCTACTCATCCTCATCACATTTTGGAGCAGCCATATCTGTCGAACATTGCCAAACTAACCAGAATTTTTCTGTTAGAAAATTAGTTCCATTTGTGAATTAGCCCATTTGTGAATAGTTAGTCATAAGCTGTAGATTCTTGCTACTGATTTTTCAAGTCTACTCATATAGTTTGTTAGAAAATGTTCAAAACTATTCTTATGAGTTTTCATTCAATTTGGTTCACATATACTATATGGTGTTTAAAAATGGAAACCCAATCAAATTTTAGTACTGTTTTTACTATAATTTTATGTGTTTATGAATTTCCTCTTTTTTTTTCAACAGAGCAGGACATTCTTATACTTAACCTTCTGGGGTACTTGATGTCTTTCCTAGGTTTTTTATGAGAGTTTACACTGAAAGTTGCTTTAGTTGTTTTGTTCTCATTCTGCTTTTCTATGTATTTTTAATCTTTCGGTTGTGTCTTTGTAGAATGGTATTTGTTTGCTGTGGTTTATTACTTATACAGATCTGAACAAATTCAGAATTGGTATGGCTGAGATTTTAGTCATTAAAGGGTGAGATTTTTTATTAACATCAAAATATAAGCTTTCACATTAAAATTTTCCTGTTGATAACTATCATACAGTAATGAATGGAGTTAATATTATCAGTAATCAAGGTAAGTTCTGCTAAACTATTTCCTTGTCTTTATTGATTGTTTTTGTAAAAATCTTATTTTTCACTGAAGTTCAGTTATGATTGAGAAATTGTTGCCTGCGAGTGATGTGCTGAGATTGGTTCAAAATGCGTGGGATATCACATGTATGTATTTAGTATTCTCACAAATTCACCTTGTCTTGGGATTTTGGTCTTTTAGCTATGGAATTCTTTTCCAATATTTTTATTACTAAATCAAAGGATGTGGTCTAGGAATCTGCTGTCTGATCTGACAATCAAAAACCTGACTACAAGCATAACTGTCAAAAGTTCTGTTTCCTCTGGTTCTTACAATATAACCAAAATGTCAACTAAAGTGGTATGAAAAACCAATTATAAAACATGGTCAAATCTTCTTACCAATGCTTTTGGGATCTCTGCTTTTAACCTTCCAGTAAACATGTCACTCCACAGAGCTCTCTGAAAGAAAACCAGAAAGTAATTACATAAAAAATTTTCAGTTGTTAAATTGGAAATCTCAGTTTCAAATCACACAGCACTATGATGTTTAGTTTTTTATCTAAAAAAAATAGTTAACATTATCCGTACTGCTAGAGTTGGGTCGTTACAAAAAGATCAAACGAACCCGTAGAATGATTTTTTTAGATACAGTTGGAGCGACTCACCAAGATTTCATGGCCGTTCCAAATACTGATAATCTTCAAATTATTTTAAAAACTGCAAATTTTCAGAAACTAGTCGTGAAGGATCCCCTTTTTCAGTTTTCTCACGGTGCCAACATTGTTAAATTTATCATGCACAAAGACTGTGGGGGACCAAGGTTCAAGTGCCTTTACCAAGTCATATTGCTTCCTCATCTGTATTGCTGTATTTCCTTTCTGTTGCAGTTTTTTCACAAAAGGTATAATTATTTAACTGGGGTGTAATTGTCTACATCCTGTTATATTTCTTCATTTTATTTCTATATTTAACATGTATCAAGCTATGATCTTTAAATGTTATGCATTATCAAAACATCATCATGTTTTTTAATAGTCTTTTACCAGTTACCAATTTCTCCAATAAATGAGATAATTACTTTAAGTCTGAAGACATCTACAAGTAATTACTCTTACATGTATATGTACAGTTCTCATTAAGTCAAAAGTTGATGGGACTGTAAAGAATAATATGAAGTCAAAAAATTTTGAGATGTCTGAAGTTTAGAGATAATATTAATCTGACATAACAAGATGTCAACTCTCTATATATTTACTAATATATATAAAATTGTCCATGTAAATAACAAATGACAGAAAAAAAGGAGAAATAAAACCCCTATCACAAGGAATGGCAAAGTCAATGTTTTGCTATGGAAAACATAAAAAGTTGGTCAGATCAAAATCTAAAATAGGAGGTGCACTATGGCATCATGTGATATTCTCTGAAAGTCTCATGGAATTCCTTTTAGTGGTTTTGCGGATGGCATACTGGTACCCCCCTATCACAATGAATGGCAAAGTCCATGTGTTGGTATGGAAAACCCCAAATGTTGGTCAGATCAAAATCTAAAATAGGAGGTGCACTACAGCATCATGTAATAAAGATCCTCTAAAAGTTTCATCAAATTCCATTCAGTGGTTTAGGAGTTGCGGATGGCATCATGGTACCCCTATCACAATGAATGTCAAAGTCCATGTTTTGGTATGGGTAACCCCAAATATTCATCTGATCAAAATCTAAAATAGGAGGTGCACTATGGCATCATGTAATAACGATCCTCTGAAAGTTTCATCAAATTCCATTCAGTGGTTTAGGAGGAGTTGCGGATGGCATCATGGTACCCCCTATCACAATGAATGTCAAAGTCCATGTTTTGGTATGGGTAACCCCAAATATTCATCAGATCAAAATCTAAAATAGGAGGTGCACTATGGCATCATGTAATAAAGATCCTCTGAAAGTTTCATCAAACTCCATTCAGTGGTTTAGGAGGAGTTGCGGATGGCATCATGGTACCCTATCACGATGAATGTCAAAGGCCATGTTTTGGTACGGGTAACCCCAAATATTCATCAGATCAAAATCTAAAATAGGAGGTGCACTATGGCATCATGTAATAAAGATCCTCTGAAAGTTTCATCAAATTCCATACAGTGGTTTAGGAGGAGTTGCGGATGGCATCATGGTACCCCCTATCACATTGAAAGTCAAAGTCCATGTTTTTCTATGGGAAACCCCAAAAATTGGTCCGATCAAATTCTAAAATAGGAGGTGCACAATGCCATCATGGGATGAAGATTCTCTGAAAGTTTCATCAAATTCCATTCAGTAGTTTAGGAGGAGTTGTGGATACAAAAGTCGGACGGATGGACGGACACAACGAATACTATATACCCTGCTTCAAAAGCGGGGATATAAATATGCATGTTTAGGATTTGAGTGCCAAAGATTATTTTTAATCTCATTTTTTGTACATGCAAATATAAAAACATCATCCCACTGAAAAAATGTAAAGAATTATGCAAAATAAAACAAAAAAATATACCAACCTAATTTTTAAAACATGAACCTCTACACATGCATATTTTTTTATTCGGCCAAAATGCTGCAATATTTTGACTACTGACCTGAAATTCTGGATGCTTAACAAGGGCTTTTGACAATGCTTCTGCTGCTTCTACACCGAGGGTATTCCCTTCCATCCGTAAAGCTGTCATTGTCGGACATTTTTCTATTTCTTCTACGATTTCTTTAACTATAAAACAAATTAAATGACTAAAGATCTTTCCTAAAATAAAAGACTCCCAGGAGGAAGGTATGGCATAACATATCACCAAACTGGAAACTACAAATGTACAGTAAATTTTTACTGGTAAATATTCTTGAGAATTTTGTTGTCAAAATTAACCAACTTTTACTAATATCATCTATCTTTGTTAGCAAGCCATGTCCTCAATATATTTGGGTTTTAAACTAAGTTGTCCTTTCTTATTCTTCAATATAATCAACATATTTTCTTCTGATTCTTTTACAGGAAAGTTTTATCAAAATACTTTCAGGAATAATTGTTCTATCTGTACATATAACTAAATCATGATAAATAAAAATCTTTTTCCAAAAGAAGCTTATTGTTAATATAGGTTCTTTTATATTTTTTTTTGACACGTCTTCTAGTTCATTTATTTAAAATGATGATCTTGTAATGTTTATCTAACAAGAGGCTCACCAGAGCCTGTATCGCTCACCTGGAGTCTGGTTTTCATTGGACAATTAAACAACTATTTGACCAAGTTTGTTGCAATTGGTTCAATTCTTCAGGGAAAATTTGTTGAAGATTTATTTTTCATAAGGTTTAATGTTAAAATATGTTCCCTGATGGTGGTAGTCCTGGCAGGAAGTTGATAAAATTGACCAGGAATAAGGGTGAACCTTAAATAAATGTAACAGAACCCGACCTCAAATTACACAAACCAATAACTCCTAAATAGAATTTGGGATTCCCTTCAAAATTTCAGGCTATGTAGATCTCAACATGGCAAACATTTTTCAATTTACATTTCACTTCTATCTCAAACAGTTTTGGAGATAAATGCAAAAATGTTAAAATTTTGAAAATTTGACAAAAAAGGGCAATAACTCCTAAATGGGTTTTGGGATTTCCTTTAAAATTTCAGGGTATGTAGATCTCATCATGGCAAACATTTTTCAAATTTACATATTACTTCTATCTCAAATAGTTTTGGGGATAAATGACGAAAAATGTTAAATTTTGAAAATTTGACGAAAAAAGGGCAATAACTCCTAAATGGGTTTTGGGATTTCCTTCAAAATTTCAGGGTAGGTAGATCTTGTCATGCTGATCAATTTTATCCCATGTCAGATTTTTGATATCTGTAACGGTTTTTAAGTTATAAGCCAAAAACAACACATGCACCCCTATATTCTATTTTTAGCTACGACAGCCATGTTTTATGTCACATCAAAATAAATTGAGGATCGTTTGTAGAGGACATGTCATAGATCATTCCTATTTCAAACCCAATCGGCCCAGCGGTTTCAGAGGAGAAGATTTTTGAATGAAAAAATTTTGAAAATTTGACAAAAAAAGGGCAACAACTACAAAATGGGTTTTGGGATTTCCTTTAAAATTTCAGGGTAGGTAGATCTCAACATGGCAAACATTTTTCAAATTTACATTTCACTTCTATCTCAAATAGTTTTGGAGATAAATGATGAAAAATGTTAAAATTTTGAAAATTAGACGAAAAAAGGGCAATAACTCCTAAATGGGTTTTGGAATTTCCTTCAAAATTTCAGGGTAGGTAGATCTTGTCATGCTGATCAATTTTACTCCATGTCAGATTTTCGATATCTGTAACGGTTTTTGAGTTATTAGCAAAAAACAGCAATTTACCCCTATGTTCTATTTTTAGTAACAGCGGCCATGTATTTCGACGAATCAAAAATCCCCACATCAGTTCTATGCAGGGTACCCCAAGGAACATTCATACCAAGTTTGGTTCTAATTAGTCAAATAGTTTCAGAGGAGAAGATTTTTGAAATAATAACATAAAAAAAAGTCAAAAATGTCAAACAAGAGGCTCTCAAGAGCCTGAATCGCTCACCTGGCAAACAATGCACTATAAACTAAATCTCATCATCACCATTCACTAAGGATACCATGTTTACTTAAAAAACGAAATATTGTTGAAATCCGAGCAAGTATAAACAAGAGGCTCACCAGAGCCTGTATCGCTCACCTGGAGTCTGGTTTTCATTGGACAATTAATCAACTATTTGACCAAGTTTGTTGCAATTGGTTCAATTCTTCAGGGAAAATTTGTTGAAGATTTATTTTTCATAAGGTTTAATGTTAAAATATGTTCCCTGATGGTGGTAGTCCTGGCAGGAAGTTGACAAAATTGACCAGGAATAATGGTGAACCTTAAATAAATGTAACAGAACCCGACCTCAAATTACACAAACCAATAACTCCTAAATAAAATTTGGGATTCCCTTCAAAATTTCAGAGTAGGTAGATCTCAACATGGCAAACATTTTTCAATTTACATTTCACTTCTATCTCAAATAGTTTTGGAGATAAATGCAAAAATGTTAAAATTTTAAAAATTTGACAAAAAAGGGCAATAACTCCTAAATGGGTTTTGGGATTTCCTTTAAAATTTCAGGGTATGTAGATCTCAACATGGCAAACATTTTTCAAATTTACATTTCACTTCTATCTCAAATAGTTTTGGAGATAAATGACGAAAAATGTTAAATTATGAAAATTTGACGAAAAAAGGACAATAACTCCTAAATGGGTTTTGGAATTTCCTTCAAAATTTCTGGGTTGGTAGATCTTGTCATGCTGATCAAATTTACCCCATGTCAGATTTTCGATATCTGTAACGGTTTTTGAGTTATTAGCAAAAAACAGCAATTTACCCCTATGTTCTATTTTTAGTAACAGCGGCCATGTTTTTCGACAAATCAAAAATCCCCACATCAGTTCTATGCAGGGTACCCTAAGCAACAATCTTACCAAGTTTCATATGATTTTGAATAGTAGTTTCAGAGAAGAAGATTTTTGAAATAATAACATTAAAAAAAAGCCAAAAATGTGAAAAAAGGGCAATAACTCCTAAATGGGTTTTGGAATTTCCTTCAAAATTTCAGGGTAGGTAGATCTTGTCATGCTGATCAATTTTACCCCATGTCAGATTTTCGATATCTGTAACGGTTTTTGAGTTATTAGCAAAAAACAGCAATTTACCCCTATGTTCTATTTATAGTAACGACAGCCATGTTTTTCGACATTTCAAAAATTTTAAACGATAGAAATTTTCCAGATGCCCTAAAGAACAATTCTGCAAAGTTAGGTTGAAGTCGGTCCAGTAGTTTAGGACGAGTTAACGTTTGAAAAAGTTTACAGACGACGACGACAGACGACGACGACGACGACAGACGACGGACGCCAAGTGATGGCAATAGCTAAAAATGGCGGGAAAGTGGCAGCCATTTTAAAAATGGCCGTCCAAAACAAACTTTCATCATCACCATTCAACTTGGGATACCATGTTTACCTTGAAAGTAGCTTTCGTCTTCATTTTCTTTCTATAATTCAGGAAAAAATAAGCAAAAACAGCATTTTGACCCCTATGTTCTATTTTTAGTAAGGGCGGACATGTTTTTTGACTAATCAAAAATCCAAGCAATAACTTTTTGCAGGATACCCTAAGGAACAATCTTACCAAGTTTTATTTGATTTCGAATAGTAGTTTCAGAGAAGAAGATTTTTGAAATAATAACATAAAAAAAAGCCAAAAAATGTCAAAAAAGGGCAATAACTCTAACATCAGTTGACAGATTTTCACGCAAATCAGCACACAGGTAGCTCTCATCATGCTGAACACCTTCAACTTGCCAGAATTTGCCGTAACCTAATGATTTTTGAGATATTTGCGAAGAACTGTTGTTTGACCCCTATGTTCCATTTTTAGTAACGGTGGCCATGTTTTTCGACGGATCAAAAATCGAAGCATAAACTTTTTGCAGGATACCCTAAGGAACAATCTTACCAAGTTTCATTTGATTTTGAATAGCAGTTTCAGAGAAGAAGATTTTTGAAATAATAACATAAAAAAAACCGTTGTTTGACCCCTATGTTCTATTTTTAGCAACAGTGGCCATGTTTTTCGACGGATCAAAAATCGAAGCATAAACTTTGTGCAGGATACCCTAAGGAACAATCATGCTAAGTTTTATCCAAATCCATTCAGTAGTTTCAGAGGAGAAGATTTTTGAAATAATAACATAAAAAAAAGCCAAAAATATCAAAAAAAGGGCAATAACTCCTACATGGGTCCTTGGATCTTCTTCAAAATTTCAGGGCAGGTAGATCTTGAGGTGCTATGCCAGAATTTTGATATCTGTGACCGTTTCTGACTTATTTGCAAAAAACTGCAATTTACCCCTATGTTCTATTTTTAGCCATGGCGGCCATGTTTTTTTACGAATCAAAAATCCAAACGATAGTTTTGTAGCACATATACCAATAAACAACTGTACGAAGTTTGGTTGCAATTGGTCTTATGGTGTCAGAGGAGTTAACGTTTGAAAAAGTTTACGGACGGACGACGGACGACGGACGCCAAGTGATGGCAATAGCTCACATGACCCTTCGGGTCAGGTGAGCTAAAAAGGGCAATAACTCTAACATCAGTTGACAGATTTTCACGAAAATCAGCATACAGGTAGCTCTCATCATGCTGAACACTTTCAACCTGCCAGAATTTGCCATAACCTAATGATTTTTGAGATATTTGCGAAAAACTGTTGTCTGACCCCTATGTTCTATTTTTAGTAACAGCGGCCATGTTTTTCAACGGATCAAAAATCCTCACACCAGTTCTATGCAGGATACCCCAAAGAACATTCATACCAAGTATGGTTCCAATTGGTCAAGTAGTTTCAGAGGAGAAGAGTTTTGAAAAATTGTTAACGACGACGACGGACGACGACGGACGCCAAGTGATGGCAATAGCTCACATGGCCTTCGGCCAGGTGAGCTAAAAAGGTATTTTAATACACACTTAATGAAAATCCTATTGCATATATACCCCTAATTACACTGTTCCCATGGTAATAAGTTAAGTTGGGGGTTTTACGCCGTTTTCAGCACATTTGGCTATTTTGCGGCGGCCAGTTTTTATTGGTGGAGGAAGCCGGAGTACCCGGATAGAACCACCGACCTTCGGTAGGAAAATTGGCAATCCTTGTCAATTTAGATCGGAGTCGAATACACCCCGCCACAGGTGAGATTCGAACTCACAACCCCAGTGTTGACAGGCTAGTAATCATTAGTAGTCATGATGAACTACATGGTGATATCAACTGACATTCTTATATACTGAGTATTGTGTGAAAACTCACAATGCGTTTCACGATATTTACTTGCCATACCAAAATACCACAATAAAGTGGTTATTTACTTTGTCACTCAAAACTTACTTCAAAATTAGCAAGTAAACAAACATTCTACAACACAGAAATTTTACTCTGTAATATTAAATAAACTGAAAGAACTGCATTATTTGTTGAAATTTTTAATACATGTGAAACTGGTACCTGAGACTAATGACAATGCAGCTGAAATTTTCTCACCATATACATATGTAACTGGAAACCAGTTTAGTGATTATAAAATCTAACAAGAAACGGTGCACATAATCTGGAAATGTATCACGATTCTGAAGTGATGATATGATATGCGTGTCATTTGAATGCACGATCAATACTATCGATGCATCTATCTGTGAATTGTTACACCCCGTATTATATACATTGTAGATATCTTCATGATTTGAAAAGACACACTTGTTTATGCTGATTCACGGTTTGTTTGATGAAACTCATTTTTAGGTCATTACATGTATCTATGGACACAAATCAAACTTAAATTTATGTTTTATGAAAAACTGGAATGAACATCATCAATTTACCAGAATTTTTCATTAGCAATTACATGTGTCAAGATTTTCTTCCAATGTCATGTGATAGTTCAAATGAAATGGTACTGATGTCAGTCGATTTTTTTTCCTTTCATGTCCAAAGATTATGTCCTAAAAATGACTTTTTTAAAACGAATTGTAAATTAGATGTTTGCCAGAGGTGACAATTGGATAAATTTTGTTTGAATCAATAGAATTATGATCTTGAAAGGATTTATAGAATACATAAGGTATTTCAAGGAAAATAAACGGAAAAAATTGACTTGAATCGAGGGAGGGGTTGAAAAATGTGTCATTGTTCGTCTTTTCTAGCAGCAAATGTGGATTGTTATTTTATTTACTGGTATGTTTAGTGCACAATCTTATTACAAATACTAAGATGAAATATAGTACAACAGTCTTTATGAAATGCCGTCGGACATGTCAGACAAACACCAATAAAATTCCAGACCTGATGTCTGGTGCCTCACCAGACTCAATTTCATGTTATTATCCCAAACAACTGCGTACATAAACAGATAAATATTTGCAGTTTTCAGGACATGAAACGTCCTAGAAATCAGTGCTCCAACTTGCCCTAAATGGAATGGTATTCTGCCCTTCTTCCCTTGGAGTAAAAAAAAATATGCCCCTCTGTCCTACTAGTACAAAACCATGGTACTTTTTCCATTAAATTGAGAAAAAATCAGCATTTACGGTTGTTTTGTAACTCACTAAAAGACTTTAAAAACAAATATATATAATTCTGTTTAAAAGTACTAAATGATTTAGAATATGTTTTATTGTCATTAATTAGCTTAATTAGGGTTCAAAGCTTGGGTATCAAACAAACTGTACCATTTGATGTTATAGTAAACATGCTGTGTCTTCAAGGAATTCCAACATTTTAAAAATAAGTATTCAAGGAATACCAACATACAAAATACAATACAGATGTTTTGACAGTAATTAAATGCTTGATTACAGGTAAATATCAGAAATTTACAGTGGGATCTAAATTAATTAAATTTATAAATGAGCATTAACAATAAAATATGTTCACATTGAAAATAAATATTTTTGAAAGTATTACATTGCAGTATGAAGTGCTGCATTATTTCTGATAATAAAAGATTTATTGGTGAACTTCTTTGAGAATAAAATTGCATGGCTTGGATAATTTAAGAAAATAATACATACATAAATGAATAATGTGTTCAGCTGAAGGGGGCGACTAATTATGCTATTATATTGATAGCTACAATATCTAAATTAGATTATTTGCAAATTATACAAAAAATCTATAAATTTAAAACAGGGGTAAGTAATTTTAATCAACAAATTCCTGTCTTTTGTGGTACATATCATTTATTTTTACCATATAAACTTTTTATTAGATTACAGTCATTGCTAGATAATAAAAAATTGAACTTTTCTAATTTTGATTATTCTTGAAAATAACAAAAATACATTTAATTTCGTCCACCATGTTATTCCCTATAAGATCAAATTCTTTACACTTTAACACAAAATGGAGCTCATCCTTAATATCACTTCTGCAATAATTACAGTTTCTTTCTTTTAATGGAACTTTTTTTTTCATATTTGGTCAATTCAAACCTATAAAAATATTCTCTTTCCAAAAATACAAGAAATTTGCACTTATTTTTCTTAATATAGAAAATATTAATATAAATTTAGAAAAAAAATAACCTGGTTAAATCATATATGATATCAGCTTTGCTACAGGCAGACTTGGTAACCAGACCTCAAGTTTAAAGTGAAGACCATACAAAATGATAGAGTACATGTATACTGGATATGTACTACCCGCAACTGTCCAGATTAAACTATTTCAAAAATATTTAGAGGTTACATACCACATATACCAAATTAAACCAATAACAGAAGTTTCACTGTAATTTTGAAATTACAGGTACGGGTGAAATTTGATTGCCGTTACATTTGTTTGTATAAAACAAACATATTAATGAGTGTCCTACCTTTTAATACTTATTTTTCAAATGTTGGCATAGGTTGATGAACCAAACATGCATGGTTGCTCCCTTTTAATAAACAATAATGATTTTTTTTTCAATTCAATTTTTTTAATGACAAAGAAAATATAAAATTGATATTTAATTATTGAATAATAGGTCAAAAACAATATAAGAAGAAAATTTGATGTTTCTTTTGTAAAAATACAGATTCCAAATTTTTTGTAAAAACATGACTTGTACAGAATAATATGGTCTGATATTTTCTAGTATATCCATATCAACTGGAACTCTCTGAAATAAAACCAATCACAAGGTAATAATATAAAATACACAATGAGTAAACTCTGAATTTATGATGCACACGATAAACATCAACAGTGCCCTTAAAAAGTCTTAAAATTACAAATTTTCTTTGTCAGATGAAAATATTTTTGGTAGGACAGAAGTTTTCATTTCATCTGACCGAATCACGGCGAATGTCAGACAAACATGATTTGTATTTTGTAAGGACTGTATAGCATATACAGTAGAATCTCAGTGGCTCACTCGGGTCACTAGAACATCATGGATTTCTTAACCTTCTACGAAAGTCTGGTAATTTTTTCTATTATGTCTATGTAACTTAACTCTTGGTTTTTCGAAAACCAATTTCTCGAATACTCGAACTAATTGTCTGGTCCGTACAAACAGTAATATAATATAACATACTTTCAGTAACTCGAACACCACTTTTAATTGGCGTGACATATATCAATAAGTGTGAAAAACTAGAGGTCAGATCATTGATTGACAAGAAGGTGTTATAATTGATAATCCACTTGATGTTTATTGGTGATTTATTCTTAAGTATTATTTCCGCATCAAGATTTTATGTGTGGATGTTGTTTTTACGATTTGATAGATAAAAGGATGTAATTTAAATCTTATATTGCTGGTTTGTACCAAATACCGATGCCTCCAACTAATTTTACAGACCCCTTAGAGATCGAGATTATATTATATATGTGTTTATAAATGCAGCAATACAGACATTTTACTGTGTCCTGATTTTTTAAACACAAAACCTAGAAGGAAAATCAAACGTTATCAACTTGATGAAAATGTAAACAAAACCATTTATTCGGATTTCGTGTTCATACCATCATCCGCATTATTTAGCTTCAATCCCTTTCCTTTAAAACTTAATTCGTATGTTTCATTAACTTTAGTTTTTGCTAGCTGTTCTGTCACAGAAGATAAATCGGAACACGCCATGTTAGGCCCTGTTCTGTAGTGGTTTCCAACAAAGTACTTTCACGTTTTAAAAGTTTATGGCGGTGTTTTGCTACTTCCGGTAGTGAACAACTAATTACCATACTTTAAGTTTCAAACAACAAGACGGTGAACTTTAACGGCCTTAGATAATATGACTTTAGAGGACTTGAGAGCCGTATTTGTGCCGATTGTCCATGTAAAAACGGACATTGTTAACGACAGACAATTAAAAAAACTCATACCATGTTCACGACAGTGAATACACTGATCAAGAAAAAATGTGTCGGAATTTTTACGGATTAAATATGCAACTGAGAAAGAATTCACACTGATATTGAAAATGAAACATTTTTCTTAACAATCAACTTCTGTTCTTTAAACTTTGAATATTTATACACCTGAGAAATTATTATCCTGTATATTTTGTAATAGTGAATAATTTAGTCTGAGACTTGCGTACGTCGGCAATCATTTTAGCCGGTTTGCCAAAAACAGTCTAATCAAAAATAAAAACTTCAAAACCTTTCTCGTTATAAGTTACACTATCATTGTACAAAGATCATGAGGATGCCTCCCTTCAACGTCAAATATTTATATATCGACCGGTATTTTTTCTGTTTCAAATTTTATAATGAAAAATTATAAATATCACGCCCTTTCTGTTACCGCTGGTTCCCCTGGATGCTTATTTGTGTAAAACTGTTAGAATGGCTATAAAACTTTGAACTCTACCATTAAGCTGGGTTTTGTAGACTACTTCCAATTTTTGTGCAGTGACTATTTCGATGACACATCTTAACAAAATCTATTATATAAGTTCCTCAAAACTGGTCCAGATCGCCTGAGAATGTTATCTATTACACTAGAATTTAGGGGGCTGATTTCAAAACTCAGAATCTCCGATCATAATCTTAAACAACTAGAGTTAGGTTTACAAAAAGATCAAACGAACCCGTATAATATGTACTCATTGCAACTTGCAAGAGATTGATGACGAATACCACTTATTTATTTTTTTTAACTATTTGTCTATAATCAAATGAACTCCTAGGAATGATTTTTTTTAGATACAGTTGAAGAGACTCACCAAAATGTCCTGGCCCTTCCAAATACTGGTAATCTTCAAATTATTTTTAAATTTTCGGAAAGTAGTCGAGAAGGATCCCCTTTTCAATTGGTCACCGTGCCAACATTGTTCAATTAAGTTATCATGCACAAAGACCATACGGGAGACCAGGGTTCAAATGAAGGTCTAAAAGAGCAATAAAAATAATGAATGCATTTTTCATGATTTTCGTTTTATGAATTTAAAATGGTCGTAATTTGGGTATTGTGATGTTCCTATTTCGGTATTTTTGGTTATGAGTACTTCTTGTTTTAAAATAAGTTTGGTTTTCCAAATGTTTCGGTTTCAATGCTGCTGATGAGAGGTAACTCCTTGAAATGCGTCGTATACAGCATAGTATAAATTTACTATATCTAATATGAGTATCCTTGGATTGTTATTTTAGCTGCATAAATTTTGTTTTAAAATGTTCTCTTTTTTATTGTAATTATGTGAATATATTATGTATATTGTTTCAATAAATAAGGTTCAACAAATTTAAACAAGATTCTGATTAAAGGTTATCTTATTATTGCTCATGTTTATATGCCGAGTTTTTTCTTATGTGATGAAGGGTTTAATGTACCTATATGTTAGGGCCGCTGAATTACGTACACTTCACTTTCACTTTAAATATTTTTGCCTCTTCCATCAGTCAGGTAATTAATGAATTACATGTTGTCTCCTGCTCACCAACGATAAGGTGGAGTAGGAGTTTGAGCAGGATATTATATGTACGCGCTAATAAAAGTTATCATTAAAACCTGAAAGATGCATAAAATAGTAAAATGGGCAATTTACGTGTTTTAAAAAATTCAGCACTAAACTTGAGCATATTAAAAATATAGTTAAAACTAAACTCAAGTCAGGCCACGAATCAAATATCCGTCCTATAGCAGCATATTTTATTATATATTTATTACAGGTAACACCAAGGTAATTTTCGGAAGGGTAATATAAGGAAATTTAAGGAAACATAAACTCTTGATTTACGTACTATTTGAAATTTTAAAAAATTACGGAAGCGTAATGCACCTTTTGAGGCAATTAATACAAATAAGATGAAATCATCAGTCAGGTCAGAGACATGCATAGACCAGTTCTTATGGTACATATAACAGTAAAATTAACTAATGTCCCATAGATATAATTACTTTATAGTATTCTATTACCCATTTATTTATTTTTTTGTATTGATCTTCTGATTTGAAAGCATTTGTTTATAGAAAAATCCAAGGGTTTTTTTCTCAGAATATCTGTATTTTCATCGGTTAGAAGCTGAATTTATTTTCCATGTTTGTTCATAATAGTAGGTATAAGATTTGAAAAAAAAATACAAGCTTTATAAAGTTATACGATTCATTTTTTTTCTGAAGTCATATTTTTTTTTAAATCCTGAATGATTATTTTTTTTTCAATTCTGAAAGTTTCTTCTAAGATAAAGGATAACGGAGGAAGAAAATAGTTTAGAAGGTTAAGTATTTCGTATTAGCAGGAAATTGGATAGATAATATTCATACGACAGTTATCTATCATTATTAGACTGTCAAGTAACAAGTTTTTATTTGCAAATTTAATTCTGCCTCACAAGTATACAAAGGAAATTATTTAAAGTGAAATTATTTTTATTATCTGACCTACATGTAGCTATTGTAATATATCCACACAATATAGGTTAATACCATATGAAAGAAAATTACCTCTCAATTACCTAATTAAATCCTTATAAAATCAAAGAGATCTATAATCCTACAGACGATTACATGATATTAGGTCAATTTTTCATTCAGTGTCAAAATTTCTAATTATAATCCAATCCAATTTTCGACAATTAAAAGTTTAAACTTGCACAATAAGTTAAGTTTAATCTGTTTGAAATAAAAATATTTAGAAATTTATAATATTTTATCTTAACAATATAGAAGAACCGAGTAAATGACAATTACAAGGAAACATGGATGGAGAAAAGGTTAGTAAAATATTTAAGTGAACTTTTGTCGTTACTTGCAATAGACAGAGGGATAAGGAATATTTTGTTAATATGATATTTTGTGATTTATTTTCTTCAAACATACTAACTGGGACTATTTAGTGCTTGTCACTGCTAGCTCCCTTGTTAAAGGAGTAAAACCTTTATTAAATTTTCCTTAACATTCTATGTAAAATTGTTAAATTTCAATCTTCTGTGGGAAAATTATATTAATTTAAATAAAGTGAGAGGTATATCATGTGAACTGAGCATCATGTCATTTATTTTCCTCTAAATTTCACCTCACCGTAACTTACATACAAGAAATCAACGTGCCTTGGAACTGTAACGCCCTGAATTTAGCAACTCAAAACTGAGCGTCCGTCATATTTTACGGTCCTCTTTGACAGTCTGTAAACCTAAAACAGTTTGGAATAAATTCATGCCACAATTTTAAAATTCTGCCAAGACCCCAATCGTCCCATAGATACAAAATTTAATTCAAAATACTACATGTAAACTGATCCGAGCAAGGAACTATGTTTTTCATATACACTATCTTCAGGAAATTTCCCGTAATAGGGGGTTTACACTTACGGTGATCCCTAGGTGTAATCAACCTTTCAGTTTGCCGTGTTCAATTCTTTGGTATTTATCGTATTGAGTCTTATCTTGTGTCCCCTGCTTTTTTGAATACACTATTTATTTCAGAAATTGTATGTTTTGCATGTTTTATGTTGAATTTATTCATAACTTTTAGCTTTACATGTAGAGGTTGCACGTGATCCATGTTAAATTGGACAATCACCCCTTTCTGTATTTCAGGATTGTTTCATCACTATAGGACATGGAATTTGGTGAAATTTGATAGTCTTTCCAAATTTGGTCAATTTTTACTCGTAATTGTTACTGTCTTTAAAGCATTATTTCAAATATTTTCAAATTTGGAACCTAAAATGATATATTTTCCTGTGTACATGCATGTTCACTACCTGCGCTCAGTTCATTACAAAACATGTATGTTTTTTACATGTTTTATCTCTTTTATTCTACTTTTCTTAAACCGACGAATGATTTATTGCATAAATGCCACTCAAACATACCAATTAAAACAACAGGATAAATAGTTAACCAACAACACACAAAAACATTTATGCCATTAAATAACCTGCTCGGTTGGGCTACATTCAGAATTGTTTGTCAACACTTGGTGTCAATAGCTCTTTTGTTAACTTTTCATTGTTTATTTTTCTTCTCTCCTAAACCCATAGACCAAATGAAGTTAAAGTTATCATAAATCGGATAAAATTTATTACAAAAGAGATTATTTTCCATAATTAATAACTTTTCCTTGTGATTTCCATTATCCCGATGATGATGTTCATTACAGGTAGATAAATTTATCTAAGATAACGAGAATCACTCAAATCATTTACAATGGAACTTATCAAAAAAGGAACTTTAGCAGTATTACTGTCCTAAGACATTCAAACTTAAGACACATCTTTCTTATTCCCGCGAATAAACCTGTATAGAAGATCCCAATCTCCCATGCAGAGTTGTCAGTCCTTGCTCTCTCTCTGTCTCTGCTAACGTCTCGATTTTACAACATTCTTGTAAAATATAAATATGCTTTAAATTGAGAGAGAGCAAGGACCGACAACTCTGCATTGGAGATTGAGAAGATCCTTGTTCAATCTTTGGTAGTACATATTTGGTTGCTTGTGTAGCTTATATCATATATGTTACCATATAACGGTATTTCTTTAGTTTCTATATTTTATGCCATCCTAAATGTAAAGTTCTTCTGCCTTTTTATATATGGTCTTGCACTAAATCATTATGTTCTTGACTTTTTATGATACTAAAGTGCAACATTAATTTCAAAGATTCTAATTTTGTGGGCAGTGGTCTTTTACCATGCAGTTGTCAGATATTTATGTGAAGTGTTTTGTTCTAGTAAATAACTAACTTAATTAATTCCTTTTCGTCTTAATTATGCCTACATGATGCTGGTTAGTATTATCACCACCAGTTGGGGGAGCAGAAAATTTTGACCTTAAGTTTGATGGTTTAAATGATAATTATATAAAGTTAAATGAGAGAACACCTCGTAAGTTCGTTGAACTTGTGTCTCATACATTTTATTGTTTTTGGAACAAATAACATATTTTTTAACAAAAATAGACCACTTACTTTTTTGTATGGCTGCCTTTGTTAATCAAGACTGTCTAGCCACTGACCCAGGATTGAGGAGGAAGGTTGAATATTCATAAACATGTTTCACTCCGCCACATTCTGTATGTGCCAGTCCGAAGTCAGGACCCTGTATCTGTCTCCTTACTTTTGTGTTAACTACTGAAACAGCTAAGGACATAATATATATTTCTTCATTTTGTTTAAAATCTGTAATGATTGAATATCTGGTCAAAGACCAAATTACAAAGGATATGAAAATGTAACGAATTGGCCCGATAAGCAAGAGTGAGTCAACATCATGTAGCATTTTTAAGATTGAAGAAAAAAGAAATACACGGATTACACCATAGGGTTGTCACGCGGTCTACAACACGGAGCAACAGACCACACCACAAGACAAGCATTTGAAATTTCCATAAAAAATTAAATAAAATCCCAAACAAACAGAGTATTCCATATAAAATACATTTAACAACAAGTATATAGACTAGGGACACCCAATTAAAGTACAGCCTATATATTTAAATATCGGCAAAAGAATACCGAAGCGAAAAAACAGTGAGAAAAGTCCATAAATTCGAAATCCAAGGAAAAGACGAAGTCAAGAGAATGGAACACAACAAACAGACTCCACAGGAATACATGTATAACAAAGAGAATACAATACATATAATATTGAAAACAAAATTATAAGAAGACATTACAGAAGCTAAGGCACTAGCAATGCGAACTCCCATTAAAACCAGGAGTGAGATGAGTTGCTCCGTAAGAGTAAGCATGCCCTTTTTACGTTAACGACACGAGTCACATTGAAAGTGAAGTGTCAATTTCAGAAGGACGTGGAATCTAACCGAGGATATCTAGTCTCATAATAGATATAGAAACTTCGTATTGGCCAATTAATTCGTGAAGACGTCCGTAAAGCTTTTGGAGTGGTGAAATTAACAGAGATTGAACATAACCCTGCCTTAGAAGTTTATGTGACAGCAATCTCTCCATGTCGAGAAAAACGCCGTGTAAATCACACTGTTAAATGTACACCCATAGGCTGGAGACCTTGTTATGTTACTGCTGAGAAAGGGGAAGTTACCAATCGGAGAATTAAAATCATCACGTTTGACATAAAGTTTTGATTTCAATCAACCATTATTATCTAAGTATAGATCTAGATAAGCAGCAAAAGTTGATGTCTCCGGCCTCTTTAATTTCACTTAGAAAGATAAGATGTAGGTAATCCTTAAAGTAAGGATCATTAAGTGACAAAAAAATAATCTATATATCGGTAACTGAAATTAAAGGACTGGGCTTTTCTTTCTGTAACCCCTGTAAAATTTAGCTTCATATGAAAACAAGAACAGGTCGACCAAAAGCGGCTCACAGTTTGTCCCATTGGGATGCCGATTGTCTGTTTAAAAACATGTCCTCCAAACGCAACAAAGATGTGAATGAGAAATTCCAGCATGTTGACAACATCAATCTCAAGAGTACTTTTTGTTAGAATCATTGTGTATTTTGACAAATTAAACCTTATCCTTACCTAATACCAAATACGCATATCTTTGTTAACCTTGTGTAGTCCACAAACATTGATGAATTAGCTCAGGAAAAACAGATTTTAGTTTATCTGGTCGTATAACGTTTAGAAATATCAAAAGTATTTATGTTGTTACAATAGGTAAGGTCACTTAAAGAGAGATATTCCTTAGGTCTTTTGAGTATATAATAGACACTTTGTAAATTGTTCATTTTTATAGACGAAAGACATGTCACAGATGTTGCTTTGGGAAAAGCTAAAGAAAGCCGTGAAAAACAAATTGTACGCAGAGACTGATTTTTTTAACAAATACAAGAACATTAGGAAACGAAGACGTTCGAAAAAAGTCTCTTTGGTGGACAGTGTGAATGGTATACATCCCTGTATGATCAAACGGCCATCCATAATTCTTCCTGAGGATATAGAACAACTGAATAGGAAAACATCGGCATCAAAACCTAGACGCCATAATTCAATTGAAGAAATGGAACTCTCCGACTTTGAAGGTAAGACTTTACATTAATCTATTGCTCGACACCACAATCGATGCGCCCCAAATATTTCCCCATATCTGATTGTGTATTTTGTCAATGTTCGTTTTCCTCATTTTTTAGGCGTACGGGACAACAACAACAACAAAAAAAAGAAAACAAAAGACATCGTCCAAAGGTTTAAAAAAAGGGCACGGCCGAATATAATCTGGAAATATAGAAATAAAAATGTTGAGCGTGCTTGCGCAAAAAAAAAAAAAAAAACAAAACAAAATAAAAAAAAAAAATAAATAAAAAAAAAAAAAAAAAAAAAACGCCGGCTCATTGAAAGCAAGTACATGAATCGGAACCACTTCCTTGTCTTCTAAACCCAATAAAAATCAAATTGTTGCTCCCGAAGTAGCAGGATGCAACTGATACATTTCAATGATCTTCATTCCAGATGAAAAAACTGACAAAGCAGAAGAAAAACTGAATGATAGCCAAGAATATTATTTGCGATCGTGCAGACGATACGGTGTTGTCCCAGTATCAACATTTTATAAACAACTGAAGGGAATATCTGTTGTTCTAAAAAATCATCATTTTATGGGAAACGAATTCAAAGCATGCGCGGTAGCATTATTGGTACGTATTAAAATGCTACTTGTGATTAATTTGAATTAATGTCCTCAATATGATTTTAAGATGAAAAACAGCAATAAAGACCCTGCTCATTTGAACAGAATTCGTTCGTAGATGATTTGAGTCAAGCATTTGTCGACCATGATTACTTTCTATTATAATTTAAATCAGTTCGAAGCTAATTGCAGTTACAGTGATTTTCTCATGTCTTTACTTATTATTAATTTTCTATTGTAACAGTCTTTGACGCACATCCCATAATATAGTGTTATTAAATGGTTATTTTCATATAAAGCCTGTATTATGTCCGAGTCAGTCGTATTGGGTCGAGGTCGCCTATACAGCTGATCGAGACCCAATACAAATGTACGAGTACATAATACAGGCTTTATATTAAAATATCCATTTTATGACACCTTTATTAACTAATGACTTAGAATTACAGTACTTTTATTAACCAATGACTTAAAATACATTATAAATTGTCTATTAAATACAATCCCATGTGCCCGAAACGGGTCATTAATACAGGTTTTATACTGAAAAACCGGAACTGGTCATTAATACAGGTCTAACACAGAAAATCCTGTATTAGACCTGTATTAATGACCAGTTCTGGTTTTGTATTAACTGGACAGTTTTTACTGTATTTCAATACATTAGTTAATAAAGTTAAATATGTATAGGCACATACCCGAATAAAAAATAAGCTTTGGCGCTTTCCTTAAAATTAGAAGAGGGGAAATTGTATATTTTCACCAGTGAGCGCTTCTTAATGCTAATTAATCATTTTAGTTGTATGATTTATAATTTTTAGAGCAACGAAACAGTGACACACCTAGATATTGAAGGGGGTCACATTGGACCCAGTGGTATGAGTCATTTATCAGACATTATATATCATGCAGATGTTATATCCAAACTGGTATGTTGAATATGTATTAATGTAGCAACCATCTGAACTTTATGGAAGGGGCGGGGGGAGGGGGGGGGGGTAGGATGTAATGTTTGATCCTGTCTATTTTTTCACCGAAAGTTTGGTCATGGATTATTGGCTAAAGTTATGAAAGACAAAATAATCTCATTTGTTACAGAGATTTGATGGTTGCTGACCCCAGAATAAGTCGAAATATACCACACACTCTGAGGTGTATTTAACTTTGATCTCGTTTGTTATACAGCTTTGGTTCTAGGCTACCCCGTTGTGTTTGCAAAGGAATAAGTCTAAATAGACAGCATACTCTGAAGTGTAATTAATATTTATCTCGTTTGTATAGATCAAATCAATGTAGAATACATGTATGTTGCTAAGTTACAGTATGGATCATCTAAAATTTAGATTGAAAGAGTGGGCTAACTTTGCTTTTCTTCAGCAGCCATTTGACGAATTCTGTTCATATGAATTTAACAATAAGTTTGCGAAGAGGTGCATGAATTGTATCCGTTTGAATGTTGATTGCCTATTGGAAAGGCACCTAATGAATTTAATAACTGCGATCAAACCTCAAGTTTCAGTTTCAAGTTTGAGGGTTTAATGTATTTACACGGATCTTATAGTGCGTGGTTGTAATATGTTTAGTTTAAACTTATTTATTTACAGTGGATTGGGAAACAAGTTATGCCAACTTATACTAATCCCTCTCCACTTGGCGGGTGCGAGAGCGGCCCCTGTAGCGGCGTTTTAGCCTACTCTTTTTCTACATCTACAGAGGAGTCTTTAGCGTGCTAAGGGTGTTGCTCTCCCTTAACACGGGACAGCCATTTTTCGTCCCCATCCGACGGACTAGCATCGTTTATCGAGACCATCCTCGCAAATGGTGTCGATAGGGCGTCGCAAATTTGATCCCTGAAATTTTCATCCTGAACGGGAATCGAACCAGGGACCTCTGGCTTCGTAGTCCGATGCGCTAACCACTACACCACGGCGCCCTAATAATGTAATATGTCTTGAATCATGGTTAGAAAAGTTGTAAATATAAAAGCAGTTTACAAAATGTTTGTTTATATGAATTGTTTTCAAACCAAACAATTATTTATTTTTGGTGTGCAATAAGAAAGAAAATAAGAAAACCCACTGAAATGGTTAAAATATGTAAAAAAAATAATTCTCAGCAGTTCTTTTTTTCTTTTTAATTTTTTAACTGAAATATGCTATTTGTTTCATCTAAACTCTAAAAATTGCATGAAAATATTTAAACAACCGAGAAATTTGTTTGTTTATTTTATAAAGAATTTAACAAAGAATAGTATTGGAACTACAGGACTGACGTTGTTAAAAGATGCTATGGATAAAAATTTACATTTACAGGACATCAATCTTTCAGGTAAGTAGTAAGTAGAAATATTGCCATCATCTTTTATACGACTAAGGAGAGCTGCAAATTAATATAATTGTTCAGTTACATAATCTTACAAGCTGTTATAATGTATCTTATATTAATGAAATGTATAGGAATAGCATTATAAAAAATTGAACATTGGAGAGCTGTAGCAAAAGTAACCCAGGTTATCTAGCTGCTACATACAGTTCTTAAACAATGATAGTCATTTAAAAAATAATAAAGTTTAACCATAAAGATAACGAAAAAGGCATCGTTTCAATTTTCTAATTTAGATCATTCAAATTAGAAAAAAATTAAAGTTTTTTTTGGTATAGTACATATAATTAATACCTATGAAAACAATTTCAATTGATAAAGCTCCAATAGTGAATATGAATTTGCTTTTTACCTATTTTTTTTTTTCATGTAGACCTACATCACGAAACCATGCCCGTAAATTCCATTGAAGCGGAGGAGGCAGTTACCTCCTCCAACTTTAGAACAAAAATAAAATAAAATAAATATATAAAGAGAAGAAAAAAGCTTTATGTACCTCATGTCAGGAAGTCTTGACTTCAGTCGCTTTAACTTAGTAACTTCATCACTTGTCACATGAAATTCCTTTTTCCTTTATAATTGATTTATTTGCTCACCGAAAATCAAGCTATCCAAATTCTGTTATGTACGCCTTACTTATGAATACAAGAACTTTTTTTTAATGAAATCCTTTTATTATTTTTTTTTATAATAATAATTATTTCTTTAAAAAGTCATGAATATTGGAGACCCAAAGTAAGTCGTGGTATGTATCAGAATTAAGGGTTTTTGCACCTTAATAGCTCAGATTCTTGGGTTCTAGGAGCCAGACCAGCGCCTGAACCAGGGCTATCGGCAATTTAACGCCATGCGAAACACGGAGTTTTTATGCATGTTATAGAAATACAATATACTAGAAAACTACCAATGCAAGCACAGGTATGATAAAAAGGTGGGATAGTTTTCTTACCACTTGGACAGAGCACCCTGCCATTTTTGGGTAAGATAATTGTTTCTTGTAAAGCAATGGATGAAAAAAAAATGATATTGATAACAAATGATAGAAATTTTGTCGTTCCGCGGCGCTACACATAAAATTTCTAGCACTCGTAGAAGATCATCCAGACTTTCCAAGGAAAGTATGTAAGAACCTATTCTTCTTTCAGGTATAATTGTACCAACCTGTGAGTGGCGGAATAGAATTGCCTACAATAAATAGAGAAGTTGCCTAGCTTTTTATGTTTTTGTTTCAGATAACAATATAACTGATACAGATTGTGATATCATAAGACAAATTCTGGAGGTATGTTTCTATCAATTATTGCTGTTCAAATAAAAAAAACCTTGTTAAATCATTTATAGGTAAAACACCATTTTATCATCAGGTTTTTTTCCCTCGCACTGTTTGGTTTTAGCATGGTTGAGACGAAATTAACTGTGAAAACGCACACATCACCCATCAAACACCCAAAAGATGGAACCTCATATTAAAGTATCATTTATGCCTGTGGATATAGTTAATAACCTAAAGATAGTGATATCACTCAAGACAGAATGAAATTATATTTCCAAATATGGGTTATATTACGAGTCATTTTTCTACAATGGCTGAATTTCAACGTTGCTATTGTGATATGTGTTGTACCAATTCAAAGAATACTAGGCGCAGCCATTGGGCGAAATGAATGTGAGACTCGCTAACCATTGGTCAATATCAAACTAAATGATAAACCATTTTAAACGGCATTGATTGAATACTTTCATGTCTTTCTTCGAAACATATTTAAGGTAAAAAATGTGAGATCTTCCAAGGAAGACATGTGTCGACTGCGGACGTTAATTTTTACAAAAGATATTAAAATTTTCTAAAAATGAAATATATATGCACACCTTTGCATTAAGGTTAATGCACAGAGAAAGTTTTATGAAATTGCTTTGAGCGGTTATGGAGTAGTTGAGGATAGAAGTTTTGAGCCCCCCCCCTTTTTTTTTTTAAAATGTTAATTGTTACAAAAAAAATGTAAAATTTTCTAAAAATGAAATATATATGCACACCTGTGCATTAAGGTTAATGCACAGAGAAAGTTTCATCAAATTCCTTTGAGCGGTTTACGAGTAGTAGAGGATAAAAGAAAAGTGTGACGATGCAAGACGACTCAAGACACAGGACGCAAGACGACAGATAGTGATCCCTATGTGTCGACCATGCGTTCCGCAGGCGACACAACTATTTCAAACTAGCTTTTACGAATGTGGTGAATTTCAATGATTAAAATGGGTATCCCCCTCGCCCCCCGCCCCCGAATATTGGCAAAAACATCCCCCTTTTTTAAGCATTATTTTTCGACATGAAAAGCCATGGGAACAAGCCATTTTCATTGCTCTAAATCAATCGGATGCATTTTCAATTAAACGAGATTCTGTTATTTTTCAAGGAATTAAACTTGTCTTTGTCCTTACAGTAACCTAATCTATAATACTAAATTTACGAATTAGCCGAATAGGCGGCAAAATGCGTGGTTTAAAATAAACGATGTATGGTTCAGATTATAAAGGTTATTATCGGATTTGACAATCTGCATTTATAAATTTAAACTGCAGTTTTATTTATGTGCAAATGGAATTTTTATGCACTTTTCCGATATGAATTCTCCCAACATATCCTTTAGAAGGTTCTCGAATGAATCATTTTAAAACATTGATTTAAATAAATAAGTATGCACATATTTTAAATGTCTTTCTGTTTGAAATTACGGAAAAAGAATAAAACAAATTAAAAACATTCTCCTTCGAGTGGGATGTTTCCGCTTCATGGATTGTTTTTCTACAATAACCAATTTCTCCTTACTGTAAAGGTTATGAACTTTGAAGATTACGAAGAAGTAAGGTAAAGTTCAGAGGAATTCCTAACTGTTTTTTGGATTGCTCGGATGTTTACCTTGCACAAAGTGATAAAACCAATCATTATCTATTTTTACGTTATTTGTCATATGACCTGTCTAAATATATCTCTACCATACAATTCTCTGTAAGCCCTAGATAAAAATATTTTTAACAAATGGTCATCTTTATCATTAACGGCGAAATTTATCTCGGACATCTTTGATAAATATAAACGTGGACAGCACACGCAGCCACACACTAAAAATGCTTTTATCGTCTGATTATTGGATATATTTGTGAATTAAGCCTCACTTGCCTTGCCCATGATGGCAATGGAACAATTGGAACAATTATTTTCCAAAAATTTGCTTTACCAAACTCACGGCATCTTTTGAAAAATTCATCCGCCACTAAGGAAATGTTTACTTTCATATTTATTCTGAAGGAAAAAGGTAATGCACTATGAAATGTGTATTAAATGAACTTTTCATCAAGTTCCAGTTCAGAATTAATTTTAACAATAAAAATATTGACAATTTATGTGGTTGTGTTTTCTCATAGGTTTTGACTTTGATGGAACCTTAAGGTCCATTTTGGTAATTCTATGTGGCATGCAGTCTACTTCATCAGTGGATACATCTTCGGTAGTAACGAACAGCCGCATATGACAATTGGGTCACGTTGACCTACATTTCACGCTTCATTGACTTTGGTTAAAGTTTGCATTACTTATACAATAGTTGCTTTTATAGAGGGCATTATCATGATATAGTGACTGCCCAAGGGACTGATATTGCCTGAAACATTGATAATGCCCAAGCCGCAGGCGAGGGCATTATCAATGTTGAAGGCAATATCTGTCCCGAGGGCAGTCAATTTATCATGATAATGCCCTCTATATAAGCAACTATTGTGTTTATTTCATTGAAGAATATAAATCTGCTGGGTGTGGGTTCCTTACATGTACATGTGTGTTGAATACCTCATGATGACCTCTGGATGTGTATTTATGTTTCTGTCATTACTTTTGGTGGTATGATGGTATATTGTACATTCATGGAAGTTCCCCATATATATTCTTTTTTCTACTTCAAGCATTAATGACAATAATTTATTATTCGAAATATGCATACCTACTAATTTATTATTCGAAATATGCATACCTACTAAGTACATAAAAAAGGCAACCTGTTATATAATATTACAACAATACTATTTGAGCAAGTATTGTTTTTATTTCATTGAAACCAAAATTCATCTAAAAATGTCTAGAATTTAATTAACAACTGCTGCATCAAGTTTGCGTTTTAAAAGGGGGACGTAACTCTAAATTGCAAGCAGTCATTACCGTGTGGTAATGCCCACGGGCATTATCATGATAATGCCTGGTTGGCATTTTAACGCAGATTAATAAATACCACAGGATCATGTTTTAACCAATAAAAACAACTAAATTTTCTCTGATATGAAATAACATCCATTTCTGGAATACTACATCATATATAGACATGAAACTATCAGTTGATACCACCTACTTGACAAGAAAGTTTATAGGAAGCCAACCACAACATCCATATTGAGTTCCTGTTCCATGAATAACATGGCCGCAACAACTTTTTATAGTCAATATGGCCACCATAAAAAAAAAATGGTTATTTCCCCGCGCCCGTGCGGGTTCAATGTCTAGTCTTAGTAATATTCATCTCATTTTTTCTTTTGTTTGGGAAATCAAAGTTTTAAATCTTTAGTATAAGTAAAGTCAAGAAATACCAAAGGGATATTCGAAGGAGAGGAAAATCGAAAACAGCTGAAAAACTCCGGAGAACAACGAAGACAAGACAAAAACAATACAAACACTACACCTAAAAACTAAAAAAATATGAACAACATGGACCTCACCAAAAAAAAAAAAAAAAAAAATCTATTTTTTTCTTTCTTTAGGGAAATAATTTACTACAGTCACTAAATCTTAGTAACAACTATATTGGTAGCATTGGTGCTGAGCATATTGCAAGAGGATTAAGTAAGTATACTGTGTGTATATTAAATATTTTCTGAGAGCAGGCTTGATTCATTGTACATGTATCTCCACATTTCATCAGTTTTTTCTCTCATTATCAGTGTTCAAGGTTGAACATTTTCAAAATAAACTGACTAAACATTGTAGAGCAAATTTTAAAATGGAGGAAAGATAGAACCAAATACCATCAAAAGACATAGATATGCAAAAGGAAGATACTGTTTATAGATTTCATTACAGTAAAAATTTGGGTATCAATTTCATAGCAAGCGCGAAAGTACTAGCGACAGGGCAGATGATTGTTACCATCTGGAACTTTAAATTATATGATTGGTCGTTTGACGAAAAGTCTGAATATACATACTGATTTCTTTATTTAAAGAAAACGATTGATTTGCTTGACAGATCTGTTATAACCACCATATTTTAAAGGCATTTCAAAATTTGCCCGTAGCACGAAAATGGAATACATTTAAAACTAGAGACTCTGTGCAGGTTTTATTATCACAGCCTATAAACCATATCATATTGGAAATGTAAACATCAGGTCATACAATATTAATCTAAATGAATTCGGAGAAATTAGCAAAGTATTAAATACTAGTAGGTCTTATCGCTTCTGTATATACTTCACTTTTCACGTCTTACTTACAGATTGAGAAATGATAGCTGGTCTCTGGAAAGATCGAAATTCAAGATCCTGGCATAAACAAAAATATTTTTAGGGCAAACATAATTAATGTTGATCCGTTGATCCGACTATGTCCTTCGTGCATAGCTCTGTCCTTCCATGGGTTTAGAATAACCATTTTGGTCATTTTGGCATTTTTGAAATTGCCTTTCAATTTTTTTGGATTATTGATTTGGTTTTCAACATTTTAGGCTTTAAGCACCACTGGTGAGTCGTAAATCGACGACATGTGCACATCTTGTGCATCAAAATTGGTATCCAAGAATTTATTTTTAACAGATAATTTGTAAAAATATGAAACTTAACATAAAGAAAATCCTATACCAACTTTAGCTTTTTAAAAATTTGTGTATATCATTGTATACATAATGAAATGTCTATCTTAATATAGTTACAAATGAAGAACTAAAACTTCTTGACCTCAGCTGGAATAAGGTCACAGGAAAAGGAGCAGCTGCTATTGGATATATGTTAATAAAGAACAGTGAAATAAACATTATAAACCTGGCATGGAATGGGCTTGAGGAGTGCGGAGCGCATGCTCTAGCTCATGGATTGGATAGTAACAAAACACTGAAAGAGTTAGATATTAGCTCAAATAGAATAAACCAAAACGGATTGGCGAAACTACTTAAGGGTCTGAAAGAAAATAAAACACTTGAAGCTTTAAAGGTAATATCTTAAGGTACTTGCTACTTTGTTTAGTGAATACATTTAACATTTGTTGTAATGTAGAAATATTGAATGTTTAGTGTGTTTTCTATATTGCCTAGATTTTTTATACTGTACATTGTTAAATATGGCTATAATAAGTTTTCCATTCTATTGTAATATTGTGAATAAATGTAAAAGTCTCGCCAATAACCAATAGAATCTTATGATTAGTAGTAAGCCAAGATCTTTTCACAGTAAGAGCTATAAATATGAAATTTTGCGTAATTCTGTAAAAATTGCTCTTTTTCCCAATAACTTGAAGACTTTAAATTTATAATTAACTCTAATGAATACTGCCAATTTCTGTTGAACTCTGCGACAAAATAGCATCAAGCTCTTTATGGGAGTGCTTAACATGTTTAACAGAGCAGCTATGAGAATCTTAGCCTGTTTTACAGTTAAAGCGAGCACATTCTGGCCCTATTATCTAAATTATGTACCTTGCAACCAACTGTTTCAATTCTATCAAGCGGTCACCTTGTTGGTAATCATACTGTATTGGCTTTTATAGTAAGTTTTATACACAGAGTGTCAGGATAGATAAGGGGGAGGTTTGGGTACCCATAAAACAGGTTTAACCCCACCACTGTTTAGCGTCTCTACCAAGTCAGACTATCCTGACTCTGTTGTGTTTATGTTTTATTTGGTGCTTCTCGGTTATGTTTTGTCCGGGGTTCTGTCTGTTGGGCAGCGTTGATTGATGGTATGTGATTGTTGATTGATGGTATGTCACAGCATTTGAACCATACAGTGATTATAGCCCCCAAACGGAAATATTTGGAAAATAGTGGTTTTACTCCGTTTCTTAATATTGTTAAGTCTCCAAAACCGAAGGCTCTGCGACATTGTTTTTTGTTTGTGACAAATTTTCTTCTTTTTCATAACGCTGAACATGGTAATTTCTCCGAGAGGGTTGCAGGAAACCTCATGAAACTACAGGGCGGTTGAGAACAATGCGTCAATGTACAATCAAGTCTCATAATTCGTGCAAATCTGGTTACCATAGAAATAGAGCAAAACAAAAACAACAAACTTCCTGTAAATTTATGTGGAGGTCAGGTGCTATGCCTAAATATGCATGAATATACACTTTTGTCTTTGTGATTTAGAGGTTGGCTACTGTTGATATCGAAACGAGACAACAAAAATTCCTGAAATATGGGTTGCCATTGAAACAGATTTGTATTTCCATGTCCAGTACACTTATAAAACTGGAATTGGAATGTTATTATGTAACGCTACAGGTTACAATTAGTACTAGGTATCAAGTTGCTTTGATATGGAACTCATAAAATCGATAAATAGTCCTACCAATATTATAAGGTTTCTATATATTCTTACATTACATTGGACCAGGTACCAGGAGACTTTATAAGCTGAATATAGTATGCTAAAATAACTTTCATAATTGCACTACATATGAATTAAAATACTTTCTTGTTTTTATTGTAGATTGCAGATAATCCTATTTCATCCGATGGTGCTTATATGGTATTGTTATGTACAGAATTTCATGAAAATTTGTCATATATAGATTTTGGGGTAAGGATGAAGGTCTTCACAACCATGCTATAAAATATGCTTTCAACATCGGGGTAATATGTTACTTAGAAAACATATGATTGTTATTGTAGAGAATTGGAAAATTTTATATCATGGTATAATTACATCACAAAGGAAACATGCGCCTTTTGTAATCACCAAGTATAAACCACCAAGTATAAACTTTCTATAAAACCATAGAAATATACCACGTGGACAGTCGTAAGACTTAATATAAGTTACACTGTTGTTCTGCATTGCAAAATTTGGCAAATCGATGTTTTCAAGTTATGACGAAAATTGGCTCCTAGAGCATATATGAATCATTTGTTGAGAATTCGAATTGTTTACGATATACGTGTGTAGTTTCAAGTATCCTACACTTCCGAAAAGAATATGACTTTTTCAATCTTGACAAAATGTCATGCCTGACATCATTGCACTCACATTTTCCCTCCAGATTTAAATTTATTTAGTAGACGACTTATACAGATCTTGTGGAAAGATTGAAGGAGTATCAACACATTCGAAACAATTTTTTTTGTTCCACATTCATCTACTATTTGAGAGCATGCACGCATTATTCCTTTCTGTTTGAAGCTTCATCGATAGATAACAATAAATCAAATAGATACATTTTTCATCTTTACCATTTTTTGCAATTCCAAGATCAATGAATATATACTCTTTCTTATTTTCTCGAACTTAACCTATGATAAAACTTTTATATTTTAGAATTTACCGGTCAATGAAGAATTTGAACAAAAGATTTCAGAAATTAGGAAACATAAGCGCTTAGTTGTAAAATTTGGTAAAATAATCCGTAATCAAAAGAAAGATACTGGGGATGACACCATGTATATCAGTGGAGATCCTCGGACAATTTTGCTGGAATACGCACGAATAACACAAATTCATATATTAGATATGTTCAAGGCGCTTGACATCGACAGAAGTCATTCGATCACGTGGGATGAATTCAGACAAGGCATAAAGGTATGTTGGCAAAATATTCTGCTGCCTACAAATACTCATAACCTCGATGAAGGAGTTATTGAATAATGTTTGATTGAATGTTATTTCTTGTAGTAATGAAATATTTTTAAAGCATTTTTTCTTGACTAAAATTGTGTTTTATATTGGCATTCTGAATTTAACAGTATCAACAGTAAGTTCCATTTCCAAACTCTCTTTGTTCAATATCTTTTATAAATACACAATGGAAGTGTATAAGTGCTAACCTGCAGATTTTTTTTTTATATCTTCAGCAAAATAAACTACCAATAAGACCGAAAGATATCGAGAAAATTATACAGAGCATAGATGTAAATATGGACGGCGAAGTAGACTTCAGGTAAAGAATACAAGATCTAACATTTTTCAGCGCGGAATAGTTTCTACTCAATTTGTATTCCTAATTGTAATGTGAACATTTCTTATAAACATGGAAATCTGTAACAATATCCCACAGCGTTGTAATGCAGATTTAGATTAAAAAATTAAGTAGATATGTTATAATGAATAGGCATATAAAGACAGAACTACACCTCAGAGAGATACTATATACTTTCCTAAAAGTTTATAATTGTAATTCATACGTATACATTTCATGCCTAGCAACTTATATGGCCATACCATGGGTATTCGCTTACAGCTATCAATAAACATTCCGTGATAAACATGTGAGTGAAATGCACATGTTCTTCAGTCAAAATAATTTTATAGAAAAAATTGTTTGAAATAGAAACGCGTTTCTATTATTAAACTGTGAAATATCAACAATGTTTTATATGAAAAAAAAACCTTCTATTGTGTTTTTCAGCGAACTTATTTTATCTCAAAAAGCCCATAAGAAGAAAGTTGAAGCACTTAAAGCTAGAGGAGATAACATATTCCAAGGCAGCTCTGTTGGTGTAATAAATGCAAATCTGAGAAAATGGATGGCAGAGACTACAGTTTAAAACTTCTACTCAATTACTGTCACGTTAAATGTCATTTATCAACATAGATCAACATAGGACATGACCATTTAAAATAAGAAAAAAATCTAGAGGAGATAACATATTCCAATGCAGCTCTGTTGGTGTAATAAATGCAAATCTGAAGAAATGGATGGCAGAGACTACAGTTTAAAACTTCTACTCAATTACTGCTACGTTAAACTCCATTTATCAACATAGATCAACATAAGACATGACCATTTAACCCATTATTCTAGCACTAAAAGTTGAAACAGCGAAAAATAACCATAGTGCCATTAGTACCAATGTCCATGTAATATATATGGGAATATATCTTGTTTCTCAATGGTGATCAAACTTATTTTGTCTTTTTTCATCTGAAATACGTACTTTAACTGAAGTGATGTATTTGTCATGATAATATTGATATCAGTCGAGCATTTATTCACTAACAGAATCCCCTTCGAGGAATCATTGGATGCGCAAACTCAAATTAACGCATCTATAGCCTAGTTTCTACGTTTTACCTTTTGGTAAATTTATTTTACCTGATCACAACGTGGAGTCGGAATATTTTAGAATTAAAGCTGTAAGACCCATGTGGATAAAACTGTTTACAGGAATACAAAACAAATAAAACATGCCAAAAAGGTTAGACCTTGCCAAATATATATATGAAAATTACTATGTGGTTTCCTTAGTGCTTTTCAGTGAATACATTTCTTTTTAATGTCAGGAGACCAAAAGTATCTACAACACTTAAATATGACTATAATAAATTCTTCACGATTAATAGTCCAGTCAGACTAAGTTTTAACCTCAAACTAATTGCAACAGAAAATATTTTAGTTCTAATCTATAGCATTAAGCCCCAAATATACACAGAAAAAAGTCTCATAAAATCTTACTTGAGGAAAACTCAAAATCAGCATTTTTAATTTCCTATGGAAATTAACATTGGAAAGGGGAGATAACTCCGCAAAAATGAGTCTATTTTGTCAGTTTTTGGTTGATTTTCTTAAAATTCATATAAAGTATGATACTTTGATGGGGTTATAAGTTCGTATTTGACTATATTACATAATCTTCTGCTCACGAAATGTACAAAACCGAAATGTTATGGGTATTTTTATTTGTTTTTGACCATTTTTCATTAAAGAAATTGCAAATTTGTGGCTTTGTGACCATTTTGAAAAAATAATGTGAAAAATTGGTATTGCATATATTATGTATATCTGTAAATTATATTTGTTCAGCATCTACCTTGTTTAAAGAAACTTTAAACCACAAAAAGAAGAATATATGCTTAATTATTTTTATTAAATTTGAGATTCTTTACCGTGACAAGTTGAAAATTTAAATAAATGGTCAACTAATGAATTACGAAATATAGGTTGTAGCTTGATAATAGATATGAAAAAAACTTTAGAGTTGTTTGTTATACTCTAAAGACGGATAAAATATCAAGAATCAATACATTCTGCTGAATAGAAGCGGTAAAGTTATAATGGGGCGTCAGATCATAATACGGAAAGCCAGATCGCAGACCATAGTGGGTAACGTGTTTGGAGAATACCACACTGACTGCACGCTAAAGACCCCTTCTGTAGTTTTCGAAAAAGAGTAGGTTAATGCCGCTACAGAAGGCTAAATTATCCGACCCTTCCCATCCATTCACCTTTTTACAGTTTAGAAATAAATGTTTTATGGAAACGTCTTTTATGGAATAATTCATATTTAAATCATGTCTCTAATGATCTGACATAAAATAAGTCGATGATTAGAGGAGAATAATATGTACTATCTGTAATCTTCTGTAGAAACTCGTCCACGAAACTGTAAAAATAAGCTTTGCAAAATAAAATTTGGAATATTCCCATCCTCAACGCAAATAATAAAGAAAAGACGCTTTTCATATTCAAATTCTATGTAATGTTCTCATTGGTGAACGTCTTGATATCAATCAATTAACGCCATAGCTTCCATTTTATAACAAGAGCATTTAAAACATTTTCGTCTGTCTATTTTTAAACAAATTAATTATTTTCCTAAAAGAGAGAAATGGTGAAGTTAGATACTAAATTAACTGCATAAAAATGCATGGAAAAGGTATTTTTTTTTAATGAGAATTAAATTGCCGTATACATATATAAACAGACAGTGATACATGTATGTACAATTTCAATAACTCTGGTCTGTCTGGAGAAGTTGGACAAATAAATACTTTAAGTACTTAAGTATGGGTCGTCTATCCACCATTTCGAAGAAAAAGAACTCGCTGGAGAACAAAAATTACATACTTGATTTTAAAATACCGCTGCATGGAAACAAACAGTTTTAAGTTAAATATTTGGCCATTAACGAAAGTGCAAGTTACCTTTCAAAGACACAATGAAAGTCAGAAAAATTACTTTTAACAAATAACATTGTAAAGACTTTCTTTTGAATTTATGCCCGAATTCACCAAACGCAACAATAATATGGCATGTCCAGGTCATTCCCAACCATGATAAAAATAGGGAAAAAAACGAAAAAAATGAATGAATAGTTGCATACACAAGATATTCAGACAAGAGATAAGAAAAAGGCAGTAACTCTTCCAAATAAAATCAACCGCAAAATCGTTATATTACGAGCATGTTCATGTCAAGCCTAGCAATGATACCAGATATGAACAAAATCCACCAAAATCTTAATGACTTTTTATTTACAAGTTGGCAGACGAACGAAAAAACAACCGATCGAAAAACGGCAAAGGGTATTTCAGGATTCCAACAGTTGTCGGAGTTGGAGCATAGTATAGTCTTAATCCTTTTTTGCATTTATTTAGACAGAAAAGAGAAACATATACATGTATACGTAAAATTTGAAAATGTATTCGAAAGATAAGTTGTGTATTTTACATTTATGGTGCTTTATAATTGCCTCATAATGACATGCAAAACAAATTCCTAAAAAGATTTCAGTACTAGGAAATTACCATGAAAAATTTAAGTTTCCTATAAAAAAAATTTTGTTTCCATAAAAACATATATATGAAACACTACAGAAACAACTAAATCTGCTTCATACTTGGACTTACATCTATCAATAGACAACAGAGGACGGTTGAACACTAAATTATACGACAAACGTGATGATTTTATTTTTAAAATAGTGCATTTTCCTTTACTGAGCAACAATTTTCCTACAAAAATGGTGTCTACAGTTCTCAATCGATCCGTTATTCTAGAGCTTGTGCCCACAACAGTGACTTACTTGAGCTAGCAAGGACACTGACAAATAAACTGCCCAGTGAAGGATACATCCAGCCTCGACTAACATCATCACTTAAAAAGTTTTACTGTCGATATCATGATTTGGTCGATTGTTATCGGGTGAGTATGTAACAAACGATCATTGCAATATTCCTTGTGTGATTCCAGTTCTCTTACAGATTTTGACATTTACCGATATACACCCATGAACCGCTTTGACCACTGGACAATACGACGGATATGCTTATCCTTCCAGAGCTCCTGATATCACTCCAGGTTTTTTGTTGGAGTTCGTATTGCCCACGCTTTAGTTTTCAGTGTAATGTTTTCGTATGGCTCTGTCTTTGTCTGTTTGTTGGCCAGTAGTGTTCCTTTTCGGTTTGTCTCTTTCAGGTATTGTCTTCTGGATTATGATTTTGGATTTCCAATCTGGCATTGTTGGTTCGGTACCTTCTACACTTGAGATATAAGTTTAGTATACTCTGGATCAGTTTATTTCTATTGATATCAATTCTCGTTCTTTGGTGAAAATTCAGTTTCGAGGATCCATGATTAGGTAGCCTTAAAATTTTATGATTATAACATAATATGGAATATTTCGTCAAACGCCTAAATTCGCGGTTCAAATTTGTACACAAGAAAATTGGTATCGATTTAAATATAATAAATATACAGAAGACAAACAGAAATAAAATTAGTTCAGCAGAGAAACTAAAGCACTCGCAAAACAAGCATTTCTTAGAAATCGTGTTTTTGACAAAGCAATAACTACTGAGGTGATGAGGTTTCCGTAATCGTTGCCTTTGTATATACAACTGATGGAAGTAGATTTCCACGTTTTATATTGTATTTTGGCTTATGTCCTTGTTTTCTTCTTATTGTTACTTTTGTATTGGCTTCTTTGCTATGTCAAACGAATTAATCAAATTTTATGCCAGATATGAATAGCAATGAACTATTCAAAATTGTATTTGATTTTAGATAAATAAGTACGATAAAAAAGTTAAACGGTCCACATTAAACTGTTTTCACAAAAACAAATTTATTTGCAGATGTTAAGTTTTTTAATGGGATATTTAATAAACTTTATAACAGAACTGTAAAATTATATTTTGAAATTGGGCATACTAACCAAAATTGATATGATAATAATAAAGTTGTCAGCAAAATAACCATTACCCCACGATTATGGCTTCTTTCAAACACAAGACATCATTTCATGAGGGTGTGTTCTACGAACGACTACGGAACTAAAACATCATCTAATTAGACAAGGGATTACTGAAGAGTTCCCCTGAAGCGACAAATTCTTATTTACTTGTACATCTACCTCAGATATACATTATTTAATGGTTTATTGATAAGTTAAATTGTAAAAATATGACATTTATTCATTAATAATATAATATATAATATATAGAGAATAATACATGGTAAAATCTGTATCACATGCTGTATCAACCCGAGAAACCGATATCAGCCAGAGGGCCTTGGCCCGAAAGCTGATATTGGTCGAGGTTGTTACAGCATTTGATACAGATTTGAACATTTAACACGTATTATACACTTTATCATATATTTAAACAGAGGACTTCAAATTTTCCAAATTAAAGTCTACTGCCACAAATGAAATTGATGGGGTTGGGTGAAAAACGTTTAATGATCGGAAAAAAATTGAACAACATTTGTATTTTGAAATTTGCTCCCCCCAGAAAAAAACATTCGCCCACCCCCAAAAGATACAAAATAAATAAAACTAAAAAAAAATTATTAAAAAAGCTAAATAAATAATTGATAAAGGTTAAGCCATGCGATAAAGGGTATGGCGTCATAGACGTCAGATACGGGCCAACATCATGGGCGTTATCGTATATTCAAAACTCTTTGGGCCGGGTTTTCGAAGATGTCTTATGACTACGACATATCGTAGGATGGTCTTACGACGTGTCGCAGTCATAACATATGGGGCCGGGTTTTCGAACATGTCTTATGACTACGAAATATCGTAAGATGGTCTTACGACGTGTTGCAGTCATAAAATAAGTTTTCAAAAGGGTCGCAACTTGCGACAAGTCACAAAAATTGTCACAAAATTACGACACCAAAGAAGGTGTCGTAAGATGATCTTATGATGTATAGAAGCACGAATAATTCGTTAAGCGAGAATTTGAATGTATGAACCCTAGGTAATATTTATTCATATTAAAATAGAGTAGACCGATAAACTTTTGCAATGGTTTTATCGATCCATGTTAATAGACTGTCACACATGCTACACATGTACGGTAAACGTATATGAATTAATCATTTTAAGGTTATTTTTTAAAATTTAACTTAATTGAATGTTCTTTTTTAATTTTTTCTTCTTTTAGTTACATGTTTCTTTTTAGTTAAATTGCACACTTTGTTAAATCCTTTTAAAATTTCATTATTTGTCATTACTGACTTACGATGGTCATACGATCGTCGTGACTATGATTGTCTAAGGATACCTTTGTTTTACATCATACGATAGGTTGTAAGACCATCATAACTTAGTCGCAAATAATGTCATAAGATATGTCTTACGATTTAACTATGTCAGATTTACGATACTTTCGAAAACCTGGCCCCTGTATTTAGTACCAAATATATGTTAAAAGATATTAACGGTTAATATGCATTAATATATAGTTGATATCTATATGATATTTTTTTAATTATTTATTCATTTAAAATATAATTAAACCATAAGTGAATAAAAATATTTAATATTCTCTATGTAAAACATTTGTACATAAAATATATTGAGGTGATGAGGTTTGCATAATCGTGGCCTTTGTATATACAACTGATGGAAGTAGATTTCCACGTTTTATATTGTATTTTGGCTTATGTCCTTATTTTTATCTTATGGTTACTTTTGTATTGGCTTACATGTATTTGCTATGTCAAACAAATTAATCAAATTTTATGCCAGATATGAATAGCAGTGAACTATTTAAAATTGTATTTGATTTTAGATAAATAAGTACGATAAAAAGAAATTTGGAAAAAAAGCTTAATAAATAATTAATAAAGGATAAGCCATGCAATAAAGGGTATGACGTCATAGACGTCAGATACGCACCAACATCATGGGCTTTATTGTATATTCAAAACTCCTGTATTTAGTGCCAGATATATGATAAAAGATATTAACGGTTAATATGCATTAATATATAGTTGATATCTGTATGATATTTTTTAAAATTATTTATTCATTTAAAATATAATTAAACCATAAGTGAATAAAATATTGATAATATAAATTGACATTTATCTGAAAATTTTAATATTACTCCAGTGTATAAATTTGTATATAATATTTATTTTGTCAATGATCTAATTTATTTTCAGTAAATATATGTATACTTGATTTTAACAAGAAAAATATTTAACTATGTCAGATTTCTTATGTATTCCTTTCTACAATCAGAAATCATGAACCAACGATTATCCATTGTATCTCTCACTTAAACTATTGCTGTGACGACTTTTCCCAATTACCTTTCCTATCTTAATTAGACCCTATTATGTGTGAGCTTAAATTAACTTAATTCTCTATACTAATATTCAATTAGATATATATATATATATATAGTCACGTTGATGATTTTAATGGTAAATGCAAATTAATACAAAACCGTAAAAACTTACAATATAAGGCATATGATTCAAGTTACCTTTCCTTTCTTAATTAGACCCTATTATGTGTGAGCTTAAATTAACTAAATTCTCTATACTACTATTCAATTAGATATATATATATAGTCACGTTGATGATTTTAATGGTAAATGAAAATTAATACAAAACCGTATGAACTTACAATATAAGGCATATGATTCAGAAATTTGTTCATTATGGACAAAATAAAGCATAGTCGAAATAATTTTCCAGTAAAACATAATGTTACTGAAAGAAAAAATAGTTTAAATCCACTCGATTTACACTTTTTATATTTTAAAAATATGTCAAAATATCCAGCGAAACAGATGAAATTGCCATAAACATCAAAATAACAATGTTCTAATTTTTTATTGAATTATATGAAATTGTCGATAATAATCAAATAACAAAAATAATGAACCTTTCTTATTACTAAATTATATCAATGAAAACACAAAGCTTTAGAAAAAAGGGAACGCCGAAACAGAGATTCGAACTATGTCTACAAGTGTTACTGTCAACTCATCCTAACCTTGCGGCTACCATCTTACACTATACAAACGTCGTTTTTAAATATATAAAGGCGAAAACCTGTACTGCACCATAAGTACCCGTTATTGTAAATGCTGGTCATTTTGTGCAGTCTGGGGGAAAATCGGTATTGCACCATAAGTACCCCTATTGTAAATGATCCTCATTTTGTGCTGTATTGGGAAAACCGGTATTGCATCATGAGAACCCCTTATTGTAAATGCTGGTCATTATGTGAAGGTCCTTACTCTTTTACTACCAGAACTCATTCTGTGTCACAAGTGTATGTATTGTCTATGATGGTTACTCATAATGGTTACGACAACCATTGTCTTTATTTGTTAATTCTTGGTTGTGTTATGTCTCAAGTAACAAAAGTATTTGATATTTTTTAAATATCATAAACAAGATTAGAACTTTTATTAATGCTACTACTGTAAGAAATATGTATCTGATTCATGAATATTTGAAACTAGTGAATAGTGCACAATTTTTTTTTGTTTTGTTTTTAATTTTAATTTGATATGATTTTATTTTACTTTATTTATTATTTTATTTAGTTCTTTAATATATTTTGCTTTTAGTAATTTTTCTGTGATTTTTATTATTCATTTTCTATTTCTATTTTAGTTTTCTTTATTTTTGAAGCTTTTTGTGTTCCAGAGATATTTTTTATTTTATTTATTGGGGTTTTGTTAATTGTTTTATTTTATTTTCAGTTATAATTTTCTGTGATATTATTTTAATTTCGAGCAACTCAAGCTTTTATTTTTACATAAATGTGTGGTATTGTTTTTTTCCCTTGTTATTATAATAAAATATAGTTTTATAAGGCTTAGCCTGGTTTCTTTAACAGAATCATTGAGTGGATCTCCAATGACCATTCAATGAAATATGCACATTAGACATTATTATATCATTTACTCATTCTTTGAAACTGGCAAAAGAACAGCACACTGCTTTTATTGCTATTCTTCATCTCAAGTTTAGTGGAATGTCTTCAGCAATAAGCCACTTTTAACTCAAGTGAACATTTGCCATCAATTTTTGTCCGTTGTCCGTCCGTCCGTTAGCTAAGCACATTTTAAACGTATTCCCAGAAACCACTGAACAGAATTTGATGAAACTTGTCTGAAATGTTCCTGTCCTCGTCCTGACCAAATGTTGTTAGGGTTACTTTTGGAGAATTCAATCTAATTTTTATGACCACCAGCGCCTCCGATTGGGTGAGACATTTAGTGGAACAAGTTTTCAAGAGGGAGATTACAGGCTCCCCGGAGCTTCTTTTTAGTTACCGGTATCTAAATCGCCATTTATGAAATCCATAATTTTGTTAAATTGAAAATATGAAATTGGGAACACTGAACAATTCTTGAAAAATAACAAAATAAAAATATGTGGAAAAATTGTATTGGATAAAAGTCCATTACACTTCAAGATGCATATGACCAAATGGAATTAAATTCTAAATGTTGGTGGAGGGATCAAGGAGAAAAAATATTGTCATTATCTTTGTGGCAGGAAATGCTCACCCATCCGGAGCACTTGATTTCACCCCTGGTTTTATGTGGGGGTCTCTGTTGGTTATCTATTGTTGGCTTTTGGTGTTGGTTGTTGTTTATTCTGGTGCTGTCTTCTTGATTGATTACTGTTGATTGCCCCTTCGGATTTTTCATTTTGGGATTTGAAGGAAAGGAAATTACCAACTATCAATTTCAGTAAAATATTTCCATAGAACTATGGATTATGTAATTAGCATTATCAGCTTAAGATATGGAAAAGTGCATAAAAATCTAGAACTGACCATTTAGAGAACCTATATTCAGGTTAAAAGTCCACACAGTGACCTCAGACAGTGACCAATAGAAATTAGCATTGTCTACATTTGGTTGAGAACGATAAGTTGAACTTGAGTTAAGACAGGCAAGGCAGAAACCCTTTTCCCTGACTGTTTGCTGGAAACTGGTTATTTGTCAACATTAAAGTAGATTGCTCATCTGTACAAGTTGTTGATCACTTTAAATGAAACAATCTAGTAGGACGATGTTGGATGCAACCTAGTTTTTTTTCAAATTACTTTCACGTTCAACCTCCCAATCAAGATCAAATGGTTGCTCCCTAAATATGCTAACAGTGATCACCCTGAACAATGCTACAATGCCTAGCTCAAGAGAAAAAAGAATTTTAGACGCCGTCACCTTGTATTAACGTTTTACATTCAAATTTCTGTCTGGGCCACAGTAATTAAACAAAACATCGCTATAGTCATGGAGGGACTATTTTCAGCTGTTTGCTCGTTTGCGAAACAATTGCTTGATTATTTCTAAATCCCAGAGTGTGTGCACCTGTGTGTGATTATTTTTATTTTATTTATTTTTTATTTATTTAATTTTTATTTGCGGGGGATTCGTATGAGTGTTATTCAACAAACCACTGGGAGAGACATGCATTTCTTATTTATTTGGAAATTATAAGAACCCTATTTTTAAAAAAATATCTATGTTAGGTATTTTTGCCATTATTGACTTTGCCGTCTTACTATTTACTGCGACAAAATCTCTTATAAATCTAGGAAATATATATTCTTCCAACGCTCATGTTAGCCTTTTTTCTTTCGCTTTCACCTGAACAGGACACACACAGGCTAATAGCCATGAACGTCGATTTTGCAATAATTTAGAAATTTAGTTTACGTTTATTTCGTGAACCGATCCCCATTACGATGACTAAAGGGGTTAATAAGATGATTCAGTTCTACATTCATGTTTTTCCATTATAGCTTACATAAATCATTTTCAGAGCTGTGTTGAAACATTAATGTTTAGGCCTTAAACGAGGGTTGTTATATCTTTTTATATTCCTTATGGAGGCATAAATACAATTCACCAACCGCCAAAATTGTCAGTTTTTAAATACCCCCTTTTTGAGGGATTTACAACCATACCCCCTTTCTTCATCTCCTTTGATCATCGCATATTTATGCACAGACATGGTCAAAAATTAATCCAAAATTCATTCAAATTTGGCAAACAATATCAAGATAAGCTTCTGCTTTAGACTCGAACATTATGAAAACAAGAAGGAATGACGGATATTTTCTATAAATAGGAGTTTAAAAATATATTAACTTTAGATTTTTATTAAGGCCAAATTTACATATCTACATGTATGTACAACCTTGACAACAAATTATATGCGAATTTGGGGTTCAAAAAGGGGCCCCATAACATATATAACATAAGATGTAAAATACAAAAAGATACTAATACAATAGACCCTCATTTGGTGGTTGGGGAGGGTGGTGGAAATTTTTTCCATGATAAATTTAAACTTGCACTTCTTTCACTCACAATTCATGTTCCAAACAAAACATTATGTCATAATATAAACATGTGACTTAAAAATATGCATGACAAAATGGACTGTTCCATAAACAATGAAAACTAAAAATGGACTGTTCCATAAAAACAATGAAAACTATAGAAATAATAAAATCAAATCGAAATTCGCATAAAAGCGTTATTTTCCATAACTCGAATTTATGCTCATTTGATTCATGATGTCTACATGACCTAACCCCTTCAAATAATTCTAATATTTCAAACTCGTACATGTACTAAGGCAGCAAGCTCTGTTCGCATATAATAGAAATAAAACAACACTGTCTGTGGAAAATATTGGGTCACTACCTGTGACCAATTTTTTATTAAGGCCAAATTTACATATTTACATGTATGTACAACCTTGAAAACAAATTATATGCGAAGGTGGGGTTCAAAAAGGGGCCAAAGAATACGCAGTAATCTCCCACCCGCAGCTGCCATCAAATTATATTAGATGTATTTCCCAAAGACAAATAACTGAAATGATACTCTAATAGAGACAATAAAATGCTTACAGAACTTCCTGTCTACTCTAGTAGAACAACATAAAAACATATTACACAAAACATCCACCGCACTTCATAATTACATGTGAAAAAACAAAATAGTCTTGTATAAACCAAAATAATGGTTAACATGTTCTTTGTGCATGACTTAAGAGTATTTTACAATGTAAATGTATATGAAAACCAACATCTTAAATATCAAAGAAAAACATTTAATAATAGAAAGATTGCTCCTGCCCATCTCCCAAATTCATAGTAGTAATTATATGAATAGTGAAAAATTAAATAATACTACAGCAAATGACACCAACGAAAGACTGCTCCTGCTCGTCTTTCATTAACGGTATCAAATTCAATATAAATGAGAATATATCCCTAACATCTTTCTTATCATAAAACACACAATTTTTTGAACAAATTTGCACCAGTAAGACTGCTCCTGCTCGTCTTAAAATGAACAATTTGATGTCACACTATTTCTACTACAAAATTATAAAAAGAAAAATGTAAACTTAACCTGTATTGGGATCCATAAAATCTATTAAGTACGTATATACCTCAAAAATGCATTAGACCGCCATCTACCCATTGTGCGAATCTGAGAGTCACTGTATCCCTGTTCCATATGCTATGTACATGCACCTATTCTAAAACTATGGCCTTTGTACCATGTCGGCGACAAACCAATCCAATTCAAAGCATTTTTTAAACATTTGGTTGAATTGGGACTTGGATATTGGATTGTCATTTGGATGTATAAAAAGATAACAAGAGTTACTTCCCCGAATTTGTAAATAGTTTTTGATATGATAGACTGGGCACAAATCAGTTGAATCCGCTTTAATAACTAATCTAGAGGTGCGACCAGGAATGGAATGCTTATAAGGGGTAAAACATATTGTAACTCTGTTGTTTTCTAACTGTAAATTTGACATCAAAAGATTGTGGGATGTTGATGAACAGTTTGATGCAGTTATTTCCCCTATTCTTAAAAAACCAAAAAATGCCAATACATACATGGCTTTGTAAAGTTTCTGGTAATATGGAAGGCTGCACACATCATCCAAAGCTTGTACTAACCTCGATAGGATAGATTTTGTAATAGGTAATCTGTTGTCCACAGTAATTCTTGATTTTTTTGCACCAAAAAGCAGTTTCTTTATCAAAATGGATTCTGAAGGATCTGGTAAAGAGTTAATTTTGTTTAAAAAACCTACTGCTGAATTGTATGTGCACATAGTAGACGGTGGATAGCCTTTTTCAAACATATTTGCTAAAAACAATGATAATGTGGTCGTAGAAACTGGTATGTTAGCGTCAGATTCATTTAAATAAGAAGAACAAAATGTCTTTAGGTCAACCCACACTTTGGTATAAAGTTTTTTGGTCGGTTCAGCAAGCGAACTATCCACTAATGAATCAACTTTATCTTTCAAAACGGCAATGGTGGCAGATCTGGAATCTCTGTAGGATGTAGGTCTGCCTCCGGCATGAGCAACTTGAACTTTGAAACCTGTAATCGGGAAAGAGCATCACTACATCTGTTGCTTTTTCCATATAAATGCTTTGCAACAAATAGGACATTAAATTTTAAAGCTGACAGTACCAGACGCCTAATAAGAAACATGATACCTGGGTCTTTAGATGTCTGTTTATTCAAAATATAAACCAGTGCTTCATTATCACAATTGAAACAGATTGATTTGTTAGAAATTCTTTCGCCCCAAATTTCAAGTGACAACACTATTGGACACAACTCCTTAATTGTGATATCCAATTGAATCCAGTTGTCATCCCACTGACCATAAAACCAAGCATTCATAAACACTGCCCCATAACCTAATGAACCTGAAGCATCAGTAAATAATTGGAGTGATTCTGAGTTTATAAAATTATCATCCAGAAAAAAACATTTCCCATTAAAGGAAGTCAAAAATTGTCTCCACATGCAAAGATCAGCCTTAACCCCTTTCTTCAATTTAACCCGATGATGTGCCTTCTGAAGACCTACACAAAGATCAAACATTCGCCTTAAAAATACTCTACCTGGCCTTATCACTTGACAGCAAAAATTCAGTAACCCACATAAAGATTGAATTTCATTTAATGTAACTTTTTTTCTCATCATGAATTCATTGATCAAGTCTAAACATTTGTTAATTTTTTCAAAGGGAAGCCTCGCAATCTGATGCACCGTGTCCAACTCAATCCCTAAAAATGTCAAACAAGTGACAGGCCCCATTGTCTTTTCGGGGGCAATTGGTACCCCGATCATTTCACATATTGACAAAAATGTATGCAAATATTCTTGACAAAGGGACTCTGTGGGTGCAACTATTAAAAAATCATCTAATATGTGAAACATTTGCCCTTGTGGCATAAAATATTGCCCAATATGATGAATTGCTGTGCTAAAACGTTCAAAAATTTGGCAGGATGAAGAACAGCCCATTGGTAAACATTTATCGAAATAATACAACTCTTTCCATTTAAAACCAAGTAAATTGTAGTCTGAAGGCCGTATAGGTAAATTGCGATAAGCATTAGAAATGTCTGTCTTAGCTAAATAACATTGTGTTTTGAATTGTTTAATTCCTAGTATCGCATCTGTAATTGTAGTACATGTATATTGTACTGAAGAACAGTCATCTGGAATGAAATCATTGACAGAATTGCCAGATGGATATGACAAATGAAAAATGAGTCGATACTTGTTTTTCTCTTTTTTGGGGCATAAACCAAGGGGACTGATATGTAAATTGTCAAAAGGTTTCCTCAAAAAAGGGCCTGCTACTCTACCAGCTAATAACTCCTTATTAATTTTTTCTGACACAATGTTTGGTTTTTCTAAAGCAGACTTCAAATTTTTACAATCATTCTGGAAGTCATTTTTATCGCAACAAACTGAAAAACCAAATGAAAAACCATTTTTGATAAATGAACTTTCCTTTGCATCATAACTACAATACTGCAACAGGTATCCCAAAGCATGTACACTTATTGGCGAAGGTAAGTTAGCGTTTTTGTCTGATTGAATTGGGCTCTGATAACCTGAACATGGAACGGGGGGTTCTACCATGAAACTGATGAGTGGAAGGTCCTCTGGTGCCTTGAAAGGCCTGGTTCTGAAACCTTGAGGGACGAAAATTAGAACGTGGAGGTGGAAACCTTGTAGGACTATACATGTTGTTTGCAATTGCCCCCATTTGATTTTGATTATAACAACACTTAGTTGCTGGATGTGTCAAATTGCAAACATAACACCTATGATTATACACACAAGGTAAGTAACAATAATTTCCTGTATGATAACGTATACAATATCCCATAGGTACATGCATTTGTGGACTAAAATTTTTACCACCTGCAGTATTTGTTAAAGAATTAGCATCTTCCTGATTGACCAACAAATGTGTTAACCAAAGGTGATGGTGCATGCTACCCCACGACATTTGTAACTGCAGTTTGGATTGTCTAATTCCATGTCATATTGGTACCAATTGCCCTTTCGTCTTGCCATGTTCCTAACGATATTCATATATTTGAGCATATCCTGCCCAACATCTTTAAATTTCTCAATGTATATGGACATATAAATGGAAAAAGCTGAAATCCATTGATCAATGGTCTTGATTTGTCTAGTAGATTCCTGAACAGCTAGACATGGCTGGTCCCCATCCTTGACTACCACAGTTGAAAGTTTTTTGGAATACTTGGACAACAATTGCCCTAAATCGACATAATCATTTGACCATATCTTGTTCTTCAAAATATCATTAATAGTGTAACCCAATGGTAACGAGTCTTGATAATTCTGACCAACCGTCGAAGTTCTGACTGCGACTGCTGAACTGGTTGGAGGCAAATTGGTACTGGAACTTGAAGAAACTGTTGAATTATTAAAATAGAACACACCTTGAGATGCATGAGATGGTCCACTGTCCAGTAAATTTTGTGATGAAGTTGGTGTAATTGTCGATTCCTCCCCATTTTGATTGTAGATATTTGATAATTTTTGGTTTACTTCATGAAGTGACTGTTGGATTGAATTGAAAGATTGTTCCAGAGCCAACACCTTTTCTTGTAGGGAATTTCCTTCAGTATCTGTATTTTGTGTGATCGTCCTTGTCCTTTTTCTTGTCTGGATACGCGCCGACCTCCTCTCACGATTGGGACGAGAAGGCGGTATGCTGAAATTAAAATTGGACAAATAAATAGAGGATTAGTAAGACATTCATCAAAAAGGGAACAATACCTGTACACCACTTTTTTGCACACACTATAGACATATATTTTTTTTTACACCACATATTCAATATCTCCTTTACATACTTAAACTATATTTTTTTTTGTTTTGTTTTTTTTTTTAAACACCCATAGAATATAAATAATATACCTGTACTGTATCTATCACATTATATTTCTTAAATGTACAAGACCATGCACCTTTTTTTTTTTTTTTTACACCATATATGAATATATTCAATATCTCTTTTACATACTTATACTTTATATAAACTACTATTAGTACTAGTATTGACATTCTTTTTTTTTTGTTTTTTTTGTTTTTGTTTTTTTTTAAACACCCATAGAATATAAATAATATAACTGTACTGTATCTATCACATTATATTTCTTAAATGTACAAGACCATGCACCTTATTTTTGCATACTACACATGTAAAAAGGGGCAGCAGGAATAACAATTGTTTTGTGTACATGTACATTTTGTACAGTGTATGATGGTTTATAATTGTAATATAAAAAGATGAGCATACCACTATTTTTTTTTGGCAAACAGTATAGCACCACGTACACTTATAGATAATCTCCTATTTCCAACATTATTTAAATGGATTCCATCTGGCCTTAAGATTCGGACTGATGGACACATCAGACCCCTATGTTTCCAAAATATCACACAAGAGTCGTATTTGGAAGCCAATGTTTGTAACCCTAAATTTAACAGATCTACTCGTTCATTATATTCCATTAAATTGATTCCATTACATTTTTTAGCTGACAATCGATGAAACAGTAAGCCCATAAATATCCTTGGAATATTGAAAGATATCAAAACTTGAATAAAGTTTTCTAGTGATTGCAACACCAAACCAACAGAGACACTACCATTACACAAGTTATTACTGCCTATCTGTAAAAATATCACATCGGGAGCAAAGTGATAAATATCCAACAAATACCTATACATATGAGTGACTTGGCCTCCACTGATACCTTTCATTCGGACCATTATGTCTTGAATCCGCCAATCATGCTAATCCGCTAAACAGAAAAATTTTTTCCATGATAAATTTAAACTTGCACTTCTTTCATTCACAATTCATGTTCCAAACAAAACATTATGTCATAATATAAACACGTGACTTAAAAATATGCATGACAAAATGAACTGTTCCATAAACAATGAAAACTAAAAATGGACTGTTCCATAAAAACAATGAAAACTATAGAAATAATAAAATCAAATCGAAATTCGCATAAAAGCGTTATTTTCCATAACTCGAATTTATATTTTAACCAATCAGAAGTCTAAGGATGCAGTTGGGTCAGTCATTTTTTCATCATTAACATAATCAGCTGCGTATCTGCGAAAATATTATTGTAGTAAGAGATATTTTCACGTTCAAAATCTAGCATCGCGTTTGTAGTGACGTAGCGACCACGCCATTACGTTGGATATCGATTATCTCCCATTTCCGGCGTAACCTTTAAAAGGAACTCTTCAACGTCACTGGCCATCTCACTGGTGCGATTTGTTGTATAAAGATACTGTATAACCCATTGCATATCTAAAGGGGGCTTATGCTTAACTGGTGCCAAATTCCTTGATTCGGTGGCAAAAATAATACGGCTAAACTAAAACTCAAAATATATTCTGACTTTAGCACATGTGACATGAGCAACTACCCCTTTTCACAATCAAACGGTCGTGTCTATTACATTTACACTTGGCAATAATAGACATTCTGCTATGGTTTTTTGAGTATGAGGTAATTTTATAACGAGGTAAGATCGACATTAAATGGTTAATATGTTAAAACACAGTTTATGTCAAGGTTGGTTTGTCCTTATCCATTTTCTTCCTGATTTTGGACTAAAAGTAGGGGAGGGGCAATGGTGGCAGAGGTCATATACCTTTTATTGCTTATATTGATGGTGATAGCCCATGAAATTTTAGAATGACAAATTTTTATAATTCAAAGAAGATTTTACAATGGCCTATAAAATTATTTGGGTATTGGGGCCCAAGGCAAACATAAATTTGTTTTTCATAATCGCTGTTTATTTGTGTTGTTGTTCCAAAATAACAACAATAACAATGCACATGTTAATAATAATTCACGTTATACAATGTTATAGGCTACTGTAAACCGACACCATGCACTGATTAGATATTTTTGTTATTGTTATATTGTTCTGTCTAATTCATGTTTACGGGCCTCGGTAGCCAAGTGGTCTAGGTAGTTCGTCATGACTACTAATGATCACTAGCCTGTCAACACAAAGTTGTGAGTTCGAATCTCACCTGTGGCGGGGTGTGTTCGACTCCGATCTAAATTGACAAGGATTGCCAATTTTGCTACCGAAGGTCGGTGGTTCTTTCTGGGTACTCCAGCTTCCTCCACCAATAAAACTGGCCGCCGCGAAATAGACAAATGTGCTGAAAACGGCGGAAAACCCCAACTAAACAAACTAAACAATTCATGTTTATTAATGTCTTTATTCGAATGCAGTGGTACAGTCGTACTGGGTCTCGTACATCCGTATAATACCACAAAACAATGTTATTTTTAATGAATTAGCTCCGAGTTTAAAGAGTAAAATACATTTGAGGTAGGACGCTACCAAATTGAGTATATGTACCTACTACTGCGCTTCATTGAAATACGAAATAAAATATTGAGATCACCATCCATTTTATCCTTAAAATTATATTTTTGGTGGAAATTTACGGACAATGAAAAATGACAAATTTTTAAAGCATCATTTCAATTCAATTCAATTCTTTAATTACTCCTAAAGGAGATAATTACGTAATAATGAAATAACAATTATTCATAGAAAACAACATGGTAAATTATAAAGAATAGAAACAAAAAGGTATACAAATATAAGATTTAAGATGTTGTGCAATTGGGCCTAAAATGAAAACATTAACTATAGAAAATTTATAGAGTAAAAATAGATGTATTTCGATTTCATCTGTAAAGGTTTTACATCATTACAAAGAAAAGCGACATTTCCCGCACTATCTATCATCTATGGCAAATATGAATTTGACGGTTATTTAAAGTTTTTGTGACTTTTCTACTCATTTATTTACTTAAGAATTGTTTTCAATTTTGGAACATGTTATACGATATAACCTTCTTTGAGGCAGTTTACCATACTGACCAAAATAGGTTATAAAAGTATAACATGTTCTAAAATTTATAACAATCCTTATATTTTAATTTTCAAAGATTTTCTGATCCAAAATTACAGGTAGAGTAATTTGATTAACTTATTTAACTCTGGGATATTTAAATCGCGCATTGCGAAGTGATACGTTGGTGACGTCAAAGTACCCAAAGTACATTATATAATATAATTTAACTTGCCCAACCATTAACAACCAATCAAATTGATACAATTCAAATTACATTAGAAAAAAATTATCATGGCAGAACAGAAATTTCGAAAAAAAAGAATGAAAACACCCTTTTTGACCTTAACTTATCCTCTGCAAAAACAGAATCAGAATGGGAATATTTATTGCTCCAAAATCCAAAACACAAGGATTGTCACCAAAATATAACAATAACATAAATATGAGTAAAGAAACAAACATATATAAAGTAAATATACGTGTATTAATATACAATCATTAAAACCTAGGACCCATGCCTCATCAATTATCAATTGCTTTAATACCAATTTAATATAAAGGAATATCTATTAGACTAAATATAAATAACATGTATGCTTTACCTTTTTCAGAAAGAAATTTAGTTTTTTTTTAACTCCATCTAATATTTAATAGATGTGTGCTTAATTTGAATTAATTTTAATTTGGAAAACGCTTTTTGGAATGAAAATACAGCTTCTTACATTGTTACGAGAGGATTATCTGTTTTATCCAACCGAGATAGTTAAATAACGGAATTTTAAGCACGAACCTTGGGGAGAAATACGATACTCCACGAGTCATAATGTAAGACGGTGTTTCTCTAATTTTCAAAACGCTTTAAAAACTGGTCAATTTCATCATATTCTCCCCGTCTTCCCGTCATTATGGTCACCAGTAGGTATTCATGCGAATCTTGTATTAAAAAATATCAGACACAAGTATTTAGCAATCATAATTAAATACTAATATATCACGAGGAGTCTTTAATGAAGCTCGTTAGCATCTTTCTAATTTCCCTTTTCACAAAAGACGTCTTGGAACCATATCAAATTACATTCTAGAACACACCATTTATATATAAGTGATATGTGCTATTGTTCTCCCTCATGAAAGAGGTATTAATACCAGTATAATTATGTCTAATTATTACTGTATATTAACGGTATATAAAGCGTCGGATGGAATGTGATGCTTATCTTAACATGAAGATAAGAGCAAAAGTCTTCGATTTGCGCCTTCTATTACTTGTATTAACTGCAATTGCAGTAAGAATAAGACCGGGCGATGGACGAAGATATTACCATGATACAACAAATACGATGTCTAGGAAGTCCAGAGTGAAAGAAAGTTCTACAATAAAAAACGGAATTTCTTCAATTGCAAAGATTTATCCCACCTCTGTAGGAAAAGTTAAAGATGTCCAGACTACGAGGTTGAGAAACAAAGATGAAGACAAAGATGAATACAGGACATCAGACGCAGATATTCAGCTTTTCAGTGAGATAAATACCAAAGGGAATACAATGGAACTGGATTATTCAACCTCTACCAAAATATCCCAGTCAACGCTATACGAATACAACCAGGTTTCAAATGATGCAAAAACAACACCGATCTCAGTAATTCTCACTACCATGAATAAATTCGAAAGTAAAGCAATAAATGCAGGAAATATCGAAAATAGTAGCAGAGTTGAAGACACGAATGACAAAATAGACAATTCCACTAAATCTGCCACACAAAAACCGAAAACTACCGACCAAGCAATAGACCAACCACAATCTACAGACATTTCACGATCAATGTCAACTATATCCTATCCCTGTTTTGAAAAAGGCACTTGTCAGTTTGTTAATGCCATGAAATACCAATATTGCCAATGTGATTCAGACTGTACAGAATACAATGACTGTTGCATTGATACCACGAGAGAAACAGAAGAGCTGTCTGTGTATCATAACTACTGGCAGTGCTTCAAACTAGCAAAAGCAAAATTATTTTATGGTGGGGTGTTTGTTGTAGGTTCTTGTCCCCCAGGACATCAAAACGAAACCGTTATATCAATGTGCAATAGTAATAACTTACTGGAAGTCGGACCTCCTGTAATAAAGCTGAACAATACTGTCTTTAAAAACAAATTTTGTGCTTTATGTCATAACGTGACCGAATTTGAAATATTTTACGTTGAGTTTTTCGGAACTGTTGGTTTTAGTAATTTTGTAGATAAAGAATTCCTAAACAAAACAAAATACGAAAGGTTTCAAATGTTTCTTGAGAGCAAGATAGAATATGTTCTTCACCCACCACAATATGCACAAGTTCGAACATGCATGTCCTCTCTTATTACAATTTCGGATTCGCGATGTACGGATTCTGAAATTAATCCTGTGTATATCTTCAAACGAGGGGTTCCTTCCGTATACAGAAATATGATGTGTGCACCTATTCAAACTGCAAATCGATTAAACTGTGTAGGAAGTCTGTATGACAGACTCGGAGAACTGTCCAGATCTAATCTCCATTCTCTGTCGGTGATGTTTAATTTTCAAGCTGAAATAATTCCAACAGAGAACACGAACATGGACTGCAGCGAATGGACACAAGAGGTTAGTTTTCATTCTGTTTTGGTATACTGACATCTCTCTTTTTTATTCAAACTTCATCGTGAACCTAAGATAAAATAGTATAATAATAGTCACTGAACATTATAAAATAATAATATTGAAAAAAGTTACACATTCAAGATAAGTAGTAAGAGAAAAAGAGGAAACGAAAGATAGTCTGAATTCACTAAGAAAATAAAATAAAAGGAAGTCAAATGGGTATTTATTCAAGAATGGAATATAGCGGTAAACGAAAGATAAATTACAGGAGCCATTACAAATAAAAGATAAATTACATGACAAATGAGATACATAAGCCGTTACAAATCAAGATAAATAGTAGGAGACAAAATACTAAAATAATGATGAGTAGCATGGACCCCATCAAAAACCTGGGATTGAAATCGGGTAGTTAGGATGGCTATGCAGTTCCTGTTTATAAGACACTGCCATGTTGCTATTTTCAAATCCAGTCATGTTCTGAGACCCAACAAATATGCGAGAAACAGAAGAGGCCAGTTTCATCTGGGAAACCAAAAAATATAAACAACAATAGGGAATCAGAGCAAGTTAATTTTCATTATGATAATCTTTTCCATATCATATTTACTCCTTTTCGTATCGTGTTATAACAGTGAAATATATGCAAAAATTGTCACAGTTTATTTATATATGTAACCTTTAGGTATGTAACTAAATCTGCCTTAAGGATGTTCGCTGGTCATGTTTTTGAATTTTTGTCAGAATCAGCTGGTTTTATCCATTTAAATGCCGTAAATTATTTTTCCTGCTAACACCCATTTTTCTTTTCATAAATCTTTTGAATAATAAGTCATTTGTAAAAATCGTATAAAATCCTTGTTATTATTTAATGGTTTTTGAGAAATAAAATGATAAAGCTATGTAAAATCAAGAGAGAATATTTTTCCCGCCAAATTTCCAATGGCTTCTACCTCGAAAACAAGCACACGGACCTATAATTTATTTCCGCCCTTTCAGTTCCTTTACTAATCCACTATCAATATTTACCAGTGTTATGAAAAGCTTCTTATGTTGAAATTGAGCAGCGAACATCCTTTAAACGAAATAAGAGCAGTTCCTAAGGTCTATTGTACGGAAGCTCTGGAGTACCATGCAAAAAATAAATTACAACTCGTGCGCACGAGTTACTAACTTGCGCGGACGAGTTACTAACTTGAACGCACGAGTTACTAACTTGAGCACACGATTTTCATAACTTGTGCGCACGAGTTACTAACTTGTGCGCACGAGTTACTAACTTGAGCGCACGAGTTACTAACTTAAGTTCCTATTATAAGGCTGGTTATATGGGGATATGGGTATATAGGGGAGCGGAGAGGAGGTAATCCATTTGTGAACTGTGCTCACAGTAATTCTAATTTTAGATTTAAGTTTTTTTTATTGTAGGCATTCGAAAGACTTTCACTTAATGTTATTCTGAAAGTTCAGCAAACACAAAGATTTGTTAAAGTCTTGTGAATTGAATTTTCAAAGTTCTCAGTTTTTAAAAGAAAAGTATTTGAAATATTTGAGTTTATACAGATAGGTATATGGTTATGTATTCAATTGTAACAGTTTTTATATGACCGCAAATTTGTTGAATATCCTATATTAGTTTTAGTTTAAACTTATTTATTCATAGTGGATTGGGAAACAGGTTATACCAACTTATACCAATCCCTCTCCACTTGGCGGGTGCGAGAGTGATCCCTGTAGCATGTCATTTTAGCCTACTCTTTTTCGACATCTACAGAGGATTCTTTAAAGTGCTAAGGCGGTTGATCTCCCTTAACACGGGACAGCCATTTTTCGTCCCCATCCCACGTACAGCATCTCGTTTACCGAGATGATCTTCGCAAATGGCGTCGAAAAGGCGTCACAAAAAGGACAAATATACCTAAGGAGCAATAAAAAAAAAACGTAATCCATTGGACAGACAAACCCGGGAAGACAAATGAACAACCACAAGCACAACAAATAAACACAGAAAACTAAAAAAACAATGAACAACACGAACTCCTATAAAAACCAGGAGTGAACCCAGGTGCTCCGGAAGGGTAAGCAGTTCCAGCTCCGTATACGGCACTCGTCGTGAAGTTCAACAAAGTCAATCCGGTGGAAGTCACAAATCGGTGGAGGTACATGAAAGATTACGACAGTGGGAACAGGTCCAACATCATCTTAGATATTGGAACACTAATGGTTAATCAATTCATGATGACGACCGTACAATTTCTTAAGTGATGACATCAACTTATCCCTGATAAAACCCTGGTTAAGAAGCTTTTGTGACAGCAGTAATCCTCTTTGTCGAAAGTCAGGGTAACTCACGCATGCCCTTGAAAATCGGATAAGCTGAGAAACGTAGACGCCATATGCAGGCGATGCTGGTATATTGCTACTCAAGAAGGGAAAATTAACAATAGGAAAGTTGAAGTCATCACGTTTGTCATAAAGTTTTGTCTTCAAACGTCCCTTATAGTCTATTTCAAGAAACAAATCCAAATTTGAAGCGGACTTTGGTGTATCTGTAGTATCCTTAATTTCAAGTTCACTGGGGTAGATAAGATGTAGAAAGTCTTATTTAACGACAACACATCATCTATATAACGAAAAGTGAAATTAAAGGATTGGGCTAGTTTCTTTTTGTTTTCACGTAGTAACCCTTGAATGAAGTCCGCTTCATATGAGTACAGAAACAGATCGGCGAGGAGAGGAGCACAGTTGGTTCCAATTGGAATGCCGATTGTTTGTTGAAAAATTAGACCGCCAAATTCAACGAATGTGTTGTCTATGAGAAAATCTAACATGTTTGTAATTTCATCTTCAGAATATTTTTTGTCAGAATCAGAGTGGTTCTTCACGAAATAAGACTTTTCTCTACCTAGAACAAGGAATTTATACCTGCGTGTCCCATTTTTCTTGAAAATACATTGATGAACTAGTAGCTTTAAGCGATCTGTTAATTGAGAATGTGGTATGGTAGTGTAGAGTGTAGGGAAGTCGAAAGTTTTTATGCTGTTGCATGTAGCCAAAGATTTTTATTTTAGATATTGAAGTAAATTTTTGGAGTTTTTAAGAATCCACATCTGATTGACGCCACTGGTGGAATATGATGTTTCACAGTAATTCTGAAGGCCCTCTTTAATACATGTCAATATGGATGTTAAAATCTTTGAAAGAGGTTTTGTAGAGCAATTAGCTGACCCACCAATGTACCTTTGTTTATACGGATTCTTATGTAGTTTAGGAATGCAATAAAGAGCAGGAAGGTCCATATCTTCATCCTTTGTAGATATGCCAAAGGAAAAATGAACGGTCTTGTGGTTATCAAGGACTTCCTGCTTAGTGAGTGTGGTCGGTGTATAAGTTTGGTTAGCCACAGTGTTATCTATTCCCAATTCGTTTCTAAGACACTCAAAATAATAGTTCTTACAAACAAAAACGATGTTATTGGGGGCCTTGTCAGCTGGGACAACTACATATTAAATTTGATCCTTGAAATTTTCATCCCGAATGAAACTCGAACCAAGCTTCGTAGACCGATGTGGTCACCACTACACCACGGCGCCCTTTATCCTATATTGGTATCGTCGTTCGTGAACGTCTGGTTTCTGTGCGATAGTTAGGGACCAAAAGCGTGTATTTTCATCAATTAAAAAGTGAATTGACATTTATTGGCCAATTTTGATGGGGTTTGTTTTAAAGTTTTTCGTATAGAACATGCTAAGTCATGCAATATGAACGTTTTTGCGATTGTATCCATCTGCGTTCGGTGAAGCATTTTATTTTTCTATGTTAGTAAATTGTAAAGCTTTTCGGGAGAAATACAAGCTTTTCAAATTGTAGCACATTCACGAGGGAAGTTGTGAAAAGAATATGATAATGCAATAATTGTCCATCCATCAGTTTGTCAAAAACAATTTTATGAACATTCTGATCTCAACATCCTTGGATAGATTTTAACTTAACTTGGTACATAACTGGCTGAACTTGTACTTATCGGGATCGAGTAGCCTATGGATTTCCAAGGTCACAATAGAAACTAGAATTGTTTGAGTACTTTTAGCTCAACTATGATCCACTGCCATTACTTGGCGTCTGTCTGTCCGGTGTAAGTAATTTTAAAATATATAGACAAAATGGTTTCAAAAATTTACAACTTTATCCTTTATCTTGAAAACATAATTGAAAAACTGCAACGATGTCCATTAGAAGTCCTACTAAAATGACTATTTGGTTGGAGTTGTTGTCCTTTATTGATAAGTCAGGGCTTCCCTATTTAGTTCATAATTTCAGAAAATATAGAAATGTGCTGTCCTGAACACCTCGAGGCCAGAAATTGTCAAATAGAAATCCATTTTTTGATTTCATTAATTAATCACACCCCAGAGATAATTATGAAATGAACTAAGTAAAGAAAACTAAAACATTTAAAAAAAATAGATCTGTCAAATGATGTGTCAATTGCATCACAACTTTTCAATTTTGGACAGTCAAGATATAACGTTTTTGTGTTAAGGACAGCCGATTTACACATTTTGTCAGAAAAACCCAGTTATTCAAAGAGTAAAAAGGACTTTTTGTAATCTATACCTGTGTTCTTTCTTTTATGAGCTAAACCTTTAAAGCTTGATTTAGCAATAAAGGACAATAATTCCTATAAGTAAAACACCAACCAAATAAACATTTTAGTAGAACTTCTAATGAACATCTTTGCAGTTTATCAATTATGTTTTCAAGAAAAAGGGTAAAGTTGTAACTGTTTGAAACCAATTTGTCTATAGTTTCTTTTGTGACCTTGGAAATCCATAGACTACTTGATCTCGATAAGAACAAGTCCTACTATGTACCAAGTTAAGTTGAAATCCATCCAAGGATGTTGAGCTCAGATGTTCATAAAAATGTTTTGACAAACTGATAGTATTGCATAATCATATTCTTTCCACAACTTCCTTCGTGAATGGATTATTATAGAAAGTGTGCTACAGTTTGACTACACAATATAACTTCATTTTAATTAAAAAACACGACCAAGTAGCTTGCTTTTACTACTTATTTTAGCTTGTATTTCTCCCCAAAGACTTTAAAATTTAATAACATAGAAAAATAAAACGCTTCACCGAACGCAGCTGGATACAATCGCAAAACCGTTGATATTGCATGACATAAAAGTCAGTTCTATACGAAAAACTTTAAAACTTCAAACAAATTGGCCAATAAATATCAATTCACTTTTAAATTGATGAACATGCACGTTTTTGGTCTTAACTATTGCACGGAAACAATCGATCACGAACGACGACGCCGATAACGTTATACCAATATAGGATATTCAACAAATTAGTGGTCATTTAAAAACTGTTCAATTGAAAACATAACCATCTACCTATTTGTATAAACTCAAATAATTGAGAACTCTTAAAATTCATTTCACAAGACTTTAACAAATCTCCGTGTTTGCTGAACTTTCAGAAAAACATTAAATGAAGGTCCCTCGAATACCTACAATAAAAAAAACTTATTATATTATAATTACTGTGAGAACAGTTCACAAGAATGGATTACCCCTCCCCGCTCCCCTATTTACCCATATCCCCATATAACCAGCCTTATAATAAGAACTCGTGCGCTAAAGTTAGTAACTCGTGTGCTCAAGTTATGAAACTCGTGTCCTCATATTAGTAACTCGTGCGCGCGAGTTGTAATTTATTTTTTGCATTGCACTCCAGAACTTCCGTACTATTGTTTTCATTACTCTAAAAATAAATATTCTATTTATGACTGATTATTTGTGCCGAAGACCAAAAAATGTATAGGAAAAAAAATAACTTAAATCTTAACGAAGAAAATCGTAAACTATTCACCCATCTTCTCTTGCGTAGGGACAGGTAAACAGCACTTGGTACTTCAGTAAACGTTGTTATAACGTCGTGGCGTTGTTTGTTTTTGGTTGTTTCCTGTCATTTGTACATGTACTTCAACGTGGCTTGCAACTGGTATGGCATAATAACACAAGAATTAATAAAACAACAATAAACATGATAAAAAGAGCCGAAAAATTAAAGAATTAAAAACTAATAATAACAGACATACGCACAGTGTTGGGGCATCTAACGTAGCGTCGTTTGAAACGCTATAGTACTATGAGTCAGTAACATTTGAATATTTTTTACTAAAAAGATTTTTCATTCATTCACAAGTTATGTTTTGATTGTTTAGTAATACATGTATCATGTGTATAATTTTGCGCCATTTTTATTTTCTGTGTAATAAAATAAAACATTTACATATTCTCTTTTTAGCGATACATGTATTATTTAGTATTTTTTACGTACTTATTCGTTAATTAAATATTTCTATTTGCCTATCTTTTTTTCCAAAATGTTATTAAGGTATTTATTTATTATTTATTTCTCTATCGATAGTATAAAAATCATTTCATTCTAATTTGGTTTTATTATATATTTTCTCATTGTAAGTCCATATTTTCCGTAACTGAATTTTTTTCGGCGTCTTAATCTTTTTTTTATCTGAAGAGAAATTTGTTTTTTTTTAAATATAAATTACACGAGATTTAATTTTAAAATGAAAAAACGTTTTATCGGTACCGGGTCTCGTTCTGATATGCATTTAATAAATGCCACTCCATGTTAAACAGTAATCATCCATCTTTTACTTCGTCAATTTTTAGGAATATTGTAATATAATAGATAGAGAATATCACATGGCAAAATCTGTATCGCATGCCGTATCACCACGAGACCCTAATATCGGTCCCGAGGGACGATATTAGTCGAATGGTGATACGGTATGCGATACAGATTTTGTCATGTTATATTGTTTTTATCATATATTTAAACCGTTTTTGTAGAAAAATACTCTCATTTGTACTATATTAATAAACACTTTTGAGTTTAAGTAATAAATTTAAACTTCCACTACCATAGCCCGCTTAGTTCAGTCGGTAGAGCGCTGGCATTTAAATCAAGGGATCGCTGGATCGAATCCCACAACCGACACTAATTTTTAGAGGTTGATATGAAATGAAGACAATAAAGAAAACAAGGACGATATGTAAGGGTACGATATAGGGTGTTGCCATGCGATAAAGGGTACGTTGCCATGCGATATAGGGTGTGTGATATAGGATAGCCATGCGATATAGGTTAGACAGTAGAGGCTTTATCACATATGCAAAACTTCTGTAATTTCCTCTAAAGATATGATAAAACCTTATATAATTAAAATAAGCATAATAAATTAAATAATAATGGACACAATTATTATTATTATAATTATTACTATTATAATTTACATTATCATTGTATTATCACAGAACCGAAATAACTAGTAAAAGAAAAGTATTGACGTTACGTAAATAAAAAGAAGGTGCGAAACGCGATTGTAACAAAATTACTAGGCACGGGAAATTTTATATAAAATGAAAACTAAGAATAATTTATACGTGAGTTTTTGGACATGTGTTTTTAAGGACAAACGCATTTCTGAATCATTGTTTAATTAGCATTCAGTTAAACGGGTAATGTTTTGAACTTGTCTAAATATTGCATGTTAACATTTTCTGTCTGATAAATAGATGTGCAATTGAACTTAACCAATTTATTTTATTTTAATTCTTATTTATTTGTTGTAGTTACAGAAGAGTGGAAAATGTTTACACCTGGAAGTGTACACAAATGCACAGGTAACTTTTTCAACAGATTTTTTTGTGATAAATGCCACATTGTCGAAAGATGAGATCAGAATGATCGGTGTGATTTTCAGTCGATCGATGCAGGTTAAAAATTTAACTGCAGTCGAATTAATTGAATTTTATTCAAATGAAAATATAGGAAATGTAACATCATTTCGAGTCCAATTTGCTGGTTTAAGAATAACACCTACTATGTTTGCAGAACAGGTTTTGAAAACAAAGAAACGTTTGGAAGAAATAAAATGGAAAGCTATTTATTATGACGAAATAAAAGGGATTGACATTGAAGTACAGAAGCATAATTTAGATACTGGAACCCTCCTAAATACTCATCTGGCTACACGTTTGGGAATTTACCTTTTTAATTCAAGAATGAAAGAAAACCTGTTAGGATCCGAATTCAATATAAGTTTGTTTCATAACTACCCAGATGTATTTTGTGACGGTGTAACATTAGAAATAAGACGAAAAATGGAAGGAAATGTAGTTGTTACATTTTTGTCTTGTAATCAGTCATCTGGTGCTCAACTGACAACCTCTGTAGAAAGACATGTATCCATGGAAACCATTATAACATACGGGTCCTTTTCAGTTTCCACTTTATCCCTGCTTACTTTAGTTGTTGTAAATAGGAAATGCAAGATTACTACGGGCTTAGCGTTCACAAATCTGGAGAATATGGCTGTGTCTATTTCATTAGCAAACATAGTATTCATGGTTGGCATAGGGAATTCCGGAAACTATGTAATATGCCGAATGATTGGTATATGTCTTCATTATTTATGGTTAGCTGCTTTTTGTTTCATGTCCATAGCCGTTGTATCTGTGATTAGAATTCTAACCAAAATACAGTCAAACATCCACAATCATAATAATCTTTTCCAAAAAAGGTGTACTGTAACATTACTTGGCTTATTGATTCCATTGGTTTTCGTACTACCAGGCATGATTGTCGATAATTTTGGCCCAGAGTTTATATCCCCAGGCTATGGTAAAACAGTTTGTTTTCCAAATAAATATCCCGGAAATTTAATTTTCTTTTCGGGCCCTGTTATTTTCTCTATTTCTATATGTTTTTTCAGTCTACTCCTTTATATTACCAAGTCTTATAGATTAAGCAAGGAAATACGTCATGTGACGAAGTCTAGCACGTTCAGAAATGCCCAAGTCTTTTTACGAATTACTGTTATGTCTAGTATTGTTTGGGTGGCTGGAATTTCTGCATCTTTGACTGACAAAGTATGGTTGAAGTCTCTTTTTACTGTTTTATGTGGCTGCCAGGGAGTTTTCATTGCTTTCGGCAGCTTGACAACAAAACAAGCTTGTAGATCAATGTGTCATAAAGACACAAGTAGCATGTCTACCCAAGAAAGCTATGAAACCAAATTATAAAAAAACTGACATACAGTACCCTAAAATGCTCTGCATCTTAAAATATATGTTGTATGACTTGTAATTGTGTACGTGTTATGAACATCGCAATAAAAACTGCATGCAGCAATTTTTTGTGTTCTCTAAATACGCCAAATCCGTATATACGTTGTTTCATTCATCAGATGTTAACATGGAGTATCATTTTGCCAGGCTTTGAAAGAAAATTGTGCACTAAATTCCTGTGATATCATTTACTCTCATGATTACACCTATGTACCGTTGTAGCATCTTAAAAGTTTATATTTGGTATGGTTGAAGGAAAGAAAAGTCCCTATACCATAATCTAATTTTTTTTGTTATTGTATAAAACATCCGAAAGGATGTTGGAAATGAGAAAGGGAAAAGGCAAAAGTTCAGAAAGTCATATTATAAGAGGAAAAAATTCAATGCAAAACACAGAAAAATACTGAAACGAAAGGTGCTATCTCTGTTGTTGTAATATCAAGTACCCCATGACAATAGAAAAGAAAGCGTTCCCCGAATAAACTCTCACACTTCGTAGTTTTGAAAATCATTAAAAATGACAAATATTACAAATAAGTCTTTCTAACTTTACTTAATAAGCCAATGAAGAATGTTCCCGCACAGAATTTCTTTGTAATTCTATAAAGCGATTCTTTTAATCGTGGTTATTCCTAAACCCTATGTCATATATTCCATGAGTAGGCTCAATGAATCTCATATATATATATATATATATATATATATATGTGTGTGTGTGTGTGTGTGTGTGTGTGTGTGTGTGTCTACAAAGGGCCTGATTTACCATTGGCTTGGGCCTTTGCACTTCAGAGTGTACTCTATATATAAAATTTGGAGAGTTTGCGAACAATATTTATCAGCTTTACGAATTAAAAAAATATCAATTTTTAACCATCCGGATGTATATCTTGAAAAATTTATTTGCGCAGTTTTTTTTATTGCCTTTGACCAAACGATAATAATTCATCATCTATTCCAAGAGAATTGTATTTAGTTAACTTCATATATATTCATGTAATAATTAGCGGAAATTACTTTAAACTATGAAATTTAGTTAAAGGAAAGTGGTTGTAGAAGAGAAATATATCAGGTTTTCTTGGCACAAAACACTGAAAAGTGCTAATTGTGAACAGAATAGCACATTTCCCAGTTATAGATTGCAATCTGACATTCCACGGCACAGCCTATACTAAATCAGGCCCTGTTAAGTCAGACTAGTCTAGAACTAAAAGCAGAAAAAACTGAATTTCTTTTCTTTTGGAAAACTTGTCTACGAACGAATAATAAAATACAACAAATGGCTCAGACAGAGATAACGAAGGACCCAATAATATCTTAGAACTATCATTTGTAAGTCTTGTGATAATTATAAAACAAACAAGATAATGCAAAAACAATTCTAATAACTCTAATGAAGTGATTGTGCAAGTTTCAATAAACATCAGCAAAACAATACAAAAAGCGAAAAACCTGTGAGAAAAGTCCGACTGAAATCAAAAGGCAAAACAAACTCATGACTGAGAATGATAATGATACATGTATAACTAAAAGAATAAAACAACTTGGGCGATGGCCATGTTTTAATACTTGTGGCATCATGTTTTATTTATAGGAGGTTACGATGAGCCTCGTTTTCGACGTGAACGCCCTTCTTCGTTGCGTTGAGGATGGCAACGAGTTCATTTCATACCCCATTGTTCCTAGCTTTGTACGCGGCGGTTCAGAGGTCCAGGCGGTCTAGTAATTAAAGTCTTTTGGTAGGAACACCGTTCTCAGCCCGCTGAAATGTATTTCTCGCTTGTAGATGTGCGACACAATTTCTCACCATTTGTAGCTTTTGCTAGCATTGGGTGTGCTCGACAGCACTAAATTACCTTGATACATGACGCCCGATGATTGCAGGATGTCGCCGTAGTTCACGAAGTCTTCGGGTCGAACGATTCGAGGCATTTTTTTTACCATTATTTCCCACAGGTTGGGAGTACCTTTGTAGCGCACTCCATCGACCAAGATTTCATCCCCATCGAAGGTTACAGGTGAATGCCCGATCATTATTGTGTTGTCCTAAGTCCAAACGTGTGGTGTGCCAGTGGATTCATGCTCAGCTGAAGATAGTGCTGCGCCGAAATTTCCAAGGACCGTAAATGTGGGTGGTTCAATGGATAGTGGGTCAGAAAACTCGGGAGGTGGAGGTAATGCCGGCGCTGGATCCGGAAGCTCCTCAATCTTTTGGTGATCAGAGAAGTGCCTATTTTTTCGCTTAGGATCAGTGATATTTATGAATGTCATTTATTTATAGCGACTAACGCCCTTTACCGTTTGAATGAATGCCCCTAAGAGTTTGAGCGAACACCCTCTAGCGTTTGAATGAACGCCCCTAAGTCTTTGAGAGAATTCCCCATAAAGTTAAAGTGTCTTGCGCATAGGTCTTTTTTGGGGCAGACACGATTCTACCTAGCGACACATCTCGGTTATTGTTGCGGTAACTGCTTGGTCACGTGTCTGAAACAGATCTGGTGATTCGGCTAGCAAGAGGCTGAGTATTGGTGTCCCCAGATGGTTATATCCCTATAGTGCACTGAGGCTGTTGGGTCTGCGTTTTTCGCACAGCTCCATACAGTCGATTGATATTCCACGTGTCGAAAACACCCCTGGCGCTATTGATGTTTTGTATCCGCACTCGCAACAGAGGCCATCGCTGTTAAAACATCGTCGGCAGCGACACTTGCACTCGCCCACAGCGAGATATTCATGAATGTATGTGGGCAAATATCTCGCAGGTTCTTGATCTCATTTTCACACTCACAAATCTCAGAGCAACTTTCACACCTACATAACAAACCGGGTCAAGTACTCATTCTGAAATTTCGCTGCAGAAATGAATCCTTTTCACTGATGATTGTGACTTCCTGCCCATCATCCAGCATAATATGGTTTATCAGAAAAGCATATTTGAGTCGATTCATTGTTACTTTTCGACTAGATAGAACACATCTAATTTGTATCGGTATTTCCATTTGCCTTGGTGCTCGTGAGGTCATGGTGACCAACCCATATGGTTCTGACCAGCAAAGCTGACACAAGATATAGAACTGTTCATTTGTAAGATTAGTACAATGATCACGATGGATGTGATCAAGATTCTTGACATCTTTTTGGAAGAGACAAATAAAGTTGGCATTCTCTCGGATGGATTGTCGCGGTAGTTTGAAGTAGTTCCGGCAAATATAGAAACAATCGACATTTTTGTGGCGACCTCACACTTGCTTTGCTTGCTCAGCATCAAGTGTTCGAAAACCGTGAGATTCTTACTGGTGGGTCGAGTTCTCGGGGGTCTGTTACATTTATCCCATACTCAAAAAAGAAAGAGTCGATACCGCTCGGCTAGGGCGACGGCGGCAATACATCCACCACATCGATCAGTGAATGGGGGCACTTGCTTTTGATTCAGAGAAGATCGCAGATGTATCTTTTTGAGAACTCTTCTCAATGGTCTTTTGCAGGAGCTGGTGGATGGGCTTTTGTTATCAAAGTCCGACCATCCCTACTGGAGGAGAAGGTTGTCTTACCACAATCAGACTTTCCAATGATGAGACCTATTATCAATCTCTGTTGGAGAATGAAGTCATTGCCCATGTTTGCAGCAGCTTCGTTGCGTGAGATTTCTTCTACGGCCATTTATTTAAATGAAATGACAATCTACTGTATGAAATGTAAGAAACAAAAACGACGCGTGATCGTTGGTGGTGTGGATGGGACCTGGACGACCGATCTTGTCGACATGAGTGCATTCTCCCGGGACAAGGGGTACAAATTCATCCTGATGTCTTCTCCAAATATGGCTGACTAGTGTCGCTCAAAGACAAGGGTGAGCGGGTCTGAGATGCCGTTCAATGGGTCGTCAAGTGGCACATACCCAAGACGTTTTGACAAATAAATGCCCGAGTTTTACAACAAGAAAGTGGACCAGCTACTCATAAAGCATCGCGTCGAGTGTAGTCGAACGGTGGAACCGCACCACGAAAGAGAAGATGTTCAAGTAATTCTCGGGCAACTCTTCACGCACCTATCTCAGCGTCTTGGGCGATCTCGTTCGCCAGTAAAACATGGCCAAAAAACTCCATCAACGTAACCCCCGCCGCCGCCATACAGAAGGAACATGAGGCTAACTTGAATTGGAACCTTTACGCTGACGTACAGTTGTGACCAGTCATAACCGCTCGTCCAAGTTAACTTGCAGAGCAGTTCTGAGAATTGTCCTAAGTTAACTTGGGGCATTTCCGAGAACTGCTCTATGTTAACTTAGAGCAGTCAGGAAGAGGAAGAACTCTGATGAAGAACTAGGGCAGTCCTGGTCCGCGACTTATACAAAATAAGGCACAACATATTAAGTTACCAGAAATTTAAAAAACATAATGTGTTTTCAAAATATTACATTGATAAATACATATATGAAATGGATTGGACAACAGGCTAGGCCCATATAAGTCCTCTCCACGAAAAAAGATGGATAAAAAATATAATATAATACAAACATCTACAAAACCATCCAGCAATTACAATTTTATAAGGGTGTATGTTTTAAGATGTTTTTTATACCAAATATTTAGATAAAAAAACAACAACAAAAACGGAAAAAATAAATAAATAAACAAACAAACCTAACAATTCTTTGAAGTATACTTCGAGGTGAGACTAACCTTTTTCCAATTCACATGTACAGTTTTTCCCTCTTTTCTATATTTTTCGTATTCTTTTAGAGCACATCTTATTATTTACTTCTATCTTAAATTTTAATACCATTAAAATAATAATTAAAAGTAGTAGATAAGTTTTTGAGAAAGTGTAATGGGGTTTTAAATTTCTTTTACTAATTTGAAATTATTATCAAATATGTGGTATACATTAAATATGTATGAATATTTGTTCTTGAAGCGATAACCCGTTACATCTATATAAGAAGCATCGTGTTTACGCGTGTATAAATTTTAAGTGACCAGATAACAAAAATATAATAAATATGTACATATGAAAAATATTACTAAAATTTAATTTTTTTCTCCGTTTGCATGTTAATCAAGACCAAAATGAATTTACTTATCATCTGTGTAAATTGGCTAATTGCATTGGCCAATTGTTATACTTAAGGTCTACATTGTCCAGTTGTCACACCCGCAGAATTAATATTATTATTATATACATTTTTTTTTATATACAGAAGTCATAAAAGATTCCTAAGATAAATTAACTTATATCCTTAAGACTTAGATAATATACAAAAATCCGAATTATTGTAGGCTCGTATAATATTTTTCCTATAATATTTCTCGCCTGACTGTATTCTACAACATGTACTATGATGTAGTTTTGTTGGGGATGAATACCATTTTCTCTATAATAGCGGTAAAAACAAAGACAGATGAGATAAACTATTCCAATTAATAAAAAAAATACATTCACTTATATATATATACTTACTACATGTCTTTTGACAATCTTCAGGTGAATTGAACGGACGATAAGTATTGATTATTACATGTTATTGTTTATTGAATTTTTACGTAACTTTCGTATATTTTATTTTATCTATTCTTATACAATTGAACAATGCGAACCTTCACACTAACGTTACCGTTAGTAACTGTAACTAACGGTAACGTTAGTGTGAAGGTTCACATTGTTCAATAAGAATAAGAATAGATAAAATAAAATATACGAAAGTTACGTAAAAATTCAATAAACAATAACATGTAATAATCAATACTTATCGTCGTTCAATACGGGTTTAAACTTTTTTTTATAAAGTTTATCTATCTTATTTCTTTTAACATGTCGCTGTCCGATTTTATTTTATAAAACAGAAATTAAAAAAAAACCGCAAGTTTCAATGTGTGCACTTAGCGGAATTTGTCTATAAGCGGGGTCTCTAATCAATCTTATCTATTCTTATAAATATAAATATATATATATATATATGTTGTATCCGAACGGTTGAGACTAAAAATTTGTGGCAATAACTTTACAGTTGAAAGTAATAAGAATGGTTAAAACAATGCAATTATTTATTATTTGTCCAAAGGTGGAGCAAAGTATCAATTAACACAATAAATTATCCTTTAATGCAAAATACAAATCAAATGAAAGTCCATACATTGTCTCGGTTGACAATGTTTTCAGAGGGTTACAATATACTCCGTCACCCTCTCAGAAATTTGTTATTTATTTTATTACTCTGAATGTCTTATATTTGATATGTAGATCACGAGCGGGTGACAGCATAAAAATTGTCACCCGGTTACTTTTCCAGCGGGTGACCGAGTAAAATACCACATTCTTGTAAATCAATGAAAATGCATTAAAAGTATAATAAAAGACTTTATCCTGCAACTACACCTTTAGCTGACCAATAGGGCATTCCCTATATTGTTTTCGATATTGGATCAGTAGCCCAATATAGTCTCCTGGTACCCTTATCCTCAAATTCAATGATATTTTGCATTGCGTTCTGGGCCCGTATGCATAAAACTACTTAGCTTAAGTCTTTCTTAAACTAATTCTTTTTTTACTAATATTTTACTAAGAATTGTCTTAGCTAAGCAATATACTTCAGTCATATGCACAATGATACTTAAATTTTTACTTAACTAAGAAAAACTTAAGTATATATTACATCGGAAACCCTCACTTTTTATCATATCAATCCACACTAATGAGACCTTAAGTTTAAAATTGACCACGAGGAACTTTTTCTTTATTGGTTAAAATGAGGTCGTGCGCTTGGTTGATATTATAGACCCTTACAATAAGTTACGACAAACAAAACCTTTAAGTTTGACCTGTAATTTTAAACATTTAAAATCGATGAGACTTGTATGGATTGAAATGGTTTTCGCGGAAATTATTCTTCCCAATGTATAAAATTAAAATATATAATGACAAATTGGTAGATATGTTTATTCTAATGTTAAAGTTTGAATATTGAGTGAAAAATTTAGGAAAAAGGTTTTTCTCAAATATTAGCAATGAAGTATTTGTCACTTTTGGCGGAATATAAAACTCTAATCACAAACTTCACAGAAAGAATATAAATAATTCGCGAAATAACTTTTTGAAAAGGGTAGGGATTTTTGAAAAAAAAAATGTGGCAAATATATTTTAATATGATCACAATATTTACGATATAAAGGTTCATATTATAATACCACTGTTTAAAACATTTCACGAGGAATATACAATTATATCCGTATCTATTGATATTTCCATTGTATTATTTGGAGGGTACTTTGAATTTGGTAACAAGTAACATCCGAGTCGAACACACCTCGCGAGTCGAACTCGCAACCTTTGGTGTTGACAGACTAGAGGTTTGTAATAAAAGTATAAAGAACCACAAAACGTACCACCGTATTTGCATATAATTTACAAATTATGGCTGACAAGGTACTTTGATATGAAACCTTAGAATAAGAGAATACAGGCAATTTTGTATTTGTGTAGAAAATGACAAATAAGTTTAGTACTTTTTATGATAAAATTTAAGACTCATTTGAAGTAAATAGTACTCAATATATGCATGACTGCATGGAAACAAAACATCTTATAATGGATAAATTCATTTGGGCATAATGTGTATTAATGTGTAAGTAATTGTGTAAGCTAAAGAACATGAAGAACAAAATAAAATGTAATAATCCACCGGACTGAGGATGGATTCATTTCAGCTCTAAAGATTTCAAAATGTAGCAAGCACATAAGTAAGTTTTCCAAAAGATTTTAAACATAAGTAATCAGCATAATTAGTAATTTTGTATAGAATTGAAAATGAAGATATATTTTTCTTAAAATTGCAGTTAGATTATGTTACGAAAAATGTATTAATTAATTATCGTCTACTTCCGTCTTGAACGAGTCGTCATCTTGAAGTCATATATTAAAAATTAAATTTGTAAAGTGATAAGAGAAAATTATATAATCAAGACCATTCTACCAAATTCAGGAATCAGCGGCGGATCCAGATTTTCTAGATCGGGCATAAACTGGTTTGCCTAGCGGAGTGAGTCGGAGTAATAGGTTAGGGTGGGGTCAAGAGTATTCAGTTACAAGTAATTTCTTCCCAAAATGTCTTAATAATACAACTTCTAGGAACATATTCCGATAAGTGTAGTTCTTCAAATACAGGAAATATAACTTTTTTTAAAGTGTGAGCGCCTGAATCCGCCTGCATTCGCCACTGTCCCTTTTTAACTTAAAGGTAAAAAATAAAATTTTTAGACCAAATTTTTTTGAAGATTATTTGTAGTCGTTAGTGTATCATTCCATTTAAACTTATATATCATATTATAAACCCATGTAAGAATTCTGAGATAAACTAATAACCTTAACACCTGTGTATATTCAAAATTTTGTCAATCTCTCCATACGGTATATCCTGTGTGTAAATCATGTCCCGAGGTAATTAGACATAATCAAAACAAGTGTACAATATAAATTTATTTTATAATACACATTTGCAAGAAAAATCGTGTATTAATAAACAGGAGAAAGGGTATAAAAGGTAATAAGTATTCCTGTCAGTTTATATGTATATACTGACCTGTAATAATTAAATTATTTTTAACCCAAATCGTGTAAAAATCATTATGTAAGGAATGATGGTAGAGCATTTACACGACTTCAAAGGGTAAATATTGATTAATTGTTCATGTAGTGTAATTTACGAAGGGTGAACCAAATTTGAATGTTCGATGTTTTTTTTTAGTTCACTTCTTATTTCAAATATCCACAGTAGTATATGGGCACAGGCAAATTATGATTTGAGGAGGTGCTGAGGAGGTGCCGGAAGTGACGTCACCGGAACCGGAAATGACGTCACAGGAAGTGACGTAACCGGAACCGGAAGTCACGTGACCGGAACAGGAAGTACCGGAAGTGGTTTGCGCGCAGGAGCGAAATGAGCACGCGAGTAAGGTCCTGAGTAGCGATGAGCAGCAAAGAGCAAGAGATGAGCAGCAGTGAGCAGCGATGAGCAAGAGAAGAGCAGCGATGAGCAGCACGGAGCAAGAGATGAGCAGCGATGAGCAAGAGATGAGCAGCGATGAGCAAGAGATGAGCAGCAATGAGCAGCGATGAGCAAGAGATGAGCAGCAATGAGCAGCGATGAGCAAGAGATGAGCAGCAATGAGCAGCGATGAGCAAGAGATGAGCAGCAATGAGCAGGGATGAGCAAGAGATGAGCAGTGATGAGTAGTGATGAGCAGCGATGAGCAAGAGAAGAGTAGTGATGAGCAGCAATGAGCAAGAGAAGAGCAGCGATGAGCAGCACGGAGCAAGAGAAGAGAAACTAAGTGAATGCAATGAAATGGACCGCCGTTGCTAAGGCGGTTGTTAAGGACACCCCTCCATTGGTGACAAGCATCACTTGCAGGTAAGGGGACATAATCCAATCCTACCTTTTGGTCCTCAAATGAAAAGAGCGGGATAAGGGGAGATAATCCAATAGTGTACTTCGTATACTCTCGGACTTCGACATAACAGTGAGGGTATCAGACCGATGAAAGATCCAGAGACGACCGAGAAGTGCGGGAAAAGGGAGATAATTCAATCTGGTCAAGCATGGCACATCCTGGTCCGTGACTTACGTCACTTCCGTAAACAAATCATAGAGAAAACCCATCACTTCCGGTTGCGCATGCGCGCAAAAACCACTACCGGTTCCTGAACATGCGCAGACCACACATCCGGGTCCTGGCACGTGACTTACGTCACTTCCGTAAAGAAATGGCGGGAAAAACCACTACTTCCGGTTGCGCATGCGCCTGACTTCCAAGTACTTCCGGTTCCTCCTGAACATGCGCAGACCACACATCCGGGTCCTTGACTTGCGTCACTTCTAACCCTAATTTTAACTCTAACCCTAACCCTAGTGCTGCCTCTAACCCATATCGTAGGGCTGTCTCGTACTCCTACTCTAAGCGCTCATACCTCACGTCGATGGTTCACTGGTGCAAGCGTGACAAACACGAGGCAAACAGTCACGCCTGCTGAGGTGATCCAACGACGTGAGGTATGAGCGCTTAGAGTAGGAGTACGAGACAGCCCTACGATATGTGTTAGAGGCAGCACTAGGGTTAGGGTTAGAGTTAAAATTAGGGTTAGAACTAGGGTTAGGGTTAGGGTTAGAGTTAGGGATGGGGTTAGGACTCGAGTTAGGGTTATGGTTAGGACTGAAATCCGGAAACGTTCGTTTCCGTCCGGAAAGACTCTTAAATTTCTGTTTCATGAGGGTGCTCTCTTTCAGGTCCGCGTTACATGTCCGCAGCCATCTTGGATGTCCATCGTAACATCAACGGGAACAAGAGGTGACTCATAACGAAACATTAAGAATCCCACCTTCACCTCCTCAGCAGCAGCAGCAGCAGCAACAACAAGCAGCAGGAGCGAAATGAGCACGCAAGTAATGTCCTGAGTAGCAATGAGCAGCAAAGAGCAAGAGATGAGCAGCTATGAGCAGCGATGAGCAAGAGATGAGCAGCAATGAGCAGTGATGAGCAAGAGATGAGTAGCAATGAGCAGCGCGGAGCAAAAGATGAGCAATGATGAGCAGCAAACTACAATGACGAGCAGCGAACTGTGTTGTCTGAATGAATAGACAAAAACAATCTTCGCCACCATGACGCCAATGGAAAGCTTTTAACGAAAATATATTCAGAGGTTTTGTTTAATTTCGTCAGTTGTTTGAAGACCGTCAAACAACACACACGTACCAATGGAGTCGAAAACGCCTCTCGGTTTATTGGTTCCTGGTAGATACTTAATACCTGTGGATCTTTCAAAGACCAAAGAAAAACCAGAAATGAAAAGGAAAATACTTCCAACCAAAGTGGAGAAAACCAAACGGCTGGACAACACAAGTGGAGGACCCAGCAAAGTGGATCCAAACAAGAAATGTACAAAGTGTCAAATGAACAAGAGCTTTGCGGAATTCTACAAAAACATGAATGTCTGCAAGGGGTGTAGAAGGATTGACAACGAGTGGACAAGACTTAATAGAAACCTCATCAGAAAAGTGAAATCTGAACTGCAACAATCTCGAAACGAATACTTTGACAAACGTTTGTGTATGAATCAACAAGCCGTTGAGGAACCTGTAGGTAATATAAGCACTTGCAGGACGACCGCAGCTCATTCTACTATTGAATCCAAGGAAAGAAAGACGTCTTAAATGTATACCTGTGACATATGTGGATACCAGTCCAAGCGAAACTTCAACATAGTGCGACACAAAAAGAATGCACACGGTATGGAGAAGGATTCAACAGACCATAGTGATTCAGTCTCAGATACCACCACAGAAGCCGATAACGAGGAATCCGAACAAAGTAGTGAACAGGAGTCCAACGAAGACTCCGAAGAGCAATGCGAACAGTCTCCATGGGAAGTCATTTTGAATAGAACATTTCAAGTACATCAATCGGAATACTCACAGAAAGTAAACGAACTTGTCGAAGCCGGAATGGAAGAAGACGAGGCACGCTTGGCAGCATATCGAGACATGTTTGACACATACAGAGACGAAATGCGAAACCATTACCTCGGACTATTGTCCTGGCATCAAGACATGAATAAAGACCCCGTACATAGAAAGATCAAGAAAACGGCTAAACGCTTGAGAGAAGAGGAAGACTACGAATCAAAAGAATCATGGGAATTTGCCGTAGAAAAACGAAAATATCTGCTTAATCGTGTATTGAACGACTACGACCCACCACCAGCTGAAGACAGCAATGACTCTATGTGAAATTGGTACAAAGAAAAAAAACAGAAAAAAAAATATATAAAAAAAATAAAAATTTAAAAAAATTAAAAAAAAAGGGAAGGAGGGTAATGCAGCCTATATATGTTTATACATATATATAGCCAGTCACAAGCCTGGACAAATGCAGAGTGGCCTTAAAAAATTGAGGAGGATTAATGCAGCCTATCTTATGATAGCCAGTCACAAGCCTGGATAAATGCAGAGTGACCCACCGTGTGCTCTCTCACAGATCCAATCTTTGAATAACGACAATCGACCATCACTAGCAGCAGTAGCCGTAAAACTGAAATGAGCACGCGAGTAAGGTCCTGAGTAGCGATGAGCAGCAAAGAGCAAGAGAAGAGCAACACGGAGCAAGAGATGAGCAGCGATGAGCAGTGATGAGCAGCAATGAGCAAGAGAAGAGCAGCGATGGGCAGCACGGAGCAAGAGATGAACAGCGATGACGAACAGCAACAAGCAACAGGAGCGAAATGAGCACGCGAGTAAGGTCCTGAGTAGCGATGAGCAGCAAAGAGCAAGAGAAGAGCAGCGATGAGCAAGAGATGAGCAGCGATGAGCAGTGATGAGCAGCGATGAGCAAGAGAAGAGCAGCAATGAGCAGCGATGAGCAAGAGAAGAGCAGCAATGAGCAGCGATGAGCAAGAGATGAGCAGCAATGAGCAGTGATGAGCAAGAGATGAGCAGCAATGAGCAGCGATGAGCAAGAGAAGAGCAGCAATGAGCAGCGATGTGCAATGAAATGGACTGCCGTTGCTAAGGCAGTTGATAAGGACACCCCTCCATTGATCTATTGGTGACAGCATCACTTGGAGGTAGGTGGACATAATCCAATCCTACCGTTGGTCCTCACAGAAAACATCACCCACAGATGAAAAGAGCGGGATAAGGGGAGATGATCCAATAGTGTACTTCGTATACTCTCGGACTTCGACATAACAGTGAGAGTATCAGACCCTAGAGACCGATGAAAGATCCAGAGACGACCGAGAAGTGCGGGAAAAGGGTGGATCAAGAGATGAACAGCGATGACGAACAGTGACAAGCAGCAGGAGCGAAATGTACGCGAGTAAGGTCCTGAGTAGCAATGAGCAGCAAAGAGCAAGAGATGAGCAGCAATGAGCAGCGATGAGCAAGAGATGAGCAGCGATGAGCAACAGATGAGCAGTGATGAGCAGCGATGAGCAAGAAATGAGCAGTGATGAGCAAGAGATGAGCAGCAATGAGCAGCACGGAGCAAGAGATGACCAGCAATGAGCAGCGATGAGCAAGAGATGAGCAGCGATGAACAAGAGATGAGCAGCAATGAGCAGCGATGAGCAAGAGATGAGCAGCAATGAGCAGCGATGAGCAAGAGATGAGCAGCGATGAGCAAGAGATGAGCAGCAATGAGCAGTGATGAGCAGCGATGAGCAAGAGAAGAGCAGCGATGAGCAGCACGGAGCAAGAGATTAGCAGCGATGAGCAAGAGATGAGCAGCGATGAGCAAGAGATGAGCAGCAATGAGCAGCGATGAGCAAGAGATGAGCAGCAATGAGCAGTGATGAGCAAGAGATGAGCAGCAATGAGCAGCGATGAGCAAGAGATGAGCAGCAATGAGCAGGGATGAGCAAGAGATGAGCAGTGATGAGCAGTGATGAGCAGCGATGAGCAAGAGAAGAGTAGTGATGAGCAGCAATGAGCAAGAGAAGAGCAGCGATGAGCAGCACGGAGCAAGAGAAGAGAAACTAAGTGAATGCAATGAAATGGACCGCCGTTGCTAAGGCGGTTGTTAAGGACACCCCTCCATTGGTGACAAGCATCACTTGCAGGTAAGGGGACATAATCCAATCCTACCTTTGGTCCTCACAGAAAATACCCCCAAATGAAAAGAGCGGGATAAGGGGAGATAATCCAATAGTGTACTTCGTATACTCTCGGACTTCGACATAACAGTGAGGGTATCAGACCGATGAAAGATCCAGAGACGACCGAGAAGTGCGGGAAAAGGGAGATAATTCAATCTGGTCAAGCATGGCACATCCTGGTCCGTGACTTACGTCACTTCCGTAAACAAATCATAGAGAAAACCCATCACTTCCGGTTGCGCATGCGCGCAAAAACCACTTCCGGTTCCTGAACATGCGCAGACCACACATCCGGGTCCTGGCACGTGACTTACGTCACTTCCGTAAAGAAATGGCGGGAAAATCCACTACTTCCGGTTGCGCATGCGCCTGACTTCCAAGTACTTCCGGTTCCTCCTAAACAAGCGCAGACCACACATCCGGGTCCTTGACTTGCGTCACTTCCGGCAACAAATGGCGGGAAAAACCACTACTTCCGGTTCTGCATGGGCGCAAACCACTTCCGGTACTTCCGGTTCCGGTCACGTGACTTCCGGTTCCGGTTACGTGACTTCCGGTTTCGGTTACGTCACTTCCTGTGACGTCATTTCCGGTTCCGGTGACGTCACTTCCGGCACCTCCTCAGCAGCTCCTCAAATCATAATTTGCCTGTGCCCATATACTACTATCCACTAGATCAGCTGTATAGTTGCCGAGGGCCTATACAGCTGATCGAGACCCAATACAAATGTACAAGGACATAATACAGGCTTTACATAAAAATATCCATTTTATGACACCTTTATTAACTAATGACTTAGAATTACAGTACTTTTATTAACCAATGGACCGCCTAGGTGTTCTCGTGGTAGCGAGCTCGTTCCGAGTGCGGAAGGTCGCGGGTTCGATCCCCGGCCGGGTCAAACCAAACACATTAAAATTGGTATTTGCTGCTTCTCCGCCAAGCACGCGGCATCTAGGAGTAAGAGCAAAGACTGGTCTGCTCGGAGTCAGTATAATGTGTCCGAGTGAGGTGATATGTCTTCCTGCGGACAGTTACCTCGTGAGCTAGCACAATAAAAATCCGACTTAGCGTGTCGGTCTAGTACAAAGCAGGGATCATATTCATTATCATATCAACATGTTCTCGTCCTGATATGCACCTGGTTGCCACTGGACGTTAAACAATAATTCATCCATCCATCATTAACCAATGACTTAAAATACATTATAAATTGTCTATTTAATACCATCCCATGTGCCCGAAACGGGTCATTAATATCGGTTTTATACAGAAAACCAGAACTGGTCATTAATACAGGTCTAATACAGAAAATCCTGTATTAGACCTGTATTAATGACCAGTTCTGGTTTTGTATTAACTGGACAGTTTTTACTGTATTTCAATACATTAGTTAATAACGTTAATTATCTTATTTCCCCATGCCTATATCGACCTGCTGAGGCCTTCACAATTTCCCGTATTTCGGCACTGTGACGTCGTAAAGAGTTGACCCGACCCTAATAAGAGCTGACCCGAATATATCAGCGACATCATAATGGGTGAAAAAACAATGATATTGATAACAAATGATAGAAATTTTTGTGTTTTCTCGCTCGTTCAGCTGCGCTACACTCGCGAAAAGACATAAATTTTCTATCACTCGTGGAAGATCACCCGGACTTTCCAAAGAAAGTATGTAAAAACCTTTTCTTCTTTCAGGTATAATTGTACCAACCTGTGAGTGGCGGAAAAGAATTGCCTACAATAAATAGAAAAGTTGTCTAGCGTTTTATGTTTTTGTTTCAGATAACAATATAACTGATACAGATTGTGATATCATAAGACAAATTCTGGAGGTATGTATATCAATTATTGCTGTTCAAATAAGAAAAAACTTGTTAAATCATTTATAGGTAAAACACCATTTTATCATCAGTATTTTTCCCTCGCAACGTTTGGTTTTAGCATGGTTGAGACGAAATTAACTGTGAAAACGCACACATCACCCATCAAACACCCAAAAGATGGAACCTCATATTAAAGTATCATTTATGCCTGTGGATATAGTTAATAACCTAAAGATAGTGATATCACTCAAGACAGTTTTACATATTCGTAGAATGAAATTATATTTCCAAATATGGGTTATATTACGAGTCATTTTTCTACAATGGCTGAATTTCAACGTTGCTATTGTGATATGTGTTGTCTTGAATGATACATTGTACCAATTCAAAGAATACTAGGCGCAGCCATTGGGCGAAATGAATGTGAGACTCGCTAACCATTGGTCAATATCAAACTAAATGATAAACCATTTTAAACGGCATTGATTGAATACTTTCATGTCTTTCTTCAAAACATATTTAAGATAAAAAATGTGAGATCTTCCAAGGAAAACATGTGTCGACTGCGGACGTTAATTTTTACAAAAGATATTAAAATTTTCTAAAAATGAAATATATATGCACACCTTTGCATTAAGGTTAATGCACAGAGAAAGTTTTATGAAATTGCTTTGAGCGGTTATGGAGTAGTTTAGGATAGAAGTTTTGAGCCCCCCCCTTTTTTAAAAATGTTAATTTTTACAAAAAAATGTAAAATTTTCTAAAAATGAAATATATATGCATACCTGTGCATTAAGGTTAATGCACAGAGAAAGTTTCATCAAATTCCTTTGAGCGGTTTACGAGTAGTTGAGGATAAAAGAAAAGTGTGACGATGCAAGACGACTCAAGACACAAGACGCAAGACGACAGATAGTGATCCCTATGTGTCGACCATACGTTCCGCAGGCGACACAACTATTTCGAACTAGCTTTTACGAATGTGGTGAATTTCAATGATTAAAATTGGTACCCCCCTCGCCCCCCCCCGAATATTGGCAAAAACATCCCCCTTTTTAAAGCCTTATTTTTCGACATGAAAAGCCATGGGAACAAGCCATTTTCATTGCTCTAAATCAATCGGATGCATTTTCAATTAAACGAGATTCTGTTATTTTTCAATGAATTAAACTTGTCTTTGTCCTTACAGTAACCTAATCTTAGTAGTATTCATCTCATTTTTTCTTTTGTTTGGGAAATTAAAGTTTTAAATCTTTAGTATAAGTAAAGTCAAGAAATACCAAAGTGATATTCGAAGGAGAGGAAAATCGTAAACAGCTGAAAAACTCCGGAGAACAACGAAGACAAGACCAAAACAATACAAACACTACACCTAAAAACTAAAAACATATGAACAACATGGACCTCACCAAAAAAAAAAAAAAAAAAAAATATCTATTTTTTCTTTCTTTAGGGAAATAATTTATTACAGTCACTAAATCTTAGTAACAACTATATTGGTAGCATTGGTGCTGAGCATATTGCAAGAGGATTAAGTAAGTATACTGTGTGTATATTAAATATTTTCTGAGAGCAGGCTTGATTCATTGTACATGTATCTCCACGTTTCATCAGTTTTTCTCTCATTATCAGTGTTCAAGGTTGAACATTTTCAAAATAAACTGACTAAACATTGTAGAGCAAATTTCAAAATGGCAGAAAAGATAGAACCAAATACCATCAAAAGACATAGATATGCAAAAGGAGGATACTGTTTATATATTTCATTACAGTAAAATTTTGGGTATCAATTTCATAGCAAGCGCGAAAGTACTAGCGACAGGGCAGATGATTGTTACCATCTGGAACTTTAAATTATATGATTGGTCGGTTGACGAAAAGTCTGAATATGTATACTGATTTCTTAATTTAAAGAAAATGATTGATTTGCTTGACAGGTCTGTTATAACCACCATATTTTAAAGGCATTTCCAAGTTTGCCCGTAGCACGAAAATGGAATACATTTAAAACTAGAGACTCTGTGCAGGTTTTATTATCACAGCCTATAAACCATATCATATTGGAATTGTAAACATCAGGTCACACAATATTAATCTAAATGAATTCGAAGAAATTAGCAAAGTATTAAATACTAGTAGGTCTGATGGCTTCTGTATATACTTCACTTTTCATGTCTTACTTACATATTAAGAAATGATAGCTGGTCTCTGGAAAGATCGAAATTCAAGATCCTGGCATAAAAAAATATTTTTAGGGGAAACATAATTAATGTTGATTCGTTGATCCGACTATGTCCCTGGTGCATAGCTCTGTCCTTCGATGGTTTTAGAATAACCATTTTGGTCATTTTGGCATTTTTGAAATTGCTGTTCAATTTTTGGTGATTATTGTTTTGGTTTTCAACATTTCAGACTTTGAGCACCACTGGTGAGTCGTAAATCGACAACATATGCGCATCTTTTGCATCAAAATTGGTATCAAAGAATTTATTTTTAAACAGATAATTTGTAAACATGAAACTACATAAAGAAAATCCTATACCAATTTTAGCGTTTTTAAAATGTGTGTGTATCATGGTAAACATAATGAAATGTCTATCTTAATATAGTTACAAATGAAGAACTAAAACTTCTTGACCTCAGCTGGAATAAGGTCACAGGAAAAGGAGCAGCTGCTATTGGATATATGTTAATAAAGAATAGTGAAATAAACATTATAAACCTGGCATGGAATGGGCTTGAGGAGTGCGGAGCGCATGCTCTAGCTCATGGATTGGATAGTAACAAAACACTGAAAGAGTTAGATATTAGCTAAAATAGAATAAACCAGAATGGATTGGCGAAACTACTTAAGGGTCTGAAAGAAAATAAAACACTTGAAGCTTTAAAGGTAATATCTTAAGGTACTTGCTACTTCTTTTAGTGAATACATTTAACATTTGTTGTAATGTAGAAATATTGAACGTTTAGTGCATAGATTTTTTATACTGTACATTGTTAAATATGGCTATAATAAGGAACTCATAAGTTTTCAAATTCCTACATTCTATTGTAATATTGTGAATAAATTTAAAAGTATCGCCAATAACCAATAAAAACTTATGATTAGTAGTTACTTAAGATCTTTTCACAGTAAGAGCTATAAATATGAAATTTTGCGTAATTCTGTAAAAATTGCTCTTTTTCCCAATAACTTGAAGACTATTCATAATGGCCTCTAATGAATACTGCCAATTTCTGTTGAACACTGCGACAAAATAGCATTAAACCCTTTGTGGGAGTGTTCAGACTTTTTCGTTTAACATGTTTAATAGATCAAAAGTATCCAACCTGCAGCTATGAGAGTCTTAGCCTGTTTTACGGTTAAAGCGAGCACATTCTGACCCTATTATCTAGATTATGTACCTTTCAACCAAATGTTTCAGTTCTATCAAGCTGTCACCTTGATGGTAATCATACTGTATTGGCTTTTATAGTAAGTTTTATACACAGAGTGTCAGGATAGATAAAGGGGAGGTTTGGGAACCCATAAAACCGGTTTAATCCCACCACTGTTTAGCGTCTGTACCAAGTCAAACTATCCTGACTCTGTTGTGTTTATGTTTGTGTCTGGTGCTGTTCGGTTATTTTTTGTCCGGGTTCTGACTGTTGGGCAGCGTTGATTGATGGTATGTCATTGTTGACATTCCTCTTTTCCATTTTGCTTTTTATTCATAAAATCATTTGAACCCTACAGTTATTATAGCCCCCAAACGGAAATACTTGGAACAGTGGTTTTACTCCTTTTCTTAATATCGTTAAGTCGCGAAAACCGAAGGCTCTGAGACATTGTTTTTGTTTGTGACTAATTTTCTTCTTTTTCCTAACGCTGAAGTTGGTGGAGAATTTTTCCGAGAGGGTTGCAGGAAACCTCATGGAACTACAGGACGGTTGAGAACAATGCGTAGATCTTCTATCAAGTCTCATAATTCGTGCAAATCTTGTTACCATAGAAATAGAGCAAAACAAAAACACCAAACTTTCTGTAAATTTATGTGGAGGTTAGGTGCCATGCCTAAATATGCATGAATATACACTTTTGTCTTTGTGATTTAGAAGTTGGCTACTGCTGATATGGAAACGAGACAACAAAAATTCCTGAAATATTGATTGCCATTGAAACAGATTTGTATTTCCATGTCCAGTACACTTATAAAACTGGGATAGGAATGTTATTATGTAACGGTACCCGTTACAATTAGTACTAGGTATCAAGTTGCTTTGATAAGGAACTCATAAAATCATTAAATAGTCCTACCAATATTATAAGGTTTCTACACATGCTATATATTCTTACATTACATTGGACCAGGTACCAGGAAACTTTATAAGCTGAATATAGTATACTAAAATAACTAATTTCACACTGCATGTGAATGAAAATACTTTCTTGTTTTTATTGTAGATTGCAGATAATCCTATTTCATCCGATGGTGCTTATATGGTATTGTTATGTACAGAATTTCATGAAAATTTGTCATATATAGATTTTGGGGTAAGGATGAAAGTCTTCACAACCATGCTATAAAATATGCTTCCAAACATCGGGGTAATATGTTACTTAGAAAACATATGATTGTTATTGTAGAGAATTGGAAAATTTTATATCACAAAGGAAACATGCGCCTTATGTAATCACCAAGTATAAACTTTCTATAAAACCATAGAAATATACCACGAGGAGAGTCGTAAGACTTAATATATGTTAAATTGCTGTTCTGCAATGCAAAATTTGCCAAATCAATGTTTTCAACTTATGACGAAAATTGGCTCATAGAGCATATATGAATCATTTGTTGAGAATTCGAATTGTTTACGATATGATATACATGTGTAGTTTCAAATATCCTACACTTCCGAAAAGAATATGACTTTTTCAATCTTGACAAAATGTCATGCATGACATCATTGTACTCCCATTTTCCCTCCAGATTTAAATTTATATAGTAGACAACTTATACAGATCTTGTGGAAAGGTTGAAGCAGTATCAACATATTCGAAACAAAATTTGTATTCCACATTCATCTACTATTTGAGAGCATGCACGCATTATTCCTTTCTGTTTGAAGCTTCATCGATGGATAAGAATCAATTCAAATAGATACATTTTTCATTTTTACCATTTTTTGCAATTCCAAGATCAATGAATATGTACTCTTTCTTATTGTCTCGAACGTAACCTATGATTAAACTTTTATATTTTAGAATTTACCGGTGAATGAAGAATTTGAACAAAAGATTTCAGAAATTAGGAAACATAGGCGCTTAGTTGTAAAATTTGGTAAAATAATCCGTAATCAAAAGAAAGATACTGGGGATGACACCATGTATATCAGTGGAGATCCTCGGACAATTTTGCTGGATTACGCACGAATAACACAAATTCATATATTAGATATGTTCAAGGCGCTTGACATCGACAGAAGTCATTCGATCACGTGGGATGAATTCAAACAAGGCATAAAGGTATGTTGGCTAAATATTCTGCTGCCTACATGTACGCATAACCTTGATGAAGGAGTTATTAAATAATGTTTAATTGCATGTTATTTCTTGTAGTAATGAAATATTTTTTAAGCGTTTTTTCTTGACTAAAATTGTGTTTTATATTGACATTCTGAATTTAACAGCATCAACAGTAAGTTCCATTTCCAAACTCTCTTTGATCAATATCTTTTATAAATACACGATGGAAGTGTATAAGTGCTAACCTGCCGATTTTTTTATCTTCAGCAAAATAAACTACCAATAAGACCGAAAGATATCGAGAAAATTATACAGAGCATAGATGTAAATATGGACGGCGAAGTAGACTTCAGGTAAAGAATACAAGATCTAACATTTTTCAGCGCGGAATAGTTTCTACTTAATTTGTATTCCTAATGTTATATTGTCAGTGACAGATAATATAAATACTAAGGGTTCATTTCTTGTATTGCACATGGTAGATCTCCTTAGCTGAAATTTGGCTTCCTATTTCGGTATTTTTGGTTGAGTACTTCTTGTTTAATATAAGTTTGGTTTTGGTCTTCCAAATGTTTCGGTTTTAATGCTGCTGATGAGAGGTAACTCCTTGAAATGCGTCGTATACAGCATAGTATAAATTTACTGTATCTAATATTAGTATCCACGGATTGTTATTTTGAATGTGAACATTTCTCATAAACATGGAAATCTGTAACAGTATCCCACAGCTTTGTAATGCAGATTTAGATTAAAGAATTAAGGATGCTCGCTGGTCATGTTTTGGTCTTTTTGTCAGATTTTCGGAATCCTCGGGTTTTATACATTTTTTAAACATGAAATTTTTTGCCCATGAACCCCCATTTTTTCTTCTATAATTCAATCATATATACCTTAAAATGGTATTTGACAAAATTTTATGAGATCTTTTTTATTTTTTCATACATCTTTGAGAGACTGAAGTTGTCAATGCAAAGACAATGAAAAATCCAGAGAAACCCATTTCCTGCAAATTTTCAAGGCCTTATAGCTCTAACATGAGGACATGAACCTATATTTTGTTCTTGCTTATTTGTTTACTATTCATATGTTCTCTCTAAAACACCTATTTCAAATCCTATTTATTTCCTATTAGACCAGTGATCATCCTTAAGTAGATATATTATAATGAATATGCATATAAAGACAGAACAACACCTCAGAGAGATACTATATACTTTCGTAAAAGTTTATAATTGTAATTCATACGTATACATTTCAAGCCTAGCAACTTATATGGCCATACCATGGGTATCCACTTACAGCTATCAATAAACATTCCGTGATAAACATATGAGTTGTAATGCACATGTTCTTCAGTCAAAATAATTTTATAGGAAAAATTGTTTGAAATAGAAACGCGTTTCCAATATTTAGCTGTGAAATATCAACAATGTTTTATATGGAAAAAAAACCTTCTGTTGTGTTTTTTCAGCGAACTTATTTTATCCCAAAAAGCTCATAAGAAGAAAGTTGAAGCACTTAAAGCCAGAGGAGATAACATATTCCAAGGCAGCTCTGTTGGTGTAATAAATGCAAATCTGAGAAAATGGATGGCGGAGACTACAGTTTAAAACTTCTACCCAATTACTGTCACGTTAAATGCCATTTATCAACATAGATCAACATAGGACATGACCATTTAAAATAAGAAAAAAGCTAGAAGAGATAACGTATTCCAAGGCAGCTCTGTTGGTGTAATAAATGCAATTTTGAGAAAATAGATGGCAGAGACTACAGTTTATAACTTCTACTCAATTACTTCTACGTTAAACTCCATTTATCAACATAGGACATGACCATTTAAAATAAGAAGAAAGTTGAAGCAGTTAAAGCTAGAGAAGATAACATATTCCAAGGCAGCTCTGTTGGTGTAATAAATGCAAATTTGAGAAAATGAATGGCAGAGACTACAGTTTAAAACTTCTACTCAATTACTTCTACGTTAAACTTCATTTATCAACATAGATCAACATAAGACATGACCATTTAACCCATTATTCTAGAACTAAAAGTTGAAACTGCAAAAAATAACAAATATATTCATACGTTTAAGATAAATGTGTAATTTATATAGGAATATATCTTGTTTCTTAATGGTGATCAAGCTTATTTTGTCCTTTTTTATCTGAAATACCTACAATAACTGAAGTGATGTATTTGTCGTGATAATATTGATATCTGTCGAGCATTTATTTACTAACAGAATCCCCTTGAAGGAATCATTGAATGCGCAAACACAATTTAACGCATCTATAGCCTAGTTTCTACGTTTTACTTTTTAGTAAATTTATTTTGCCTGATCGCAACGTTGATTTGGAATATTTTAGCATTAAAACTGTAAGACCCATGTGATAAAACTGTTTACAGAAATACAAAACAAATAAAACATGCCAAAAAGGTTAGACATTGGCAAATATATATTAGAAAATTACTATGTGGTTTCCTTAGTGCTTTTCAATCAATACATTTCTTTTTAATGTCAAGAGACCAAAAGTATCTACAACACTTAAATATGACTATAATAAATTCTTCATGATTAATGTATTACCTGAAAGATCCAAAATGAATTATTACTAGTTTCATTTATATTTTGTTCGCCCAAATATTCAGGTAAATGATCAAAACACAGTAAGGTAAATGTACATAAGGAAAAATCCTATATATGATTGGAACACACTACCAAACGTAAGTGGCGTATAGGGGAGACACTCTCGTTGGGGGTGGGGGGGGGGGTTGTCAGATCATAATACGGAAAGCCAGATCGCGGACCATAGTGGGTAACGTGTTTGGAGAATGCCGGACATACTGCACGCTAAAGACCCCTTCTGTAGTTTCCGAAAAAGAGTAGGTTAATGCCCCTACAGAAAGCTAAATTGTCCGACCCTTCCCATCCATTCACCTTTTTACAGTGGCAGTGTAAAATTGGTTCCCCTTACGAGTTTTTGCATGACTTTGTTATAGTACATTTGTCCACTTGTTGATTTTAATCATATTCAATTTGATGATTAGAAATAGATGTTTTATGGAAACGTCTTTTATTTAATAATTCATATTGAAATCATGCCTCTAATGATTTGACATAAAATAAGTCGACGATTAGAGGAGAATAATAAATACTATCTGTAATCTTCTGTAGAAACTCGTCCACGAAACTGTAAAAATAAGCTTTCCAAAACAAAATTGGGAATATTCCCATCCTCAAGTGAAATAATAAAGAAAAGACGCTTTTCATATTCAAATTCTATGTAATGTTCTCATATGTGAACGTCTTGATATCAATCAATTAACGCCATGGCTTCCATTTTATAACAACAGTATTTAAAACATTTTCGCCTGTCTATTTCTAAACAAATTAATTATTTTCCTAAATGAGAGAAATGGTGAAATTAAGGATGATCGCTGATCTAATAGGAAATAAATAGGATTTGAAATAGGTGTTTTAGTTTGAGAGAACATATGAATAGTAAACAAATAAGGAAGAAAAAATTATAGGTTCATGTGCTCATTTTAGAGCTATAAGGCCTTGAAAATTTGCAGGAAATGGATTTTCTCTGGACTTTTCATTGTCTTTGCATTGACACTTCAGTCTCTCAAAGATGTATGAAAAAATAAAAAGAATTTCATAAAATTTTGTCAAATACCATTTTAAGGTATATATGATTGAATTATAGAAGAAAAAGTGGGGGTTCATGGGCAAAAAAGTTCATGTTTAAGAAATGTATAAAACCCGAGGATTCCGAAAATCTGACAAAAAAACCAAAATATGACCAGCGAGCATCCTTAACTGGATAAAAATGCATAAAAAGGGTCAATTTTTTAAATGAGAATTAAATTGCCATATACATATATAAACAGACAGTGATACATGTATGTACGATTTCAATAACTCTGGCCTGTCTGTTTGGAGAAGTTGACAAATAAATACTTTAAGTACTTAAGTATGGGTCGTCTATCCACCATTTCGAAGAAAAAGAACTCGCTGGAGAACAAAAATTACATACTTGATTTTAAAATACCGCTGCATGGAAACAAACAGTTTTAAGTTAAAGATTTGGCCATTAACGAAAGTGGAAGTTACCTTTCAAAGACACAATGAAAGTCAGAATAATTAATTTTAACAGATAACATTGTAAAGACTTTCTCTTGAATTTATGCCCGCATTCACCAAAAGCAATAATAATATGGTATGTCCTGGTCATTCCCAACCATGATACAAAATAGAAAAAAAAACGCAAAAAATGAATGAATAATTGCAAACACAAGATATTCAGACAAGAGATAAGAAAAAGGTAGTAACTCTTCCAAATACAATCAACCGCAAAATCGTTATATTATGCACGTGTTCATGTCAAGCCTAGCAGTGATACTAAATATGAACAAAATCCACCAAAATCTGAATGACTTTTTATTTACAAGTTGGCACTAAATTATACAACAAACGTGATGATTTTAGTTTTAAAATAGTGCATTTTCCTTTATTGAGCAACAATTTTCCTACAAAAAATGGTGTCTACAGTTCTCAGTTGATCCGTTATTCTAGAACTTGTGCCCACAACAGTGACTTACTTGAGAGAGCAAGGACACTGACAAATTAACTGCCCAGTGAAGGATACATCCAGCCTCGACTAACATCATCACTTAAAAAGTTTTACTGTCGATATCATGATTTGGTCGATTGTTATCAGGTGAGTATATAACAAACGATCATTGCAATATTCCTTGTGTGATTCCAGTTCTCTTACAGATTTTGACATTTACCGATATACACCCATGAACCGCTTTGACCACTGGACAATACGACGGATATGCTTATCCTTCCAGAGCTCCTGATATCACTCCAGGTTTTTTTTTGGAGTTCGTATTGCCCACGCTTTAGTTTTCAGTGTAATGTTTTCGTATGGCTCTGTCTTTGTCTGTTTGTTGGCCAGTAGTGTTCCTTTTTGGTTTGTCTCTTTCAGGTATTGTCTTTTGGATTATGATTTTGGATTTCCAATCTGGCATTGTTGGTTCGGTACCTTCTACACTTGAGATATAAAAATTCAAATAATAACTTGTAAAGTTTAGTATACTCTGGATCAGTTTATTTCCATAGATATCTATTCTCGTTCTTTGGTGAAAAGTCAGTTTCGAGGATCCATGATTAGGTAGTCTTAAAATTTTCTGATCATAACATAATATGGAATATTTCATCAAACGCTTAAATTCGTGGTTCAAATTTGCACACAAGAAAATTGGTATCGATTTAAATATAATGAATCTACAGAAGACAAACAGAAATAAAATAAGTTCAGCAAAGAAACTAAAGCCCTCGCAAAACAAGCTTTTCTTAGAAATGGTGTTTTTGACAAAGCAATAACTACTGAGGTGATGAGGTTTCCGTAATCGTGGCCTTAGTATATACAACTGATGGAAGTAGATTTCCACGTTGTATATTGTATTTTGGCTTATGTCCTTGTTTTCTTCTGATTGTTACTTTTGTATTGGCTTCTTTGCTATGTCAAACGAATTAATCAAATTTTATGCCAGATATGAATAGCAGTGAACGTTTTAAAATTGCATTTGATTTTAGATAAATAAGTACGATAAAAAGAAATTTGAAAAAAGCTAATTATATAATTAATGAAGAGTATATGCATTAATAAATAGTTGATATCTATATGAAAAGTCAAGAAATACCAAAGGGATATTCGAAGGAGAGAAAAATCGTTACAACTGACAAACTCCGGAGAACAACGAAGACAAGACCAAAACAATACATGCACTACAATTAAAAACTAAAAACGTATGAACTACATGGACCCCACCAAAAAACCGGGGGTAGACTCAGGTGTTCCGGAAGAGTAAGCAGTCTCTGCTTCCTGCAGGACACCCGCCATGCTGCTCATGTCAAATTCGGTATGAGGAAGGGATAATATCAATGGAACAGGTCCATTTTCATTTGGGAAACGGTTTTTTCATACCTGTCAACCAAGTCATGATGAAGCCCATAAAACTTTAATAAGGATGACTTCAGCTTAGGAGTAACGTACCCCTGTCTGAGCAACTTTTCTGTCAGGAGCCGGGCTCTGCCCAGGAAGTCAATGTATATGTCACAAGCTCTGGAATAACGTATGCGTTGTGAAATATATACTCCATACGCCGGCGCTTCTGGAATATTGCCGCTCAAAAATGGAAAGTTGACGATTGGAAAGTCAAAGTCATCCCGTTTGTCGTAAAGTTTTGTATTTAACCTTCCTCTGGTGTCAATTTCGAGGTGAAGGTCAAGATAAGATGCAGACTTGGCAGTGTCTGTGGTATCTTTAATTTCGAGCTCATTGGGATAAATGAGATGTAAGAAATTCCAAAAATGTGAATTGTTGAGTGATAAAACATCATCTATGTAGCGGAAGCTGAAATTAAAGGTACGGGCTAATTTCTTCTGTTTTTCCTTAAGAAGCCCGTCAAGGAAGTCTGCCTCATATGAGTAAAGGAACAAGTCGGCCAGGAGTGGCGCACAATTAGTACCCATTAGAATGCCAATTGTCTGTTGGAAAACACGTCCACCAAATTGAACAAATTCAATCATCAGGACAATTTCGTCCTCTGTATATTTTTTGTTAGATTTAGAGTGGTTTTTAACAAAGTATGATTTATCTCTACCAATGACAAAGGTATGTGTATCTGTTGTTGCCATTTTTATTTTGAAAGCATCGATGGATTAGATCTTTCAACTTCCCCTTCAGTTGTGAATGATGGTATAGAGGGTAGAGAAATCAAATGTTTTTATGCTGTTACAGACTGAAATGGACCGAGATCGTAAAATATCCTTTAAGTCTTTGGAGTTCTTTAATATCCACATTTGATTGATACCACTTCTTGAATAACCTGTCTCACAATAACTTTGGAGGCCCGTTTTGACAGCTGTTAAAATAGAAGTTAGAAGTTGAGACAATGGTTTGGTGGAACACTTGGCAGATCCAGCTATAAAGCGTTGTTTGTATGGACACGTATGTAACTTGGGTATCCAGTACAAAGTAGGAAGATCACAATCATCATCTTTGATGGAAATACCAAATGACAATAAGACCGATCTATGATTGTCGGTTATTTCTTCCTTTGAAAGTGTAGTAGCTTTATAGGTAGGGTTGTGAACTAGCAATCCCTAGTTCATTAATAAAGCATTGAATATAGTAGCATTTGCTTACAAAAACGATGTTATTAGGGGCCTTGTCTGCAGGAACAACAACATATTTGTCATGAATGGCGGACAATGTCTTGGCAGCATCGGGGTTGCTGAAGACTGATGTTCCTTTTTTACTCATAGACCTTCTAAGTTTATCAATTCGAACTTGAATCAACGATCTCACAGCTTTAACACACTCTGAAAGTGAATCTAGTGGCTCTTATTCACGTTTGGTCCATTTTCTGGCATAGTCCTCCACAGCATCCATCAGTAGTTTGAAATTATATTTCCAATTTATGGATACGGGTTCGCGATACTTAGGACCTTTTGCAAGGACATCACGAAGAGACTCATTATCTATGATATTTAAGTCTCCTGTGATGACATGGCCAGCAGGACTATATTTGAATGGAGAACTGTTGCATGAACAATCAGGTGGCTTAGCTTTGAGATCGTAGATTTTGAGGTCCTGCAATGCACGTTTGTGATTGAATATTTTTGATGCAATGGGTGTAGTATAGGTATAAGAAATAATGGGAACGGACTGATCTTTGAAATAAGGCGGAACTGTTAATCTGACCGATTTGTAGTGAAGGATATTGCCAAATATATGATATTTTTTAAAATTATTTATTCATTTAAAATATAATTAAACCATAAGTGAATAAAATATTGATAATATAAATTGAAATTTATCTGAAAATTTTAATATTATTCCAATGTATAAATTTGTATATAATATTTATTTTGTCAATGATCTAATTTATTTTCAGTAAATATATGTATACTTGATTTTAACAAGAAAAATATTTAACTATGTCAGATTTCTTATGTATTCCTTTCTACAATCAGAAATCATGAACCAACGATTATCCATTGTATCTCTCACTTAAACTATTTGCTGTGACGACTTTTCCCAATTACCTTTCCTTTCTTAATTAGACCCTATTATGTGTGAGCTTAAATTAACATAATTATCTATACTAATATTCAATTAGACATATATATATAGTCACGTTGATGATTTTAATGGTAAATGAAAATTAATACAAAACCGTAAAAACTTACAATATAAGGCATATGATTCAAGTTACCTTTCCTTTCTTAATTAAAACCTATTATGTGTGAGCTTAAATTAACTAAATTCTCTATACTACTATTCAATTAGATATATATATAGTCACGTTGATGATTTTAATGGTAAATGAAAATTAATGCAAAACCGTATGAACTTACAATATAAGGCATATGATTCAGAAATTTGTCCATTATGGACAAAATAAAGCATAGTCGAAATAATTTTCCAGTAAAACATAATGTTACTGAAAGAAAAAATAGTTTAAATCCACTCGATTTACACTTTTTATATTTTAAAAATATGTCAAAATATCCAGCGAAACAGATGACATTGCCATAAACATCAAAATAACAATGTTCTAATTTTTTATTGAATTATATGAAATTGTCGATAATAATCAAATAACAAAAATAATGATCCTTTCTTATTACTAAATTATATCAATGAAAACACAAAGCTTTAGAAAAAAGGGAACGCCGAAACAGAGATTCGAACTATGTCTACAAGTGTTACTCTCAACTCATCCTAACCTTGCGGCTACCATCTTACACTATACAAACGTCGTTTTTAAATATATAAAGGCGAAAACCTGTACTGCACCATAAGTACCCGTTATTGTAAATGGTGGTCATTTTGTGCAGTCTGGGGGAAAATCGGTATTGCACCATGAGTACCCCTTATTGTAAATGATCCTCATTTTGTGCTGTATTGGGAAAACCGGTATTGCACCATGAGTACCCCTTATTGTAAATGCTGATAATTATGTGAAGGTCCTTACTCACAAGTGTATGTATTGTCTATGATGGTTACTCATAATGGTTACGACAACCATTGTCTTTATTTGTTAATTCTTGGTTGTGTTATGTCTCAAGTAACAAAAGTATTTGATATTTTTTAAATATCATAAACAAGATTAGAACTTTTATTAATGCTACTACTGTAAGAAATATGTATCTGATTCATGAATATTTGAAACTAGTGAATAGTGCACCATTTGTTTGTTTGTTTTTAATTTTAATTTGATATAATTTATTTTACTTTATTTATTATTTTATTTATTTCTTTAATATATTTTGGTTTTAGTAATTTTTCTGTGATTTTTATTATTCATTTAATATTTCTATTTTAGTTTTCTTTATTTTTGAAGCTTTTTGTGTTCCAGAGATATTTTATATTTTATTAATTGGGGTTTTGTTAATTGTTTTATCTTATTTTCAGTTATAATTTTCTGTGATATTATTTTAATTTCGAGCAATTCAAGCTTTTATTTTTACATAAATGTGTGGTATTGTTTTTTCCCCTTGTTATTATAATAAAATATAGTTTTATAAGGCTTAGCCTGGTTACTTTAACAGAATCATTGAGTGAATCTCCAATGACCATTCAATGAAATATGCACATTAGACATTATCATATCATTTACTCATTCTTTGAAACTGGCAAAAGAACTGCACACTGCTTTTATTGCTATTCTTCATCTCAATTTTAGTGGAATGTCTTCAGCAATAAGCACTTTTAACTCAGGTGAGCATTTGCCATCAATGTTTGTCCGTTGTCCGTGCGTCCGTTAGCTAAGCATATTTTAAACTTCTTCCCAGAAACCACTGAACGGAATTTGATGAAACTTGTCTGAAATGTTCCTGTCCTCGTCCTGACCAAGTGTTGTTACTTTTGGAGATTTCAATCTTACAGCTCCCCCCCGAGCCTCTTTTTAGTTACCGGTATCTAAATCGCCATTTGTGATGTCCATACTTTTGTTAAATTGAAAAATTGAAATTGGGAACACTGAACAATTCTTCAAAAATAACAAAATAAAAATATGTGGAAAAATTGTATTGGATAAAAGTCCAATACACTTCAAGATGCATATGACCAAATGGAATTAAATTCTAAATGTTGGTGGAAGGATCAAGGAGAAAAACTATTGTCATTATCTTTGTGGCAGGAAATGCTCACTCATCCGGAGCACTTGATTTCACCCCTGGTTTTATGTGGGGGTCTCTGTTGGTTATATTTTTATCTTTTGGTGTTGCTTGTTGGTTATTCTGATGCTGTCTTTTCTCTTGATTGATTATTGTTGATTGCACCTTCGGATTTTTCATCTTGGGATTTGAAGAAAAGGAAGCTACTAAATATAATTACCAACTACCAATTTCAGTAAAATATTTTCATAGAACTATGGATTATGTAATAAGTAGTATCAGGAAACTTAAGATATGGATAAGTGCATAAAATCTAGAACTGACCATCCAATGTGTTTTAGAGAACCTATATTCAGGTCAAAAGTCCACACAGTGACCTCAGACAGTGACCAATAGAAATTAGCATTGTCTACATTTGGTTGAGAACGATAAGTTGAACTTGAGTTAAGACAGGCAAGACAGAAACCCTTTTCCCTGATTGTCTTCTGGAAACTGGTTATTTGTCAACATTAAAGTAGACTGTTCATCTGTACAAGTTGTTGAACCGATCCCCATTTACGATGAATAAAGGGGTTAATAAGATGATTCAGTTCTACATGCATGTTTTTCCATTGTAGCTTACATAAATCATTTTCAGAGCTCTGTTGAAACATTAATGTTTAGGCCTTAAAATTAGGTTGTTATTTTTTTATATTCCTTATGGAGGCATAAATACAATTCACCAACGGCAAAAATTGTCAGTTTTTAAATACCCCCTTTTTGAGGGATTTACAACCATACCCCCCTCTCTTCTTCTCCTTTGATCATCGCATATTTATGCACAGACATGGTCAAAAATTAATCCAAAATTCATTCAAATTTGGCAAACAATATCAAGATAAGCTGCTGCTTCAGACTCGAACATTATGAAAACAAGTAGGAATGACGGCTATTTTTTATAAATAGGAGTTTAAAAATATATTAACTTTAGATTTATTTATATTTTAACCATTCAGAAGTCTTAGGATGCAGTTGAGTCAGTTATTTTAAGACTAGGGTTTCACTCGCATTATTTTAGTCAATCTCAGACGTACCGAGATTTTTAGAAAATTTCGAATCACGAGACATTTTCGTCGTGGCTTATTTATTCATACACATAATTCAGTTCATCATTAACATAATCAGCTGCGTATCGGCGAAAATATTATTGTAGTAAGAGATATTTTCACGTTCAAAATCTGCATCGCGTTTGTAGTATTGTAGCGACCATGTTATTACGTTGGATATCGATTATCTCCCATTTCCGGCGTAACCTTTAAAAAGAAGTCTTCAACGTCACTGGCTATCTCACTGGTGCGATTTGTTGTATAATGATACTGTATAACTCATTGCGTATCTAAAGGGTGCTTATGCTTAACTGGTGCCGAATTCCTTGATTCGGTGGTGAAAATAATACGACTAAACTAAAACTCAAAATATATTCTTTAGCACATGTGACATGAGCAACTACCCCTTCCCGTTTTCACAATCAAACGGTCGTGTCTATTACATTTACACTTGGCAATAATGGACATTCTGCTATGGTTTTTTGAATATGAGGTAATTTTGTAACGAGGTAAGATCGACATTAAATGGTTAATATGTTTAGAACACAGTTTATGTCAAGGTTGGTTTGTCCTTATTCATTTTATTCCTGATTTTGGACTAAAAGTAAGGAAGGGGCAATGGTGGCAGAGGTCATATACCTTTTATTGCTTATATTGATGGTGATAGCCCATGAAATTTTAGAATGGCAAATTTTTATACTTCAAAGAAGATTTTACAATGGCCTATAAAATTATTTGGGTATTAGGGCCCAAGGCAAACATAAATTTGTTTTTCTTAATCGCTGTTTATTTGTGCTGTTGTTCCAAAATAACAACAATAACAATGCACATGTTAATAATAATTCACGTTATACAATGTTATAGGCTACTGTAAACCGAAACCATGTACTGATTAGCTATTTTTGTTATTGTTATATTGTTCTGTCTAATTCATGTTTAGGGGCCTCGGTGGCCAAGTGGTCTAGGTAGTTCGTCATGACTACTAATGATCACTAGCCTGTCAACACTCAGGTTGTGAGTTCGAATCTCACCTGTGGCGGGGTATGTTCGACTCCGATCTAAATTGACAAGGATTGCCAATTTTCCTACCGAAGGTCGGTGGTTCTCTCTGGGTACTCCAGCTTCCTCCACCAATAAAACTGGCCGCCGCGAAATAGCCAAATGTGCGGAAAACGGCGTAAAACCCCAACTAAACAAACTAAACAATTCATGTTTATTAATGTCTTTATTCGAATGCAGTGGTACAGTCGTATTGGGTCTCGTACAGCCGTATAATACCACAAAACAATGTTATTTTTAATGAATTAGCTCCGAGTTTAAAGAGTAAAATACATTTTAGGTAGGACGCTACCAAATTGAGTATATTTGCAAAAAGTTTTGCATTAATGTACCTACTACTGCGCTTCATTGAAATACGAAATAAAATATTGAGATCACCATCCATTTTATCCTTAAAATTATATTTTTGGTGGAAATTTACGGACAATGAAAAATGACCAATTTATAAAGCATCATTTCAATTCAATTCAATTCTTTAATTACTCCTAAAGGAGATAATTACGTAATAATGAAATAACAATTATTCATAGAAAACAACATGGTAAATTATAAAGAATAGAAACAAAAAGGTATACAAATATAAGATTTAAGATGTTGTTCAATTGGGCTTAAAATGAAAACATTAACTATAGAAAATTTATAGAATAAAAATAGATGTATTTCGATTTCATCTGTAAAAATTTTACATCATTACAAAGAAAAGCGACATTTCCCACACTATCTATCATCTACGGCAAATATGAATTTCACGGTTATTTAAAGTTTTTGACTTTTCTACTCATTTATTTACTTTAGGATTGTTTTCAATTAAACTATAAGGATTGTTATAAATTTTGGAACATGTTATACGATATAACCTTCTTTGAGGCAGTTTACCGTACTGACCAATGTAGGTTATAAAAGTATAACATGTTCCAAAATTTATAACAATCCTTATAGTTTAATTTTCAAAGATTTTCTGATCCAAAATTACAGGTAGAGTAATTTGATTAACTTATTTAACTCTGGAATATTTAAATCGCGCACTGCGAAGTGATACGTTGGTGACGTCAATGTACCCAAAATATAATGTAACTTGCCAAACCATTAACAACCAATCAAATTATCTGATACAATTCAAATTACATTAGAAAAAAATTATCATGGCAGAACAGAAATTTCGAAAAAAAAAAAAGAATGAAAACATCCTTTTTGACCTTAACGTATCCTTTGCGAAAACAGAATCAGAATCAGAATATTTATTGCTCCAAAATCCAAAACACAAGGATTGTCACCAAAATATAACAAACAAGAACATAAACATGAGTAAAGAAACAAAAATATATAAAGTAAACATACGTGTATTAATATACAATCAATAAAACCTAGGACCCATGCCTCATCAAATATCAATTGCTTTAATACCAATTTAATATAAAGTAGTATCTATTAGACTAAATATAAATAACATGTATGCCTTACCCTTTTCAGAAAGAAATTTATTTTTTTTTAATTCCATCTAATATTTAATAGATGTGTGCTTAATTTGAATTAATTTTAATTTGGAAAACGCTTTTTGGAATGAAAATATAGCTTCTTACATTGTTACGAGTGGATTATCTGATTTATTCAACCGAAATAGTTAAATTACGGAATTTTAAGCACGAGATTGGAGAAATACGATAATCCACGAGTCATAATGTAAGACGCTGTTTCTCTAATTTTCAAAACGCTTTAAAAGCTGGTCAATTTCATCACATTCTCCCAACATCTTCCCGTCATTATGGTCACCAGTATGTATTCATGCGAATCTTGTATTAAAAAATATCAGACACTTTCCAAGTATTTAGCAATCATAATAAAATACTAATATATCACGAGGAGTTTTTAATGAAGCTCGTTAGCATCTTTCTAATTTCCCTTTTTTTACAAAAGACGTCTTGCAACCATATCAAATTAAATTGTAGAAAACACCATTTATATGTAAGGCTTATTATATATGATATTGTCAGGAAATAGGTATTGATACTAGTATAATTATGTCTAATTATTACTGTATATTACCATATATAAAGCCTCGGATGGAATGAGATGCTTATCTTAACATGAAGACCAGAGCAAAAGTCTTCGATTTGCGCCTTCTATTACTTGTATTAACTGCAATTGCATTAAGAATAACACCGGGCGATGGACGAAGATATTACCATGATACAACAAATACGATGTCTAAGAAGTCCAGAGTGGAGGAAAGTTCTACAATAAAAAACGAAATTTCGTCAACTTCAAAGATTTATCCCACCTCTGTAGGAAATGTTAAAGATGTCCAGACTACTTGGTTGAGAAACAAAGATGAGGACAAAGATGAATACAGGACATCAGGCGCAGATATTCAGTTTTTCAGTGAGATAAATACCAAAGGGAATACAATGGAACTGGATTATTCAACCTCTACCAAAATATCCCAGTCAATGCTATACGAATACAACCAGGTTTCACATGATGCAGAAACAACACCGATCTCAGTAATTCTCACTACCATAAATAAATTCGACAGTAAAACAACAAATGTAGGACATATCGAAAATAATAGCAGAGTTGAAGACACGAATGGAAAAATAGACAAGTCTACTGAATCTGCCACACAAAAACCGACTAATACCGATCAAGCATTAGACCAACAACAATATACAGATATAACACGACCAAAGTCAACTATATCCTATCCCTGTTTTGAAGAAGCCACTTGTCAGTTTCTTAATGCGATGAAACACCGATATTGCCAATGTGATTCAGACTGCACAGAATACAAGGACTGCTGCATCGATGCCACGAGAGAAACCGAAGAGTTGTCTGTTTTTCATAACTACTGGCAGTGCTTCAAGACGGCAAATACAAAATCCTTTTATGGTGGGATGTTTGTTGTAGGTTCTTGTCCTCCAGGGCACAAAAACGAAACCGTTATATCAATGTGTAATAGTAATGACTTATTGCAAGTCGGAACTCCTGTGGTAAAGATGAACTATACTGTCTTCAAAAACAGGTTTTGTGCTTTATGTCATAACGTGACCGAATTTGAAATATTTTACATTGAGTTTTTCGGAACTGTTGCTTTTAGTAATATTGTAAATAAGGAATTCCTAAACAAAACGAACTACGAAAGGTTTCAAATATTTCTTGAGGGCAAGATGGAATATGTTCTTCACCCACCACAATATGCACAAGTTCGAACATGCATGTCTTCTCTTATTACAATTTCTGATTCACGATGTACAGATTCTGAAATTAATCCTGTGTATATGTATAAACGAGGGGTTCCTTTCGTATTCAGAAATATGATGTGTGCACCTTTTGACATTCAAAATCAATTAAACTGTGTAGGTAGTCTGTATGACAGACTCGCAGAACTGTCCAGTTATAAGCCCTATCCTCTCTCAGTGATGTTTAATTTTCAAGCTGAAATAATTCCTACAGAGAACACGAACACGGACTGCAGCGAATGGACACAAAAGGTTAGTTTTCTCCCTTTTTTTATATACTGACATCGCTTTTATTTATTTGGTTATGAACATATCCAAAGATATATACAAAACATAGTCATTGTCGGAAAATATAAAATTTATTAGGGCGAGCTTTAGAAACATGAGAAAAGCCTATCTTTAGTGAGCCTTTTCCCCATGTTTCGTAGGGAGCCTAAATAAATTTTATATTTTCCGAGAATGACTTTGTATTGTCTTTATCCTGCAATCCCCTTTAGATGGGTAAAATGCCTTAAAATTAAGTTTGAAGTTGAAATTCAACTGTAGTGAAAACGCGTCACCTGGTAAATTCGGTACGCTCCTCACGCTCAGATTACAAGATTAATGGCACTAGAAACAGCTAATGCTTTGTATCCACGGAGAAACCTTAACTTTCAAGCAAATCCTACAAAATTACGCTTAAGCCGGGGAGGTTAACACCGATAGATTTAATGGTGTTCCCTGATATTAATGAGCGACCGCTTTTATTAAGGAAACGATCGATAACTTTGACCACCCGTGCTGGTTGCACACGGTGTGACAAAACGGCCATGTTTTATCGATCCCAGAAGAATTGTATGGCAGCTATAGTACTTAATTTATACGAAAGCTGAAGTTTTTATCCTGCCTTGTATGGTGAAAAAGATGTGTATTCACGATTTAAATCACTTGTCCAAAACTATATCTATAAGTAGATAATAAAATAGAAAACAATTTATTTGATTTTATTTAGATTTATTCACATTTGATGATAATGATCGTCATAATATATGACCAAAGATAAAATTTTAATTTTAGTGTATTGGTAATTACATGGATTGAAATATAAATACAACCGGGTCATGTCTGTTATTCTGTATATTAAAAATAACTTTCTCAACCACGTGTAGAAAAAAAAAATTCGTTGAGGAATCAAAACTAGCAACTTGATTGCGTCTGTCACCGCCATTATTACCTGCGTTTATTTATCTACATATACCTGTTTGAAAGGTGAAGTTAGCACCCAGTGCAAATATATATGTATTCGCGAGTTTAATCACTGATCAAAAACTATATTCATAAATATATAATAAGATAGATAAAAATTTGTATGTTTTTATTCAGGTATATTTCACATCTGATATTACTGATCATCATAACATATGGCTAATCATAAAATGTAAAATTTAGTGTATTGGTAACTACTTTTATTGAAATAAAGATACAACCGCGTCACACCTGTTATTCTCTATAATAAAGTTTTCTCAACAACGTGTTGAAGGAAATGAAGATTCGTTTAAGAATCGTAATATCCTCAATTTGATCGCGTTTATCGCCGCCATTAATACCTGTGTATATTTATCTACATGTACACGTTAAGTAAAAAATGTAAAGGTAAAGGTAGGTTTTTATACATATGTGTACAATTCAACAATCAACATAAGTTTTGTAGTGCTTTTTACCGACGACGAGACTAACGACCGTTTGGAAGATATGGTGTTCTCGCATGATCGCCAGGCTTGTGGGAGAGGAAAGCCCGTTATTCCAGGCCGGAAAATTGGTGAAACTCCCGAGCTAAGGTAGGTGCCTGGAAAACTTGGACACATATGAGGTTCGAACCCACAGAGATGTCGACCTCTTGGTTTGAAGTCCAACGCCCTAACCATTCGACAACTTTGCCCCTAAGGTAAACTAAGGGTAAAAGATGGATTACGGACCGCATACGATTCTTATTTTATAATAAAATAATATGTAACTCTATATATATATATATATATATATATATATATATATATATATATATTCACCGGTTTTAATCCTCGTTAATATTTCTTTTAAAAATAAATATCAAATGAACGTATGGACGAACTGGTATTTTTTATTTTTTAATACATTTACATTGAGTATTGAACAATGTTCATACAGTTCATATTTTTAATAAAAGAAATGAAGGAAAATTAAATTCATATAAAAAATAATAATAAACAAAGCCACCTATACACACGTCTTCTCTACTTATGAATACAAATGTACATGACCAGGTATGCACGGATCATTGACCGTAACCAGGTAACTAGACAAATTAAGTGGATTACGTACCACGCTTAATGAGATAATTGCCAAGTGGTCAACCATCCGATTAAATATGATCCGACTAACGACTAAAACACATAACCTTAAATGCCAGTATTTAACAAATATTTTGAATTTTAATGAACATGAAGAAGAATAATTTGTTCATTTAATTCTATTTATACATTGAACATCTCCTTTAGTGATGTATAATTCTTATTTTTCAAGGTTTTATATTTCACATGTTATTTTATTTTTTATTGCAAAATATTAATAACTATTTTAATATTCTAACCGTTATAAACTGAAAACGATTCTTAAGATTCTTATTTCAATTCTTTTTAAAGAAAATTGTTATAAATAATAATTAACGGATTCTAATTTTTAAATATTCGAACTTTCATATGGTTATTTTATTCATTTCATTTTTTGTTATTACTACGGATTATTTTTAACATTATTGTTGTGTTGTTAACAACTTCTGTCTATTATATCTTGATGATTGCCCTCTATGGAGACGCCAATTTGTAATTTCTGTCCATATCCAAAATTCATTATTACAATTAAATATATATAAACTAAGAATATTGATATAATTTAATTTAGTTAAGCACAGTTTTATGGGAATCTTGAAGGAACTTATAATTCTGCAATAAAAACTGTTTTGAATAATGAGGACCAAGTAGCACACTGTTTGTTTGAAAGGTGGAATACGTAAATTATCTAAAGGTAATGGAGAAAAGATGATAGTTGTAGTAATTGTATTTATAACCAATATAGTTAACATTTATTTTAAAATATGAAAAAAAAATTAAAAAAAATAGACCAATAAATATCAAAATATGAAGAATGAAAATAATTGTCAATTAATAATTTAGATGTGTTAAAAGTATATTATTTTTTCACACGTTTTATTCAATGTAATAATTATGATGTTTGAATTGATGTGAATATTATTTAGGAAAGATAACACATTGAATATAATTTATCAATTTTGTTTACCATGTAAAAAAATAATACTTCAGTTATAAAAATGAACAATAAGGCAGCTCCTGAAATCAAATGACGTGTAATTTTGTACAGAAAACAAAAAGATTGAAAGTCACTAAATCCTTCAAAGTTTTCATTTGAATTTCAACAAATCAAATAATTTTATTTTATTTATTTCTTGTCATATCATTAATTATTTAAAATTAATTGCTAAAACAGCAAAATGTGTTTTAAAAACCTTTGTTATCTGTTCGCTAAATTGTAACAAATAAAATCTAAAATAAAATTATTTGATATGTTAAAATTTAAATGAAAACTTTTAAGGATTTAGTAACTTGTTGTCTGCACAAAATTAAACCTTATTTTATTTGAGGAGTTGCCTTAGTGTTCATTTTTATAACTGAAGTATTATTGATTAACATGGTAAACACAATTTATAAAAGGATATTCAATATGTTATCTTGCCTAAAAAATATTTACATTAATTCAAATATCATCACCAACAATATTAAATAAAACGTGTGAAAAAAATAAAATGCGTATAACACTTCTGAAGTATTTTCATTCTTTTTATTTTGATATTTTTTGGTCTATTCAAAGTTTTTTTCATTATGTAACTAGATTGGTTATATATACAATTACTAAAACTATCATCTTGTCTCCACTGTCAAACGTCAAGGGTTACCCTCAGGTAATTTACGTATTCCACCTTTCAATAGAACAGTGTGTTACCTCGTCTACATTATTTAAAATACACAATTAACAGTTTTGACTTCAGAATGATAAGACCTTCAAGATTCCCATAAAACTGTGATTAATTCAATCGAATTATATCGATATTCTTAGTTTAAATATATTTAATTTTAATAATGCATTTTAGATATGCGCAGACATTACAAATTGGCGTCTCCAGAGAGGGTAAACTTCAAGATATAATAGACAGGAGTTGTTAACAACACAACAATAATGTTAAAAATAATCCGTAGTAATAAAAAAAAAATGAAATGAATAAAAAAAATACCATATGAATATCTAAAAATTAGAACCAGTTAATTATTATTTACAACAATTTTCTTTAAAAAGAATTGAAATAAGAATCTTAAGAATCGTTTTCAGTTTATAACAATTAAAATATTAAAATAATTAATAATATATTGTAATAAAAAATAAAATAATCATGTAAAATATAATACTTGAAAAATAAGAATTATACATCACTAAAGTAGATGTTAACACTATAAATAGAATTAAGTAAACAAATTATTTTACCTCATGTTCATTAAAATTCAAAATATTTGTTAAATACTGGCATTTAAGGTTATGTGTTTTAGTCGTTCGGATCATATTTAATCGGATGGTTGATCACTTGGCAATTATCTAATTAAGCATGGTACATAATGCGCTTAAATTGTCCAGTTACCTGGATACGGTCAATGATCCGTGCATACCTGATCATGTACATTTGTATTCATAAGCAGAGAAGACGTGTGTAAAGGTGGTTTTGAGGAGATTCGTGTATCTGAAAATGAAAAATTATGTTTATAAAAATAAATATATGGAGGAGGACGTTTATAGGTTTTGGCTATCAAGAGTTTCCCAATGGGAACTCTTTTAGGTACCTGGTGTTACCTTTTACTCTGTTTATAACAATGTTCAATTGAGCTATTCAAAAGTTTATGTAAAACATCTTTTGTACATTCTATTTCCCTGTCATATTTTTAACTAAAAGATTAAGATAAAAATTAAGACTGGCAATGAATGAATAAACTCATTTGGAGCGAATTGGTATACCATTAAAGATTATAATAATAATATAAAATGTATACCCCATTCTTTTGCAAATTTTCTGTTCTGGTTATTATTTGTATTTACCTATTTCTAGAAACTATAACCATAATTTTATTTTGGAAAAATATTTTTTCAGCGTCCTGTCAACATTGTTCAATACTCTATGTTTATGTATTAAAAAATAAAAATACCCGTTCCGTCCATACGTTCATTTGATATTTATTTTTAAAAGAAATATTGACGAGGATTAAAACCGGCGATTATATATATAAAAAAATAAGAATCGTATGCGGCCCGCAATCCATCTTTAACCCTTACTTAACGGGTACATGTAGATAAATATACACAGGTATTAATGGCGGCGATAAACGCGATCAAATTAAGGATATTACGATTCTTAAACGAATCTTCATTTCCTTCAGCACGTTGTTTAGGAATCTTTTATTATAGATAATAACAGGTGTGACGCGGATGTATTGTTATTTCAATAAAGGTAATTACCAATACACTAAATTTTATATTTTATGATTGGCCATATGTTATGATGATCAATAACATCAGTAAAGTCAAAAAATACCAAAGGGATATTCGAAGGAGAGAAAAATCGTAACAACTGACAAACTCCAGAGAACAACGAAGACAAGACCAAAACAATACATGCACTACAATTAAAAACTAAAAACATATGAACAACATGGACCCCACCAAAAAACCGGGGGTAGACTCAGGTACTCCGGAAGAGTAAGCAGTCTCTGCTTCCTGCAGGACACCCGCCATGCTGTTCATGTCAAATCCGATATGAGGAAGGGATAATATCAATGGAACAGGTCCATTTTCATTTGGGAAACGGTTTTTTCATACGTGTTAACCAAGTCATGATGACGCCCATAAAACTTTAATAAGGATGACTTCAGCTTAGGAGCAACGTACCCCTGTCTGAGCAACTTTTCTGTCAGAAGCCGGGCTCTGTCCAGGAAGTCAATGTATATGTCACAAGCTCTGGAATAAGGTATGAATTGTGAAATATATACTCCATACGCCGGAGCTTCTGGAATATTGCCGTTGAAAAATGGGAAGTTGACGATTGGAAAGTCAAAGTCATCCCGTTTGTCGTAAAGTTTTGTATTCAACCTTCCTCTTGTGTCAATTTCGAGGTGAAGGTCAAGATAAGATGCAGACTTGGCAGTGTCTGTGGTATCCTTAATTTCGAGCTCATTGGGATAGATGAGATGTAAGAAATTCCCAAAAACGTGAATTGTTGAGAGATAAGACATCATCTATGTAGCGGAAGCTGAAATTAATGGTACGGGCTAATTTATTCTGTTTTTCCTTAAGAAGCCCGTCAAGGAAGTCTGCCTCATATGAGTAAAGGAACAAGTCGGCCAGTAGTGGCGCACAATTAGTACCCATAGGAATGCCAATTGTCTGTTGGAAAACACGTCCACCAAATTGAACAAATATGTTGTCGATCAAAAATTCAATCATCAGGAACATTTCGTCCTCTGTATATTTTTTGTTAGATTTAGAGTGGTTTTTAACAAAGTATGATTTATCTCTACCAATGACAAGGTATGTGTATCTGTTGTTGCCATTTTTATTTTGAAAGCATCGATGGATTAGATCTTTCAACTTCTCCTTCAGTTGTGAATGATGGTATAGAGGGTAGAGAAATCAAATGTTTTTATGCTGTTACAGACTGAAATGGACCGAGATCGTAAAATATCCTTTAAGTCTTTGGAGTTCTTTAATATCCACATTTGATTGATACCACTTCTTGAATAGCTTGTCTCACAATAACTCACAATAACTTTGGAGGCCCGTTTTGACAGCTGTTAAAATAGAAGTTAGAAGTTGAGACAATGGTTTGGTGGAACACTTGGCAGATCCAGCTATAAAGCGTTGTTTGTATGGACACTTATGTATCAGATGTGAATATACTGAATAAAAACATATAAATTGTTATCTATCTTATTATATATTTATGAATATAGTTTTTGATAAGTGATTAAACTCGCAAATACATATATCATGTATATATTTGCTTTGGATGCTAACTTCACCTTTCAAACAGGTATGTATAGATAAATAAACACAGGTAATAATGGCAACGACAGACGCGATCAAGTTGCTTTGATTCTTCAACGAATATTTTTTTCTTTCTACAAAGAAAGTTATTTTTAATATACAGAATAACAGACATGACCCGGTTGAATTTATATTTCAATCCATGTAATTACCAATACACTAAAATTAAAATTAAAATTTTATCTTTGGTCATATATCATGACGATCATTATCATCAGATGTGAATAAATCTAAATAAAAAAAAAAATTGTTTTTTATTTTATTATCTATTTATGGATATAGTTTTGGACAAGTGATTTAAATCGTGAATACACATCTTTTGCACCACACAAGACATGATTAAAACGTCACCTTTCGGATTAATTAAGTACTGTAGCTGCCATACAATTCCTCTTGGATCGATAAAACCCGGCCGTTTTGTTACGCTGCGTGCAACCACCACGGGTGGTCAAAGTTATCGGTCGTTTCCTTAATAATAGTGGCCTCTCATTAATATCACCGAACACAATTAAATCTATTGGTGTTGGCTTAAGCGTAATTTTGGAGGGTTTGCTTGAAAGTTAAGGTTTCCCCGAGGATACTAAGGATTAGCTGATTCTAGTGTAGTAAGAAGAAGAAACGAAATATAGTCTGAATTCACCAATAAAATAAAATTAAAAGGAAGTCAAATTGGACATTTATTCAAGAATGGAATACCGCGACAGACGAAAGATAAATTACATGAGACATTACAAATCAAATATAAATGACACGAGGCATTACATATAAAACATAAATTACACGAGACATTACAAATCAAAGATAAGTTATATACGACATTACAAATCAATTTAATTGGTTCAGAATGCACTTTCTAAAATCTATTTATTTGATTTGAATTATTGTTCATTTGTTGCAGTTACAGAAGAGTGGAAAATGTTTACACCTGGAAGTGTACACAAATACACAGGTAACTCTTTCGACAGATTTTTTTGTGATAAATTCAACATTGTCGGAAGATGAGATCAAAATGATTGGTTTGGTTTTCAGTCGATCGATGGAGGTAAAAAATTTAACTGCTGTTAAAATGATTAAAATTTTTTCAAATGAAAATATAGGAAATGCAACATCATTTAGAGTCCTGATTTCTAATTTAAGAATAACACCTAGTATGTTTGCAGAACAGATTTTAAAAACAAAGAAACGTTTGGAAGAAATAAAATGGAAAGCTATTTATTATGACGAAATAAAAGGGATTGCCATTGATGTACAAAATCAGAATGCAGGTATTGGAACCCTACTAAGTACTCATCTGGCTACAAGTGTGGGATTTTACCGTTTTAATTCAAGAACAAACGAAAATGTGTTAGGATCTGAATACAATGTAAGTTTGTTTCACAACTATCCAGATGTATTGTGTGACGGTGTTACATTAGAAATAAGACGTAAAATGGAGGGAAATGTAGTTGTTACATTTTTGTCTTGTAATCAGTCATCTGGCGCTCAACTGACAACCTCTGTAGAAAGACATGCATCCTTGGAAACCATTATAACATACGGGTCGTTTTCAGTTTCCACTTTATCCCTACTTACTTTGGTTGTTGTAAATAGGAAATACAAGATTACTACCGGCATAGCGTTCACAAATCTTGAGAATATGGCTGTGTCTATTTCATTAGCAAACATAGTATTCATGGTTGGCATAGGGAATTCCGGAAACTATGTAATATGCCGAATGATCGGTATATGTCTTCATTATTTATGGTTAGTTTCTTTTTGTTTCATGTCCATAGCCGTTGTCTATGTGATTAGAATTCTAACCAAAATACAGTCAAACATTCACAACCATAGTAAGCTGTTCCGAAAAAGGGCTACTGTAACATTACTTGGCTTATTGATTGCATTGGTTTTCGTACTACCAGGCGTGGTTGTTGATAACTTTGGCCCAAAGTTTATATCCCCAGGCTATGGTAAAACAGTTTGTTTTCCAAATAAATATCCCGGAAATTTAATTTTCTTTTTAGGCCCTGTTATTTTCTCTATTGTTGTATGTTTTTTCAGTCTACTCCTGTATATTACCAAGGCTTATAGATTAAGCAGGGAAATACGTCATGTGACAAAATCTAGCATGTTCAGAAATGCCCAAGTCTTTTTACGAATTACTGTTATGTCTAGTATTGTTTGGGTGGCTGGAATTTCTGCATCTTTGACTGACAAAGTATGGTTGAAGTCTCTTTTTAGTGTTTTATGTGGCTGCCAGGGTTTTTTCATTGCTTTTGGCAGCTTGACAACAAAACGAGCTTGTAGGTCAATGTGTCCTAAAGACACAAGTAGAACGTCTACTCAATAAAGCTATGAAGCCAAATCATAAAAAATACTGACATACAGTACTCTAAAATGCTCTGTATCTTACAATATATGGTGTATGACTTGTAATTGTGTACGTATTATGAATATTACAATAAAGACTGCATGCAGCATTTTATTTTGTTCTCTAAATACGCCAAATCCAAATATACGTTGTTTAATTCATCAGATGTTAACATGGAGTATCTTTTTGCCAGGATTTTGAAACAAATTGCAGACTACATTTCTTGCCTATTATCTATAGATTTATATCATTTACCCTTGTCATTAAAACTATTTACTGTTGCAGCCTCTTAAACTTTTATATTTGGTATGATCGAAGGAGAGAACAGTACCTATACCATAACCTACATTCGTTGTTTTTTTTTATAAAACAACTTAAACTATTAATGAGATGAGAAAGGGGAAAAACAAAAGTTCAAAAAGTCATAAGATAAAAATTTCATGCAAAACACAGAAAAAATACGGACACGAAAAGTGCTATCAAGTACTCCAGTAAAAATATAAAAGAAAGTGTTCGCTGAAAACTGTCTTTTGGAAAAACAGTATCAGTTGGAATAATAGAATAAAAGAAAGTGGTCATCCGCAACTCTGGTGATGATCATAAAAAATATACTAGACTACAAAAGTTACAATATACGAGTTCGGAACCAAATATCTCGGTAATTCCTTATATATAAATACCCAAAAGGTACATACATTGTAACCGAACAAATTAAACGTACAAAAGAAACTAAACAAACTTAGAAAAACACAACAAACAAACTAAAGAACTAGCAATATGAACTCCCAAAAAAAGTGTCGCATGGATTTGTATGCATCTTACATGGTAGGTGGTGTTAAAAATTACAATTGTCCACATGCCAATTTCCATTTTCATGATAAAGAGCAGATCCTCACGGGCAATGAAGTTGTATGTCCTGGTTATTATTACCTTCCTATCCGTATACTTCAACTCAATGGTTTCGCGAAAAGAGGGTTGCAACTGTCCAATAAATCATAAATCCTGATATGCGTTAACTGATACAGGCTTATTCCTGACTTGCATTTGACTATCCCGCCAAAAGTAGTCGTTCTTTACAGCAGGTGTCTCACTAGGAACACGCCGATTTATCTTTCAATCCGACTAATAAAAAAGAAAAGCCCGAAAGGTGAAGGGAATTCCTCATTATATAGGATGTGCTGTCAATTTTATGTAGTTAGGATACGTATGAAAATTTTCAATGTCTTACCAGTTAAAAAAATGGAAAAACCCCAAGTTCTCGATTACACAGTTGGGTCAAGCCGCGCAATTGTTTTCCTGTTGAAGAAGTCATGAAATAATAGGCTGCCATTAAGTCTGTACGTTTCGTTGAAACATGGGAGATGGCTCAAAACGATCGCCATACAATGGCACATATCCAGTTAAAATCTCGGGGTGTGAAGTCAGTCTACTTTTTCCGTAATTTTAGAAATCACGAGCCATGGTAAAAAAGTCTCCTTCCGCAAAGTAAAATGTACCTCTTTCATGCTCTCCATGTAGAATAAAAATTTTCTTGGTTTTATTCATTTAATCCTTTCAATATTTCTATGTCAAATGTCTCAGGTAAATAAACTGAAAACAACACTAGTTATTCTGTTATCATGGTTGGTTTTGTTACAGTAGGTCCATATATCATGGTGCAATTATAAATTTTTTAATGGACTTCTTTTGTAACCCTCAGGTCAAAGTTCATTGCAGGTCTTGAGCCATATTGAAATATGACATATAAATTTTCTCTACATTATGGTATTTGGTTGGTGCTTAAGCTTTTCCTGAACATAACTGTGCAATATTTTTCAGATCTGAAAGAAAATAAGAAAGATTCACCATAAATTTGGGCGTAAAGCAAACATGTTTATTTCATAAATAAAAACCAAAAATCAGTGAAAAAACCAAGATTCATTACTGATATATTTAGAGCCTCAGTTTACTCTTTGGAACTCACTAATGCCTTCTAAAATTATCATTAATATTTATACTTTTAAAAAAATCATATAACAGACAAATAAAGGTAACTTTTTATATTTTTTTAGGCTGAAATATTGCAAATTTTGAAAATTATTATCCGTCATTTTAAAAGTTTCAGCTTGCAATTTTCACATGCTCACAAAAAAGTTCAATATTTTTTAACTAATAGCTAGATTATGTAAAGACGAATCTAAAATGGGGTCAAATGTCAAAATCTGCCCAGTATTAACAATTTTACAGCTATTTAAAAATTTGCAGTTTCTATGTCTGAGAAATGTAAACATCTTGAAGGCGAACAAATTATGATGTTATATGAATTATGATGTAATAACTTTATGACGTCACCAAGTATTGTAAAACACAATTAGTCCTATCCTTCACATTTCAACGATAAATGATATAAAGAAAAAAATATTAATCTACAAGTAGTAACCAAGGATTTGCATTGAGGAAAAAATGCATAGCAACCAAGGAGAATGAATTTTTTCCATTACACAATCACATGTGCACTTTTAAATAATTCATCAGTATGTGTAAAAATGTATAAGCTTATAAATTTACAGGAACAATAGGACAGTCCATTTTGCTGCCTGATATTAAAAGTTTAAAAACCAAATAAATTCAGTAATACATTTACATTTAAGTTACATGCTGTCATAATGAGTTACTCCCCTTTACAATTGACAAACTGCAAATTCTAAATCACAAGAATTTATTCAACCTGTTATTGGTAAATGTTGGTTTAAAATTCTTGTTCAAAGGGATTTGTGGATGATATAGGTCTCTTTGCACCTATTTCCATTAAATACATTCATCTAATGTTACAATTATTTAGCTGTGGTTTTCAATGCAACCACCTGTTCGTGTTTACAATTGTCCTTGTTACATGACATGTATGTAGTCTCGCCAAAATTGATACATCTAAATAAAAAGCATGTGTTTCCTGCTTATAGTGAGAATTTTTCATCATACAATAACTGACCTGTAATATATTATTAATAGCAATGCAAAATCCCTGTGTATTTATTCACACAAACACACACATGTGTTTCAATGTTTACATCATACATATTACAACTTCCGGTTGGGGGGGGGGGGGTATTTGGGTTTCTAGAATTTTAAGGAATGACAATTTTTTTAAAGATTTTAGTAAAAAAACAATAATTTTTTCATTTTACTTTATAATATATGTAAAAAAAAATTATTGCACAAGATTTACATTACATATGGACTGTTCAAATTTAGAAAACCCCATTTTCACCTCTTTTGCATTCTTTTTTAAAGCATCACATTAAAGTTTTGGACCGTATGCAAATATTTTATACTTTTTGTGTTAAATACATACTTAAGGAATTATACTGACCCTAGTTTCTCCATCAGTTGTTTACAGGATGGATCAGCATCACAAAATATTCCTTTACACACGTTTGAAATCATGACGTCAAGTTGGGTCAAGCCGCGCAATTGTTTTCCTGTTACAGAAGTCATGAAATAATAGGCTGCCATTAAGTCTGTACGTTTCGTTGAAACATGGGAGATGGCTCAAAACGATCGCCATACAATGGCACATATCCAGTTAAAATCTCGGGGTGTGAAGTCAGTCTACTTTTTCCGTAATTTTAGAAATCACGAGCCATGGTAAAAAAGTCTCCTTCCGCAAAGTAAAATGTACCTCTTTCATGCTCTCCATGTAGAATAAAAATTTTCTTGGTTTTATTCATTTAATCCTTTCAATATTTCTATGTCAAATGTCTCAGGTAAATACACCTTTAAAACAACACTAGTTATTCTGTTATCATGGTTGGTTTTGTTACAGTAGGTCCATATATCATGGTGCAATTATAAATTTTTTAATGGACTTCTTTTGTATCCCTCAGGTCAAAGTTCATTGCAGGTCTTGAGCCAGTTAATATTGTTTGTAGGGAATTCCGTTCTTCGTTCAAACTCCTCACTCTTTTTCATTCAATTCTGGTGAAATGCCATGAGTGACCCCGAAATCACACCTTCTGTGAGGAACGATAACTCTGTCAAAAAATGATAAAATACTTATGCATCCCGAGCTCTGCAAGTAGGGAATAATCAATATAAGAATGTGACATTTCGAAATGTGATCTCGAGGTAAAAACATTGAAATTTTATTTTACAAGAAATATAAGATGTGTAATGATTATCAAAGTAAAAAAGTATTTTATCATTTGTATTGTAATAAGATAGGATTTTAGTTATATATGGATATTAATTTTCATCTATGCTTAACATAGCGACAAATTAAACAAAGACGGTTTTCCGCACATTAAAAATAAACGTAGTTACATCCTTGCTGTTAGCATGGTCAAGCGTTCTTAAGGTCAAAGGTAAAGCCGCTGAACACCGAAAATCAGTTCACTATTACGACTAACCGTAAAAAATAGCGAATCCGGCATGATCATTTGGAATCCGAAATTTCGTAACGTGCAATTCGTGATCTGGGGTAAGTTTTTAAATTATGACTTTTGTAAATAGAATAAATCTTTAAATAAATGTAATTTGAAAGATTAACTCATTAATCGTTTTTATTATCCGATCATAAACTGAAGGTTTAACATTATACCGCTTAAGATTAAAACGGCCATATATGGTTAATAAAGTTACTTTCTAGAGATCGAACATTTCAGTTTTATATAGTTTGAAGACATTACTTAAATAGTTATCGGATATTATGTTGATTGTTCTTAGATGAATAGTCGTCTGGTATCATCCGGTGTCAGGGTGGGAGCTGACAACAAAGACGGATTATTTGAAGCAAGTCATAGTACACACTGATAGAAGGATTGTTGATCATTTTATTAGGCGAATAAATGTACATGGAAAAGGCAGTTTCCAATTTTAACATGTAAACAAGTCCTCTTTAGTTCTAAGAATTTGTGGAATTTAATACATATTGCAATAAAATTAAGACGTATTCCTACATAATACAATAAATAAATAAATAAATAAATAATGAAAAAATAAATAAAAGAGAAAAAATTAATAAAATAAAATATATAAAATTAAAAAATATGAGATGCAGTTGTCCCTTTTGGAATTATTAAGGGTGCTTTCCATTATGGGGTACGTTCCAATTGAACCAAAGATTCATGTTCCATTATTGGTCCGTACCACAGTGGTTCTTTAGAAATGACATACCAGACGAACCGGAAGAAGAATTATTGAAAGTCGATACGTACCGGTACGTACCGCATAATGGAAAGCGCCCAAAGTTTAATCTTACTATAATTTTTTGTATCACGTCTCCCCGAGTTACAAAACCATTCTGCCTATGCTGTAAAAGGGAGAAAACTCTACTTTTGAGATTTCTTAAATTAGGAGTTATATTCAAGTTTACACAAGACATGCACAAAGTACCTAAAAAGGTATTTGGCATAGAACTTTCTCATTTTTGATATTTTAAATTTTTTTAGTACATTTATTTTTCCTTTTAGAAATTCCCATTTCAAATCAATTTTGGGATTTAAACATACTGTATATATACGTTGGACAGAACTGAATCTTTCAATTTTCTATAAAGGGTAAGATTTTTGATAAATTCCTGAAAGCGGAGGTAACCGGCAACTTCATTTTCAATATAAACAATAAGGCTTTCCCAATTAAGTTTTTCCTAACCTTTAAAAATTCTCCACTGTAAACGTAGGGAAAAAAATTATGACCCTTTAGTAACATTGTGCTTAAGGTGAGGAAAAGTTCATTAAAAAAACAAATATACCTAAGGAGCAATAGAAAAAACGTAATCCATTGGACAGACAAACCCGGGAAGACAAATGAACAACCACAAGGACAACAAATAAACACAGAAAACTAAAAAAAAAAAAAACAATGAACAACACGAACTCCTATAAAAACCAGGAGTGAACCCAGGTGCTCCGGAAGGGTAAGCAGTTCCTGATCCGTATACGGCACCCGTCGTGAAGTTCCACAAAGTCAATTCGGTGGAAGTAACAAATCGGTGGAGTCACATGAAAGGTTACGACAGTGGGAACAGGTCCACCATCCTCTCAGATATTGGAACACTGTAATGGTCAATCAATTCATGATGACGACCGTAAAATTTCTTAAGTGATGACATCAACTTATCCCTGATAAAACCCTGGTTAAGAAGCTTTTGTGACAGCAGTAATCCTCTTGGTCGAAAGTTCGATTTATTAAATTCGATTTATCTCAAGTAGTTCGTCGGTGTAAGGTAGAATTTTGACCCTTCGTTCGTTTATCAACGTTGAAAATGGACCATAAACCATTGAATTTAGACAAAACTTTATTTCAAACGTGATGAATTCAACTTTCCTATTGTTAATTTTCCCTTCTTGTGTAGCAATATACCAGCATCGCCTGTATATGGCGTTTATGTTTCTCAGCTTATCCGATTTTCAAGGGCATGCGTGAGTTACCCTGCCTTTCGACAAAGAGGATTACAGCTGTCACAAAAACTTCTTAACCAGAGTTTTATCAGGGATAAGTTGATGTCATCACTTAGGAATTTTTACGGTCGTCATCACGAATTGATTGACCATTACAGTGTTCCAATACAAAACCGGATGATCATATGCTATTTGAAGTTCCCAAATTAGCAAATGTGATAAACTTTTTACCAACGATAAGACAAACTCTTTAAATATATATTGAAACAAGGAATTAACTTGAATATCATACAATGATACAGTTGACAAAATATAGCACAAACAAGTAATAGTGTGTCAGGAAAACATCGCCAAAACTCCGTCGATGACCCTAAATGCTCGATCATATGACCATACTGCTGCTCCAGATATTGATCCTTGACTTAAAGTTTAAGGAAGATTGGATGAATAAAATTTTTCATGGAATTAGAAACCATCTTTGATATTCAATGCAAAGTGATCGTAATATTGCCTTAGCTTCACAACAAGTTGCATGACGATTGGATAAAATTGACCATTTTAAAACTCCAAAAACGAAGATTTCATTTTTGTCCATTTTCATGACAACAGTAGCCAACTCCCAACTTTATAGACTAAATGTACATTGTAGGCATGACACTTAACCTTTATATGAAGTTTCAGAAAGTTCGAACAATTTCAATTTTTTTGGTATTTTTTGTTTTGTTCATTTCCATAGAAACCAGACTTGCGTGAATGTTAAGATCTTTGGTTTGGGCGACTTAATTAATACTAGAAATGACATTAGAAATTTTACAAAGATCATCGTTTTGCCCCAATATTCATTGTTTGTATGAATGTTTAACTCAGTGATAACTTTCTGACGTCAAATACTCTAAGCTACAAATTTTACATTCATTAACCACACCATTTATACTTTGCCATAGCACTGCATGTTATTAAACGTGTGGAGAATGTTGTATTGAAATAAAAAAATATAGAAGACGACGGTCTTCTAAAAAAGAAAGACTTTTTAAGGATATTTAGAATAGAGAAAATCAGAAAATTTAATATTATTATTAATGGAACTACTTTTCTGCAGGATCAGGTTGTTTTTGACAGCTTTGAAACCTTGTATCATGAAATGAAGCAAAGAAAAGATCAATTGGAAGTTATATATGGATATGTTTGGGACACAAAACGTCCTGCTATCACAAATTCTGACATTAATGAGGATGAACAAGATCTTATTGACGAAGATCCTTCACTTGTTTTATTTGAGTATGCAAGACTTGAATATTTTCGTTTAGTGGATTTGTTTTTAATGTTGGACGCAGATAAAAGTGGTTCCTTAAGTAAAAGTGAATTTTTATAAGGTTTGGAAGTAAGTATTTAATTTTAATGAAATAAGAAAGTATCTGTAGATATTTATAAAGCGGCCTAGAATATTTGAGGAGCCACAGATGAAAAAGCAAATATACAAGAGACAGAAATATACATGGAAATGAATATTATATTAATCAACACAAAAAGTAAAATAAGCAAAATACCAAATTCCTGGCATACATTACGCATGTCTGGATTACGCTCGGGATCGAAACCTTGAACAGCAAAAAAAAAAAAGAAAAACAAAAAAAAACAAAAAAAGCAAGCAGAACTAAACGCTCTTTCACTTTATAAATAACACGAACTCTCATACAAACTAAGAGTGGATGTGGATGCTCTGGTAACGCAAAAATTTTGTGCTCCTTATATCTCACCCGTTGTGTTGTCTTTATATCTAATCCGATATTCGTATGACATCAAACGGCATGGAGCATAAGAACACACTCCAAATAAAGAAGTGGGAAATTTGTTTAAAGTTTCCATGAGATCAAAATTGGAAATGACTTATTTTTCATTTGCTCAGATTGTAACTAAAGTTGGTAGAAATGATGTATGGAAGGATCTCTACAAACGATAAACCTTTGGTTCCAGTTAGAGGAACAACATGGCCGACATAAGCCATCTTTAATGTTGATTATTGGCCAATTTTCAAAAATATCCCCTCAAACAACATTATGAAATGTTTTGAAACTTTGCAAGATTGATGACAGCAACACCCTATACAAGATCCACTTTTGGTTGAAAATCATCTGCTCATCTGACGACTGCATCTGTTCAAAGTTTTCATGTAAACCATATAGGAAATAACTTTTTTTGTCATTTGCTCAGGAACCTTTGGGCAGATTGTAACCAAAGTAGGAAGGAATGGTGTATAGAAGGACCTCTAAAAAACTGTGCACCTTTGGTTTTTGTGGGATCGACAACATGGCCGCCATAAGCCATCTTTAATTTTGATTAATGGCCAATTTTCAAAAATATCCTCTCAAACTACATTATGAAATGTTTTGAAATTTTGCAAGATTAATAAAAGCAACACCCTATATAAAAGATCCACGTTTGGCTGAGATTCATCTGCTCCCCGATGGTTGTGGCTTTTCAAAGTTTCCATGGAAACCATATAGGAAAGGAGTTTTTTGTCTTTTGCTCAGAAGCTTATGGGAGATTGTATCCAATGATCGCAGGAATCTTATATAGGACAGATGCAAATGATCCACCTCTTTTTAGGTCAAAGGTCAAATATTACGGTCACTTTGGCTTTTTGTATTTATTTAACAACCATGTGGATACAACATACCTTAAATATTCAAATGGGCTAATAGAAACCATGTGAGCGATGCAGGCTCTGATGAGCCTTTAGTTATAATTTGAGTGCATTTTACATTTGACAAAACGGATACCTTATCATAAATCTAAATGTAATTTTGTTTTTTTATTATACTTTACTAAACTACTACTTTTAGGTTTTTTTTATTAGCATTCGGTAAATAACCTCTCAACTTTTGAAAACCAGTTACTATTAACCGTAAATAATCCATCCAGCAGAGTAATAACTCCAGCGGGGAAATGCAGCAGAACAAAAGAACCTCTTGCCTTGCTTTTAGAGTTGTTTCCCTTTAGATGACATCATTCATAGCGTTAATGGTGGAGGCCATAATGTCGTCTGGGTTCAGAATCAACAAACTTAAGACAGTGGTAAATGTAGTATAATAAAACAATAGAAATTTAACGTCGAAATGTGTTAATCGATGAAGGGGTTATATTCCATAACCGAAATAGCTCCTTCCTTGATTTGATAAATAATCATGGCAGCTATATGATAGGAGATTTTAATACAGGTAACATTATTTGAACAAATTTTATCCCCAGCGTAAGCATGTTAAAATCTGATACAAACGCATGGCTGGCATGAATCATTTCGATTTTTATATGAAAAAAAAATGGAAATTAGGTATACGAAGTGGTACAATAAGGCTTTTCAAATAACTGCAATTTTGATTTCGTAGCTTCAAAAACTGAAATTGAATAACTTTTGGAAAAAATAACACTTACTTTTTAATATATTTTATTGCATTTTGAAATATTAAAAAGTCCAACTAATTGTAGTATTTCGCTGTTCTAACAATTCACTTGGCAAGATTCCAAAGATATTAGACGCCCTCTTATCTCTCTAATTCATAACAATTTGACAAATATTTACAATATGCAAAGTAATTTTAAGAATTTTGGGAATGTGATTAGATGAAATATTTCCCGTTTGATGTGTGTGTATTACCCCATTTAGATTAATACAATTATGGTTGAAAAATCTGTTCCCAACTACTATTGACCATGAAAGAGATTGAAAATTAGTCCAGAGCGGATATTGCAGCTATACTCGTATTTAATTACCTAGAATTGAAGAAACACAAGAAGGAAATATTACAGCGAATCACATTCTTGGATTTTCTAAATAAACATAATAACGAAAATATTTAACATTATATTGTTATGAATGCAAGAAATAAGCAGCCGTGAAATATACAGGTTCATTCAACTTATGCCAACATTTTAAAAATAGGTATAAAAAAGGTAGGAAAATGTGTTTCCAATCCTTGAATATTGTATAAACAATCACGAATTAATATAGAATAGAGAATGGAAACGGGGAATGTGCCAAAGAGACAACAACCCGACCAAAGAGCAGAAAACAGCTCAACTTACTCATGGGTCTTCAACGCAGCGAGAAATTCCTGCACCTGGATTTATACAAACAAACAGCAATCAAGTTCAACTGCACATGTAATTTCAAAATTACAGTGGAAATTCTGTAATTTGTTTAACCTCGATAATAACCTCTGAATATTTTTAAATAGTTGAAACCTGGACATTTGCGGATAGTGCATATCCAGTATACTATATCATTTGTCTGGACTTAAGTCTCAACTTAAGGGCTGGTTACCAAGTATGTTTGTAGCAAAGCTGATATCACATATGGTTTAACCATTTTACCAAAATATTTCTTTCTAAATCAAGATTACTTTAATAAATTTGATTTATTTAGATCCCACTGTAAATTTCTGACCTTTACCTGTAATACAAAAATTTAATTATTATCAAAACATCGATTGCATTTTGTATGTTGGCATTCCTTGAATACATATTTTTAAAATGTTGGCATTACTTGACGACACCAATATAAATACGCGGCATTGGAATTAGAATAAAAATCCATACAGGTGAAAGTAAAATTGCTGCCATAGATGTCCCATAGCTTTCTAAATTTCGTCTTACACTAACTATTTTGAAAACAATTGGATAAATAAAGATTTAATTTGTCATTAAGATGGTAACACTAGTACTGGCATACTTACGTTATTCATATTTAATTTTGGAGTCTTGTCGGGCTTTCTTAATGAATATTTAATAAATATCGGATAGATTTACGGTCACCATAATGTAAAATCATAATACAGGAACATTTGTTTTGGGATCTTGTCCTTTGAGAATATTTGTTAAATAATTTCGGTATAAACATTTATTTAGAGTTTTATGGCCTTTGAGGTGCATATTTTTAGAGGTAATTTGCTGCTGCAGAATCATATATTAGTGCTACCATTCCATTGCAATGGAGTATATCTATATTTTCTGACGTCATTATTTGTGTTTCAAAAAAAGAAAAGATATTTTCAGAAACGTTAATTGAATTTTCTTTCTTAGAGTCCTTGTAAACCCTCCATAACCATACACCTCATAAAAATCATTGCCAGTCAGTTTTGGATGAAAAGTTTGCTAACTGGCGAACAGGTTACATCACAGATGTGACAGACACGGCTAAAATATGTCAAACAAAGTACATACAATGCTAGGCCAAGAACAAACTTAAACGAGGCTATTCGCCAACCCAGTCGTCAGACTTGTCTGACATGATTATTCATTGATTTGTTACAGAAATTACCAGTTTTTAGCAAAAATAATAAAAAATAATAGAAATACTAAGGGTTCATTCCTTGTATTGCACATGGTAGATCTCCTTAGCTAAAATTTGGCTTCCTGTTTCGGTATTCTTGGGTATGAGTAATTCTTTTTTAATATAAGTTTGGGTTTTGGTCTTCCAAATGTTTCGGTTTTAATGCTGCTGATGAGAGGTAACTCCTTGAAATGCGTCGTATCCAGCATAGTATAAATTTACTATATCTAATATTAGTATCTTTGGATTGTTACTTTTAAATAAAACGCGTCTTACTTTGGCCAACAATCTCATAAGTCCAAAATATAATAATCATTTAAACAGTAACAGATACATGTACATGTATTAATGGAGACTATTTAAATTGATTTTATAATTTGTATTTGATCGCATAGGTTCATAATACATATTTCTCATGTCATATGCACTAAGTACTAAATTTATTTGAGTGTATACTAATAATACTATATTTTAATTTATTACAGGGTGCATGAATATATATATATAATATATTTTTTACATGTTTTTAAAAATGTATGAATTGAGAGAAAAAATACGAATTTCTGTTGCATTTTTTTTCAATAATGTGATTTTTAAATCATTAGATTGGAAAAATTAGAATTAGAGACAATAACATAAACCAAAATTAAGAGGATTTATGAGCTTTAGTGTGGCACTAGAAAACACGGATCTAGGACGAATTGACAGGAAATTACGCATCATCATGAGCAACCGTCATCTTTTGAAGAAGAAGAAGACAGGAGGTCGTGACCTGCGGAAGGTTTTGAATTTATATATGCATGCATCTGAAGCTTCTATGATTAGTACCACTGATGAAGATAAGAAGCCGGATGATCATATGCTATTTGAAGTACCCAAATTAGCAAATTCGATAAACTTTTTACCAAAGATAAGACAAACTCTTTCGCCAGCTACAACACAAGTGAATATGACGTCTAATCAGACACAAACTTTAGACAGTTAAAGACAAAAATCATTAGACTTTGTCAACAAGATGCTGTAGTTCCAGAAATGATGCCTTGCAACGGCGGAAACATTATATTTTATTATTCATTATGATGTAAAGTCATGTAGTCAAAACAAACTAATTAAGAATTCAAATTCAATGGATTTTAATTTTGAACTTCCCGGGCTTAACCAATTTATAGCATTAATTATAATTTGTCTGAAGACTTCCGAATTTGTCTCCATACGTCTTGAATAGCCAAATAAAAATGTAGGCTGAAATTATTAATTCCTCATGGTTTTTTAGATACGAATCTTTTCGATAGAAATTAAATGTAATTAAAAAGTATATAGAGCCGTCTTTAATAAATAATAATGAGAATAGCCTTCACTCTAAAAACAGATGTACAAATGTATATGTGTGTCAGATACTCGTTAATAATGTTAAAGTAAAAGTCCATTCTTAGTAAAAATAGTAAAAAAGAATAGTGGGGATCTGTACTGAGTAATTGATGTTCTTGTCGTAATAATTGGTAAACCGGATTTGCATATTAAATATTTCTGGTTCAAAATCCAGCATATTCATGATATTAAGAAAAGGTTAATTAATCAAAATAAAACAAAATAAATAAACCAAGATATAAATCTACCAGAAAAGCTAAATCCAAAATACAAAAAATATGTTGCCTATTTATGGACCAAGATATAAATAAAGTAGTTTTAGATTTCCATGACGTCAGTCGGCGCTTTAACCATATAACCTATTATTTCTATCCATTCGCAGTCAATTACAGTGAGATGTTTCACGTCAGAAATCGCTAATTAAAACATTTATAAATGAAATGGGTCTTAAATAAAAGTGGTAACACATAAATCTGTGATCTTTATTCAATAGAAAAATGGTGAAAACTACAGGTACACCATGTAGAAAGTAAATATATTTGTTGTTGAAATATCTAATGTCATTGACACATTTTCCATCATCCGTGAATAAATTAAAGAAATATTTCATACCCAATATAATTCATGAAGTATCTTTGTAAAATTTCAATTATGATAGAAGAAGTGTCGGCGGAAAAGCCCAGAAGACCTAAATCCAAAGGCAAGGAAAACTAGTGAGAATGCTACAAAAGAACACAAATAAATACCATAAGGATATAACTAATAGAATAATAAATGTCGACCAAAAAAAATACCGAAGCGACAAAATAGTGGAAAAAGTCCACAAATTCGAAGTCCAAGAAAAACACAGTCTGGAGAATGGAACTAGAAAAAACAAACTCAACAAAGATGTTGTCGATGTGAAATACCAGCATGTTAACAACATCAGCCATAAAAACATCATTATAAAAAATACACCACAAACTAAACAGAATTAACGCAATTAAAATACAAAAACAGAAACCAAAGCACAATCAATATAGTGATGATAATATACTCTACATTACAAATTTATTTTTTACGTGAGTGAAATTGATTGGCTTATTTTTTTAAATGTCTGATCACCCATTTAACAAATGAAAATTGAAATATTTTTATGATCCCACAAACGTATTTAACACTTTAATTGCACAGTAAACGTGTACCAGTTGAACAGGGCTGACTGAAGTGCCATGAGTTGAGCAGAAAATTAAGTGAACAGAACGCAATTAAGATACAAAAACAGAAACCAAAGCACAACCAATATAGTGATGATAATATACTCTACATTACAAATTTATTTTTTACGCGAGTGAAAATTGATTGGTTTATTTTTTTAAATGTCTGATCACCCATTTAACAAATGAAAATTGAAATATTTTTATGATCCCTCAAACGTATTTAACACTTGAATTGCACATTAAACGTGTACCAGTTGAACAGGGCTGAGTGAAGTGCCATGAGTTGAGCAGAAAATTAAGTGAAATTCAAATATGAAAAAAAAAGATTTTATGCCTGGTGAGAAGTATATGATATCAAATTCTTTAATACAAATATCGACGTATGTGCCATTAATGAAATAATTATGTTGGTCTAACATTTCTTCTTATCTTTATAAAATCTACAGGTGTCATAGCATGCACGATATAACACCATCTGTCGAACATTATTGAAAATACACGTTTTTACAAACATTTGCAGTAACTCGATTCTCGTCAAAACGACAGCATCAAAAACATGACGGTTTAATCATTTCATACAAAAAAGAGAATTCAATACAATCCTGAAAAAAGATGTAAATCACGTGAATCGGCCAAAAACATTTCACGTTTAAATTTGTTTATAGCTTATTTTTTTGGGATCGCTAAAACTGAAACTTTTAAATATTTTTAAAAAAAATAACATTTTCTTGGTCAAATTTCGACCTTACTAATTCACAAGACTGGTAAAATATGCTGGGCTAGTTTATTTGTAAGATGCCGGATTGTTAAATTAGTTATCATCACTAACTACAAGTGTCACACTGAGGGTCAGTGTACTGTATGAATTATCTGTGCTATGAGTCTACAAATATCATCTCTCGCCCTTGCTTGTCCAGTAATTATATTTTCGTAAACACACGAAACGAAAACTAAACCAAGACAAAGACAGACTTGCTATATTCAGTGATTCGGAAGGATTGTGAACATTTCATAAACAGAACAAATACCCACTCGTCGTCCTCCCCGGGATAGTAGCCATTGTCCAGGTTATTAGGGCAACAGATATGAAAAGGAGATCTCTAAATGAAATTATCCTTAGAGGAATATGTTAATAAGTATGGGAGTGGTTGTCACATTAATGTATAGAAAAGTGGAATTTTTAGATAAAATTCTTAAAGACGAGTCATTCGGGACCATTTCTATATTTTTTTAGCTATTTCGTATGAAAACTTTGAACGGTATCTTAGGATAACCGGGTAAAGGGTTGAAAGTAATTTTTTTTAGACAGTGTTTGCTGGATCAATACATGTTTCCGATTTCAAAAGGTCTTCATCTCAAAAATAATGTGTTTTTTTTTTTTGGAGTCCACATTGCAAGTGTTTTGTTTATTTTCTGTCTTGTTATCCTTCTCCTATGCACTTTTTACTCTAAGACAAATGGCAACGTATGTGACATAAATGAAATAATTTTGTTGGTCCTACATTTCTTTTTGTATTTATAAAATCTATAGGTATCATGGCATGCACGATATAACATCATCTGTCGAACATTATTGAGGTTACATGTTTTTACAAACATTTGCAGTAACACAATTCTCATCGAAACGACAGCAACCAAAACATGACGGTTTGACTTATTTCATATAAAAGATAATTGAAATAATCCTGACAAAAGAATTAAATCAAGTAAAGGGAGCCGAAAAAAGACAAAAATATTCGCCTTCAAATTTGTCTATAGCTGATTGTTTGGGGTTGCTAAAACTGAGACTTTTTCTGTCACCAGTCTTGTGTTTCTGGGCTAGTTTATTTTTAAGTTACCGGATTATTTAATTGGTTATTATCACTTGCTGCAATACATGTACCTTTACAAGGTCAGTGATTTTTTCCTCCTTTTGCTTGTCCGGTATTTTTTTGCATTTTAAGGACCTTAAGCAAACTGAATAGGGAAATATTTATAATCTTTTACTACAAATCTGGAAGGGGGGAGTGGTTTCAACAGTAAAAAACGTTAAAAGTACATGTACAATGAATATAACGTGCCGTAAGTATATTATTATTATATCTTAAAATGCATTACAAAAATACATCATATTTATGATATTATAGAACTTTTTTCCTGACAAATATATACATGTTCCACTTTTACAAAAATGTTTAATTTAACTAAATAAGAAATGAAAAAAAACCGCTATATTCATTTTACGGCTTTTCACAAAATACATCAAAACAGAATGAATCATCGGCGTTCTCAGATTATTTCACGTATTTTCTAAAACAATATTAGAAAAAATTCTTTCTGTTAAAAGATGTTAGATGATGGATGTTATATCAAAAACAGTAAATTGCGCGAAACGCAATGTAAAAGATCTACTGTATTTCTACTAGCAGAAAACCATGTCATTGGTCCTTTAAGTCAGAATGAAGTTTTAGTCTATGATGTGCAGAAAATTATGAAGTTTGGTCTTTAATACTACTTTTTTTTACATTTCTCAGTTTAATTAAAGTCAAGAAATACCAAAGGGATATTCGAAGGAGAGAAAAAATATTAAATTAAAATAAATAAGTTTTCTCTTCATGCTACTTTAACTAATCATGTTTCAATATAACGTGTACAGCAATAATAATATTTTTTTTAAAATTTAAATGAGGCATGTGCTACATTGTATAAACCATTCACATTCACATTTCAATGACACAATTGTCATGTCATTTATAAAATGTATCATCTCAAATTAAATAAAAGTGAAGAGCTAAAGGACATTGTATGATTTGGCCCATTAAATTCCAAAATCAAAAAGTAAAGAAACACTTACTCTCAGCTACCATTAAGTACTCTTAAAATGCCATGTTTTGTTTTCAACAAGAAAATTCTGAAATCGCGGAATGAATAAAAAATACCAAATTTACTCATATTTGGACCTTTAAATTCACATTTTGATATGAGCAGCAGCCTTGCTCAAAACGATATGAGTACTTCTTGTTTTAAAATAAGTATGGTTTTTGGTCTTCCAAATGTTTCGGTTTTAATGCTGCTGATGAGAGGTAACTCCTTGAAATGCGTCGTATACAGCATAGTATAAATTTACTATATCTAATATTAGTATCTTTGGATTTTTTTTTCACTGAAATGTGTCTTTATGTAAGACATTATATGAAAAATCTTTTTGGGCAAGGCTGTTGCTCATACTTGTTTTGACAAAAATCTACAGTGAAAACACTCAATTTTCTTCAAATAATTGATTTAGCAGAAGTTAATGACGTCACTGTTGCATCATTGGAAGGGATTTTGTACAATGATTGATAGATTGTGAAAGTTATGTGATAAAAATGGCATACATTTGAATCTGAAATCTTAACTTTAAACTTTTCATGTCAGATGAGGCCAAATGGCGGCTGAAATCATATCATCTCCGTTGAATGAAAACATATATCAAATATATAGTGCAATATAAAATGTTAAATTTATGATAATATTATATTTTTATATGTTTAAGTTTGTTAACAATTGAGATGGTGAATAGCTACTATTCAACAAAGATTTTATTGCGAAAATAAAAATTGAAACAAATATGTGTCTTAATCAATGAAAACAATTAAAGCAATGTTAGTTACAAAAATATTTCACGCGGAGGCTTTAATGAAGCTCGTTAGCATCTTTTTAATTTCCCTTTTTTCCAAAAGAGGTCTTGGAACCATATCAAATTCAATTGTAGAAAACACCATGGATATCATGGATATGTAAGGCTTGTAAATATCGGAAAAAGAATACCGATGCGACAAAACAATGAGAGATTGTGCCATTGTCCTCCGATATCAAATAGGTATTTAATACCAGTATAATTATGTCTAATTATTACTGTATGTTAACTGTATATAAAGCGTCGAATGGAATGTGATGCTTATCTTAAACATGAAGACAAGAGCAATGGTCTTCGATTTGCGAATTTTATTACTTGTATTAACTGCAATTGCAGTAAGAAAAACATGGGGCGATGGACGAAGATATTACCATGAAACAACGAGTTCAAATACAGTGTCTAAGACGTCTAGAGTAAAGGAAAGTTCTAGGTCAACTGCAAAGGTTTATCCCACCTCTATAGGAAAAGTTAAAGATGTCCAGACTACTTCGTTGAGAAACAAGGATGAGGACAAAGATAAATATAGGACATCAGACGCAGATATTCAGCTTTTCACGGAGATAAATACCAAAGGGAATACAATAGAATTGAATTATTCAACCTCTACCAAAATATACGAATACAACCATGTTTCATATGACGCGGAAACAACACCGATCTCAGTAATCCCCACTACCATGAATAAATTCGACAGTAAAACAACAAATACAGGACATATCGAAAATAATAGCAGAGTTGAAAACACGAATGACAAAATAGACAAGTCTACTGAATCTGCCATACAAAAACCGACTAATACCGATCAGGCATTAGAGCAACCACAATATACAGATATAACACGACCAAAGTCAACTATATCCTATCCCTGTTTTGAAGAAGCCACTTGTCAGTTTCTTAATGCGATGAAACACCGATATTGCCAATGTGATTCAGACTGCACAGAATACAAAGACTGCTGCATCGATGCCACGAGAGAAACCGAAGAGTTGTCTGTTTTTCATAACAACTGGCAGTGCTTCAAGACGGCAAATGCAAAATCATTTTATGGTGGGATGTTTGTTGTAGGTTCCTGTCCTCCAGGGCACAAAAACGAAACCGTTATATCAATGTGTAATAGTAATGACTTATTGCAAGTTGGACCTCCTGTGGTAAAGATGAACTATACTGTCTTCAAAAACAGGTTTTGTGCTTTATGTCATAACGTGACCGAATTTGAAATATTTTACATTGAGTTTTTCGGAACTGTTGCTTTTAGTAATATTGTAAATCAAGAATTCCTAAACAAAACGAAATACGAAAGGTTTCAAATGTTTCTTGAGAGGAAGATGGAATATGTTCTTCACCCACCACAATATGCACAAGTTCGAACATGCATGTCCTCTCTTATTACAATTTCTGATTCACGATGTACAGATTCTGAAATTAATCCTGTGTATATGTATAAACGAGGGGTTCCTTTCATATTCAGAAATATGATGTGTGCACCTATTCACATTCAAAATCAATTAAACTGTGTAGGTGGTCTGTATGACAGACTCGCAGAACTGTCCAATTATATGCCTTATCCTCTGTCAGTGATGTTTAATTTTCAAGCTGAAATAATTCCTACAGAGAACACGAACACGGACTGCAGCGAATGGACACAAAAGGTTAGTTTCCACCCTAGTTTTATATACTGACATCGCTCTTATTTCTTTCGTTGCGAACAAATCCAAAGATAAAATAGTATAACGATAGTCACTGAACATATAAATAATATTATTTAAAAAAAGTAATACATTCAGATTACAAGATTAGTGGCACTAGAAACAGCTAATGCTAAGTATCCACAGGGAAACCTTAACTTTCAAGCAAATCCTGCAAAATTACGCTTAAGCCGAGGAGGTTAACACCGATAGATTTAATGGTGTTCTTTGATATTAATTAAGATATTAATTAAGCTATAACCGCTATTATTAAGGAAACGACCGATAACTTTGACCATCCGTGGTGGTCGCACACAGCGTGACAAAACGGCCATGTTTTATCGACCGTAGAATGATTGTATGGCAGCTATAGTATTTAATTTATCCGAAAGCTGAAGTGTTTACCCTTTCTTGTGTGGTGCAAAAGATGTGTATTCAAGATTTAAATCACCTGTCCAAATCTATATCTATAAATAGATAATAAAATAGAAAACAATTTATTTGATTTTATTTAGGTTTATTCACATTTAATGATAATGATCGTCATAATATAGACCAAAGATAAAATTTTAATTCTATTGTATTGGTAATTACTTGGATTAAAATATAAATACAACTGGGTCATGTCTGTTATTCTGTATATTAAAAATAACTTTCTCAACCACGTATAGAAAAAATATTCGTTGAGGAATCAAAGCTAGGCTTATCTGGAGGAAAGCCCGATATTCCAAACCGGAAAGTCGATGAAACCCCCGAGCTAAGGTAGCTGCCTGGAAAACTTGACACATGTGAGGTTCGAACCCACAGAGGTGTTGATCTCGTGGTTTGAAGTCCAGAGCCCTAACCACTCGACAACTTTGCCCCCTAAGGTAAATTAAGGGTAAAAGATGGATTACGGACCGCATACGATTCTTATTTTTTAATAAAATAATATGGAACTATATATATATGATCGCCGATTTTGATTCTCGTTAATATTTCTTTTAATAATAAATATCAAATGAACGTATGGACGGACTGGTATTTTTTATTTTTTAATACATTTACATTGAGTATTGAACAATGTTGATACACTTCATATTTTTTACTTTTAATAAAAGAAATGAAGGAAAATAAAATTCATATAAAAAGTAATAATAAACAAAGCCACCTATACACACGTCTTCTATACTTATGAATACAAATGTACATGACCAGGTATGCACGGATCATTGACCGTACCAGGAACCTGGAAAATTTAAGTGGATTACGTACCACGCTTAATGAGATTATTGCCAAGTGGTCAACCATCCAATTAAATATGATCCGAGCGACTAATACAGACATGACAGATAACGTTAAATGCCAGTATTTAACAAATATTTTGAATTTTAATGAACATGAGGTAGAATAATTTGTTCACAATTCTATTTATACATTTAACAGCTACTTTAGTGATGTATAATTCTTCTTTTTCAACGTATTATATTTCACATGATTATTTTATTTTTTATTGCAATATATTTATAATTATTTTAAAAATCTGTTATAAACTGAAAACGATTCTTAAGATTCTTATTTCAATTCTTTTTAAAGAAAATTGTTATAAATAATAATTAAATGATTCTAATTTTGAAATATTCGAACTTTCATATAATTATTTTATTCATTTCAATTTTTTAATTACTACAGATTATTTTTAACATTGGTGTTGTGTTGTTAAAAACTTCTGTCTATTATTATTATATCTTGATGATTGCCCTCTATGGAGACGCCAATTTGTAATTTCTGTCCATATCCAAAATGCATTATTACAATTAAATATATTTAAACTAAGAATATTGATATAATTCAATTAATTAAGCACAGTTTTATGAGAATCTTGAAGGAACTTATAATTCTGCAATAAAAACTGTTTTAAATAATGATGACCAGGTAGCACATTGTTCGTTTGAAAGGTGAATACATAAATTATCTGAGGGTAACCCTTGATATTTGACAATGGAGAAAAGATGATAGTTGTAATAATTGTATTTATAACCAATATAGTTAACATTTATTTTAAAAGATGAAAAGAAACGTCGAATAGACTAATAAATATCAAAATATGAAGAATGAATTAATTGTCAATTAATAATTTAGATGTGTTAAAAGTATATTATTTTTTTTTCACACGTTTTATTCAATGTAATAATGATCATGTTTGAATTAATGTGAATATTGTTTAGGAAAGATAAGATGTTTAATATAATTTATCAATTTTGTTTACCATGTAAACAAATAATACTTCAGTTATAAAAATGAACAATAAGGCAGCTCCTGAAATCAAATAATGTGTAATTTTGTTCTGAGAACAAAAGATTGAAAGTCACTAAATCCTTAAAAGAGTTTTATAAACACATTTTGATGTTTTAGCAATTAATTTTAAATTAAATAATTAATGATATCACAAGAAAAAGAAAGACAAAATATTATTTTACATTGTTTAAATAAATACATATAAATTCAAAATAAAAAGTTTTTGTTAATAATACTATCTTTTTTCGGAATATATAATACCTGCTGATTTTTTTTACTAAACAATACACCTGTCAAAACGTAAGATATAAACTTACTAGATTTAATCCGTTTATCGACCAGCGGGCCATAATATAATGATGTTTTTTTTTCTCTAACGACTGCTGGACTTAAACAACATCTAATTAGACAAGTGATTATAAGGTCCTCTGAAATACTTATTTACCTGCATATCTTCCTCATATATACCTATAATTACTACATGTAATGATTATTTTTATTTTTAAGAATTAAATTTTTTTTATATAAATACGTTATAAGTACAATGTATTTGGATTAACTGTAAGTTTTAAAAAAATATTGTATCTATTTATTATATATCATATAAGTTAGTAAAGGTTAACATAGTACACAGATTTATAAACATATAATGTTTTATAAATTTATTTATGATTTAAACCAACAACATTAGTTCTAACTATAAACCTTTTCAAAATACAAATGGTTACAGAATTAAAATGTATGTATTTATACATTGTAAAATAATGTTTTGTCTTTCTTTTTCTTGCATATCATTACATTATTTGAAAATTAATTGCTAAAACAGCAAAATGTGTTTTAAAACCCTTTATTATTTGTTCGCTAAATTGTAAGATTATAACATTGTTTGATCTGTATGCCAAACAAATAAAATCTAAAATAAAATTATTTGATATGTTAAAAGTTAAATGAAAACTTTTAGGGGTTTAGTAACTTTTAACATTTTTGATCTCTGCACAAAATTAAACGTTATTTTATTTGAGGAGTTGCCTTAGTGTTCATTTTATAACTGAAGTATTATTGATTAACATGGTAAACATTTAAGATGGTTGACCACTTAGCAATAATCTCATTAAGCGTGGTACGTAATCCACCTAAATTGTCCAGTTACCTGGATACGGTCAATGTTCCGTGCATACCTGATCATGTACATTAGTATTCATAAGTAGAGAAGACGTGTGTAAAGGTGGCTTTGAGGAGATTCATGTATCTAAAAATGAAAAATTATGTTTATAAAGATACATATATGGAGGAGGACGTTTATAGGTATTGGCTCTCAAGAGTTTCCCAGTGGGACTCTTGGAGGAACTTTTTAGGTACCTGGTATTACCTTTTACTCCGTTTATAACTGTGTTCAATGGAGCTATTCAAAAGTTAAGTTTATGTAAAACATTTTTTGTACATTCTATTTCCCTGTCATATTTTTAAGATTAAGATAAAAATTAGGACTGGTAATGAATAAATAAACTCATTTGGAGAGAATTTGTATACCATTAAAGATTATCATAATATATAAAATGAATATCCCATTCTTTTGCAATTTTTCTGTTCTGGTTATTATTTGTATTTACGTATTTCGAGAAACTATAACCATAATTTTATTTTAGAAAAATATTTTTTCAGCGACCTGTCAACATTGTTCAATACTCTATGTAAACGTATTAAAAATAGAAATACCCGTTCCGTCCATACGTTCATTTGATATTTATTTTTAAAAAGAAATATTGACGGGGATTAACACCGGCGATTATATATATATCGTTTCATCTTATTTTATGAAAAAATGAGAATGGTATGCGGCCCGCAATCCATCTTTTACCCTTACTTAACGGGTACATGTAGATAAATATACACAGGTATAAACGGCGGCGATAAACGCGATCACATTGAATATATTACGATTCTTAAACGAATCTTCATTTCCTTCAACACGTTGTTTAGGAATCTTTATTATAGAGAATAACAGGCGTGACGCGGATATATTTTTATTTCAATAAAAGTAATTACCAGTACACTAAATTTTACATTTTATGATTGGCCATATATTATGATGATCAGTAACATCAGATGTGAATATACCTGAATAAAAACATATAAATTGTTATCTATCTTATTATATATTTATGAATATAGTTTTTGATAAGTGATTAAACTCGTGAACACATATATCATGTATATATTTGCACTGAATGCTAACTTCACATTTCAAACAAGTATGTCACATGTATGTATAGATAAATAAACATAGGTAATAATGGCGGCGACAGACGCGATCAAGTTGCTAGTTTTGACTCTTCAACGAATATTTTTTTCTTTCTACACGTGGTTAAGAAAATTATTTTTAATATACAGAATAACAGATATGATGACCCGGTTGAATTTATATTTCAATCCATGTAATTACCAATACGCTAAGATTAAAATTTTATCTTTGGTCATATATTATGACGCTCATTATCATCAAATGTGAATAAACCTAAATAAAATCAAATAAATTGTTTTCTATTTTATTATCTATTTATGGATATAGTTTTGGACAAGTGATGTAAATCGTGAATACACATCTTTTGCACCACACAAGACATGATTTAAACTTCACCTTTCGGATTAATTAAGTACTATAGCTGCCATACAATTCCTCTTGGAACGATAAAACATGGCCGTTTTATCACGCTGCGTGCAACCACCACGGGTGGTCAAAGTTATCAGTCGTTTCCTTAATAATAGCGGTCGCTCATTAATATCACGGAACACAATTAAATCTATCGGTGTTAACCTCCTCGGCTTAAGCGTAATTTTGGAGGGTTTGCTTGAAAGTTAAGGTTTCCCCGAGGATACTAAGCATTAGCTGTTTCTAGTGTAGTAAGAGGGAGAAAAAGAAGAAACGAAATATAGTCTGAATTCACCAATAAAATAAAATTAAAAGGAAGTCAAATTGGCCATTTATTCAAGAATGGAATATCGCGACAGACGAAAGATAAATTACGTGAGACATTACAAATCAAAGATAAATGACATGAGACATTACAATCAAATATAAATGACATGAGATATTACATATAAAACATAAATTACATGAGACATTACAAATCAAAGATAAGTTATATACGACATTATAAATCAATTTAATTGGTTCAGAATGTACTTTCTAAAATCTTGACAAGGTGAGCCGAGAAAAATCCTAAGTGCGCCATTCAAACAAGGATGTAAAAGGACGAGATCGCACAACACAACACAAAAAGACTAAAACAATGATGCGTAATATGGACCGCACTAAAAACCTGGTATTGAACTCGGGTAATCTGGATGGCTATGGAGTTCCTGTTATCAATAACTTTTATTATAAAAATTAAGGTACTGTATATGTGTAGCAGCAATTTCTGTAATAAAAACCGCTTTGTAAAAATTTCAAAATAGAAAGATAAATGATTATCAGCACCGCCCGACTTATTTACTCACCTAGAGTGTTAAAACAGCGAATTTCAGAATGTTTACGAAAAGCATGCGTTATCTTTTTCATTTTGAAATTTATATTACAAAAACTGTAGTTCTTATGAAAGTGGACGCCACACTCTTCCAACTAATTCAGGTTCAAATTTTGTCATTAAATGACAAAGGCTGTTAAATTTTATTTTTCAGCTTGAATGTGTTCAAAATGTACTGAAAATATGTTATTTTTCAAAATGAAAGGATTATTCTTTAGTAGTTACTAGTATGTATTGTAACAGACAACATTTTGTACAAAATGGCGGATATTTGTAGTTGGCATATTCATGGTAGAGCGTAATGCTAGTTCTATTGATGATGTTTCAGTACATAAAATGGTAAAATATACATGTCGGCACTGCGGATTGTTAAATGTAACATTTTCTGTCAGATAATAGATATGCCACTGATCTTAACCTGTTATTTGATTTGAATTATTGTTCATTTGTTGTAGTTACAGAAGAGTGGAAAATGTTTACACCTGGAAGTGTACACAAATACAAAGGTAACTTTTTCGACAGATTTTTTTGTGATAAATGCCACTTTGTCGGAAGATGAGATCAAAATGATTGGTTTGGTTTTCAGTCGATCGATGGAGGTAACAAATTTAACTGCTGTTAAAATGATTAAAATTTTTTCAAATGAAAATATAGGAAATGCAACATCATTTAGAGTCCTGATTTCGAATTTAAGAATAACACCTACTATGTTTGCCGAGCAGATTTTAAAAACAAAGAAACGTTTGGAAGAAATAAAATGGAAAGCTATTTATTATGACGAAATAAAAGGGATTGACATTGAAGTACAGAACCAGAATTCAGGTACTGGAACCCTACTAAGTACTCATCTGGCTACAAGTTTGGGATTTTACCGTTTTAATTTAAGATCGAACGAAAATATGTTAGGATCTGAATACAATGTAAGTTTGTTTAATAACTACCCAGATGTATTTTGTGACGATGTTACATTAGAAATAAGACGTAAAATGGAGGGAAATGTAGTTGTTACAGTTTTTTCTTGTAATCAGTCATCTGGCGCTCAGTTGACAACCTCTACAGAAAGACATGCATCCTTGGAAACCATTTTAACATACGGGTCGTTTTCAGTTTCCACTTTATCCCTACTTACTTTGGTTGTTATAAATAGGAAATACAAAATTACTACCGGCATAGCGTGCACAAATCTTGAGAATATGGCTGTGTCTATTTCATTAGCAAACATAGTATTCATGGTTGGCATAGGGAATTCCGGAAACTATGTAATATGCCGAATGATCGGTATATGTCTTCATTATTTATGGTTAGTTGCTTTTTGTTTCATGTCCATAGCCGTTGTATCTGTGATTAGAATTCTAACCAAAATACAGTCAAACGTCCACAACCATAGTGAGCTGTTCCAAAAAAGGTGTACTGTAACATTACTTGGCTTATTGATTGCATTGGTTTTCGTACTACCAGGCGTGGTTGTTGATAATTTTGGCCCAGAGTTTATATCCCCAGGCTATGGTAAAACAGTTTGTTTTCCAAATAAATATCCCGGAAATTTAATTTTCTTTTTAGGCCCTGTTATTTTCTCTATTGCTGTATGTTTTTTCAGTCTACTCCTGTATATAACCACGGCTTATAGATTAAGCAGGGAAATACGTCATGTGACAAAATCTAGCATGTTCAGAAATGCCCAAGTCTTTTTACGAATTACTGTTATGTCTAGTATTGTTTGGGTGGCTGGAATTTCTGCATCTTTGACTGACAAAGTATGGTTGAAGTCTCTTTTCACTGTTTTATGTGGCTGCCAGGGAGTTTTCATTGCTTTTGGCAGCTTGACAACAAAACAAGCTTGTAGATCAATGTGTCCTAAAGACACAAGTAGAACGTCTACTTAATAAAGCTATGAAGTTAATTCATAAAAAACACTGACATACAGTACTCTGAAATGCTCTGTATCTTATAATATATGTTGTATGACTTGTAATTGTGTATGTATTATGAATTTTACAATAAAGACTGCATGCAGCATTTTATTTTGTTCTCTAAATACGCCAAATCCAAATATACGTTGTTATTTTCATCAGATGTTAACATGGAGTATCATTTTGCCAGGATTTTGAAACAAATTGCAGACTGCATTTCTTGCCTATTATCTATAGATTTATATCATTTACCCTTGTAATTAAAACTATCTATTGTTGTACATCTTAAACGTTTATATATGGTATGGTCGAAGGAAAGAAAAGTACCTATACCATAACCTACCTTCGTTTTTTTTTTTGTTTTTTTATATAACAACTTAAACGATTAATGAGATGAGACAGGGAAAAAACAAAAGTTCAAAAAGTCATATTATAAGATAAAAAATCATGCAAAACAGAGCAAAAATACTGAAACGAAAGGTGCTATCAAGTACTCCTGTAAAAATATAAAAGAAAGTGTTCCCTGAATACTGTCTTTTGGAAAAGTAGTATAAGTTGGAATAATAGAATGAAAGAAAGTGGTCATCCGCAACTCTGGTGATGATCATAAAAAAAATAATTGTCAACAAAAGTTACAATACACGAGTTCGGAACCAAATATCTCGGTAATTCCTTAAAAAGAACTGATGTGTGAGGGCAACAGTGGTTTGCTACTTCATTTCTTGATCTAGTGCGTCTCATTTGGAAATTTGGAGAACATGTGAAATGATGGAAAATGAAATTTCCAAAAAGAGGGTTAAATTAAATTTGCGGAAAATCGGGAAGAAAATCGACACACATTTTGAAAAATGAAAATTCAGTCGCTGAAATCAGTAGAAAAAACTAAAAAATTGGAATTTTATATTTCAAACGTTTTGCACAAAATCCATGCTTTTGATGAGAAAACAATCCACTATGAAAATCAGACGTGTGGGTCTATTTTTCTGCTTAGTACAGCTATTATTGAAATTATGAATATATGAAAAATGCATTACACTGTTTCGCAGACAATTCAGAAACTATTCTAAGGCAAGACAAACTCATGAGAATGATAATGATACATGCATAAGTAAAAGAATAAAAAAAACATACTAAACAAAATTAGAGCAAAATAGCACAGACACTAAAGCACTAGCAATGTGAACGCCCACTATAAACCGGGAGTATATCGCCAATAGAATACTTAAACGAAGCGACAAAAGTCCAAAGGACCACAATCGAAAGTGAAGGCAAACCTCTTAAGAATGTAACATAACATACAAATACCCAAAAGGTACATACATTGTAACCGGGCAAATTAAACCTATATAACAAACTAAACAAACTTAGAAAAACACAACAAACAAACTAAAGAACTAGCAATATGAACTCCCAAAAAAAGTGTCGCATGGATTTGTATGCATCTCACATGGTAGGTGGTGTTAAAAATTACAATTGTCCACATGCCAATTTCCATTTTCATTATAAAGAGCAGATCCTCACTGGCAATGACGTTGTATGTCCTGGTTATCATTTCATTCCTGTCCGTATACTTCAACTCAATGGTTTCGCGAAAAGAGGGTTGCAACTGTCCAATACAGCGTAAATCCTGATATGCGTTAACTGATACAGGCTTATTCCTGACTTGCATTTGACTATCCCGCCAAAATTTGTCGTTCTTTACAGCAGGTGTCTCACTAAGAACACGCCGATTTATCTTTCAATCCGAATAATAAAACAGAAAAGCCCGAAAGGTGAAGGGAATTCCTCATTATATAGGATGTGCTGTCAATTTTATGTAGTTGGGATACATATGAAAATTTTCAATGTCTTACGAGTTAAAAAATGGAAAAGCCCCAAGTTCTCGATTGCATAATATTAATATTGTTTTTAGGGAATTCCTTTCTTCGTTCAAACTTCTCAATCTTTTAAATTCAATTCTGGTGAAATGCCATGAGTGACCTCGAAATCACACCTGCTATGAGGAACGATAATTCTGTCAAAAAATGATAAAATACTTATGCATCCCGAGCCCTGAGAGTAGGGAATAATCAATATAAGAATGTGACATTTCGAAATGTGATCTCGAGGTAAAAAAATTAAAATTTTATTTTACAAGAAATATAAGATGTGTAATGATTATCCATGTAAAAAAGTGTTTTATTATTTGTATTGTAATAAGATAGGATTTTTGTTATATATGGATATTAATTTTCATCTATGCTTAACATAGCGACAAATTAAACAAAGACGTTTTCCCTCACATTAAAAATAAACGAAGTTACATCCTTGCTGTTACCATGGTCAAGCGTTCTTAAGGTCAAAGGTAAAAATTATACCGACTGCGTCTGGAAAAGCCGCTGAAGACCGACAATCAGTTCAAAATTACGACTAACCGTAAAAAATAGCGAATCTGGCATGATCATTTGGAATCCGAAATTTCGTAACGTGCAATTCGTGATCTGGGGTTAGTTTTTAAATTATGACTTTTGTAAATAGAATAATTCTTTATATAAATGTAAATTGAAAGATTAGTTCATTAATCGTTTTTATTATCCGATCATAAACTGACGGTTTAACATTATACCGCTTAAGATTAAAAAGGCCATATATGGTTAATAAAGTTACTTTCTAGAGGTCGAACATTTCAGTTTTATATAGTTTGAAGACATTACTTAAATAGTTATCGGATTTTATGTTGATCGTGCTTAGATGAATAGTCGTCTGGTATCACCCGGTGTCAGGGTGGGAGCTGACAACAAAGACGGGTTATTTGAAGTAAGTCATAGTACACACTAATAGAAGGATTGTCGATCATTTTATTAGGTGAATAAATGTACGTGGAAAAGGCAGTTTCCAATTTAAACATGTAAAGAAGTCCTCGTTAGTTCTAAGAATTTGGCGAATTTAATACATATTGCAATAATATTAAGACGTATTCCTTCATCATACAATAAATAAATAAATGAAAAAATAAATAAAAGAGAAAAAATTAATAAAATAAAATATATAAAAATTAAAAAATATGAGATGCAGTTGTCCCTTTTGGAATTGCAAAGTTTAATCTTACTATAATTTTTTGTATCACGTCTCCCCAAGTTACAAAACCATTCTGCCTATGCTGTAAAAGGGAGAAAACTCTTCTTTTGAGATTTCTTAAATTAGGACTTATATTCAAGTTTACACAAGATATGCTCAAAGTACCTAAAAAGGTATTTGGCATAGAACTTTCTCATTTTTGATATTTAAAAATTTTTTAGTACATTTATTTTTCCTTTTAGAAATTCCCATTTCAAATCAATTTTGGGATTTAAACATACTGTATATATTCGTTGCGAAGAACTGAATCTTTCAATTTTCTATAAATAACAAGCTTTTACGGGTAAGATTTTTGATAAATACCTGAAAATGGAGGGATCCGGCAACTTCATTTTCAATATAAACAATAAGGCTTTCCCAATTAAGTTTTTCCTAACCTTTAAAAATTCTCCACTGTAAACGTAGGGAAAAAAGTTATGACCTTTAGTAACATTGTGCTTAAGGTGAGGAAACGTTCAGTAAATTCGATTTATCTCAAGCAGGTGTAAGGTAGAATTTTGATCCGGTTGAAATCGACCCTTCGGTCATTTATCAACATTGAAAATGGACCATAAACCATTGAATTTAGACAAAACTTTATGACAAACGTGATGACTTCAACTTTCCTATTGTTAATTTTCCCTTCTTGAGTAGCAATATACCAGCATCTCCTGCATATGGCGTCTACGTTTATCAGCTTATCCGATTTTCAAGGGCATGCGTGTGTTACCCTGACTTTCGACAAAGAGGATTACTGCTGTCACAAAAGCTTCTCAACCAGGGTTTTATCAGGGAAACATCAGGTAAGTTATCTCCGCAAAGATTTTAAATTTCTTTAAATTGATTAAAAAAACAGCTACACATAAACATAAAATATATAGATAAAAAGTTATAATAAGAAGCTAGAATGTTTGTTTGTATTCAAGATACAAGATCTATGTAACTCTAAAGATATATAGTTATTATAATTTAATAACAGAAAAGGAAGAACGAGTTGATATGACATCGTTTCGTCTGTTTGATGTACCACTGAACTGCTTTACAAATTTAAATTCATATGATAGGGTATCATTACAAAAAAGTATCAGTATTCATTTAAATAAAACATTTTAATGTGGTTTTAAGAGTTTCTTTTGCTCTTTTATGTCGATTAGACTCCAAAAAATAATCAAAAGAATCTTCTACTACTCATCCACGGGAACAACCTGGATCATTTCTAAAGTTAACTCTAACTAAATCTGCATTTAAAGCAATAGATCTATGACAAATTCTTGTATGTAATATATTTAAACTTCGGTTGCCAATACAAATGTAGAAAGGTGGTTTTACATATTATCAGACACAAAGGCTTTTTAAAATCTTGCAATTGAGAGTTGATTACAAATGTTTAGTTCTAAATTATTCCATAATATAAAAGCGGAAGGGAAAAAAGAATTTGAGTATACCTGAAGACGAGTAAAGTCACTATTATACCTTAAAATATGTTCGATATTTCCTGTAGAAATAGAATTTAAACAGTCCTGTAAATAAGATTGGCCACTATTATGACGAACTTTATAAAACATTCCCAATTTCCTTCTGCGTCTTCTTGACTCTAAGGGTTCCCAATCCGTTTCAAAATATAAAGATCCAATACTTGCGCAAATGTAGGTAACCTGTGACAATTTAAGCTGCCTCGATTTGAATTCGTTCAATTTTACTGATAATTTGATTATTGCATCCATCCCTTAATTCACAATCAATTTCAAATATGGGAACTATATATAAAAAAAAAATTTTCTAGGTTTTGCCTTCTGAGGGTAAACTTAAATTTACATAGTAAGAACATTTGTTTAGATGTGCCTTGTATAATATTGTTAAAAAGACAATTCCATTTACAATCTAAGCTAAATGTTATTCCTAAATGTTTTTGGATGTCCACACATAATCAGTTCGCCGTTAAAATCAATGGTAGATTAATTAGCTATTCTAGAAGTCGAAAAAACCATATACCCTGTTTTTTTTGGGAATTGAAATTTGCTAACCATTGCTTAGACCACAATTTACTTCGATTTCTGTAAAGTTAGAAGAAGAATATGAAAGTGAGGTGTCATCGGCAAAGCAAACTCGAACAGTTCTCAGCGATGTCATTGATATACAATTATACAATAAAAAGAGAAGGGGACCTCAGAATGATCTTTGGGAAAAAAGTCTTTAATAATTCCAGGTTCTGAAGTACTGTTTTGAATTACTACCTTTTATGGTCTTTTATCAATATAATTTAGAGCCATTTAATAAGATTATCGGACAGACTATATAGACTTTTCATTTTTACTAAACCTCTATATATGCCAAACTCGTTCAAAAGTCGAAATATCACAGAATACGGTTTTCGATTCTCCAGAGCTAAGCATTGTAAATTTCGATCAACTGATGTACCGTAGAATATCCAATTATTTCCAAAGGTTTTGAAATTTTCCACTTTGTAAAGATTGGTTAAATACGATTTGTAAAGGCTTACATACCGCGGACGACGTATGTTTCAACATATTATGACTAAATATGTCGTGTCCAACCTATTTTCAACATATTATGTTTCAGCATATTATGACTAAATTCATCGTGTCCAACCTATTTTAATACATTTTTAATTTCATCTAGTGTTATAAACAGTATATCAAACTGCTTGTCAGCTTGTTCTTTATTTCAAATTCATGATCAGGAAGTGATACATCGAAATTTTCTAAATCATGTATTGAGCAGATGAATCTTTTGGGAGATGAGCTTTATCGATCATCTGTTTAGACTTTTTGAATACTTGAATTAGTCACTACATTTAAGCAAAACAATTAACGTGTATAATGTGTTTTATAATGTGTGGTCCAAAGCAGTATCGTGTGTATTTACATGTAATTACCATTTCATTCTAAAAGTGTATTGTCAGATTTTACAAGGACCATGAGAGAATATCAAATTAAAATTGTCGGGGGCAGTGCCATTTCTCTGCGTAGATTAACTTGGGGATTGATTCAGAGAAATAATCCTCTGCAGGTCTCTTAGTAATTATTTATGTCGGGGAGATGGGTTTTGGAAAATAACACTTAACTTTACACTCCCGATTTCTGATGCAAATAATTTTTTTAAAACGTACCATCATAAAAAAATATTAACAGGTCTCATTTCGACTGTTGCGATCTTTGGACTTGGTGAATTTTTTCGTAATATTTATAATAGCTTTTACTGATCAAGTGGTCAGTTTTTTCTGTTTTTTTAAACATCAATTTTTTAAAGAAGGCTATCCGAGACAGAAGCAAGAAGAACATAAAACCCGGAGCGTTAGCTGCTCAGTACCGACTAAATGTTCCAGTGACCCCTACAGTACAGTCCAGTACTGTTCTACGGCAAAAGAAACATGACACTGTCCTATTCGTTCAGGACGAAGTGGAGAATTCTGGAATATTAGATGTACCTAAGGATGATAAGGTGGAAAGGGAAGTTAAAGAAATACACCTGGTTGATTTGGATGAGTTTGATTTTTCAGACGAAGAAGGTATATAATTAAAACTTTACGTAAGAAAGATGTTGAATATTTTTACCAATAATTATTTCATTATGTGATAAAAGCATTGTAAAGCCGATTTTGGGGGCCGTATTTTTCACCATCTGTCATACTTTGTTTTGTACTGAAGACCTGGTGGTGACAGTAAGATTAAGAACACCAATACAAATTCAAACCTTTCCTTAAAGATAAAAAAATTCCACTAATGCCTCCTTACCTATAGCTAGGTACATTCTGACTATCAATAGCTTAAAGATAGGAAACAGGGCTTTGTTTCTCATGTTTTCGATCGGTGATTCAATTCAATCATTCGTTGAATTACATTGTATATACAAATGAACTAATTTTAAGACGATTTCTAAAAAGATATCAGGAGCGCAATTATGAGCTAAACTATCAACAGGATTTGAAACAAAGAGTAAAATAAAAAGATAAATTATGTATAAATATACAAATAAATAAATGGATTTTAGAAACTTAAAATGTGGGCCTCTATATAGAAAGTAGGATACATAATTGATAGTTCATAAAAACCCCACGATAAAAAGCAACAATCGGTTGTTTCGATTTTTGTTATTTTTGTACTACAAGAAGCTCTTTTTGAAAGAAAAAGCCTGCTCACACATTGAAATTCTCCCAACATTTCAACAATGATGTCATAGCTATGTATAGGCAGCTAAAATTAAGCCTGTAGAATATTTTGTTAGCAATCTTGGCTCCCTCGTTTGCAACGCTTGCTACCGAATCTATTGATTTGATAGTAAAATCAAGAGACGGACAGACTTATATGTTGGCTCTTGTCGTTTGCACTGTTGGCACACATCCGGGATACTGTTGGCAACCGTTGATGTAAATATTGAGAAATAGCTAGGCATTCAGAATGCGAAGTTGACTCACATCAGGAATTATTTGGCAATCTGTAATATTGTAAACGAAATACATAGCCAGTTGGCACTCATTCTGATCCCTGACAAATGCGGATGTGGATCTATTTATAATTTCCCCAGGAATTAAAACGAAAGCATGATTTTTCGACGTAGTAGTGTAAACTCTCTTTTGACCTATTTAACTAAATAGACGCTTTCCCATGACAACAGACCTCATGTGATAAATTTGCAGCCGTGTGATTGGATAACATTGAGGAAAATTGTGATGTTCGAATATCATTCTTCATTTGACGCGAATGTTCTAATGTGCCGCCGAACATATGCTTTGAAAAGCTAGCATTTTATGACTTTATTTTTTTAAAACTTCAAAAACAAACGACATTCAAAAGGTCAACAATTCAAATTAGTCAATAATTAAATTCTGCTGTGATTTAAAGAATTGACATTTCAAAGATATGGGTCAACACAGTGTGGATCAATTTCACACGCGTCAATGAATTGAGACAAAACTATGTGTATGTACATTTATATTTCTATTTATAGATCGTATGCCACAAGTAACTGCATTCAAGTATAAAAAATGGATTATTTTTAATTACAAAATATTTTTAAATATGAATGCAGTTCAAGTAGTATTCATGATCAAAAATTCTTTTTTTTTCAAGTACCTTTTTGGTGATCTTAACTAAGTAAATTTCTGGGCTACAGATAGCGAGACGGATCGAGGCCCGGGACTTTAGAAAACCTATTAACACATTTAATTTGAAATGTTTTAGATTTGAAAAGTACAATTTTCTCCATGAAACGTATTTATAGTGCATCTTCTAAAGTTTCGTTTTGAATTGTATTGATTGTCATTTTCGTTTATTTTAGAAATCCAGGAAACAAATGTTCCATTTTAACCGAATCTTAACAAATTTAATTCGAATTAAATTTTCACTTCAACTTCCTTTTCTTAAAATGTAGTTTGGTTGGCAGGATATCATATTTATGCCGCTGAATACTTTCAGCTCACCTGGCCCAAAGGGCCATGGGAGGTTTTGTCATCACTTAGGCGTCCGGCGTCGTCCGTCGTCATCGTAAACTTTTCTTTAAAGACCTTTTCCTCTGAGGCCACTGGACCAATTGAAACAAAACTTGGCAGCAATGGTCCTTAGGTGGTCCTCGATCAGAATTATATACGATGACCCCGCCTGTCATCCAAGATGACCGCCAGAGCCGAACTTAGTTTAACATAGGACCCTATGGGATTTACTTAAAGATCTTCTTGTCTGAAACCATTGGCCAATTGGAACAAATCTTGGCAGCAATGGTCCTTAATTGGCCCTCTTTCAGAATTATATCCGATGACCCTGTCCACCATCCAAGATGGCTGCTAGAGCGGAATTTAGTTTAACATATGACCTAAAGGGAAAGTTCACTGAATGATCTTTTTGTTTAAAACCAGTGAGACAATTGGAACTTGACAGCAATGTTCCAGGCTGCCAGTCAAGATGGACATAGTCCAGGTGAGCGATACAGGCTGCTGGGAGCCTTTAGTTATTTAATGTTGAAAACTTCTTGGAAAACGTTAAATCTATAATACATAGCTTTATACGGGACAAACACTATTTAGGTGTGATGAGACATTTACTGGCATTTACCATAGAAAAGACAGCAAAGTAATCCTATCACCTGGAAATTTATGTTTAAAATTAAATATTTTAATAAGCCTACTTTTATGACATCTCCAATGTCGTCGTCCGTCGTATAAACAACCGTCGACGGATGCTGGTGGTGGGAGTTTTATTGTTGAAATATTGTTTTTCAAATTTTATGTATAAAAAATTCCGCATTGTATGATATATACATGTACTGCAAAAAAATCCTTGAAATGCGATTTCAACTAAGAATGGCCGACCTACAGATCATTATATGATAAGAATGGAGAAATAGTCAGGGATACTACGTCGCCTATCTTTTTTAAAGATATTACTTGTCTAGACGTTTTTAAGGTTTACATTTTACCGGTGAACCTTTGAATATGCGTCTGTAGCAATACATTTTAAACATTGGCTGGAATCATGATGTTTTTTCCCTTAATTAACTTACGCTAGACATTGTTTATAGCTATTATTTATAAATTACAGTCCAGAATAGCAACTAGTCAACATCTTTCATCGAAAAAATAAAATTTATGAAATGAAATAATAAAAATATATAATAAATCACGTCGTATATTTATATAAACGGCCAAACTTGTAAATAAGTAAATAAATTATCGGAGGCAAGATGTGACCTTACTATATCAACTACTTGCAAAACGGGAAGACAATTTTGTAGAACGTTATGTTTTCCTAACACTACATTTCACTCTTAAAAGTATTACTTGATAGTCTTTTCAAGATTTTAATGATACGATTAACAAATCAAGCTGTTTTGAGTGAAATGCCATCTTTAACTTTTATTTTACATAAATTAACGTGGACAAGATGCAAACACAATTGGTTTCAGTACCCATAAAACAATTTTTTTTTTAGTTCTGTACAAAGTTAGTAGTGAATCTTGCTAAATTCTTAAATACGGATTTTCTTATTGTTGTGTTTAGATGAACTTGACAAGTATTTCCGCAATGAACAACTACCAAAGGAACGAATGTGTCAAAAATTGTACAATGAAGCATGCATGTCCTTGGGTATTACTCCATTGAAGATGTTTTATAAAGCTTTGGACGCGGACGAAATTAAGGTCATTGGCATAACTATGAGACAGAAGGATGTCAAAGCATGTGCTATTGCTCTTTCTGTAAGTTGATAGTTATTTAGAGGTACATTTGTTTTTAACTTTGATGTACATTTTGACAAATTGTGTCACCACCAGTGACTAGCAGGGACGACATATATACAGAGGGCAATCAAAGAAAAAAAATGGGAAATTTGCACATTCTGTACTAAACCATCTCCCAAAAGCTTTATTTGTTTCGATTCTGTAAAGAAATTGATACAGAGGAGAATATGGAAAGTTTTCTCCACAGAAAATTTAATTGGACTTCCGAATAAAAAAATTCATTCAACAGATCTGCCAGTTTGGTATATCGATAATGCCCTGACGTTCAACGGCCCAAACCAGTATAACGAAAGAGAAATCTCTGACTCGGAAGTAAACTGAAAATTTTTGGTACAGGAGAATTCAATACAGGCCATGTTCTACTTTGAACAGAAAGAAAAAGACATAGAGGGTAAATGTCTATGAGATAGGAACTCTGAAAAATAGTCCAAAAAAGTAGCAACAAGTGGTAACCGTATAGCTTACAACACTTGATGTGCACATGCAAATTTTAACACAAACTCGTTAGTGCCCTATATGTACATGATGTAAAATTCAACCTAAATTATAAATTGTCTGAAATGAAAATACTTCAAAATACATAAATAACTGCAACATCAACACCCCCCCCCCTCCAAAAAAAAAATAAATACGGCCACTAATAGGTCTCAGAATATTGAGTCAGGCACATAAACTTTAACAAATTTAGTGGGTAATCATCTTTGAAAGTGTGGTAGGACACAGAGAAAGTCAGTTTAGACTTACATCTAACTATTAAACTGTCTGGCACTTAAAAGTAAACAACAATCTCTATATAATAGACCTTTACTGCAATTAATTTTTACAGCAGCATTTATCTTGCCAGGTACAACGTAAGATTAATTAAGGAAAGGTATAGTAAATTTGTTGAAATATTATTTTTAATCAGAAAAATAATCCTCCAAATCTTAGTTTTGTAATAATTGAAAATAAAAAAATGCTTAAAGTACACTAAAATTGAAAGTATAATATTAACATACATATACATATTTATTTCCATTTTAGAAAGAGTGTGAGGTAGAAAGTCTAAGCTTTGAAGGAAATCATTTAACAAGTGCTGGTGCTATATATCTGGCTGATGTTATAACTAAAAACAATTACTTAATAGAGCTTGTGAGTGTTTTAGTTCTTTACAGATAACATCAAACAGCTTCAGACACAATATTTGTACATTATTTGTATTTTGAATGGGGTTTTGGTTCTTTTGGGAACTGTATTGTAGATGGTTTTCAATAGTGTCATCTTAAGCATGTCTATTTTGTTGAATGTCTCTTACCTGTATATATATGTATGTAATTTAAATTATGTCAAGATTTATCTACCATATACATGCTGAACCTTCCTAGCTTTATCTTTAAAATATTAAATATATAAATGAATAAATACTACAAGTAATAAAAATGAAAGGATATAGGGTATGAATCCATGAGTTAACATTCAATTCTTGGATACAAGTTTTTACTTAAGGGAATATATGTAATGATGGTAAAATGAAAGCGTTTTGTATAAAGACAAACGAATTAAAATCAAACACTTGTCATCACTATTCACCTATTTGCGTTGGAATTCCACATTGTCTTCGCACACATTTTGAATCCTAATTATCTTTTCAAGTTCTAAACAGAGTCCGTCATGAATCTATCGGGTCACACTTGTGTGTCTGATATTTCTAGAATTTCAGCGAAGTAATCATTTATCTTGTTTTACAATTATGCAATATCAAATGAAAAGTATGTGTAAATCAAATAAATGTCACCTTAAATTTTTCCTCAAGTAACCGATTTTGGATTTGTATGTTGATTCTTGTGTCAACTGGTAATTAATTATGCAAAATCCCTTTTTAAAGAACATTACAGAAAATAACATCGGACAACAAGGTGCGAAAGCAATATGTAATGCTCTGAAGAATAACAGTTGTCTTCGAAAATTGGATCTTTCAGGTATAATTATTTAAAGCTTCTAAGACTTGTGAAAGTATTTTACAATTCAGCTCTTCTCATTTCTTTTAAGAATCGTTATGATTCATGTTTTCTTTCTCGTGTACAATATTGTTTGTTTTGTTCCAAGCGTAGTTATTGAGAAATATGATTTTTGGGTGTATTCTTTGCATTTGGATAAAGAACAAAGTCAGAAAGCTATAAGCAAGGAAATTGTTAGTTTGTGCAATGAATGACATTCAGCGCTATCTATGATAATAATATATTAAGTAGGAAGAAAAAAAACAATATAGAGAAGAATAGAAAAATTAAATTTAACATGATACCAATTTTGATGCCTATTTTGTCTAATAACAACTCGAAAGTTGTACACTGGGTCGACGATTCTGAACGATTGTTTACACAGAGGATACTTGACCATAATATTGTCGTGTTTCTGCCGATTGCCTTAGGAAAAACGTACCCTGACAATTACAAAAAACATACCCTATTCATGAAAGGAAATTACAAAAAAAGCATACCTTGTTCTTGACTTGCAACAACAAAAACGTGCTGTTCACCAGACAAAATGCGAGAGTTTATATCAATGCTACGGATTACATGTGCAACTATGAATTTGGAACAATTTCCAGAATATTGAATATAAAACAATGTTATTTGTCATTTATCCCAAGTCTGTATTTTAAATTTACAATTATGAAGTTAAGAAATTAGGGTTCTGTTCTAGACAATTATACAAAAATAAAAGGCTGTTGGTCACTGGTCCGCCGACCTCAAGGTTATATCGTAAGTTTTAATTTTAAAACTACTTTAAACTAGGAGTAGGTAATTTTAGTAAACTAAAACATATGTCTCCCCCTTTTGCTGCTTTATAGTTCTATTTATGCTAAAGTACAAAAAGGGTTGTATATTGTAACTATGGTAATAATCGTCATTATCGAACTTTCGACTAGATACAATGTATTAATGAGATACACTTACAAACCAAGCCTAGTTTTAATCAGACAAGTTATCATCAGGAAACAAATAAAATTAGCAATTTTGAAGAACAAAAGGGCATGACTCTGGAAAGAATTGTCCAAATCGTCATTATTGAACTTGACCTAGATTTTTATTAGATACATTTACATACTACACCTAGTTTTAATCTGACTATTTGTTCAAAAGTAATCATCTGGAAACCAAAATTTTAGTAATTTTGATGTACAACAAGAGTGGACACACTACATGTCTCGCCTGAGTATGCACATGGACACACAATAATGATTATCTGAAACCCGACATTTTGCCAAAGAAATTTTGGTCAAGGTCAAAAGGCAGGTGCATACCAATATGTATCTACAAAGAACTATCTATTGATTAAATATGGTGGGTTTAGGTATTAAAGTTGCTGAGAAATGGACCTAATCTCGAAAATGTGACATAGTCACTCAAGCATGCAATTAAGGTCAAAGTCCAGAGACAGGTGTCAGACTTGCATATAGCCACTAAGCACTAACTATAGACCAAACACGGATGGGTTACATTTGCTGAAAAATGGACTTAAGAAATTTGGATGAAAGTCATTCAACGATGAAATTGAGGTCAAGGTCCAGAGAGAAGTGTCAGACTGGCATGATCCCACCAAGAACTGTCAATAGATTAAATGCAGTAGATCTAGGTATTACAGTTGTTGAAAAATGGACTTAATCAAGAAACTTGGATGAAAGTCATTCAACCTGGAAATTGAAGTCAAGGTCCAGAGACAAGTATCAGACTGGCATGTACCCACCAAGAACTATCAATAGACCAAATACAGTGGGTCTAGGTATTACAGTTTCTGAGAAATGGACTTAACCACGAAAAAGTGAAAAAGTCACTCTAGCATGAAATTGAGGTCAAGGTCCCAAGCCAGGTGTTAGACTGGCATGTACCTACCAAAAACTATCGACAGACCAAATATGGTTGGCCTTGGTATAACAGTTTCTGAGAAATGGACTTATCCACTAAAATGTGACGCAGGTCACTCAAGCATGAAATTGAGGTCAAAGTCAAAAGACAGTGTCAGACTGACATGTACCCACCAAGAACTATCTATTGACCAAATACGGTGGGTCTAGGTATTACAGTTTCTAAGGAATGGACCTAACCACGAAAAAGTGACAAATACATTTGAGCATGAAATTGAGGCCAAGGTCCCAACCCAGGTGTCAGACTGACATGTACCCACTAAGAACTATCTATAGACCAAATATGGTTGGCCTAGTTATTTGAGTTGCTGAGAAATGGATTTAACCACGAAACTTTGACACTTATTTTAAATTCATGTTTATGAAGTCAGTGAACCATGAAAATGAGGTCAGGGTTACAAGACATGTATACTGCGTCAAACCATATACGATAAGCTACCTTGTGGTTCATAAATCATAATTGTAGGTATTACATGTGCAAAGTTATTAAAGTTATACAAAAGTTTACGCCGCCGCCGAAAATAAATAAATGGATACCTATATCTCGCCTCCGCGACTTTTCGTCGCAGGCGAGACAAAATTGGGCGTAAATCTGGTAAGAATTGTCGCAAAATCTTCTTTACTAAACTTGACCCAGATATTAATGAGATACACTTATAAACCCAACCTAGTTTAAATCTTACTTTTTGTTCACAAGTTATCATCTGGAAATCCCAAAAAGTAGCAATTTTGAAGTACAAAAAGGGGCATAACTCTGGTAAAAAATGTCGTCATTATTAAACTTGACCTACATATTAATGAGTTAAACTTATAAACTAAACCTAGTTTTAATATGATTCTTTGTTCACAAGTTATCCTCTGGAAACCAAAATTTTAGCAATATTCAGGTACAAAAAGGGGTACATGGTATGCGCGAATAATGAAGTGAATTGTGGGTTTCATTAAATTTTATTTCTTGAATATATCTGACGTGCATTTGATTAACTTGTATGTTTTTTTTAAATATAGGAAACAATCTGACAGAGAACGATGCAATCCATTTTAAAGAAATGCTTGATGTAAGTATACGATTAATTCATTTGAAACATTATCGGAAACATAATTTGTCGGAAACGGCTAAAAGTAAGGATTTTTTCGAAACGCTTAAGGAATATATAGAATCACAATAATAGCATTTTATATATATGTTGTATTTTTATACCAGTCTTCGTAAAACCATATTTAAAAAAAATTCGAAGAACAAATATCGACCAAAAACTACCAAATCAATAAGTAGCTATATGGACGAGGGAGGGGATTAAAACCTTGAGACAAGACAATATCATAAGAACGACGAATAACTACATATATACAGAAAAAATGCTGCAAATTGTTAACTAAAAGTAAGACATGTAGGGCAAACCATCAGGAAAAAACACTAAAAGGTGCACAGAATACCCATAAAACTTGGAGCGACAAAAGGCCCGTTCAGATAATTTAAGGATTACATTCGTAAGGATACACATGTTTATTCACTAACAATTATAAGCTCGAAATTAAGAATACCACAGACACAGCAAAGTCTGCATCTTATCTTGACCTTCACCTCGAAATTGATACCAGAGGAAGGCTGAATACAAAACTTGACGACAAACGGGATGACTTTGACTTTCCAATCGTCAAATTCCCAATTTTGAGCGGCAACATTCCAGAATCGCTGGCGTATGGAGTATATAATTCACAACTCATACGTTATTCCAGAGCTTATGACATATACATTGACTTCCTGGACAGAGTCTAGGGGTATGTTGCTCGTAAGTTGAAGGCATCCTTATTAAAGTTTTATGGACGTCATCGTGACGTGGTTGAAAGGTATGAAAAAACCGTTTCCCAAATGAAAATGGACCTGTTCCATTGATGCTGTCCCTTCCTCTTACCAGATTTATCATGGGCAGCATGGCTGGTGTCCTGCAGGAATCAGAGACTGCTTACTCTTCCGGAGCACCTGAGTCTACCTCCGGTTTTTTATGGGGTCCATGTTGTTCATATGTTTTGAGTTTTTAATTGTAGTGCATGTATTGTTTTGGTCTTGTCTTCGTTGTTCTCCGGAGTTTATCAGTTGTTTCGATTTTCTCCTCCTTTGAATATCCCTTTGGTATTTCTTGACTTTACTTATCCTGCAACTGGTCTATTTAATAGACAAATAGAGGGTATCATATAGTTTTTTAGATATTCGTCTAGTAGGCGAATATCATCTCCTTGTACTCTAGTACTCGCTTGAAATATAAGTTTGTATTGTGTTTATGACGTCATGTTATCCATACATTACTCGCCAAATATATCCTTCTAAAAATATACTAGAAATATGCCATTTCCTGACTTTTAAAAGATAACAATTAATTACTGCAGGATGAAAACATTGTCGGAAATATGCGATTTATTTGTACTCGGGCGAAACAGGTGTCAAATGCTCTGCTGCATATATTGCATATATATTTTCCAGATACACATTCAATTTGAAAAAAATGAATTTCCGCTGACACCCTTCAGGTAATTAATTGAATATTGATGGCATTTTATTTCAGGAAAATCACGCTTTACGAGAGCTTTATCTGAGGCACAACAAATTTCACGAGATAGGAGGAGAAATTTTTGCCGAAGGTTTAGGTAAATTTTAAATTGATTAATACCATTTAAATATTTACGTTAGCTTTTGACGTTCAAAATGAACAGCCATACCAGCGATGTTCATTTGTTAATTGTGTAGGTGAATATGGCATAATTGGAACAATTTCTCACGTGACCTAATACAATATGTGAATTATGTTGTATTATCAGGGATAAGTTGATGTCATTACTTAGGAAATTTTACTGTCGTCATCACGAATTGATTGACCGTTACAGTGTTCCAATATCTGGGATGATGTTGGACATATTCCCTTTGTCGTAACATTTCATGTACCTCCACCGATTTGTGACTACCACCGGATTGACTTTGTTGAACTTCACGATGGGTGCCGTATACGAAGCAGGAACTGCTTACCCTTTTGGAGCACCTGATTTCACTCCTGGTTTTTATAGGAGTTCGTGTTGTTCATTATTTTTCAGTTTTCAGTGTTAATTTATTGTGCTTGTGGTTGTTCATTTGTCCTCCCGGGGTTTGTCTGTCTAACGGATTGCGTTTTTTTTTTAATGCTCCTTAGGTATATTTGTCTTCTTTATCACTGACTAGTTTCTATTTCCAATGTTGAAACTTCTCCGGAAAATTTGTCTCAAACAAGAACTTTTCTTATTCCTCTATTTAATAATCCAAAACCTTCTATATATGCTTGACCCTGGCAAGGGCCATAATTTTTAGTGCATATTTCTTATTTACTGATTCATTTGTTTATTAATGAAATACTGTGTTTTTTAAATTTTGTGGATACGTTCGTTAAATTTGTCATACCGTTATTTCCCAAGTCATCAAGTTTATTGTCAGTCTTGTGGTTGGGTTGTTTGCTCCATGCAATAACCCACACATGATTTCCAGATATAATGGTATTTCCGGTGATTAAATCCTGTTGGATGCTGACTCCTATTACAATGTAATAAACACTAAAAGAAAAAAAGGTTTATATTAGAAATAAAATAGAACGTCAATATTTAATTTCCTTTGTATCCTTTTCAAAATATTTTAAGAATACCAATTAATAGTTAAAGGGAACTTTATAAATCTGACAAAATTGTTGTATATTGTAGCTGTAAATGATTTTCTGAAAGTGTTAGATCTGAGTTGGAATCATCTTCGACTTCGAGGAGCAACAGCAGTTGGAAGAGCATTACAGGTACATTGTATTATAATGTTTATTTTTAACTGGTAGGTAAAAACAATGACAAAGCATTGTTAAATTTACTATTAGTATGATAATTGGTATCACTGAATATTTATGTTCATAACACATGTATGTATTACATCGATTTTGAATAGTTGATAGGGGCATCGGTGGCCGAGTGGTATAGGTAGTTCTTCATGACTTGTGACTACTAATGATCACTAGCCTGTCAATACTGAGGTTGTGAGTTCGAATATCATCTGTGGCGGGGTGTGTTCGACTTTGATCTTGATTAATAAGGATTGCTAATTTTCCTACCAAAGATTGGTGGTTCTCTCCGGATTCTCCGGCTTCATCTACCAATAAAAACTGGCTGTTGCAAAATAGCCAAATGTGCTGAAAATGGAGAAAAACCCCCAACTAAATAAATAAATAAAATTGAATATCTGATGAATGATGAAGGTATCTCTCCTGCACCCGTATCATGCACCTTTCTTAAAAGCTCGCATCACATTCCCCGTTTAGGTATATCACTACAAATATTGAATGGCACTCTTCGGTCTTAATCTAGATAATTAAAAATGACGATTATGGCCCGAGGAATGATATTGATCGAGGGGTGATACGGCAGGTGATACGGATTTTGATGTTTTATACGCTTTATCATATATTTTAACAGTGAATAATTTTGTGTCTGAAAGGAATATTTTGTCACAATTAATGTGTATTTAACTATGAACATTGTGAATAAATAAATGTTTGTTGGTTGTGTAAATAATAACACATGAATAAGAGGACATAACTAGAACTGCAGACCATGTGTTTTCCAACGCAAACAACAAACACAACGAAATGTCGTCTGCTGAAGTAAATTAAAGTACCTGCCCGAGAGGTTCCTTATGAAAAAATCCAATAAGTCCGAGTGATTCATGTTGAACCATGCGATCAAGGGGGTGCGATACAGGTTTAGGCATGCGATAAAGGGTATGTGATAAAGGTTGACCAAGAATGTTGTAATGCGGATTGAGCATCTGGTACTTTATCATATATGCAAAATGACTGTATTTTGTACTAAATATATGATAAAGTGAACGATATACGGTAAAATCCGAGTGGCATGCCGTATTTACTCTCGACAAATACCAACCCTCGAGTCAAATGCCCTTGGAATGATATCCAGCATGCGACATGGATTTTGAAATAAACTATTCTCTATCGCACTGACAACCGCTAAACAAATGTATTGCGCCTCAAGCACGTGAAATTAGATTCAGTCTCTGTAATTTGAAATAAATAAATATTGATTCTTGTATAAAAAAAGGTTATGAAAATAAGTTAATAATATATTGTATGTTATCCTATGAATTCAGTTCTTATATAAATTATACTTTTATTTAATATTAATATATAGTTATTTCTGTATTGGCCTGGTAATTGGTGCGAGGCTTGTTGTATTGCAATACAGCTGGCCGAGGACCAATAACAAGGCCAACACACAGATAACCATGTAATAATATCTTTATTAATTAACTAGTTTTCACAATACATATCCTTAATGATTTTATTTTCTTAATTAACTATTTGAAGTATATAAGTATATTCATTGACAGATTGGAATGGGATTATGGAAGATGTTTTCAGTCAGAGCTATTACTGAATAATTTATAATTATCAATTCTGAAGCGCCTACCTACAATTTTCTTTAAACACAGCCCATGTATAAATTTAGGTAATATACGTAATACAAACATATCGGAGTTTTCGTATGTATTCAAACTAAAGTCTAGAGAAAGTCGATTCACCCTATATTGGCCCGGTACAAGTCGGCCAATACAGCGAAAAATCCGTATTGGCCCGGTTTTTCTATATGGTCAAAGTTAATGATTCTGAATTGGAAGGACAGTTTTAATCGTATTGAAACCAATAATACACTAGTTAATTAATAATATGATAATACTGAATGTTTCGAGGGGAAATATGTGATATTTGAAATGTTTCAATGGTCAATCTTGTATATAGCACTTGTCAAATAACAAGATACATTAAAAAACTTTAAGTCAAGATCACACCAAATATACTACTCAAGAGACAGAATCCTATTCTCAACAATGATCCAAGGCACTTATACGTTATTTATTTTTGATTGTATTTATATTGTATGATTGTGTATAAATTGTGAAAAACGAATCATGTCTAGAAAAAGTTATACATATCAATATGTTAATTCAATTTCGTTTGTGTTAAGTCTATTTTTTCTGCTCAAAATTGTAGCAAAATAGACATCTAGAAAAGTTAGATATTTCCTGGAACGGATTTCACCTTACTGGATCTGCAACTATAAGTTATGCACTTGCTATAAACACAAGTTTGTCGGAATTGGATATGAGTTGTAACAGACTGACAGACACATGCGTACAATGTCTCATCAAAGGATTAGAGCAGAATTCGACTCTCCAAATCCTAAGAGTATGTACACAGAAGGTTTTTAAAATGACAAACGTCGTTGATTTATAAACGGTATTTCATATACTGTGATTGAGATATTGCAGTCTGTATACAGTGAATTAATTTCTTTTTTGCCTTTGGGAAATGTCTATGAAAATCAGACTAATTCAAAATGCTGTTATACTAAACTATGTACTCCTGGACTTAGTTGGGTAACAATAATCTGGTCTTTTGTTTATGTTGACATTAGGATCGTCTAATTTATTTTTTTTTATTTGATTTTGAGAATGTTTACTACATTAACAGTAAACATTGTAAACGTCGTTAAATTTGGGTTTTTTTAAACCCTTTTCAAGTTTGTAATATAATAGTAACTTCTAACTCATTATTATGTCTTAAGAGAAGTATGTAATATAAGCAAAAATATAATTACCATATTCTCTTCTCATGTACAATTACATCTTATTTCTTCATATCTTTTTAGCTGGGTAAAAACCAAATTTATCCGGGAAGTGCACTTTCTTTATTGCAATGCATAGACCAGACACCAAATTCAGGAATACATCTGTTAGATTTAGGGGTAAGTATGCACACTTTGTGATTTTGACCAATCATGTCTATGTCTTTATAGTAAATAAGAAAGCTTTAGTGACAATCTAAAATGTTGTGATATTCAAATATCATATTACTGAAAAGGTTACCACATTGAAAATTCAAGGTCTTTGATTGGGGCAGGATTAAACTAATAGTATGTTTCCTAGATCAGTGGTAATTAAAAAAAGAGACAAATTAGAATAAAGATACCTTAATGGACATAGCTGCTGACTTAAATGTATTTCGAACTTGGAAACATATATTATAAACCAAAATGCTAAATCTTAATTAAGTGCTTATTGAAAGTCCAAGTGGGTTTATAATCCTTTTATATTAGAGTATTACCTATAGGATTGCAAAAAAGGAATGAAATCACGTTACATAAAGTCGACATGTTGACTCGTATAAGCGACCGCTAGCTCATATATCAAGCTTGTTAATTTCAGAGTAGGTCCTTTTGAACTAGAGTATCACAAATAACTCTGCAAAAAAATTTTTGAAATGACATCTTGTAAATGTTATAAACTATAAACGTATTGAAACAAGGAATAAACTTAAATATCAAACAATGATACAGATGACAAAATATAGCACATATATATAAATATATTGAAACAAGGAATTAACTTAAATATCATACAATGATACAGTTGACAAAATATAGCACATACAAGTAATAGTGTGTCAGGAAAACATCGCCCAACCTCCGTCCTTGACTCTAAATTCTCCATCATATGACCATACTGCTGCTCCAGATATTGATCCTGCACTTGAAGTTTAAGGAAGATTGGATGAATAAAATTTTTCATGGAAACAGAAACCATCTGCCTTAGCTTCACACCAAGTTGCATGAAGATTGGATAAAATTTACTTTTCTACTTTTTCCATGGTAACGTGACCATTTTAAAACTCCAAAAACGAAGATTTCATTTTTGTCCCTTTTCATGGCAACAGTAGCCAACTCCCAACTTCGTAGGCTAAATGTACATTGTAGGCATGGCAGTTAACCTTTATATGAAGTTTTAGAAAGTTCGAACAATTTCAATTTTTTGGGTATTTTTTGTTGTGTTCATTTCCATAGAAACCAGACTTGCGTGAATGTTAAGATCTTCGGTTTGGGCGACTTAATTTATACTAGAAATGACATTAGATTTTTTACAAAGATCATCGTTTATCCCCATTATTCATTGTTTGCATGAATGCTTAACTCAGTGATAACGTTCTGACGCCAAATACTCTAAGCTACATATTTTACATTCATTAACCACACCCTTTATACTTTGCCATAGCACTGCATGTAATTAAACGTGTGGAGAATGTTGTATTGAAATAAAAAAATTTAGAAGATGACGGTCTTCTAAAAAAGAAAGACATTTTAAGGAAATTTAGAATAGAGAAAATCAGAAAATTTTATTTTTTTATTAATGGAACTACTTTTCTGCAGGATCAGGTTGTTTTTGACAGCTTTGAAACCTTGTATCATGAAATAAAGCAAAGAAAAGATCAATTGGAAGTTATATATGGATATGTTTGGGACACAAAACGTCGGGCTATCACGAATTCTGATATAACTGAGGATGAACAAGATCTTATTGATGAAGATCCTTTGCTTGTTTTATTTGAGTATGCAAGACTTGAACATTTTCGTTTAGTGGATTTGTTTTTAATGTTGGACGCAGATAAAAGTGGTTCCCTAAGTAAAACTGAATTTTTAGAAGGTTTGGAGGTTAGTATTAAATTTGAATGAAATAAGAAATCATTTGTTGATATTCATAACACCTTATTAGCATCAGATGTAAAAGCTGGTATACAAAAGACAGAAATACACGAAGAAAATATTATATTAATCATCACAAAAACTAAGGACTAAAATAAACAAAATACCAAATTCCATGCATACAAGATGCATTTCTGGCTGACGCTATAGATCGGAACCTTGGACAGAAAAAAAAGAATTGACAGCAAGTGGAACCAAACGCTCTTACAAAGTGCGAACAACACAAACTCTCATACAAACTAAGAGTGGTGATGGATGTTCTGGTTACGCAAACATTTTATGCTCCTTGTATCTTTCCCGATGTGTTGTCTTTATATATTTTCGGATGACATCAAACGGCATGAAACGTAAGAACACACTCCAAATATAGTGGAAATTTGTCGAAGGACATTTACCAGTGTTGGTTTTTTTTTATCGAATTGTTTTTGTTCTGCAACCATTTAATTAATTGCCTCAAAACTTCTGATTTTAAACTTGAAAAGCTTTTTGGCAGGCAAAATTATCTATTGCTTATCTATACCAAACGGTTATTTATTAACTTAAAATAGTTTTAGGATATGAATTAAAACTGAAAACGTTCCTCAGTTGATTTCTGGAAAGTAAAATTGGTTCTTGAAGTCTTCTTGGTTAATTTACCTAAATTATATATATAAAAAACTATTAGAGGAATCTCAGGGATTAATCAATAATATAAAAACATTACTGGAATTGTCAACTATTTTACAAGCATCATAAAAAAATCATAGGCTAATATAAAAGAGAACCCTTTTAATACATGTTTTTCTCTTTCAGTATTAAATGTTCCTGGCCACGAAATCATAATTTTATTTTGACACATGTCATAAAATAGCTACATTTTAACTATACTGAAACAAAGCGAGAACAAATCCTGGTTTTGAATGATTGTAAAAATATGCACAGCTTATTATTCTTTTATCTATTTATACAGATGGTTAAAATACCTATGTCAGATCAATCACTGAAATATCTTATAAAGAAAATGGATAAAGACGGTAACGGTGAAATAGATTTTGGGTGTGTATTTCATACGACCTTCAGTAAAGACTTCCACTGTGTACTGCCCATAAGTCATGCCAAATGGTTAGAAATAGATGGTGTAAACATCATACCTTTGAAATATATAGGTTTCACTTGAACCTTACATTAGACACAATAAATTTGTGCTTTTTATTACCTCACCTGGCCTAGAGGCCATGGAAGCTTATGTCATTACTTTGTGAACCTTCCATCATCATACACCTCATTGCCAGTCAGAACGGCTAAATGCCGAACATGTTACATTACAGCTGCGACATACACGGCTATAATATGTCAAACGAAGTACAAAATGTACATACAAATACTAGGCAAGTACAAACCTAAATAAAACGCGCCTAAATTTGGTCAATTTGGTAAATTTGGAGACGATTGGAATGGATTTTATGATTTTTATTTGATATCTTTGGTTCGTAATACATATTTCTCATGTCATATGTACTAAGTACTGAATTGATTTGAGTGTATATTAATAGTACTACATTTTAACTTATAGACGGGCACGTGAATATATATAATATGAAAAATGTATAAAATGGTTGAAAAATACGAATTTTTGTTGCATATATGTTCAATAGTGTGATTTTTAGAAATTCATTAAGTTGGAAAAATTTAAATTACAAACAATAATTCTATTAGAAAATGTCATGCAAAATTCAATTTCACTGAACATAAAATGTTGATTAATTTTTTAGAGAGCTTCTGATTGCACAGAAGGAACATAAACAAAAATTAAGAGAATATATGAGGGGCAGTGTGGCACTAGAAAACACGGATATCGGACGAATTGACAGGAAATTACGCATCATCATGAGCAAACGTCATCTTTTGAAGAAAAAGAAGACAGGAGGTCGTGACCTGCTGAAGGTTTTGACTTCATATATACATACATCTGAAGCCACTGTGATTAGTACCACGGATGAAGACAGGAAACCAGATGATCATATGTCAGTTGAAGTTCCAAAATTAGCCAATGTGATGAACTTTTTACCAAAGATAAGACAGACTCTTTCGCACCACCAGTGAATATGATATATAATCAAACACAAACTCTAGACAGTTGAAGATAAAGATTATTTGACTTTGTCAGCAAGATGCTGTTGTTCCAGATAATGATGCATTACAACACTGGAAACATGAATCATATATTTTATTATTCATTATCATGTAAAGTCATGTAGTCAAAAGAAACCTACTTTAGAATACAAAATTCGAAGAATTTTAATTGTGAACTCCCTGGGCTTTACCAATTAATAGCATTATTTTTTTTGTCTGAGGACTTGCGAATTTTTTCTTCATACATCTTGAATAGCCGAATAAAAAAATAGGCTGAAATTCTTAATTCCTCATGGTTTCTGAGATACGAATCTTTTCGATAGAAATTAAATGTAATTAGAAAGTATATAGAGCCGTCTTTAATTAAGAATAATGAGACATAGCCTTCACTAAAAATGTATACCTGAGACACATACTCCTTAATTTCAAAATTTTTTTTTGTTCTGACTCAAACACTAATGGTGAAAGTACATTCTTAGTAAAAAAAGATTTTAATAGAACATTTTATATCCGTGACGATCTGTATTAAGTTAATTGATGTTTTGTCGTAACAATTGGCAAAACTGATTTGCAGATCAAATAATTCTGGTTCAAAATCCAGCGAATTTTAAAACTAGAGGCTCTCAAGAGCCTGTATCGCTCACCTGGATTTAACTTTTCACTTTGAGCAGACCTAAAAATTTAAGTGTTGCAGTCAATTTGGCTGGTTTTTCTATAGGATTCTATGTTAAACTAATTTCAGCTGTGGCAGTCATCTTGGTTTAGTCCAGGTCAACGGATACATTTCTAAAAGAGAACCATCTAAGGACCATTTCTGCTAAGTCTTGTTCCAACTGGCTAAGCGGTTTAAGACTAGAAGATTTTTAAATGAATTTCCTATAGGGTCCAATATTTAACAAAGGTCGGTGTGGCAGCAATCTTGGTTGACAATCCGGGTGATCGGACAAATTTTTGAAAGAGGACCTCCTAAGGACCAATGCTGCCAAGTCTGGCTCTAATATGTCAAGTGGTTTCAGACAAGAAGATTTTTCAATCAATTTTTCCATAGGGCCCTATGTTAAACTAAGTGGCAGCCATCTTGGTTGACAGTCTATGTCATCGCACAAAATTCTGAAAGAGGACCATCTAAGGACCATTGCTACCATGTCTAATTCTAATTGGCTTAGTGGTTTCAGATGAGAAGATTTTTGAGTGAATTTTCCATAGGGTCCTATGTTAAACTAAGTTCTGCTGTGGCGGCCATCTTGGTTCACAGTCCACGAAATTAGACACATTTCTGAAAAAGGACCTCCTAAGGACTAATGCCGCCAAGTCCTGCTCCAATATGTTAAGTGGTTTCAGACAAGAAGATTTTTCAATGTATTTTCCTATAGGGCCCTATGTTAAACTAAGTTCAGTTGTGGCGGCCATCTTGGTTGACAGTCCGGATCATTGCACAAAATTCTGAAAGAGGACCATCTAAGAACCATTGCTACCAAGTCTAATTCTAATTGGCTTAGAGGTTTCAGACGAGAAGATTTTTGAGTAATTTTCCCATAGAGTCCTATGTTAAACTAAGTTCTGCTGTGGCGGCCATCTTGGTTCACAGTCCACGAAATCAGACACATTCCTGAAAAAAAACCTCCTAAGGACCAATGCCGCCAATTCTGGCTCCAATATGTCAAGTGGTTTCAGACAAGAAGATTTTTCAATGAATTTTCCTATAGGGCCCTATGTTAAACTAAGTTCTGCTGTGGCGGCCATCTTCGTTCACAGTCCACGAAATCAGACACATTTCTGAAAAAAGACCTCCTACGGACCAATCCCGCCAAGTCTGGCTCCAATATGTCAAGTGGTTTAAGACAAGAAGATTTTTCAATGAATTTTTCCATAGGGCCCTCTGTTAAACTAAGTTCGGCTGTGGCGGCCATCTTAGTTAACAGTCCAGGTCATTGGACATATTTCTGAAAGAGAACCTCCTAAGAACTATTACTGCCAACTTTGGTTGCAACTGGACTTGTAGTTTCATATAAGAAGATTTTTGAAGGTCACCCCCTTTTTTTCTATTTTTAGTAACAGCAGCCATCTCGGTTGGAAGTCGGGGATGCCAGACATAATTTTGGAAGGGGGCCACCCAAGGACCATTCCACCAAAGTTTGGTCTCATTTGGCCCAGTGGTTTGAGAGGAAAAGATCTTTAAAGGAAAGTTTACGCTGGATGCCGTCTTTAAAGGGCAAAAACTCCTATAAGGGGTCAATCAACAATTTGGTCATGTTGACTTATTTGTAGATCTTACTTTGTTGAACATTTTTGCTGTTTACAATTGGTCTTTATCTATAATAATATTCAAGATAATAACCTAAAACTGCAAAATTTCCTTAAAATTAACAATTCAGGGGCAATAACCCAACAAAGGTTCGACCGATTTGTCTGAAAATTTCATGACAGGTAGATCTTGACCTGATGAACATTTTTACCCCATGTCAGTTTTGCTCTAATTGCTTTCGTTTTTGAGATATGACAAAAACTGCAGTTTACCCCTATGTTCTATTTTTAGCCATGTCGGCCATGTTGGTTGGCAGGCGGGGTCATCGGGCACATTTTTTAAACTAGATACCCTAATGATGCCTGTGGCCAAGTTTGGTTCAATTTGGCCCAGTAGTTTCAGAGGAGAAGATTTTTGTAAAAGTTAACGGACGACGGACGACGACGGACGACAGACGCCAAGTGATGAGAAAAGCTCACTTGACCCTTTGGGTCAGGTGAGCTAAAAAAGATAACTAAACAAAATAAAACAAAAAAAATAACCATGATAGAAATCTACAAGACAATCTAAATGCAAAATAATAAAAATAACATGTACATTTATGGACAAAGATATGAATAAAGTCGTTTTAGATTTCTATGACGTCAATATAAATTATTATTTCTAACTGTTCACAATAGGATTGTCTCAGATGTTTCTGGAGTGAATGAAAGTTCATGTCAGAAATCGCTAATTAAAACATTTATAAATGAAATGGGTCTTAAATAAAAGGAATAACACATAAATCTGTCATCTTTATTTAATAGAAGAATGGAGAAAACTACAGGTAGAAAGTAAAGATATTTGTTGGTGAAATACCTAACTTCCGTGACACATTTGCCATCATCCATTAATAAATAAATGAAATACTTCATACCCAGTATAATTCATGAAACAACTCCGTCAAATTACAATTATGATAGAAGAAGTATCGACAGAAGAAGTAATTCCAAAAGCAAGGCAAACTAGTGAGAATGCTACACAACAAAAATACCACAAGGATTCAACTGAAATAATACAAAATACATAACAAACTAAACAGAATTAGTAGAATTAAGAAACAAAAACAGAAACCAAAGCACAAAAATATAATGATGAAAATATACTCTACAGTACAAATTTATTTGTTACGTAAGTGAAACTGGTTGGTTTATTTTTTTTCAGATATCTGATCACCCATTTAACAAATGAAAATTGAAGTATTGTAAGGATCCCCCCCCCCCCCCCCCCCCGACGTATTTAACCCTAGAATTACACGTAAAGCATGCACCAGTTGAACAGGGCTTACTGAATTGGAATGAGTTGAGTAAGAAGATTAAGTGAAATTAAACTATTATTTTTTTTTACTCCTGGTGAGAAATATATAATATCAAATTCTTTAATACAAATACCGATGTATGTGCGATCAATGAAATACTAATGTTTGTCTTACATTTCTTCTTGTCTTTACAAAAACTACAGGTATCATAGCATAAACAATCGAACGGCATTGAGAATACACGTGCAGTAACCCAATTCCCATCAAAACGACAGCAACAAAAAGATGACGGTTTGAATTATTTCATACAAAAGATAATTAAAACAATCCTGACAAATCACGCAAAGGCGGCCAAAACAATGCTTGCCTTTAAATGGGTCCTTAGATTTTTTGTGGGGTTGCTAAAACTGAGACTTGTTCCTTGATCAAGATTGAACAGTACTCTGTCATCATTCTGGGCTAGTTTATTTGTAATTAAAGCTACCAGATATTTAATTGGTTATTATCATTTACTGCAATACCTCAGTAAGGCCAGTGAATAAATGTTCTCCGTTCTTAGTCTCCTAATAGCTGTCTGTTTCCTCGCATTTGCTTGTCCGATGATTTTTTTGGGTTAAATAATTAAATTTCTTCATTTATATATCCGTCTTTCTTCGCAAAATACATTTGATTTTTGACGCTCGCAGTATTTTCAAGTACATTAAAAACCACTTAATTTATGCAGACAACTTATGAATTACCATACATGTAATAGTCAGATTCAAATAGCATTTTGATGTTTGTTTCACCAACAGCATTTACACATAAAGAAATTGTTATATTCGGTGGTTTTATCGAGTAGTTTCTAAAGAAACGAGTTTTAAAATGAAACTAAGGAATAAAGTCCCGAGGTATTCGCCAACCCAGTCGTCAGACTTGTCTGACATGATTATTCATTAATTTATTACAGAAATTACCAGTATTTAGCAAAATTCAAAAATAATAGAAATACTAAGGTTTCATTCCTTGTATTGAACATGGTAGATCTCCTTAGCTGAAATTTGGCTTCCTATTTCGGTATTTTTGGTTGAGTACTTCTTGTTTAATATAAGTTTGGTTTTTGGTCTTCCAAATGTTTCGGTTTTAATGCTGCTGATGAGAGGTAATGTTTGGTTTCAAGCAATTTTACAGTTTTGTAGATTTGAGTTATACGCCATAGATACTTTCTGTCAAGTTTGGCTCTATTTGGCCCAGCAGTTTCAGAATTTTTTTTTTTAAATCAGCCAACCAGAAACAAGAATTGCCCATGGCGGCCATGTTTGTCGCATGATCTGGACAAAATGAGGAAACTTTATAAAGGACCTCACATTATATGCTTCCTGTCAAGTTTTGTTCTATTTGGTCCAGCGATTTCAGAGGTGATTTTTTTTTATATCAGCCAATCAGAAACAAGAACTGTCCATAGCAGCCATATTTGTAGTCTGATTGGGACGAAATGAGGATTGTTTACAAAAAAAAGCTCCCATTGATGGTTCCTGTCAAGTTTCTTTCCATTTGGCAAAGCAGTTCCCGAGATTTTTTTAAATCAACCAATGAGAAACAAGAATTGCCCATGATGGCCATGTTTGTTGCCCGATCAAACGAAATAAGGAAACTTTGTAAAGAACCTCCCATAGATGCTTCCTGTCAACATTCGTTCCATTTGGCCCAGCGATTTCACAGGAGAAGATGTATTTTATATCGGCCAATCAGAAACAATAACTGCCCATGGCGGCCATATTTGTTGTCCGATTTGAACGAAATTGCCAACGAAAGGACCTTAGATGCTTCCTTCAACATTTAATTCCATTTGGCCGGATGGTTTTAGAGAAGATTAAAATGTTAAAAGTTTACAGACGGACGACAGACACCAAGTGATGATAAAAGCTCACATGGCCTTTGGCCAGGTGAGCTAAAAAGGGATGTTATCATTGCCATTGAATTTCTGTTTTTATTGATATAAAAATTATTAGGGGTCACCAGATTTTTTTTAGTATATTAGATTTATTTGTATATAAAGAGTAAAAATAGGTGTCAAAAAGTCAAAATAAGCGTAACTTTGTAACGACGTCGCGAAAAAAAATGTAAAGTTTTAGTGGTTTTTTTTTTTACAGAAAGGACGTATAGTTGAATGATTTTCACAACGAAAACGAAGCTGGTGCCCCTTTGTTTATTTATTATCATTGGAACGAACAAGTTGACATCAATAAAATATGGTTTTTATAGAAAATTCTAGGGATAAGTTTTTGAGAAATGACGTTTAAAGTTAAGCTATTAATTATTTCTGGAAGTTTTTATATGAAATCAACAGTAAAAGACCTCTATTTTAAGGATTTCAAATCAACCTTATTGAAAAAGCTAAATATATATTTTTTTCGATATTTAGATGCAATTTAGAATATTCTAGCTGCACGTAAAATTGCATGAAAATCCGTATTTAGCGGATTAGGGTATCTCTTACCTTAACACGAATTACATATAAGGGAAAACGGTAGTATTTATATTGCCACTGAGATAAGTATACCTTTTTTAAAAATTTTCACCATTTTTTAACAAAACCTTAGAGCCAACATTCATAGTCAATTAAAGTACTTCCGTAATAGTCTTCAGAAATATATTTGAAAATGCATGATGACCATCTTCCTATTCAGCCAGCTTTACAAAACTAGGGTTACCGACCCTTTGCCGCCTTTTTTGTGCACTGAATACAAAATTACAATTTTTTTTATATATTTTCTTTACCTGAGTAGGGTACACAATTGAGCAACCTAGTACCTGGAAAATAAATACTATGATTTTCCTAAAAGCGTGCACCACATTTCAGTGTCTGTACCAAGTCAGACTATCCTGACTCTCTGTTGTGTTCATGTTTGTGTTTTGTACTCTTTTGTTATTTTTTTTACCGAGGTTCTGTCAGTTGGGTTGCTTTGATTGATTGGTATGTCATTGTTGACCTTTCTTCTTATCCATTTTGTTGTTAACCAGATAAACACTGCTGACATGAGGTTAGTCAGATGATAAAGTGATTTTTCCCACTTAAACCTGGTGAGAAGTATCTGATATCAAATTCTTTAATACAAATATCGACGTATGTGCCATTAATGAAATAATTATGTTGGTCTAACATTTCTTCTTATCTTTATAAAATCTACAGGTGTCATAGCATGCACGATATAACACCATCTGCCGAACATTATTGAAAATACACGTTTTTACAAACATTTGCAGTAACTCGATTCTCGTCAAAACCACAGCATCAAAAACATGACGGTTTAATCATTTAATATAAAAAAGAAATTTCAATACAATCCTGACAAAAGATGTAAATCACATGAATCGGCCAAAAATATTTCACGTTTAAATTTGTTTATAGCTTATTTTTTGGGATCGCTAAAACTGAGACTTAAGTATTTTATAAAAAAAATATATCATTTTCTTGGTCAAATTTGGACCTTACTTAGTCACAAGACTGGTAAAATGTGCTGGGCTAGTTTATTTGTAAGATGCCGGAATGTTAAATTAGTTATCATCACTAACTACAAGTGTCACACTAAGGGTCAGTGTACATGTATGAATTATCTGTGCCATAAGTCTACAAATATCATTTCCCTCGCCCTTGCTTGTCCAGTAATTATATTTTCGTAAAACCATGAAACGAAAAATAAACCTAAAACAATGCATGTATCACAGGACAACGAAAGACTTGCTATATTCAGTGATTCGGAAGGATTGTGAACATTCCATAAACAGAACAATTACTCACTCGTCGTCCTCTCCGGGATAGTAGCCAATCTCCAGGTTATTAGGGCAACACATATGAAAAGGAGATCTCTAAATGAAATTATCCACAGAGGAATATGTTAATAAGTACGGGAGTGGCTGTCACACTAAAGTATAGAATAGTGAAATTTTTAGATAAAATTCTTAAAGTCATACGGGACCATTTCTATAATTTGTTTAGCTAATTTCTTAATTTCGTATGAAAACTTTGAATGGTATCTTAGGATCACCGGGTAAAGTCTTGAAAGTGACTTTTTTAGACAGTGTTTGCTAGTTCAATACATGTTTCCGATTTCATGAGGTCTTCCTCTCAAAAATAATGTGTTTTTTAGTCCACATTGCAAGTGTTTTGTTTCTTTTCTGTCTTGTTATGCCTCTCCTGTGCACGTTTTACTCCTTTAGTTTTCTTTACTGAGATAATGTTCTCAAACTGTCGCCTTGCATTTGGATTTTTAGTCTTTAGAATTTGCTACTGACTTATTGATTCGATATTCTATTTTCGATATTTTATGTTGTTATAAGTAATACAATGTATAGCTTTAATACATAGGTACAATAGATTTGCTGCACTGATACCATCAACATCTTCCTTTGTAATAAATAATTTCATGTACTGGTTTAAATTAATAGCCATCATAACATTCATCGCACGTACTAGTAACTCTATTTAGTTACATGTTAAAAGGCATTGTTATTCCCTCGTTTATTGTTTATTCTCATTCCTCTGGATTTATTCTTATTTTTCCGTAGTTTCACGTTGAAAAAAAAAGAAAACGAACATAATGTGTATTTGTACATTGTATAGTATCCCAGTTATAAAATCATTTAATTGGGAAATGGACTTTGATCTATTCAACTACATTGTATAAAGCACATATACAAATAATTATAATTTACTGAAATTGATTTGTTATTAAATTGTTGGCTAAATAGAAAACTTCCTTTATTACATCAGAGGGTTAGAATAAGGAAGTGGATTAGGTACCCATAAAAGAGGTTTAACCCCACCATTGCTTAGTGTCTGTACGAAGTCAAAATATGATGACTCTATTGAAACTTTTCCAGTTATCAAGTTTATTACATTTGTGTATTTATCTTTTCTCTGGTTATATATTAAGCGTGTACTAGTTGAACAGGTCTGACTGAAATGGTATGAGGTAAGCAAGTGGATTAATTGGAATTAAGGTATGAATTTGTTTTTCCAACTCTCGCCTGGTGAGAAGTATCTGATATCAATTTCTTTAATACAAATAGCGAAGTATGAGTCATTAATAAAATAGTATGTTGGTCTTATACATTTCTTCTTGTCTTTATTAAAACTACAGGTATCATAGCATGCACGATATAATATCATCTGTCGAACATAATTGAAAATCCAATGTCTTTACAAACATTTTCTGTAACAGGATTCTCATCAAAACGACTTCAACAAAACCATGACAGTTCAATTATTTCATATTAAAGACAATTTAATACCATCATGACAAGAGATGTAAAGCACGTATAAGCGGCAAAAATTGTTCTCGTTTAGATTTGTCTAACTTTTTAGGTGTCGATAAAACTGAGATTTGATAATATTAAAAAAAAGTAAAGATTTTCTGGATCAAGTTTGCACCTTACTATATGTAAGACACAAGACTGGTAAAATATGCTGGGCTAGTTTATTTGTAAGTTACCAGACTGTTAAATTAGTTATTGATACAATTATCACAGTGAAAGTCAAAATGATAAAAAATGAATGAATTATCTGCGTTATGAGTCTACAATTAACATTTTCCGACTTTACTTGTCCAGTAATTATATTTTGTTAACACATGCAACACAAAACATAAGAAAATACGAAACCTTTAACAAAGACAATGCATGTATTACATTCCAGGACAACCGATGACCTGCCATATTCAGTGCTTCGGACGGATCGTAAGCATTTCCTAACCACAACAAATACTCACTTGTCATCCTCCTCCATTTTTTTTTACAACGGGGACAGTAGTTGAAATATTCAGGTTATAAGGGCATTACATACATGTAGGAAAACATTTGCTATACTGAGGCAGACACTAAATGATCAACCTATCATAGCTAAAAACAGTGAAAGTACCTTATTGATGTTAACATGTTTGTTTTAATGTAGTCTGATTCAATAGCTTTGACAGCGATTATGGTCAAACAAAATCGTTAATAGTTTTATTAAAGTGAAACCAGATGAAGTAAACGGATAGAAGCTTGAATTTACAATTAAGAGCATTGCTGTCAATAATAATCATAATAAATATCTTCCTATTTCGGTATTTTTGGTTGAGTACTTCTTGCTTAACATAAGTCTGGTTTTTGGTCTTCCAAATGTTTCGGTTTTAATGCTGCTGATGAGAGGTAACTCCTTTAAATGCGTCGTATACAGCATAATATAAATTTACTATATCTAATATAAGTATCTTTGGATTGTTATTTTGAAACTCCTGGGATGATACCTCTGCTGGTGGACCCTAGGTCCCCGAGGGTTTTTGCCAACCCAGTCGTCAGACTTGTCTGACATGAATATTCATTGATTTGTTACAGAAATTACCAGTATTTAGCAAAATTCAAAAATAATAGAAATACTAAGGGTTCATTCCTTGTATTGCACATGGTAGATCTCCTTAGCTGACATTTGGCTTCCTATTTCGGTATTTTTCACTGAGTACTTCTTGTTTAATATAAGTTTTTGTTTTTTGGTCTTCCAAATGTTTCGCTTTTAATGCTGCTGATGAGAGGTAACTCCTTGAAATGCGTCGTATACAGCATAGTAGAAATTTACCATATGATATCTAATATTTGTATCTTTGGATTGTTATTTTGTAAGTGTTTGCTGTGTTAATGTTCTCAAAATGTCGCCTTACATTTGAATTTTTAGTCTTACAGAATTTGCCAACTGACTTATTGATTCGGTATTGTTTTTCCCATATTTTATGTTGTTATAAGTAATACAATGTATAGCTTTAATGCATAGGTACAATACATTCTTTGCACTGATACCAACAGCATCTTCCTTTGTAATAAATAATTTCATGTACTGCTTTAAATTAATAGCCATCATATCATTCATCGCACGTACTAGTAACACTATTTAGTTTCATTATTGTTATTCCCTCGTTTATCATTAATTCTCATTCCTCTGGATTTATTCTTATTTTTCCGTAGTTCCGTGTTGAAAAAAAAAGAAAACAAACATAATGTGTATTTGTATATTAGTATCCCAGTTATATCTATTTAATTGCAGAATAGGTTTTAATTTATTCAACTATATAGCATTTCTTGTTATTACAATATAAAAATAATCATAATTTACTGAAATTCGTAAATTATTCCATACACCTGCTATAGTTGTTTTTGCATATAGAATTAATTTGTTGGTTAAATTTTTGGCTAAAAAGAACACTACCTTCATACACCAGTGGGTTAGAGTACCAATAAAACAGGTTTAACAGAACCAGTGGTAAGTGTTTGTACCAAATCAAAATATTCTGACTCTCTGTTGATTTCGATGCTCGTGTTTTGTTCTCTTTTATGCTGTTTTAGTCTAACGTTTTGGATGAATCGTTTTGTACATACTTGTATGACTCTATTGACCTTTCCTGATATTCGTTTTATTATTTACCTTTACTGGGGGTGTATTTTCTAGACTTACACATGACGAGTTCACCAGATGAACACCGTACGGCTGTTTGAAATGGCATGAGGTGTAATCTATGAAAAAGCTTTTTTCAACTTACGCCTGGTCAGAAGTATCGGATATCAATTTCTTTACTACAAATACTGATGAACGTGTCATTAATGAAATAATTCTATCGGTCCTACATTTCTTTTTATCTTTATAAAAACTACAGGTATCACAGCAGGCGCGATATATCATCTGTCGAACATTATTGAGAATTCACGTTTTTACAAACATTTGCAGTAACCAGATTCTCATCAAAACGACAACAACAATAACATAACAGTTCAATTATTTCTTGCAAAAGACAATTTAATAGCCCCAGTAGGCAACCGAAAAGTGCTTGCGTTTAAATTTTTCTGTAGCTAATGTTGTTAATGACTTGAAAATATTCAAAAAATCTAAACATTTTCTTGATTACGTTTGCACATTACTCCGCCAAAAATCTGGTAAAATATTCTTGATTAATTTATTTGTAAGTTACCGGATTGTTTAATTAATTATCACTTACCACAGTACCTATAGTTGTTTCCGGGCTAAGTCTGCAAATATCTTTCTTTTTCCTTGCCCTTGCTTGTCCATGAATTATATTTTGTCAAATAATTTTAGTTACTGTATATACCCATCTTTCTAAACAAAATATTTTTTATATATCTGCGTGTTTTTAGGTACATTAGAAATCACTTATTTTGTGAAGACAAATTATGAAGGCTAACCATGTAACTTTCAGATTCAAATAACATATTTGAAGTTCGTTACATCAAAAAAGGCAATAACATGTACTTATAATGAAATTTCTATACCAACTTCTTTTAATTTGAGTACTTTATAAAGTGCTTTCCAAAGACACAAGTTTTAAAATAAAACTAACGAATAACTCATTTGGTCTTCATTACTTTTCTGAATGGAATAAAGAAAAATCTGCTTCAAAAGGTTTAAACATCAATTAAACGGGAATAACACGTACACGTACATACATATATTTTTTTTTTCATTTGATAAAATAATCAGGAATGAAAAGGACGCTTAGCTAACAATATATTTTCTTATTATTATATTCTAGGTTCAGTTTAAGACTGATTTACGAGAATTGTTCTATTATTGTTTTTCTATTTAAATTATAGAGAATAGTTGGAAAAGAAACGTTTTATGACCACTGTAAAAAAAAAATTGTATGTTTTTATGGCATATTTATTATTGAAATAACTTCTTGTGCGTATATTTATTCATTATTTGAATATTTCATCGACTGAAAATTTTAGACCCACAGGGATCGAACTTCGAAAATTTTGAATTTAAACTTGTGACCTTAACTTCTCTTTGTTTTTCAATTTAATCATACATTTTATTTCTTGATGGATTGAAAAATAAAACAGGAGTTTAGGAGTTTAGTCACATGCTTAACTTCACAATGTTCAAACCATTCTAAAGTTGATTCTCTATCATTAGACAAATTTGGCGGTCATTATCGTGATTGTTTTGAATGATAAAAAGTTTTTCTTTTTAATAAAAAACTAAATATTAAATGTAATTTCAGAGATTTATGTTCCTCATCTATTTTGTATGCAGTTGTATGCATTGTTATATTTTTGTGTTTGCCCATCCCTGTGTTTTCTTGTCACGTGGTACATTTTATTAAACTGAATAAGTCCTACAACATATAAAAAATGTTCTTCAAAGTGCACTATGCTCCTTCATGCAATATCTTAAATATGTCTATTAACATATTGAAAAATTTCCATTAACAGGTTTGAAGTTAATTACACAAAATATTTATCCTATTTGCCCTTCGCGTCCCTACTTTTTGGCGTATAAGGTACATTCCACAAGCTGGAAATGAACAAAATATGTGTAGACCTGTCAAAAGTTGTTTCCGGCATCTTGGAAGTCACTGTAAGTTTTGCAACAGTACAATAGTGTATTTAATAATGGTATTACTCGTACGTGTATTTTAAACATACAGCATGTTTACAACTAGTGTTTTATTAATTGGTTTCTTTTAGTTTAGCCAATGAAAACGAGGAGATTTTGCGATTGTGTCGGTCCGTCCGTCCTTTCGTCACACTTCTTTTGATACCAACTCCTCCTTACTTTTGGTTTATGAATTTATTTCTATATAGAAAGGCTGCATACTACCTGTAGATACACAATGTTTCAGAATTTTAATTTCTAAAATTAGGACCCTCAGGGGTCGAATTTCGAAAATTGTCAATTTAATCTTATGATCTAAACTCTGGTCCGCTTTCATTTTTCAATTTATGCATTTTTTTTCTATACAGTATTGCCATGCACCATATGTAGATGCGCAATAAGAGTTTTAAATTTTAAAAATTTGTAAAACCGAGGACCACATGAATAGAACTTCGGAAGTGGTGAATTTGAGCTTGTGATTTAAACTCCTATTTCATTTATCTATTTATGCTTCTCATTTCTAAACAGTAATGGTATATACCATATATAGATGCGCAATAAGGTTTTATATTTTTGATTTTCAAACCTTCCGACCCACAGGATTCGAATTTTGAGAATTATGAATTAAGGCCAAAAAACAAATACACGTGTTTCCGCTAACCCTACCTACCCTAATTTGTAGTGCCTACTCTAACACTTTTTATGACATTTTTGAACGAGCACTGATAAAGTCAGACTGTTTCCCTAGTATTAACCAGCTAAAAACTGTTTGTAAAATAAAATAATATTGCTTACCTACCTACCCTATTTTTTCCAGCACGTTAGCGGAAACACATGTATTATATTTTTTTTTTGGCCTAAGCTTAATTGTGACTTGAACTCCTCTTTCATTCTTCTATATATGCATTCTGTTTCGTACATGTATGCAGATTTGCAATTAGGTTTTAGAATTTTGATTTAAAACAACTTGGGGACCACTAGGGTTAAATGTCTAAAACTATTAATTTGAGCTTGTGACGTAATCTCTTCTTCCGGCGTCCGCCGTAAACGTTTCTTTAAAGAATTTCTCCTCTGAAATCACTGGGTCAATCTGGACCAAACTTTTAATGAAATGTCCTTTGGTGACTTCCTTCAAAACCTGTGTCTGGCGTCCCAGACTTGCAACCGACAGGGATCCTGTTACTAAAAATAGAAACTAGGGGCTCCCATGAGCCTGTATTGCGCACCTTGATTTACACCTACAGCAGAACTCAACATTTGACTGGTAATCATTCTTTTGGTGGTTGGTGTGAGTTACGATTAACTGATGCCATCTTATTGCAGCTAAGTTTAGTTTCATTTGGCATTATGGCATCAGACAAAAACATTTTCAAGTGAATTTTCCCATAGGGACCTAGTATTTCTATAAGGATTATTCAAATAAAATGTAAGATGAAAAGATGAAACTTCATGATGTTAAGATGAGATCGTATTCTATTGGCTTGGCTTTCTAGAGAAAGCATTCACATAACATGCATAAAACTGTATGAAAGCTGAGAAATAATATTATGAAGATTGAGTTATCTTTCTTTACACATAAAAATAATAATCTTTTTTTATTACGGAATGTCCAAGGACTGGGAGAGAATTCAAGATTTATGTTCGTCCTTAAAATATTGTATAAACAAAAATGTGTATGACTTGTTAACATGGAAAGGTTTTGATGCTTAGATTTATATCCCCATTTGTATTTTTTTAAGCAGACAGAAAAGGAGACGCTCAAAGTGGTTTAGAAAATCAAAGTACTGAAGTACTGTTTACTCCGATGGCCTCATGCTCTGATGAATTAATGATAGTGATTTAAACCTTACTGTATATATGGTACAAACTATTTGACAGGGAGATATTTTTTCACCTGTATCCAATTCTGCTAGTATTATTCAAATGTTGAAATGAATAAGGCATCTCTTAAACATGTGAATAATGTAAAACTTTCAAATGTAGACTGTTCCTCATAGACTTTCACAACATGTACAGTATAGTGAAGATTCATAGTCACTAGAATATAACTGAGGGGGGCCAAGCCAAAAAATTGCCATGCAAATGCTAATACAACTGCGTTCCAAATTCATTGACTGTCTATATGTGGTTCCCCATTAACTGATCTAATCACCGACTATTAACAAATCGATGATGTTGTCGTACGAAACAGCACATCTTTATGACTTTTGTGAGGGAAGGCAAAAATTGTAGTGATATAGCACTTTAGACTGCAACTAGAACACTTGATGTTGTGTTTACTGTTTATGTCCTTATAGTAAAAGGGTGATATTTTGTACAATGTCGATTTCATGTTGGCTCACTTCTTTCACAATCAGAGTTCATTTATGGATTAGAAATAAGTTTGAAATTTGTGTTACCATTTAAATGGCTATCAATGTATCAATTTGAGTTGCAGTATAAAAACAGTCAATGTCAGTAAAATATAAACTTTTTTGTATTCGACACGAAACCGTAGAAGAGCAAAACTCGCCATTCCCAAGTTTCTTGGCCTCATACAAAAATGTTTATATTTTTCTGACATTGACCTAAATGTTACTCAACTTGGCAACAATGTAAATATAGTTACACCAAACTTGGCAACAATGTACATATAGCTGCACCCAACTTGGTAATAATGTATAGCTGCACCCAACTTGACAACAATGTATATAGCTGCACCCTACTTGGCAACAATGTACATAGAGCTACACCAAACATGGCAATAAATTATGGAATGATTATGAAATTTAGAACAATCTTGAAAGACGACGGTATATTATAAATATATATTTTTGTAACTGTTTCCATCTTTTCTCCCATTGTATCTTATATAATATATATCTGGTGCTCATAATATAGCAACAGTTTTTATCCATCATAAACTTGAGTAAATTGCTAGTATTTTTGTTGTTGCAGAATTAATAACTTGATAACTATTATTCATTTGAGGTCTTCTCTGATATTTGTGAATCTGTTTATGCGACTTTATATCAAAGTATTCCCTCTACGTTTTTGACAATATATGATGTTCTAACTTTACATAGAACAACTTATGTAAACAGTTTAAATTCAAAATCGAAATACATGTAGTATGAATTGTCCTTATGAAGAACAATATTGATGTGATACGGTTGTTAACTTTAATCCAAATGACATACTTATCAGTTGATATCCAAGAAAAATTGTACCCGATTCAATAATTACTGCTCTCCTTCGACAATATCTCGTTAAAATATATTATATTAAACTATCTAAATTTGAGAATAATGAAGTGTAAATTTCACTCTATGTTATGGCTGATTTAAATACAACATACATTTTGTATCACAAATTATTACTGCTACATGTATATAGAAAACTCTTAAACAATTCCTGAAAAAGGCACATGCATTGATAAGCTTTAATTTATGTATAGATTTACCAGCCATTTTTCACAGTTACAGAGCTACCATTTGATTTTTAGAAGGGGGGGGATTTCATAGGATGTAGTATATCAAATGTTTGATCCTGCCTATTTTTTTTTGTCGAACTTTTGGTCCTGGATTTTTTACTTGCCCGCGATTGCAGCCTAAATTTTTATTTTCATTTAAACCCAAAAATTTCCTGATTGACATAGATTCCTGCATTCCCCCCCCTTAAAAATCAAATGCTTGCTACCTCACAACATATCTTGTCTTTAACTATTAAAGTTTATGTTGCAGTTTGAAAATTACTTGTTTTTTTTCATTAACAAATATATTGGGTGGCCATGGTAGCTGAGTGGTCTAGTTTGGTTGCCTATTTATGATCACTAAGCCTGTTAGAGTTTAACCCATCTTGTGGTATGGCGTGTTCAACTCCTATCTAAATTGACAGGGATTGCCTGACATTGGTCATTGGTTCTCTCCAACTTCCACCAATACATGATTAAAACTATAAAAACATATCCTTTACTATATTCCAAGTAAGAATGCATGTATCATTTTGCATGTATTTAAATGGGCATACATGAATACATTATATCTTGCAAATGTTATTTGTGTACACCATCATTTAACAAATTCTTACCACTTATATCACATACAACTGATGTTACCAAATTAAGTTTCTAAATATACCACAGAATGGTTCCTTGTATGTGCCCAGTATATGCAAAATTTAAGTCGGGGGGGGGGGGGGGGGGGAGGGGGTGGTATCTGTCAAAACAGAAAAAAAACAAAAAAACATAATATTTACATTAAAAAATAATTAATTCATAAGTTACAAGTTTTCTACTACATTGTAACTATGCTTATTTATTTACGGAAGGGAAAGGAATTTAAAAGGAAATAATGCTCCAAATTACATTATTTGTATTAAAGAATTCAAGTTTTACAATGTAAATAAAAAAATCTGGATTAAAAATTACTTTGACATATATTTTGAAAAATAAAATATGCAATCATATACAGGATCATAGATACTGCAAAAAAAAAAAAAAAAAAAAAAAAAGTATGTAAAACATTTCAAGGATCAATTTGCACCTTCCTAATAAATAAATAAATTATTGTTGCTCCTATAAAGTACAAGTTGACTGATGTATACATGTATATATGTAATACATGTACATAATATCTTTTATTTGAAACAAAAAAAAAATATCATAATACAGAGCTCTCAGATTTAGAAAATTTTTTTTTTTTTTTATTTAATTAGTCACGTGTAAAATCAAGATATGGTGAGCATCACAATAACCGAGCAAGAGGGTCTGGATGGGGGGATCTGTTATTCTGTAAACATTTAATTTTCACCTCTTTTTTCTCTAATCTTCAAAAAATTAGTCTATTCTTCAAAAGTGATTTTTTACGCATTATTCTCTAATTTTTCCCCCAGTTTTCTTTAATCTTTAAAAAAAAGTAAAAAACATTCTTTTAAATGATAATTTTGATAATTTTCTTTAAATGTTAAGGGAAAATTCTGTAAACACTTAATTTTTAGCGTTTTCTTTTATTAATTATTCAATATTCATTATATTTTTAGACCACGCATTTCTCTAATCTTCATTTTTTTTGCCCGTTATTCTCTAATCTTCATTTTTTAAGGGCATTATTCTTTAATCATTTAACCCCATCCTAACCCTCAAGCAAGGCTTGCATTTCTAGAAATACAGTATCCTGTATTATAAAAAAAAACTTGTTTATGAATTGCATAAAGTATTCTTTTTCTATTACCAATTTCTCATGGTAAACAATAAGGTCTTTGTTTACAGTAAAAAAAAAATGAACGAATGCAATTTAAATCTAAACAAATATCAGAAATTCTAAATTGATCAAAACAATATTTTTAAACAGGTTAAAATTTCCATAAGACTGCAGCAAAGAGTAAAATAAACAAATGTAAAGCTTAAGTAATCCTTCCAGTGCAGCAGGCTTTTTTTTAACCTATTTTTATGTTCACTATTAACAACTTTTGCATGTGCTTTAATTCCATAGTTTAAAAAAAGCTTTTACTTCAAATTTACTATTTAGTGCTTATGAAATGTATAATTTGGTTGAGATATATATCTATATGTTATCTGCTTTGGGAGTTAACGCTTGATTTTGAGTACAAGATAACATTTATCGATGAGAAAAAATATACTTTTACCCATTATTAGAACTGGAACAAAATCATCATCTTCTCACTTTCTTTCTCCTCGCAATCGTTTATTTCGTGATTCAGCAACAAATCAAGAGAGTCCTCTTATTCTTCATACAGGATATATCGTTTGCAATATTTACAGCCATTTTCACTTGGAAATTAATTAACTTCACTAGATTAATCGTACATTCTTGAGCGTAATTGTTGAAACGCACATGTAAGTCGGTTCAAAAGTCGGCACGTCGTAATAATCTGAAAACCGATCTCCGGAAAGCTATTTACGCTGCCGCACATGTTTAAGTTTAACCGGCAGTTGCAACGCCATTAAAGGGTCAATATCTGAAAACAAAAGTGTTTTGAAAAGCTTGTAAACTGGAGAAAAAAATGTTCGATTTAGATTTTCCTATTTCGATTTGCAATTTTAAAAATTTGACGTAAATTGAAAAGATAGAGAAAAACGAGGGAATTCTTCTGCATTAACTAGATTATTTCATCCGCAAAAATGATAAATCTAGATCTTTTTAAGATATATTATATCACAATAAAAGTATTTTTCTGCACTTTAGAGTACACTTTTCATATTGTGAATTATTAATCAAACGACTGAGAATATACGCTTCAAGTACATCGGACATCGTTGTAAAATTGCAGATGAAAATTGAATAAGTGTAGCAACGTTTACACCATAATAACTCGTCTTTTTACAAACAAATATTTTATAGAATTATAATCATGTGAAAAAGGAAATTATTGGCTTTAAATCAAGCCCTTTCTGGCCAAACTCCGTTGAGTATTGAGGCAATTATCAAGTTTTTGTTGGAATGATACTACACGTTGAACGCTTACCGGTCAAATTTGACCGGTACAAACGTTAAAGGGTTAATGCTAAAACGATTAAATTATATCAAGTATAATATATCTACCTTTCTTGTGTTAAAATAGTTACTGATCACCTCTCATTTCCTCTTCGTCTTGCATCACCAATTCAGGAATCCATCCGCGTTTATTAATATATATTATTCTCGGTACAAAACATGTTGATATATAAAAATATATCATAATAAATATGTTCATGAAGTTGTTTTCATAGCAAGATTCAAATATATGAGTTGATAGAGAAATCTATTTTGCTCTAGATAATGTCAGCGTATTCACACAATAAAAAAATGAGTAATTGCGAGTTAAAAACAACCCAGAACACGATCTGAATAGGCTGGTTTTTCTCTCTTCGAAGTGTGCCAACCTGGTTTCTAACGGAAGTTGATCAGCTTGCCGGTTTAAGAATCAGGGCGATAGCTAGTGTATACTACGGATAGCCAACCTTGTAAAAAGTAAGGAAAGGTGTTTGTTGCGGAATGACGGACAAGGATAAAACTATAAGGCCCCCACCGCTTAGATCCAAATCATATGTTGTGTTGTTTCTATAACAGATTAAAGTTGGCATATGTGTAATTTTTTCCTATAATTTCATTGTAAAATGGCGAGAAAAAGCACCCGTATTTTACCTAAATTAACGGTGACCCAACCAGTTTATCTCTTCGTTTTATAAAATTCGGTATTTGAGTTATTCACATTCAGGATTTAAACCAAATTCAATGTTAACTTTTGCTTCTATGATCTTCTATAAGAGTCATTGATGATTAAAGTTGGCATATATGTGCGATTTTCCCCTGTAATTTGTAAAATGACGGAAAATGCACCCATATTTTTCTTATATTAACGGTGAACCCCTTTTTTCAATATTTTATGAATACGAATACGAATACGAATACGAATACGAGAATTTAATTTTCCAAATCAAAGGGCCCTATATATAGGGCATAATCGATTAAATACAATAAATTAAACATTTCATTAAACAAATAGATAATGATCATTAAAAGTCACATTGGTGACAAATAATATGCATTTACAATGCGAAATTCTTTCTTATTTTTAAACAATTTGATATATGACAAGAAACCAACTTGATTAAAAATTCATCAACAGATGATAACAACCAAATGAACTTCTGATCTATGCTCATGGATTCAAAATTTTTCTATTTACTGAAATTGTGTTAAATAACAGTTTCTGTTAATCTTTATACACATGACAATTTAATAGGAAATGAATTTAATCTTCAAATGAATTGGTTTTACAATAAATGCACAACCTTTGGTCTTTACCTAAATTTCTGTATCGACCCTTTTCTATTGCCTGAGAACTTACTCTAAATCTAGTATGGGTGCGGCGTATATCAGTATCTCTAATAACATTTAAGTAAATTTCCCTCTTAAAAATGGACTTAAATTTGAAAAATGGTCTCAGTTTCTTTATTTGAGTTATTAATATATATGTCACAGGGCGACCAACCAACACCATAGCAATTGACTAAATAAACCGACTGGGTTGTACAAGGGCCCTGACGTACCACCAAATATGAGGGGGTGGAAAGGGTATTGGGAGACAGGGAGAAAGGGGGCGGGAGAAAGGAGAGAGGGGGCGGTAGAAAGGAGACGAGGGGCGGGAGAAAGGAGGGAGAACTATCAAAGGGAGACGAACTTTAATGTTGAAAAAAAAATAAAGAGGTAAAAAAACGAAAAAACTGGATACTAAATGTTCCAATAAATGGACAAATCTTTGAAAAAAGGCAACATTTATATTTCCCAAACCATTTTTGCCATTTCCGATCATTTCTAGAAATCATTCTTTCAAAACGGAATTATCTCTCCGTTACGTTTTCCTTTTTAGCTCACCTGGCCTTCGGCCAGGTGAGCTATTGCCATCACTTGGCGTCCGTCGTCGTCGTTAACAATTTTTCAAAACTCTTCTCCTCTGAAACTACTTGACCAATTGGAACCACACTTGGTATGAATGTTCTTTGGGATATCCTGCATAGAACTGATGTGGGGGTTTTTGATCCGTCGAAAAACATGGCCGCTGTTACTAAAAATGGAACATAGGGGTCAGACAACAGTTTTTCGCAAATATCTCAAAAAAACATTATTCTGGCAGGTTGAAAGTGTTCAGCATGATGAGAGCTACCTGTGTGCTGATTTTCGTGAAAATCTGTCAACTGATGTTAGAGTTATTGCCCTTTTTGACATTTTTGGTTTTTTTTATGTTATTATTTCAAAAATCTTCTTCTCTGAAACTGCTTTTCAAAATCAAATGAAACTTGGTAAGGTTGTTCCTTAGGGTATCCTGCAAAAAGTTAAATCTTGGATTTTTGATTGGTCGAAAAACATGTCCGCCCTTACTAAAAATAGAACATAGCGGTCAAAATGCTGTTTTTTTTTGCTATTTTTTCCTGAATTATAGAAAGAAAATGAAGATGAAAGCTACTTTCAAGGTAAACATGGTATCCCGAGTTGAATGGTGATGATGGAAGTTTGTTTCTGACGGCCATTTTTAAAATTGCTGCCATTTTCCCGCCATTCTTTACACTTGCTCGGATTTCAACAATATTTGGTTTTTAAAGTAAACATGGTATCCTTAGTGTATGGTGATGATGAGAATGTTGTATAACAATGATTAAACTTCATAATATGTGAACTTTTAATTGCTATCACTTGGTGTCCGTCATCATTGTTGTTAACAAATTTTCAAACATCTTCTCCTCTGAAACTATTAGGGGGATTTGGATGAAACTCTACAAAATGACAGATGAGTTAAACATGGTTTATTGGATAAAAACCAACAGCTTAGTCAATATGATCAAAGATCAAGCATAATAGAAAATAAAAAGCCTTAACCCACAATTTTTACATAACCTCTTTCAAACATTTTTAAAACGAAGACAACATATAGACCAAAAGATTTATACTTTTACTTGAAGATGAATTAAAGCTTGTATTTTGTATTGTGAATCATCAGATTGACCATGACTGTATCTTAATCAAGTGTAGGGAGAACTCATGCCCATTTCTTTCCAGAGGTTCTTGAAAGACTTTTAAAGGTATTTTCAGCATTTTACATGCCCCCATCATTTCCGGTTTGCCTTCACATGTGGGCATCTGTTTCCTCTAAGTATTTGGCGATCTTCTACAAATTTAAAAAGAAGGGATGCTGACAATGTCAGAGAGATACACTCCCTCCTCTAAACAATATTACATGTACTTAACGCGTTTTCCAGGTCACCTTAAAATATTTACGTTATCCACTTGACCATACAAAGTAAGGTGTTCTCGAGGACAGGGAAAAATAGAGATGACACAATAAAAAACTATGTCTAATTTCATAATCCTCATACATGACCATACATATCAAAAATGAGTTTCTTGACATTGGGGCATGCACAATGCACCATTGACAACATTCCAACATTGTGTATTAATTTGCGTACGAGTCGGAGGCAGGCCTTGTTCGTAAAATCAGTATATGCTTTAATAAAGACATATGCCACCTATATATGGTCATATATTAATTCAAATTTGTATTAAAATCGATTGATCTGAAAAAAGACGGTTGTTAAGGTGGGAGATGGAAGCAGAGGGCGGGAGAAAGGAGAGAGGGGGCGGGAGAAAGGAGACGAGGGGCGGGAGAAAGGAGAAAGGTACCCCCCTTTCCACCCCCTCAAATATTGAACTGCAAATATATGCTTCAGTATCTAAACGTCCACAAGCAAAGGCTATTCGACATATTTATAAGTATATTTTAAAGGGTGCGCGCGCTCGTATGGTTAATTTCATGCAAGGTGTTAGTATGGTGACATACATCGTACGTTATGTCGTGAGTCTGTCACACGTCACAATGAATGATGAGATGATGTAATGAAGACATGAAATATAAAATATAAAACTATCATTCGGTGACATATATATTCAGGGTATAAGCCAAATCCTACATTTTGTTTTGCTTTTATAACTGCTTAAAGTTGCGATTTTTTCCCTTTCATTAAAAATGGCGGAAAAACTTACAGACGGCAACTTCGACTCTTTTTACATTTTTCCAATCATCTTGAGCAATGTTGAGGGTTATGAAAGTTTCTCCTGATAAAGCCCCCTTTACACTGATCGAAGACTGTGCTACGCTCTCCACGACCTCTACGATCGCCAAGATCCCAGCAGGGTCGTGGAAAGATTGGAAAACCATCTTCAGTGTAAAGGTATTCACGACACCCCTACGATCAAAATACGTTTTTTTTTCGATAATCTTTCACGTTGCTACTACGCTCTCCTACGTTTTCGCTACGATGCCTGCGTTTGTGGTACGTTCAAGCTACGACAATAACACGATCACATGAGGCCCCTAGGCCGATGTTGTACGACCTCTCACGATTGTGACACGACATCGATACGCGCTTGACGATCGTAATACGTTGTCACTACGCTGCTACCACGAGTATTACGACCTTCTTCTTCTTCTTCTTCTTTGAGGTTTCCAGTATTCCATCTTTTAGATGATTAATTACTGGTGCATGCGTGGCCTATTTACAATAATAACAAAAATATCGATTACTGAGAATTTGTTGAATAAAGATAAGGAAAGTGCAATGAACAGACGTAGGTGATTAAAACTATGTACATGAGATGAAGGTAACTTAATGGAGGGTGGAGAGAACAGCTGGTGTCAGCTGTTCTCTGAAGATATCGAGAGAGGAAGATTGTATGATTGTAACTGGTAGGAGGTTCCATTGAGTAATAGTGTGAGGGAAGAAAGAATATCTGTACGAGTCCTTGGATGTTTGTATGTGTCTGAAAGAAAGTGAGTGGTGCCGCCTAGTTCTAGAGTCTGATGGAATGAGAATTGTGCTGGTTGGAATGGCAACAAGTTGATGTGTGATCTTGTACATCATAACTAGACGTGTTCTTAATCTGCGTTCGTAAAGCTGTGGCCAGTTTAATGTATTTATCATTGAAGATACACTGCTGGTGTTGTGGTATCGATTACAAGCATACCGTGCTGCCCTTCTTTGCACCATTTCTATCTTCGAGATAGATTCTGTAGTGTGGGGGTCCCAGACTGAGCAGGAGTACTCAAGTTTGGGACGGACTAGTGCTTGGTATGCTTGGCTTTTGATGTGTTGGTTGTTTGTTTTTAAGTTCCTTTTGAGAAATCCTAGTGATTTATTTGCCTTTGAAGTGATGTCAGAGATATGTTGGTCCCATTTGAGATTGGACTGAAGAGTGATACCAAGGTATTTTGCAGAGGTAACAGATTCTAGGGTGTGGTTATGAAGAACAAAGTTATGACGGAGAGATTGACGTTTAGTTGAAACAGACAGGACAGTACATTTATCCGGGTGAAAGGCCATCAACCAATCGGATTCCCATTTAGCAGCTGCATCAAGATCAGCTTGTAGTTTTAGGCAATCACTCTGGGTTTTTACTGGCATATAGATGATACTGTCGTCAGCAAATAAGCGCAGTTTGCTATGTGATAGGTAATCTGGAAGGTCATTTATATAGACAAGAAATAAGACCGGACCTAATACAGTACCTTGTGGTACACCAGAAGTGACTGGAACTGTGTTTGATGTTTTACCTTCTAGGACAACTGTCTGTGTACGGTTTTCAAGAAATGCAGAGATCCAATTTAAAGTGCTGCCAGTGATACCAAAGAATTTTAATTTGTAAAGAAGATGGCAGTGTGGGACTTTGTCAAAGGCTTTGGCAAAGTCCATAATGATAAGGTCAGTTTGGGTGCTTGAGTTATTTGAAGAGTGAAGTTCTTGAATGAAAGATAAGAGCTGTGTTTCACATGAGCGAGAGCGCCGGAAGCCGTGTTGGAGGTCATATAAGATGTTATGTGTTTCCAGATGGTTCATGATATGAGATGTTACGATATGCTCCAATAGCTTACAGCAGATGCAAGTCAATGAGATGGGCCTATAATTTATTGGTTTATATTTATCACCCTTTTTGAATGCTGGAGAGACATTAGCATGTTTCCAGTCATTTGGTGTAATTCCAGTGTTGTAGGATTTTTGAAAAAGAAGACATAAAATGGGTGCTATCCATGATTTCATTTCTTTGAGTAGGCGGCCACTGATATTGTCTGGGCCTGTGGCTTTGTGGGGATTGATGTTGTTTAGCAGCTTTTCAATGCCAGGTGTTGTGATGTAGAGACTACTAATTTTAGGATGTGAGCTGGTGCCTTTGTCAGGAATGGGATCGGATGTAATAGGCGTGAATACTGATTGGAACTGTTCATTCAATAGATTGGCTTTTTCTGTTGTGTCTGTTATAATATTGCCTTCTTTTTTGAGTGCTGCAATTCCTGACTTGTCAGTACGTATTGATTTGATATATTGAAAGAGTTTCTTTGGTTTGCATTGGTTTTGGGGAGTAGTGTCTGGTTCGTTTATTGGTAGATCTAATATGAGTTTGTCAATATACTCCCAATATGCTTTTCTCTGTTCTTTTTGTACTTTTGATTTAATGTTCTTGTATTTGTCACTATATTTACTATCTTTCCGTTTTTGATAAAGTTTGTTTTTCTTGTTGATGAGTCGTCTTAATTTGTCATTTATCCATGGTAGGCGGTGTTTATTACTCAGCATTTTAGATGGGATGTTTTTCTCTACAGAGTTGATGAGTGTAGATTTGAAGGTGTCCCATAGCTGGTTTATGTCTGATGAATCATACATGTTTTTGATGTCCTTGTGGATGTTTGTTAGATCACTTTTGATTGCGTCCCAGTTTGCTTTGTTGTATTTGAGAATTTTACGTGGTGTTTCTCGTATTCTCTTTAGCCATATGTCTGCCTCAGCATAAACAATATCGTGGTCACTTGACCCAATTGGTGGTAGTGTTGAAACCTTGCTGATGTAAGTTGGATTATTTATAAAGACCAGATCTAGAGTACGATCATTTCGAGTTGGTATGTCGACAATTTGTTGAAGATTACAGTCATTTGTTATATCAAGTAGTTTTTGGTGTAGTAGAATGTCAGGTTTGCCAGGTATAGTGCAAGAATTTGACCAGTCGATGTGGCCCAGATTAAAATCACCACCTATAATGACTGTTGCATTTGTATAGTTGTTAATGCCTTGAAGAGACTGATGTAGATGCTCAAGAGATTGGCCTGTATCTGAGGGAGGTCTATAGTAAGATGATACTAATATGTTTCTTGAACCTGCTATTGTTATTTCAGCCCAAACAATTTCACATTGTGTTTCGAGTTTTTTCACTTCTGAACTAATAAATTCTTTTGAGATTGCTACTAGAACTCCACCATAGCTTTGATTGTTAATGCTCGGTGCTCTGTCATGTCTATACACATTATAGAGATCTGAAGGAAAATATTCGTATGAGGATATGTTTGGTTCTAACCAGGTTTCAGTGCCTAGTATAATTTCCGGTTTGGCAGTGTTTATAATTTCTAATAGATCAGCTTTTTTGTTCTTAACTGACTGAAAATTGATATTTAAGATTTTCAGCAGCATCTTGTTCTTATTTTTTGTTGGATTTTTTCTTTGGTCTAGAGATTTATGAGGTAGTGGGGAAGATGATGCCTTTGGAACTCCAGGGCTTCCAATATCTTGGAAGCTTGTTGCTATTGGTGAGCTTAAACTATCAAAAGTGTTTGATGTTTCTATTGTGGTAAAGTTAAAGAAACTTGTACTGAAGTTAGGCATGCCACATTGAATACAATGCCAACTTAAATTGCTATTGTTCAGGATGTTGTAGATATGAGATGAAATATTTTGGCAATCGATGTGGTACCAAGTTTCACATGTATCACAGCATACTGCATGATGTTTCCACGTAACTGCTTTGTTGCAGCTACCACATGGCCACCTAGGTGTACGAGGGCCTGGATTTGGTTCAGTGTCAAATGCATTTGCAATTAATATTATAAACAGATATTTACATACTGATTTAGATGTAGGCCTATTCAAGGATTTTATTAACTGAATACTTTTTAAGTTTGTAATATCTTTGTAGCTGTTACAGTGACTTATTGGATAATGGTCAGTTGGGACTTGGGAGAGAATATCATTCTCTTTGGTGTTATGACCTACATGTATTCCATGTGTTTGGAAGTATGGGGATAGGATGCTTCTACAAGTTGAAACTAAAACTGATGTTAAAACAATGCTAAATGTAAACATGATCTTTCACGTGACAAACTCACCTGTGCTCGAAACAGAAACTGTGAAAAGTTGGGTAATATCAAGATTAGCTGAAATGATGTGTTAAGCTTCGTCTCTTGGGTGACTCAAAAGCACCGGTAACAGAAAACCTGTTAGTACATAGTATAGAAAGGCTACAGAATGTTCAATGTACGTGTGTGTATTTGTTTACTTCCGGTAAGATGGTTTGTCACGTGAACAAAGGGCTGTCAATTTGACAGGTCTAGAATTTGATTTTTTGTGTTCACGGTTTTTGTAGTGGTTTTTTCCAAGGAAATGTATTAAAATGATTTTTATGTGTTTTATGATGTATTCCAAGTAGAAAGGACTTCTGAGAGCCAAAATATAAACACTTTTTTGAGAGCCAAAATGAAGACGTCTTGTAGGTCACGCATGCGCTCTATCAACCTTGCTACGTTGTTCTCACGATCTAGCCACGATCAGCAAATAAACTATATAAAAGGACAATTTCTTGCTTGAATGTATATTAGTTCTCACTACGATGTCTCACTACGATGTCTCTGCGCTTCCTCTACGACCAGCAAATAAACTATATAAAAGGACAATTTCTTGCTTGAATGTATATTAGTTCTCACTACGATGTCTCACTACGATGTCTCTGCGCTTCCTCTACGACAGCGGTACGATGTCTGTACGATCAAAAGTGGCGACGACCTCGCTACGTAAATTTTGAGCATGTTCAAAACAGTCGTAGCACCTGGAGATTCTACTACGACCTATCACGCGCAATGCCGACCACACTACGCTACTTGAAAACCTCATTACGACCCACTAAGATGTTCCACGATCAAAACATTTTTTATGGTCGTAGTGCAGTCTTCGTTCAGTGTAAAGGGGGCTTAAGTTTCCAGGAAAATTTGTAATTTTTAATTTGAACCCTCAAGCCTAAAAATTAATATATTCAAATATTTACCAAAATAAGTCAAATGTCCTGAATATTTCAGGTTTATCAGTTTTAAGAGGAACGACTATTTTTTTTAGCTCACATGGCCTAAAAAGGCCATGTGAACTATTGTCACCACTTGGCGTCCGTCGTTGTCGTCCTCCGGTATATCCTTTTCCGTTACAGATCTTCTCCTCTAAAACCAATGGGCCAATTAGGAAATGGGCCTTGGGTGCCCCCCTCCAAAATTATTTCCGGCTACCCCGACTTCCAACCGACACGGCTGTTGTGTCTAAAAATAGAAAGGGGGTGAATTTTAAAAATCGTCATCTATGTAACTACATGGCTCGTTTGAACCAGACTTGGCAGCAATGGTCTTATAAATGATGGTCCTCTTCCAGAAATGTGTCCGGCAACCGGACGATCAACCAAAAGATGACAACCTGAGCCCAACGACCCTATTGGAAATTCATTTAAAAATCTTCTTTTCTGAAACTACTGAGCCAGTAACTAGGATATTTTTTCTTTGAGGCAAAAATCCTGCTGAAGGTGGACAGGTTAAATCCAGATGAGCGATACAGGCTTTTTTCCTTTCTTCAATTTATCCCCCAGCAGGCCTCTTGTTTCCAAACGTAGTTCAATGCGCATGACGACATGTGACATGTCAATAACTTCCGTTGGATAATAAACAAACAGACGAGCTATACTAAGTCTAGGGTTACAGTCAGAATTCAACAGGTAATACTTTAAAACATCGAAATTAAAGCGATTTCTTTTTACATTATGCATGTGTTTTTTCACACTGTAGTCATAAAATAGATTGACAGTCCGTAGATAAAAATATTCTCTAACTTGTCTACGACAATGCAACATTGAACTTTGGACTCTGTCACCATCTCACGTATCTGACATAATATATGTTGCCTGGCTTATGTCATATGTTGCCTGGCTATACTGTAAGGGAATAAAATGTATTAATTAAAAAACGAAATAGGAGTTTAAGTGACACGTTTGACTTTGAAATCACAATTCCCGAGTTTAGAAAATCAAAATTCAGGGAAAGTTATAGTTAGATTTGTATGTCCACAGGCAGTATATACATGTATAACCAGTCTACTGACAGTAATACGTAAGGAAATTGAAGGTAACAGCTCATTCCGGCCCACAGTCGATCCGTCCCAAAGTCGTTCTGTCCCAAGTTGATTCAATTAATTACTGGGGTCTCTTATTGTATTAATCCCTTTTGAGATTCTGTGTCCGGAGCTATTTTTCTGACTTTGCCGCCCACTGAATCCCTTATCAACCACTAATAACTCTATTCGGGAAAATCAAAACTGGACCCCCACTCTCATTCCGGCACTCGGTACGGTTTGAATTTCATCTGGCAGTCCCAAAACAGGTAAGTCTTCATTAGTAGACATATTTTACTTTTCAAAGAGCGTAAAATGAATTAAATCACTTATCTATTTCAGCTGTAATGGCTCACGATTCCAAGACTCCGCCTCAGATTGACCGGCGGCAGCCATTGTTGTTTTCGTTTAAATATTCATCCCATAATTCCTGGCACACAAATGTATGTCAGGCTTTTCATTATAGTCCATTTCACTTTCAATGGGCGGCCAAGTCAGAAAAATAGCTCCGGATACAGAATCCCAAAAGGGATTAAACATAGTCCAACATCTAACCTTCTTTTACAGTCATTAAATGCTCATCAAAAAGTGTGGTAATTTTATGTGCTCAAAAATAGGTTCTCATTATATCGCTGTATTGGAAATAAATTTTATGTCTCTAAAATTATTTTTAGAAAAAATCTAGTGAAGGCATTTGGTATGGACGAATGTCAACCTCTTATCAGTAACTCGTGATCACTTTTTAATCCAAATTTCTTAAACATACAATTTAATTGGCATCAATTTTTGCATGATAACCTTAGAAAAATTTGAAAAGAGCAGAAAATCACACGAAAAGTCTGCAGTTTATTTCATTGTTCTTGAGAAATTTCAAAAAATGTTCCTTTCAAGTTTTACCCTTCTCTCATAGTTTATACACAATAGAATAGAATAGAATATTTTTATTTCCCAAATTACAGGGCCCATAAAGGGCATAAAATCAGTTACAATTGATTGACATAATTGGTAATTACAACAATAAAAGTCACAAAGTACATGCAAATATATATTTAGTAAATTAGCATTGGTTAGAATCAGAGCCAAAAAACCACATATATATTGTGAATAAAAGAATAAAATTACATTATATGCATTCATTCTCAGATCAATTACTTGTCTTAGTGTCAATATTCATACCAGCTGTCCTTAAATCAAAACAGTCACCAATATAACAGCCGAGTTCTGGTAATACGGCGATACAATGGGAATGGAGTATATATGTTGAATAGAAATAATATATAGAATACCGAAGTTGTATCAAACTTTATAATCTTTCTTTTATTCAATGTACACTCATAACTGGAAAATACATTAAAACTATAGAAAATCCTGAAATTAGGCCATTTTGACAGTCACCAAAATTTTACATGTACTTCAGAGTAAAAAACAATTTGACCCTTGTACGTGCATTTGTAAGCGTAATTTTGTTCTGGGTTGTAAATGTTCCAGGTGGAAAAATTTCACTAGTGGAAATCTTACTGTAAATAGTGATTTTTAATTTTCTGTTATTATAAGGCTTTGTAAACAATAATATTGTCAAAATGTGATTCTTAGTCACATAAGTATTTTGAATTCTTTGTTAAATAAAAGCTTTAGTTAAGATGTGAGTTTTATTCATTCTTCTTAATATGCATGGGATAACATTGAATGAGAACGACTCATTCAAATTTCACGAAACTTAACATAGTTGTTTCTTAGATTAAAACTTTTTGAGTTACGGGACTTTGTAACTAAAACAGAAGTTAGTGTGTTTTTTTTTCACATGTCGCACCGTATCTCAAAAACGATTTATGATTATTGCTTAAAACTTTACACACTTCTTAGTTATATTAATCTTAAGATCTGTTTACTTTTTGGTGATGATTCAAAATTTTATTTTAGAGTTTTTGAGTTTTTTGTAAAAAAAAAAAAAGAGGGGGGGGGTTTCACATGTCGCGCCGTATCTCAAAAACGATTTATGATTATTGCTTAAAACTTTACACACTTCATAGTTATATTAATCTAAAGATCTGTATGCTTTTTGGTGATGATTCAAAATTTTCTTTTAGAGTTATTGAGTTTTTTGTAAAAAAAAAAATGGGGGTTTTCACATGTCGCGCCGTATCTCAAAAACAATTTATGATTATTGCATCAAACTTTACACACTTCTTAGTTATATTAATCTGAAGATCTGTATACATTTTCGTGATGATTCTTTATTTTATTTTTGAGTTATTGAATTTTTATTGAGCTTTTTGGTAAAAAAAAGTAGTCTTTTTTTGTCACATTTCGCACCGTATCTCTATTGCTTAAAAGTTTACACGCTTATGTTTTGCCGGGTTTCCATATACATACCACCAGCAGCTCCACTAAATAAAGGAGGATTCCAAAAACATTTATTATGTTTTTTTCACAAGACGACGGGCGTATCATGTGCTCGTGACACAGCTGTTTATTCACTATTAATTTATGTTCAGTCAACAGTAGACAGGGATAGTAAAAAGTATGAATTGTAATTGAATTATTAACAAAGCCAATCTTAAATGATGAAATTTCTGGAAATGAAAAAAGGAGAATTAGGAAATTATCCAAAAGTTATACAGTAAAAAATTTGAAGAACTGCCAGATTTATATAAAGTTGAAGATGGAGAGTTCAAATTAAAGATAACAATTGAAAGAAAAAATTCTACCAATTCAGCTTCAGAATTTGGTTGTGAAGGTATTTTTATTACACAAGATCAGTTTTATGAAAAGTCAGAGTCTCTTAATGACATTGCATTGTGAAGGTAAAATGAAGTTGAAAAATAGAAAACGATGTTTACGGCAAATACGTATACATTAAAGTCATAAAATACATAGATTTATTTGAATTTATTAAAAAGTTGATCAAGTGAGTGAAATTGATTATTAATCTATAAATGTGTTATTTCATTTTCACCAGTGATTTTATTCCGCATAATAAGTTTATACTATATTCTCTAGTGAATTTATTCCGGTTTCTTTTGAATATAATTTTATATCATTACCATGTAAATATGTCAATTTTTGTTAAAGGGGAACATAATTGTTAATTGCAGTGTATATATGTACATGTGTATATTATTTATTATGGCCCGCCATGAATGTACCTCAGTATGTTTTTTCTATATAAAAATCGAGACAATAATTTTACTATTTGTTTATCGGTGAGTAGTTTCCAAAACCGACCGGTGATTAGAACTGGAAACTATTGACCGGTAAAGTGTTTCTGAATAATAAAACACTGACTGCATATTCGGGGAATAGTAAGTTTATTGTCCCCTCGATACCAACTTTTACCCCTTGGCTACGCCTCGGGGCAAAAGTTGGTATCTCAGGGACAATAAACTTACTATTCCCCTCATACCCAGTCAATAAGTGTATAATATCAATGATATTTCACCACTACAGTCCTCTTGTATAGTTCAATACAGTTCAGCAACACTTGGGTCGCTATGACATACATTTCATGCTCAGTGACTTTGGTTAAGTTTTGTGTTAAGGTTCATTTCTCAGAAACATATAGTAATATATCAATGATATTTCACCACTACAGTCCTCTTGTATAGTATAAAGCTGTTCAGCAACACTTGCATTTGGGTCGCTATGACATACATTTCATGCTACAGTGACTTTGGTTAAGTTTTGCATTTAGGTTCATTTCTTTGGAACTAAGCATAGTGTATCATTGAAACTTCATCAGTGGATGTGCCTTGAGTAGTACTGAGCAGTCATACAATAATTGGGTCATTATGACCTACATTTTACACTTGAGTGACTTTGATTAAGTTTTGTCTTTAGGTTCATTTCTTTGGAACTAAGCATAGTGTATCAACGAATCGTCATCAGTGGATGTGCCTTGGATAGTACTTAGCATTCATTCAAGATGACCTATATTTTAGGCGTGGAATCAGTCTCTTACCAACACAATTTCTAGTTGGTCTTAATTATATTTTGACATTTCCTCTCATCTACTTTATTGGTTACTATTTATTGAATCTATAATCCTGATAATCATATTAAATTTTTAAAAAAAATTGTTTTTATTCATATTTAATTTGTGTCGAAAATTACAATCCCTCCGAATTACATAGCAGTGTGTTAATTACTGAATATGGGACAAATTGACCGTAATATGGGACCGGATCGACTGGAGACAGATCGACTATGGGCCGGAACAACATGAAATCGAAATTGAATTCCTCAACCCAAAAGTGAAAGAGGAGTTGATGTCTCAAGTATGATGGACGGACTGAGACGTTTGCAAAATATACAAATATTTTTGCATACATGTACATGTCATACGACTTGCAATATTTTGCATCTAATGTTATTTGTAGGACCAGAATGACAGAGATACAAAATACAGACCCACCTCTAGGACAGAACAGAAGTATCCAGTTGTTAGATTCGATAAAGAAAGCCTTGTTTGTGATAGGCTCTCCTCTTCTTATATTTATAGCCTTCAGGAATTCTGTTGTATGGTGAGTCACAATATCAGTAGTATTGTAAGTAACAGATAGACAAATACACATGTACAAATAGTGAAAAAGACAATAGCAGATTTAAAAGATGGGGTGCACAAGCTGCTTTTAAATCTTTTTTCTTCTTCTTAGAAACATGCAGTTTTATTAAATCTTTGAAAAATATTAGAATTTAGATGCAGACATGTATATAATTTTTAGACATTTTTATACCCACATTATCAGTACATGAAAAAACCTGAAAAGGAACTTCTGTCTGAGCATGTGATACAGGACATGTGAAAGTATCTATACGAAAACTAAGCATAAATAATTTTAGATTAGAAATTAAGAAGGTTAATCACTAATTAAAATTAATCATAACATCTTTATTTCATCTAAATGTAAACATTTATATGTCAAACTAATCTATTTTTATCACATCTGTGATTGTTAGATGCATACATGTGCATTGTACCTGTATTAAGTATCAAGTAAGACACTTGTCCATTTAATTATTATGTTCGAATTTTCCATGGTAAAATACACAATTTTATCATTGTCAGGGCAAAAGGTTTTTTTACTTTTCAAGAATTCTGTGTTTGAGAAATTGGGTCTTTTTTAGCTCACATGACCCAAAAGTCCATGTGAGCTCTGCCATAATTTTTCGTCCGTCCGTCTTCCGTCCACATTTCACATTTTCATCTTCTTCTCTGAAACTACCATTCTAACCGGAACCAAACTCGACAGGAATGTTTGTTGGATGATTCTGTACAAAATTTATGTTTTTTTTGCTGATTGGATATTCAACATGGGTACCAGGGGCAGATAATTGGTTTTGATTGGACTTATCTTTAAAGCTCTTCTGGTCAGAAACTGCAAAGCCAATTGAATTGATTTGTTGCATGAATGATCCTTGGATGAACCTCTACAAAAGGTATGTTTTTTGTGCTGATCGAATATTCAAGATTGGCACTACAGTCTGACCTACATTTTAGATTAACATTAAATCCTATGGGGAATTTTGTACATTTAGGTCTTGTCAGAAACTACCAAGCCAATTGAAATATTTTTATGCATGAACAATCATTTGATGAACCTCTACAAATTAAATTTATGTTTTTTGTGCCGATGGGAAATTCAAGATGGTCACAACAGCCTGACTTAGTTTAACTTGGACCCTATGGTGAAATTTGTATAAAGGTCTCCCTGTCAGAAACTACTAAGCCAATTGAAATGTTTTTATGTATGAAAAAGCATTGGATGAACATCTACAAAATATATGTTTTTTGTGCAGATTGGAAATTCAAGATGGCCGCCATAGCCGGACCTAGTTTAATATCGGACCCTACACGGAATTTTGTACAAAGATCTTCTTGTCAGGAACTACCAAGTCGATTGAAATATTTTTTTGATTGTGAATGATCATTTGACAGACAACTACAAAATATGTTTTATGTGCCTATTGGAAAATCAAGATGGTTGCCACAGCCAGACTTAGTTTAACATTGGACCCTATTGGGAAATTTTTACAAAGGTCTTTCTGTCAGAAGTACTAAGCCAATTGAAATATTTATGTGGCATGAAGATCCTTGGATAAATGTCTGCTATAACAGTTATGTTGTCGTGCTGATCAGAGTCCAAGCTGGGTGCCACAGCTGGACTTAGTTTAACATTTTTAACATTGGACACTGGAAGAATTCTTTACATGTCTGATCTAGAAGCTGGACAGTGTGGAACAATTCCTTACAGATATTATCTAGAAGTGCTTTGTCAGTTGTGCTCACTTAAAATCCAGATGAGTGATTCAGACTCTGTGGAGCCCCTGGTTATAAAAATAAAAGGAAAATTGACAGGACTTTTAAGAACGGTTCAAGCCCTTTGGTGTTCGAGCGATACTAGTCAAATTGTTTTTTTTTTTTTTTATGCAGTGTCTCAGGTTTGTTAATGATTGAAAGCATTCACAGAAATTTGCATGATTGTGCTAAATAAGTCACATATCTAAAAATAATATAAACCTCCAAAGCATGTGTCATTCAGAATTCAGAATGGCATCAGAAAAAATTAAATAGAAATAATATATATTCTAGCAGGCATGTAATCATGTAAAAGTTATATACGGTAAAAGTTGCTGGAAGGCATATTATAGACATACTTACATGTACATTTTGTAGTTCAATATCCTTCTCTGTGGAATGTGATCATGAATTTTCTTGTAATTGTGTGGCATTTAATAGTTTTATTTACCTTTTATGAAATTCTACAAATTTATCTTAGGAATTAAAGTTTGCGTTATTTTTGTTTTTATATATACATGTATATGTCTTGTTTTTTAGCTCATGTACCCTACAGGGCCATGTGAACTTATATTTCATCATTTTGCTCCACAAAATATGTGCTTCATGTTTCAAAAAAAGAAAGAAATCATAAGGAATAGTGGGGATACCATTGAAAAATTATATCCAATGACTGGAACTCTGGCCTCTGTCAATGATGAAGTATTGCCATCACTGTACATGCACATAGTACATGATAGAATTATATGGAAATTTGTCTAAAAGTCTAAAAGTAATTTTAAATTGAATTTACCTTGGTTTGGATGGTTTTTTTAGTAGTGTGTGTTTGAAGCAAAAATAAAAAAAAATTTGATATGGGTATTAAAAATAAGCAGAACCCTACAATGTACCAACATTGTCATGATTGTATAATAAAGTTTTTGAAGAGATGACTGCCTGTATATACACAGTATGAAAGCCAGCTGAGCGATATATGCTCAGGTGAGCATCTTTACATGCAAACAGAAAGTTTCATAATTTAACTGTTACAGCCATTTATAAATTATAGAGTTTACATTTACAAGGAAATTGTGGATGCATTGCCATTAAAAGAAATTTATGGTAGAAATTACTGGTATACATGTAACTGCATTGATTGAACAGTAGTGAAATCTAAACCTGTTACTCTATTTAGGCATCTACAGCAGTTTTGGGGAGCATCAGGAAATTTCTGGCAGAACTTGTGGGATAATATATACAATTTGTTTGGACAGAATGAATTAGCTTTAGGTGTCATAGGTAAGACAGGTTTTTTTGTTAATTAGAAAAAAAATCGTTTTGAAACAGTTCCTCAGCACAGTAGTAAAAAAATTCACGTGAGATTTATTCAAGGTACAAATGTACATGGAACCTTTTTCTTGGGAAATTTTTTTCAGGAACATATACAAAAACATAAACTTCAGTTGATTAACCTACTATAAAGTTTGAACTGAATTAAATAAAACATATTAGTTAGTCAAAAGCAGCTTATGAATTAAAATTCATCTGTTTACAGGTACAATTCTATTCACTAATGGAGTTATATGGGGTGCTAACGCTTTATTACTGGTCTTGGATTCTACCGGTAAACCAAACTTCCTTTTGAAGTACAAGATACAGGAAGAGAAAAACGTGCCAGTATGTATATATTCACCTTAGACCTTTTTATGGGGCTCAGTTAGACATGCAGTTGGTCATAATTGTAGCTTAGATAGTTATGATTTATTTTTTGTCAGAACATTTGTGTACATAACCTTTTCTAGAGTTGCATGCCTTTGACTTTAAAAATGTTTAGATAACAGGTAAATTACCAGTAGTGATTGATTAGGCAAAAAAAATATGTTTGTTTCTTGTTACCTGATGACCCTAAAGTTTTTGTCCCCCACCGCAACGCGATGCGGGGGATATGGTAATGCCGGGCGTCCGTCTGTCCGTCCGTCCGTCCGTGCTTCCGTCCGTCCGTCCACCTTGTAAGCGCTCTAGCAAATTTATTTCTTGACCGATTTGGATAATATATATACATTAGCTTTAACTCAATGATACCTCAAGGGAGTTCGAAGATGAGTCATGTCGAAATATTTTTGTAGGAGTTATGCCCCTTAATAACTTAGAAAATTGACAAAATTTTCATGTAAGCGCTCTAGCAAATTTATTTCTTGACCGATTTGGATAATATTTATACATGTAGCTTTAACTCAATGATACCTCAAGGGAGTTCGAAGATGAGTCATGTCGAAATATTTTTGTAGGAGTAATGCACCTTAATAACTTAGAAAATTGACAAAATTTTCATGTAAGCGCTCTAGCAAATTTATTTCTTGACCGATTTGGATAATATTTATACAGTAGCTTTAACTCAATGATACCTCAAGGGAGTTCGAAGATGAGTCATGTCGAAATATTTTTGTAGGAGTTATGCCCCTTAATAACTTAGAAAATTGACAAAATTTTCATGTAAGCGCTCTAGCAAATTTATTTCTTGACCGATTTGGATAATATTTATACAGTAGCTTTAACTCAATGATACCTCAAGGGAGTTCGAAGATGAGTCATGTCGAAATATTTTTGTAGGAGTTATGCCCCTTAATAACTTTGAAAATTGACAAAATGTTCATCTAAGTGTTCTAGAAAATTTATCTTCTCCTTGCATTGGAATAATATTTATACACATAGACCTAAAGGGAGGTTTCATACATAAACTCCTATCGAAACTTATAAAATTGAAAAATACTGTTTTCTTTAAGAGTTTGTTAGGCGGAATACTTTTGATCAAAGCGTTTCTGTTTATTGAAAAGGAGTAAATGTACATTTGTATAAATTCTCAATACACATGGTAAAATAAGATTTCAACACTATACCCATATTGTATAAATGTCTTCATACCACTCATTAACTTGTAAAAAACTTTAGCAATAACCAAATTGTTTGTCCTTCTATTCTCTCTCTTTGAGAAAATTTTGTTATGTTTCACTTGTTCAAGGGTTTCTGATTCTCTAGCGGCGGGGGACTTTGGAATGCTGTTCGATTTTTTTATCTCAATTATCAATTATCAGTAAACATGTTTTAATAACCTTCAGATTTTGTAATTACCAACTTCTTTTTGTAAAAAATCATGCTAGATATTTCTATTTTAATTGTTGTGAATAATTAGTTCATTAAAAATGTAATTTTTTTCTGGATTTCAAAATCAAAAAATTAAATAAATGTCAGGAGCTCCAAAGATTAAAGGTTACATTTTAATTTAACAAAGTTAGTTATCATTACCCAATAATCTGCCTGAACCAAACATGAAGTGAAATTTATGGTATCAAAAGTTTTTAGGACAAGACAGCACATTTTGTAATTTATTTGTTTTAAGTTAGTAACATAATGTAATTAAATTTTTTAAAGGTAGATAAAGAAAAACTGAAGAAAGCTGTTAAAGTTGTGTTGTTCAATGGATTTGTCGTTTCGTTTTTCATCACACTGGTAGGATTTTATATTATGAAATGGCGAGGATGTTCGTTCAGTGGCGAACTGTCGCCTTTTACTTGGATACTCCTGGAATTGACAGTGTTCAGTTTGGTAGAGGAAGTAGGGTTTTACTACACTCACAGGTTTGTATGTCTGATGGCATTTAAAAGTAGTTTACAGTTCTAGATTAGTTGAAACCCAGATAGACTTTATTTTGAAAAAATACAATCAAACCTCGATAAGTCGAAGTTGAAGGGACTAAAAAAGGTGTTATCCGAGGTTCGAGTCATCTGAGGTTGAGTGTGACCTTGTAAAGGTTAAAATGTCATGCTAACTGTTATACCAACAAATTATGTTATTTGTGTAATCAAAAAGTCAGCTAAAAAGTGTCAAAAGATTTTCTCCTTTACGATATTCAACTTCTGAGATTTTAACATGTCAACGTAAATATTTTAAAGAAAGTATTATATCCGACTTCAGGCTTCTCTGAAAAAAAATACTCTTGGAAATTCAACACAGTCGATGTGAAATTACATTGTATTTTTTTCTGGGGACCTCTAAACATGCTTGAGTTATCCATGAATTTGAATCATCTGATTTCGCGTCATCAGAGGTATATATTTGCGAAGACTGCAAAATTACTTCCACATATCCAAGATTTTGACTCAACCAAGTTAAACAAATCGAGGTTCGACTGTATAAAAGCTAGAGTTGTTACTTTGTTATTTATCAGAAATCCAAGATGACTGACACTGCAGTTGGACATATATTTCTGGCTTGGATTTTATTTGCCATTTAAGGAAAAATTTTGTGTCAGTGTGTCAGTGGAAAAGATTATAAAACAGAGATGATTTTGCCATCCAAGTAAAAAAACGGAAATGCTATATTGGAAGCCATATTGCTATGTACATAATGTATAATAATGAAAGCATTACGGAAGATCTGAATTGCAAAAAGCAGAAATATGCTAATAAACAGAATAAGTCTGACACCAGCGGTTATCTTGGATTTCCTGTTGGCACCAAATTTAAGTAGCTTTGGAAGTACCTTGTATTGATCATTTATGACAAGTTTCAAATCTACATCTTAAGTAGTTTCAGAGAAGAAGATCTTCTAAATTTAACCATTCCGAAAAGCCTTTTTTGGGGCCTGGCAGAGTTTGTTGGTAGAATTGTACCAAAGTAACAAGTATTTTTCGTGTCCTTGTAGGTATCAAATCCACTAAGATTGGTATCAGTCTGTTTAATTTTTCTTCAGAACTTGAAATTTTAATATATTTTCCCACAGGGTTTATTGTTAACAGATTCAGGTACTAGTGGATCAGCACCAAAGAAAAACTTGTTTAGGACATTAATAGAAACATAGTTGTAAAGTTTGTATTTAATTGTTGCTATGAAGTCTTTTAAAGCTCAGCAAATCAGAAATAAGAATAGGCTCTGACAGCCATGTTTCTTGACTAATCTGCATCACAGTCACTACCTCACTAGAAAAAAAAACCTAAAAACCTACTAACACAAGCTAGCTAAGTCTTTTAGATACTGCCCACTATAAATGTTGATAACATCACTCATGCAGACTTTTGTACCAGTTTGTTACATCTCAAACTATAAAAAACACGTTATTAATTTGAATTAGACTGTGATGAAATAAAGTCTGGTTTTCTACCATTTTTCTGCATTTCTAGGACAAACAAGGTGCATGTGACCGTGTCTGTCATGGGTAGTTCGAACATTTCAAAGAAGCAGAATTCTTTTGTCATTACTTTTGACCAATCAGGCATAATGTTATTTAACTTCATCGGCTGAGCTCAATGAATTTAAGTAGGTACAGGAAACCTAAAAATCAATATTTACAGAAGAAATAGGTACTTGTTCAAAATTGAAGAACTGGAAAATATACAACTCGTTTTTAAAATTTAGTGTCTTCCCCTTGTTGCACTACATTCTACACTCAGAAAAGACTTGGATTTTAAAGACTTGATGAGGTTTTCCAATCTTCACTTTGAACTCGTGGAAGAACCTATTAATCTGTCACTAATAGTAATAGACAGCTTCTTTTTTTTGGTCTGTAATTGAAAAAAGTTAATGAAAAGCATTATCCATCCCATTTACATTGTAAATGCAGAATATTCAAAAATTAAACATAAAACAATAAGAATTTGAGATACAACTACAAAAGTAGGCAGCTTTAGCTTTGGAGAGTTACAGAGTAACATGGATCTGGTAACTGCAGTGAAGTCTTATTGAATAGATTCAGACTTACCGGTACATGTACCTAAGAATTTAATACATGTTCAATGTAAATTATATTATTGTTTGTGCATGTTCAATTCTAGAACTAAAAAATTGTTTTTTTTTTTAATAGATTGATGCATCATCCCAGACTTTATAAACACATCCACAAGATACATCATGAATGGACAGCACCCATAGGAATAATTTGTATCTATGCACATCCGGTCGAACATCTTGTGAGTAACATCATGCCAATTATGTTGGGTCCTATAATAATGGGATCACACTTGGCATCGGCATGGTTGTGGTTCTTTATAGCTTTAGTATCGACTACGATCTCCCACTGTGGATACCACTTTCCATTCTTACCATCTCCTGAGTCACATGACTACCACCACCAGAAGTAAGTTTGTTATCAAATTTTTCTTTAAGATATATGGTGTTGAATATATATATATATACTTTACAAATGCCACATCAAAATATTTGTTATTTAAACCTTTCTAGTACATATGTGTTAAAAATAAAACTGTAGTATGAGTGAATTTAAAGCTGAAAAAATTACCTGTCAAGAATTTAGCTCACACTTGAGTTAAAGCATTGTTGAATATGACACAACAGACTTTCAGTGTAATTAGACATTTTGTTGACTCTGACAGTAGAATAATGTCATGTTTTAGTGTTTCTAATTATAAACGTTCTGTGATACCAACTGTCCAACGTATTTTAGAAAAATGTAACTAAATGTAATAATGCTTTCTGACATGTTATTCTTTTTATTATATTTCATGATGGAGATATAGAAAAATGCATAATTATTCAAATTAATGACAATATTTCATTTTTATATCAAAGGGGCCTCGGTGGCCGAGTGGTCTAGGTAGTTCTTCATGACTACTAATGATCACTAGCCTGTCAACGCTGAGGTTGTGAGTTTGAATCTCACCTGTGGCGGGGTGTGTTCGACTCCGATCTTAATTGACAAGGATTGCCAATTTTCCTACCGAAGGTCGGTGGTTCTCTCTGGGTACTCCGGCTTCCTCCACCAATAAAAACTGGCCGCCGCGAAATTGCCAAATGTGCTGAAAACGGCATAAAACCCCAACTAAACAAACAAACAAACATTTTTATATCATGTATATATTTATATAGGTTTACCAATTGTTTTGGTGTATTAGGAGTTCTGGATCGTCTCCATGGAACGGACAACAATTTCAGAGCTAGTAAAGCCTACCAGAGACACATCATGCTTCTTAGCCTGACACCAATATCCCAGCAGTACCCTGATATACCACCTGATAACAAAGGCAAATTATCCAGCAAGAAGGGTCTGGATGCACCAATGGAGGCAGAAGGAAAATGTGAATAGAAAAGTTGTCTTTCAGAACTGCAAGCTTTTCAGCTATTTGTCTCACTGTATTTGATTTGAATGTTTACATTTGCTTAAGGTTTTAGTGAGATGTAAATTTGTAAAATTTGAGTGTATAGAATTATAAATTAGTTCAGAAGTATTGTTCCATTCTTGAAAGTTTTAATTTTAATGATTCATAAGCCAAAATTAGAATTTTGAAATTTTTTTTTTTTTTGTTAAATTGATCAGTAAAACAATTCTCATTTAGCTGAAAATGTTGTATAAAGTACAGTGAATGAGTTTAATCCAAACACCTTTGGACTAAAGGTTTTGTTTGGACTAGACATGGCATCAGTTTTGACAAATTGATTGTCTTATTTTATGTAGATTCTGATACAGTAGTGTAGTATAGACAGGTACCATATTTTGTTGTGGAAAATACACTTTGATAGAAAATACTCTCCAATTTTCAGCTCCAAAAACCGAAGGACAAAGCCTTGTTATACTGTATAATACTGTGAATTCAGTTATTTTTGTTGACGCTAATTTTTGTGGATTGGGGATAAGAACATATTCGGGGGTTCTTAATTTTCGTGAGTTTCAAAACAAAAACAAAATTTTGAAATGAAAAGCAGTTTTAATTGGCAAAAAATAAACAGTTTTTCTATCCGATAGATTTCTTTTGATGAATGATCAATTATCTTATTATGTTAGGTTAATTGAAATTTAAAAATGACCACATACTACAAATGTACTTAATCAAAACATAATATTTTAAGAACATTCATATTTCGTAGGGTTCTTAAATTCAAGGATTGATCTGTCCACAAAATCAACGGAAATTGGTGGACCACGAATAATAGCAGCTGTACTTTTGAAACTAAGTTAAAGTTAAAATGGTCATGAGATCTGTGTTTTGGGCATTTAAATATGTTAGTTTTCGTTTGATCTATGTTGTCAATTTATCAGATATGGCAGTCTGAAAGGAAACTTCAGTTGACAGAACTATATGTAGTTACAGAAAGGTCAATGTGACTGATTATCCACAGTCCATAAGTGGAGAGTAAGCAAATTCCTTAGGAAACTAAGCCGATTGATTTATCTTTCCACTCAAATCCACCAATTTTTTTGTGGAAACCTGTGGAAAGGATTAACCCATTGAACCATATTACATGTGTACATGTATATGATTCTAATAAAAATATGTCTGTTTCCTTAATAACCAGGGTGTTTTATCATGTTTTCTATATTATTTTGTATTAAATTATACAGAAGTATTATATTAATTTTTTTTTTTTCCAAATATATTGATTTTCAACAAAATGTTCACTCAAATTTTGAAAGGGCATCCTGCATTTTGAATGGATTATTTTAATTTTCCACAGGTTTCCACTTCCCTATAAAAAGCAGGAAAAATACAAGTCCAACTTGACTGTACTGTGGATTCCTTCAAAACAAGATTTTTGCCAACAATAAGTCAGCACATGAATTTATACTTAATATATATAAACAGGTCACATTACAAGAAAATATTTTTTGAGTATGATGTATGCTCTTTATGTGGCTGTATTAAACTTGCCAGACTGATAAATGACATTTATGATATTTTTTTTTATTATGATCTTTTCATTGTATTTACACTGTCTCCGTAAACTGTATCTGGTGTGGTCTGAGATTTATGTATAATTTATATGACATATATTTTCAATTTTTTTTTTTTTTTTTTGCTGTGTAATATAACAACAATTTACCAAAAAAAACAATTTTATATTATAAAATTTGTTGTCAGATCTGATTAGTAAATGTATTTAGTTACTGCTGATTTTATTTTTTAGTCTTTTTGTTTAGTTTACATGGCCTTTATATGACTGACAGAATAATTCAATGATGAAGTTATAATTTGAGATAGATCTAAAGAGCTACAGTATAAGTATTATATAAACTATTAAGGAATCTGTTTTTATATTATTGAAACTTTTAAATCAAAGTTTGACATATTATATATATTTTTTGGTTTTCTATATTATTATATATTACCAATTATTCAGATTGCATAACCATGTTATAGTGCTACAGTGGGATGAATTACATGTATATTTCTGGATAATTTATTTTTAATTTAACTGTGCAGTGAGAACCTCCATCTGTTTTCCCTTATTTAAAGACATACATTTGAAATATTATAACAGTGTCACTTGCCCCCTTTTGCAAAATCATAAGATTAACAGAACTTTCAAATCCTTAACATTCTCCTAATTATCAATCATGATTTTCTATAAACAAGAGCATTTAATTGTTTAAACTGAAAATCCAAAATAAACAGTTGGAAGAGTCTACATAAGAGATGTTATTAATTTTATTGTTGACCAGTGGTTATAATATAAAATGCCTTTATTTGCAATTACCCGGCTGTTACATACACAAGATGATATTAATCTATAACCATCAATAATCTAATGGAATGTTGTCTCATACCCATATCCATTTAATTTTCACAGAGATTTGCATATTTTTATGAATGGTGCTTCTTTGAAAATTATTTCTTTATAAGTTTAAACTGTACTTTATTGTAGAGAAGGTAATATAGTTATACTGCAAAAGGATACAAAATCAAACTATATATATATCAAATCTTAATATTTTGGTTAGTGAATTATGAAATAAATGTATTTGCATATGTCCATTACTTTGCCTGAAAGCTTTACAGTTTTTATTTACATGTAGGAGTCTAGATTTCAAAGAATTTTAAAAGTATAAATTGAAATGTTTTTCTTATTAGTTAATAGACATGTTAGAATAGTAGGTATTATAAGATTCTTAAAATCTAGGACTTAAAATGTCAGTAAAATCATTTGTTCCAGTAACAGAATTATAATTTTTTTTAGACAGATAGGATTTTCATATTGTAGAAAAAAGATGTGTGTATATGTTATATTTATAATATATATTGATCTTATAATACTTTAATGGAATGATTTTTTTCTGTGATGATGTTTTGTTTTGCAATAATCAATGCAATTTTAATTTTTTCATTGTTTATTAAAGCATTTGGTGATAAAAATATTTGTTCTTTTTTTTTGGTTTCGAGTTTTGTAATCTGACTCTGTTCATAGAATAGTACTGAGCTATTGTTTGGTCTGTCTGCATTTGTTTAAGCACTGACTAAGGATTTACAGAAAAGATTCATAAATATGTTTAACCTTGACACCTTCTAAATGTATCAGTCTCAAGCCAAAACCCTGTAATATAATGAGCAAAACCAGAATCTCAAGAGCCTGTATCGCTTACCTGATTTATATACTAGGTAATAAATAGAAAAAATGTGAAATTTCTAATCAGATGGTCATGGCCATCATGTGTTTCAATTCTAGTATGATTTGTATAGGAGTGTTTAAATGTGTGAAATCTTTTGTGAGAAGAAGCTGTTTGTATTTATTTCGCATAGATCCCATGTTAAATGTGTCCCACGGTGGCAGCCATCTTGGATTTTGTATTGGCATGAAAAACATAAACTTGGTAGAGGACCATGTGAGGACAATTCCTGCAATGTAACGATTCGATTGCTTTTTTAGTTTCAGAGAAGAAGCTTTTTGAAATTTCAGCCAATCACAGTGTATAATTGACCCTGACAGCCATGTTGAATTTCGTATCGGCACCAAAAACATCCATTTTGTTAAGGACCATTATCTGATCATTCAGGCATAATATTACTTCCTTATGTCAAACGGTTTCTGACAAGATGATGTTTGTATGTTACTTTCCCATAGGATCTCATGTTAAATGTCTCACTGTAGTGGCCATCTTGGATTCCAGATTGGCACGTAAAACAAACTTTGTAGAGGACCATGTAAAGATCATTCCTGAAATATAACAATTCAATTGCTTTTGTAGTTTCAGAGAGGAGGTTTCGGAAATTTTATATTAACTCATAATAATTACATAATTGGAAAAATTACCATTGGATTATCTCCCCTTAAAGTATTGACACCGCTGATAGTGCTTTAAATTAAAGTGCTCAGGTGTATCAACTCCCAATACGTGTGCATGGTTCCCCAGTCTTCTTCGGCAAAATGTCTTCACACGCTTTATTTTTTCCTCGTGGAATTATTCTATTGTTGAACTTTTTCGACTTATTTAATTTGAAGTTTATTTATTAATGCATTGAATGTTATCATGGCGGAAGCTTTTATAACAGCTATTACTTCGGGAAATGAAGAGACAGTAAATTCTCCCAAAGCGACACCGTCGCGCTCTGATAAACACGAACACTCGGCAGCAAAATCTAGCGGAAGTAAGAAAAAGACGGCAAATAAATCAACCAGAAAGTCCACAGGTGCTTGTGCAAAGGATATTCCTAATGTAACGTCAGGTCGATATCGATTGAAAATGATCTTCGGGCCGAAATTTTCTGTTTGAAAGAGTTTGTAAACTCGGTCACAGAGCAAATGGACAGATTTTTACCCCTCATGCAAACGTTTTTGGAAAAAAAAATGTCACACAGGGTGGACAGACTCAAGTCCAGAAATTGCCACGTCAGGTGGGCAGAAAGAATCAAACAAAGAAATTGCCACATCAGGTGGGCAGAAATATTTCTTCAAAATCCAGAGATATTGCCACGTCGAGTGGGCAGAATATTATCTCGAATGAAGATGAAAATCATAACAATGAGGTTGATGATTTAATTTCGCTACAACCAAATAGAGATAAAAGACGTGGTGTAGATTTCGACATTGATTCGGACAACGAATCATTAGGTTCCTCAATCAGTAGTGTAAAGAGGAACAACCGTTTTCAGAGGTACACATTGTTAGACAAAGATGTAAATGAACAGTCTGAAAATGAAAATAAGAGCTTACTGACATCTTTTTGGTGAAGATGCTCAGACAAAACCAAACAAGATTGAATCTGGTATAGTGTTAGATCAGAGTCAAATAAACAATTCAAATGAAAGCTGGCACTGTGATTTTCCACCGTCATTATCAGCTTACAAATAAGAATAAAGGGTTAACTTTCCTGTAAGTGACAAATCATCAGATATGTTTGATTTACCCAAACTTGTTGACATTATTTAGAATTTATTATGCAAACGGCATGGAAATAAGGCTGGCAAGGCACGTCACAATAACTTTTAATCTCAACCAGAAAAGACCTATGAGAATACGGCCTTTAAAGGTCAGTCAGCTTCACGAATGGGCTGATTATTACCGCTTATATGCAACAAGCTTTAGGCTTATTGATTGAAAAACTTAATGAATCCGAGCCCAAAACACCTCAAGGAAAACCTTCACAAAGCAGGGTCACATTTTACGTCAAATTTCCGACGCACTGGTAATGGTAGACAAGACAGTGAAACTGGAAAGAAAAGTTCTTTTCGTGGAAATGGCAGATTTAGATGACTACAAGGACCAGGTAAAAATTTTATGTCTAAAGGAAGAGATACCTGCTGAGTTCGTTTAAAACATTTTTGGCAAAATTGGGCAAAAATAACAAACGACAAATGGGTTTTACATATAATAAAGGAAGGTTACAAGTTAGAATTTTTGGAAAAAATACCAAAAACAGGCATAAGAAAAACAAATGTATCTGTAGATGTTTTAAAAATTCTTTTAACAGAAATAAATCAGCTTTTTGGAAAAAACCAAAAATGTACCTGTAACCGAACAACAAGACAGTTTTACAGTACATTTTTTCTAGTACCAAAAACGACAGGCCACTTACGGCCTGTTATAAATTTAAAACCTCTGAACAAGTATCTCAAGAAGAAACATTTCAAATGGACTTTCTAAACAGCGTTTTAAATTTAGTTCAGAAAGGAGATTGGACACTTTCCTTGGACCTCAAGGACGCGTCTTTTTATGTCCCAATCCATCAAACACACAAAACATTTCTGCGGTTTTGCATAAACAATGAGTGTTACCAATTCCGAGTGCTTTGCTTCGGTCCAACATCAGTGTTCACAAAAGTGTGCTCCGTGGTTGCAGCTCATCTAACATCTCAAAACATACGTCTGGCTGCTTACCTAGACGATTGGTTTGTTCTAAATCAAAACAAACAAAAGTTAATTTCAGATCGAAGGACAGCCCTCAATCTCCTGATGAATCTAGGCTTCATTGTAAACGTCGAAAAACAAAAGTATAACTCCAACTCAATTAATAACCTACATAGGAGCAGAATTTTTCTTAAAAGAAGGATTAGTTCGCTCAACATCAGAAAGAATTTCAAAACTTTTTTCAGGAGTAAGAAACATCTTAAACAGAAAAAATCTAGCAACAGCAAGAGAATATTTACACTTGTTAGGTCTCATGGCGTCTTGTATAGAGATAATTCCAACAGCAAGAATGTTTATGAGACCGATTCAGTTACATCTCCTTTATCATTGGAAACCGAGTTTTCAAAAATTTAGAAATGAAAATTCCGTTAACACAACATCTCAAAGGTCACCTCCATTGGTGGTTGAGCACAAAAAAATTGCTACTAGGCAGGTCGGTAACTCCATGGGAGACATCTGTAACAGTAACAACAGATGCATCAAAAAACGGTTACGGGAGTCACATAAACAACAGTCTTATAGTGCAAGTGACCTGGTAAATAGAAGAAAAACGTTTCCACATAAATGTTTTAGAAATGGAGGCAGTTTTTCTGACAGTAAAACATTTTCTTGAAAAATTAAAGGGAAAAAATGATCTTGTTCAATCAGACAATACATCAGTAGTCCGTTATATCAACAAGCAACGGGGGACACACTCCCCACAACTGTGTCTGAGAACATGGAAACTTTGACAGTTAGCAATAAACAACCAGATTGTTCTCAAAGCAGCCGACATAGCGGGTAAAAAGAATATGTCGGCGGACAATCTAAGCAGAATAAAATTCAACCAACAGAATGGTCACTAAACAAAGAAATTACCCAAAGATTGTTTCTGATATGGGGGACCCCGCACATGGATCTGTTTGCATCAGCAAAAAACAATCAAACTATGATATATTGCTCTTGGAACCCATATCCTCAAGCATATGCAATAGATGCACTGTCAGTTCCTTGGAACAACATGTTTGCCTTGGCATACCCTCCAATTTGTCTCATTCCAAAGATCTTATAACATCTAGGTCAGTTTCATTGTCAAATAATTTTAATAGCCCCACATTGGCCTCGGAGGCACTGGTACACAAATCTGTTGAAATACATAATAGATTTCCCAAGGAAATTACCAATCAGAGAGGATCTATTACACCAACCAGAGACAAACATTTTGCATCCGAACCCATGTTCAAACTGCATGGCTATTATCGACAGACAGTTTAAAGAGAAAGGATTTTCTAAAGAAACTAGAAAATTACTCAAAGCCTCATGGCGCTCCGGGACCCAAAAGGACTACATTAGCAAATTTCGAAAATTCAATAGCTGGTGCAATAGAAAACAAATTGATCCCTATAGAGCCTCTTTAACAGAAGCGGCTGATTTTTTGACAGATTTATATTTAGAAGGTCCTCAATATCGTACTATAGCTGGTTATAGATCTATGTTATCCTCTATCTTATCCCTGTTGAAAAATTTCCAGTGGGTCAACACCCCTACATTACTCGTTTAATCAAAGGTAATTTCAATTTGAGACCACCTAAGGTAGTACTATTACCAGAGTGGGATTTGCCTTTGGTTCTGAGAAAATTGAAACAAACTCCGTTTGAACATATGAAAAAAGCACATTTAAAATTTATTACATGGAAAACTGCTTTTTTAATTGCAATATCTTCTTTCAGACGATGCAGTGATTTACAGTCATTGTGCATTGGGGAAGATTCTGTGGTGGTACAGAAGAAAGAATTATATTTGTTCCACATGGACTTTCGAAACAAGACAGACCAAGACATTTTGGTAACAAGATATTTGTTCCAGCTTATTCATCAGATAAGTTGTTAGATCCTAAAAGATCAATTTATCATTATTTAAAACGGACTCAAATTTTTAGAAAGTCAGACAATCAATTTGAAAGAAAACTGTTTTTATCAGTGATGGAACCTCACAAACCAGTAAGTTCACAGATTGTCTCTTCATGAATTGTAAAAACAATTAAATGTGCATACAATGAAGATGATAGGAATTGTAAAAATTTTCGTGCTCATTCAACTTTTAACGGCGTATCTGTGAAATCCATTATGGACATGGCTGATTGGACGAAGGAATCCACATTCATACGTTTTCATTTTTGCGTCAATTAGATGGAGAAGTTTTTAAAACAGTGTAAATAGGAAGTTTTTTTTTATTCACAACAAGGAAAAAGAACTAGAACAAAACAAAAAAACAAAAAAAAAATCATAAAACAAAAATAGTGAAAAAAAGTTATTGTACAGTATTGTGTAATTTAATATGAATAAACTGATGTATAGAAGATACAGTCTTCAAAAGTACAGAAAGATTCACCAGCCTCTGGATAGCTTAGAAATCTCCAAAGGTAATTTTTCCAATTACGTAAGTATTATGAGTTAATATAAAATTGGGAAATTTGTTTTCAAATTTTAATTTTATGAAAGAATAATACTTACGTAATTGGACTCCCTCCCACCTCCCTTGTTGAATCTTCTCGGCGAACACTTTTCGCCGAGAGAGACTGGGGAACCACGCATGCGTATTGGGAGTTGATACACCTGGGCGCTTTAATTTAAAGCGCTATCGGCGGTGTGAACACTTTAAGGGGAGATAATCCAAAGGTAATTTTCCAATTACGTAAGTATTATTCTTTCATTAAATCAAAATTTAAGAACAAATTTCCCAATTTCAGCCAATCAGAGTGCATGATTGACCCTTTCAGCCATGTTGAATTTCAGATCTGCACCAAAAACATCAGTTTTGTTAAGGACCATTATGTGATCATTTAGGTCTAATATTACTTCCTTCTGTCAAAAGGTTTCTGACAAGAAGATGTTTGTATGTATTTCCGATAATATCCTATGTTAAATGTGTCCCATGGTGTCGAACATCTTGGATTTCAGATCGGCACAAAAAAACATAAACTTTGTATAGAACAATGTAAGAATCATTCCTGCAATATAACAATTCAATTCCTTTTGTAGTTTCAGAGAGAATTTTTTTTTTAATTTCTGCCAATCAGAGTGCATAAATGGCTCTGGCAGCCATGTTGAATTTTGGATCATAACCGAAAACATAAACTTTATAGATTTGGAGAAGAAGATTGAAAAGTGAAAAGTTTACGGACGGAAACCAAGTGATGGCAATAGCTCACATGACCTTTAAGGCGTTACACGATTTCTGATTGTGTGAATTCTAAAATGTGCGTTTGTAAAATACGAACTTAAAAATTACAAAACGAAATATTTTTATTGTTGCAACATCTTAAATTGCTAAATTATACCATGTTAATCTGAGATACCGTAACATATTGTATTACTAAACTTATGTAACAAACCATTAAAAAAAACATTAAAAAACATTAAAAAGTACTTTTGTCTTGTAACACAACATCTGATATTGCAAAATTATTCCAGGTTCATCCCCAAAATGCTCAAAGGTCAATTTTGAGTAGTTTCTCTGAAAAACTAGAATGTTTGTCTCCTAGCAATTGCTACATTAAGTATCAGAGAAGATTTTTTCGGTATTGAAACAAATGGTTTGACTAAATTGATTGAAAAAAACCATGAAAGTATTCCAAATTGTGATGTCGTGTATATATTATGTATTTTTGTATGTCAATAAACAATTATTGTATGATAAAAAGTACGTTTGTCTTATATCCAACATCTAATATTGCTAAATTATATCAAGTTTCACCCTTAAAAATGTTCAAGGAGGTAAATGTTACAATATGTCTTAGAGAATATTTTGTGATACCGTAATAAATTCCAAAGCATAGTTTACATAGTATCCACCACATCTTCGTAGAACAAAGCCAACATTAAAAAAAAAACATAAAAAAAAACAAAAAAACAATTGCTTGTTTATTTTTATCCTTTGATTTTTAGTTATGGAATACTTGGTTTCATAAAAATTCATAGGTTAAAATCTAATGTATATTACATCTACTTGTCCAATTGCAAAATAACAAGGGCATAACTTATGTATGTCATAAATGTTAAATTAGACAATTATCCAGTTTTAATAATGTACATGTGTCCAACTTTTGTTAATTTCTACAATGAATCACAATTATAAGAATGTTATACGTGTATGTCGTAAAAGTAAAATATTTTGCAGCTAATATTATTTGTAGGACCAGAATGGCAGAGATACGAAATAAAGATCCATCTCTAGGACAGTATCCATTTATTAGATTCGATAAAGAAAGCCTTGTTTATGATAGGCTCTCCTCTTTTTATATTTATAGCCTTCCGAAATTCTGTTGTATGGTGGGTCACAATATCAATAGTCTTGTAAGGGATAGCCAAATAGTGAAAAAGAAAATATAGATGGAGCAGATTCAAAGGATGGGGTGCACAACCGGTCTCCGTTTTTACTTAGAAACATGTAGTAATATTATTTGAAACAAATTCTAATGCTCTACAAGGTATATAATTTGTGAATATTTTTACACCCACACTATCAGTAAATGAAAATCTTAGATCTTAACCCCAAAAAGAGCTTTTGTCCAAGCCCGAAAAGGGAGCTTTTATCCAAGCATTTGATCAAGGACATGTGGAAGTAACGTTATTATATGTTATCTTGTATTACATGCAGTGTCTCAGCATTAGAGAAATCCCTATCATTGGGCTAATTACATGTACATCACATATATAGAATATCATATGGGTTTTTCATATCATATCCCATATCAACACCTAGAGACCAATATCACTCCGACAGCTTGCTCAAGGCTGATATTGGTCGAGAGGTTAATATGTGGTATGATATGAAACAAACCCATATCATAGTCTGTTTATCAACTTTTTAAAGCCAGTTGTACATTGGGATGTCGCAATTCTTTAGTGGTACGATATGGGTGTCCAACCAAAGCCCCTTCATGCTTTATTAACCTGGCAAAACCACCTATACCAACGCTAAACATATGATAAAAAATATTTAAAAAATGCAAACCACGAGTTACACACGAGTTACACAAAATGGTACCAGCATACATTAAACGGAAATAATAAGATTGTATGTGTCTAGCAGGCATAATCATGTAAAAGTCATATACTGCAAAAGTTGCTAGAAGGCATATTATAGACATATGTACATTTCATAGTTCAATATCCTTTTCTTTGGAATGTAATCATGAGTATCTTGTCATTTTTGTGGATGGTTTTATTTACATGTTCCTCTTATGAAATTCTACGAAGTACAAACAGGAGTTGTTTTAGAAACTAAAATATACATGTACATTATTTTGTTTTTTTTTAAACCACCACTATGCAAAGAGAAAGTTTCAGAAAACTTTTTCAGCCGTTTATAAATTATAGAGTTTACAAGGATTTTGTGGATGCATTACCAGTGAAATTAAAGCTGATGTGGTTAGTGCTGTTTGAAATTTATGGTAGAAAGTACTGGTACAGGTACATTAACATTTTTAAGGTAACAGTAGTGAACTCTAAATCTGTTACTATATTTAGGCATCTACAGCAGTTCTGGGGAGCATCAGGGAACTTCTGGCAGAACTTGTGGGACCATATATACAAATTATTTGGACAGAGTGACTTTTCTTTGTGTGTTTTAGGTAAGACAAATTATTTGTTTATTAGTGTTTTCGTATGTGAAATCCGTTAAAGAAGAACACAATTTTTATCAGAGACCAACACACACATGTATGTATCGTTATATATTGTTATAATGATCTGAGACCATCTTAAAACATTCCTTGTTTCCTGTAGCCAGACCAATACCTAGGAGGGTAGATTAAGTACATGTAGGTAGTATTTTTTGGAAAACGTATTGATTATTAAATACATACACTCATGGTCTGGAGTATACCATTAAAGACCACCTACTTTCAGAATATTAATGGTATATTCCTGGAAGAGAACATTTCCCTGCAAGACAGTAAACTTCCAGAGTAGTGCAAGTATACGCTCAGCCTTTTTAGCCCACACAGCTACTTCTTTATTGGGAACAGATTCCTAATCCTTTTCAGGAAGTATGTTAATTTCGTTTGCACATTGGAGTCTGCAAAGTAGTTCTGGAGCAAAAAACGTCTCTTTGGTTGACACTTAGTTTTTTATTAGAAGCTTATTTAAATTAAAATAAATATTCTAGGTGTAAAAGAAATATAAAATTTTATTTTATTCAATGATACGCATGTTTTGATAAACTGCTGATGAAACTCGTATTTTCACAATGAAGGTCAATCGGAGGAAAAGGACAAAGTTGATATTTTTTACAGTTTTCTCTGGAGTTTTTTTTCTCTCCCAACTTTTACGCTCTCTATGTCCTGTTATTGTAAATCTAAAGACTTCAAATGTCTATAGACATCCATGGGAATTTAAACTGCATCTCCATGCACGTTAATACAGCAGTTTCTGTGAAATATTTAATGAAATCCAGATAGTATCAGTGACTCACTTTTAATCATTTTTTCCTTTTAATCGCTGCTCAGGCATGTGCATTGACAACTAAAATTTATGTCCTAAAAGCACGTGAGCAAAAAATTGTTTAATGAAAGCGTACTAGCGAACCTTTTGTTCGTATTCACAAGGACTTTGTTTAACGTTTTGCATTTAATTGAAATTGAGTCCACTTCTTAAAAACTTATCATGATATGTCAGTGATATTTTACAACTACCACCGTCTTTTAAAGTACAGACTAAATCAGCAACATATGAGTCATCATGATGTACATGTCATTCTTGTGTGACTGCATTGAATATAAGCTTCAGTAAATATGCATTCATGCTTGTCATTGCATACCAATTAATTCAACAAGTATATAATGTGAAACTTTCATAAGAAATCTGAATAAAATTGTTTGATACCAATTTTGATGCACAAGATGTGCACATTTCGTCGATTTACGACTCATCAGTTATGCTGAAGGCCTAAAATGTTGAATACCAAAACAACAATCAAAAAGGTTGAAGAAAAAATTCAAAAATACCAAAACGACCAAAAAGAGTTAAAGCTAAAACCGTCTAAGGACAGAGCTATATACGAGGGAGATACTCCTTAGTTTTCACAAATTTTACAATTTTGTAACAGTAAATTTTAAGTATCAATATCGGGCTGGTATCGAAGCACTAGCAACTGAACTGGAGATACCCTCGGGAAATTGAAGTCCACCATCAATGGCATCGACTCAATGGTTAAAATAAAATTCTTTAATACCAATTTTGATGCCCAAGATCAAACATGAAATATTTCTCAAAATGATTCTATGGAGGACATTGTATCTGTGTCTTTCAAACAAAATCTCTACATGCCCTAGTTCATTCATCAGTCAATAAAATATCATCTTACATAACTGAGTACCAGAAACTTTTGAGTAATTAAATATACAATGTAGGATACCATTTCAACACTTTTTAATTCCATACACTGATTAATTCTCCGTTAATAGCTGTTTTCATTGGGAGGTGTCCCATGGGAGATCATTGCACGTGTTGTGACGTCCAATCAGAATTATTTTGACCAATCAGGCATAACGTTATTTAACTTCGTCGACTGTGCTCAATGAATTTACCAAGGTACAGGAAACCTACAAATCGAGTATTTACGGAAGCAATAGACTTAGGTATTTATATTTGCTCTACTTGGCAAACTTGGTGAATAATACCTCTAAGCCTTTGTTGTTTTGCTATTTTTTGAATTTTGGTTCATTTTTATGTTTCGGAGCTTAGTGTGCCGTCCATTTTACTGAACTATTATACATTATTGTTTAGGGGCCAGCTGAAGCCCACCTCCGGGTGCGGGATTTTCTCGCCGAGTTGAAGACCTATTGGTAGCCTTAAGCTGTTTTCTGCGCTTTGGTCGGTTTGTTGTCTCTTTGACACATTCCCCGTTTCCATTCTATTGCAGAAGTGAAGAGCCCATTATAACTACCTTTATACAACAAGTTACTGATAAAAATGTTGTTAATAACTTAAATAACTAAGGAGATAATAAAATATTCAACTAGAAAGCTAATGTCGGAATCGCACGTGATCCCTCCATACCACATATTTAGTTAGGATACTTACCCAATTTCAAAAATATAAAACCTTATTTTTTAGGACACAAAGTTAAATTCATCATTTTTGAAATTCATCCATGTGGGCCCCAAATTTTTAAAATCGAAATTTTAAACCTTACTGCACATCTACGTATGCTGTATGACAATACTGTTAAGAAACATAATGCAAAAATTGTAGAAAAAAAGCGGAGTTCAGGTCACAAGCTTAAATTCATAATTTTCGAAATTCGACTCCTGGTTGCCCAAATTTTAGAAAATCGAAATTCTGAAAATTTATTGCGCATCTACTGCAAAAATTGAAGAATAAAAGAGTTCAAATCACAAGATAAAATTCACAATTTTCGAAAATCTACCCCTGTGGGTCCCAATTTTAGAACATCTAAAATCTAAAATCTTATTGCGCATCTAAATATGGTGCATGACAATAGTGTTTAGAAATAAAATACATACATCGAAAAATAAATATGAGTTTAAGTCACAAGCTTAAATTGACAATTTTCGTAATTTGACCCCTGTGGACCCCAGTTTTATAAAATTTAAATTCGTAAACTTTATTGAACATCTACAGATGGTATGCAACCATTCAATTTAAAAATTAAATTCCTAAACCCAAAAGTAAAGGAGGAGTTGATGTCATAAGAAAGTGTGACGGACGGCCGAAGACAATCGCTATATCGCTGAACTTCGAAAGTGTCCAACAACCCAAAACAATTGAAATAATAGGGTAGGCACTCATGATTGAATTACATTTTCCGATTCTATATGCTTTCTCCTGATCACTAATATGTTGTGTTATGTGTTATGTCAAATCTGTTTTGTTTATTCTTCACAAATCTTCAGAGGATTTACTTTACAATAAAGTTTATTTTAATTGAAAATAATACATTAATTATTCATTAGATATTTTACAAATCAAGAGCAGTTTAAGTTTCACATTTGTCTGTTTACAGGTACAATTCTATTCACTAATGGAGTTATATGGGGTGCCAATGCTTTGTTACTTGTCCTGGATTCTACTGGTAAACCAAGCATCCTTTTGAAGTACAAGATACAGAAAGAGAAAAATGTTCCAGTATGTGGCTAGTAAGATAATGCAGTTGGTCACAGCTCAAATTGTTATACTTTAGTCAAACCATTTGCGCATGAAACCTTTTCTGCTGTTTTATTCCTTTGATTTTAAAGAAGGTTTTTCTTTTATAACAGGTAAATTACTAATATTGTTTGCAGGGGCGGGTCCAGGTGAGGGCGTAATGGGCGTACACCCCCCCCCCCCCCCCTTTTTCCAAAAAAAAAAAAAACTATCGTAATTTGCTTATATTGTATTGAATATGGCAATTTATCATATTCATTAATTAAACACATATTCTGATTTCTTTTTAAAGCAAGTCAGGAACTGTTACATCATTCGTGCATTTCACAATTATTTTATGTTTTTTAGCAAATAAAAATTGGTCCAAAAAATTTTTCGCCTCGCTCCGATCGGCGAAAGTTTTATTGTACGCCCCAACTTTCAAATATTCTGGAAACGCCCCTGGTTTGATTAGAGAACTAAGCAGTTTTACAGATTAGAAAGCTGACGTTTATATACGTAATAAGACTTTAATACTTACTAAAATTGACATGTCAGAAATTTTAGAGATTAATTGATAATTGCTGTTAATATACCAAGTAATCTTTCCGAACAAGGCATCTTCATGAAGTAAAATTAATGACCCCAAACTTTTTTAGACTAAACAGATTATTATTTTATAAAATTGATAAGACAACGTATTTAAAATTTTCAAGGTTGATAAAGAAAAACTAAAGAAAGCCGTTAAAATTGTGTTGTTCAATGGATTCGTCGTTTCATTTTTCTTCACACTGGTAGGATTTTATATAATGAAATGGAGAGGGTGTTCGTTCAGCGGGGAATTGTCGCCTTTTACTTGGATACTTTTGGAATTGACAGTGTTCAGTTTTGTAGAGGAAATATGGTTTTACTACTCTCATAGGTTTGTATATCCAATGTCATTTAAAAGTACTTTATAGTTCAAGATTAGTTGAATTCCAAATATACTTTATTTTGAAGAATGGTATCAGAAGCAGATAATAAAAATTAGATATTTTGCTATAAAGGTATTCAACAGTGACAACATAAATAATATTATTACCACATGCTTCTTTAATATTAATAGCCATTAACAGAAGACAACCGTGGTGTAATAGTTAGAACATCAGACTACGAAGCCAATGGTCCCTTGTTCGATTCCCGTTCGGGATGAACATGTCAGGAATCAAATTTGCGACGCCCTATCGACACCTTTTGCGAGGATTTGCAAGCAACACCCATAGCACGTTTAAGACTCTTCTGTAGATGTCGAAAAGGAGTAGGCTAAAATGCCACCAAGGGGCCGCTCTCGCACCCGCCAAGTGGAGAGCGATTACTATAAGTTGGTATAACTTGTTTCCCAATCCACTATAAATAAATTTAATAAGTTTAAACTAAAAACATGCTATAACAAGCCTTTTGCCGCTGTGGATCTTTCCTCTTTTTTTCGGTCCTTGAGGGAAACAAAATAACAAAAGACATCATACATCCCGTGAAAATACAAAATATGTAAAAGTAAACATGTAAAATAAGACGTCAAGATACAACCGCAGAGGTGTACAGTTCTTGTTTTTGAAGGGTTACAAACATGGTTCTGGTCACTCCACTGTGTCTTATAGTACGAATTCAGACTTATCTACACATTTGATAACTTGCATAGTTTGGCATGTACAGTTCTAGACGTAAACATACGTTTCTTTTTTTATAGATTGACACAACATCCCATACTTTATAAACATTTCCACAAGGTATATCATGAATGGACGGCTCCCATAGGAATCATGTGTATCTATGCACATCCGGTCGGACATGTTGTCAGTAACATCATTCCAATCATGTTGGGTCCTATTATAATGAGATCACACTTGGCATCGACATGGTTGTGGTTCTTAATAGCTTCAGTATCGACTACGATCTCCCACTATGGATACCACTTTCCATTCCTGCCGTCTCCCGAAGAACATGTCTACCGCCACCAGAAGTAAGTTTGTTACAAAGTTTTAGATACATCATATGTCATATTAAAAATGTTAATACAAACAGAAAAAAATTAAGTGACAAAACATTTTGACTAAAAGGATGAGGAAAAATGACGATTTCCTGCGCCTTGAGGATATTCGGCAATACGGCAATGAAACTGAAATTATAGACATAACAATTTTAATGGAAACCTATAGCTATAAAACACCAATGTTGAAGTATATGATAAAAATATCATAACATGTAATTATTCATATCAGACCCTCTCTCGGGCTGATAATAAGTGTGATATGAAAATGCCATGTTATAATCTATATATATTTACAATTATAATGCAGCAAAATATGTTTGTCGTTCCATAGTATTATATATTACCAAATTAATCAGCGTGCATATCCTTATACTAATGTTATAACTGATTGAATTAATTTATTTTTACATGATGTTAAGTATTTATTGAGAACCCTTATTTGCTCTAATAAATGAAAAAGACCATTTAATAGTTTAAACATCAAACAAAAAGTTTAAAAAACTACATGAGTGATGTAGCAAATTTATTAGTAACCAGAGATGACTACCAAAAAAACATGTAGAAACATTCACTATGATGTCAATCTGTTACCATCTATAATCAAATGAAATGCTATCATGTTGAATTCATTTTCACAAAGATTTCCATATTATTATGATTTGTGCTTCTATTAAAATTATTTCTTTATAAGCTTAAATTGTATTTTGTTGTAGAGCGGGTAATATATTTATACTACAAATGTATATATAATCAAATTATTTATACAAAAATTTTAAACAGGACAAATATACCTAAGGAGCAAACCAAAAAATGCAATCCATTATACAGAAAAACCCCAGGAAGACAAATAAACAACAACAAGCACAACAAATAAACACTGAAAACTAAAAAACTATGAACAACATGAACTCCTATAAAACCAGTAGTGAACTCAGGTGCTCCGGGAGAATACGCAGTTCCTCCTCCGTATACGGCACCCGTCGTAAAATTCAATTCGGTGGCAGTCACAAATCGGTGGAGGTACATGAAATGGGAACTTCGATATTTGAACACTGTAATGATAATCAGTCCGTGACCACGACCATAAAATTTCTTATGTGATGACATCAATTTATCCCTGTTAAGCAGTTTTTGGGACAGCAGTAATCCTCTTTGTGCAAAGTCATGGTAACATGCTTAAAATATTTTGGTTCTTGAACCTTTAAAATGTTTATGTATATTCATTCCTTATCTCCTGAAAACTTTGCATGGAAATGAATTACTTGAAGATGTAATATTCATGGATAAAATAATATGACGTTATCTATACACGAGCTATCCGCAAGATTTCCATAGTGACTTTTAAAACGGAAGATTTGTATGGGGTGGATTAATCCTTGAAACAAAATCCCTAAACATAATACATGCAATAGACAAATGGTTATGTTTGTTTGCCAATTTTAAACACGAAGCGGAGGATAGAAATATGATGATGTACGTCCGTCCGTTCGACTTTCTAAGCATTCTCACATTTACCTGTCTCAACAGATTTAAAGGGTATAAATTGAAGGGTTTAGATCAGCATTGCATCGGACGTGTTCAAAAATTAGCACCAACCGATTTTCTTGTAGTAATTCCCTTTGAACATTAACAATATTGAAGATTGACTTTGTAAGCGCTGTCAGGTCCACATGTCTCGACAGATTTTATGCAATCTGTGCCAGTTGTTTAAATAAACGTTGTCTCAATAGAGTTCTAATTGTCTTGTAGTTATTCCCCTTTGAACGGTGAAAAAAAATATGGAAAATTCACGTTGTTCGCCCTCTCACGTCTCCACAGGTTTGAATGAAAATAAACCAAAGGTTTATATCAGTATTGTCTCTAACGAGTTCGAAAATGAGCCTCGACTGATGAATTTTTCTGTAGTTATTCTCCATAGAACAATAAAAATATGGAAACTTGACTTTGTAACCGCTATCACATCTACATGTCAACGTGTTTTATGAAATGTATGTAAAAGGTTTAGATATCAACATAGTTTCAGACAAGTTTAGTTCATTTTAGGTCATTTATTTTGCAACTGTCTTTCTTGTTATTTATACTATATTACTATGATCGGGGTGGGGGGGCATTGGCTACTGTAGCAATTTTGGTTTTTTTTTGTGGATTGAAAAGAGCCGTAGTTATGCCACTTTCCCCTCAATTAGATAAAACAGGCGAAGTTATAGGTCAAATTGTACCATTGTTAAGATAAACGTCTTTGGTAGCAAAGAAATTTGCGTTTGGCGCTTGATTCCAAAGATCACTATATATGTTCCCAAGGTCAAACGAAAAGGGAAATGTAGAAAGGAAAATCCTTTTTTTATGTTTTTTTTTCAAACAAAGACTTGGAAACGGAATGAATTCATATTGTACATTCCTATATGTATGATGGAAAATAAGAAACAATAATACTGAGAACAACTGTTGAAAACATGCCAACAAAAGAATACAAACAGCAAACCAAATAAGGACAATACGACACATGACCAAGAAAGATAATCAGGGAGTAGCCTCAGGTGCATTTCAGCTACATAAATGAAAGTCATATTCTTAAACTCTTAAGAAAATCCGGTGAAGTGTCAATTCAAGAAAAACGTATATCTAAATGAACATATTAAACGATTCAACTATAAAGTGTCGACACAAAACGGCATGAGACGTTAGTGCGTTACTACTATGAAAGGGGAGGTTCTCATTCCGGAAACTGAAATCATGATGTAGGTCATCGAATTTCACTTCAATCGTTCCTTGTCGTCTGTGTACATGTATGCATGTAAAAAGTCTAAATATGAACCTGATCTGTTATTGGTCTCGTTAGCTTGAAAATCAGTGGGTTTTAATAGAGGCAAAAATCACAGTGATGCACAGTTTTACACCACTGAAATACCTATAGTCTGTTGGAAAATATGTCCTCCAAACTCAACAAATATATATTCGACTAGAATTTCCAACATGTTTCCACCATCAAATGTTGGTACGAACATTTTCCAATATTTTACGTCATTCCAGATCGTTCATCAATATACTAAGGCGAAAAGGGTATCGAGATATTCTCATCTTAAACTACATAATACTTGAATCAAAAGAATGTGCAAGGAAAAAATGTGATGATCACAAGAAGCAGATAGTGCAAATCCACAAAATCTGGACAAAGAATTAACAGTAAAGAGTTTAATAAAAATGCAAAACAGTTAAAAATTTCTGTATTCTTTATAAAAGATACACATATTAGCTATAAAATTTACCATATAGCGATTCACAATGTGGAACAAACATCTGACATCAATATTCGGTTAATTCGTTGCTTTCTAAAAATATACAGTTTTTATTCTTTGTAGAAGTTGCCATTTAAAATATTAGATGAAAACAAAAAGTGTTTGGTGTTCAGATGTCAAATGGTTGTTCCTCTGCACCGACCAGCAGTGCATATTAAAACTTTTGTCTAATAAAGTTCAAAAAGCTTACAATGAAAAATGTGTTAATTCTGTCATTTAATACCAATGAAATGCAAATTGTCAGAAATGCTAACTTTAGACAAAATGAAAATATTGTTTACATGGGAATGATCGTATTATATAATTCAATGATATCTGCTCCATTACTTTTTTGTAAAACGCCGCTATGTGATATGTACAATTTATTGTAAGCATGGAACTTACAGACAACATACGCACTATTTCTACCATCAGTAATTCATCTACTACTAAATCATTACGCTTCTCACATATAGTCCGAGATTGCTCTGACGTCTGACGGCCTTTTTTTGTGGGACGTTAGAGAGCTCTCCGTATAGAAAACATGGAAATTGCCGACCCAGACTTGGGGTGGCAGTTTTTAGACTTGAAATCGTAATATATCCATACATCAATCGATTCCTTATTAATTTTTCTCTAATAATATGTATATTTTATTCACCAACAATCTCCCTGTACCACAAACGAAAGCTTTATTCCCTTCAACCCACCATTTTCATCATTTCACTTTCACATTGAACAAGATATTGCGATCACGCGTTATTTCGTTACAAAACTGGATCACGGGAGCTAATTTATGCATGTAGGTTGGCACGCGTCAACCTCATTTACATACCACTGAAAACATGACTATAAATAAAGGACTTCTGGTTAGAAAATATATGCGGATTACCGGGGTCATATGCATAAATTTACTACACAAAAAATGAAATAACGTAGTCATCTGACAAATTGTTCAACGTGAAAGTGAAATGATGGAAATGGTGGGTTGAAGGAATAAAGCTTTCGTTTGTGGTACAGGGAGATTGTTGGTGAATAAGATGTACATATTCTTAGAGAAAAATGAATAAGGAATCGATTAATGTATGATTTTTCTACTTATAATTGGATATATTACGATTTCGAGTCTAAAAACTGCCGCCCCAAGTCTGGGTTGGCAATTTCCATGTTTTCTATAGGGAGTGCGCTCTGACGCCCTACGGCCCAAGCATATCACAAAAAGGCCGTCAGACAATCTCCGACTACTCACATCATGAAGCTCATGATTTTTGTTCAAAATTATAATACTGATCATTATATCACAGATCGGCAAAAATCATTCAACTAATGTCATGAATATATCGACGTCAATTTGAAAAACATGTATAATAATAATAATAATAATGATAAAATGTATCACAAAATACCTAATAAATTTGATGCACTGTATGACCATTTCGTTGAATGACAACTCATCAGCAGTGCTCAAGATCAAAATGTTGGAATAAAACGTATCACAAAATACCGAAATCCGGTTAAAGTTTGATTACTAATATATACATTGTACGTATTAAATTTAATGTAGTTTATTCTAAATTATCACCGATAAACTGGGCTTTCTTTCATATAACACAATGCCAAATATACCGAACCCGTGTTTCTTTTAACCTAATACATTTGTACAGTGTTTAACCTAATATAATATGCTGTTGTATATGTTTACCATATATTGTTTGATCTTCATTTACAGAATGTAATTAACATTTTAGTTATAAAAGCCAATTATGCAAGGAATTTATCACCTTAGATATTTATATTTACTTAATCCACTTTAAACCTAGTTATTCATCAGGACTACCCGTTATATCGTCCTGATGTGTACCTATCTGCCACTGGACGTTAAACAACAATTCATCCATCCACCCTGTCATATAATACTAGCTGAAATGTCAAAAAATAGTTTATGATGTCTACAATCGTCGGTGATAACCTACATGTCGGAAGAATGCATCAGTTAGTCTTATTAAGCAACATCTAAATTCTTCTTAAAGCAACCCATATACTCATGCAAATGATACGTTTTCATCACGTGTTTTCAGTCGGACAAATGCAACTATTCTAAAAAAAATATCTTAATAAAGCATTTGAATCACATTACAGCAATTAAAACATAGACGTCGCCATTCCTGGAACAGAAGGTACATTAATGTCTCCAAGGCTTACAGACAATTGATTTGAATCTCTAGGAGTATATGGTGGCGGCGGTGATGATGGAAGTCTTTGGAGCTCAACTCTTTCATGTCCGTTGTAAGGAGGTGGTTCTGTTGGACCAGTATATGAAGGCAAATTAATATGAAAAGGAAATATTCTTTCTGGATTTTCAACCTGAGTAAGAGATGAATTTGTATGAGTATCACGACGACTGACTCTTGTACTATCAGTTCGCGTGACACATGTTCGTCGTCTGCGATGACTATTTGCATTTTCGTCTTCGGGGTTCACAGTACGACTCCCAGGTCGACATATACAACGTCTCGAAGACATGCACAAACATATGAACACAACACATCCGGTTATCAAAACGAGGCCTCCAATTATTCCCCCAACAATAATCGTTGTTTTAGAATGTTTCTTTTCTGGTTTGAAACTGTCTGAAAAATTGTATTATAATGTATTTTCAAGAGTCTGTTACATTAGTTATTTTTCAATTATCCAAGGGAAACACGTTTGTGTGTCCGTTTTTTTACTGTCTAAACATTTTTATCTTTCCTGAAACAACTTAGCCAAATGAATTGAAACTCTTAGTGGAATTATATAAAGATTGCATATGTCAACGTACTAATATCTCAATTGACAATTTAAAATGTTTGGTTAACGAAATTCAGAAACTACTCACAAATCTAAAATCACGACCAAATGAAACGTGCATTTTTTGGGTCTTTGTTCTCCTACGATAAATATGATACAACGGATCACAAAATTTGTTATAGGTCTGATGGCATTCATTCTACTGATGAAAGGCTTTAGAGATAGTTCCGTCACTTGTTTCAAAGTCAGCAACTGAATATGCCTGAACATGGTGGATGTCTACTTTTTAAAAAACCTGCAATGTGATGGATGCAGTATACCAACGGAGCCATACATGCCTATTCTTCCGAGGCACTTTGTGTCACTCACTGTTTTATGATTTATCCTTTTGGTTATATGTATTGAATTTGTTCTTAGTGTTCACTTTGTATTAGGATTTTGATTCGTGGATTTGACTTTTTTATATCTTATTGCTTTTGAGTTCTTTTGTTGATACATATTACTTATCATATATGACATGTATGATGCAAATAGCATACAAATTATACAAAATGAAAATCGAATGCTTTAGTAGAGCTTTTACATTCCCCCTAGTGTTGTTTACGATCGACCGATGGTAATTAAAAAATAATTTTATTGAAATGGATGAATATTGTGTTTTGCAAGGTATACACATACAGCGTTACAATCATAAATACCTCCAGCCATGTAAGCGATTTTAAAACCTTCTTCTTCCTCATTATCGTCGGACTTAAATTCAAGGTAGAGGGCATCACTGTCACTCACAATGTCATCTGGGAGCTCTTCTCCACAAAATTTATCAATTTTATCACCTGATCTATCATCACCTAAATGAATTAAAAAAAGAAAGTGTTGCATGTATAACGTTCTGCTTCGAACGTAGGAAGTGAACCAAAAAAACAAAAAACAAAAAACAAAAAAAAAAAAACAAACAAACAAACCAAAATATAGAAACAAAAGCCAGACAGTACTTTAAAACTTAGTTTTTTAAAGAGACTGCTTTCAAACTTCTGTATTGTGAACCGATAAAGAATACATGCGTCTCACATTAGATTCGTTTGTTTATTTAAGTTTCCGACACTTTCAGTGCAATTGGCAATGTCGAAGTGATCAGCTCTTATTGGCAAAACTCGTCACAGTTACAGAGGGAGAAACCACTTAAATTCTATCTCGCTCGTTTCAGACCGACGAACAAAGTTTCCCCCATTTCCCAAAATAGAATATTTTTCTGGACAAAGGAAAATTTTAAAACCAATTGTTAATATATTTACATACAAGGCATCAAAATCCTCAAAGTAAGTCATGATAACTTTTTTATACGACTGCAACGTTTTTGCAGCAGTACCCCGCTATTATCATGGTAGAAGTATGAGCCTGTCGTCGTCGTTGTCGGCTTCGGCCTTAGTATTGACAGTATAGAATTCATATTATCTTTATCTACATGGACCACTCAGACTAGTCTATCTTAAATAATGACACAGTAAATACAACACGATAAAAAGAGTACATCGATTTTTGTTTGTTTGTTTTTGTTTTTGTTGTTAATTGGATATGCTTTACATCACATTTAAACTACTAGTATATTGTAGCGTCACTTTGTATTGATGAGGCGGCCTGAAACAACTGGTTAAGTAACTAGACGCTACCTATATCGATTATCAACATCAATAACAATATATATTTACGGTCCCATATCTCATTTGTTTGTATTTGAGTAATTAGGTACATGTACAGATGATTTTTTTTCCAGTTTTTTACCATACATTGCTAAACACAGAGCTCATCTCATGTCTATAAAGGTTGTTGTTAGGTGTGACCTTAGAAAACATGCTTAGACTTACCCATACATTTTCGGAATATAATGTACAGTGGATTTTTATGGGTTCTTTAACTAAACCTTTTAATTTCACAGATAAAGAAATCTATGACAAGACCTACCGTCATATATAACCAACCAGTCATGGTCACAGTACCAGTGTTTCTCTACTTCAAAATATATAAAGCTGATTTTCACTTTATGATCTGGATCACGTGCACGTATAACCCAACAACGGTTGTAATTTCTAAGAGTAAAAAACATAATAATCATATTTATTGACTTAAGGATGATCGCTGGTCTAATAGGAAATAAATAGGATTTGAAATAGGTGTTTTAGTTTGAGAGAACATATGAATAGTAAACAAATAAGCAAGAAAAAAATATAGGTTCATGTGCTCATTTTAGAGCTATAAAGCCTTGAAAATTTGCAGGAAATAGGTTTTCTCTGGATTTTTCGTTGTCTTTGCATTGGCAACTTCAGTCTATCAAAAATGTATGAAAAAATAAAAAGGATTTCATAAAATTCTGTCAAATACCATTTTAAGGTATATATGATTGAATTATAAAAGAAAAAGTGTGGGTTCATGGGCAAAAAATTTAATGTTTAAGAAATGGATAAAACCCGAGGATTCCGAAAATCTGACAAAAAAACCAAAACATGACCAGCGAGCATCCTTAATATGAAAACAAGACATGGCATTAACGCGTTACCAGTAGACTCGATTTGAAACCATGAAATGTACAGTTAATATCTCCTAAATGAGAACAATGCCTTAATTCTTATCCCATGCTCACCACTATGCGTTTTTTTCCCGTACGGGCCATCATTTATAAAACATTTCTACAGTTTCAAATATAAAGGTATCTGATAGTCAGATAAGTTTCAGAAATATCAAAAATTAAAAATGGAATCCAAGTTTATAATTTTACTACCGATATACTGCAAAAATACATGTTACTCCTGATAACTAAAGGTTTCAACTAATCCAAGCAAACTGATGTAACAAGGAGTATGGCTATCCTGTCTTTCTATTGTTCAACTTGTTTTTTTCCCATAACTTTGAACCCTGTTGAGGTATTTATAAAATCCGCATTATGCGTACATGTAGCAATTTAGTATCTGGTTTTATGAAATTCAGACTAATCCCCGGGTAAATTAGGGATATTCTCCTTAACCGAAACATCCACCAATCATATTAACTGTATTCTTGAAGTTCTCAATTTGAATATTTTTATTACAGAACTAGGGAAGTAACATTTTAGCTTTATAATTTGGCGGAGATCGTCTCTTGCCTAGAAAAAAAAACACAATTACTTTCCTCCACCAATCTATCTTCGAACTTAGCTAAATGTGAAACAGCCTCATGTATTATAATTGATTTGTTTGGAATATCACTGACATTGCTAAGACTATTTGAGGTAGTGTTTTGTGTAAATGAATCTATGTAATGGGGAATCACAGTTCCATATAACTGCTCAAAATAGAATGAATGAAACATTTAAGGCCACACCAAATAGATTCGTAGTTCTTTTGATTTTCGGACTTTGTAAAGTTTAGAGAAAAAAATGTTTGCCGCTTCATTTCCAAAAATGCTGAAAATTTGACCCTTCATTTTTCATGAAATAAAATATAAAGAGTGTAAATTTGATCTTCGCCTGAAAAAAAAAATAGTCCTCAAAAAAATATTAAAATTTCGCAAGCTCGCACCTATTTTTGCCATAAAAAATCCAAAGAACTAAAAATCAGTTTGGTGTGGCCTAAACACATTTAACTTACGGATAATACTCGTCATTTACATCGGTTGTTAACATAAGATAATTCGTTGTTGCCGTCGCCGTTACAAAATGTATATCATCACAGTATCCAGATCTCCATTGACACATCGCTGAGGAAAAAAACTTTAACTTTTCATTCTGCTACGCCAAAGGGAGAAAGTGTTGATAATTTTATTGCAGCTTCTAAGCGCACTACATCAAACTCAAAGTTATAGCGCTGTTATTCGTAAGTTATAATTGTAAACATTATCCAATCATTTAACATTTCATGGAATACAATTCTTCAGGAAATTAACTTGAAGTTCCATGGATGATGTATCGCTCACCTAATAAATTGTTTGACTATGGTTGGAAATCTGGGTCATGGATACACTTCTGAAAGAGAACACCTAAGGACCATTACTGGACAGATGGGTTCCAGTTTGCTCAGTGGTTTCAGTCAAGAAGATAAACAAGTGAATAGGAGACATCTTACTTGGCCGTCAGGCTTATTAGGTGAAATTCTATCAGACGAGTATGTTAGGATCATTGCTGCGAACTTTGGTTCCAACTAGCTAAATGATTTCAGATAAAAAAATCATTAAAGTCAATTTTCAAAAAGGGTCCTATATTTAAATAAGTGCCGGTGTATCAGCATTATTGGATGGCGGTATGGGTCGTCAGGTATAAATCTGAAATAAGACCATCTAATGACCATGTCTGTCAACTTTTCTACTATTTTGTTCTATTTTTATTATTTGTTAAATAAAATTTTTGTTCATTTATATGCTTCGGAGTTTAGGGTGCCGTCCATTTCGCTGAACTAGTATGCATTATTGTTAAGGGGCCAGCTGAAGCAGGCCTCCGGGTGCGGGATTTTCTCGCTGCGTTGAGGACCTATTGGTACACATGAGCTGTTTTTGCTCCTTGGTCGGGCTGTTGTCTCTTTAACACATTCCCAGTTTCCATTCTCTATTCTATATATACGCGACGCTTAGCAAGTTTTGGCATGTCTCAGAATAAGTGGTTTTGCAGCATATGATTTTCAAAAAGGCCTGCCTCATTTTCTGCTTATCCCAAGATAAAGGACAATTTCCGCAAATGCAAAACATAAAAATAGATGAGCAGCACGGAATTTACCAGCAAGCTGACTACTAACATAGATGGTTAAGAATTGGAAGCACTAAACGCATTGCTTAAAACATCCGACATGCTTCATGGTTTGTAAGTCATTATTGGTAGACGTTCATCATAACATTCCTATATAGCCTAAAAGGCACAGGTACATTATAAACATAACCAAACGCAAAAACTTGAATTTATATTCACTGCCAGCTATATACTTACCGTGTGGTATTAGCAGACAAAATGCTAATAGTAAAATGAATGAAATCTCTTTTAAATGAGTTCCATCTTTGGCCATACCATCTACAAAACAAACAAACTTATACAAACTTGGATATCAACTTTCAATATAAAAAGGGGGTATACATTTATGAATGAAAAACTAAAGAAAACAAAATTTCATCAATATGTCATTTTCCAAAGATTACCGTTCGGTGTTTCTGACTATTCACGGTCTAGGCCAGTTTGATTTTGTTACAAGGTCTTGATGCGTTCTTGGCTGTTCAATGATTTGTTATTTACATGTGGAAACATTCGGTGTTTGGCTCTTATATTTTTATATAATACAAACTTTATTACATACATGTAGGACATCGTTTCGGGTTAGGCAGTAGATCAATATAAGTAACACGAAGATCAAAGTTATAATTTATGCTGACATGAATGATTGGACCTATAATTCTAGGTTTTTTTGTTACTTTTATTGATTTTATCACACCATTATTACCGCTGCCATTTGGTGCTTGTCTTGGGATATGAGCTGGTGTTCCTACTTTAATATGTTCAAGACAACACGACGATGCCGTGATGAAATCGTTATATTTTCTTGTATTCAGTCTAAGAAATGTTTCTTATACCCCGCTTTTCATATAAATTATATGATTTGATGTTATAACTAGAATTTAAGCGAGGTCTGTGGAAAGGGTGTAATTTTAGGTACATTTTACAATAACAAATTTCATCACAGGGAATATCTTAATATTACTATTTAAAAATGGACTTTTTTATCGGGTAGAGGTTATCCATTTAATATCGTAAAACTTTATGCAAGTTTTGTTTTTTTTTAATTGTTTCCCATGAGAATATATAGCGATAAAAGCAAATCTTACTTAATGTTACTTTTCTGAAATATTTAGACTGACTTTAACAATTCCATTCAACTCGAAAACGTAAAAAACGAATAAATAAATACTACTAACATGACTAATAAAGAGGTAAAATATTCGGGTACAATTTAAAATGCACACAGAATTGTATTAATCTAACCCAGGTACTCCATGTACTCAGTGTTGTCTTTGTATATTATAAAGACTTGAAAAAAAAAGATATGAATGAAATTAATCGGGTTCTCAAAACTTTTGGCGCGAGGCTATCTGGCGAGTGCGGGCGGTTTTTATTTTTATTTTTTATTTATACTTATCATACTTTCATGACTTTGGTATTTGAGTTTATTTTTATATTTCACGTATAATTCTAAAAAATTAGTGTGATTTTATTTTTATTTTATTCATCGTTATTTTCAATCTTATTTTACTTATTAACATTCAGCAAGAATTTACGTCTATATCTTTGAAATACCTGTTAAAAAGTCAAGTCATTTTATCATGGATCAGTTAGTATAACTTGGATCGTGACTAAATTTTCTATATATTGATCTAAATTTAATCTTCAAATAAACTGTCCTACATTATACACATAAAGGGTTTAAAATATAGGAAATCATGCATGTACGTAAGTCCAATATATCTTCTGTTTATACACACCAAAGTAAATTTACAATATATTAAGTGGAAACCTAATTATTATGCAGAGACTATGGCAAGCCGTTTTACTATTTATTCTAACTTCAAGATATCTAATAAACTTTATAAGATATCTCATATAGTTTATAAGATATCTTATATAGTTTATAAGATACATTGTATAGTTTATAAGATATCCCATATAATTTATAAGATATCTCATATAATTTTCTTTATAAGATATCTTATAAATTATGTGAGATAACTTATAAAATATATGAGATATCTTATAAAGTATATAAGATATCTTATATGAAAATATTTATAAGATATCTTATATACTTTATGAGATATCTTATAAACTTTAGAAGATATCTTATAAAGTATATAAGATATCTTATAAAGTTAACAATATATCTTATAAAAACTAGATTATATAAGACATCTTATATATTATATGAGATATCTTATATATTATATGAGATATCTTATATATTATATGAGATATCTTATATATTATATGAGATATCCTGAAGTTAGAATAAATAGTAAAACGGCTTGCCATAAGAGACACTTCTTGTAATATATTTAATGCATTAGCTATGCCCGGTGGATTTAACACTTCTTGCGGTATTTTTAAAACACTGGCCGTGCCTCATGGATTGCATTGTGTATAGATTATAAACTGAACATTATTTTGGACCCTTCGTTTTCTTTTCGGCGTTATTGAATCTAATGAAATCGACAAAGATTGCCCCTTTCTTCCCTCATTCCAAATGTCTACAACACGGAGAAAATCCCGCATCTCACTTCAAGTTCAAATATGTGCATATGGGAATTCAACAAATTAGGCCAGATGTCATCACATAAGAAATTTTACGGTCGTCATCATGAATTGATTGACCATTAGTGTTCCAATATCTAAGATGATGTTGGACCTGTTTCCACTGTCGTAACCTTTCATGTGCCTCCACCGATTTGTGACTTCCACCGGATTGACTTTGTTGAACTAAACGACGGGTGCCGTATACGGAGCAGGAACTGCTTACTCCTTAGGAGTTCGTGTTGTTCATTGTTTTTTTAGTTTTCTGTGTTTATTTGTTGTGCTTGTGGTTGTTCATTTGTCTCCCCGGGTTTGTCTGTCCAATGGATTACGTCTTTTTGATTGCTCCTTAGGTATATTTGTCCTTTTTTTAAAAAGTTTTCTGTTAAACAGAAGAACCTACCCTAACATTCTATGAACCAAAATAAAAATAAAATGAACTTTTTAAACTTTATTTTCTCCCCGACCCCAGGTTCTTTTTTACCAAAGATGGTCATCTAGAAATTGAATTCCTCAAACTTTTAGTGCATTGTTACACATTAATCTGGTAAAAACAATACATTCACAAAAGAATAAATATATGTCCAAAAAAAAAAGTGAAACCCAACAATAAACTTTTCTTCAGTTTGTGCTCATAAAGCCACAAATTAAAACCATGAGTTTGTTTTCGGCTATAGACCTTCAATGCAGAATTAATATCTTTGGAACTTTTACACGAATTGAATAAACTGAATATTTTGCCTTTCATGAAAGCCCAAAAATGGCATATTGATTATATTGCAATAAAAAAATATAGACCATTTTTTCGTCTTCTTTTTTGCAGTATCGACCTGGCAAAATTTGGTAAAATGTATTTTTATCTCTTTTAAACTCCCTCCAAACTATATTTTCAGGATTTTCCCGTTCAACAGAAGATTTTTAAAATCTTGCCTTAAAATGGACACACGTCTATAACAAATACTATGATACTTTGCCCCATAGTTTCGCAATAAATCGAAAAAAAAAAAAAACCGTGAGTGCAAATTGGGGTACAATGGCGCTATGTACATGCAAAGGTGTGTTTTATTTTCTTCAAACATTAACCAGGTTTATTGTTTTACCGTTTTTGGAATTTGTTTCTGAACCGATTGGCTATTTGGTTTAAGAAACTTTTAACCAGGCACGATAGCACGTTTTAGCGACTTCAAGATGATATAGTTTTGATATAGAACTCGTTCCTAAGACGCCATTGCTCTTCTTTACCATCATGTTTTTTTTTTTTTTATTGTCTGGAACTTTTGTTTAAGGTTAAAGCTCTTAACCAGGTTATTGGTTTTAAACACCAAAGAATGTTTGAAGAAAATGAAACACGCTTTATATAAAATGGTAGTTTAAAAGAGATGGGCTATTTGATTTTTGAATTAAAGGAGAAAATGTTACACACATATGAAAACTGTCCCACGAACATAATGCCAGCAAATATACGAAAAATACATTAAACACAAGGAAACTTCCTACGGCTTACATACAACACGACATTTCTTTTTTCTTTCACAAAAATCGGTTTATTTTATTACTATATTAAATATTTATATTCTTAATTATTTTGTATAGGATAATGAACTCGGAAGAAGCATAAAAATTAATCACAACTGAGTACCGAGGTCTCAATTATGTGTAATTTAATTGATTTTTTACACTGAGTGCAACGATATACACCCAATAATATCTGTTATGTAATACTTTACACTTCAAGATGAAAGTTTGTCAAAATCCGGGAAAAAATACTGAACATGTCCTGATGCATTGGAAGTTATTATTTAGCAGTGTAATGTTGCTATTTAAAACAATGTTCCCATGATGTTATTCGAGGTTTTTTTTTACTTATACTGTATTTTGCAGAATTACAAAAATAAAATTCAATACAATGACAATGTTAAACTCCGAGAGGTCTTCCGAACGTTTTTTGGCAGGAAATCTCACATGCATTCAACCAACGCGTGTTGATATTATAATTTATCAAACTGGTCAAGAGATGTATAAATGAGCACAGAATTTTAAAAAAAATGTATTTTTAACTTGAAACTTCCACTAATATATTCCTTTAATTTATCTAGACTTGTGTTATGTTTCTCATTAACGTTTAAAATGTTATAGTATCATTTAGAACTTGCAATGAGAAATGTAACATTAAATCGATACCTAAATTTACTCTTCCAAAATTTGTGAAAACTAAAAGTATCTCCCTCGTGCATAGCTCTATCCTTAGATGGTTTTGGTTTTACACCTTTTGGTCATTTTGGCATTTCTGAATTTGCTCTTCAACTTTTGGATTGTTGTTTTGGTTTTTAACACTTTAGGCCATGAGCAAAACTGATGAGTCATAAATCGACGAAATGTGCACATCTGTTGCATCAAACTTGGTATCAATGAATTTTATTTATACCATGCCAGTCTCTCTTTACCTTTTTTTGTCTATTTTGGATATAGGTTTTACGGTACTACTCTACAATATGTAAGACCATCTCTCCTGCTTTAGATATTTTTGATTTTACTGGTCAGACAAGATTTGTTGAAATATACATGATAACCATCACAGATTACTGAATAATTACAAGTTAGACACGATCAAATTCGCCGATTACATTTTATTTGTCCGGTGATACTAAATACATGTAAAGACAGCAAGCGATCGAATCAAATCAATCAAAGAAAATATATAAAACGAAAATTCTGACATAAAGCCCGAATAAGAAATATGAAATTTCAAACAGAAGATTGGTAAATTTATAGTGCTACTGCATGGTTCTAATAGATATAACAATTCTGTTGCACTATTGTTATTTATCGTATGTTTTATTTTGGTGTCGGTAGTTTATCCTATATGATACAGCCGGATGTGAACTTGACATATTATCCCTGTGGAATCATCCTGCTGGATAATTCATATCGTAGCCCTAAAGAATAACGTGATCTCAATTTACAACTGCCGTCAAAATAAACAATATATGATACAGAGAATTGTATATGAATTTTTGTCATATCATACCCCAATATCATCCCCTCGACCCATATCACCTCTCAAACAAGCTCTCGGGGTGATATTGTTGCCTTGGTGTTGATATGCGATATGATATATAATATCTTATGTACATGTATATAATTCGCAGAATTATGACTCGTCAACTGTATGCGCATGACTGGAAAATTAAGAAAAATCAAAATAGTCTCAAGGCAAATTTAAATTAAACAATGACTAAGTTGAACAAACAAATAAACAAATAATTTATTAATTATTCATCTGTGCAAGACAAAGATTTTATGACAATAAAATAGTTTTAAATATTTTAGCTTTTCCCTTCTTTGAGAACAGGTAAAATATACCCAGAAAAGTCTTTTGCGTGGTAAAAAGTAAAGTTTCGCCGACCAATCATATTCTAATTAAGACTTCATTTATAATCAATTATTTTTTTTGTAAACTAAATATCGGAAAATCAATTTTCTATTCAAATAACAATAAATCATATACTCAATAGAGATCACTGTTTAAATACCAACGATCATTGTGTAATACAATCTGAATGACGGATAAAAATATCACCTGTGTAATGCTTTTGTCAAAGATTATTACATGAAGGTTTTTGTTGCATTTCCTTGTAAATAATTGAGTGGTCTTATCAGATTATTGCTACGATAACTATTTGAAATATCATTTGCTGCCATGTTTCGTCAAAAAATTTGCAATTTCAATAGAATTAAAAATGCCTAATGTAAAGGTCACCGTGCGACCTTCAACTACAAGCAACACATTACATACTATATACTCTCAAACATTGAATGTCAACAAAACTCCCCACCAGAGTTGTTCATAAAGACATGTGGTAATAAGTAGACTAATGCATATTTGGATGGTTAACTTCTTTTTTATTCGATTTATTTAGTCCTCTGGTTTTTCACAACGCTATGAGTTCTAGCTTCCTTAGACAAACAAACATATATATATATATATATATATATATATATATATATATATATATATATATATATATATATATATATATATATATATATGACACTTCTTTATTATATAGACCAATGGTGTATGTTTGTGGTCTAATAAATATCATATGATACCACTATTATGCATTGATTTTCTACTTATCAAAATATGTTAAGAGCAGATTTGATTTCTAAAGACCAAAAGGTTAAAACAAAAACCACCTGACTAAGGATGGAGCTATGCTCCGAAAAAGTAATGCTTAGATTTAACCAAATTTAAAATTTTAAAATTCTTTCTTGTGTTAAGTTTCACTTATGAAAAGACATAAACATATGTTTATAAATTTTGGTGGGGTTGTCCGTTATCGACAAAACCTGATTATTTCGAATAAAATATCAGTTTGAAACTAAGTGTTATTTTTGATAATGTTAATATGTTATTTTTCCCAATGAAATCAATCTTGAACGTTAAACATTGATAAGCATTCATGTAGATGTAGGGCATCATGATAGGGTTCAGTTCTAGTAAGAATATAAACATAGGGAAAGATAGATTACGTCTAAAACTTTAAAAAAGAGGAGAAAAACTTAATGGCGCCGCAAAAAAAAACATTTTACTTATGATCGAATGTAGGCATCATTTGATATAAAATAACAATCCAAAGATACTAATATTAGATATAGTAAATTTATACTATGCTGTATACGACGCATTTCAAGGAGTTACCTCTCATCAGCAGCATTAAAACCGAAACATTTGGAAGACCAAAAACCAAACTTATATTAAACAAGAAGTACTCAACCAAAAATACCGAAATAGGAATATAACTGTCATGACTGTAATTATTAGGGATATTCATCTAATATTTCAGTTTTATTCTAAGGATGTTCTGTCTTTGCAAGGATTGTTTCCCCGACAGTACTTTTTTCTAACCATAAGAATTTATCTGCATAAACTATCTGAAGCATCAAAATATGAATGGCACATCTTAAAATTAAAAAAAAAATCATATACACAGTCTAGTAATTATTTTATGTACTTCATTGTATGCAGTATCACCTCTGCTCTTGTCTGAACACAATGCCCCAATTATTTTATATTAGATTCATAGGCAAATATTACAAAATGCGTTTAAAATGGATGTTATGCTAGACTGTGCAGGGAGAGACGAAATGACTAAATCTGTCTTAATTCGAACTCTGTGGTTTTGCATTCGAAATAATGTTACACATGTACTACTAAATCCATGGGAGCTGGCATGAATAGTTATTATATCGAGACACGATTTTACAGAGTAAAAAAATAGCATAACTAATTAGTATAATAATACAATATTTCTATTTATTCAGTAATTCGATTTACTTACACACTATACTAAGGAACTCACCGTTTAATTTTAACGGGTGGGGGGGGGGGGGGGGCTGGGCCAAGCATTCGAAACCCCTTCCTTGCCCTTCTTCTTGTTTTACAACTAAGTTTATCTCTAATTGAAACTAGACGTCTTCAATGAAATAAAGGAGACCACCATCCTATGCTTTACAACTGCGAGATGTCTGTTCAAACACAATTCTAAGTCTTCGCTCCCTTTTTGGAGCTGAAGTGGTTGACATTGAAATTTCGCAGTTCTTAACACAACCTACTTATACTAACTAATAATGACAATAACATGTAAACAATAAAAATTAAACATATTTTAACACTGTACTCTGTATGAAACTTGTTCGGTTACCCCGAAACAGGAAGTAGTCTAGTACCCATTACTCAATTGCGTTGTTAAAATTACTTAAATCTCATACACACTTTAGAGTGCATTTTGAACAATGAAGACGGACTTTTAAAATACGATATGCGATGAAACTTGGTGCACATGTAAAAACTTACCTGAACCATGTTTACAATTCTAAATCGATCTTCATCCCAGTACACGTTTTCCTTTGATCATGGCAACGCTGGAATAAACAAATTGTGTGTGTATTGATGTCACCTGTTATATTTTGTTGTCACATTGCAATTGCTAGTACTTCATAATTAATAAAAACCGTGACATCATTTCAATTGACTATATGTACGGAATTTAAAAGGATCAGGTTACTTAACGGGTGAATAGATCTTTTTGTGACAATTTACACAATTTAAAATCTTTAAATACCCTAGGTGGTCACATGGGAGAAATTTATTTTATCATTTATAAAATTCACAATGGACATTTTATCGATTTACAGTATATGTAATTTTACAACGTTTCTGATGAAAGTTTCTACAAAGAACCGATTTAGTTAGTTAAATATTGTAATGACTTTTAGGATAATAACATGCGTTTTTAATATCGACAAAGGAGTACCGAAGGGAATAAATTTGTGAAAACAGTAACAAAGCGACCACATAGATGCGTCTGTACGGCAAAAATAGCCCAACCAACAGTTAGGCTGCAAATACTAACATATTATGGCAAAATATTCCTGATCGAGGGAAATGAAACGAAATATTAGGTAAATGTTTATTTGACAACAACCCTGAAGTGGAACGAAAAAATTCAGGTCGTTTAAAGTGAAGCTTTCAAAACTGGCCCCATAATCATGATAATAACAAGTTGTGAACAAATTCAGCCGGAACTACAAACTATCTGAACGATATACAAATATACATAAATAACACTAAAAAAAAAAACGTACAACCACTTGCAAAGTGTCCTGACCTGAGACAGGCACAGATAATGTGGCAGTGTTAAACTATGTGGCAGTGTTAAACTAGTTTAATGATTACTCCGCCTTCCATCTTGCACCTGTTTGACACATCAGGAAAAATATATATAAATGGTAAAGAATAACGATCTGTGTGCAGTTTATAAAATATCCTTTTCTTTTAAATTGCTTTAAATCATAAGGTAAGGCGACACACAAAAAATCAGCAATAGATGTACAAACATGTATATTACTGGATCCCATTTTAACCTACAGTATATTGCTCCAGAAACTATTATTATCGACAATCTACACGTATTATTTAATGTCCCTGTATACCATCTGTTCATCAAGAACAAATACTGTAATATTTCTTCGATTGGAAATGATATTCTAGGGTATCCCTTTTTATTAAATTGGGAGTTTTTTTTATTTGCTATCAAATTTTACATGGAACTAAAATATAAGCTAATTATCTTATTTTTAACTTTTCTATTTCTGATAGTTGATTGAAAAGGGAAACAAACTCACGAAGATACACTTATGTTTTTAATTGGCTGCTTTTTTATTTTGATAACTATAGTTACTGTAACAAATTTAATGGCCTCGAAACTTAAGGATGCTCGATGGTCATGTTTTGGTCTTTTTGTCAGATTTTCGAAATCCTCGAGTTTTATCCATTTCTTAAACATGAATTTTTTTGCCCATGAACCCCCACTTTTTTCTTTTATAATTCAATCATATATACCTTAAAATGGTATTTGACAAAATTTTATGAAATCCTTTTTATTTTTTCATACTCTTTGAGAGACTGAAGTTGTCAATGGAAGGACAATGAAAAATCCAGATAAAACCCATTTCCTGCAAATTTTCATGGCCTTATAGCTCTAAAATGAGCACATGAACCTATATTTTTTTCTTGCTTATTTGTTAACTATTCATATGATCTCTCAAATTAAAACACCTATTTTAATTCCTATTTATTTCCTATTAGACCAGTGATCATCCTTAATTCAGTTACATTGTATCTATTATGAATTTTATATCATTCTATAAAATGAAACTTTCGGTGACAATAATATAAGGAAATATAATTAGATAATAACAATATTTATATTTTGAAAATGTCCTTTAGAGAACTTCAAGAAATCAATATGTCATGATTGACATGATGAACAGTATACATTTATGTCTTAATGCTATTCTCTATAGCAGAGATGATTTTAATGAGCAGAGGAAATAACTGAAAATTCCTAAAAATAACTGAAATAGGAGGGTTAGGTGTGCAAAAATATCATTTTCTGGCAAGTTCTGTCAAGTTTGACAATTTTTAAAATAAATTTTGCAATACCAAATAACTGAAATCAGTTAAATAACTGACTAAAATCATCCCTGCTATAGATATCCCACAAACCAAACAGCTATGTCAGAATACATATTTTGCCTACTTTTATCAGCAGACAAATTGTTTAACTGATGATGTCATTTGTCTACTGAACAGCGTCTTGGTGTTTCTCTTGTGATCTGCAGAAATTAAGTAAGATGCTATTATGGTCTAAAGATAGTGAGTTGAGGATTAAGAATAAACACAAGTAGTAAATTTTATTGCGAATTTATACAATGAATATTTACTATCTGTAATAAAATGTTCCATTTTATCTCTTTATTCAAATAAAAATGATGTAAGTCTTCAACAAACAGAGATAAGAAGTCTTAAGGTGAACATTAACATATGTTTTATTTACATATTATGATACTATTGAATCCTATTTGGAAAGTAGTATACAGTTATTGACTGGGTCCGAGGACAACAGCTGTTGTCCGAGGAACCAGTCACTAACTGTTTTGTTTTATGCTAGCGATCTGCATGTGCAGCTGGTACTTATAGTAATTAACCAATCAAAATAAGGCAAGCGGTCAACAGTTTGGACCCGGTCCAACAGTTAAAAACTGTCGACGGTCATAAGTTAACTTAGAGCAGTTCTGCTGACTGCTTTAGAACTGCTCTATAATAGAATCCTGACTGTTCTAGAACAGAATCCTGACCGATTCTGACTGCTCTAAGCTGTCATGGTAAAGAACAGCTCTAAGATGTCATAGTCAAGAACAGCTCTAACCTATCATGGTCTAGAACAGTTCTAACCTGTCATGGTCTAGAAACGTTCTATAACTATGAAGGGCCGTTCGGGTCATAATTCATTTTATTACACGTAACACTTTTTTCACGTACACTAGAGGTACGCGTAACAGATCGTTCACGTACCCTAGAGGTACACGTAACACTTTGTTCACGCTCCTAGAGGTGCGCGTAGCAGTTTGTTCACGTACCTTGGAGGTACACGTAACTGTTTGCTCGTGCAGTTCATTGTGTGTAGGGTATAAAGGTTATTCCGCATACGTGAACAAACAGTTACATGTACCTCTAGGGTACGTGAACAAACTGTTACGCGCACCTCTAGGAACGTGAACAAAGTGTTACGTGTACCTCAAGGTTACGTGAACAAAGTGTTACGTGTACCTCTAGGGTATGTGAACGACCTATTACGCGTACCTCTAGCGTACGCGTAACAAAATGAATTATGACCCGAACAGCCCTTCATATATAACCAGTCATAGTCTAGAACAGTTCTAGTAACAGTCAGGATTTAGAATAAATAAGAAATCCCAACTTAAAGTTTCAGTAAAAACTTTTCGTAACACTATAAATAATAATACCTTACTGAAATAAAGCTGTTCTAAAAAGCAGTCGAGGACCAGGACTGCTCTGTATCTTGACCAGAGCTGTTCTAAAAAGCAGTTGTGGACCAGGACTGCTCTAATTCTTGGCCAGAAATGTTCTACTTTCTGACCAGAATTGTTCTTGACCAGAGCTATTCTTCCTGACTGCTCTTTGTTAACTTACTCAATCTATTTCATACATGGTAAACATATATGCTGCCTTTGTCCTTCATGTAGCTCTTTAATAAATTTTATATCTGGATTTTGACAATGATTATGCAACTAAGGAGCAAAGTAAATAACACGAATAAGCACACACAAAGAACGATGATAATACAGAAATAATAAAAGTAAAGAAAAGGGACAAATATACCTAATGAGCAAATAAAACGTAATCCATTGGACAGAAGAACCCGAGAAGACAAATGAACAACCTCAAGCACAACAAATAAACACAGGAAACTAAAAAAACATAAACTCATGTGCTCCGGAACGGTAAGCAGTTCCTGCTCCGTATGCGGCACCCGTGGTGAAGTTCAAAAAGTCAATCCGGTGGTATTCACAAATCGGTGGAGGCAGATAAAATGTAACGACAATGGGAACAGGTCCAACATAATCTCAGATATTGGAACACTAATGGTCAATAAATTCGTGATGACAGTAGTATATGGGCACAGGCAAAGTCGTATTTGTGGTGGTTCCGGAAGTGGCTCACCAGAAGCGGAAATGACGCCACCAGAAGTCATGTGACCAGAACCGGAAGTGACCGGAAGTGGGTTTCCCCGCCATTTTTCTTTATTTGTTTACGGAAGTTATAAGTAAGTCCCGTGCCTTGACCCGGATGTGTCGTTTGCGCATTTGTGACCTGAACCGGAAGTATCCGGAAGTGAATTATGCGCAACCGGAAGTAGTGGATTTTCCCATTTTTTGTTTACGGTAGTGACGTGAGTCACGTTCTAGGACGTGGATGTGTCGTCTGCGCATGCGAGACCGGTACTGGAAGTGGTTTGTGCACATGTGCAACCGGAAGTAGTGGATTTTCCTGGTATTTTCCAATTATTTGTTTACGGAGGTGACGTCAGTCACGTGCTTGGACCCGGATGTGTCATGCTTGACTGGAATTAAGATTGGATTATCTCCCTTTAGCGCTTTTCATTCTCGGTCGTCTCCGGGTCTGTCATCGGTCGGTAAGGCGCTAACGACAATCGACCACCACTAGCAGCAGCAAAAATCAAAATGAGCAGGTGAGTATAGTCATGATCAGTGATGAGAACTACGGATCAAGAGAAGAGCAGTGAAGAGCAAGAGATGAGCAGCGAAGACAAAGAGAAGAGCAGCAATGAGCAGCGAAGAGCAAGAGAAGAGCAGTGATGAGCAGCGAAGAGCAAGAGAAGAGCAGTGAAGAGTGTCGATGAGCAGTGAAGAGTAGCCTTGAGCAGCGCGGCACAAGAGATCAGCACGGTAGAGCAGCACGGAGCAAGACATGAGCAGTGAAGAGCAGCATGGAGCCAGAGAAGAGCAGTGATAAGCAGCACGGAGCAAGAGAAGAGCAGCGATGAGCTGCACGTAGCAAGAGAAGAGCAGCTAAGAGCAGCGAAAAGCAGCGATGAGCAAGAGAAGAACAGCGATGAGCAAAAGAAGGGCAGCGATGAGCAGCAAAGAGCATGAGAAGAGCAGCGATGAGTAATAGAAGAGCAGTGAAGAGCAGCGATGAGCAAGAGAAAAGCAGCGAAGAGCAGCAAAGAGCAAGAAAAGAACAGCGATGAGCAACGATGAGCAAGAGAAGAGCAGCGAAGAGCAGCGATGAGCAAGAATAGAGCAGCGATGAACAGCGAAGAGCAAGAGAAGAGCAGTGAAGAGCAGCGAAAAGCAAGCGAAGAACAACGATGAGCAGCGAAGAGCAAGAGAAGAGCAAGAGAAGAGCAGTGAAGAGCAGCAATGAGCAGCGAAGAGCAAGAGAAGAGCGGTGAAGAGCAAGAGAAGAGCAGCGATGAGCAAGAGAAGTGAAGAGCAGCGAGCAGAGTAGTGAAAAGCAGCAAAGAGCAGCGAAGAGCAAGAGAAGAGTAATGAAGAGCAACACGAAGCAATGAAATGGGCCGCCATTGCTAAGGACACCGCTCCATTACAACATTGGCTGGATGTAATTGACATAATCCACTCCTACCTTTGGGCCTCCCGTGAACGAACGGAAAACAACCCGGAATGAAAACCGCGGGAAAAAGGGGAGATAATCCAATCGCCCCTCTGTACTTCGAATACTCGCGGACTTCGACATAACAGTGAAAGTATCAGTCCATATGAGACCCTTACCGACCGATGACAGACCTAGAAACGACAGAGAATGAAAAGCGCGGGAAAAAACGGGAGATATTCCAATCTTAATTCAGGTCAAGCATGGCACATCCGGCTCCAAGCACGTGACTGAAGTCACTTCCGTAAACAAATAATGGGAAAATACCGAGAAAATCTACTACTTCCGTATGCCAGGTGCGCAGACCACTTCCGGTACCGTTCACGCATGCGCAAATGATACATCCGGGTTCTAGCATGTAAACCAATAATGGGAAAATGACGGGAAAATCAACTACTTCCGGTTGCGCATAATCCACTTCCGGGTACTTCCGTTTCCGGGCACGCATGCGCAGACGACAAATTCGTCACTTCCGTATACAATAAAGAAAAATTGCGGGGAAACCACTACTTATGGTTGCGCATATGCGGAAACAACTTATGATCACTTCCGTTTCCGGTTACGTGACTTCCGGAAGTGAGACAAATACGACTTTGCGAGTGCCCATATACTACTGATGACGACCGTAAAATTTTCTAACTTATCCCTGATAAAACCCTGGTTAAGAAGCTTTTGTGACAGCAGTAATCCTCTTTGTCGAAAGTTAGTGTAACACACGCACACCCTTGAAAATCAGATAAGCTTAGAAACGTAGACACCATATGCAGGCGATAAGATGAGGAGAGTATTTATTAAAAACTAAATTAATGAAATAAATGCAATTATTTGTTTGTTTGTTTAGTTGGGTTTTTACGCCGTTTTCAGCACATTTGGCTATTTCGTGTCGGCAAGATTTTATTGGTGGGGGAAGTCGGAGTACCCAGAGAGAACCGCAGACCTTCGGTAGAAAATTGGCAATCCTTGTCAATTTAGATCGGAGTCAAAAAAATCCCGCCACAGGTGAGATTCGAACTCACAACCTAAGTGTTGACAGACTAGTGATCATTAGTAGTCATGACGAACTACCTAGACCAATCGGCCCCTAAATGCAATTAAGTCACGCCTCTTACTATAAAGAAACAGTAAAACTAAAGAGCACAAAAAAGGAAAGAAGAAGAGAATACATTAAATTAACTTATAAATAATGTTTGCTGGGACTTAATAATGAAACAGAAAAAAACCAAATTGTTGACATTTCTGTTAGAACAAGACCCAAATTTGACTATGAAGAAAAAATATAAACTTGTGAGACAATTATGACTTTTAAGCAGATAGATAGTTATCTATAGATAACTTCCGTAGTATGCTCTATCATAGTTAATACCAGCCCGTTGATTACAATAAGATGTACTCTATCAGAAGTCATCAGAAGACATTTCTGTCTTCAACATAATCACTTTGACTGCTGTATACAGAATGTCATTCAGATGACGCAAAACTATTGATTACAATTGGCCGGCTTTTATCCAATTTATAATTGAGCTTAACCTAAATATAAACTTCATTTAAAAATAATACCAGACAAATTGCATACCATATCAAGTGTTCCAGTTTACTTTTGTGTTGTTTGTCCCGAATAATGGACAACGCTTTTCTAGATATTAATGAGAAGTTGACTTATTTTTAAACATAGCACTTGTAACACTCGCTGCTTAGATCTAAACATTAACAAATTTATTCATTTTCCGTGTGATTTAAATTAAATACTAAACTCTTTTCATTCACTTGAAAATAATCTGAGACGAACAATTAAAAGTTTGCAGTGTTTGGTTTTTTTTTTTTTTTTTTTTTTTTTTTTTTTTTTTTTTTTTTGTATCGTTTCTGGGTTTGCATTCAGTTCATGTTATGAAACTATCATATATTTGTTTCATACTTATTTCAAGCATACAAAGAATATTTTTCCTATAATATTTTTTAATTTGTTACTATTTACTATCTTGTGTCCAACATATTTCTTGGTTAAGCAGTGGTAGGTATACATGTATTAAACTTTTATAGTTTCACGTGATCGCTTACTTTCTGAAAGGGTACATGTTTTTTAATTTGTGTTTGTTTAGCATTTTTGACGTCAAATTCCATACGAAAAAATTGCGATCGCATATCAAAAATAGAATATTTGCAGAAACTTGCAATGGTATATGGGTTGGTAAACGGGATGAGTCCAATAAACTATATCATATGAGATAATGTGGTAATTTTCCCAACTAACGTAGAAATACTGTACATACTAGTAAACGAGGACACGTTCATATTTCGTACCATAGTTTAACGTCCAGTAGCAACCGTTAGGTGAATATCAAGACTGGATCATGTTGATAGGATAATGAATAATATTCCTGCTTTGTACTAGACGGACATGCTGAGCCGGATTTTTAACATTACACCGACTCCGAGCCGACCAGTCCTTTGCTCTTACTCCTAGACGCCGCGTGCATGGCGAAGAGGCTGCAAATACCATTTTAAAAGTCTTTGGTTTGACTCGGCCGGGGGATCGAACCCACAACCTTCCGCACTCGAGGAGAGAACCCTACCACGAGGCCATTTCTCTGTGACCAAAAAATCAGGAAAATGATTATTACATATAAGAAAACCTGTCTGGCTCATCGGCTTAAATTCTGTTTTAAAACAGACGGACTATTGCTGTTTAGTTTGGTACAAACATTTCCACTTTGTTTTGAAATATGTTAAACTAAGTTCGGCTGTGGTGTCAATCTTGGTTTGCGGCTTGAGTCATCTGCTATGATTCTGAAAGAGACCACCAAAGGACCCTTGCCACTCAGTTTAGCGCAGAGGTTTAAGAAGAGAAAATCAAAATGTAGAAGACGACAGATCAATAGGTGCAGGTGGGTTCAAAAATGAAAAATGGCAAAATAAAAAAAAATATGAATAGAAATAAAAATAAGCGAGAGAATAAAAGGAGATGACAACGAAGAAACTTTATTTTGTCTTTCACTGTATCATCTAAGAACAATATCAACCTGAATGTCTTTTATCACTAAATAATCCTCTTCCAATGATTCTTGCTAGATAAATGATATTCTGGTCATGCGCTGATACCGATCTTAAACCATTTGAAACAGAGGAACTGGTATACATGTAGCTTTATATCTTCAGACATTTCGGCTTTTAGGCAAATATTCTGGTACTGGTCAAAATAATTCAGATCTCGTATATAATCATAGTAAATAGATGTATCTTCCTAAAACAGTAACAAAATTTATTTATAAGAAAAATGTGTTGTCACTCAGCAACTTGATCACTTCGACAATATCATCTTCATAACGTAAAACAATTGAATATAAGCTGTTGACTATGTCATGTATGTTCTGAAGCTTAACCCAAATACAAATTTTCTTTAAATGATACCGAGAAATTACAAACTGTATCAAGAGGTCATATTTTTATTGGTTTTTCCCCCAAATACAGCGAATTAAATTGAAATTATATAAAGAAAAAGAAAACTAATCAATAGCTGGCATAGTCAAAAGATCTAAAATGGCTTTTAAGATTTTGACATTTAACGATTCATTTGAGTTTTTAAACAATGAAATTATTATTTTCCATTTATGATTTTTGTCTTTTATTCGAGATGCTAGACGTTTACATTTTTTCCTGTATACCAATTACCATATTGTGACTACAAATATATATATATATATATATATATATATATATATATATATATACTAATAAATGTGACCAGATGTGGGGCATTTTTCAGTATAAAACCCTTTTTGTGGGGTACGTATAATTTATGGGGCACATAAAAATACCCCACAAAAAAGATACTCGGTTTACCCTCGGAATTTTACTACGTCGCCGTGGATCACATAGTGCGTAACATGGTTTAAAATCGATATTTATACAAGTTTCATTGAATTACCTCCCATTGACCAGCGCTCATTCGGAACAGTATAATGGAATGTTCCGAATGGAATAATGGCCATGTCTTTCCTTTACCGCCTTACGTACAGAATCTTCTTCTAGCTGGCTAGGTATGTATTATAGGATGTAAAATTCGAATGAAATGTTTTATTACATTTAAAAGTGATTCAAAATTTATATGGAATGAATTTCTACTCATTCACAATGGCATAAATAAGGATAATGACGATACAGTATATATCCATTCCAAAAGCTGGTGCCGTGAGATCATCACATACTGGTTGGTAAGAAATCATAATTCACAGATGAGTCAGCTTTCATGGCAACTTGCGAAAAGTAGTGGGAATGCTGCCAAGACTTTATTTTGGCACCCGTTAGAAGTAATCAACAGATCAAAGCCGGCGGGGCTGACAGTTCTGTTTTCCCCCTCCACAAATTAAGTGTTGTAACGTCCAATCTAGTAATTTCTCATCATAATACTGAAGATTATATTTAGAAATGTCAGGACTCATATATGGCCTCAGGAGCGGGCAACTACAGAAACAAATTTGTTTCTAACCCCCCTCCTTGTTTAAAGGCTAAACTTTGATCGCTAACCCTCTGCCTTTCCTGTAGAGGGTTAAAAAAATTTGTTCCGGCCGATTGAGGTGAGGTAAATGGTCTATTTTTTGCCCCTATCCCTCTGCCAGAAATGGGGGTTAACACACCCCCCCCCCCCAAAAAAAAGAAAAAAATATGACCACTGCTGAAGGGGTCTACCGGGTAAACCCAGATAGACTTTCTGACAATCTTAGAAATGGTGAAATGTACATATGTAGAGAACTTTTTATTTGTTAAGAATACAGTATAGGGGAGTATAGGGATTGGAATGGAGTTAAAGGAAAATCTTCAATTTAGATTTATTCTAAATGAAATTAAAATATGAATAAGAAGAAGGAAAAAAAAAACAGTGCAAGACGTAATCTAATAGGTAGACTGGTGAATGGGGCTAATTTTTCAGTTTCAAGCCAATTTGAATAAGGAATCATATCAAAAAAGGGAAAAATGTATCGTGTGACATAGTTTGATTTAACAGCTGATGGTAGCACTCTCGTTTACTGCAAAATTCCAGTCCTTGTTAAAGTGAAAGTACAGTACGCTCAGAGGTTTTTAGCAAGAAAACACTCTGGTCCGACATCAGTGAAATGAAGAAAATGTCAGCGGGAAAACTGACCTACCACTGAGAAATTTCCAGTAAAATAAAAGCTGGTGTTGGTCAGTGAAATGAAAAAAAAATGCCGATATCACAAGAAAATCTTGGTGAAAAAAAGGCAGAGTTTTAGTGAAAATAGTTAACTTCCCTCACAGACTATACATTTTGTAATTCCTGTGATTTGATTTTGAACTTCTTTACTTTGGTAAAAGTATTTATTCAGATTTATGTATTTTTCATCGAATAATAGAATGAATTTGCAATTCAATGTTGAATGGCGCCATATTGTCCTATTTCGTGTCAACCACGTGGTAAACGAGCATATAATCAAAATTACTTTTGAGGATGCAAAATAGTTTTAAAATGGAGAAAAAGCAAGATGTGAGTTACATTGTGTAACTAATGAATGTATCAAAAATGCTCTTGTGTATTGGAATCAGCTGATCGAAGTACCGCCTTTAAATGCAAATTACCTGTTATGGCTGCAAACAACTTAACAGTACAAAAAGGTGAAAATCAACAAACTGAACATGTTTTATTTCCAAACTTCATTTTTTAGACTTATAATTAAAGCGGTTGTCAGAAGAAAAAAAAGAAAAAAGAAACAACTGCCAATCTCTAGAATTTTCTTTTCTATGTTCATGTCACTTAATGAATATTCATATCAGCTGATGTTGTTGTAAGACTTCCGAAAAATAAGTCTATCCGAGCTCATTAATTTTATAATCAGAAAAGCTTCTACAAAAATTATTTATGAAACATAAATAACAACATGGTTTGGTTCCATTTGTTGAGCATGTCTTAGGAAAGGCACCTGTGTATATTATTGATTTTTCACTTTGCTAAATATAGATTGGTAATACATTCCAATGAGGATAAAGCAAGAAACAACATTAATTTCAAAATAAATTATTCCAGTTTAAAACAGTTTGCCTGTGGTGCTAAAAAAATATTGAAGCAGCAATAAAAACACATGTAATTTCAGTTATTAATGTTATATTGATAAGATGCATTTAAATTTTGATATGGAAACCATACATAAAGGTCGAAAATTAGGTCGTAGCAGAAGTTGTCTTCAGGTGGATTTGACTTTAATTTTATGGGAAAAATAATGCTTAGACATTGTAATAATGTATTATTTCACCGACACAGCTTCAGTTTCACCAACTAGACAGCTTTTTTGACAGTGAAATTAATTTTTGTTGGCAATATTAATGATTTTCACCGCAATTTTCAACTCTTATTTTCGCCGTCATTTTACCGACATTTCTTCAATTTGTCAGAGATTTTACGGTGAAAATACTCTGACCTGAGAGTTTTCTTGCTAAAAACCTCTGTGCCTCCTGTACGTACAGAAAGTGCATAGCAACACGAAAAAGACCAATTTATAACATTTTAAACATGCAAGGTGTTCAATTCTATTCTTACATGTAAGTCTAAATGTATATTGAATCATTGTTCTTGTATTATTTTGGCTCTGATACATGTATGTATGCATTGTTTAAGGTAATTTATATTATTTTTTCCTATGTCAGCTGTTTAATGTACGGCATCTGTCACAAACATTGCGATTCAATCAGATGGGGGGATAACTAGGTAACAAGACACTTCAGCACCAGGACATTTCGGCACCAAGACATTTCGGGACCTGGACAAATCGGCACCACTTTTTTGCGAAGAAATGCAAAAAGGGTCCTAAATAGTATATAATAAATAAATAAAAGGGTTTAAAAATTAACACAGGCAAAGAAGCCTGAGTTGAGGCCTAAATTAAAATATTGTTTGTTTCCCCTTTGCGGCCGACTGGCCGAAATCGCCGCGACTGAGAAAATTTTATCAACAGTTCCGTGAAAAGATTTTTTTTTTTAATTTTGAATTTCGGCGATTCCGGATATATATACCAGCTGTATTGTGGTTTACTGAGATAGTCCATGTATGTGGTAACTTGAATATTCTGTTAGTTGTATGAGTTCTTAATTGTAGCACTAGTCTTCATATTGATGGCTATGAGTTGCTTGAAATCTGCTGTTTGGCATTGTATTCAAGTGTTGAGAAATATGGAGTACAAATGTATATATAAATATACCAACTCTATTTTGGTTTACTGAGATAGTAGTACATGTGGTAACTTGAATATTCTGTCGGCTGTTTGAGATCTTAATTTGAGCACTAGTAGTCATTATATCATATTGATGGATACAAGTTGCTTGAAACCTACTGTTTGGAGTTGTAATGAACTGTTCAGAAATATTGGGTACATATAAAGATACCAGCTGTATCATGGTTTACTGAGTTAGTACATGTGGTAACTTGAATATCCTGTTTTTTTAGTATGAGTTCTTAATTGTAGCACAAGTCATCATATTGATGGATACGAGTTGCTTGAAATCTACTGTTTGGAATTGTAATCAGCTGTTGAGAAATGTGGGGTATATATATATATATATATTTATCAGTCTATTGCTTGAAATCTGCTGTTTGGAATTGTAATCAACTGTTGAGAAATGTGGGGTATATACCAGCTCTATCGTGGTTTACTGAGATAGTAGTACATGTGGTAACTTGAATATTCTGTTAGTTGTATGAGTTCTTAATTGTAGCACTAGTCATCATGTTGATGGATACGAGTTGCTTGAAATTTACTGTTTGGAATTGTAATCAACTGTTCAGAAATGTGGGGGTATATATATATATAAATACCAGTTGTATTGTGGTTTACTGAGATAGTAGTACATGTGGTAACTTGAATATTCTGTTGGTTGTATGAGTTCTTAATTGTAGCACAAGTCATCATATTGATGGATACCAGTTGTTTGAAAATCTGCTGTTTGGCATTGTATTCAAGTGTTTAGAAATGTGGGGTATGTATATATATACCAGTTGTACTGTGGTTTACTGAGATAGTAGTACATGTGGTAACTTGAATATTCTGTTGGTTGTATGAGTTCTTAATTGTAGCACTAGTCATCATATTGATGGATACCAGTTCTTTGAAAATCTGCTGTTTGTCATTGTATTCAAGTGTTGAGAAATGTGGGGTATGTATATATATACCAGCTGTACTGTGGTTTACTGAGATAGTAGTACATGTGGTAACTTGAATATTCTGTTGGTTGTATGAGTTCTTAATTGTAGCACTAGTCATCATATTGATGGATACGACAAAAATGTACGAGTTGCTTGAAATCTACTGTTTGGAGTTTTAATCTGCTGTTGAGAAATGTAAGGTATATATAAATATGCCAGCTGCATTGTGGTTTACTGAGATAGTACATGTGGTAACTTGAATATTCTTTTGGTTGTACGAGTTCTTAATTGTAGCACTTGTCATTATATTGATGGATACAAGTTGCTTGAAATCTGCTGGCTGGCATTGTATTCAAGTGTTGAGAAATGTGGGGTATATATATAAATATATATATATACCAGCTGTATTGTGGTTTACTGAGATAGTCCATGTATGTGGTAACTTGAATATTCTGTTAGTTGTATGAGTTCTTAATTGTAGCACTAGTCTTCATATTGATGGCTATGAGTTGCTTGAAATCTGCTGTTTGGCATTGTATTCAAGTGTTGAGAAATATGGAGTACAAATGTATATATAAATATACCAACTCTATTTTGGTTTACTGAGATAGTAGTACATGTGGTAACTTGAATATTCTGTCGGCTGTTTGAGATCTTAATTTGAGCACTAGTAGTCATTATATCATATTGATGGATACAAGTTGCTTGAAACCTACTGTTTGGAGTTGTAATGAACTGTTCAGAAATATTGGGTACATATAAAGATACCAGCTGTATCGTGGTTTACTGAGTTAGTACATGTGGTAACTTGAATATCCTGTTTTTTTAGTATGAGTTCTTAATTGTAGCACAAGTCATCATATTGATGGATACGAGTTGCTTGAAATCTACTGTTTGGAATTGTAATCAGCTGTTGAGAAATGTGGGGTATATATATATATATATTTATCAGTCTATTGCTTGAAATCTGCTGTTTGGAATTGTAATCAACTGTTGAGAAATGTGGGGTATATACCAGCTCTATCGTGGTTTACTGAGATAGTAGTACATGTGGTAACTTGAATATTCTGTTAGTTGTATGAGTTCTTAATTGTAGCACTAGTCATCATGTTGATGGATACGAGTTGCTTGAAATTTACTGTTTGGAATTGTAATCAACTGTTCAGAAATGTGGGGGTATATATATATATATAAATACCAGTTGTATTGTGGTTTACTGAGATAGTAGTACATGTGGTAACTTGAATATTCTGTTGGTTGTATGAGTTCTTAATTGTAGCACAAGTCATCATATTGATGGATACCAGTTGTTTGAAAATCTGCTGTTTGGCATTGTATTCAAGTGTTTAGAAATGTGGGGTATGTATATATATACCAGTTGTACTGTGGTTTACTGAGATAGTAGTACATGTGGTAACTTGAATATTCTGTTGGTTGTATGAGTTCTTAATTGTAGCACTAGTCATCATATTGATGGATACCAGTTCTTTGAAAATCTGCTGTTTGTCATTGTATTCAAGTGTTGAGAAATGTGGGGTATGTATATATATACCATCTGTACTGTGGTTTACTGAGATAGTAGTACATGTGGTAACTTGAATATTCTGTTGGTTGTATGAGTTCTTAATTGTAGCACTAGTCATCATATTGATGGATACGACAAAAATGTACGAGTTGCTTGAAATCTACTGTTTGGAGTTTTAATCTGCTGTTGAGAAATGTAAGATATATATAAATATGCCAGCTGCATTGTGGTTTACTGAGATAGTACATGTGGTAACTTGAATATTCTTTTGGTTGTACGAGTTCTTAATTGTAGCACTTGGCATTATATTGATGGATACAAGTTGCTTGAAATCTGCTGGCTGGCATTGCATTCAAGTGTTGAGAAATGTGGGGTATATATATAAATATATATATATACCAGCTGTATTGTGGTTTACTGAGATAGTCCATGTATGTGGTAACTTGAATATTCTGTTAGTTGTATGAGTTCTTAATTGTAGCACTAGTCTTCATATTGATGGCTATGAGTTGCTTGAAATCTGCTGTTTGGCATTGTATTCAAGTGTTGAGAAATATGGAGTACAAATGTATATATAAATATACCAACTCTATTTTGGTTTACTGAGATAGTAGTACATGTGGTAACTTGAATATTCTGTCGGCTGTTTGAGATCTTAATTTGAGCACTAGTAGTCATTATATCATATTGATGGATACAAGTTGCTTGAAACCTACTGTTTGGAGTTGTAATGAACTGTTCAGAAATATTGGGTACATATAAAGATACCAGCTGTATCGTGGTTTACTGAGTTAGTACATGTGGTAACTTGAATATCCTGTTTTTTTAGTATGAGTTCTTAATTGTAGCACAAGTCATCATATTGATGGATACGAGTTGCTTGAAATCTACTGTTTGGAATTGTAATCAGCTGTTGAGAAATGTGGGGTATATATATATATATATATTTATCAGTCTATTGCTTGAAATCTGCTGTTTGGAATTGTAATCAACTGTTGAGAAATGTGGGGTATATACCAGCTCTATCGTGGTTTACTGAGATAGTAGTACATGTGGTAACTTGAATATTCTGTTAGTTGTATGAGTTCTTAATTGTAGCACTAGTCATCATGTTGATGGATACGAGTTGCTTGAAATTTACTGTTTGGAATTGTAATCAACTGTTCAGAAATGTGGGGGTATATATATATATATAAATACCAGTTGTATTGTGGTTTACTGAGATAGTAGTACATGTGGTAACTTGAATATTCTGTTGGTTGTATGAGTTCTTAATTGTAGCACAAGTCATCATATTGATGGATACCAGTTGTTTGAAAATCTGCTGTTTGGCATTGTATTCAAGTGTTTAGAAATGTGGGGTATGTATATATATACCAGTTGTACTGTGGTTTACTGAGATAGTAGTACATGTGGTAACTTGAATATTCTGTTGGTTGTATGAGTTCTTAATTGTAGCACTAGTCATCATATTGATGGATACCAGTTCTTTGAAAATCTGCTGTTTGTCATTGTATTCAAGTGTTGAGAAATGTGGGGTATGTATATATATACCAGCTGTACTGTGGTTTACTGAGATAGTAGTACATGTGGTAACTTGAATATTCTGTTGGTTGTATGAGTTCTTAATTGTAGCACTAGTCATCATATTGATGGATACGACAAAAATGTACGAGTTGCTTGAAATCTACTGTTTGGAGTTTTAATCTGCTGTTGAGAAATGTAAGATATATATAAATATGCCAGCTGCATTGTGGTTTACTGAGATAGTACATGTGGTAACTTGAATATTCTTTTGGTTGTACGAGTTCTTAATTGTAGCACTTGGCATTATATTGATGGATACAAGTTGCTTGAAATCTGCTGGCTGGCATTGTATTCAAGTGTTGAGAAATGTGGGGTATATATATAAATATATATATATACCAGCTGTATTGTGGTTTACTGAGATAGTCCATGTATGTGGTAACTTGAATATTCTGTTAGTTGTATGAGTTCTTAATTGTAGCACTAGTCTTCATATTGATGGCTATGAGTTGCTTGAAATCTGCTGTTTGGCATTGTATTCAAGTGTTGAGAAATATGGAGTACAAATGTATATATAAATATACCAACTCTATTTTGGTTTACTGAGATAGTAGTACATGTGGTAACTTGAATATTCTGTCGGCTGTTTGAGATCTTAATTTGAGCACTAGTAGTCATTATATCATATTGATGGATACAAGTTGCTTGAAACCTACTGTTTGGAGTTGTAATGAACTGTTCAGAAATATTGGGTACATATAAAGATACCAGCTGTATCGTGGTTTACTGAGTTAGTACATGTGGTAACTTGAATATCCTGGTTTTTTAGTATGAGTTCTTAATTGTAGCACAAGTCATCATATTGATGGATACGAGTTGCTTGAAATCTACTGTTTGGAATTGTAATCAGCTGTTGAGAAATGTGGGGTATATATATATATATATTTATCAGTCTATTGCTTGAAATCTGCTGTTTGGAATTGTAATCAACTGTTGAGAAATGTGGGGTATATACCAGCTCTATCGTGGTTTACTGAGATAGTAGTACATGTGGTAACTTGAATATTCTGTTAGTTGTATGAGTTCTTAATTGTAGCACTAGTCATCATGTTGATGGATACGAGTTGCTTGAAATTTACTGTTTGGAATTGTAATCAACTGTTCAGAAATGTGGGGGTATATATATATATAAATACCAGTTGTATTGTGGTTTACTGAGATAGTAGTACATGTGGTAACTTGAATATTCTGTTGGTTGTATGAGTTCTTAATTGTAGCACAAGTCATCATATTGATGGATACCAGTTGTTTGAAAATCTGCTGTTTGGCATTGTATTCAAGTGTTTAGAAATGTGGGGTATGTATATATATACCAGTTGTACTGTGGTTTACTGAGATAGTAGTACATGTGGTAACTTGAATATTCTGTTGGTTGTATGAGTTCTTAATTGTAGCACTAGTCATCATATTGATGGATACCAGTTCTTTGAAAATCTGCTGTTTGTCATTGTATTCAAGTGTTGAGAAATGTGGGGTATGTATATATATACCAGCTGTACTGTGGTTTACTGAGATAGTAGTACATGTGGTAACTTGAATATTCTGTTGGTTGTATGAGTTCTTAATTGTAGCACTAGTCATCATATTGATGGATACGACAAAAATGTACGAGTTGCTTGAAATCTACTGTTTGGAGTTTTAATCTGCTGTTGAGAAATGTAAGGTATATATAAATATGCCAGCTGCATTGTGGTTTACTGAGATAGTACATGTGGTAACTTGAATATTCTTTTGGTTGTACGAGTTCTTAATTGTAGCACTTGTCATTATATTGATGGATACAAGTTGCTTGAAATCTGCTGGCTGGCATTGTATTCAAGTGTTGAGAAATGTGGGGTATATATATAAATATATATATATACCAGCTGTATTGTGGTTTACTGAGATAGTCCATGTATGTGGTAACTTGAATATTCTGTTAGTTGTATGAGTTCTTAATTGTAGCACTAGTCTTCATATTGATGGCTATGAGTTGCTTGAAATCTGCTGTTTGGCATTGTATTCAAGTGTTGAGAAATATGGAGTACAAATGTATATATAAATATACCAACTCTATTTTGGTTTACTGAGATAGTAGTACATGTGGTAACTTGAATATTCTGTCGGCTGTTTGAGATCTTAATTTGAGCACTAGTAGTCATTATATCATATTGATGGATACAAGTTGCTTGAAACCTACTGTTTGGAGTTGTAATGAACTGTTCAGAAATATTGGGTACATATACATGTAAAGATACCAGCTGTATCGTGGTTTACTGAGTTAGTACATGTGGTAACTTGAATATCCTGTTTTTTTAGTATGAGTTCTTAATTGTAGCACAAGTCATCATATTGATGGATACGAGTTGCTTGAAATCTACTGTTTGGAATTGTAATCAGCTGTTGAGAAATGTGGGGTATATATATATATATATTTATCAGTCTATTGCTTGAAATCTGCTGTTTGGAATTGTAATCAACTGTTGAGAAATGTGGGGTATATACCAGCTCTATCGTGGTTTACTGAGATAGTAGTACATGTGGTAACTTGAATATTCTGTTAGTTGTATGAGTTCTTAATTGTAGCACTAGTCATCATGTTGATGGATACGAGTTGCTTGAAATTTACTGTTTGGAATTGTAATCAACTGTTCAGAAATGTGGGGGTATATATATATATAAATACCAGTTGTATTGTGGTTTACTGAGATAGTAGTACATGTGGTAACTTGAATATTCTGTTGGTTGTATGAGTTCTTAATTGTAGCACAAGTCATCATATTGATGGATACCAGTTGTTTGAAAATCTGCTGTTTGGCATTGTATTCAAGTGTTTAGAAATGTGGGGTATGTATATATATACCAGTTGTACTGTGGTTTACTGAGATAGTAGTACATGTGGTAACTTGAATATTCTGTTGGTTGTATGAGTTCTTAATTGTAGCACTAGTCATCATATTGATGGATACCAGTTCTTTGAAAATCTGCTGTTTGTCATTGTATTCAAGTGTTGAGAAATGTGGGGTATGTATATATATACCAGCTGTACTGTGGTTTACTGAGATAGTAGTACATGTGGTAACTTGAATATTCTGTTGGTTGTATGAGTTCTTAATTGTAGCACTAGTCATCATATTGATGGATACGACAAAAATGTACGAGTTGCTTGAAATCTACTGTTTGGAGTTTTAATCTGCTGTTGAGAAATGTAAGGTATATATAAATATGCCAGCTGCATTGTGGTTTACTGAGATAGTACATGTGGTAACTTGAATATTCTTTTGGTTGTACGAGTTCTTAATTGTAGCACTTGTCATTATATTGATGGATACAAGTTGCTTGAAATCTGCTGGCTGGCATTGTATTCAAGTGTTGAGAAATGTGGGGTATATATATAAATATATATATATACCAGCTGTATTGTGGTTTACTGAGATAGTCCATGTATGTGGTAACTTGAATATTCTGTTAGTTGTATGAGTTCTTAATTGTAGCACTAGTCTTCATATTGATGGCTATGAGTTGCTTGAAATCTGCTGTTTGGCATTGTATTCAAGTGTTGAGAAATATGGAGTACAAATGTATATATAAATATACCAACTCTATTTTGGTTTACTGAGATAGTAGTACATGTGGTAACTTGAATATTCTGTCGGCTGTTTGAGATCTTAATTTGAGCACTAGTAGTCATTATATCATATTGATGGATACAAGTTGCTTGAAACCTACTGTTTGGAGTTGTAATGAACTGTTCAGAAATATTGGGTACATATACAGTACAGTCAGGGTGGAACTGTGATTTTCCCTGCATTTTGCAGGGTGGAGTCCACTCAAATTTTGAGTGGTGTCCACTAAAATTAGTGGACACCACTCAAAATTTGAGTGGACATTTGTGGACAGTCAGTAGTTTTAACTCTTAAATATTTGCTAAGCAATAACAAATGAAAAAAAAAAAATAAAATAATAAAGTATGATTATTTAATTATGAATATTTCTTATTTCATATATATTTTGTAGAAACAGTTTACATGTATATATGGTATGCAATTACTGACTTTCCACAAATGTCCACTCAAATTTTGAGTGGACACCACTATTTTTAGTGGACAGGAAGTTGTGGAATTTGAGTGGTGTCCACTAGTGGAAAGTGGAAAATCACAGTATCACACTGACCATACTGTAAAGATACCAGCTGTATCGTGGTTTACTGAGTTAGTACATGTGGTAACTTGAATATCCTGTTTTTTTAGTATGAGTTCTTAATTGTAGCACAAGTCATCATATTGATGGATACGAGTTGCTTGAAATCTACTGTTTGGAATTGTAATCAGCTGTTGAGAAATGTGGGGTATATATATATATATATTTATCAGTCTATTGCTTGAAATCTGCTGTTTGGAATTGTAATCAACTGTTGAGAAATGTGGGGTATATACCAGCTCTATCGTGGTTTACTGAGATAGTAGTACATGTGGTAACTTGAATATTCTGTTAGTTGTATGAGTTCTTAATTGTAGCACTAGTCATCATGTTGATGGATACGAGTTGCTTGAAATTTACTGTTTGGAATTGTAATCAACTGTTCAGAAATGTGGGGGTATATATATATATAAATACCAGTTGTATTGTGGTTTACTGAGATAGTAGTACATGTGGTAACTTGAATATTCTGTTGGTTGTATGAGTTCTTAATTGTAGCACAAGTCATCATATTGATGGATACCAGTTGTTTGAAAATCTGCTGTTTGGCATTGTATTCAAGTGTTTAGAAATGTGGGGTATGTATATATATACCAGTTGTACTGTGGTTTACTGAGATAGTAGTACATGTGGTAACTTGAATATTCTGTTGGTTGTATGAGTTCTTAATTGTAGCACTAGTCATCATATTGATGGATACCAGTTCTTTGAAAATCTGCTGTTTGTCATTGTATTCAAGTGTTGAGAAATGTGGGGTATGTATATATATACCAGCTGTACTGTGGTTTACTGAGATAGTAGTACATGTGGTAACTTGAATATTCTGTTGGTTGTATGAGTTCTTAATTGTAGCACTAGTCATCATATTGATGGATACGACAAAAATGTACGAGTTGCTTGAAATCTACTGTTTGGAGTTTTAATCTGCTGTTGAGAAATGTAAGGTATATATAAATATGCCAGCTGCATTGTGGTTTACTGAGATAGTACATGTGGTAACTTGAATATTCTTTTGGTTGTACGAGTTCTTAATTGTAGCACTTGTCATTATATTGATGGATACAAGTTGCTTGAAATCTGCTGGCTGGCATTGTATTCAAGTGTTGAGAAATGTGGGGTATATATATAAATATATATATATACCAGCTGTATTGTGGTTTACTGAGATAGTCCATGTATGTGGTAACTTGAATATTCTGTTAGTTGTATGAGTTCTTAATTGTAGCACTAGTCTTCATATTGATGGCTATGAGTTGCTTGAAATCTGCTGTTTGGCATTGTATTCAAGTGTTGAGAAATATGGAGTACAAATGTATATATAAATATACCAACTCTATTTTGGTTTACTGAGATAGTAGTACATGTGGTAACTTGAATATTCTGTCGGCTGTTTGAGATCTTAATTTGAGCACTAGTAGTCATTATATCATATTGATGGATACAAGTTGCTTGAAACCTACTGTTTGGAGTTGTAATGAACTGTTCAGAAATATTAGGTACATATAAAGATACCAGCTGTATCGTGGTTTACTGAGTTAGTACATGTGGTAACTTGAATATCCTGTTTTTTTAGTATGAGTTCTTAATTGTAGCACAAGTCATCATATTGATGGATACGAGTTGCTTGAAATCTACTGTTTGGAATTGTAATCAGCTGTTGAGAAATGTGGGGTATATATATATATATATTTATCAGTCTATTGCTTGAAATCTGCTGTTTGGAATTGTAATCAACTGTTGAGAAATGTGGGGTATATACCAGCTCTATCGTGGTTTACTGAGATAGTAGTACATGTGGTAACTTGAATATTCTGTTAGTTGTATGAGTTCTTAATTGTAGCACTAGTCATCATGTTGATGGATACGAGTTGCTTGAAATTTACTGTTTGGAATTGTAATCAACTGTTCAGAAATGTGGGGGTATATATATATATAAATACCAGTTGTATTGTGGTTTACTGAGATAGTAGTACATGTGGTAACTTGAATATTCTGTTGGTTGTATGAGTTCTTAATTGTAGCACAAGTCATCATATTGATGGATACCAGTTGTTTGAAAATCTGCTGTTTGGCATTGTATTCAAGTGTTGAGAAATGTGGGGTATGTATATATATACCAGTTGTACTGTGGTTTACTGAGATAGTAGTACATGTGGTAACTTGAATATTCTGTTGGTTGTATGAGTTCTTAATTGTAGCACTAGTCATCATATTGATGGATACCAGTTCTTTGAAAATCTGCTGTTTGTCATTGTATTCAAGTGTTGAGAAATGTGGGGTATGTATATATATACCAGCTGTACTGTGGTTTACTGAGATAGTAGTACATATGGTAACTTGAATATTCTGTTGGTTGTATGAGTTCTTAATTGTAGCACTAGTCATCATATTGATGGATACGACAAAAATGTACGAGTTGCTTGAAATCTACTGTTTGGAGTTTTAATCTGCTGTTGAGAAATGTAAGGTATATATAAATATGCCAGCTGCATTGTGGTTTACTGAGATAGTACATGTGGTAACTTGAATATTCTTTTGGTTGTACGAGTTCTTAATTGTAGCACTTGTCATTATATGGATGGATACAAGTTGCTTGAAATCTGCTGGCTGGCATTGTATTCAAGTGTTGAAAAATGTGGGGTATATATATAAATATATATATATACCAGCTGTATTGTGGTTTACTGAGATAGTCCATGTATGTGGTAACTTGAATATTCTGTTAGTTGTATGAGTTCTTAATTGTAGCACTAGTCTTCATATTGATGGCTATGAGTTGCTTGAAATCTGCTGTTTGGCATTGTATTCAAGTGTTGAGAAATATGGAGTACAAATGTATATATATATAAATATACCAACTCTATTTTGGTTTACTGAGATAGTAGTACATGTGGTAACTTGAATATTCTGTCGGCTGTTTGAGATCTTAATTTGAGCACTAGTAGTCATTATATCATATTGATGGATACAAGTTGCTTGAAACCTACTGTTTGGAGTTGTAATGAACTGTTCAGAAATATTGGGTACATATAAAGATACCAGCTGTATCGTGGTTTACTGAGTTAGTACATGTGGTAACTTGAATATCCTGTTTTTTTAGTATGAGTTCTTAATTGTAGCACAAGTCATCATATTGATGGATACGAGTTGCTTGAAATCTACTGTTTGGAATTGTAATCAGCTGTTGAGAAATGTGGGGTATATATATATATATATTTATCAGTCTATTGCTTGAAATCTGCTGTTTGGAATTGTAATCAACTGTTGAGAAATGTGGGGTATATATCAGCTCTATCGTGGTTTACTGAGATAGTAGTACATGTGGTAACTTGAATATTCTGTTAGTTGTATGAGTTCTTAATTGTAGCACTAGTCATCATGTTGATGGATACGAGTTGCTTGAAATTTACTGTTTGGAATTGTAATCAACTGTTCAGAAATGTGGGGGTATATATATATATAAATACCAGTTGTATTGTGGTTTACTGAGATAGTAGTACATGTGGTAACTTGAATATTCTGTTGGTTGTATGAGTTCTTAATTGTAGCACAAGTCATCATATTGATGGATACCAGTTGTTTGAAAATCTGCTGTTTGGCATTGTATTCAAGTGTTTAGAAATGTGGGGTATGTATATATATACCAGTTGTACTGTGGTTTACTGAGATAGTAGTACATGTGGTAACTTGAATATTCTGTTGGTTGTATGAGTTCTTAATTGTAGCACTAGTCATCATATTGATGGATACCAGTTCTTTGAAAATCTGCTGTTTGTCATTGTATTCAAGTGTTGAGAAATGTGGGGTATGTATATATATACCAGCTGTACTGTGGTTTACTGAGATAGTAGTACATGTGGTAACTTGAATATTCTGTTGGTTGTATGAGTTCTTAATTGTAGCACTAGTCATCATATTGATGGATACGACAAAAATGTACGAGTTGCTTGAAATCTACTGTTTGGAGTTTTAATCTGCTGTTGAGAAATGTAAGGTATATATAAATATGCCAGCTGCATTGTGGTTTACTGAGATAGTACATGTGGTAACTTGAATATTCTTTTGGTTGTACGAGTTCTTAATTGTAGCACTTGTCATTATATTGATGGATACAAGTTGCTTGAAATCTGCTGGCTGGCATTGTATTCAAGTGTTTAGAAATGTGGGGTATATATATAAATATATATATATACCAGCTGTATTGTGGTTTACTGAGATAGTCCATGTATGTGGTAACTTGAATATTCTGTTAGTTGTATGAGTTCTTAATTGTAGCACTAGTCTTCATATTGATGGCTATGAGTTGCTTGAAATCTGCTGTTTGGCATTGTATTCAAGTGTTGAGAAATATGGAGTACAAATGTATATATAAATATACCAACTCTATTTTGGTTTACTGAGATAGTAGTACATGTGGTAACTTGAATATTCTGTCGGCTGTTTGAGATCTTAATTTGAGCACTAGTAGTCATTATATCATATTGATGGATACAAGTTGCTTGAAACCTACTGTTTGGAGTTGTAATGAACTGTTCAGAAATATTAGGTACATATAAAGATACCAGCTGTATCGTGGTTTACTGAGTTAGTACATGTGGTAACTTGAATATCCTGTTTTTTTAGTATGAGTTCTTAATTGTAGCACAAGTCATCATATTGATGGATACGAGTTGCTTGAAATCTACTGTTTGGAATTGTAATCAGCTGTTGAGAAATGTGGGGTATATATATATATATATTTATCAGTCTATTGCTTGAAATCTGCTGTTTGGAATTGTAATCAACTGTTGAGAAATGTGGGGTATATATCAGCTCTATTGTGGTTTACTGAGATAGTAGTACATGTGGTAACTTGAATATTCTGTTAGTTGTATGAGTTCTTAATTGTAGCACTAGTCATCATGTTGATGGATACGAGTTGCTTGAAATTTACTGTTTGGAATTGTAATCAACTGTTCAGAAATGTGGGGGTATATATATATATAAATACCAGTTGTATTGTGGTTTACTGAGATAGTAGTACATGTGGTAACTTGAATATTCTGTTGGTTGTATGAGTTCTTAATTGTAGCACAAGTCATCATATTGATGGATACCAGTTGTTTGAAAATCTGCTGTTTGGCATTGTATTCAAGTGTTTAGAAATGTGGGGTATGTATATATATACCAGTTGTACTGTGGTTTACTGAGATAGTAGTACATGTGGTAACTTGAATATTCTGTTGGTTGTATGAGTTCTTAATTGTAGCACTAGTCATCATATTGATGGATACCAGTTCTTTGAAAATCTGCTGTTTGTCATTGTATTCAAGTGTTGAGAAATGTGGGGTATGTATATATATACCATCTGTACTGTGGTTTACTGAGATAGTAGTACATGTGGTAACTTGAATATTCTGTTGGTTGTATGAGTTCTTAATTGTAGCACTAGTCATCATATTGATGGATACGACAAAAATGTACGAGTTGCTTGAAATCTACTGTTTGGAGTTTTAATCTGCTGTTGAGAAATGTAAGGTATATATAAATATGCCAGCTGCATTGTGGTTTACTGAGATAGTACATGTGGTAACTTGAATATTCTTTTGGTTGTACGAGTTCTTAATTGTAGCACTTGTCATTATATTGATGGATACAAGTTGCTTGAAATCTGCTGGCTGGCATTGTATTCAAGTGTTGAGAAATGTGGGGTATATATATAAATATATATATATACCAGCTGTATTGTGGTTTACTGAGATAGTCCATGTATGTGGTAACTTGAATATTCTGTTAGTTGTATGAGTTCTTAATTGTAGCACTAGTCTTCATATTGATGGCTATGAGTTGCTTGAAATCTGCTGTTTGGCATTGTATTCAAGTGTTGAGAAATATGGAGTACAAATGTATATATAAATATACCAACTCTATTTTGGTTTACTGAGATAGTAGTACATGTGGTAACTTGAATATTCTGTCGGCTGTTTGAGATCTTAACTTGAGCACTAGTAGTCATTATATCATATTGATGGATACAAGTTGCTTGAAACCTACTGTTTGGAGTTGTAATGAACTGTTCAGAAATATTGGGTACATATAAAGATACCAGCTGTATCGTGGTTTACTGAGTTAGTACATGTGGTAACTTGAATATCCTGTTTTTTTAGTATGAGTTCTTAATTGTAGCACAAGTCATCATATTGATGGATACGAGTTGCTTGAAATCTACTGTTTGGAATTGTAATCAGCTGTTGAGAAATGTGGGGTATATATATATATATATATATCAGTCTATTGCTTGAAATCTGCTGTTTGGAATTGTAATCAACTGTTGAGAAATGTGGGGTATATACCAGCTCTATCGTGGTTTACTGAGATAGTAGTACATGTGGTAACTTGAATATTCTGTTAGTTGTATGAGTTCTTAATTGTAGCACTAGTCATTATGTTGATGGATACGAGTTGCTTGAAATTTACTGTTTGGAATTGTAATCAACTGTTCAGAAATGTGGGGGTATATATATATATAAATACCAGTTGTATTGTGGTTTACTGAGATAGTAGTACATGTGGTAACTTGAATATTCTGTTGGTTGTATGAGTTCTTAATTGTAGCACTAGTCATCATATTGATGGATACCAGTTCTTTGAAAATCTGCTGTTTGTCATTGTATTCAAGTGTTGAGAAATGTGGGGTATGTATATATATACCAGCTGTACTGTGGTTTACTGAGATATTAGTACATGTGGTAACTTGAATATTCTGTTGGTTGTATGAGTTCTTAATTGTAGCACTAGTCATCATATTGATGGATACGACAAAAATGTACGAGTTGCTTGAAATCTACTGTTTGGAGTTTTAATCTGCGGTTGAGAAATGTAAGGTATATATAAATATGCCAGCTGCATTGTGGTTTACTGAGATAGTACATGTGGTAACTTGAATATTCTTTTGGTTGTACGAGTTCTTAATTGTAGCACTTGTCATTATATTGATGGATACAAGTTGCTTGAAATCTGCTGGCTGGCATTGTATTCAAGTGTTGAGAAATGTGGGGTATATATATAAATATATATATATACCAGCTGTATTGTGGTTTACTGAGATAGTCCATGTATGTGGTAACTTGAATATTCTGTTAGTTGTATGAGTTCTTAATTGTAGCACTAGTCTTCATATTGATGGCTATGAGTTGCTTGAAATCTGCTGTTTGGCATTGTATTCAAGTGTTGAGAAATATGGAGTACAAATGTATATATAAATATACCAACTCTATTTTGGTTTACTGAGATAGTAGTACATGTGGTAACTTGAATATTCTGTCGGCTGTTTGAGATCTTAATTTGAGCACTAGTAGTCATTATATCATATTGATGGATACAAGTTGCTTGAAACCTACTGTTTGGAGTTGTAATGAACTGTTCAGAAATATTGGGTACATATAAAGATACCAGCTGTATCGTGGTTTACTGAGTTAGTACATGTGGTAACTTGAATATCCTGTTTTTTTAGTATGAGTTCTTAATTGTAGCACAAGTCATCATATTGATGGATAAGAGTTGCTTGAAATCTACTGTTTGGAATTGTAATCAGCTGTTGAGAAATGTGGGGTATATATATATATATATATTTATCAGTCTATTGCTTGAAATCTGCTGTTTGGAATTGTAATCAACTGTTGAGAAATGTGGGGTATATACCAGCTCTATCGTGGTTTACTGAGATAGTAGTACATGTGGTAACTTGAATATTCTGTTAGTTGTATGAGTTCTTAATTGTAGCACTAGTCATCATGTTGATGGATACGAGTTGCTTGAAATTTACTGTTTGGAATTGTAATCAACTGTTCAGAAATGTGGGGGTATATATATATATATAAATACCAGTTGTATTGTGGTTTACTGAGATAGTAGTACATGTGGTAACTTGAATATTCTGTTGGTTGTATGAGTTCTTAATTGTAGCACAAGTCATCATATTGATGGATACCAGTTGTTTGAAAATCTGCTGTTTGGCATTGTATTCAAGTGTTTAGAAATGTGGGGTATGTATATATATACCAGTTGTACTGTGGTTTACTGAGATAGTAGTACATGTGGTAACTTGAATATTCTGTTGGTTGTATGAGTTCTTAATTGTAGCACTAGTCATCATATTGATGGATACCAGTTCTTTGAAAATCTGCTGTTTGTCATTGTATTCAAGTGTTGAGAAATGTGGGGTATGTATATATATACCAGCTGTACTGTGGTTTACTGAGATAGTAGTACATGTGGTAACTTGAATATTCTGTTGGTTGTATGAGTTCTTAATTGTAGCACTAGTCATCATATTGATGGATACGACAAAAATGTACGAGTTGCTTGAAATCTACTGTTTGGAGTTTTAATCTGCTGTTGAGAAATGTAAGGTATATATAAATATGCCAGCTGCATTGTGGTTTACTGAGATAGTACATGTGGTAACTTGAATATTCTTTTGGTTGTACGAGTTCTTAATTGTAGCACTTGTCATTATATTGATGGATACAAGTTGCTTGAAATCTGCTGGCTGGCATTGTATTCAAGTGTTGAGAAATGTGGGGTATATATATAAATATACAATGTATTATTGGACTTGAGCCCCTAAGTTGTCCATTAACTCCTTATTATTGGACTTAAGCTCCTAAGTTGTCCATTAACTCCTTATTATTGGACGTAAGCCCCTAAGTTGTCCATCAGGGCCCCATATAACAGGCATGACAGGAAGTGAATTTGGTCATGTGATCTTACTAGCTAAAAAAGATGGATGATCAAAGTTATCTGTTACTTTGTATTCTGATAGTTTTATGTTTACAATTCATAGTGATCACTATTTTAGCAGTTATAATAATAAGAGTTACAATAAACTGGACTATACTTTTCAGATCATGGACACCAGACTTTCAATAAATACTTTTTGTACTACAGTAATGGTTTGTACATTGTAACTACACAATTTCTGTATGTTCAGCTAAATTTTGTTTGAAAGTTTAGTAGCCCAGCTCAAATTTAGGGCCATGGACAACTGGGCTGTTGCTAATTTTTATCCATCACCATGTCATGCCTCGATTAAACTTCAAAAATTTCCATGTTGCACTCACAGATAAAGCTGTTTTTGTGGTAAACATTGTAAACACAGGTAATAAATGCTTATTGGTCAGGAAATATAATTTTTTTTTTTGCATTTGCAGGAAACAAGTGGAAAATATTCAGTAAACCTTGTTTTTTACATGTTTCTTAAGCATGTACAACATAAATTTAGGCCATATAAAAATCAGCCGCTGGCTTGTATTTATCATGTTTATAGGTGTGAAAAAATAAATACGAATGTAACAATTCCCACGTGTTTGAATTTTAGCGCCAAATCTAACTTGGAAAAGAGTGATAACTCTAGCGCATTTCGAATGGAAATTTTAATGTCCGATCATGTAACACCGTAACAAGAGGTAATTGCGCTGGTGAAAAGGTATTTTTCTTCAAGTTTTTTATGATGTCTGATGCTCTCCACGGTGAGAATGGATTGATACATGTACATTGTGACATGAGCTTCATATCTTCGGGAACAGGTAAAAATCTGTGCTCTGTTGAAAATTTACTGTGTTCAATGGGAAAAACGGTCAATAAAAAAATATGTTCAGATAAAATTGAAAAGTAAATACCCGCCCGTCCACATCATTTTTCAAAATCAGAAAATCTGAAAACCAAATGATTTATTTTACCTGGCCTTATATTTGCCAACAATGTACGTATATTGTCTAAATCAACAGATATAGAGCTAAAAGTGAAAAAAAAATTAATACTTTATGATAGTTCAGGAATAGTAGCTGATACTTGGATTGCATACAAATTTTTGAGTTTTGGACAAATTAGGTACTACAAGTTCAAAACTTGTGAGTTTTCATCATTGTTCAACAACTAAGGAAAATCTACTTGTATAATTTTTTCTCCAATATTTTTTATTGCAAATAAATCTGAATATTAAAAGGATTCCATTGTTTCAAGAATGACATATAAATGTATGTATTTTTCTTCTTTTATACACCTGCTTAAAATTTTGCAGCCTTTATCTGCTCATCCATTAACCCTTCAATATTGGACTTCCCTCGGTTGTCTGTTAACTCCTTATTTTTCGACTTAAGCCCCTTAATAGTCCATAAGCTCCTTATTTTTCGACTTAAGCCCCTTAATAGTCCATAAGCTCCTTATTATTGGACTTAAGCCCCTAAGTTGTCCATTAACTCCTTATTATTGGACTTAAGCTCCTAAGTTGTCCATTAACTCCTTATTTTTGGACTTAAGCCCCTAAGTTGTCCAGTAACTCTTAATTATTGGACTTAAGCCCCGTACTTGTACATTTACTTCTTATTGGAGTTATAGTCCAGGTCACATCTAAAGTGATCATGAAGAACCATATTTTTTATTACTCACCAAGGTATTAATTTTTTTGTTAATCAGGTAAAACAACGGCCGACCCTAACTTTTTTACGAGGCACTACATTTTGATGGATAAAAATTCAACAAGAATACTTTTTATTGACTAAAATGTGCCAGTGTACCGTAAAAGGCTACTATTTCAACAATTATCCAAGATATAGCTGCTCTAATTTAGCTAAAACAGCACAGAAGCACGTTTTCAAACCTAGCATTTTGTAAACAATTCACTTCCGGTTTTATAAATGCGGAAATGTGGAAACGTGCCCGCAACGGACCTGAATGAATTCTGGATTTCAACAAGCAAAAAAAAAAAAAAAATATCCCGACCTACCGACCCTAATTTTTATATGACCGCAAAAGTTTTTGAAGTCATATTATGTTGTGAGTATGTCTGTCTGTCGTCTGTCTGATTTATTCTTAGACTGACGTTAAGCGTAGAATTAATTTAGGATGGCCTTATATGGAACTTCACTAAATCCCTTGTAATTCACCACAAAAATTAAATTAAGCAAGAACTAATTAAAGAACAGATTCATTTAATTAATGGGAGGAAACATGCCTTTATATTTCAAAAACGAAATTTTAAAAGTACTTTGTTATTTTATGAAAAACATCGGCATTTGTTTTTATTACAGATTGTATCCAGGCCATCAGTAACGTTTACAATTATACTTCTTTCGATTTTGCTTATTTTGATCTTCTTCTTTCACATTTCGTTTTGCACTGCTTTTTAATGGTTTTATTTATTTATTTTCCTTATGGATTATTTGCAACCACCATGCGGTTTTGTTGGATTTGATTCTCATCTTCATTTCACGCAAGCCCTAATTTTCTGTCAGAATCACAATATTGATTGTTTAGATTTTATGTTAAACGGTATAGAATTCATAGCAGTTTTTTCAGTTCAGGGTTTTCAGGATTTAGTTTTTTATTGTGTTTTATATAATTTAGATTTTGTTCAGTTCACTATTGTTCAAGAGGAAACGTCTGACAATTCTGATTAATTCAGGTGAGCCACTAGTTTATAATATAACTGAATGGTTACATAGATGTTTATTACTAAACCAACATGGGGCATGATAAGGTTCTATGATTTCTTTTACATGGTAAAACCCATCATCACTTGCCACATTGACTTCAATACCTTACTCTAAATGTAGTGTTATGCAGGGTTACCCTGGGTTACCCCAACCCTTCCCCCAGGATACTTATACCTTTTATAAAATGTGAGACAACTCTTACAAAACTGTTCAAATTACAAATGCATCATGCAACCCCAAAATGTTTAATATACAATCTATATGTCGGCGACGAAGGTCCAGATCAGAAATGGATCTTGTTTCCTTATTGACTGTAGATGTGCACCAGCTATTTTGTTTTTCAGAAAAATTATTTTTTTCCAAAAAAAAAGTCTTTTTCAAATCTTTCCTATAGGATATTATAGGAAAAAGGGGGAGGGGGTTTCTGTTATCCGCAACTCCTCTGAAACCACATGACAGAATTTAACCAAACTTGTTTTAATTTTTTCCTTATGAACTGTAGATGTTCACCACATGTGTTGTTTAATTGATAATTTTTTTTTTCAAAAACTGATGTTTTAAATATTTTTCAGAAATCACAGATTTTGAGAATTTGCAATATCTTCAGTTTACCTTATCTGGTTTCTCTCAGAATTTGAGGTGTTGTTAAACTAAACAAGACCAAAAATTCAATAGATGTTTGTGTTGATGCATGAAAAAGTTTGGGATAAAGTAGATTTTTTTGCTCAGAAATCACAGATTTTGAGAATGGACTGACTTCAGAACAATAAATCCCGACTTTGTCATAGCCAAGTTCCAACACAGTCATGTAACTTGATAGACTTTGATGCCCATTGATTTTTATGTTGATCAATGAAATACTTTTGGGACAAATCTTGAATTTTTACCTTGATGTCATAGATTTTTAGAATTGACTGGTTTCAGGATGGTATGTCCTGTATATGTCTTATCTGATTTCCATGGCCAGTACATTAATCTGCATATGACTTGGAACAATGCAGACATAGTCTGTTGATTTTGAGGTCAAACTATGAAATAGTTTTTGGGAAATTTTTGGTTTTTATAGTCACAAATCACAGATTTTGAGGATTGACAGTATCTTCAGTTTACCCCAGCTGATTTCTACCACAATACAAGATATTGTTAAACAACATGAGACCCAGAAGCCTATTGGTTTTAGTGTCAATCATTGACATAATATTACAATTTCACAACGTTTGATTTTATTCTGTATTAAATGTTAGTAGTAAAATGCTAATCGCAGGCGACACATGTCTTCCGTGGAAGACTCACATCTAAGTATTGTAATTTTTGTGTAATGATTTTGAAATAGAATGCATGAAATATATATTTTTTTATTTAAAGGAGACTATTCACTAGATATTACCATTTTGAAGTCATGCCTAAAAGAAGGAGAGCAGTCAAAGGGCAAGTTGAAGATGAAACTGGGGTCATGCCTAAAATAAGGAGAGTAGCCAAAGGGCAAGTTGAAAATGAAACAGTAGGTAGATCTTAGACTCATTTAACTAGAGCTTTCAGTGTTTCCAAAGTTGAAATTGATGATACTGGACATTTGGTCCAGTAATCCAGTAGAATAAACTGGACCGAACCCAGTTTTACTGGACTTTTCATATATTGACAATTTAGAATTTGAAAAATTTTACTGGACATTTGGTCCAGTAAACCACAGTTTTATCGGACCGAATCAATTTTTACTGGTTTTTGCCTTCGGTCCAGTGAATTTCGGAATGACTGAGCTTTATAACGGTCAGAGCTCAAGATAGGCTTCATTGTGTCGCCTGCATAGCAGAGTCGACACATAGGGATCACTCTGTCGTCTTGCGTCGTCCACGTCGACCGCATCATCCACATTGTTGTCACACTTTTTCTATTATCCGCAACTACTAAACTACATGCCAGAATTTAATGAAACTTGCACAGGTTTTACCTTGTAGTCTGTAGATGTGCACGAGATATTTCTTTTTGAAAAATAATTTTTTTCCAAAAAAAAGGGTTTTTTAATATTTCCAATAGATTATAGGAGGAAGGGGGCAAGAGTCCTTTATCCGCAACTCCTCCTAAACTACATGAAGGAATTCAATGAAACTTACAGAGATGTTTCTGTTTGATGTGCCCCAGCTATTTTGCTTTTTCAGAAAACACTTTTCTCCAAGAAAAGTTGGGTTTTAAAATATTTCCCATAGAATACTGTAGGAAGGGGGCGGAGGTCTCTTATCCACAACTACTCCTAACCTGCTTGAAGGAATTAAATGAAACTATTCTACCTACAATACAGCTCAGGTGGATTTTGCCTTCCACCAGACTGGGTGGGCGACTGGGCTATTGTCCACTTGAATCTACCCCAACTTTGATATCTTCATGTGAGATATTTATTGGTAGACCTACTTAACAACTTCTGCAATGGCTTTTCAATAACAACTAATGAAATTCAGTTATGAAATAGATGCCCACAACATAAGGTGCACAAGAGAGACAAATTTGAATTTTAAGCTCAATGCCCACTCCCAAGGTGGGCAAGTGGAAAGTGCAAAATCCACCTGATCTGTAGTGTATCACCTCTAAGAATGGATATTGTGTATAAATTCATGAGACAAAAATCTCTTTACAGTTTTCTTATATTAATCAACTTGTACATTCAAACCTGCTCTGACGGTCACCTTGATTAAGCAAAAACCTGTATTGTCCATTCCAGTCACCATTTAGTTGTCCCACTATAGTAGTATGTATGTATGTAATTTTAACCTCAAGTTAAAGGTCACTTTATTTTTTGTGGTCCCAAAGGTGATCTTTATACATGTATACATGTTTGACTACACTTCTTATATGACTTTGTCAATGTAAATAGCCATTGGCAAAACATAATATTGCATAATGGCATAAAAACTATTTTATTGGAAAATATACTAATAATCCATGAACCTTTTTTTTTCAGGTATTTGTTTGGGCAAAAATAAAGGGCTCATCAGTTATGTGGCCATCAAGATTGTTAGATGGACAAAAACAAAAAGTCTACATATTATGTGACCATGCAGAGTGAGTATATATTTGTAATGTTGTTAGTTTGTTGTATCTCAACATTTTCCATCTTATTCTGTATTTCAGGACAGTGAAGTAGGCATCATGTTATATCATTTTGAAAATCTTTAATTCATGGCAATTAGCTTTTGGTTGCAAGCTTAGAAATCCTATTAATGTATAAAACTCAATATCATGCTGCCCTGGCGGAGTTCCTCAGTGCAACTTGCAGTAGGAAAACAATTGAATGAAGCATTCTTTTGAAAAATCTTCATAACTTTTCTTGCTATTATTCATTTCATAAAAGAAGATGTACCATGGTTCATTTGACTTCCCTTTGTTAAAAAGTATTATGTATCCTCTGATTGGCCAGCCAATCCGAAGCATCAGAATTACTATGCTGTATGTAAGATACACTCACAGTTTTCAAGTTGAATTAGTATCATTTCCAAGAATAAATCCAGACTCAATGAATTAAACACCCTTTAACCGTCACTGCAGCAGAGAAAATGAAAATTTAAATACAACGTTGCACGTGCAAACGGGATATCATTGATGTCAAATTAACCAGGGCATATGTGACTTACTATATGGGAATGATAAAATATGTATGAATACAGCATGGGTACAACAAAATTAATTTGAACGCAAAGCTTTCTCATGAATTTAAGTCCCACCCTATCTTTATCTATATATATGCATATAAATACTCAATAGTAAATAAAACTTGTTAGAAAAATTTGTTAAAATATATCTTAAGAAAGATGTTTACCTGTGCTTCTAAATTCAGTCTTTTAAAATGTTTTACAGGTTAGATTTTAAACTAGGAATCCCAATTACAGATTCTAATTACAAAAGATACAAAAAAGAAGGCATTGGTAGTGGCATTTTTAATAACGTTTTAAATGTTATGTTATGCATGTTGTTATCAGGAGATCCCAACTGTTTCTGTTACAGCGGATTCTCTATATAAACTGACGAGTATGAACTGCAACTGAGGTAGGAGATTCACCAGCTGGTGTTCAAACTCCCACAAATACAACAATTCATCAGATAAAACTCCTTTAAATCTAAATTAAATATGAAGACAAGAGAAAAATAATAAATATTTCTGTAAATATATTATAATCATTGAAATTTCCTCAATTTGCTATCTACAGGTAAAAATACAGGTTCTGTATCTATAGGTAAATAATGGGAGTTTTATTTGATGAGTTAGAGTTGTATTTGTGGGAGTTTATTTACCAGTTGGTGAATGAGTTTAGGAAATCTCCTTCCACAGTTACAATTCATACTCGTCAATTTATACAGCGAATCCGCTGTAATAAAAAATTATTGAGATTTTGGTCCATTAAAATTGCACAGTGTGGTACCTTAAAAAGTATGAAGTCATTCACTCAGGGATTAATAATTTTTGGTAACATCTTATTTTTAGTTCACCTGGTCAAAAAGACCATGTGAACTTTTGTCATCAATTGGGTCCGTCGTCTGTCTTTGTCTGTCATCTGGCGTCTGTCAACTTTTCCTCCTCTGAAAGCACTGGACCAGATTGAACCAAAGTTGGCAGTGATGGTCCTTGAGTTTATGCAAGAATGATCATATGATGGTTCTTTATAAATTGAATTATTATAGTGCCAATCAGAAATCCAAGATGGCTGTCAAAGCCAAACATAGATAAATATTGAACCCTATGGGAAAAGCATGCAAACAACTTATAGGAAGAAACCATTTGACATATTGATTTCAGTGTATGCAAAAATGATCATATGATGGTCCTTCATAAATTGAAGGATTATAGTGTGAATCGGAAATTCAAAATGGCCGTCACAACCAAATATAGATTAACATAGTACCCTATGGGGAAAGCATGCAAATCAACTTATAAGAAGAAACTGTTTGACATATTGATTCCAGTTTATGCAAGAATGATCATATGATTGTCCTTCATATATTGTATGATTATAGTGTTAATAGGAAATCCAAGATGGCTGCCACAACTGAATATAAATTAACATAGTACGTTATGGGGGATAGCATGCAAACAGCTGACAAGAAGAAACCTTTGACATATTGATTCCAATTTATGAGAGAATGATCAAAAGATAGTCTTTCATTGATTAAATGATTTTAATGCAGATTGGAAATCCAAGATCATAACCACAACCAAACATTGAATAACATAGCTATGGGGATAGCAAGCAAACAACTTATAGGGAGAAACTTTTTGATGTATTGATTTCAATTTTAGCAAGAATGATCATATGGTAGTCCTTATGCCAATCAGAAATCCAAGATGGCTGCCACGGCTAAACAAAGATTAACACAAAATAGAGAATAGTGTGCAAACAACTTCTATAGAGAAACCATTTTACGTATTGCTTTCAGTTTATACTTGAATGATCAAATAGGGTCCTTCAGTAATTGTATGATTTAAGTTTCCATTGGAAATCCAAAATGGCTTCCACAGCTGAGCATTGCTAAACATAGAACCCATTGGAAAATTTGACACAGACAAAATTGATAGCTTCTTTAACCAGGTATTAAAACGATTCAGGCTCTCTAGAGCCTCTGGTTCTGAATATTTTGTTTTTTTTAAAAAAACTTCTGTCGAAACGGATTTATTTGCTTCAAGGGATACATTATCAAAAGTGTGCAAACAAAGACAAATATAACAATTTCCTAACTGAATTTTAGTGAATTAATTTTAATGGACCAAAGTTTGGTAAACAGTTAATACTCCTGATTTTGTTGAAGTTATTATTTTTAAAAAGTTGTTTTTAGTAGTTTATTTGTTACAGGGAATTTCTCAAATTATCATTATCTTGGATGAGTTCGTATATGGAAATATTTCATGAAGTGGTTTTGGGGAAGATCTTAGTTTTTTGTTGAAAAATCACTGATTTTGAGAATTGAGTCTTGTTTACGCGATAACTTGAGTAAATTTGATTTGATTTGAAAAATTTTTTGCATGTGGCTTGCAATTATCATTATCTTGGATGAGTTCGTATATGGAAATATTTCATGAAGCGGTTTGGGGAAAATCTTAGTTTTTTGTTGAAAAATCACTGATTTTGAGAATTGAGTCTTGTTTACAAGATAACTTGAGTAAATTTGATTTGATTTGAAAAATTTTTTGCATGTGGCTTGCAATTATCGTTATCTTGGATGAGTTCTTATATGGAAATATTTCATGAAGTGGTTTTGGGGAAAATCTTAGTTTTTTTGTTGAAAAATCACTGATTTTGAGAATTTAGTCTTGTTTACACGATAACTTGAGTAAATTTGATTTGATTTGAAAAATTTTTTGCATATGGCTTGCAATTATCATTATCTTGGATGAGTTCATGTATGGAAATATTTTATGGAGCAGTTTTGGGGAAAATCTTAGTTTTTTGTTGAAAAATCACTGATTTTGAGAATTAAGTCTTGTTTACACGAAAACGTGAGTAGATTTCATCTGATTTGAAATTTTTTTTGCATGTGACTTGTTAATGCTGTTTCAGAGAATTGCGGAGGTGCGGGGGGATACGTTGCGCATTCATGCACTACACGGTTCTTTTATTTATGAGAAAATAGACAAAAGAGCTCAAAACCATAATGTTGATTTCCACAGCAACAGAACAGAATTCTTCTTGCTCATTATGGTTTTTTGCTGGAATAGTGTTACAAATGATTGCCACAAGAAGTTTTAAGAAATTGCGAGGCTATGCATGAACAGTAATTTCGTATATTTTATTTGATTACAGAGAATTGATGTAAATTTTTGTCTGTGTTTTAAAATGATAAAGTCTATTAAATGTGGAAATTATATTCTAACTAGAATTACCAGAACCAACTGGAGATGAGGAAATGGAAGAGGAAGATTCAGAGGAAATGAAAGAGGAAGAGTCACAGGAAACAGGAGATGAATCAGACATAGAAGAGGAAACCATTACCAGCACTACCACAGACATGACAGAGGATCATGAACTTGAGGCAAATCAAAACCAAATCAAGTCTAAGGGTCAGTTCAACTTCACTGATTTTGACACATATTAAAAATAGTTTTAACTCGACTGTCTAAAAGGCCGTGTGAGCTTTTGTCATGGCTTGAAATCCGTTGTCCGTTAACTTTTCACATTTCATCTTCTCATCTTAGACTGCTAGGCCAAATGAAATCGAACTTTTTTTTTTCGTTCTGATTTGAACTACAAACATGGCCATCACAGGCAATTATTGTTTCTAATTGGCCAATTAAAAAAAATTTCTATCAAACTTCTTCAAATAAAATCAAACTTGGCAGGAAGCATATATGGAAGGTCGTTTGTGAAAGTATTATTTTTTTTTTGTTATGATCAAACAAAAAACATGGCTGCCATGGGCAATTCTTGTTTCTGATTGGCCAATTTAAGAAAGATTTTTTTCCTGAAACCACTTGGCCAAAGAAACCAATCCTGGCAGGAATCATCTGTTGAGGGTCTTTTATAACATCATTTTTAGCTCACCTGACCCAAAGGGTCCTGTGAGCTTTTGCTATCATTGAGCGTTCATTGTCGTCCGTTAGCTATTGACATTTTGATCAACTCCTGTTTAACCACTGAGCCAATTTGAACCAAATTTGCCAGTGCAATGATATTTGGTGTGGAACACTGATAAATCATCAAGATTCAAAATTATATCAATGAAGGTCCTAGGGTCTGTGAGGCTGGGAACCAGGTGTTCAAAATTTACATACATGTTGTACTCATTGGAAAAACACCTGGGAACTATCTTTTCAGTAACAATTCAGTTAGTATTAACCAGACTTTGCAGGAATTATCTAATGCATTGTCAGATAAGTTGTGCATTTGCTTGAAAATATAGTTTTCTCACTCAACGAATTCTTTATAACTGATATGCATGAATTGCCAGGTGAGTGATACAAGCTCAGGTGAGCCTCTAGTTATTTGATTTTTCTCAGTAAGAGCTTTCAGATGTATGTCCTTAGGGTTTATTATTTTGTAAAGCACATTACTGTATCCCCTTTATTACTGTGTCAAGCACATTGCTGTGTCTACACTTTTTATAGAGGTCATGTTCGTACAACTTTATCATGATACATGATACCATCATATCAACCTGCACTTGCAAAGCACCTCATTTATTTCTGATCCACTTTTGATGGTTTGTCTGTCAGTGGATTCAAGTCATTATAAGCTTTTACTTATATGCCAACAGATTTTTATACGACCGCAAAAATTTTGCGGTCGTATTATGGTATGGTGCTGTCGTTGTCGTCCGTCTGTAGACACATAGTTTTTTTGCAATAACTTTTGTTCTAGTTGACCGATTTTCATGAAATTTTAACACAATGTTCCTTGATATGAAATAAAGTTTGGTATTGAAAATAGAGGGTCTGGCCCCATCCGTTTTACAAAAAAGGGCTAAAAGGGGTCAAAAATGGTATTTTTGGATTTTTTGATATGGAGTATTCATTTGTCATGCTATTTTGATGCGGTTTTTTTCTTTGAATTCCTTATAAAAAGGCCTTTCAGTAGTGTGTCAACAGATTTTACGTAGCTCTTACCGTATCCGAGATAGAAGGGGCCAAATGGGGCCAGTCCTCAGAAACGTAACTTTTTTGTTTCAAGTCCGATTTTGACAAACTTTTTTTTCTAAATATTTGTCTTGATGAGTACAAACAGGAAATGGCAATGGAATTTATCTATGAGCAGCCATGTTGGTTGAAAAAGGGATCAAAAGGGCCATAATTTTTTTCATTATATTCCTCTTTTCAAGGCCTTTAAGTAGTAGGTCAACAGATTTGATGTAGTTCTTACTGTTTCCGAGATATAAGGGGCCAAAAGGGGCCAGTCCCCAAAAAAGGTAACTTTTTTGTTTCAAATCCGATTTTTGACAAACTTTTTAAAAAAAAATTAGTCTTGATGAGTACAAACAGGAAATGGCAATGGAATTTATCTGTGGTCAGCAATGTTGGTGGAAAAAGGGGTCAAAAGTGTCATAAATGATACTTTTGCAGGACATATGAAATTTTCATTTTTCATCCAATTATGATGGAATTTTCTTATTATATTCCTATTTTCAAGGCCTTTCAGTAGTTTGCCAATGGATTTGATGTAGCTTTTACTGTTTCCAAGATATAAAGGGTCCAAAATGTCCAGCACTTAGAATCATAACACTGGTTTATATAAAATAATTTAGTTCCAGATGACCAATTATCTTGAAATTTTAGCACATTTCTGTCAAGCACAATACTTTGTCCACACAAGCTTTAAATATATACTTGTTCAACTTTCCTTTGTCGACATGCTGCGCTCGTATCATGCTGCGCTCGGCGTAGCCCTTTAGTCTTTAAAAGTTTCAAAGGTAAATCACTTCCAGTTTTTCAGAAAAAAGGGGCCAGATTGGCTGAACACTGCATGTCTCCATCATATTATTCTGAAAATTCTGTGAGAAATAAATACTGCTTGTCATTGACTCTTTATTGATGCTTCTGTGGAAAAACAATAACATTCATTTGTGATTTTAGAGTCAGTTTGGAATTCAGGAAATGACTCTGTAAAAAGAGCTAAATTTCATTTCATATTAGATTATTGTGTGTTTATTTTAATGATTTTAGGTATTAAAAGGAAAAGGTGGACTAGAGAAGAGGAAAATGAGTTGACCTTGGCTTTTTCATCAGTGATTGCAAGCAAAGGAAAAGTTAGTGTGTCAGCAATAAGAGCTGCAAGAATTAAATTCAAACACTTGGCTGAACGCTCAGAGGCTATGATCAGAACTAAAATCAACAATATAGTACTGGGAAAAACAAAATTATTGTAAATTAACATTTACCAAGCTGACAGTTTTGAATTAACAAAAGTTCTTGTCATTTTATGATGATTTTATGATGGAAATGGTGTATGTTCTGTTTTAGTTTACTATTTTTAGCACACTTGACCGAAAGGTCACATGAGCCTTTGCCGTCGCATTGCATTTGTCTGCCCACTTATACAAAAGAAAAAAAAAACTACTCTGAAACTGCTAAGTCAGTTGCAGTTATTAGGACCAAAAATTTATGGAATCGTCTTTGGCTGGTCTCCTATTAAAATTTTGCCCATCATCCCTGCCTACCCACCAAATTAAAATGGCTGCTGCTGAAGATAGAAAAGGAGGGGAAAAAGACTTCTTAAGATTACATTGGACACAGGGCTAAATACTTTCTTGAATGATCCTCTACCAAAATTATGTTTATTATTCTTGAGTGCCAAAAAAATATTGCAACAGCTAAACATAGTTAAACATAGGACCTGATCATCTTTTCTCAACTAGTGAGTCGGTTCCAAACACACTTTGACAAATTGGTTCTTGATGGTCCTCCTTTTAAATTTAATCTGGCACTCCTGCCTGCCAACTTAATTTAACATAGAGAAATTCAACTATTTCTCTTAAACTGTTGAGCCAATTTCAACCAAACTTTGCTTAACCAATATGGCTGCCACAGCTTATTTAGTTTGATACAAAAATATAGGACCCTATTGGAAATTGACTTTAAATCTACTTCTCTTATACTAATTAGCCAGTTGCAATTAAATTTTGGTAAAGTGGTTGTTTAATGGTCCTTTTTAAAATATTTTTCCTACCAAAGTCTCCCACAGTCAAAGTTAGTTAAAAATATGACCTTATTGGAAACATCTTCTTTTCTGAAACTACTCAGCCAGCTTCAGAATTCCCCTAAAATTTTTTCTGTGAAACAAAACTAAATTGCCAACCACCAGATAATTTTGCTGGGATGGTCTGTAGGTGATCTTTTGAAACTGTATTCAGCATCTCCAACAACCAATCAGTGGCAACCATAGCCAAACTTAGTTTAATGTACAGATCGATAAGAAAGTCACCTTAAGGTCATTTTACCTTAGACTAATAACAAATTGCAACCAGACTTTGAATGCAGTGTTCCTGGTTGTTTCTCTGAAGTTTTGTTCAACATCTCTGTCTGCTATCCAAGATGGCAGCCACAGTTTTACAAAGTACCTTATTTCAAATTTTCTTAAAAGGAACTTCTTGTCTGAAACATGTCCCAGTTTAACCAAATGCATATTAATTGTCCTTGGTGACCCTTTTTCAAAATTAGTCTTGAAAGGCAGACTGCCCACTACATCTTGACTTAGCTTAACACAAGACTTATATAGCAAATTATCTCTTTGACTAAATGGAACAGAACTATGTTTTACTGATTGTTCTTTCATCCTCATTTAAAATTTTGTCTAGGCAGCAAGCCACAATGGTAATCATCAGTGTGGTGATGAGCAATGTGAGTCACTGGTTTAAATATAAGGGCCCAAAAGAGGCCAAAATTGAGAATATGTTTGGGTGTGATTTGTTTGTATTACACTTTTGCACTTCTGATTTTAATTTTTGACTTAATTTCTTTCTGTTTGTTGAATATCATATTGCATGAGTTACATGCAGTTATTTGTGTCACATGGAAATTATTTATTTTATGAAATTAACCACTGTAAATGTTAGTTGGGAACCTTCAATTTTTCAAATAATGATTTTTTTACTTGCTTGAACCAAAGGTTCATCCAAAAGCTTATTGAAACCTGACAATCATAGATTTATTTAGGCACTTGATATCCTGGTGAGCAAAAGACTTCTAGAAACCTCAAGTTTCGTTCAGTATTATGTGAATATTGTTGGGAATTTTTGGCTGGTGTTCTTAAAAAATGTATCTTAAACATTTTTCGTAAAGTATTTTCCGAGCAATTGTATCCCCAAGAAAGTGATAATAATTTCCAAATTTCTTCATCTATTAGCAATGTTAAAAAATACTGGCTAACAAGTAGCATTTTTAAGAAGTCTAGTAATGTTGATGTTCAGTTTAACATGTCAATTGACCTTGAATTACTTCAGCATTCACTCTGGTTTTCCTGTTTACAATAAAATTCACATCAAAGTTCTTCAGTTGTTTGTTGTTCAGCCATATAAAATGAAGTGTGTGTAATGTATAAATCAGTTTCAGAAAGTTGGACTGTAAATTTTTATATACTTGTGGATTTTGACCTTGATGAACACATGTGAAAACATTTAATTCCATCAGTATAGGTTATTAGCTCTCCTGACTCGAACTATTGCTACCACTCGGCGTCTATTGTCGTTAGCTTTTTACATTTTAATCTTCTCCTCTGAAGCCACTAGGCCAATTTGGACCAAAATTTGCATCGATGGTCCTTGGGTGTTCCCCTTTCAGAATTACGTCTGACTACCAAACCCGCCAACCAAGATGGCTGTTGTTGCTAAAAATAAAAAATTTGACAAAAAAAAATCAAAAATCTTCTCTGACACTACTTGGCCATTGGGACTAAACTTTGGTTGACTGGTCCTTGGGTGGTCTTCTTTTAGAATTGTTTCGGAGGACCCCACCAGCAAACCAAGATGGCCACCTTTGCTAAAAATAGAAAATTCGGCAAAAAATCATTAAAAATCTTACTCTGAAATTTCATGGCCAATTGGGACCAAACTTTTGTGGAATGGGCCTAGGGTGGTCCCCTTTCAGAATTATGTCAGATGATCCTGCCCGCCAACCAAGATGGCCACCATCAGCCGAAATAGTTTTAACACAGGATGCTACAGGGAAAATGATTAATATCTCGAAAATCATAATAGATGGCTGATAAAATGTAACGGCAAAAATGTTCAGCATGACAAGGACTACATTAATACATTTGGACCAAAGTCTTGGCATGACTCTTTATAAGAGTTATTGCTCCCGATTCGTTTTGTTAGGTTTTTTACCAATATCTTGAAAACCGTTACAGATGGCTGATAAAATATAATGGCAAAAATGTTCAGCATGACAAGGACTACATTTACTACATTTGGAGCGAAGTCCTCCCATGCCTTTATAAGAGTTATTGCCCCTGATTCCTTATTTTGTTACGTTTTTTACTAATATCTCCAAAACTGTAATAGATGGCTGATAAAATGTAATGGCAAAAATGTTCAGCATGGCAAGGACTACATTTATTACATTTGGACCGAAGTCGTCCAGTGACTCTTTATAGGGATTATTGCCCCTGATTCATTATTTTTGTTACATTTTTTAATATCTCGAAAACCACAATAGATGGCTGATGAAATGTAATGGCAAAAATGTTCAGTATGACAAGGACTACATTTAATACATTTGGACTGAAGTCATCCCATGACTATTTAAAAGAGTTATTGCCCCTGATCCATTATTATACCCCCCGCAAACAAAGTTTGGGGGGTATATAGGAATCACCCTGTCTGTCTGTCCGTCCGTCTGTCCGTCTGTCCACTTTTCTCGTAAGCGCAACTCCTCCTAAACCGCTTAAAGGATTTTGATTAAACTTTACACAAAGGAAGGTCACTATATGGAGATGTGCATGAAGGAATATAATTATTGTCCGACATCATCAAAGGGGGATAATTCAACTTTGACTTTTATGGGAGCGGGGGGTATCTCTTAGTGAGCTTTGCTCACAGTATTTCTAGTTTTGTTAAGTTTTTGACTAATATCTCGAAAACTCTAATAGATGGCTGATGAAATGTAATGGCAAAAATGTTCAGCATGACAAGGACTACATTAAATACATTGGACCAAAGTTGTCCCATGACTCTTAATTAGAGTTATTGCCCTGATTTGTTGTTTTGTTACAGTTTTTGACTAATACAATGTATCTTAAAAACTTACAGATGGATGATAAAATATAATGGCAAATATGTTCAGCATGTCAAGGGCTTGCTTGGAATCTGCTGTTTGGAATTTTAATCAACTGTTGAGAAATGTGGGGTATATATATAATATATACCAGCTGTAGTTTGGTTTACTGAGTTAGTACATGTGGTAATTTGAATATTCTGTTGGTTGTATGAGTTCTTATTTGTAGCACTAGTCATCATATTGATGGATACGAGTTGCTTGAAATCTGCTGTTAGAAATTGTAATGAACTGTTCAGAAATGTGGGGTACATATATATATATATATATATATATACCATCTGTATTTTGGTTTACTGAGATAGTACACATGGTAACTTGAATATTCTGTTGGTTGTATGAGTTCTTAATTGTAGCACTAGTCATATTGATTGATACGAGTTGCTTGGAATCTGCTGTTTGGAATTTTAATCAACTGTTGAGAAATGTGGGGTATATATTCAATACCAGCTGTATTGTGATTTACACGAGATAGTACATGTGGTAACTTGAATATTTTGTTGGTTGTATGAGTTCTAAATTGTAGCACTAGTCATCATATTAATGGATGCGAGTTGCTCGAAATCTGCTGTTTGAAATTGTAATCAACTGTTGAGAAATGTGGGGTATATATATAATATATACCAGCTGTATTTTGCTTTACTGAGTCAGTACATGTGGTAATTTGAATATTCTTTTGGTTGTATGAGTTCTTATTTGTAGCACTAGTCATCATATTGATGGATACGAGTTGCTTGAAATCTGCTGTTTGGAATTGTAATCAACTTTTGAGAAATATATATATAATACCAGCTGTATTATGGTTTACTGAGATAGTACATGTGGTAACTTGAATATTCTGTTGGTTGTGCGAGTTCTTCATTGTAGCATTCATTCTGTTGGTGTTGCATCTTAGCTAACTGTTGTCTATAATTAGGAGATAAAGAGAAGAGGAAGTAACAAAATATCACGGAGATGCAGTATGAAACCCCGTAATCATATCTATAAAAGACACTGCATAAAACCCCAGAGCCATGCTTTATACAGGGACCCCACAACGTCCACATTTTCTGTATATATATATATATATATATATATATATATATATATATAATAGAAATACAAAATACAGTTTAGTTATATAAATATCCAACAACCCTGCAACATGTTTTTTTTAAATGCTCATCTAGGGAGCATCCAATGAATTTGATATTTTTATTGTTTACAAAACATGGGTCTACATTGATGAAATATATATATATATATATATATATATATATATATATATATATATATATATATATATATATATATATATATATATATATATAATAGAAATACAAAATACAGTTTAGTTATATAAATATCCAACAACCCTGCAACATGTTTTTTTTAAATGCTCATCTAGGGAGCATCCAATGAATTTGATATTTTTATTGTTTACAAAACATGGGTCTACATTGATGAATATATATATGCTTAGCTTTATCATAAGAGATCCAATGTATAATTTAAACGAATCCAACCTTTTCAATGGACACAAATCTGTTTTATACCGTGTATTATGCACGTTCTGAGCACTTTACTTTTTTTCATTATCACACACATAAAGTAGCAATGTAAGTAAACACTAGGGCGCCACTGGGCGGAAACCACATTTTGTTTACAGTATACTGGTCTCAAAATAAGCTTGAAAATGTTCTGAAGAAGTGGAATCCAGTTTTCAAATAACTCCCCCAAAACAGCTCCACCTGGCGTTTACTGACATTGCTACATAAAAAAATAAGCTTGAAAATGTTCTGAAGAAGTGGAATCCAGTTTTCAAATAACTCCCCCAAAACAGCTCCACCTGGCGTTTACTGACATTGCTACATAAATAATCAATATGACGAACTTATATGATGTTCTAATTATAACTTTCATCTTCAGATTTTATGCTGCAGTTGCAAACATCAATAAACTATTCACAGTGTAATCTGCATATAAATTGGTCATATGTGCGTCATTTATTAAGGATTCAGAAAACGTTAAACATGTTATACATGTTATAGGTGGCATACAGCAAATCCTCCTACTAGGTATTTAGAAAACATTGAAAGGAGACTCCGAATACGGCATGTACATATCGGTATTTCTAGGAAAAACTTAAAATATAATTATGATTTCACATTATGTTTTTCCGTACCTTAAAATTTTAATTTAAATTTTTTTTTCATGAATTAACTTTATATTTTTTTCACTCTTTAAACAAAAAATATGTAAATAACTAGCAGTATACAAAGAACGATAACTTAATCTACACTGTAGGTTTGTTCCAAATATTTTAATTGACAAGCATTGGTAATTTTACTGTCAAAAGTCAGTGGTTATCTCCAGTTCGACGTTTGTATTTCAAATGGGCGCAAGAAATATTTCATATGGGCGCAAATTGATACTTCATTTGGGCGCAGATTTTTTTTGTTTAAACATTTCATTTTTGGCGCCTTTGAAAGTTATGCATTACAGACTAAAACAATCTGTTGCCCCCTGTTCACAACGGGGAGGTGGAAGTAGAATTTTAAACAGATTAACTTTATGAATAAACTTTTTAATATGAACTTCAAAATGCGGTAAAAAGATATATGAAGCACTTTATTCCTTTGCCTGTCTCGGTGACCACTACGTCCATCTTGTTGAAATGTTGGTTACAAATTAAATATATACTTACCTATTGATATACATATAGTTCTTAATCCGCTGAACACTATTTATACTTCACGTAATTATAGAGTTCAGTGACTGATAGTTACTTTTACGTACATGTACAAGAAAAACGCCCATTTGAAATGTGGGGTAGACTAAGATTTTGCGCACAATAGAAAAAATATTTGTGCCCATTTCAAATCACGAATATTTCAAAATACGCCCATATGCAATGCAGCCCTCCAGTTACCGGTACCCTGGCTTCCTCCAGCAATAAAAATTTACCACCACGATATAGCCAAATACACTGAAGCATAAAACCGCAATAATCCAAACCAACTCTTAATAGTCTGCCATCGGAAACAACTTTATCGAAGAAAGAAAAAGTGTTCTATCCAAGGAAAAAAGAGGATATCTTCCATAAGGTCTTAATAAAAAATGCAAACTCTGTTCGTGTACCTCACTGCACCTTCAAGATGGCCTGCAGCATAAATATTAATATTTTTAAAAATTAAATCAATGTTTAATTCAAATGAATTAAAGGAAAATAATACGAAACGTTAACTCGACTACACGAAAAGCTGTAAGTTTATTCAAATGTGATGTTGTATCATGGGTGTTTATCCTGTATCCTTTCATTTTCAAGCTCACAGTAAAAATCATTTAATAACTTTTTATGAAAAAAATATATGCAACGTGTGCAAGTCGCACGGTGAATATAATCAAGACACTATTGAAGCAATATCCCTTCGGAGCCTCATATTTCCATTTATTTTACGATATTAGTATTAACCCCTACGTAATTTATCAGTAGGTTAATGTCCTGTTTTGTCATAACAAGGGGATTATGTGATGGGCAAATATTGTTTTCATATTCAAATAAATAATAACCTTAGCTGTAGATAAATATCTTATCAATTTCCATAGAAATTTAGTCGATAAGTTTAATAAAATATATACATGCAATTTGAAGATATCAATATCATGTCTGAAGAAGCCGTTTTATGTTTTCTGCCAAACTACAGGCATCAAAATTTGTATTACATAATGTTTATTACTACCACTATTTGGAAAGTTCTATTGGTGAGATCAGGTACTCTAGGATCACCTATTTCGATACTGGTGTGAAACACAAATGTGATTGAGAGGGTATACAAAATAGTTTCTTATATATTGTTTGATAATTTCATAAGGGTAATTTTTGCTGGACAGTTGTTTTAAAAATTTGTTTTGTAATATAATCAACTATGTTCACCTGTTTATGCAATTGAATTCAAAGATATGTATGAGACTCGGTTTAGTTTTAATGACAAATTGAAATTCAAAGACCGGATGTCGGTATGATTCCCAAGATGGCTTTGTCGTCTGAGTGGTTTGGAGGTCATGACGGCTTTGTCGTCTGAGTGATCAAGGGTAAGAAGGGTTACTCGTCTGAGTGGCAGTTTGTCCATGGTCTTATTCTACTTTAACATGTGAAGTGAAATTTTGCCATTTGTCATGTTGATTTTGTAAATAATTTGTCTTGTCTGAGTTTTCATCAACAGTTTTTGATTTGAATTCACTTCTTGTTTGATTCACGCCCTATACACTGTATCCCAGAACAACCTCCTGCGGCAAATGCATCTATTTTAACGGAAGGCAACTCTTATATAAATTTCAAGATTGCTGTCAAGATTTCTAATGTTGTGATCTCGATAGTGCAAAGTAATGAATTAATATCCGTTTACCTGACGATATATGATAAGGTATTTATCATCCTATATATAGAATTAACACTGAAAATTTATAAACATCTTTTAGAAATATGTCACATGAATATACATACATTTATTTGTAAATTCAAATGAACGAACGACAAATTTTGCCTACAAGAAAACAAGTCTAGATACATATTTAGATATAAATCAACATAATACATATCATTTTCAGAAATTGATGAGTTATGTTAACCCAGACCTAGAAAAACTGGAATAAAATTACACTAATTCGTCTTACAGTTATCGAGGGTCTTCATGGAGAGTATATATACATTTTATTTATTATATATACTTACAGAAAATAAAGGTAAAATTTTACCGTAAGATAAAATTGGAAATTGTGCATATGTTTGCCCAAATCTTATAAGAATTGGCTTAGCGGGCTGATATGTCTTTGTTATCAACTGTTTCCGGTTAATACCAACTGCTTCCGTTTTATATCACACCCCCAATCCATTATAAATCAATCGTTTCCGTAATTTATTCTAAAGGTACTAGCACATAGAAACACGGCACACGATAGCGGGACGAAACTGTGGATTATATTAATTCGCTCAGAAATGTTAATACAAATAGAAAAACATTTTGACTAAATGGATGAGGGACAATGACGATTTGCAGCGCCTTGAGTATATTCGGTAATACGGCAATGAAACTGAAATCATTGAGATAAGAATTTTCATGGAGACCTATAAAACACCAATGTTGAAATATATGATAAAAATATCATAACATGTCGTTATTCATATCAGACCCATTATCAGCCCATGGTCAAAATCATCCCTCGAGCCTGGCGGCACTCGGGCTGATATCTTGACCTAGGGCTGATAATAGCTGTGATATGAAAACTGCCATGGTATAGTCTATATATACCATTATTCTCGTCCACTTATCTCTCTTTTTCATAACAATTTGCAAAATGATGAATAATTTCAATTTTTTGGGAATGTGCTTAGATGAAATAATTCCAGTGTGATGCGTGTGTATTGTCCGATTGTTGAAAAATTTGTGTTGGCAATGAAAGGGATTGAAAATTAGTTCAGAGCAGTTTTTGCAGCTATATACTCGTATGTAATTAACTAGAATTAAATAAAATAAATAAAGAAAATAATATTACAGCGAATCACATTCATGGATTGTTGAAGTAAAACATAATAACAAATATTTAACATTAGCAATTGTTATACATAACAGAGATAAGAGATAAGCAGGTGTGATTATTTGCGCTGCTCAATTCGGAAATATGTTGTTGTCTTCTTTGCATACTCCATAATCAGTTCTATCTTAAATTACTCAATTTTAACTTTATTAATGCATGCAAATGATCAATATTAGATAAATTACAAATACAATATACAACTAAAATATGATACTGCATGTTATTTATTTATTATATTTATTATTATATTTATTATTATTATTAACACTTTATTGTAATTTTAACAATTTTTACAAAGCCTAGCCATGATATTTAAGATTGAGTTTTCTCGTTACAAATGTGTGAATTTTCAGTCCAATTTGGACATAACATTTCAAGTTTTCCATTTTTTTTTAAATTTTTATTTTTACCTCATTGATAAAGATGCTTACAATTTAGAGTTTATCGAAATTATAGAAAAAAATGCGACTTTGATTTGATATTGAAGTGATTATCTGTTATACATTGAGTATTTTGAAATACCGGGATTTCCGAGTGACAGAAAATCCGATATTTCACCAGTGAACAGAAATGTTATATTTCACTCTAGGAAGTGACATTATAATAGACCTCGTCAACTATAGTTAACGTCGATGCATAGTCATTAAAAACATAATCTCTTGTATTTTCTCATTAATTCTGAATTTTTCAATGTACTAAAGATTTCATTAGAATTTCATATTTATGTAGGACGTACATTCAAAAGTTAAAAAAAATCATCGAAAATATAAATCATTCAATTATAAATTTTCTAAAAGCAAACTTTAAAGAGCCACTTATACATGTATTCATATTAATATATGCACATTTATCGAAATCGATCATTAATTGCATTTTTAAAGACTCCATTGCTACAACCTTTTTTTAGGTCACCTGGCCCAAAGGGCCATGTCAGCTTTTGTCATCACTTGGCTTCCGTCGTCCGTCCGTCCGTCCGTCTGTACACTTTTACATTTTGATCTTCTCCTCTGAAATCCCTTGGCCAAATTAACTGAAACTTGGTATGAAGCATCTATGGAAGGAACTTTATAAAGTTTCCATATTTCGTTCCAGTCGGACAACTAATATGGCCGCCATGATGAATTCGTATTTCTGATTGGTCAAAATTTCAAAAATCTTCTCCTCTGAAACCGGAAAACCAACTGAACTGTACCTTGGTATGAAGCATCTGATTGGTCAAAATTTCAAAAAAAATTCCGAAGCCGCAAAGCCAAATGAGCTGTAACTTGGTATGACGCATCTGTGGAAGAACCTTTATAAAGTCTGCATATTTCGTCCCGGTCGGACAGCTAATAAGGCGGCCATGATGAATTCTTACTTTTGATTGGTAAAAATTTCAAAACTCTCCTCTGAAACCATATTGCAAAATCAACAGATACTTGGTATGAAGCATGTATGGAAAGTCCATAACAATTTTCACTCGAAATAGAATGGATTGATTGTGGGACTGTCAGGTGAGCTATATAGGCGCAATTCTCTTGAGCCTCTTGTTTATATAAGGCTTCGGTAATTTCAGACGCAGTTCATAATGGGTTTATATTATAAATGTTTTTTATATCATTATTACTTGTAAAAAGGGATGAATAAAACATGAAAAGGTAAGAATTAGATAACAATTCATGGTTTAGTTGATTTTCTCATATACTATGCATCAACTCTCTCATGCTAGAATAAAAATGTCTGATTAGTAGGTCCGAATAATGCAGGAAATTAAAAGCTTCTTTTAGTACAAATGTAATTCTATATACATGTACGTAAACAAATATACTGCAAAGTAGATTGCAATAAAATAAATAATAATAATAATTGATACAAATAATGTAATAAAGCAATATAAAATTAATCTTACAGAAATACCCCAGATGACAAAGATGAGGTATAAAAGTATTTGTTCCATAAATATAATATACATAGTCATTGTCGGAAAATATAGAAATTATTTGGGCGAGCTTTAGCGAGCCTTTTTCTCTCGTTTCGCAAATAATTTGTATTGTCTTTATCCTGCAGTCATAAATTTTCTCCTGTCGATGCGTAAAATGCCTTAAAATTACGTCTGGAGTTGAAATCCAGCCGCCGTGAAACCTTGGACAACGCCATGACGTAATCTGGCACATTTACTACGCTACCTGCGACCTTCATGTAAACAAGTACCAGCAGACTTTATTATGTCGTTGACCTAATACGACTCAAGTTTATTCTACCCCTGTTATTAGACGGAAATGACTCAGATACAGGATAAAGATTCACATTAACCCGGTTTCTTATATATCGCAAATCTCTCAAATCTCATACAAGAAACAAAAGTGGATGAAAATAATCAATCGATTAATTATCGTGCAATTAAAAATAAATAATGAAATACACGTTCTTAAGTCATCATAAAAAGTTTATATTATCTTTAGAATCTTTATAGGATACAACTGTTTTAGCAACACTAGACACATGCATCAAATGTCAAGAAAACTGTCATCAACCGAGGACAAATACGGACTGTTCAGAAAACATCATACATTTATATCGTGTCATTATTTTAAGCTAAGCCCCAAATCAATTGATCGTCGTAACCCAGCAAATAATGTATAATACAGGCTTCAAATTGGTTTATTGTTCTTATTTATATGTATAGAAACCATATTGATTCTCGTGCTTATTTACATATATTTAATTAACGAGAAAAGTTACTTGACTTTTCACAGATCTCTTTGCAACCAAAAAGTTCGTACTTCTCTCTGATATCATCGTTGTAAAAGAATTCAGTGTGACGGAAGAGTGAAAAAAAACAGCGGTAAGTGTAAAATTTTAATTCTTTCATTGAAAAAATTAAATTATATATTTTATAAAAACAGAAATAAAGTTTACCAAATATGGTTAATAAGAATATAAGTAAACTAATTACAAAAGATTCAATCAGTATTTATTAGCAAGAAACAATAACCAAATATTTTTTGTTCAAACACTAACCAGGTTTTTGTTTTAGAGTTTTTGGGATTTTTTTCTCAACCGATTGGTTACATGTATTTGTTTTATCCAGGAACGATAGCACGTTTAGCACTTCAAGCTGGCGGCTACGTTTTGATAGAACTCGTTCCTTATAAGCCATTACTTTCGTTTGGCTTCCTGTTTTATTATTGTCTGGAACTTTTTAAGAAAGCTTAACCGGGGTTATTGGTTTTTAAAAAGATAACCGTCGTTTCATTTGCACTTGTTTATAAGTTTATTTGAATGTAAAATAACGAAATTTTGAAATAAAGAAAGAAAATTTCTAGCAACATATGTGGATGGGGAAAAATAAATAAGAATATCTCTTTCAACATTTGGAAATGAAAAAGAGAAAAAAAACTAAGAAAATTTCATTATGAATGTTCATATGTAAGGATATGAAATAAGAAACAAGAAGACTCATTAGAAATATAGTAGAAATATTTATTTGATTTTAATTCATTTGTAAATTTAGTTTGAATCCATCTATTTAATATCTTAAATATAATTTACGGAAATTTATATTAAATTTGTCATTTAGATTTCGGTAATAGATTGTAAAATGTAACTGTCGGACTAGGTCTGTGATAAATTTGTAACCTTTCTAGTAGTATTAGAGAATTTTTTTTTCTGAATAAAATATATTATTTGTCCTTTCTAAAGTAGAATGAGAGACATACATGTCAAGTACTTATTAGAGACATTCCACACTGAAAACTGACGTATATCTTAATCTAAAGACAATATCAAAATAACAATTTATTTAAAGACCTACATGTAAGAAAATAATACTTTCAGTTCTATACCTTTTTGACCAAATTTTCCACCTCCAATCAAATGGAAAATATTTATAAGCCATATATGATATGTTTATGACGGATATCACAATTTCTCTAATTATGTGCGCATTTATACATCTCTTGACCCGCTTAATAAATTCTGTTATCACCATACTTTGGTTAAATGCTCATGAAATTTCCCGTCAAAATAACGTTCTGAAGACCTCTCGGAGTTTACATTGTCATTAGAGAAAAAGATTCTAAAACTCTTGACGCGTTAATTATGAAATTTAATGATAATTAAATTTTCATTTTTTAAACTGCTCAGACAAGTCTCGCAGTTTAATAATGAAAATTTAATTGTTTCGAGTTGATAAATTTCATAATCATCTGGTTATCGTTGTAGAATCTATATTTATCCCACAACTCTGCTATATGAGCGACCAGAATCCATTGAATGTATATTTAAAATTCTAATATTACCTGCTTCAAACGCTTTCAATCTACATCCGTGGTAAAATATGGATATTTTTGTTCCAACGTCACAGACGTAAGACAGCTTTTAGGCAACGTCATAGTAAAGTTTCCGACAAGCTGATAATATAACTAATTATAGTTCGTGTCGCTCGTGGCGAAATATTTAGCATAAAAGGCTTACCCGTGGTAAAATCATGATATTTTGAGGCCACCGTGAATTATTTCTTAAGTTAGGAGGTACCTAATAGGGCTATGCTTCAGATTTTTATAATAATTGACATGCAACTAGAGTACATTGAACTGCATCTGAATATAAAAAAAATAATGTAAATCCTTTTAATAATTCCCAAAATATGGTGTTTCAAGTATTAGCAAACAGATGGGTTAATACATAGAATGCACGCAGTTATCGCTCCAAAAAGTCAAATATTTAGACTTTAAATTGTGATTTCTAAAAATCCAGTCCCTAGAAGTAAAAACCAATAGATATTATTGCCATTGGAATTCTCTTTTTATTGATATATACAATTTATTGGGGGTCACCAGATTTTTTAGTATATTAGATTTATTACTATATGAAGAGTGAAAATAAGCGTCAACAAGCCAAAATAAGCGTAACGTCGTCACGACGTCGCGATAAAAGATGTAGATTAGACAGGTCCTATAGTTGAATGATTTCCACAACGAAAACGAAGCTGGTGACCCTATGTTTATTTAGTATCGTATAAACGAAAAAGTTGAAAGCAATAACGTATCGTTTTTAAAGAAAATTCTAGGGATTAATTTATGAGAAATGACGATTTAAAGTGATTTATTTTCGGCAGTTTTTATACGAAATCTACAGTCATGACAGTAAAATTCCTTTATTTCAATACATTTAAATAAACCTTATTGAAGAAATATAAAAGCTAAATATAAACATTTTTTCAATATTTAGATGCAGTTTCCAATGTTTTAGCTGCATGTAAAATTTCGTGAAAATCCGTAATTTAGCTGATATAGGTACCTCCTTCACTGACTGAATATGTGAACATTACAAAATGTATCTCTTTATTCTAACTCGGCAACAGCCAATTAAAAGGGTGTCAAATATTTTGTTTTAATTTTTGAAATTCGTCTAGTAGCATAACAATATCTCCTGGTACCCTTGTCTTTCACTTATTGTGTTCTTGTTCATAGTCTTTATGACGTCATTCTACCTGGATTACGCGCCTGAATGAAATGGACTAGAAATATGTAATTTTCATGATTTTTCCAGATAAAAAACAGCAATTTATAGTTGCTGTACAAAAACAATATATGTAAATTGTTTTATTTCTACTAGCCGCGAAACATTGAGAACTCGCATTTCTACCTGTCCCCAAGGCTCGTACTTTTCAAATAAAATGTATACATATACATTCTCCTTCAGGTACGAGTGAGTTGTGGAATTTCTCCACCCGAGATAGTTTAATTTTCGATTTTCAACACGCGAACATTTGCGAGCGTGTTAAAATCTATAATTTAACTATTGAGGGCGGAGAAATTCCATAACTCACGAGTAAATTGAAGGAGAATCCGTTTCTCCTATGATTTTCGACAAAAAAGAAAATGTCGTTGCTATGTGGTTTGTTTACATAGACGTCATTTCGGGACTTCTCTAGTTTATCGTTCCAGTAATTGTAGAAAAAACGGCGGTAATTCCCACGTAGAAAGTTAATCACCGGGAAGTGGTTAAAAATATTATGTATTGTTATCCCACCGATTAAACACGTCAAGAATAGGAGAAAATGTATTTTCCAACAGTGTACATATATTGTATATATACATCTGTATTGGATACATGTATTTATCCTGTTATTCTGTGATTGTGCGTACATGTGCTTTGTTAAAACGTGTACTAACTCGAATTTATACAGATGTGACGTGTTCAACACTTCCAATACCTGCATTTAGAAGTTTTTGTGTTAAGCATTGATCCATCACAGCTTTTGATCTACATTGTTTAATCAATTTGTAAGGATGTTAAAAAAAACATCGGGAATAACGTGAGAGAGTTTACCAAGAACTGAACAACTAAATGACAATCTACAATGGTGCCAATAAAAGCAGTGGCTACTAGTACCGTCATTTAGAAGTTAAGTTGTGGTGTACATACTGTGGATTTGTTTTCGCTATTTTTCACTTACACTATAAAAGTAAAAGTCATGATACAACACGCAACAACCTTCACCGCATACAATTAATTATGTTTTTATGCGTATAATAGTATAAATTTACTATATCTGATATTAGTATCTTTGGATTGTTATTTTTACAATTCGCCGTAATGTGCTCTAGTGAATACTTTTTAAGCACAAATACAATAAACAAATCTTTGATACCAGTTTTGATATGCGTATTTCGTCGATTTAGGACTCATCGGTTGTGCTCAAGGCCTAATACTTTGAAAACTAAAACAATAGTCCAAAACGGTAAAGAGAAAATTCTAAAATGCCAAAAATAATCAAAACGGAAAAGCCATATCAGGACAGAGTTATGCACAACGTAGTCATTAGTTTTGACTGAATTCATCATCTTTGAAACATTAAATCTAAAATACATTGTATCAATTTCGGGCTAATATCGAAATACCTGCAACTAACCCTTGTACCCTTGGAGACTTGGTGTCCACCGGCAGAGGTATTATTATTTAGAGTAATTGGTATCGTCTTTATATCGTTTTAGCTAATTCAGGTAGACGAAAAATTTCAAATACGGTTCAATCTGCCGTTTAATGTCACAATTTTCTTTCCAAATGTTGACAAATGAGAATCAAGTATTGGCAGTAGCAGCTGTTTAAGCTGTCCTATTGAGACAGAATAAGGAAACCTTATAAAAATGTTCGCCATTGATGCTTAAAATAATCATTTTATAAAAAAAACAGTTTTAGGAGAAAATTTGTAAAATATTCCGACCAATCACAAACAAATATTGGTAGTTGCAGTTTCTTGGGCAGTTCGATAGGGACAAATGCGGAAATTTCATAAAGGCCCTCTTATGGATTCTCTATATTAGATTTTGATTCATTTATCTCATCACTAGTTTCAGAGGAAAATAGTTTTTTAAAAATCTGAGCAGTCAGAGACACGAAGTTTACAAGTAATGATAACGTACACCAAGTGATGGCCAGAGCTCTCATGGCTGTGTGAGCTTAGCCTAATACTTCCGTTGTTAACAAATATGCTTCCTTGGTAGTTGCTACTGATGATACAGGAACTCCTTTCTAAACCAAGAACACGGATGTGCTTCGGTTTTAAGCAGATCTAATATTCTTTTTTTCTTAATTTCTTAAGAACCATTGTTTTCTTTGTAATGGAGCTTGTTATAGAATAATGAAGATAAAAAAAAATCACCAGATAGAATTTCGTCATGAATTGTGAAATGACTATATCTATGAACATTGTGAATTCGTCATTGACATTAATTTTCACAATAAAGCGATCATTTGATATCCATCTGGGGAAGGAGAGTGAAGGGAAGTGATCTATAAATATGGTAAAAAAAAATCCAGGTCTGAGCACTACACCGCTATACGTTTTGATTCTGTCCTGAATTTTGGAGCTCTTTCCCTTCGTTTCCACGCTAATGTAAATAAAACGATCGTTCCTAATAAGTACATAGGCATATCTGTAAGCCTTTGTGAAGTGAACAAAAACAAAAGTGACATCCGCAAATTAATAAACAAAAACACAGATATTCTAGGAAACAAGGAAGACTTCATCTTACTACATGTATCAACATCTTCCTTAATGTATCCGGACCATAAATGACCACGTGATTATTCAAAAGTTCCCGGATGTTCTATACAACGCAATTGAAATGACCTCGGTAATTATCGGCAAACTTCGGAAATGCCAATATAACTAACTTATTTTTACAGACTCTGCATATAAGCAACATAGTGGGTTTCAATTCGAAAAAAATATATATACAAAATTCCAGCTTTAAATTGTTTGGTTCAGCCATTCACGGTCAAAAAGAAATACAATTTTCGATCATGATCTATTATGGTCCGGATACCTTAACCTCTAAAACAAATAGTGTATGCAAATCTCGGGATATTATTTATCCACGTACTCCTCGTCTTCGCTTTTTCCAAAATTTTTAAAACATTTATATATGAAATTATGACAATAATGAATAGTACTAAATTTATGACCAATTAATACAAAACACCAAAAGTACATACATATTGTACATGTAATAAAGAGTTGCGGTGCGAGTTTTTTTCTTCATTTTTTTAACCCACAAGAAAAACGAATTTTTTTTTTTGTTAAAAAGTGTTGATTTTTATCTGAAGTAAATTTACAGGTAAAGAATTTTGTTCTCTATAAAATATTGTGTTTCTTGTAATTATAACTAACTAACGATTTGACATGTATATATATATTTATTTTATTTTAAAGTGCAACCTGATAAACATTACTACATTATTTTACAAACATAATAATTAGCCAGCCTTCAAGGGCTTATGATTCACTGTTCGTAGTTCAAGCATTAAATTTATAGTACACAATAATGAGTTATTGTCTTATAGTATAAAACTTTTTGGATGCTTTCTTTATATTGAATCAAGTAAATGTGTACGAATATTTGAAATGTTAATTCTACCTTGACCGTCATGACCGTTGGGATGTTTATTGTTCCAACCTTTAAGGCACACAAATATGTTTACAGGTAAACCGTTTGGCTGACAAAATAAGCGGGGTTTCAAATTTTTATACCACTACATTTTTAAATAGCAATAAAGAGGTGTGTATAAGGTGGTCCCAAATTTCAATGCAGAGATTTCAAATGTGTCAGATAAGTAAATTTTAATTTATTTTAAATAAATTATTTATCTTTTTTAGCATTTTTATATGGTAAACATTTGATATATTATATAATTAATTCTCTTTGCTCGTATGAACGATATTTATTTCATTTTGACATGGTAGAAGATGATTTGGATGAGTACATAATTACGTAATGTACATGTACATACATTTTTTTGTGTGTACATGTATACGGAAATTTTACACAATTTCAGTTGAGAAGAGACGGGACTAAATCTTGATTTAAAGTGTTATCTGATCTTATCTTGTCGAAACATATGTAGAGGAATGTTTTATGTACTAGCAAATAACACCGACTAGTTTTTAAATCATTAAGTTTTAGTAAAAAATTTATTTTAAGTGAAATTTTTCTTTTTTTTACTCTATAAAATATTTCAGTATGTTGAACGTTGATACGAAAATTATGACGACAAATTAATTATTTTATTTCTTATAATTTTGATGTTCAAAAGTCATAAACTATTGCCGAGGTCATAAATTGTTCTAGGGTAGAACAATTCAAAATATTTCTAGGGTAGAACCATTCAGAATTGTTTTAGGGTAGAACTGTCATAAACGATTCTACGGTAGAACCCGCCCCGTCATAAACGGTTCTAAAGGTGTCAGGATGACAGTTCTAGAACTGTTCTAGAACAGTTCTTCTGACTGTTTAGGACAGTTCTAAAGAGAGGTTAGAACTGCACCCAACTGTACAATATAGGATATAAAACACCTTTTCTTCGTTTACGCATGAATATTGTACAACTTATAATTTGTATGAAAGAACAAAGACCGCTTAAACTATTTGAATTTGCATTTCAGCTTTGTATTGAATCTGCCCAGCCAGAAATATGATCTTAAACAAAACAGAACCGTGAGTATTGTTTTCTCTTCTTTGCACTTTTAATTATGATTTTCATGATTTTTCTCATAAAATACGATTTCTATCCACACATTTTATGATAAGTCAAATATTTCAGGTAGAAGTCTATACGAACTTTCCGCCACTTTTATACTGTAATGTTTATTCTCAATTAAAGTTCAATGAAACTGGGTCGTTTACATTGAAAGTTGTGTCTTAGTAATTAAAATTTTTATTTAAATTATTTCAAAATTATAATAATTTGAAGAAATCCTTAATTCACTGTAATATGTGAATCTATATTTCTCTATAAAAAGATAAATATGAAATTTTCTGAGCAAATCTCAGGATATAAATAAAGATATATAAGTATATGAAGTTGGGTTCAAATCAGCGTTTCAGTTTCATAAAATAAAGGCGAGCAGCACTTTGCCGCCCTATTAAAAATGATAGAATGAATTAATAATAAATTAAAGGACTGAAAGAAATTATAAGAATTCTTAAAAGTGCTTAAATAACTGATTTATCTTAAAAGTTGATTTTGAATGACCTTTTCAGACATGATCGAGTTAAAGTGCCCTTTATCCTAAAATGAGGCCCGTATGCCCTTAACTCCTAGCTGTAAAATTTCAAATTTAGGTCTTTCCAAATCTTTTATGAGCTAGATAGACATTGTGTGTTTAATTAAATTTATTTTTCTGGAAAAAATCTAAATAAATTTTCAATGGACTCTATATAGTTTTTAAAAAATTGTGTTTTATTTATTTGCTTAAATTCTTATTTAAAACACAAATCATTTTTACAGGAATTGTACAACGGTAGAAGTTCCACCGGTATTAGAGAAATATGAAACAGCATGTCTGATGCTGATAGGTTTTGGTGGAATATCGTTGATTCTCGCCATAGCTTATAACAACATCAGAAGATATGTGTACCATGAGGAGAAAACAGTTGATCGAACGTTCGATGCTGGTGGAAAAGTCAGTACCAGTTTAACTGCTGTTACCGTCGCTTCTCAATTACTTTGGCCCGCTGATCTGATGCAAAGCGCCACTGTAACCATCAAGGTATATAATTCATTTTCATATTGATTCTTTAAAACTAAAATTCTTATTATTTATCTAGATGCCTATTTCAATTAAACTTTAAAATTTTCGTCGAAGGGTTGTCGGAAATAAATTTTATTTTTATACGTAAAATTACCATTTAAATAAAACTCGCTATTAATTAAATATATTATCTCAAAGTAATAACTAGTAACAATTTATTGATAATAAGTTTATTTTTGGAATTTAAAGTAAATGTATGATTTTTGTTAAAGACTGGAATAGCAGGTCCATTCTGGTATACAGTAGGAGCAGCAATGAATATGGCGGTGTTTCCTATAATGTCTTCACATCTAAAAACGAAGGCTCCTGGTGCAAAGACATACCCACAGGTAACATATCTCATACCAGGTATATATAAGGCTAAAAATGTAATACATCCCAAAAGGTAGGGTGAAAGGGTTTCTCTGTGAAAAGAAAAGCAAGTGAATGAAGGTAAGAGAAGAGCATGTGTATATTGACAACATTAGAACCATCTAGGTAGGATGCCGAAAACATTACGTTTTACAACCGATTAATAAAGGTGTATATTTTAATTAATTTTGGATAACTAATGACCGCTTTATACACTTATTTTACGAATTTGTTCGGTCAATAGTTTTAATTTTTATGGGTTAGTTATTTAGTTTATGATGATACCAGAAAATTTTCTCATTTTTTTTTTAAAACAAGCATACAAGCAATGCTGAAGACGTATATCGAAGAGACATAAACGGCCGAATTATAATAACAACACAAAAAATGAATATTAATAACAACTCGAGCTCCTAAAAAATCGAAGTGTACTCCAACGAGCTCTGCAAACAGCATACAGCAAATGTTCAGCAAAGTAGATTTTTAAATCATTACTGGGATATGACGCATTAGCTTTTTTTGTTACAGTTACAGGCTAAAGATATACATAAACTTCTCAAATGCATTCCAAGAAGACATCTTTAACGTCATTGAATTATAAGATTTTAAAATTCGTAGCCATGTAAATTTATATTAAAAAATATTTTTTTGTAAATCTTCAAAAAGCTGAATATTTCTCTGCAATTACTATGTTCTGAAAAAAATACATTTTTGTCTTAATAAAACAATGCTTTTGCAGATAATTAAGGCTAGGCATGGAAAATTTGCCCATATTGTATATTCGTTCCAAGCACTTCTGGTTAACCTGGTCATCTTGTCAACGTTAGTTGTCGCTGGAACTGCCACAATACAGACCGTCACCATAAATGCATCAGATGAATTTTGTACCTTGGTTATTGCAACTTTATTTGGGTGTTACTCCTTCATCGGTGGACTCGGCACAACATTTTATGTATCGTATTTTAACACTGTTTCCATATACGTCTGTCTCATCATCGTCATCTTTAATATTTTTTACTCTTCTGACGAACAGTACTCTTTCAGTAGCATTTATGATAGACTTATAAATGAAACACAAGTTGAACGGAACCTTGGAGGAAGTTATTTGACCTTTGTCTCTCAGGACGGTCTAATTTACGCTTTGGTGGGTTTGGTCCTGACGTCATCCATTACTTATTGTGACCAAGCATCATGGCAGAGTAGAATCGCAGCAAAACCAATGCAAGGGACTGCAGGGTTTTTCCTGGCTTCCTTGGTTTGGTTTGCCATTCCTTCGTCAATAGCTGTAACAACAGGAATGACCTTTTTGTCCCAAGTAGATGAAAACGGATGCCTCCCACTCACGGAAAAACAAGTGGATCAAGGTAACAATATTTTATACTATCGACACAAGAATAACCAAGCAATAAGATACAACAAATTCATAATAAAAAGCAGATAACAAACCAAACAGAATTAAACAAGACAGCACCAATAAAAAAAAATTTAAAAAAATAGACAATGAAACCAGGTGCTCCGGAATTGTAAAGCATGTTCTGTCGCCTTTTGATTTACCATTTCGAACATTTCAGCCATTTCAGAGGTCAAATGGATTGAAAACCTAAAATAAAGAACTCAAAACAATTTGTAAGGAGAGAAATATGAAAATGACCAAAGGTGTTGACAAAACGAAGGTTAAGAAAAAATTAGAAATAGAAAGGTGTCTTTTTGCGAAATCATGCACAAGCGGTCGGAGAAATGAAAAGCAGAAATTGTATAATGTGTAAACGATCAATAAGAAAGGTGAATGGTGAAAACAGGTGCTATATATTCTCAATATGTTTCACCCGCTCTCACCCGCTCTCTTTTTTAACTCTGACAACTATAAGAATACAACATAAAGACTAAGTTATATTATAAAGTTCGTGTTGATTAAAACCCGAGGTGAAAATAAACCCACACATTAATTTTTTGCGTACGACGCGCATTCTTGATGAACCTTTGCCAGATACTCTCTCGATCAAAACTTTGCAGAGTCAAAAATGTAGAGGAAAAACAAAAACAAACGACAAACACACACACATCGAAGTTTTGTACAGTTTTTTTGCAAAGCCACATTGTGTGTATACTTCTTTGAAATAGTAAATTAGAATCGTTAATTCTTGGAAAATACATGTAAAACAAGCAATACAATTACAGGGAATTTCCAAAATTTTATGCTAACATTTTCAGGTTTAGTAACACCGTACGTTGCCAAAAAGGTCTTGGGTGATTCCGGAAGTTACCTCGTTCTCATTATGATGGGAATGGCGTTGATGTCAACAGGTGCAGCGGAAGTAATGGCCGTTTCATCCATCATTGTTTACGATATTTATGCAACACATATAGCCCCTTTCAGGTAATGTGTAAATAGTGAATAATACGTCATTTCAATAGGCATTCTATACAACATTATATGTACAAATTTCAACTATATAATCTTTAACGACAAGTTCTCCTTTCCTTCTGATTCTAGAAATTAACAATTTGCCCAACTGATCTAATATCCTAAAGTATATGATTGTACATGAATAGGAAGTAAAAATTCTAATAGTTAAAATTAAATGAAGGTTGTTAATAAAATTAGTGTTCTTCTGTTAAATGTATTTAAATAATATTAAAGTTCTAAGTAAATTGAAAATAATTAATTTAAACTTATATATTTAAAGTACAATAAATTGAGAAACAATGTATATAAACACAGCCATTTTTCGTCCACAATTCGAGGGCCTATCACGGTTTGTCGAGACCATTCTAGCGAATGGTGTTGATAGAGCGTCAAATTTGATCCTTGAAATTTTCATCAAGGACAGGAATTTAAGCAGGAGCCCCTCGATGCGTTAACTATTACGAAATGAAAACTGGGCGTTTTCACGATTATTGGCCGAGAGAACTACTTGTGAGTGATAAGATGTCATATAATTTTATACAACCATTAAAATCAAATTATATTACAAAAATAATTTACAAATGATAAACATTGTTTTATATACCAGCGTGTCGGGATAGATAAGGGGCAGGTTTAGGAACCCACAAAACCGGTTTAACCCCAACTCTGTTCAGTGTCTGTACCTCTGAGGTCTGTACCAAGTCATAATATCCCGACTCTCTGTTGTGTTAATGGTTGTGTTTGATGCTCTGTTATGTAATTGTTTGTCGGGAGTTCTGTCAGTTGGGTTGCTTTGATTGATTGGTATGTCATTGTTGACCTTTCCTGTTATCTATTTCGTTGTTTATTTAACAATTATTGAAGCAGAAACAAGTTTTAGATAATTTGCAAATGTTTCTAGGAAAAGAAACTCAAAATTATGCAATATTAAATAATTTGTGTTGATTTTTTTTCGGTTTGAAAACTTAAGATAGACAGATGAAATGAAATTCGTATAATTTTCATTTATTATTGTTCATGGCCTTAGCTGTAATTTTCAATCAGTTTCCATAATCAGTCTTTGTTTCATCTGTCGTCAACAAGCGTTGATAAATGTTGAAAGCCGAATCAAAATTCAAAGTATTATAAAAAAAAGATCAACAGGCTGAAATTCAAAAACGTAATGCGTAATACTATCAAAGACGAGAACCGTAATTTAGAGAGAAAATAATTTTCCGTATTTTCCCCAAAATATAGCCATTAGTAACACTAATTTTAAAAGTGTGTCGGTTTCAGACTACTATCCAAATACCATCAACAGGACTGTTGGTAAATTTGATGATGTATCCACACTGAATAATGTTTCTATATATATTACAAAATTGTTAGGAAAAATATGGTATATGGGTTGTGTGTTCTGTGTGGAAAACCTAAGAAGGACGACGATTCTCGTGGAAAGGCACCAGTCAACTGCCATAACTGTCAGTGTCCAGAAGCATTATCATGTGAACACTGTAAAGAAAAGGAGACGGACATTCACACAGAAGATGACAAATATGCAATACACAGGTAAGTTTGTAAAACTGTATTTTACCAGGATTTTAAGTATGTTCTATTCGTTTACAGAAAGAGATCTTATTGAACATTAGACATATCTAAATAGTACTCTTTAATACCTTACCACGCAATTACACATTTTTACACATACCCATTTCCCACGCGATTACACATTTTTACACATTCCCCGTTCCCACGCAACTACACATGTCTACACATCATAGTAAAATGCGTTTCTTACCTTTTTTTAACCAATTTGACCAACGAAATAAATTATAAAACCTTCCTTGATAAATATTGAATGCGTATGTATATTTTCCTGAGTAATATTTCGTGGTATTTGACGGTAGTTTGGTTGCAGACGACAGATGCAAGAAAATAGGGAAACAAAATGTCTGCCGAAATTTGACACAAAACATGTCGGACACGGAGAGCGATTTTTCCGATGATTATCAACAAGACATCCGAACTGCAAGTGATGTCGAATGGCCAAATGATAGATCATCAGATCCAAGCAGTGCAAATGGCTCTACTGACATTTCACCGCTCCCAACAGATGACGAGATGGACGACAATGAAGATGTTTTCGATTATGTACCTAACTGGGCTGAAACATATGAGGAAATTGACATTGGTCCATTTATAGAGAACACTGGCCCCTCTCATGATCTTGCTCCTGGTGCCAGTGAGTTGGAACACTTTAAATTATTCTTCACAGAAGCAATGATTGACAAAATAGTAAGCGAGACCAACCTCTACGCTGCACAAAATGGCCCAGACCCTGTGTGGAATGACACGACTCGGGAGGAAATTTCAGCATATATTGGTACTTATGATGGATTTTGTGTAGAATTTAAACAATGAATAAATGTTTTCCCATTTGAATTCCGTAATACCATCTAAATAAAAACAATAATGAGATCAGAAAATTACTCATCAACAAATGTTTCATGTGCGCAAATATTATATGAACAGAATTTTTTTTTCGGATAAATAATTTGCTTTTATAATTTTTTATACTAAAGGCTTACCTTGGATATAAACAAGTACACAAATAATCCCATGTAATAAGTAAAACAGACTTTATATAGCGGAAAACACAAACAAAGCACACAAAACACATAAATTTTATGCCGTCGCGATAGTAAATATTTGTGACGTCATTTAAATCTAGGTCGCGCACATCAAGCACCTGTTCAGTAAGTGTACCGACGTTTTCTGTGTGTATTTTAGTTACACACATCGAAATGGATCAACAGTCCGGATTTGGAGATCAATTGTTAGGCGAGTTTTGAAAAGTCCGCGATTTAAAGGTTAGGGAGAAGTATATAAAAAATATGCTGAAATTTTAAGGCGGAAAAAAAATGAAAATGAAAGAAAATAATATTCTGTTATTTTTCCCATGCATGTTACATAATAATTAGGGGCGACCATTGAATTCCGAAGGGACTGTAGTTTGTATGGCAGTTTTTGAAAATTATTATTTTGGCTGTCGAAAAATGAAAATAAATAATTCTAGCACCCAATTTAAAAAAAAATTACATGTTCAGACAATAAATAAAGAAGAACGTCCCCAATAATAATATGAAAAGATAATTATATTCTTCTCTCCTACAAATTTTAGAAGAAAATTTATCGTTTCAACTATATTTTGTTTGTTAGCATTTCAAAAAAAATCCAAAAAAAAAAGGGCGGAAAACGTTTTGCGACACGGAATTCTGACCAATGTTCTGCTTGGTAATTAATGTAAAAGTTAAAAGAGAAATCTCGAAAAGATTTTGCATAGTTCATTATACTGTAGTACGAAGTCAGTTAAAAAATTCCAGATGTCTGTTTCAGATGTTGGAGCATGTGATGCATTTCGTTTTTATATTGATTTTATAGGTATGCAGATAATGATGGGTATCGTGAGAGTTCCGGATTATTCCTTTTATTGGTCCAACAATAAATTCTTGGGGAATAAGGGCTTCAAGGAGATAATGTCAGTCAAAAGATATGAAAAGATAAGCCAGTATATTCATGTCAATGATATTGAAACTGATGTTCCTGTTGGTCAGCCAGGTCATGACAAGCTCCATAAAATCCGCCCCTTAATAGATGCGTCACTGCAAACCTTTTCAGATCGCTACAAGCCAAACAAAAGTCAGTCTGTCGATGAGGCAATGGTTTCTTATAAAGGAAGGTTTAGCGCGAAACAGTATATCCCGTCTAAACCCACTAAATGGGGATTCAAGATATGGATGAGGTGTGACAGTAAGTCGGGCTACTGTCACCAGTATGATATTTACATGGGCAAGGAGACCGGTGTTAACAGCAGGAAAGGTCTCGGCCATCGAGTAGTGGAGAGACTTACAGCAGAGCTGCGAAATAAAAACCACCACATTTACTTCGACAGTTTCTTTACATCTATACCTTTAGTTAAAGATCTGTTGAGAAATGGTATATACGGATGTGGCACTATCCGCCAGAATAGAAAGGGGTTTCCTCAGGACTTGCGTGAAGCACCTAGATTACAGACAGGCCAATTTGTCGGTAGGCAAACAGATGATATGGTCAGTGTGGTATGGATGGACAACAAAAATGTTTCCGTACTTGCTTCCAATGAATCCTTGACAGAGGTACATGTGAATATTACATGTATTTTGATTTAAAAAATATTTCTCTGACTGAGGTCTCGACACCTTTATATAATTGTGTTCCATTTGTTATTGTATGATGTAATTTTCTCATGTCACTTTCGGAGGAGATGTCTACTATAACATTTAGCAAATATTTATTCCAGAATCATATCCTCATTTGGCATTTAATGATTTCATATACGTGCCGTCATTTTCATATTGTTAAGCCTGTTTCATTGAAACATTGTCTCATTGACTTTATTCCTTATACAATGTAATTGTCCGCTAAATATCATTCTTTGATGCACAAGATGTGCACATTTCGTCGATTTACCACTCACAAGTTGTGATCAAGGTCTAAAATGTTGAAAACCAAAACAACAATAACAGAAAACAGACATGTTATTTTAAGGGACCGACCATTTGAATACAAGATGTTCGGAAATTATGTCAAGTATTGACTGGAAATTTAAAAACAAAAATAATCTGACAACAATAGTTAAAGATGTAAAAGAATCAAGATGTTTCCAAAATAAATATTAATCGTTTAAGAAAAATATTTCCGTGTTTGAAAATAAAAATAAGATCTTAATTTCGTAAATTCTCGGACTCGCGGAAAAAAATGCCACGCTCATACAAATAAAAAAACCGTCAGTTTAATCAAATGTCATGAGGATTATAATAAAAAAAAGAAAAAAAAACATGCAAACAAAACAAAAATAAATAAATAAATAAATATAAATCAGTTTAATAAATAAACAAATCAATCAATAAGATAAATATTTGCAATTTTTCAGGTTGACACGACGAATCGGAGACAAAAGGACGGAACAAACTTGCGGATTACAAGACCCCGCGTTATATCTAATTACCAGGAACACTTTCGCGGTGTGGATATTTGTGACCAACTTCGTACAAAATACGCGATCGGTAGACCGTCGAAAAAGTGGTGGAAATACCTGCTGAATTTCATCATTGATCTATGCATTATTAATTCATTTATTGTAATGTCAGAAGGTCCACAAATCGCGCGGGCGCGGAAGAGATACAAGCAGTTAGACTTTCGACTTAATTTATCAGCGCAACTGATAGCAAATTTTACCGCTCGACCAAGAGGAGCCGCTAATGTCCCGGTACGTAGACCGAATTTAGTTCGGTTGTCTCATGCACACGTAAAGCTAGGTCGCAAACGATCCACATGTAAGTTATGTACCAAAGTCGGAGAAAAGAGGAGGAAAACGACACAATTTGGATGTGAAAAGTGTGACAAACATTTATGCTCGCTTCAGTGCCATAATACATTCCATACGGATATCGGGATTACCGTTGTCACTGAAGAATGAAACAATTTCGGGAACGATAAAATTACCGTTTTCTTCCATATATTTTTTAATTTGTTGTTTAATATACATTTGTACATTTTCTTCCACTGACTTCTCAACTTTGTATACCTTTTATGTGAAATTTGACTTGTTCTGGGCAACAGGTTTGAATAAACAAGCGGAGAATGTTTTGTTTGTTTGAGAATGAAAATAAAATACGTACACATCATTATATTTCTTTATCAAATTCAATCAAATACGTGACATACATACGGGAAGTAGATTAATAGTTAAGACATAAGGTACAAATACAATGTTAACTATTTTGCAACGTCGTAAATTTTCACCTTGCGGAAATGCTGACGTTACGCAACGACGTTACCGCGGGTGAAGATGAAACATCAAAAATATACATGCGTGGCAAAGTGTTAATGAAATGAAACTTCTCAATAAAAACCGAACATGGAGAAATACAATATATCATCAAATATCAGAAACAAGTGAGTAGTCCGAAATAATGCATTGGTTTACTTTCAAAGTCCGAAATAAATAACCGTTTGCTAATGCCTTATATATTTTTTTTTTTCAGAAAGTACCTATGCCCTTTTCACGGAAGATTTCGAGTTTATCAAGACAAATTATTTAATTACAAAAATTGGTGCATATTGTGGATATCACTGGCCATCGTACCTTTAGGTCTTGTCGTAATAGAAACTGGCATAGATTTGAACTGGGCAATGCTGGCCGGGTCAGTTCTTACAATACCAGGACTTCCGGGTCTCGTGTTAACCATTTTCTGGGCACAGACGACATGGCTTGCTGTTGTTCTCGGTAAGATAATATTTTTGAAAGAAGGAAGTTGACAGTGTATAACGTCATGATCGTTATAAAATGTAGTTTATATAACTTCTAAATACAAAATGTAAAATACGTTCATTTATCCTTTTATTTTTATATATTTATCCGCTTTTGCTTGGCTTGTTTCTCTATATTCCACTACCGAAATCAAAGCTGCATTTATAAACTGATGAGCTATCACTTTGCATCGTCATCCGTCGTCGTAAACTTTCCTCTCTGGAAACATTAGGCCGATTTGAATGGTCTTTGGGTGATAGTCTTTCAAAATTATATCACGGGGTTCGGACTTTCAACAAATACCGTTACTAATATGCTGTTGGCGTGGCCAATGATGCGAGCACAGCAATAGCCATTTCCAAAAACTCATTTCCGGTATCACGATTCTGATTCTAAAATTATAATTTGAAGCAAGTTATTTCCCCAACTTCCGTTTCGGCGAACGAATCTTTTTCTAGCCTTAGTATGTAGTACAGTATGGCTGCCCCCATTAAACAAAGACTTTTCTAGATGACCCATTTGTAGAAAATGTGCTTCTATAGCGCTCTCTACACTCGCTATAATTAGAAAAATCTGCAAAAAATATTTAAAAATCTTGATTTGATACATCTTATATACGTTTAGTATCTGTATATATTCCAACAGCAATTAGTTCATGTCATATGTGCTGACAGTTGATCATTATATAAAAAAATACTTTTAGTCCTGCAAAGATGATCGATTGAAGGGATAACTTGTATTTATTTTATTAAGGACCTAGTACAAAATATATAGAATCTCAATTAAGAAAAGACATTAATTTTATGAATTCATGTTAGACATATTCTGGATGATGGATGCGATACCAGTATTTATTTGTTGTGCTTGTGTTTGTCTTCCCGGGTTTTGACTGTGCAATGGATTGCGCTTTTTGGATTGCTCCTTAGGTATATTTTGTCCTCTTAAGATAAGAATTCTCTTAATGTATTTATGATATACACATGATATATAAATATTGATCAATATAAAATACCACACAAGTTACTTGACCTTAAATTAGTATACAATCAAATTAAAAGTCTCCCTCGTACATGGCTCTGTGTTTAGATGGTTTGGCCTTACCCCCGGATTTCGGTCATTTTGGCATTTGTGAATTTGCTCTTCAAATTTTTGGATTATTGATTTGGTTTTCAACATTTGAAACCTTGTGCATAAAAATTGGTATAAAAAAAATTATTAATAGTCTATATTATTGGAAATATGCAAAACTCCATTTGATCAGAGTGAGAAAGTACCCTCAACTAGGTAAACATTTGATATTTGCATCACTTAATTGTTATGTGATTCATGTGTCAAACGTCATTAATATCTTGACGCCTTTTCATTTTAGGAAGCATACTCGGCTTCATTGGCGGAATATCAACTCTGATTGGCATGGCAACAAGGGAAAAAGGAGGTTTAAGCGAATTTGTAAGAAATACTTCACAACCTTACCCAGTTCTGGCTGGAGGATGTGTTAGTCTGTTTGGAAGCTTGTTGATTAATATAGTTGTCTCCCTTATAACACATAACATTAAAACCGACGAAGACAGGGCATTGGAATGGAAAAAGCTAAGAGCTATCGACAATCCTCTGTATCCTTGGACAGAGTTCTTCCGAGATGACATACCAGATATGTCTGCGGACGAAAAACCAACGAAAAAGCAGCTGTCGTCAATATTCAAGCCAGCAAAGATTGTGTCGTACGTATTTGGAGGGACATTTTTAACCATATTTGTTGTCATTATTCCTTCCGTTATGACTAGTCTTGAAATACTACGTTTTGATGATTTTCATGTTTGGACAATGAGTTTACATGTCTGGTGTTTTATTATGGCTGCCATAATTGGTATACTACCCCCCGTAGAGGAAATTATGCAAATTATAGCAGCTTTGCGCGGGGAACAGTATGGAACAGACGTTTAATGACGTAATCATGGAGGAAAGTTGCATATATGCCAAAGTGTTTTTAATAGAAAAAACGGGGGATTTTTTAGAATATATTTATACAAAATATTGCTTTTGTATATTCAGCGCATGATCATAACATATTAAGTAGTAACATCATAACTCTGCAAAGGAGATTAGTTGGTCCTTCAAATAACCAACTTTTTGGTATTTTGTTTACTCTTTGTTCGGCGAAATAAACGTATTAGGTGTTTTTAAACTAAAAACTAAAAGAATTGATCCTTTATTCTCCGTATATGTATATATATATATATATAAAAGAACCAATTAAAACCAGAGACAGCTTCATTGCCTTAAATATATTGAAATTTATGATCCAAAGAAAAGTTATAGAAAAAAGTCATAATAACCAAAAAGGATCGGTACTACAAATGTAGCAAAGATTTTGGTTTTGCTTTATTGAAAACGATTACATAAACCAAAATTCTCCGTTCACCGAAAAAAACGTATTACATTAGTATAACGTGTTTTACAATGAAATATAAATTGACCGAAGAATGTACCCTTGTGTACTTTTAATTACATCTTTGGGAAGATTTCATTTTTTATGAAGGAATTTGACAAACAAAGAAGTTACCAGGCTAAAAAGAAACGTCGTATGGAATATGACCTGGAAGCATTTAATGAAGGATTTGGGAAAATAATCCCCTGCTAGCAAGTTAAATAGATACAGAATGCATAAATAAATAAATAAATATATAAATAAATAGATAAATAAATAAATATATAAATAAACAGATAAATAAATAAATATATAAATAAATAAAAATTAAGAAAAAAATGCTTTCAAATTCTTTAAAAAAAAAATCGGGCCTATGAGTATGAATCCTGCTAGACAAGTTCCAGGGTAGACATTAGTTCATTTGTTATTTTTTACACTGACCAAACTTTAGATCTATATTGAACCCTTTTTGAACTTTAAAATGTTGATAAAATTCGAAGACAAGCACATTGATTGTACCTATTATGGTAGAATCATCTTCCGGGAAACCAACTATTATCTAATCAGCACTTTATTTGCCTCGATATATCATTGTATAGTTTCCAAATGTTGTAATAGATTTTCTTAAATAAAATGATTAATGAATATAGAGTTTGAAGATCTGGTACACACGTTCAGAATATGCAATACACGACACCATTGATGGTTTATTGGTTTGCGATCCGTCAATCATATCGTGGATAAATGAAATATTTTGATACGATTTATTTAAATCTAAAATTATGGTATCACGATGAAAATGTGAAAAATCGTCATTTCCAAATGAAATAAAATCCTATATCTTTCAAATGTGAAATAAAAGTCGTATTCGCTTATGGAAGTGACTCAACAATACAGACCATCAACGTCGTTGCTAAAATTAGCCGACGTCTGACATTGTCTTTCACATAAAAACATAATCTTTTACATTTTGATATCAACTGATGATTTTATAAGCTGAATAATTACTAATACAAATATTTGAATGCCAAACATTTACATGTACATTTCCTGATCGAACAACCCTTAAGCTAATATTTCACTGAAGCGCTGACATGCCAAAACGTTATTTAACATCAGGCAGTCCTCTTGTGGACTTCAACACACTACAACTTTCCCGAAATATGGGTAACAGAAAAGGTCAACAATGATATACCAATAAATCAACGCCACCAAACAGACAGAACCCCGGACAAAACACAATAGAGAGTCGGGATAGTATGACATGGTACAGACACTGAACAGTGGTTGAGTTAAACCGGTTTTATAAGTTCCCAAACATTGCCCCCTTACATATATCCTGATACTTTGGCGTGTAACACATACTATTAAAGCCAATACAGTATGATCACCAACAAAGTAAACCATAAAGACTGGTTTTAAAAATTCCATTAAAAAGATTCCAAAAGTATACGTTTTACTTTAAAACATACAAGGGATAGGAATTTTAAATACTGAGTCCATGGTTGTGACAGGTACATAAAGGACAGATATGCCAGAAACCGAGTAAAGCGTCAAAGAACATTTAAAAACGGTAATAATTCTTTATATTGTAGTTTTTTTTTATTTATTACTACAGATCATTGTTCCTTTTACACAGGTACAGATCACATTGTTAGATGTGGTGTATTTTTCTCCATCGCCGAAACATTTCTTCTCATATAGACAAGCTGAAAACACAGAAACATGTATATGTTAACTTTGTATTTTTTTACTGTTATAAAGCTTGAAATCGAGTGTCCATCAATATCAAGTGGGTAGATAAATCTTCAAATAAATATAGACCTATTCAGAGTAATACCTAGATTTATATATTTTCAAGTTTTTGCTTTATTCTTGTCAGTAGCTTATTATTTTGTTGGCAATTGCTTTTATCTTATTTTTTCCATTTCTTTTTTTTTCTTTTCTTTTTTAAATTTTGTCTTTCCATTGAATGAGCACACTGGTTATTCTTTTGTGTGGTCAATTCGGTTCATTGACTTTGCTTGGTTTTATTTTCGATTAAAAATACATATTGGCAGTACCAGGCCATATGAGTTTTAACATCTAGATAAAGGTAATACTGTCGATCGAAAGAGTAGAACTACGTGTAACAATATATTTTTTAATATTATTCTGTTAAGTCCAAATTTCCAACTGAAGAGCATGCAAGAAACTGGCTATGTATTTTAACTAACATCTTTGTCAAAGGACATATCCACGAGTGCTTACCGAACACTAGTAATCATTAATAGCTATACCGACTAGCTAGACCAAAATTCCAACAAGGACTAAAATAATATACAAATATTTTGTTAATTTAAGGTAACATGCGTCACTCAAACATGTCAAAAAATAACTTGATTAGCTATATTCTTAGTTCTTTGCACTTCGTTCTAATACACATGTATATTCAGATTTCCTGAAATTAGCTTTGACCTGTAGAGAGAGAATTTTTTTTAATTTTAAACCTATATAGAACACTCATTTTTCTTGTTAACTTGTGATTTTATGCATGTATTGTTGAAAAATAAATTATTACAAATGTAAATATGTCCGGAATATCTAATTCAACTAAGTAATGGAAACGTTTTCCCAGACATACTTACAGTCTCGTAAAAATTTTCTTAAGTTTCTGATGACTGCTTGTCTAAAGGTACATTTCACTCTTTGGCAAGATTCTGTCTGAGCGTCGTATTCATACCAAATGTCTTGTCGATTATGACAGGTATTACTGCTCTCATCTAAAAGCTCCTTACATAATGGCGTATCTGTAAACAAAAACGTATCGGTTGCATGTATATCTTTTGATTATTCAACAACAAGCATTAACTAAATTAATTTCATTTCATAACACTATTGTTTCTCTAATTTGCAGTAGAGTAAAGAATTTTCTTTTGTCAGCCTCCTTCAAATTGGTTTTTCAGTGTTCTTTTGTAGAAATTTCTAAGTATTTTTATCATTTTAAAATACGTTAAGATGAAAAACGGGAGTAGACTTTTGTGTTTTGAATTTTGGTTCATTTTTATGTTTCGGAGTTTAGTGTGCCTTCCATTTTGCTGAACTAGTATACATTATTGTTTAGGGGCCAGCTGAAGCCCGCCTCCGGATGGGGGATTTTCTCGCTACGTTGAAGACCCATTGGTAGCCTTGAGCTGTTATCTGCTCTTTGGTCGGGTTGTTGTTTTTTTGACACATTCCCCGTTTCCATTGTCTATTCTATTTATTCGGTTTTAATGTGTTTTCCTTGTTTTAAGTTTTGAATTTTGTAAAAACAAAAATATCTCAATCTTCCTTTGTTTTTAATCTGTATTATTTTGTGGACATTTGAAGGCATTTTTATCACGAAAGATACATGTATATTAAGCTGAAAGACGAATGTGTGGTTTATAGATATGAAAAACTAACCCGTAAAAAAGGAAGAGGACAATATTTTCATTGTTGTTCTTCATGTAGGGGTAAAGATTTGTTTTGTTTGAATGTTTAAGTTCCATTAATTTATCATCTTTTGAAAGTCAAACTTATTTTTTTCATATTCTTTCAATTTTTTTTATGTTTTTAACAGACAATAGAAGTAATTATTTTTTTCACGTCTTTGTAATTAAAAATTCTTAAAGATCACACCATGCATATGACATATTATACATGTTTTTGAAACTTACTAGTGTTTTTAGGTATAGGTTCAATCCAAGACAATGATCTACATTTATAGTCTATTCCATTTAAAACTTACTAGTGTTATTAGGTATAGGTTCAATCCAAGACAGTGGTCTACATTTATAGTCTATTCTAACATTACATCTTTTTTGTCCACATTTATCTTTCCACTCTGTTTGGTTTTGTTTACACTGACCATCAAATAGACATCCTGCCAAAAACAGGACAAACTTCATATTGCAAGAAAATGAACAATATGCCGATTGGTGTACAACTGTTGATTGATGCATTTAAAAAATATAGGTATCAGAGTTATCAATTATTACATGTTACTACGTCTGTATTTAAACGACACCGACGAACTATATTCCTGCAAAACACTTAAGAGTGTGATAGGATAATGTATTCAGGGTATTTCTAGCATAATTTAAGGTTAGGAAAACTTCATGTAACAGCTTTTACACATGTGCTACAACAAGCAATACATATGAAGTATACTTAAGTCATGTCGCATGCTTTACATGTACAGTTGAAGTGAAATATCAGACTGAGGTAATTCCAAAATGATGCAGTGGGGAACCTCTTAAGAGAAACACAATTTTCGAATTACTAATACAGTCAAACAAATGTGTTTAATTATACTGATTAAAATGTGGACATAAAATTGAACTTTAACAAATTACTGGTTGTTTTTTCACTTCACCTGTCATGCTTATAGTCTACTTTTATTCTAAGTTTCACCGAAATGAAGAAATTTTTTTTCTCTTAAGAAACGTTTAAATGCATTTTTGAAACCAAACCCTTTTTCTATGTTCTTACCTCTTTTTGTATACCCAAATTCTCTATGTTCTTACCACTTTTTGTAAACCCAAATTCTCCTTTCCTATGCAATCCGCACTGTAGATTATTACATTCATCTAATGTTATAACATCACCATCCTTGTACAATCTACCCTTGTAATTACACTCTAAAACAGAAATAACTTTATGTTTTTGATAAAGAAAATTCAAAGAATACATATAAAAATAAAAGGAGACGATTATTACATATTTTGTAGAAGTAGGTTTGATTTTGCATGGCAGATATGAAATTGGTATCCCATATTTGCCCTGTGTCATTAAAATCCATATTTTTCCTCAACATCCATATTTGCTTATATTCTTCATTCATGAAAATAAAATTTTTTCTGTGACTATTTTGTTAAAAATACACTCCAGTTGAAATTATATTCTGGCTGTTTTCTTCAGCCTTCAAATATGTGATAAATAGATTATAAGTAAAGTCAAGAAAACCAAAGGGTTATTCGAAGGAGAGGAAAATCGAAACAACTGAAAAACTCCGGAGAACACCGAAGACAAGAACAAAATTAGAGGCTCAGAGAGCTGAGCCTGTATCGCTCACCCGGAATGAAAGCAATTTTTATTGATGTACCTCAAAGAGAGAAGTCACTTCTCACTATCATTAGGAAGTGTGGTAAGCCTAGTAGGGACCAAATTTTTCTGCGTCTAGGTCCTTCTACTTACAGGTCAGCATATTCTAAAATTCAATGGTTCTCTTATGTTGACCTAAATCCTCTGCTGGTGGCCATCTTGATTGAGGGATTGACACCTTATGAGGAACGTTCAGGCCATGTTTGGTTTCAAGCAATACTGCGGTTCTATATATTTTTGTTATAAGCCATAGACACTTTCTGTCATGTTTGGCTCTATTTGGCATAGCAGTTTCAGAGAAACATTTTCTTTTAAATCAACCAATCAGCAACAAGAATTGCCCATGGTGGCCATGTTAGTCACCTGATCTGGACAAAAGGAAGAAACTGTGTAAAAAAACTCACACAGATGCTTCCTGTCAAGTTTCGTTCCATTTGGTCAAGCCGTTTCAGAAAAGAAGTTTTCTTTATATCATCCAATCAGAAACAAGAACTCTGGCAGCCATGCATGCTTGTTGTCCAATCAGGATGAAAAAAATCATTTCATAAAAGACGTCCCATAGATGCTTCCTGTTTTGGCTGACAGTTTTGGCCAAGCAGTTTCAGAGAAAATTTTTTTTTTTAATCAACCAATGAGAAACCAGAATTGCCCATGATTGCCATGTTTGTTGCCTGATCGGGATGAAATGAGGAAATGTTGTAAAGAACCTCCCATAGATGCTTCCTTCCAAGTTTCGTTCTATTTGGCAAAGCCACTTCAGAGAAGAAGATTCTTTTATATCAGCCAATTTCGAAAAAAATAACTGCCAACTGCGGCTATATTTGTAATCCGATCCAAACGAAATGACGAAACTTTATAAAGGACCTTCCATATATGCTTCATGTCAAGTTTTTCAGTATCAGCCCTGGTATCAGCCCTCGGGCTCAATATGGGAGTCTCGGTTGATACCAGGGCCAATATTGCTGTAACAAGTTGTGAAGAAATTCAGCTAATAAACCATGAAATGTCTGAAATAAGATCCATGTTGCAAAAATATATAAACATTACTAAGAAACTACAGCCACTGACAAAGGCTCCTGACTAGGGACAGGCATATAAAAATGTGGCGGGATTAAATTGTTTCAATAAGTACTCAAGTCTTTCCTTTGCACCGCACCAATTGTTGATATCGTAAGGGACAGAACGTAATTACAAAATATTTAAACTACTTTCATGAAAACTAAAGTAACAGGTGAGCTAAAAAATAATAAGACATATAACACGAGACTAACAATTTTATAAATGCTGCTAAAATTGTCGGGGATTGACAGTTCTTTAATAAAATTATATTCACCTGTTGTATAAACAGTTATCACTGCTCTTGATCCGTCGGGGGAGCACATGTACTTATTGCAACCATAAAACCACGTATCACCAGGAATTTTTGTTATTCCCTCCCATGTGCATGTTGACTCTTGGAGAAATTATGAATATATGTGACTATTGCACCATTTGTTACATGTAAAAATCACTATTCCTTAAAATACTTATTACTTTTGTTCATTCCAGTTATCTTTTAAAGACATTTACACCTCCTATACCAATCTTAATTGACAAGGATTGCCAATTTTCCTACAGAAGGTCGGTGGTTCTCTCCGGGTACTCCGGCTTCGTCCACCAATAAAAAACTGGCGGCCGCGAAATAGCCAAATGTGCTGAAAACGGCGTAAAACCCCAACTAAACAAACATCTCGTATACGATAAAAAATTTACAGTTATATGATTGTACACAATTCTGGTCTTCTATAAGAATATTTCAACCTTTCCATATTTGAAAATCACCAGAGGTACTTCAAATAATATCAGGTTGTTTCACTCTTCCTTACACAGTGGAGAATGGTGTCTACTATGGCAAGCCGTTTTACTATTTATTCTAACTTCAAGATATCTCATATAATATATAAGCTATCTCATATAGTTTATAAGATATCTTATATAGTTTATAAGATATCTTATAAAGAAAATTATATGAGATATCTTATAAATTGTATAAGATATCTTATAAAGTATATAAGATATCTTTTAAACTATATAAGATATCTTATAAACTATATGAGATATCTTATATATTATATGAGATATCTTGAAGTTAGAATAAATAGTAAAACGGCTTGCCATAGTCTACTATTGACTTATAATTCAAAATTTTAAAACTAATTGGAGACAGATTTAGTCGGTCAAGCACAATTTTTACATCAATCGGTGGCTCTTACTTATTCTAATCGGATTACAGCAATTTTTATGGCGTATTATGAACATGCATCAATATCGTGGAAAAATATAAATGTCCCGTCGTTTTGTCATTCTGAAAAAAAAGTATTTTTTAATAAACCAAACTCAAATCTTTCTGATTCACAACATTTTCTTTATTCATTATTCCTTCGTGCTAACATACCTTCAGTTACTATCTTGGCTATATTTGTATTTTCCGATATTGCGACACATTCATAAAGTTTCCCGTCATCATCTCGCCATTGTTCTCCAACTGTCTTTACACAAGTACCGTCAATTTTCTTACATTCTACAAATATTGAAAAGATGAATATAAAATGTATAATGGGTGTTTAAAGATAATATAATTGGATTTTTATAAAATTTACTCATATTTATGAAGGGGACATTGTCGTGTACGGAGCCCTGTTGGTCTCACAGGGAGGACTTTAAATCTACAGCGCTGGATTTTGAATCGACAGCGCTGGACTTTAAATCTACAGCGATGGACTTTTCAAATTACAACTTATTACCTCTGCGAGATGGCTCCATAGTCGTGATAAATGATTGTCCAAGGACGGACGTCTAAGCCAGATTCAATGTTTGTTTTTTTTTTCGATACATGTAATAACTCCCACGGGCGAATTTATTTATCACAATAATGCTCTCATTCTCAAGAAACTATACTGTGTATTTCATTGCAGAAACTTAGAAATTTTAATAATCTGTATATGTGTATGCTGAAAATAGGTTGACCATCGTCAATTGTGATCATTGAAATGATGTACGAGGCTCGATATTTCATATAATAATATATTTATACAACCCCCGTAACCTCTGCCAAATTCATGACGATTATATCAACTTCTCATAAATCAAATCCAATCATTATTTAAGCTTGAATGGAAAATTTAACTTAACCACGACCATGAGTCGGCTGCCTGAAGTTACTGTAATATAAAGCATTACGAATGCTAACTTTTACAAGAAGTACATTTTTTCAACATACCATATTTATGTGGATATAGATAAGCGTCAGTATCTTTCATGCATTTAAAAGCGATGCAAAGCCTCTCATCATGGTAAAATTGATTTACTTCAATTTCTCCGCCATCCATGGTCTGACACCTGTCAAACTCTGTGAAAAAATAGATAATCTAACAACAGAAAAAAAATTCTGTAGTTTAATATTTTTCTTTTCACTATTTTTGTTTTTGTTTTTGTGTTTTTGTGTTTTTGTGTTTTTTTTTTTTTTTTGCGAATACCTTGTCCATTACCCTCCACACAAGAATAGCCATTTCACGATAGTAGAGTGATACTAGATTATGGAACGCAAATAACTCTGTTACGGAGGTCGCCTGTCTTATCTCGAATAAATTGAATGGACCCCTTTTGTAGTATTTATTCCCTATGTGCTGTTCTTTCTTATCATCTTGTCTTGAAACATTTCTGATTCTCGTCCTATCATACAAATTCAAGTATTTTTTGACAGCACAAAAACATGAATTTTACGGTCAAGAGAAGTTGATGTTCGTGTATTTGTTACAGTGAATTTGTCTGAAATGGAATATACATAATCCCTGAAAATTTTAGGGATTTTGTATAATCTCTGACCATTTTAGTTATTATGCACAATCACTGATACAATCAGGGATTATTCATAAATCACTGGAAAAAAACACCAGGAATTTTACATAATCACTGACTTGGACAATGTTGGAAATTGATACAAGTTTTTAATATTTTTGTAAAAAAATTATTTACATATAATACCTAATTAGTCATGTCAGTCACTATTTCATTATATTATTCTCTTTTCCGCGTCATACATTTTGTTTTTCCATCTGTCAGTTTTAACAATTTTTGAGAAAATTTCTGCTCTAATTACAACATGATAGGTGCTTGTGCCATGATTATAACTTGAAATGAAATTTTACATGTAAAATTGTTCCCCACAGCTAAAGAACAGTGTTCAATTCAATTAACACTCAATATTTTTAGTACATATATGTAATGAACTCTTTGTCCGTTGCCCAGAGACATATTAAATTATTAACTGTTTTTATTTTGTATTTTATGATTATATAATTTTCATAGAAAGGCAGAAAACAATACTTACTTTTGTTATATTTTATAAACATGTTAATATTTAATTTATTATCCATATTCCCTAAAGTTGAGGTCAGGGAATATGTTTAAAATAAATCAGGGAATATACATAATCCGTAATGACAATCAGTGAATTTACATATTCCCTAATCAATTCAAAGATTTTTCATAAAAACTGAAATTTCAGGGATTATGTATATTTCCTGACCATACAAATCCACTGTAACATACATGACATATGCACCTCAATAAAATTTAGCTAAGTACTCAAAGATAATTTTTTCGCTCTAAATATTTTTTGCCATGACAGCACAGTTTACTAACCTGATTACACACTATGTACATTTATGTCTTTATGATTGCTATCGTGACTGACTGCAGTCAAGCATAACTTGCAAAAACATCAAATGATTGTGCTTTCTCACTTGGTGTGACGCTTTATTTTCGAAAAGAAATTATATATATAAATTCATCATTTATCATATACATGTACATATAATTAATCTTTACAAACCTAGATGTCCATGGCATATTCCTACGAGAAAAATCAGACAGCCAAACTTCATATTTATGAAATTGACAGTGCAGTGAGTTTTTTTTCGACCTCGTGTAAAATGCTAAATAAATATAGATGGATTAGACGTGATAGGAAGAGATTTTTATATGTCCATTTTCATGATTTCATACGTCAATCTGTTTATCTTTGTTAATTTTACAATACAAAATACAACAACCCACGTGTTACACTATTAAAATTGGTCGTAAATTTGTTCATAAAATACACAAAATCGATCATATTATTTGGTTATTCGGTTTGTACTTAATATTTGAAATCTTCAAAAACATTTTGAAATAAAAGATGAAATAAAATAAAGCGGAATATAATAAAAAGTAACGAAAGGCCACAAAATAAAATATACAGTTGGATATACAATAGATATATATAATATATGTTAATCTTTCTCCGTTTGATGAAATTTCTAATTTAAAAACTAGAGAGTATACAGTACAAAAAGATCAAAAGTTTGAATGTGTAATTTTATTCCATTATCTGACAGTTGTCACATGTATTTCAGTCACATTTCATTCGTATTTATATGATGAGAAATAATCCTTTTATCATGTTTAAATCTTGGTAGATACGAAATAAAAGCAATAAAATATAGATGTAATAATCGAAGAAGAGCAAATTTGAAATAAAATCTGCATGAAAAACAACAAAATAAACAACAACAATATAAATTTATTAATAAAAGAAAAATAAATATAGCAAACAGAAACAGGCGGCATTAAAATCAAAATCACTAGCAATATAGATGGTGACATCATAAACAAAAGTTTAGTGCATCTTGGTCAATTTTGAACTTGCAATTTTTACTAAATAAATTTGGGTTTTTAGTTTTTAAGATACAAAGACTTAAACAAAGTTACCTTGGAAGAATGCTAGTACATCGCTTTTATTTGAACAAAACATTGAATTCCCCTTTATGGATATTTTAAACAAATCAAGATATAATCGGACAGCCAAAACATTACATTTTCCCAATTTGGGCCCCTCGAACCTAGGTTTTCGCGTTGAAGGTTTATTTTTCTTTTATTTAAGTTCAAACTGTTAAAGGGATGGAAAATGTGTAGGTTTGAGAATGTTTACACATGTATAATATGTGGAAACATCGATCTGAGGTGCAACTGCCATTGTGATTTAATACCTTCTTTACAGAACATCATCTTCCATTCACGAAACCATTTGTACACGTATTTGGTCTTATTTTATCGTATTAAGTTAAGCTGACAGTTCATATTAAAATAACTTAACTTTTCCTTGTCCGATATGATTCTTATTGACCGGATAAGTTTGCGTATACAAACAGTGGTGATCCTAGGTCAAGGTTCCTGTGACGTCTAACGAGTTTTTCGTCGTATTGTCATGAGTCTCGTTGGAGTGTAAATAATTCCCAGCAAAAGACATTCAGGTGGTGTAATAAATTTATTTGGCGGGAAGTTGACATTACCAAAAAAGGTTCGTTATATATAGCACGTTCTCTTTACTATTCAAGATTTGGTCATTTTCCTGTGAAATATTACAACGAGAAGGTACTTGTATTACGTGCAAAGCTGAACTGAAGTAGCAAAAAAAAAAACTGCTAGTACGAACTTTTTATAGGAAACACCGATATACATGTACATCAATAAAATTTGGCTTTGTGACTCGGATAAACGTTTTGCTTGATAATGTAAGTTTTATTGGTAGAAAAATGAAACTTTCAGTAGTAAAATACTGACAAGGGACGACATTGAATAGATTTGGCAAATTTCCAGTCTTATATATGGAGTGTGTTCTAACTGCCATTGGACATGTCAGAAGAAAGCCCGATTATGACAATTGTATTACGGAAAATCATACATCCGATGTCAAAAGTTCGTAGGGCTCAATATTCATCAGCTTCAATAGATTTGATATTATAATTTAATATTGGATAAAACGCGTCATTTGATTGGTCAATGTTTTCGTGTATCATATCATAGACTAAATTTTCTTGTCTACTTTTTAAAGGGAATCCCTACATTTTAGACGCGGGTTATTTAGTGTGCACCAAAGTAAATCCTTAATTGAATAGTCTAAAGCTTGGCAAATAAAGTTTTTGGAGGCTGTCTGCATGGAAATTACAATGTACACGTTGCTGTGTTCTTAAAATAACAATCCAAAGATACTAATATTAGATATAGTAAATTTATACTATGATGTAATAGACGCATTTCAGGGAGTTACCTCTCATCAGCAGCATTAAAACCGAAACTTTTGGAAGACCAAAAACCAAACTTATTTTAAAACAAGAAGTACTCAACCAAAATACCGAAATAGGAAGCCAAATTTCAGCTAAGGAGATCTACAATGTGCAATACAAGGAATGAGCCCTTACTAAGTACGTCATAAAATTTTCAGAAAAAATCATGTACCCCCTTGCCACCTACTGTCAAACATAAACTTGCGTTTGAATAAATAAAGCCCAACAAATCTGTCTTCGTTGGCCCGACGATGGCAAACAATGTTGGCCCAACGTTCTAAGTGCAAAGTGGGCCAACGTTGGACCAACATGCTGGCATAACGTTGGGTCAATGATGTGCTTTATCTATACTTACATTGGGCCATGTTGGCCCGATGTCAACTAATATTTAAATGACAATGGCCCAACGTTAAAAATTAGTTCAGTAACAACGGCCCATCGTTGGCCCAACACATATTTTGTTGTTATAACGATGGGCCAACGTTGGATCAATGTAACAAATGTTAGGTATTAAATGTATTTAACGCTGAGCGAAAATTAATTATTTTTGATGACACCGGTCCAACATTTTAGGACTGTTTACTATAAATGAGAAACACTCCTTGTTTGCCCATATATGTAATATCCAATAAGAGATGTCGCAAAGTTGGATAAATATATAATATAACTGTGATACGGTTATTCCCAATTATATATGTAAAAGATATAAATTAAAGGAGATACTGGGGAAAAGCAGCCAAACTTGCACCCTTATATTTTCAAACTACATATCAACTGATGAACTCCTGACAGCCCCGTACAAGAGTTCGTGAAGAAATTCAATTGAAACAAAATATCCAAAATAAACCTGTCCAAAATATAAAAAAAAAATCCAAAACATACAACGAAAAGCATAATGGTAAACTCAAACAGGTACATAAAAAGGACATATATACATAAGGAGCAATAAAAAAATCGTAATCCATTGGACAGACAAACCCGGGAAGACAAATGAACAACCGCAAGCACAACAAATAAACACAGAAAACTAAATAAACAACGAACAACACGAACTCCTATAAACACCAGGAGTGAACCTAAGTGCTCCGGAAGGATAAGCAGTTCCTGCTCGTATACGGCACCCGTCGTCAAGTTCAACAAAGTCAATCCGGCGGAAGTCACAAATCGGTGGAGCCACATGAAAGGTTACGACAGTGGGAACAGGTCCAACATCATCTTAGATACTGGAACACTGTAATGGTCAATCAATTCGTGATGACGACCGTAAAATTTTCTAAGTGAGGACATCAACTTATCCCTGATAAATCATGTTTACTCTCAATTTTGCTTTATTTATTTTCTAAATGCTACAGGTTAGATAGTCGAAATCACCATTCATATAAACAAAATATAAGATTTGTTGATACATAGGAGATAACTCACAATGATGGGAATACTGAGTGACTGTCACATGTCCACTTTCACATACATATTTTGATTTCGGACCCCTTTTCTAATAATTCGTCGCATTGATGCATCCTGAATACCTGTAATTCTCCATCTGGGAATAAAAACATTTATGTTTTACGATCGACATTAAAATTAATTTACATGAAACTTGGTATTATTTATGAAATCCTTTTCAATATTGTATATATATTATCCCGCTGTTGAATGCACATTTTAATCAACACAACTTTGTAGATAGTAAGTTAATATCAAGTTTTTTTCCACACCAGGTCTCATCAAATGGTATCATGCAGGTGACACTCAATTTAAAACTTCACGCACATAACCGTTTGTAAAAATATTTATCTGGTCCACATTACAAATTCTATTAGGATTCAGTGCATCTCTGCACATTTATCAAAGTATTTAAATTTCGGTTGTTGAACTTGTGGCCAACAGTAATTTCTGTAAAGAAAAATAGTCTGATTGAATATTCTCATATATTTGGTATGCTAAGCCAAATTTTTAAATATGTCTACAGTAAGAAGTAGTAAATGTTGTAGTTTTACCACATCACTATGAAATACAATACTGACAGAAAAGCTGACAAATGTAATAAGTCTGTTTATAAAAAAAGGTGGGTGGGGGGGGGGGGGGGGGGGGGGTAGGGCTCAATATCTTACAAAGTAAAGTTGGGAAAATGGATGACAAAGTCAATGAATCATGTGTATTAATTATTACAATGTATTGTTAGAAAATGAAATCAGTGAATCAATTTTAACATCAATATTTATCTTATCTTAATGTCAGTATTTAGTGTCTAACGATCAGTAATCAACAACTGAGATAAATTGTTTATTTACATGTATGGTCAACGATTTTGCTTCAGAAAAATTGCATTTAATATAACAGAAAGATATTTTTGGCGTCGAAATTGATCCCGACTTCATACTTCAGGTTTTAGGGTTAGGATAAAGGCAACAGAATACCAAAGAAACAACATGAAAGGGGAAGTCCGATACAAAAATATTTATAAGCGAAAGGGAAGAATATACACTATCATCTTGCAAATGAGACTCCACATGCACCAGTTTAATAATTCTACTGAATGTTTGTGTAATTCAGCTTATCCCCACAGAGTCGCAACGACATCTTTAGTCAATTACACTCAGTACAGAAATTTAGTGAGCACTGACGACGACTTTAAGAGATTCAGAAAAAATGATCGGCCTGTAGTAATCATGTCACAGTTATGGAGAAATTAATTGTCTTCCAGTAAGATAATAAGTCATTATTTGGTCACAAAACTACTGGGTGTTTTACAACTGGACCAACGAAAATGTCTTATAAATGGACAACATTAACATAGGCCTGTTTGTAGAATTACATGCATATGACAAAGAGGGATTGTCCCAAGTTCTCCCTGAAAAACAAGCAAATATAAAGAAAGTTGAAATGTTCAGTTTCCCGAAAATCTGTCTACACGTCGTGTAAATACCGCATACAATTAAAGCTAGGATTACACTGCCGATCAGATCAACTCGATCAATCCGATGAAGACAGATTAAGCAAGACTAGTCTGAATCGCTCGACAAGAATGTTCATGGTGGTCTACACCTTGCTCGACACCGCTCCGACTTTCTACCCGACAATTTTTGACGTGTAAAAAAATAGAGTAGGGATCGAGAACCCAGGCACTCGAGAAGAGATCAGGTATTCGTTGAGTAGCGGCGAATTGATCGGGACAGGATCGTGTAGAGATCGAGTTTGGTCGGGATACACATATATTACTGATCAGTACTCGATCATCTCGACCTTTACTCGACCAATACTAAAACGTATCTGATCGCTTCCCGATCACTGCGACTACTATTATATTTGATTCCCATACCAACTCGACCAATACCCGATCTCTACTCGACAATACTCGATCACTTCTCGATCTCTACTCGACCATACACAATACACATCACAGCTAACTGCAACTGGTCTATCTCCATGTAGACATTTTAGATACATGTATATGGTTTTATTCGGAGCATGTGTGATCTACTGAATGCTAGCCAAAAGACTCAGACGTTTTTATATTGAAATTGTCCATACCCGACTATCCCTACGACCCGTATACGATCAGGTCGATCCGGTCTGGTCAAGATCGGGTTGAGATCGAGCAAACGTTGATTTGGTCTAGCTGGTCGAGTAATGATCGTGTAGAGATCGTGCATTGTTCGAGATAATCGAAAAAATCGAGTAGGATCGAGAAGTCAAGCAGTCGAGAAGAGATCGGGTATTCGCCGACTAGCGATCGAATTAATCTGGAAAGGATCTTGTAGAGATCTGGTTTGGTCGGGATACAAATATATTACCAATCAGTACTCGTTCATCTCGACCTTTACTCGACTAATACCAGATCGCTTCCCGATCACTACGACTACTATTATATATTTGATTCCCAGACCAACTCGACCAATACCCGATCTTTACTCGACCAATACCCGATCTCTACTCGACCACACTCGATCACTTCTCAATCTCTACTCGACTATACACAATACACATGACCACTAATAAAAAATAATATTAAAATTGTTAATAATTTGAAGAAGGAAATAACAATCACAGAACACAAATACTGTACAGACCGGAAAACAATTACAGAACATTAATACTGTACATACTGGAAGACAATTACAGAACATAAATACTGTACAGACTGGAAAACAATTACAGAACATTATTACTATACAGATTGGAAAACAATTACAGAACATTATTACTGTGCAGACTGGAAGACAATTATAGAACATTAATACTGTACAGACTGGAAAACAATTATAGAACATTGATACTGTACAGACTGGAAAACAATTACAGAACATTCTTTCTGTACAGACTGGAAAACAAGTACAGAACATTATTACTGTACAGGCTGGAAAACTATTACAGAACATAAATACTGTACAGACTGGAAAACAATTACAGAACATTCTTTCTGTACAGACTGGAAAACAAGTACAGAACATTATTACTGTACAGGCTGGAAAACTATTACAGAACATTTATACTGTAAAGACTGGAAAAAATTACAGAACATAGATACTGTACATACTAGAAAAAATTACAGAACATTATTATCGTACAGACTAGAAAACAATTACAAAACATTATTACTGTACAGACTGAAAAACAATTACAGAACATAAATACTGTACAGACTGGTAAACAATTACAGCACATTAATACTGTACAGACTGGAAAACAATTACAGAACATAAATACTGTACAGACTGGGAAACAATTACAGAACATAATACTGTACAGAGTGGAAAACAATTACAGAACATAAATACTGTACAGACTGGAAAACAATTGCAGAACATAAATACTGTACAAACTGGACAACAATTACGGAACATTAATACTGTATAGACTGGAAAACAATTACAGAACATAAATACTGTACGGAGTGGAAAACAATTACAGAACATTATTACTGTACAGACTGGAAAACAATTACAGAACATAAATACTGTACGGACTGGAAAACAATTATAATTACAGAACATAAATACTGTACAGACTGGAAAACAATTACAGAACATAAATACTGTACAGACTGGACAACAATTACGAAACATTAATACTGTACAGACTGGAAAACAATTACAGAACATGAATACTGTACAGACTGGGAAACAATTACAGAACATAAATACTGTAAAGAGTGGAAAACAATTACAGAACATTACTACTGTACAGAGTGGAAAACAATTACAGAACATAAATACAGTGCAGACTGGAAGACAATTACAGAACATTAATACTGTACAGACTGGAAAAAAATTATAGAACATTGATACTGTACAGACTGGAAAACAATTACAGAACATTCTTTCTGTACAGACTGGAAAACAAGTACAGAACATTATTACTGTACAGGCTGGAAAACACAGAACATTTATACTGTAAAGACTGGAAAAAATTACAGAACATAAATACTGTACAGACTGGAAAAAATTACAGAACATTATTATCGTACAGACTAGAAAACAATTACAAAACATTATTATTGTACAGACTGAAAAACAATTACAGAACATAAATACTGTACAGACTGGTAAACAATTACAGCACATTAATACTGTACAGACTGGAAAACAATTACAGAACATAAATACTGTACAGACTGGGAAACAATTACAGAACATAAATACTGTACAGAGTGGAAAACAATTAGAGAACATTATTACTGTACAGACTGGAAAACAATTACAGAACATAAATACTGTACAGACTGGAAAACAATTACAGAACATAAATACTGTACAAACTGGACAACAATTATGGAACATTAATACTGTACAAACTGGAAAACAATTACAGAACATTAATACTGTACAGAAAACAATTACAGAACATAATACTGTACAGACTGGAAAACAATTACAGAACATAAATACTGTTCAGACTGGAAAACAATTACAGAACATTAATACTGTACAGACGGGGAAAAATGCTCCAAAATCTAGCATTATATTGCTTTATATTACCTTCAACCCCTCTGCACCCCCCCCCCCCCCCTTTGCGACGAGGCCGTCGTGAACGTCGTAACGTGACATTCAATTTTTACCGTTTTCCACCCAAGTCAAACTTTATTTTTTACATTGAAAACGAATTTGATGTCACTTTATAGATGTAATAGTATCGCCACAGTAGTATCAGCCAAAAATCTATTTTACCAACAAAACTATATATCCATTAAAGAGTTGTAGGATAGGTTTTAGATAAATGGAGTTTTAAAGTGATATTATTTTACCATTCGGTTGTGTTTAATTATAAATAACCTGTACAAAGGCCTACTTATCTCTATTCTTCATAAAAATCGGTTACGGTTAAAGTTTTGTAAAATGATGATTAATTTCAAAATTTTTGGAATGTGATTCGATGAAATAATTCCCGTGTGATGCGTGTGTATTGTCCAATTTAGATACATACAATTACAAAAAAATGTTTTGTTGAAAAATTTGTTCCGAAGTAATATTGGCTATGAAATGGATTGAAAATTAGTTCGGAGCGGATTTTGCAGTCTGCTATACTCGTATTCAATTAACTAGACTAAGGAAATTATATTAAAGCGAATCACATTCATGGATTCTTGAAATAAAACAGAATAATGAGAAATTTAACATTAGCATAAGAGAGATAAGCAGGCGTGTTACACAAAGCTGAAATAAAACTTATTTCATAAATTAAAGGAAGCCAAACTTATATTTTTATTGTATAAAGAGTTCAAGTCTTTATAATTTAGTTTCATGCAAAATTTTATACAAATCTGAAAACCCGTAAAATGTGGTCCATTTTCATGACTCTTTCCTCAAGTGCTAAAATAACCAAAATTTTGATGAGAATAAAGTTTAACATTAAATTCGTCTGAAGAACCTAGTATTAAGTTCATGAACAGCTGAGAACACAGTTTTGCCACAGAAATATTAATTTACCAAGATAAAACGATGTTCGATGAAGTAAATCATGGAAATAATTTTATAGCTAGACATTGCTAGAGGATAAAATCCTTGTATGATTTTTTTCTCTCTCGATCAAATCAAGAATTCTTTTGACCGGCCAGATACCTTAAAAAAAACCGGTTTACTGAATATGGGGAATATTACTTATACATGTGTGTTTGTCACATTGAACTATTACGCATACGTACTTAATTAACCTACTTATCGTGAATATTTAAATTATGTCATATTTTCTTCAAGATTTTTGTTCATGGGCAGTCACATTTACTTGACCTATTTTAAATTATGTAATGGTTTAGTGTTTCTCCATAGGTTAAACTGATCTAAATAAAGGTTATTTTGAACTTTGACCCACAAATATAAATAACTTTCATCTACCGTAACTACAGCTAAGTAAAATTGATGTTCTGACGGTTTACACAGACATAAACGTCAGGTGTAAAAATAATACAGAAGAAAAACATTGGCACAGATTGTTTGTTATTTTATCATTGAATATGAGGACTTTAATTGTATCACTGGTGTTATCCTTCATTGTCGTGTGTCATTCTCGTAAGTAACATTTAATTAACTTTTTTAATAACCCTAGTAAACTAATTAATGTCACATATGTAAAGTTTCATTATCAATTAACATTGTGTAGTAACATTATTGATGGGGATTCGAATGTTTTTTGACAAATGGTAATTCAGTAAGTGTAAAACCTAAATAATGAACGTTATGAATGTCAAAATCTTTTTCTTTTTTACAATCAAATATTGAAGTGCCCTCTCCAATTCAATGGCTCAACTTACACCGGATTTTATTATTATTTTCTGTTTATCGGAGAGCCTATCTTAACTTTTTACAAAAACAAAAAAATAATTAAAAGAAATTTGTTAATTTTTTTTTATTTTTCTATCACGACTTTTTACTTAGATCATAAAAAATAAATGTAATGAGATTGGGCCCAATTAGTTTTTGGCAAATAATAATAAATAAACCCATGAAACTATAGACCTTAATTACTTTACTCCATATTATTAAATAAAAATTATTCTAAATGTGCTTTTTTCTCATGTTAAAATGATATACAAGCCTTGTAATATCTTTGGAAATAGTCGACAGATTTGCAAAAACAATACAAAATGCCAGTGCAAGTGTATCTGTTACGTGTTAATAGAAGAAAATTGATTTATACGACCTATAAATTTATATTATGGCTTTAAGTTAAATCCGTTCTTCTTGTTCCCCATTTACTTTAAAAATACAATTTTTTTTATTGCAGAAGAACAAACATCTGGTACCAGTTCTTGCAGGGATGTAGGTGTCTGGATCGATGGGATGGTCAGTTGTAGCTATTTAGAGAATCCTTCTGGGTATGGCATTCACAAGAATCCTGCCAAATTCTGCAAGTCGCATTGGGACAAATGCTGTATTACATGTAGCAGGCTTAAGAAGGTACATGTAGTTTTAAATTTAAATTTCGTAAGCACTCTGCTACATATATGCCTAAATACGGTCACTGACATACCAGAATGAGAGGCACCTCTAATCAGTGCAAGTGTATCTGTTACGTGTTAATAGAAGAAAATTGATTTATACGACCTATAAATTTATATTATGGCTTTAAGTTAAATCCGTTCTTCTTGTCGATATTCTAGTAGCATAACAAACACTGGCAACATTATATATATATTTACACAGATTTTCCAAAATCAAAAAGAAATATTATACGGAAGTACATGTATATCACTGTCTAACGACCTACGCATTAAAAGATAAAAATTGAAACAAAGCTATGAAAATATATATATATGAATAAATATAACAACAAAAACATAATATATAGATCAAGACAACGATTATTCATTGTCTTGCAGTAAATTAGAGAAATATGTCATGTGTCTCTTTAATAATTTCATTTTGCTTGAAAGTAAAAGAGCTAGAAATGAAAGGAGATATGTTCAATGAGACAACGACCTTCAAAAGGAGCTTAAAATACAAAAGCAAGTCGTATAACACGGAGCATTGCTCCCATCATTAACAAGTTGTGAAAAAGTCAGCCGAAACTACAAAAAAATGTCTGAAATGTGAGATAAAAACCATACAAACAACATTAAGAAACTTCTGGAGTGAAAATATTTGATACAGAAATTTTTTTCTATTTTGACAGTTGACGTGCCCTGTGGCACCGTTAAAGTCCACAATTCCTCTAAAGTCCACAACACCGCTAAAGTCCACAACAAATTTCCGCTAAAGTCCATAACGCCGCTAAAGTCCACAAACTTTCCGCTAAAGTCCACAAAATGACCTCCGCTAAAGTCCACAAAAAAACGCCGTTAAAGTCCACAAGAACAAGTTCCGCTAAAGTCCACAAAAAACGCCGTTAAAGTCCACACAGCTCTTTTCTTTGTTATTGAAAAAATAATTCTTTTCTTTTTATCCCCCTATTATAGTAAAAAGCACGGACTTTTGTTCTTGGCAGTTTTTTCTTATCGATCTGATTTATATATTTAATAAATGAAGATTACATGTATCTGCAGAAGATTTTGATCCTCATAATTTGATCTATCATGTATTGTGAATTTTTGTGAATCAACATTTATGATTTTGAAAAAGAGCAGTCTAATGTCGCTACAAGGCAGCACTCGCACCCGCAAAGTGGAAAGGAATTAATATAAGTAGCAAACTTGTTTTTCAATCCACTATGAATAAATTTGTATAAACTACCATTTATGAAAAATTATCTTCTTCTATCTATAAACATAAGATCGAAACCCATTCAGTTTCTGTCATGCTTCCCAGCAGCAAAAACGGTCCATAAGCCTCAAAGATAGACTTCAAACCACAATGTTCACGTTTGAAATCACAATGATAATAAATTTTAAAATTCCACAATTGCAGAATATTTTGTGGTGCTAAGCAGATTTCGTTCACTGATTGGTTTGTATGTTTGTTTGGTTTGCTACAAGAAATAGATATTTGTTTGAGAATGTGTTGAAGACGATTTGAAAAAAAAATGTGTGGAGGCTCTTCATTGTGTTTTACCAATGACGAGTAATATAATTAAAGGTTTTATTTCAACCATGATATATGTATATGTTGTAGGGTACTGTGAAAACAATTTAAAGTTGTTAGTTTGATTAAAACACAGCCCTAATGGAAATCGGTTAAACTTGCATAAACTAGATTTAAGATTTAGATGTGAAATTCATCAGACTATAATGCCAATCATTTTTATAGAGTCCTTTACACAGGAATTGAACCTGTTCCAAGTCAGGAATTCAGTGGTGTCGTGTGTTATGTGTAACATATTTGTTTTTCGTTCATTTTTTGTACATAAATCAGGCCGTTAGTTTTCTCGTTTGAATTGTTTTACATTTGTCATTTGGGGCCTTTTATAGTTGACTATGCGGTATGGGCTTTGCTTATTGTCGAAGGCCGTACGGTGACCTATGGTTCTTAATTTCTGTGTCATTTGGTCCCCTTGTGAAGAGTTAAATCATTGGCAATCATACCACTTCTTCTTTTTTTTGATATTGAACAACAACTTTACTTTCGGTTAACCAGTTAAAGAGTTCGAACGATGATCCGAGTAACCTGATGAGCAAAACTGTTGAATTGACAACACGAAAATATAGTATCAATGACAGGAAAGGTGATCAACATAATTTTTTGTGTTTTATGAGAATTGATAATAAACAAAAACGTAAGAAATCAAAATTTAATAAACGACAGGAAATTCTGTACAATATATACATAGATCTTAAACGTTTTAAACCTCGGGAAGCATGTGATCTTAAGGTTGTATCGCTCCCTGACATAAATAAGATTTAAGAAAACACATGATAGTTTAAAGTTTTCTAAACTTTAGAGCTCCAGTGCTCGGGCCTCTTGGACATGCATTTCTTTCAACAAAAAATTCACACCCACCCTACTGAGGTTTAGTACAAAAGTTTTAATTATCTTTTGCAAAATATTTCTAGCAATGGTGGTCATCTTGGATGCTATTGGATACTAATCTAAAAGGAGATTATATTAAAAGAGTGATTCAAATTGTCGTATTGTTTTATCGAACGTATTTTGAAAGAAGACACACGCCCCCCCCCCCCCCCCCCCCCCCCCCTTTCAGAGGATTTTTTTTCAAAACAGAAAAAAATACGACGAACTGATGTTTATACGTCGACAATGACGGTCGCTCAGTGTTGGCAAAAACTCACATGTATAAGCAAAAAGAAAAAATGATATTTTAGTCCATCGAAACAAAATACATTTGGTAGTTAACCAGACTCAATTTTGAAAGAGCAGCAATCGTAGACTTATATAAAAGTTTGGTCAAAATAGAAAAAAAAATGTTTTTAGAGGAGGAGATGTGCTATTTGTGAACAAATGAACAACGGAGGCAGTAATGGCAAACGCTTACATGACCAGGTCATATATATGACTTGATTTTCTACCGTAAAATAATGGCTTCGATACAATTCTTTACTTATAATCTTATACCGAAATCTAACTAAATGTTCAGACATTTTCAGTCAAAGAATAATGTACCTCATTATAGAAAAAAAAGGAAAATCAAAATTAAATTAGATGTACAAATACTCAGACTTCTTATCTAACTATTTCATTCCTGAAAAAAAGCAAACATTGCCTTATATAATAACTAGTGATTAACTGACAGAAAGACATTCTGCATCAAATAAATGAAAATATAACTTCTTCCTCTTATTGTAAAAATCAACATAACTGTGTAATATACAATTTAATATATTCAGGTTTCTTTTTCTGAATTTTTTATGTAGTTTACATAATAATTTATAATTCTTTTTATCCAATTGCTATGTACAGATGATCCAGACCATATGCGCATTTTGTCCATACGCGTACGGTCAGAACCGTAGTCGTATTTTTTTCAAAATACTATATTTTTCAAAATACTATACGGTCGGACCGTTCTGCCCAAAATTAAGAAATGAAATAAAAACTTATTTTAACAATAAAAGTAATGTTACATTGTAACTTAATATGTCAATATATCCTGTATCCAACTTGTCAGTAATACATGAAATGAGTTAAAAAGCTTAAATTCAAGTTGAATGAAAGAAATCTAATATTTAAAGATAAGCTTATAGAATAATAAGTAACTTTACTACAAAAACCGCCAAACCAGCTGTTTACTCGTGAAAAGACATAGAATTACTAATGGAAAACTTGATAAATGAAATAAAAATATATCCTTTGTTTTTGTCAAATTGTACAAACAGTCCCTGTTCCAAGAAAATAACCTGTTCTATTGTTTTAATATCCTTTTGATAATTTTTTGACAAAATGATTTCTTCATTGTAGAATTTAAAAAACAGCTGGAGGGGAGGGCATGATACATCACCATGACCCAATCTTCCTATGCTTATGTTAAGTAACAATTTAATTAAATCTAAAAAATCTTCTTCATACATTCTTTGTCCAATTTGTTGTATTGGCATGTCTTTCAACAGCAACATCAAAAAAATGTGTGGACTTTAACGGTGTTTTTTTGTGGACTTTAGCGGAACTTGTTCTTGTGGACTTTAACGGCGTTTTTTTGTGGACTTTAGCGGAGGTCATTTTGTGGACTTTAGCGGAAAGTTTGTGGCCTTTAGCGGCGTTATGGACTTTAGCGGAAATTTTTTGTGCACTTTAGCGGTGTTGTGGACTTTAGAGGAATTGTGGACTTTAACGGTGCCACAGTGCCCGCACGTGTATTTATCTTTAATTGTTTATATTTTGTTAGTATTTTTAACACAACTGCATGACTAAGTTTTTGCGTTCAAATTATCTGTATAAAAACAAGATATTTTATGCTGCACATAAAACTTAAAATGATAATCGAAAATTAGACAAAAAAAAAAAAAAAGCAAAATACATTCAGATTAGATATACATTTGATATGCACTTGGAATATTGATCAACTAACTTTGACCGATGTGGACCCTATTTTCGCACTTCCAATGTCCGCTTTGTAAAGTCACAAACAATTGGTAAAAGTTTTGTTTTATTTAATATCAAAAATGTGTGATAAGTTATTTAAATTTTCCTGTAACTTCTCTGTCTGTCTTTGTTTGTTATTGTTCATTACTTGTAATATTGTTTAACCCCCATGGGTATAACATGTATAACATACAATAAAAGTATTGTATAAATTTAGAGTAGTTTTAAATCGCTTGATGGGCGTTACTGCACTAAGAAATATTTGTATATCTTATATACTTTGACTATAAATACATATCTGTTAAATGATATTCACGTGGAATTATGAATCATTTTCAAATTTAAGTAAACAACTAGCTGATAAGGTTTAGGAATCTAAAAAGAAAAACCCAGGCTCCAAATTATGGACAAAAGATGGATGATAAAAAGGGATAAAAATGTTGTAAAACCGTTGGAATCAAATAGAAGTGTATTTAGAAAAAAATAATAACAAATAGATAAAGAAAAAATAAAGTTCGTCCTCGGTCGACATCACTCTTCCAAGAGCATATCAAATGTATATCTAATCTAAACGTATTTTTTTTCTTTTTTTTTTTTTTGGTCTAATTTTCTGTTATCATTTTAAGTTTTATGCGCAGCATAAAATATCTTGTTTTTATACAGATAATTTGAACGCAAAAACTTAGTCGTGCAGTTGTAATAAAAATACTAGCAAAATATAAACAACTAAAGATAAACACACGTGCGGTCACGTCAACTGTCAAAATAGAAAATAATTTTTGTATCAAATATTTTCACTCCAGAACATTCTTAATGTTGTTTGTATGGTTTTTATTTCACAGTTCAGACATTTTGTAGTTTCGGCTGAATTTTTCACAACTTGCTAATGATGGGAGCCATTCAGAACTGGGGACATACCTGCATCACTCAAGATTTTATTAATATTATAAGATTCCTTTAATAAGGGGTTGATATCAACTGGAAGTATACCAAGTTCACACTTTGCAGCTAAGTTGCTGGCAGTTTTTGTTTATACCAAGAATGGTTTTACAATATCTATTGTGTATCTTTTTAAGACTTTATTTCTTTCTAATGAGAGTATATCATAAATACAACCATTTCTAACAGCACTTTCAGCTGACCTCATAATAGGAATATATTCCTCAGCATACCAAATTTCACAATTATATATAACACACCTGGTCGAATTAAAATTTGGTAATTTTGATCGCTTCGTGTTCGGACAGAAGCTTATTTGATATGGTAAATGTGAGCTGCAAAACAGATTTTGAATATTTTTATTTTACAATTATTTTTTAATTTACAGCAATCTACTCTACTTGTAAAATAGGCATTTAAAGTAATGTATTCAGTTAAACATATTCAAGATAAAATTTTTAAAAGTTATAATAATTATATTTACAAAATGTATACAAAAATAAAAAAGTGTTATATTTATTCTATTACATATCGTATTTCTGGCGTCTTTTCAGAACATTAGGTTATGCATCATCGCCGAAATCATGTGTCAGTTGCATAATTCTGTAGTAATGGTGTACTTAGCCAACATTTTTTAAATTTCTTTAGGTACAGTTGAACTATTATATTAGCTATGCGAGTTTCTTTTTTTCTTTTTTAGCTCAGCCGGCCTATAGGTCATGTGAGCTTAAGTCATCGCTTTGCGTCCGTCGTCCGTCGTCTGTAAATTTTTCACATTTTTATCTTCTCTGAAACTACTTGGGCTGCTCAAAGTTTCAATGTAAACATATGGGAAATGACTTTTTGGCAGATTGTAACCGATCGCGATGTTGGCAGGAATCTCATATGGAAGGATCGACAGATGCCAAATTATCCACCTTTATTAGGTCAAAGGTCAAATTTCAAGGATGCTTTGAAATTTTGCATTTCTTTAACCCCATTGTGGATAAAACAGAGCTTAAATTTTCCAATGGCTAATTAAGCCAGGTGAGCGATACGTACATGCTCAGGTGAGACTCTAGCTTAAAGAAGTAATTGATTTGTGTAATTTTAATAATGACATATTCTGCTGTAGTCTTTTTCTAGTGTACAATTAAAATTAATTTATACTTTATTAACTAAATACATTGTGTACGGGAATAATTATCTATACTATTTAATTTGCGGACTGAAATGAAATGTTCTAGCCGTTTTACCTCCGAGCCGACGATCGTCAGAAATATTATATGATAATAAATAGTTAGTGCATGTAATATACGTTCTAAATTTCATATAGTAATTGCTTTAATTAACGAAACTTATTTTAGGGAGAGAGATTTATATAACTTTCTTTAAGCTTGTTTCTGAATCCCTTTGAAGTCTTATAACTGATGTCTTTGTGTATTGTATGTGTCTTTGTTTTTCTTGAAATAAAATAATGTTTACACTAAGCTTAATTTAATAAACCTAAAATATCCATGATCTTAGTTCCGTGGTTGGTTCCCGTTCAGTTACGGTTTCGATTATTATTTCTAAGCATGCGCAAAAATATGCAAGTAAAAACTTTACAAAATTGAAAAGGACATTCATATGTGTGTACAGAATAGTATGTGGGGTTAATGGGGTGTGCTGGGGTTAATTAAATTAAATCTAATTAATCTTAATCTTAATTTCATTTAGCTAAAATTATATATATATCAATCAATAAACATCTGGTACTATGTAAGATCATGTAACCGCCTCAGTGGTCTCGTGGTAGTGTGCCCGCCCCGAGTACGGAAGGTCGCGGGTTCGATCCCCGGCCGGGTCAAACCAAAGACATTAAAATTTGTATTTGCTGCTTCTCCGCCAAGCACGCGGCATCTAGGAGTAAGAGCAAAGACTGGTCGGCTCGGAGTCAGTATAATGTGTCTGAGTGAGGTGATATGTCTTCCTGCGGACAGTTACCTCGTGAGTTAGCACATTAAAAATCCGACTTAGCTTGTCGGTCTAGTACAAAGCAGGGATCATATTCATTATCATATCAACATGTTCTCGTCCTGATATGCACCTGGTTGCCACTGGACGTTAAACAATAATTCATCCATCCATCCATCTGGTACTATGTTAAGACTGGGACTATTACTAAGGTTAGTTATAATAGTCCCAGGTTAAGATTATAAACACTAAGAAATTATAGTCAACAGACTCTTAAATTTGTTTTATCTTTTATCTTTGTAATTAACACTAAATATAAGCTATATTAGTCCAATATAATTATTTATGTCCCGCCTGTAAGGCAGGCCGGACATAAAGGTGGTCGGTCAATGCGTCCGTCCTTATATCCATCCGTCCGTACGAGGTTAAGGTTCAGGTTTAAGACTATGTCACACCTTATCGGATAAAGTAAACGGACGACGAACGGATAGGAAAATAGTTATCCGATGGCAAAAATAGTCTCCGTTGCTACTCATAGCTCTCGTGATTGGTGCATAAACCGTACAAAACGACCACTTACCGCATGAATGTCGGACGCGTACAGGAAATGAAATGTACAAGTAACGGACTAGTACCGGATTAAACGAACGTACAACGTGAATGTAACGGACAACAACCGAATAAAACGGATTTACAACGCAAAAGTAACGGACGAATACCGGATAAAACGAATTTAAAACGAATAACACGTATTTTTATCTGTCATGTGACTCAAAAATAATTAATAAATACCCTTGTGGATTAATGTTTAATTCATTCTCACAAGAAGAAATAAAAATGCATGCTAAAAACCCCTTTTATATCATGTAGAAGTTGATATTTCTGAGCGTTTTTCGTCCGTTTTGTCCTTTTAACATACAGTCAGTATTCGGAAAACATCCGATTAATTCGTTGTCTGTCCGGTAATAGTCCGTTTCCTAGAATAAGGTCCACCTTAAACCAACGGATGTGAACCGGACAAGAAAATGAAAAGGAACGAACGAGTACCGCAAATAACGCATACCTGCCGTACATTCAGCAGTCACTATATTCGGTGATGGTCCGTTCCAAGTTTTGAACATGTTCAAAATTTTCCACCGGACTGAACGGACTTCACCGGATTTCCCCGGACAATTAACGCATTCGCCGAATAAGGAACGGACGACAAACGTATGTTAACAGAGAAGAACGGATTGAAAATCTTGCTTTCCGTTCGACGTCCGTTAGCATCCGTTAAGGTGTGACAGTGCCTTTAATTCAGTTTTTCATGAAGGAGTTATGCTATCATCCTGAAACTTTGTACATGATATAGGTTGTGATATGAACAGCAGCATTTTGACTTTGAGTTTCTTTATTGAATTTCAATATAGAATCCAGGTTAAGGTTCGGGTTTAATGTAGTTTTTCATGAAGGAGTTATGGTATCATCAAGAAACTTTGTACATGGATAGCTTGTGATATGAACAGATCATTTTGATGCAAAACGGATGCTGTGACCTTGACGTCATGGGTCATCGACTTTGAATTTCTTTATGGAATTTCAATATAGAATCCAGGTAAAGTTCATGTTTAGTGGTAGTTTTTCATGAAGGAGTTATGGTATCACCATGAAACGTTGTAGATGCATAGCTTGTGATGTGAACAGCATCATTTTGATACAAAAGGGATTTTGTGAGGTCATGGGTCATCGACTTTGAATTTCTTTATGGAATTTCAATATAGAATTCAGGTTAAGGTTCAGATTTAAGGTAGTTTTTCATGAAGAAGTTATGGTATTATCCTGAAACTTTGTACATGGATAGCTTGTGATGTGAACAGCAGCATTTTGATGCAAAACGAATGCTGTAACCTTGACGTCATTAGTCATTGACTTTGAATTTCTTTATGGAATTTTAATATAGAATCGAGGTTTAGGTTCAGGTTTAAGGTAGTTTTTCATGAAGGGGTTATGGTATATCATCAAGAAACTTTGTACATGGATAGATTGTGATATAAACAGCAGCAGCATTTTGATGCGAAGCGGCTGCTGTGACCTTGACGTCATGGGTCATCGACTTTGAATTTCTGTATGGAATTTCAATATTAGAATCAGGTTAACTTTCAGGTTAAAGGTAGTTTTTCATGAATTGCTTAGAGATAGTCCCCGTCCTCTCTATATCACAAATGTTCCAACATCTTGAAAATGTTTGCGATCCCACTCCAAAACCATTACGTGTTTTTATTTGCCATTAGAAGACAGATTAATAAATGATATCTTTGGTAATTTCTGGGTGTGAACTCTTTTATAAGACTTAATGAACTGAAATTTGTTTGATATATCTATGGGAGGAATTTTACTTGTTTTAATTTTTGTTTCGTTAGCATAACACACATGGGTGCTAAGAACAAGTCCAATGCATACTATGTGTCGAAGTCATGATAACTGTTGTCCATCCAGCTACCTAGCCATTGGCCTCTTGTCATTTTCAAAATGCATGGGAAAACGTGTCAAAATTTCGGAATTGAAAAAAAAATGTTTTTTATTTTATAAAATCGTTTCAACTTCGAACAGTTTTAGGAAATAGATATATGGGACTAATAAATTAATGAACTTCGTGTATCACCTAGTGTAAAAACTCGACTTCTATAACTGGTTCATTCTCTCATTCGAATTTATATAAAAATTGTAACAATTATGGAAAAAATCGGACAAACAATGTCACATTGTTTTTATTTCTGTCAATACCTTGACCTCAAGTATTTCCCACATTTAGAACACACTCTCAAGTGAAAATATTTTTTTATTAATATAAATAATTTATACATTGTATTTTACCATCTGTTGGGAATAGTATGTGTGCATTGTATGCTACCTATATGTTTAAATATTTTTCAATTGAAAATTTGTATATGGAACACATTAATAGGCTAGTTTGGTTTGGTTACTTGGGTTTCACTCAAGTTTCGGTCGGTAATAATGTCCACCGACATTCGGTATGAAGATTGGAATCTAACAAAAAATCATTGATGATTCGTACATTTGACTACTCGGCTATCCAGTACGCCCTCTCCATGGTAAACAAATGAGACGTCGCAAATGATGGCGCATTAAATTATGATATTGTTACTACTATATCTACTGAAAAAAAGTGGTTTTATGTTTATTAGATTTACAGACCATTGACCTAATTATTAGTTCAATCACCTTGTATATTTAAAATAGATGAGAGTGATTCGGTGAAAAATATCCAAACTATATATATTCAATTTAAGCTTCTTTGTTCATTTTCATTTGCCTCAAGGAAAAGAAATTATTTCTATAAGATCTGGACCATGTCCAATAAGTTTGTCCCACATATGGAAAAATTAAGATATAATTTCTGTTGAGTGTCCTTTATGCCACATTATTAAATCAGGAAACATTTACAACCAATTAAGCGAAAGAGAATTCATTAACCGCATTGATTTAAAAGTAGTATTGCTTTTACTCTTCCTTATTAGATCTATGTAGGTTAAAAAAAGAAAGTAATTCATAAAAGTACATTAAGTGTTTTCACTCGGTTATACCTTACATGATTGGTCCCGTAAAAGTGGCATCATACGCTTTGTTTTAAACCAACATGCATACTCTGTTGCATGTATTGTTGCTGAGAGTAATTCTTGAAAAAAATTAAAAAAATAAAGTTCAAAATGTATGCAAGATTCAGTTTTAAAATTGCGTGTGTTTGCTTTCTTAACCGCCATTTTCACACCAGAGAACAGTTCGGATAATTTAACAGGATCATAAACATGTGACACCGCAACATGTCATACTATTGGGACTAGAAAAGCTTGATTTAGAAAGGCTACAACAGAGAAATTTCAGTGTTTGTCGAAAGAAGTCTTTAGTCTATTTTACATTCTCAAAATAATTCTTCTTCTTATCATTGCTTAAGCAGCGTGAAATAAAGTCTTGATAGGAATAATAGAGCCATGCACGAAATTTTCGTAAAATCAATACATGTACACATGTACGCAAGGAATGGTGTAATTTGTTACACTTAAATACTTGTAAGTTTTTCAAAAACTAGTGAATAAATATGGTTTTCTTTATAAAAAAAAGTTGATACTGTTTTTACACAATATATGCAAATTGTCGGAAAATATATACAATTTATTTGCACTAGAAATGGGTAAAAATAATTGCTCTTCATGCCCTTAAATTAAATAAAAAGATGGAGGGTTTGCGTCCGTTAGACAACATGTTGTGGTTATAGTGTTTATTCATTGAAGTGATTTTTTTCATATTTTACATATTCACAATTGTTGCAGCCTTCAGGTCACATGAGAATAAACTTCTTTTTGGTCTGCTGCACATATAGTAAATTGTTCTGGGTTGTAGTGATTGGAATTGAAATGAATTTCTAAATCAAATTGTAAAAAATAACGTACGATTGATCAATATTGAAAATATATTTGATACTCTTTAGAGTCCTTTTTATTATGTATTCTCTAACTTCTTCCAGAATGGATATAAAACCAAAAGCAGTACCGAAACAAAGTCTCCCGCTCCTCATGGTAAGCACATACATTGTACACGTATACTTCTGCTTTGTTCTTATTCATATCAATTAAGAAGACATTTCGATTTGTACTACAGACAAGAAATGCAAAGCAACAGTTTGTCAGTATGTAATACGAAGGACTTCATCTGTTAAAAAGAACTTTAGTTTAAAAAATTTAAAAAAAAGTGAGAAAAAAAAAACAAAAAAACAAAAAAACAACAACAAAAAACTAGAAGCTCCCCTGAGCCTGTATCGCTAATCGACTTCATTTAAAAATGTAACCTTGTTAAATCCACAAGGATTCAAAGGAAACACAAAATGTCAAAGTGACCTTGTCATTAGACCTTTGACCTAAAAAAGGTGAATAATTGCATCCATTTGAGATTCTTGCTAACTTTGTTACAATCTGCCCATAATTTCCTGAGCAAATTAAAGAAAAGTCTTTCCCATATAGTATCCATGGAAATTTTTGACCAGCCGCAGTCATCGTGTTAGCGGATGAATCTCAACCAAAAGTGGATCATTTGTAAAGGGTATTTCTGTTATCAGTCCTGAAAATTCTCAAAACATTTCATAATGTGGTTTCAGAGGAGAGATTTTTGGCCACTCCAAATCAAAGTTGGTCTCTGGCAGCCATGTTGATCATCCAAATGGAACCAAGAGTGGAATGTTTGTAGAGGTATTTCCATACATAATCCCCCCCCCAACGTTTGCTGCAATCTGCTCATAAATTCATGAGCAAATGACGAAAAGGTCCTTTCTCATTTCCCTAAAGTTGAACAGCTGTAGCTGTCGGAGGTGCGGAGTTGCTTGTATTTCGATACAAGCCCGAAATTGAAACATAAAATTTACTGTTACAAAATTGTAAAATTTGTGAAAACTAAGCAGTATCTCAATCATGCGTAACTCTGTTCTTAGATGGTTTTGGCCTTACAGTTTTTGGTAATTTTGGCATTTATGAATTTGCTCTTAAACCTTTTAAATTGATATTTTTTTTTTTTTTTTTTTTTTTTTTTTTTGGTTTTCAAGATTTTAGGCCTTGAGCACAATTGATGAGTCGTAAATCGACGAAATATGCACATTTTGTGCATCAAAATTGGTATCAAAGAATTGTATTTTAATCACTGAGTCGATGCCACTGCTGATGGACTTCAAGTCCCGAGGGTATCCCCAGTTCAGTTGCTAGTATTTCGATACTACCCGGAAATGATATTTAAAATTTACTGTTACAAATTTGTAAAATTTGTGAAAACTAAGGAGTATCTTTCTCGTGTATAGCTCTGTCCTTAGATGGTTTTGGCTTTACATTTTATGTCATTTTGGCATTTTTGAACTTTTCAGAGGAGAAGATCGAAATCTGAAAAGTTTACGGCAACGGACACAAAGTGATGAGATAAGCTCACCTGGCCTATATGGCCTAAAGGCCATGTGAGCGACAAATATGACGACCTTGACTAGTTACATATGATATCCTGGTAAAGAGTTTTTTACGCCCATGAATGCTTTTGAATAAATCGCCATTTTCGCACAAGAAGACCTTCACCTATGGCTTCTTCAGACCAAAAAAGAGAAATATTTAGGAGGCCACAAGTCCGTTTGTCGGAACGGTGATACTGAACTACAAATGGTATCTTATATGTGCCCGTTGTCAAAATCAAACTCTCTGATTATATGCTCATCTGGATTGTAAAGGACAAGGTATGATTTGGCCTGATATTTGGTGCCTTGAATTCTAAAATCAAAAAGTAATGAAAAACCTACTCTCAGCTATCATTAAGTACTATTAGTATGTTGCATTTTAAGAAATTTCTGCAAGAGTGGCAATATGCTGTCAAAGATGGCTCATTTTGAAGAAATCATTGAAAAACACCAAATTTCACTCATTTTTTAACCTTTGAACTAAAATTTTGATATGCGCAACAGCCTTGCCCAAAAAGATTTTTCAATGAAATGTGTCTTTATGTAAGACAAACAATATTATAATAATAAAAAATCTTTTTGAGCAAGGCTGTTGCTGATAGTTGTTTTGACCATAATCTACTGTGAAAACACTCAATTCTTGTCCAATTCTTGATTTAGCAGACGTTCATGACGTGGCTGTTGCACCATGGAAAGGAATTGTGTACAATGATTAATAGATTTAAAGTTTGATCGTTATACGATAAAAATGATACAAACTTGAATCTGAAATATTAATTTTAATTTTTTCATGTCAGATGTGGCCAAATTATACCTTATCCTTTACAAAGTTTTTACAAATTAAAGTTCGACGGTTCACAAAAGATACATTCAGGATTATTTAGACTTTTATATTAAATCAATAAAAAAAGTTATGTTCAAAATCCTTATCAATGAAGTCCTTTTTAGCTCACCTGGCCCGAAGGGCCAAGTGAGCTTTTCTCATCACTTGGCGTCCGTCGTCCGTCGTCGTCGTTAACATTTTACATTTTGAACTTCTTCTAGAGAACCACTGAATGGAATGAAACCAAACAGGGCATGAATGTTTCTTATGAGATGCTGACCAAGTGTTGTTACTTTGTAGCTGATCCATAATCCAAGATGGCCGCCAGCGGGGAACTTAGTTTAACATAGGACCCTAGGGGAAATGCATACAAATGACTTCTTTTAGAGAACCACTGAATGGAATGAAACTAAATCTGGCATGAATGAACCCTTATAAGGTGCTGACCAAGTGTTGTTACTTTGTAGCCGATCCATCATCCAAGATGGCCGCCAGAGGGGGACTTGGTTTAACATAGGACCCTATGGGAAATGCATACAAATGACTTCTTTTAGAGAACCGTTGAATGGAATGAAACCAAACATGGCATGAATGTTCCTTATGAGGTGTTGACCAAGTGTTGTTACTTTGTAGCCGATCCATAATCCAAGATGGCCGCCAACGGGGGACTTGTTTTAACATAGAACCCTATGGGAAATGCATACAAATGACTTCTTTTAGTGACCCACTTAATGGAATGAAACCAAACATGGCATGAATATTCCTTATGAGGTGTTGACAAAGTGTTGTTACTTTGTAGCTGATCCATCATCAAAGATGGCCGCCAGCGGGGAACTTAGTTTAACATAGGACCCTAGGGGAAATGCATACAAATGACTTTTAGAGAACCACTGAATGGAATGAAAGTAAATCTGGCATGAATGTTCCTTATAAGGTGCTGACCAAGTGTTGTTACTTTGCAGCTGATCCATCATCCAAGATGGCCGCCAGCGGGGGACTAAGTTTAACATTGGACCGTATGGGAAATGCATACAAATGACTTCTTTTAGAGAACCACTGAATGGAATGTAACAAAACATAGCATGAATGTTCCTTATGAGGTGCTGACCAAGTGTTGCTACTTTGTTACCGATCAATCATCCAAGATGGCCGCCAGAGGGGGACTAAGTTTAACATTGGACCCTATGGGAAATGCATACAAATGACTTCTTTTAGAGAACCACTGAATGGAATGTAACAAAACATGGCATGAATGTTCACTCAAAAATCTTACTTCAGACTTAGCAGAAATGGTCCTTAGATGGTTCTCTTTTAGAAATATATCCGTTGACCTGGACTAAACCAAGATGACTGCCACAGCTGAAATTAGTTTAACATAGAATCCTATAGAAAAACCAGCCAAATTGACTGCAACACTTTAATTTTTAGGTCTGCTCAAGGTGAAAAGTTAAATCCAGGTGAGCGATACAGGCTCTTGAGAGCCTCTAGTTTAAGTTAAAGTAATATACAGAAACTGTACTACAATGGGATCCTTTTCACAATCATTCGTACATGTAGGACTACATGTATGTCGTAAATGTAAACTGATTTCTATTTTTCATTGTATCTTTTCTATTAATGTCATGGAACCAGTCTAAATCGAAATCGTACGAATGTTTGTGAATGTTTCTCTCTTACACGTGTAGTCGTTGTATGATAGCTATTTAAACAGTTGCCTTAAAGTAGTATTCATTTATATAATTATTTGAAATAATCTTAGATACTCTTTTTTGTAACTTTCAGATGGAAAGAATCCATCAGTAGCCTCCCCTGAATGCAAAGACAGTGGTGTATTCGTAGCGGGAGCTTCCATCAACTGCGACTATCTGGAAAAACCTTCAGGATATGGTATACATAAAGATCCTGCCGGATTCTGTGAGAAATACTTCACAAAATGCTGTAAAACATGCACTAAACTAGCTCAGGTATGACCAATAAAACCAATTTAACCCCACCACAGATAAGTGTCTGTACTCTTGAAGTAAGACCATCATGACTTTGTTTTTCCGCTTTTTTTCTGTTTTTTTTTTTGCCAAGAAGGTGTGTCTATCGAATGGTGTAGTGATCGATTTTAAGACTTTCCTATTGTCAGGTTAAATTTATTTATCTACATACTGGGCCGTGCATAATGTGGCGTGGACATCAGTACATTGCGTTGTTTTTTTTTATCTACATGTATTTAAAATTTTTCCTATTTAACATTTCTGCAACTTTTGAATATTGCAAGCAGTTATTAGTTAAACGTGCAGAAGAATAAACTCGGAAGTAAAAATGAAGGTTTTCATTAGAATATGAATAAACATATAGTGTTTAAATATTTGCCAAAGGTTTGTCTTAGATTTTACTGCAAATATCCGTCAGTTTACAGCTCCAATACGCGTCGCCATAAAACTCGGTGAAATCAAGAGTTATTCCTAAACACCAATATAAAATCGAAAATGACACTTAATTTGTTGTTGAGTTTCAAGATATCGATACTTTATTTTTTTTCAAACAGAATAGTGTAAACAACATAGAAATTTAAAAATAAAAACCAGTAAACATATATGCTTTTTATTAGCCCCCCCCCCCCCCCCCAAAGAAAAATAATCAAGATAGGTCTATAACTCAATTTGCCATGTGTACGGAATCAAAACTTCAAGTATATAACAGATAGTGTCAGCGCATTTCGTTATGAGCTGTGTCATTCTTCATAGTTTTGACTAAATCTTCAAAAGACTATTCTTGTGCTATCTTGTAGATGCATAGCCTTTACATACATGTTATTTTAAACTATATATAAAAAAATCATTGAAAACCATGTAGGTTAAGATTTATCAAATTACAATATTAAGAAATAATATATCATCTCACATCTGCCGACCATTTTTTTTTTAAATTTTATAATTCTTTAATATTACTGATTTAGACTTCATCTGACCTTTACATACAAATGGTCATACTGTCCATCATTTATTTGTATGATTTTTGTCAATAAAACATGTTACAGTTTTAATCTCCAAGTAACTCTTATTTATATGTTTATTAATTTTCATCGATATTTTAACTCTAAACTTCAAATTTTACTTATTCGAAGGGAGGATATGTCAACAACAACACATCCAACCACCTCTAATACTACATTTGAAGAGAGGGAAAGAGAGAGAGCTGCAAAAAACAGACACATACAAACAGCTCTGATAAAGCGATAAATACGCTAGATATTTAGATGTAATCAAATATTGTCGCTTTTTTTATTTGGTTTTTAGCGGTGACCCGCAAGGGCAGTATTCATCTCTCACACAAAGTAATACAATCATTATGAACGAGTTATTTAGCAAGTTGAGATAGTAGAAACATCACGTTTAGATTGACAGTTAACCGGAATCTCATTTTCGCTTACAGCCTAAACGAGTAGGGCCACTTTCCCGTGTATTCGTTTCGCTCATAACCATTGATTTTTCAATCTTAAATATTTCCCAACTTTTAATCTTAAACATGTATGCAATGCAATTTTAGCTCTACTGGCCCAAAGGGCAATGTGAGCTATTGCCATCACTTGGCGTCCGAAGTTTTACATGTATACTTTTCGTGCATGCATCACGCTATAAAACAGTGTGTTCAGTTCCATCAATAAACACCACGAGCTTTGTTTTTCCCTATTCGATAATAGTGGCGATTTACCCAACTGTAACATGAGGGACCGAAAATTAAGGAAACGATTTACTGTTCTTGTTTTTGTGATGCTTAATTCACTCTCTTACCACTTTTCGTCTCCTGGTATTAGTTCAAAACGATGACTAGTGTACATTTTATATCATGTATATTACGAAGTTATAAAGTAACGTGAAATTCATATGTCTCTCTTTTCTATAAAATTTTCATTTTTTTTAGAATGGATCTATCAAGCCCACGAAGTCAGAACCCGGACCGGAAGTAGTTATTAATTCGGACAATACTGGCGGGAGAACCTTTAAAGCTTTCAATGTATTTTCACAACTGGTACAAAACACATTGAAATATATCAAAAATCAGTTTAATGTCTAAGTTTACCGATTTTATTCGTTGTAGTGATAGATTTTAAGAAAAATTTTTGTATGAGATAAATTGACAATTACAGGCCAATTTTAGTATGATCAATATTTGATAACCCATTCTTATTTTTATTAGTTTATCAGATTATTATGAAAGGTGTTTTGCCCTTTAAGGCATTCAGCTTTAAAATCGATAAATATGCAGGGTACCGTATTGTTTATAAGAAAGTGACAGTCTGTATGAATCAAGAAAGATGCAACATAAAAATGTATTATAATAATAAAGTTTACAGGGATTTGTTGTTGTGTTATAAGTCTGAATTCCAAACGTAGATGTTCATGTATGAGGCACTGAGCAATATTTCTTAAAACTATTTTGTATCAATTAAATATATCTATTAATTAACTTAAAATTAAATATGACAATAACCGTACAACTGGATGTTTAATCAATGCCAATCAATCAACTTTAGCTTAAAAACAGACTTTGCTTCTCTTTTAAATTTTTCAACTAATAAAAAAAAAATCAGGAAACCTCATGTTAAATATAATATACCTAAATTATGGGTAGTAGTTTAATTTGATTTGAATACTGCATTTTGATTGGCTGAACAGCATAGAGAAACATTGGTTATACTGTATAACCTGGTTTGGTTTTGTGACATCACTAATTCGCCACTTGTAAATTCAAATAGTCCCATATCATTATTGATGCTTGATTCTAGGAATCATTGTGCTTCTGCTTGGAAATTAAGTTATAAGAAGTGTTTCCAATTTTTGAACAGGTTATACTTCAATAACATGGTTTGAGTCAGTATACGGCATTCATAAACCGCTTCGCCATTTATTATGTGTAAACTGACCGAAACAAGTTATATCGTATAACCTGTTCAAAAATTGGAAACACCTCTTAAAATAACAATCCAGAGATACTAATATTAGATATAGTAAATTTATACTATGCTATATACGACGCATTTCAAGGAGTTACCTCTCATCAGCAGCATTAAAACCGAAACATTTGGAAGACCAAAAACCAAACTTATTTTAAAACAAGAAGTACTCATAACCAAAAATACCGAAATAGGAAGCCAAATTTCTGCTAAGGAGATCTACCATGTGCAATACAAGGAATGAAATTTAACTACGTTTGTACAATATAATGAACATGTTCATCACACAGATTCAGTATACTGGTTATTCCCCTTAGGCTATATACTAGACATTTAGTATAGAATAATATAATATATAATATATAGAATTATTAATAATATGATCAAATCAGCCCTAATATTGTAAAATCGGCAAAAGAGGACTACCTACAAATTTGAATTTCTGACGAAGTCTGTATTATAGTGTTATTAACTGGCTGTTTCTGTATTGGCACTGGTATAGATTCAAGGTTTGTTGTATTGGCCTCGAGACGCGTAGGGTCGAGGGCCAATACAGCTTACCGAAAATCTATACCAGTGCCAATACAGAAACAGCCAGTTCATAACACTTTTATTAAATAATCCAACTTTTTCAATACAGATTTGTTCTGAATGCTGTATTACATACATCAAATGTGAATATAGGGCCAATATTTTCAATACGGACTGACAATGATGTGAATATAGGGCCAATATTTCCAATACGGACTGGCAATGAATTACATGGACAATATATGTTTACAGGGCCAATGATTTTAATACTGACTTGCTTTTTCAGTATTGGACCGGGCCGAAAAGCAATATAGATCACGTGATTTATATGACCAGGACGACGTCACCAGTATGACACATGCCGTTTTGGTAGTATTAGGGCTGTTTTAATCGTATTATTTAATAAAGAGCTGTTCTTAAGAAAACGTAAACTTGTTTAAAGGAAAGATACAAAATATCAGTAAATATAGTAAATATAGTAAATATTAGTAAATCAGATTATTAAATACAAGTCTTATGAACTGGCTGTTAATGTATTGGCCCTGTATAGATTCTCGGGCAACTGTATTGGTCCTTGGCCCCCTCTAATCTATATCAGGGCAATACAGAAACATCCAGTTAATAACCCTTTATTAACCAACTACATGTAAATACATTATAAACCCCAACCTGGCTTAATACAGACAAGCTGGGTCGTTACAGACATGACAGAGAAACGGGGCCAATATCAAATATGGAAAGCTGAGTAGTGTAGTCTTGTATATAATATGCAGTTCCAGCATGCTGAACTACAAGATGACTAATTTCTATTCCATTTCACACCTTTAAGCATAATGATTATTTTTTACCTCTCAACAAATTATGACGTAATAAACTGAAAGCGGAAATGACAATCCCTGTTTTGGTCCGGGCCGAAAAACTGTATTAATATGACACATCCCGAAATATGGAATATTGGAATCGGATTTCTTAAAAAGGTGTCATAGTTCCCACCGATAGCAGCTGGACAGAAATCGCACCCACAAAGTTCTGAAAATATGTAGAAAGTAGAAAAATATATTTTGATTTTTAACTAAAACAAAACTTTTTTGAGATATGACAATTTGTTTACAGTAGAGGTGACCTATTGCTACTCTGTAAGAAAATAGATTATTACCCATTTTAACATAGAACTTTTTTTCAGTTTATATTACAAATAGGTCAAAATTATTGTAAACCGGTTCAATCAACCTCTCTGCTCCAGTCGGATAATGCAAATATACAGTTAATAAGATTAAAGACCTGGCCTGGGCTCCATAAAGAACTACTTTTGCTGAGTAAAGAAAATTTTACTCAAATTCCCATTCTCAGCCAATCACATTCGAGTATTCCGATATTTAAGAATATTCTCAGACTTAAGAATATTCTCAACTTTTATGGTGCCAGGGCCTGAAGGTCTTCAAGGGTAGGCTGGGATAAACAAAATTTTCTTTAGAAACAGATAGAACCATGAACCTCATAATGAAACTCGACTAATGGTTTGTCCAATAAACTTAGTATTGTGAATATATGTTACTTCTGACAAATCATTTGAAAATTTTTATTTAATTCCATAATAACTGCAATTTGTGAGAAATCTTAATGTAAAATTTCGAAAATCTGGGATGTATATTGTAGGACGAATTTATTACACCAGTTTGTTTGTTTGTTTGTTTGGGGTTTTACGCCGTTTTCAGCGCATTTGGCTATTTCGCGGCGGCAAGTTTTTATTGGTGGAGGAAGCCGGAGTACCCGGAGAAAACCACCGACGTTCGGTAGGAAAATTTGCAATCCTTGTCAATTAAGATTGGAGTCGAACACACCCCGCCACCGGTGAGATTCGAACTCGCAACCTCAGCGTTGACAGGCTAGTGATCTTTAGTAGTCATGACGAAATACCTAGACCACTCGGCCACCGAGGCCCCTATTACACAAGTTAGGTAACATCTTTCGAAAATATTGCTTAAAGATCACAAGCTCTGGGAATATGAGAACAATTTCTCAAATAATTCCATAATAACCCATGCACACTTTTAATGTGTAATAAATCAGTCTGTGAAATTTCAAAAATCTAAGATGTATACCGTCATGACCGTAGGTAAAGTTTATTATACAAATTAGATATCATTGTTACAGAGCAATATCTTATACACATCGCAACGTTTCAAATTTTAAAATAATTCATGAAATTATATCAACTGGTTAATAACTGTATAAACCATGATATTATAAAAATATTATTTCATCTTTTATGCAGTACCAAATGCACCATTCGTGTGATTTTATCAGTAAACTAATGTCGTCTGCCAAAATGCATCAGAGTTGTTTGCTGTCTCGCGTCTATGTTCGTACAGTATTTTTATCAAGGCTTATCGAGTTTTTGTAAGGCTTTCTGTAATAAAGGTGTTGTTTGGATTGTTTTTTAAATCCTTCTTTAACATGTAGACTGAATTTTTTACTTTCCAGTTTCGAAATCTACAAATCAGTTGACTCTTTCCACCATTAATTTCACCTATTATATGCGAACGCTTTTAGTCATCTACCCTTGAGACACGGTTCAAGCTTCAGTTTTTTTGTTAACAATATCTAATATTAATTTGTCTGTCGTTTGGAGTTGGTCATGTCTACTGCGAACTTTATCATGATTATGGGACCATACTGCTCTAGCTCTTCGATATCACTACGTAGGGTGGAGATTTCGGCTTTCATACTTTCTTTTTCAGTTTTCAAGAGTTTACGATCTTCGTCAATCTTTTGGTTATCAGACATTTATTTAGATGTAGCATTAGCTATGTTTCTAAATTTCGCATACATCCCCTCAACTGCGCTTAATTTATCATCAATGTATTGTTTCAATTTCTGATTTTCACTCTCAAGATTCTCAATAGTTTCTTTTTGATCGGTGAGCATAGTTTGGAGGGGGGATATGGCTGCAGTTACTGCCTCAGACACAATAGATTTGATATCAGTTTTTAACTCGTTTATCAACTCGGACTTTATTTCTTGTAATACTGATTGCTTTCAGAACGTTAGGTTGAGTGATAGTTTTCTGAATAAGATTGGTCATGTTAAATCTTAAAAGTCACTGGCTTGGGTTTGGGACCATTCGATGTATTTGTTGAAGTTCAAGATACTGACAGGGATCCCTGTCGATTAGGTGGAGGCTTTATCGATTCATCAGAATTCGCAGATAATTGTCGTTTACGAGAAATACTTCTACCTCTAGATTTTGGTTCAGTTTTACACTAACAACTTTTTAAATGTTTGTTTACTTTAGGCGGCATTTGTATGAACAATTCTAGATCTAATAATTTGGATGAAAGACCATGCATGCTACTAAAAACATATTGTTCTAATTTTAGGTTCTTATATTTTCATACTTTTCATACATCAATATATAATGTATTTTAAATCAAAAGCAATACTTTTCTTTTTTTATGCCATCCGAGTTACAAATCGTAATATATCAAGCAATTTAAACTGATTCCACTTCTTGACTTTTGAAATGTTTGTTATTAATTAATAATGAAATAATTATAAACTTTTTCTTACAATAATTCATTTGCTCATGTTAGATTTCTTTCTTTGTAGGCTATGATTCATCAAATTTGTTACAAATGTTAATACTATTTCAAATTTCATCAAAAAATATTGCAGCCAGCAAAGTGTCATCTGAAACTTTATTAAAACTCTGGTCACCAAAAGCACATTCTTTAAAACATTCTACTGGGTTTTTTTTATAATTTCATCAGGTTTATATAATTATACTGTATTGTTCACAATCAGCAGCTTTTCATTCAAAACGTCCCCGAATATTCGTTATTCATTTCAAAAAGACATGGGCACATCTGCACCTTTTCTGTATTTTCACCATATCATAGTGTTAAGGTGTAATTTGTGATATTTGCTTGGAAAGACAGGGGTTGGTTTAGGTCTAGTCTGTGATTTAATATAATTCACAGTCTTATACACATTTGGAGAAATTTGTTGGTATCCGAATTGATGTTAAAATTAGCGGAAGTTTTCTTACATAGCTAGCAGCTTTTATTATTTCATCGGCATCAGGTTTGAAAAGATCCAGATATACTAGTGTTAAATATAGAATCTTGAATCGCAATCATCAAAGTATTAATATGTTTTCTGCGATTGAAATATTTTCTGGGTGTCGAGCGTACATGTCCGAGGACCATTATCACCAGAAACCTTTGGGAACATTTGATATCAGAATTTTTTTTGCTTCCGGTATTCAAGCCAAAAAGTTATTTTCTTATCTAAATAGCCATATTCAGTTGAGCATTCACATTGTTAGGAATGTATTTCATTATTTTATCATAATTGTTTTTCTTTTTGTCAAATAGTACGTAATTCAGTAAATATTATTTACAATCGGAATATATATACACAAAGAAAAATATTAAGCACCCCAAGTTTTTTTTTAACGACCAAATAATCTCAAAAATACAAATGTGGCCTGTTAGGACATTACATTAGCTTTAAGAAAACACAACACACATTAACAGAAATGATAATTTAATGAATAGATTATCACAAAATCACAGCCCAGTTATTACACTAAAACATGTCCATTTTAAGTATTGAACTTCTGAGTTCATAATTCCCGATAAGATTGTCATTTCACTTGGAAAACGTCAATTTTACGTCACTTAACGACCTCCATGGTCCAAAGTTTAATATCGAATGAAACCACCACGTGGTTGGATGACGGATTCATTCCTCCAGTCAGTCATCGAATTTCCTGCTGTGATAGCTGTCGCCATTCCCTGTGCAATGCTGCTTCCAACTGACGTAAGTTTTGTACCGGAGGTTACGGCCCTTGAACGATGCGGTCTGGCGTTGTCATCCATAAACACAGGTCTTGCAGCTAGTGGATGGTTGTTAAAAGGGGGACAACACTTGGCTGAAGAACTTCTCTGATGTTTTGATCACCTGTTAGGTATCCTCGTATGGTCACCAATCCAACTTGCAATCATGAGAGATACACCCCATATCATAAAGGAGCCACCACAGCAAAGGACAGTTAATTGGATGTTCCTTGAGGTATGTTCCATATATATCTACCTCCATTCGTTCATCCTTCACATGAAGCAGAAACCGGCCTTCTTCAGACCAATGGAACCTGCACCAGGTCCTCAAGTTCCAACCCAGTCTCGCTAAACACCATGCCAAAGTCAATCGTTGATGTCGATCAGATAACATGGGACGTCTAATTACTCTCTTGGACTTCAGTCCTACTGATTTCAACTGGTTCCTCACTTTTCTGGTTGATGGACGTCTGTTAGGTAACCATTGTCTTTTAGAACAGGACTAGTTACAAATGGCATTCGTCCAACCAGTCGATGCAGTGCCCTGTCTTCACGCTGCGTTGTTACCGATGGTCTTCCGAATCTTGGCAGGTCTTTCACGGAGTTGGTTTGGATGTGTTTTCTCACAAGCCGGCTGACTACAGTATAATGATAGCCTATCTGACGTCCAATAGCTGTAAATGACATCCATGTTGACCACATGCCGATAATTTGCCATCTTTGAACCTCCGATATTCGTCTTCGTACCATGTTCACAGGGTATACCATGTATGATTTTCAAAATGCCGGACTTAAATACCCAAATTTGAAGCGTAGATATACTGCATAGTTCATAATACATGTACCTCAATATCTTAATTACCTGTCATACCTGTATGTTCACATCTTTTTAATGGAAGAACGAGGGACATTACAACACCCAAAGCCATTATTACAGACCGAGGTCAGTTGCCTCGGGCCATTACAACACCCAAAGCCATTATTACAGACCGAGGACATATAACACGGCCATTATGAAAACACATTTCTTAATACTTTTATTAACCAGTTTGTATATAGCATTTGCATTTATCCGAATAGCACAAATATAATGGTAAGTAAGCAAAACTTGTCAGAACAGTTTTAAAGATTAATTTCGGACAGTTTTTTTTTTCAAAAATACGTTTTAAAATGTTCTAGTATGCTCTCCCCGAAATTTCTAAGTGGTGCATTGAAAAAAGCCGTAATAACCGGTTATTATGAACAAAATCCTGTAATGGCCCTGCTGTAATGCATTCATGTTGCTCATAAAGATAAGCCATTATTAACGTGTTTAACCCTACTGGTTAATAATAGTCTGTACTCTACTGAAAACCCGTATTTGACGAGACGCCATAGGTTTTAGTACAATGCGGAAGAATACAATATATTCCGTATTGTACAATAAACTGTATGATAACAGCCACACTGAGAAATATTAGCTATATTGTTGATTATTGAAGAAAAAATATAGCATTCAATAAACTATCGGTATCTGTATCGAAATATTTTGAACTAACATGGTCGAAACATGCACTAATATGCTGAATATTCAGAAACTACCCAGTTTTGGAGCATTAGTTCTACTCACCATTATAAAATGTTTTCAATATTTCCAAACAAGATGCACTCGGTTCTCAAATAAAGGCAAAATTCTTTTAATGTTTTTACATAATATGAATGAATAAGAGTCTCATATTCAACTTTACAAAAAATACAAGTTGAATCATTTTTCAGCCTAATTGTCACATGAATTCTATGAATAAATTTATACCACCGTTTGAAACCCTCTCAGTGTTACATCATTTATTTTGTTATTTATATACTATTTAATTATCTCAAATTTACACCTTCATGAAGTTGTAAACTATATACTAGTATACATTTATTTTCATATTCGTTTCGCAGATATAATGTTCTTGCGAAAGATATGATATATCTATATGTCCGCTACTTTTTTCGATTTAGTAATCTCCTGAAAAAATATTGGAGTAAAGGGTCTACCAGAACTACCAAGGTCTAATAAAATGGCATTTTATGCCATAATATAAACTGAGAGAAGGCCGAAATAAACTATAGTCACAATTAACTAAAAAATACATAAATGCTTAATTGTTCCATATATGGAAATCTATCATGACATCCCCTGCATACATGGTATAGATTGTTAATTATTGTCCTCAGCCGGATCCTTTGATACGTGCATTAAATATTACAATAATTATCATACTCACGGCGTCAAACGGAGCTTTCTGCTATGTGAAGCATGGGGTGTTTGTTCTGAAGCGCACGATTGGCGAACAAGGTGAGTTCATTTGCAATTGTAATAATAAATGGACCGGGTCGGATCAAAATTATTACAGCTCGGAATCAAGGCATTAACATGGTTTATAAAATCGATAAATACGGCGTCGGTTTTGCAAACACTCGCACCTAATATCGTTTGCGAAAATTGACAACATCACCCCTTTTGGACCGATATCTTGCAAGCAAAAGCTTACATTCAGACATTTGTTGATCCTAAACTTTCAAAATTATAAGACAAACAAAATCCTACAGGTTTCGCCAACCGATGACACACCAAACAAAGCGTCAGTCGCGAAAATTAGATGTAGAGTATGGGGTGTTAACATCGTGTTCCTCACGGGGTGTAGGCTCTCGTTTTATGATCATATTTATTATTGACTCAACATGGAGAATCTAATAAGAACATCAAACTCTGTTGTTCGGAAAAAAGGCTGACATCCTACTTGATAAAGTTTTGCATATAATTTGCACAATTGTAGACAAAACAACAACAAAAACATGAAACCATTTCATATACTGTTAGGATTTGACCTTCATATTTACTTCTCAAATATTGTATATATGGTGTTACTTAATATTTATTCAGCGATATTTTAGTTTCATCCAATATTGAATAAATACACAAAATTGCTCTGCATAATGCCCATTTGGGCTTTCGAAAGGAAAAATCTAGAAGTGGGTATTAATTCCTTATTCTGAACGTTGGTGTTGATAAAACGCAATAAAAAGAGTCACAAATAATTTATTGTTGGGAAGGGGGTATCATAAGATGACGTGAAATTGAACTTTGTAACTAGTTGAAACCTATAGTTAAGGAATCTGTTAAAAATTGAATCGTCAGAAACTTTGAAAGAGCTTTTTGTTATCATTTTGTCCACTATAATTTTATTTTGTAAATACATACATGTTCAGACTGTAGATTTGGATTAACGGTTGTCCACTATGATGATATATTATAATAAAATGAAAAGTAAATACGGGATTTCTATTTCTGCACAGATGCTGCCTTTTCGATGATTTCCAGCAATTATTAAGGAGCAAATATTTCGGTATGGTAATTGATATGAATGGCTGGAAGTAGATATTGTTTGTAAAATTGGAAACACAGACATTTTTGTATTTTGTGTAAAATGTTTCGTGTCCCTTAATTGTATACGATTTCATCTAAATTGTTTATATGAGACATTAGAGCAATGGTCTTTACGACGAACAAAACAGTTCAGTTTCTTTTTAATTTCAGATGGATGTAGATCACGAGGAGGCAGTTGCATTACTTTCGTGAACATCTTTTATTTGTCAGTTTTGCGCAAAAAGTTACAGACACCAAACTTCTTTAAAAACAAAACATAGAGACATATGAAAACAACGAGTACAGCTGTAATCAATATCCTAAAATATTTCAGACCCTGTAAAATATGAGGCTACAAACGTCAGCACCAAAAAGGGCAATCTGAGCTCATTTGTCACCTTTGGGGCAAGAAATTTAACAGTAAAGGTGCTACAGCAAATCATATTAAATTCAAATAATAACAATGATCATAGGTATACTGCCATGACATTTTCCTTTTACCATATCTTTTGACATGAGACTCCCAATCTTTAAATTCTTGACCACAATTTGCATTGTTTTGTTCTGTTGTCATGGGGTGATAAATGGCGTTGAAGAGCATAGTTGTCCTTGAAATCTTTGTTGCAAATATTGAACCTTTTTCTTCAGTTATTACGTTTGAAATTGATGTGATTTGCTGTAGCACCTTTACTATTAAGTAAGGTCAAGAAATACCAAAGGGATATTCGAAGGAGGGAAAAATCGAAAACAACTGAAAAATGCCGGAGAATAACGAAGATAAGACCAAAACAATACAAACACTATACTTAAAAACTAAAAACATGAACAACATGGACCCCACAAAAACCGGGGTAGACTCAGGTGCACCGGTAGAGTAAGCAGTCTGCTTCCCGCAGGATACCCGTTATGCTATCAGTGTCAAATCTGGTATGAGAAAGGGACAACATCAATGGAACAGGTCCATTTTTATTTGGGAAACGTTTTTTTTTCACAATGTCAACCAAGTCGTGATGACGTCCATAAAACTTTGGGCTTGGCTCTGTCCAGCAAGTCAATGTATATGTCACTAGCTCTGGAATAACGTATGAGTTGTAAAATATACACTCCATACACCGGCGCTTCTGGAATGTTGCCGCAAAAATGGGAAGTTGACGATTGGAAAGTCAAGGTCATCTGGTTTGTCGGAAAGTTTTGTATTAATCCTTCCTCTGGTGTCAATTTCGGGGTGAAAGTTAAAGAAAAGATGCAGACTTGGCAGTGTCTGTTGTACCTTTAACTTCGAGCTCATCGGGGTAGATGAGATGTTAAATTTCTTCCCACAGTGTTGACAAATGAACTCAGATTGTACTTTTTGGTGCTGTCGTTTGACATGTAGCCTCGAATACAGGGTCTTAAATATTAAAGACATTAATTGCAGCTGTACTCCTTGTTTTCATGTGTCTCTGTGTTTCTTTTTAAAAGAAGTTTGGTATCTCTAACTTTTTGCACCGCAAAACTGACAAATAAAACATGTTCCTGAAGTTGATGCAACCGCCTCCTTGTGATCTATATCCATCTGAAATATAAAAAAAAATGAAACTGAACTGTTTTGCTCTAATATCTCATATAAACAAATTAGAGGAAATCGTATTTAATTCAGGGACACGAAACATTAAGGTCAAATCCTAACAGAATACAAAATGGTTACATGTTTTTGTTGTTGTTTCATCTACAATTTTACATAATATATGGAAAACTTGTGAAGTAGGCTGTCCGCCCTTTTTCAGAGCTCGATGTTTTTTTTACATTCTCCAAGTTGAGTCATATGATCATAAAAAGAGAGCTTACACCCCGTGAGGAACACGAAGTTTACACCCATACTCAAAATCTAATTTTCGCGACTGACGCTTTGTTTATGCTGTCTTCGGTAGCGAAACTTTTAGAATTTGTTTTTTTCTTATAATTTTGAAAGTTTAGGATCAACAAATGTCAGTGTTAGCAAAACCTACACCAATCAGTTCTAGTAATAATTTTGATCTCACCCGGTCCCTTTATTATTACAAATGCAAATGAACTCACCTTGTTCGCCAATCGTCCGCTTCAGAACAGACACCCAATGCTTTACAAAGCAGACACTCCGAAAGCTCCGTTGGACACGTTGATACTGAATGCAATTGGCAAAAAAAAGATACTGCCACTGCACTGGCGTTGTAAATAAAGTCAAAGGTAACAGCATGGTTTTATGTATCTGACTATCAAGAACCTTTCATTACAATTGCAATTACATTACAAGTTATAACTTAATGCAGAGCATCAGCTCGCATCATAATATGACACAATTATGAAGATGAAATATGTAATAACTAGAACTGAGTCACCTCAGTGAGTGATACCCCCGTTTTTTGGGTTGATTAAAATTTTATACAGCAACCATTTTTCCGGAAGTGTACTAAAATTGTGCTAAGTTATATAAAAATAGAATAAGTCATTTAGGATCAATCTGTTATAGAGCATTAGTTGAATGAGGCAGGAGTTACCTGATGAGCTCCCAATTTTTTTTAAATGGGTATATAAGGAAATCTTCCCTTTCTGTTCCGTTTTTTTTTATATTCCGTCCCGTCCCGTTCCGTCTTTTAGTAGTAGCGTCTTTGCGTCGACCCCTGTGGCCCCAATTTTAGAAAATCAAAATTTTAAAACCTTATTGCGCATCTGCATATGATGCATGACAATACTGTATAGAAATAAAATGCATCACTATCATGCCTTTCAACGACTTCGATTTGTTTCCCCTTTTTGTTGGATTGAAGGCATAAAACGCTTGCTTGTGTGTCACTTGTCTTTGTAAGTTCTATATATGGTTAGATGGTGGCCGGATGCGGCCATTTCGCCTTTTCTCCTTTCACTTTCACGCGAAATCGAGAATTCGAGAAATCAGGAAATCGGGAAATCGAGAAATCGAGGAGGCGAAAACGCGAAATCAAGAGATCTATTTCATTTCCCGTTTTCGTGTTTTCGCGTTTTTGCTTTCTTGATTTCTCGATTTCGCGTTTCGCTTTCTCGATTTCTCGATTTCCCGATTTCCCGATTTCTCAATTTTTCGATTTCGCTTTCTCGATTTCTCGATTTCCCGATTTCCCGATTTCTCGATTTCTCAATTTCTCGACTTCGCGTTTGCAAAGTGAAAGGAGAAAACTCAAAAACGCAAAAAGTTGAAATGGCCGCATCCGACCACCATATCTATATGATATTACCACTCATCCATTTCAATTTCTTCTAGGACCTCGATAATGTTGTACAATGTATAATCCCTTTTGCATATTTATCCAAATAAAATATGTTTGAACTAACTAAACTTTCTTCTATAAACATGATAAATAAACCTACAATTCCCGTTATTTATTTGAGGCGCTAATAATACGCTAACCGATTCCGGATTATATATCCGGGTGGGTAGGAGAAGGGTGTTGGAATGGCGTACCTTTTATAAAAGAGTCGTTAATTGATCGGTGTGTCACTTTGACCTTTCATGTCCTTTCATGTTATCCGTTTTATTATCTATGTGTTTTCTACGTTTGTATTTTATGTTTTTTCCCAGGAATTTTAAATAACTAAAGAAACATTGAGGCTCAAAATATGTGTTAGGTTGAGTTGAGAGTATTAATTTTGCTCTGAGTAAACAGATCATGAGTTTTTATCAAGAAAAATATTTAGTTTTAACAAACGATTGAAAAAATTTGTTTCGTTTGAAAACGCAAGTTTCACAGCAAATAGATAGTATATATATGATATAGGAAAGATGATTTTTTTATTAAATTTTGATATTGATATTTTGAACTGAGTTTTACTGTGTGTATCGCTGTGTGTTTGTTTATTCCACATTGGCTAGAGGTGTAGGGGGAGGGTTGAGATCTCACAAAACATGTTTTATCCCGCCGCATTTTTGCGCCTGTCCCAAGTCAGGAATCTCTACCCTAGTTTGTTAGTCGTGTGTGTCTTTTTTTTCCATTTGTATGTTTCGAAGTATGCATTATTGCTTAGGGGCGTTTAGGTAGGAGGTTTCACTATTAATTGCTTTCTTATTAAACCGTCGACGTTTTAGGACGACCGTTGCTTCAAGATAAAAATAACAAATAGTATACTTTTCAAAGAAAATACTTGTTTCTGAAAATGTTTACTGTTTCTGTTTTGATTCTATCAAAGAAAATCTTTTAGTGTCACGTTTTTCAATTTCAATCGAAACCCAGCTTATGACCGGATATGGGTATTGCTACATACTGCATGCACTTTAATAATTTCTGTTTTGATATGTTCAACTAGCGACAATATTTCATAAATTATTTGTGGTTAACACATCCTAACTTGGGTTTTAAGACAAAATTATAAGCAAGTTGTTTTATATATCTCAATTTAAATATAATCGATTTTATTGTCACACAGTAAGGTCTCAACCACATAATACATAAAGCTGAACTGGATACCCTTTTCCCGCTCTTCGAATGAATTTGAAAAAAAGGCAAGATACAAAATTTGGTGAAAAAAGGCAGGACCAAAAATCCTCAGAAAAAAGGCAGGATAGGCAGGATGAAAAATGTAGTGAAAAAAAGGCAGGATACATAAAAAAGGCAGGACAATACAAGGGAGTAAAAAAAGGCAGTCTCGATATTTTGCTAAAAAAATGCAGGGCTTAAGATTATTTCCATGCCCCCATAAAAATCAAATGGTTGCTCCCTTAGTTTCGAATAAATTCGGTTAATTTATTATACTTTTGAAATACCAAGTGTTATCAATTAAATCTTGTACGTGTATTGCCTATTGTATTGATAATATCAGAAATACGGGGGGAAACTTCCGTTCTACAATACACAAACCTTATTAATCAGATAACTTTCTATATAAACAAAAGAAACTAATCATATGTTAACTGATTTTTAAAGGTCTTAAACGAGCGTAAAATTGATCTGTTCTTTAAACAATTGTCAATAATGTTAACTAAGGACTTTGAAATTTTGCACTGTTTCTATCAGGGCATTGTATTCTTTGTTTGGCCAACCAGTCATCAAAGTGAAAATGAAGGTTTAAGAGATAGACAAAAATATACAGAAACGAAAACTGTGGATTATTGCATATTTCATTTTAGGTCAGTATATTACAACACTATACACATGATACATGCAGCTTATAAATGTGTCTATTCTGCTGTGGAAATCACGATAAACAAATCGTTATGGTGAAATGCTTGCCGTGTTCTGGTCTCATTTGCAGAAGAACCTGAATAGTAAAACTAAAATGCATAGGATGATATTGATTGCGTTTCCTCAAGTATTATGAACAAAATCCTGTAATGGCTCTGCTGCATTTAGTTTGCTCATAATGATGAGGCATTTTTAACGTATTTTACCCTACTGGTTAATAAACATATATAAACTAGAATATTAAAATTTAATTTAATAATTCTGAAGATTTCACTTGCTTGAAATCTCTCATTTTTCTAAAATAATTTTCTAAAATAATTTTCTCAAAATTTGTTAATTTTTTCCTATACAAATTACCAATCTGTGCTATAAGAGAAATAACTCAATTTTAAAAAATCAAAACTTTCTGTAACAGTCCAAATTGTAGTGTAATTGATTTTAATTTCGATTCACTGTACATATGCATAAATGTGTTTCAAGAGGAATTTAAGAATATATATATATATATATAACAATTATTTTAAACTTTTAGACCATTATTTTGAAAACCCGTATTAACACGATTTGTTTCAATTGCAGATAGATAAATATTAAAATGACAAACTCGTTGTTGGTGGTTGCTATCGATTTTGGAACAACGTACTCTGGCTATGCTTTTTCATCAAGAAGTGATTTTCTTCGAGATCCTTTGAAAATCCATGCAAATCAAGCTTGGAATTCTGGAAAGAAACAACTATTGTCTTTGAAGACACCGACATGTTTACTTTTGGATAAAAATAAAGAAATTATGTTCTTTGGATACGAAGCTGAAGATGCGTACGCAGAATTGGTACTGGATGATAAACACCATGACTACTATTATTTTGATCGTTTCAAAATGAGGCTCTATCAAACAAAGGCAAGATTTTTTACTGATTTTTTATTATTATAATACGGTCTGTTGGATAAATAACATTTCTTTTGATAGGGGAGACAACTTAAATTCCAATTAGACTGCGATGTTCTCTGTTTTAATATTTTCCCAGCAGGCACATCAGCGTTGAACCAAAGTTGAATCAACGTCACATCAACGTTGAAACAACGTTGAATTTTGAGTTGGATTTGAAAGTTGTGTCAACGTTGAAATACCAACGTTGAAACAACGTCATATGTTCAACGTTGGGGCAACCTTGAAATTAAGTTGTATATGGTTGAAATTTGGGTTGAAATTAGGTTGCATTTGGTCGAAATTAGGTTGTATATGATTGACATTGGGTTGAAATAAGGTTGAAATTGGGTTGCATTTGGCCGAAATTAGGTTGCATAAGGTTGAAATTGGGTTGGATATGGTTTCGAAAAATGATGTATAACACAATTGGAGGACTTTGCCTTAACATCATAACCAGTCTTGTGATAACTAGTTCTAATGGTTAATTGAAATTAGTCTAGATGGCTACATTAAACTCATTGTTCAACTTCCAGTCCTGGAAAGAACTCTGTGTCCTGTACAATGTCATTTTCTTGAAGTACAGGTTTCAAAATAAAAATATCAATTTAGTCTGAAGAGTCTTATTCATTCCTTGGAGATAAGCGGATTTTATTCATTATCAGGATTGTGGAAAAGGTAAAAAAAACTTAAACAAAATTACATTAGGGCAGTTAGATCAACAAGAATCTATCAATAAATTTGATATGAGGAGCTTTCTGCTGTCTTCATGTTTTCCTTTTTTCAGGATTGTTTTCTCTTTATATTTTAAACGATGAATAGAGAGCAGGTTTAATTTTTTTATTATATCTAATCCTGGTTTCTTCTGCCTCCCCCGTCTGTTATTTCAGGGACATGCTTATTTCAACGGCGAGGTTGGTTTCTCTTGCACCTGAATATTCAGGCAGCACACAATCTGAAATACAACAAATTGAATAGAGGTTATAACTAATCCTTACAAATTTAATTTGTAAGTTAATATTGACACATTTTGTACACTAGTATAAAACATCAACTATATCATTCTGTAATATAACATTCTTTAGTTTTAAATTCATACTTTTATTACTGTAGATATACCATACAAGTGGAAATTTCTGCCTTTTTCGTGAGCAATTTTTGTGTTCACTTATGACACTTAATTTAATCTAATGATTTACAATGAACCAATGAAGAGGCCAACACTCAAAGAAGGTTTTTCAACTGAAAAAAAAACTCTTTTTATACACATGTCATGATATACAAAATTTTACAAACTGTGATATGAAAAGTTATTCCTTTGCTATATATATTGCACATTGTACAACCGAAATTAGTATAAAGTATAACACAAGTGAATAACTGTTTTATTATCCTTTCTGAGCATATTATGTTCAGTGAACACGATTATGTATAGATAGATAGTATGATAGATACTTTTATGATGTATAAACACATACATTTTGCAGTGTACATATATAAATATTGCCAATGGCATATATTGGGTTAAATATCTTTAGTAATTATATAAAAAATGATGTAAAAGAAATATTTTTTATCTGAGAAAACGCTTGGGAAAATTGAGAAAATTTTGCCAAATTTAAGTCTGGACCTCCCCTTTTTCCCACCCCCCCTTTTTTTATATATAAATATTCAATGATTATCAATAAAAATGCTTCCCAGCTCACATTTATATTGGTGTGCATACACATTAGGTTGAAAGTACAAAAATATCAAACGTTTACTTCAACGTTAAAAAATAAAAAAAATTCAACGTTGAACACTTCAAGTTGAAACAACGTGGTATTAACTTTGTAAAACAACCAACATTCAACGTTGAACATATGAAGTTGAAACAACGTTGTCAACCTTTCAAAGTAAAATCACAACGTGCCTGCTTGTTTTCGTCATATTAGTAAAATGTTAATGTTTTACATGTTTTGTGTGTTTCCACCCCCCTCCCCCCCCCCCGTCCTTTTTTGGTCATCGTAATTGTAGTTTTTTTCTATTGTTAGGAATTTCATTCGATAAATTTACCGACGAGGTCAGCATGTGGGGTAAGGAAACACAGGTTTACCATGGAATAATAACCTTTATTTCAATAAACGAAATTCTGGGCATTAAAGTAGAAAAATATAATAATAGTAAAATATTCTAATACGTTGGTTTGTAACTTGTAAAAAATGTTGACAATTTTAAATGGCTCCTAAATATTATATAGGGATTAAATGATGAGACGGAGTTGGCCGATATAGGAGGAAGAAAAATGCTGGCCACGGAAGTGTTTGGAAGATCTATTAAGGCCTTGACGGATCACTTTATGAAATTATTGGAGACGGAAGGAATTGACATCAAATGGTCAGAGATAAAGTGGGTGTTGACTGTTCCAGCTATATGGTCAGATAAAGCAAAACAGTTTATGAGGAAATGTGCTGAACAGGTATGTCAAGCTAAATTTGTTATTGCAGGATTAACACAGTTGATTGAGAGCTTCTGTACCTGAATAATCAATATTTATATTAATAAATTAAAATTCATGAAACTTTAAAAAAAAAAAAAAAAAAAAAACATATAAATAGACATTTTTTAGGAATTATGAGTAGATGATATCATGAAAATTTTAATGGGGAATTTTGGTTTTTTTTTTTAATCTGCATTAAATTCTTTTAATTCGTAATATTTACAACATAAATGTATACTTAGATTTTAAAGTAAAATATTCAAACTTACATTAGTAAAAAGAATGATAGCTCTTTTTGTGATACTGACAAAATAATTTACAAAGTGGGACATTTCATTAAAGGCAAATATTCCCAGTGATTGTCTACTCATTGCTCTAGAACCAGAAGCAGCGGCCATATATTGCCAGTATTTACCAAATGAAAAACTTGTAGGGGTAGACAACTCTGTAACTTTAACTGAAAAAGGGATCCGATACATTATTGTGGACTTGGGAGGTATGATATAGTTTTTATAATTTGGAGTATATTTTATGTTTTAAATTTGAGTAAGGGTATGATATAATACCTTGTTAGCAGGTAAAAAGGCGACAATAAGTTTGCAAATTACTATTTATTTTCTTTGAATAAACGACAATTAACACTGTAATTGTTTTTATTTTTTTTTTGGTGAATATCTTACTGATGTCCAGTGCTATCGTTTCTCAAAAAATATGAAATAAAAATCTGAATAATAATAGGTAGTTCGTCATGACCACTAATGATCACTAGCCTGTCATGCCTGTCAACACTGAGGTTGTGAGTTCGAATCTCACATGTGGCGGTCTGTGTTCGACTCCGATCTTAATTCACAAGGATTGCCAATTTTCCTACCTCTCTCCGCGTACTCAGGCTTTCTCCATCAATAAAAACTGGCCGCCACGAAATAACCAAATGTACTGAAAACGGCGTAAAACCCCAACTAAACAAACACACAAACAATTTTTTTCATAATCGCTATAAGTGATTACCTCCACAATTATGAATATAAAATTGGCACCTTACTGAATAGTTTTCTCCATCAACGAAATGTACAAGGTACACTGAGGTTTTGAAATAACATTTGTGTAAATGGAATATCATATATAATAAAGATATTCGTATACAATAGAAAGGATGTAAAGTTTTCTTATTATGTTGTAGGTGGAACTGCAGACATAGCTGTTCACGAGAAAGAAGAAAGTGGAAGAATAAAAGAAATCAGTCGTGCTAACGGAAGCGACTGCGGAGGAACTTCCGTTGATAATGCATTTATTGGTCTGTTTGAAAAAATTGTTGGATTCTCCTTAATGAAAAGATTGAAAAAAGAAGATCCGAGTTCGTATTTAGATCTTATGAGGGATTTTGAGGCATTGAAACGGAAAATTGATACAAATTCGACTGGAAAAGTCAACTTTTGCATCCCATTTTCCACAGTTAATTCAATATGTCTGAAGCAACGAAACAAAGATTTAACTACTATAATTCAAGGTTCGTCATATAAAAATAAAGTAATTGTAAGAGGTGACAAGATTCGCGTTGAAGCTGAAATAATAAAATCTCTTTTCACTAAACCAATAGAAAAAATTGTTGCACTAGTGAAGGATATGAACACAAAATTGTCACCGAGTGAAGTAAATCTTATTTTAATGGTAGGTGGGTTTTCAGAATGTAGGCTTATACAGTCAGCTCTGAAACAAGCATTTCCGAACAAAAGAGTTATCGTTCCTGAGGATCCCGGAATATCAGTTCTTAAAGGGGCTGTATTGTACGGTCATCACCCTGAATTTGTTGCCAGTCGTATTATGCGTTACTCATATGGAACCGATATATACATTGATTTTGATCCCTCTGTTCACGACTTGTCCAGGAAAGAAGTTATGCAAGGCAAAGACAAGTGTGAAGTTTTTGACTTCATTGTACAACAAAATACACAAGCTGTCATAGGATCTCAGGTTCAAAGGTCATATTATACAATGTATCCATTCCAAACGGCTTTGCCTATTACTTTGTATATCAGCGAAAAAGAAAACCCGAAATACGTGGATGAAGAAGGATGCTCGAAAATAGGAGAAATTGTTGTAGACATACCACATCCGTCCGCAGAAGAACGTACCGTTTTGGTAAATTTTTATTTTGGAAAAACAGAATTAACTGTGACTGCTCATGAATGTAAATACGGAGCTACGTGTAAAACGCGTATAAAACTTCTTTAACCTAACGTTACACAACAACTTTGCAAAACAAATTTAATTCAAAAGACACCATTAGTTTAGATATTTGTTAACTGAAGAACTGTTTATTAGGGACGAGAGCAAAAGTTCAATGTAGGATAAAAAACTTAATTCACATAGTTTTTTCACTGACCCCCCCCCCCCCCCCCCCCCCCCTCCCCCTTCTTAACTTAATTTGGGAAAAATTGTTTGACCAATATAAGAGTATCCTTTTTGTATCATGGGTCCTGTTTTTCCTCAAAAATGTATGTTTGTTCTATATATTGACTTGGACATCACTTGAATCCGTATTTTTCAATCCGAAAATTGATGTCGGATAACAAAACTTGCAGCGATTTTTACCCCCCCCCCCCCCCCCAAACTATTTGAATTAAGTTTTTTATCCTACATTGAACTTTTGATCTCGTCCCTTAGTCACATTGCAAAACTAATTGAACTCAATTTGAAATATTACTTTAGTATGTTTTTTGTAAATTTATTCACTATAGAACTGCCTATTTGTCAGTTTACACACATACACACGCACAAACACAAATGTATAAAAAAAGTTAATTAAAGTCATAAAGCACGAGAGTTTTGTACAGTGTGTAAACTGAAAATTAAATTAAACACATTAACTTACGGGTTGATGGAAAAAAATTAAGTCGGATACCAGATTTGTTTTCTACGCTTTTCTGCACGCAGTTAAGCTCGTGGTCGATCCACGTTATCAAAACAAATTAATACGCAAGACCTTAACATCGTGGGGTCAGCTTTGTTCGAGTTTAACCCTACTTTAACATAATTCCAAATTTTTACAACACATGTATATATCAAAATCGTGTCCTTTGCTCAATCAAAAATCTAAGCAAAAGTTTTTTCCCAAATTACGAATAAAACTAAAACAGTTTATAATTGGTATTTGCTACTTCTCCTCCAAGAATGGGGTATTTAGGAATAAGAGCAAAGACCGTTCGTTTCGGAGTCAGAATAATATGCCCAAGTAGGGTGACATGTAGTAATTTTTTATTTGTTCATTCACTCCGAGCTCAATCTGAACCCTTAGCATTTTCCTGACATTGTCCTATTCAAATGCACTGTTTATTCACATTTCAACAATATATGTCTCATCAGCATTGACCGAGGCCGACAGTGTTTGTATCCTGAAAAGTACATCAAACAGTTTTGTAGAATATGTCTGTAAAGGGGATAGCTAAAACATAATCTAAGGACAGAGCTATAAATGAGGGCTATAAATATTCCTATCTTTCTAAGCATTTGAAAACACTTAATTAGTTTCCATTTTACCGCCAATACAAAAACACATTAGCAGCTGGAGTGACCAAAACTTGAGGTCATTGGTAGAAAATCGACTTCCGCTGCTTTTGATCAATGTGTATCACAAAAATTACAAGCCGCAAAATGTTTAGTTTGTATTATGTTTCAGTAATAGAACAAGTATGAACCGAGTGGTCTAGGTAGTTCGCCATGATTACTAATGATCACTAGCCTCTCAACACTGAGGTTGTGAGTTCGAATCTCACCTGTGGCGGGGTGTGTTCGACTTCGATATGAATTGACAAGGATTGCCAATTTTCCTTCCGAAGGTCGGTGGTTCTCTCGGGGTATTCTGGCTTCTTCCACCAATAAAAACTAGCCAAATGTGCTGAACACGGCGTAAAACCCGTAATAAACAAACAAACTTCTTAACATTAAGAAAAAATATACAAAAAATAAATTTTTATCAGTGTTTCCATCATTTATAGGAAAAAGCAAAAATTCTAAAAGAATTTAAGCTGACTCCAAATTCAAAATAATTAATACTAATTGTACATGTATAAAAATATAGTGCAAAAAACAAACACTTATGACAACAGGACTTATATATTGGAGTTTTGTTTTATACATGTACATGTATCATGTACCTCTTATATAACAAGAGTGGACACACAAAAATGTCTCGCCTGTCATCTATTTCTAATGAAAGTAAATGCTATCAATATTCGAAAAACAGAGCAAAACACAAAAAAATTAACTATAACCACTGAACCATGAAAATGAGGTCAAGGTCAGATGACTCGTGTCTGTTGGACATGCACACCTTACAATCCTTCCATACACCAAATACAGTAGACCTATTGCATACAGTATTTGAAAAACAGGCCAAAACACAAAAACTTAACTATAACCACTGAACTATGAAAATGAGGTCAAGGTCAGATGACACTTGCCAGTTGGACATGTACACCTTACAATCCTTCCATACACCAAATATAGTAGACCTATTGCATACAGTATTCGAAAAACAGGCCAAAACACAAAAACTTAACTATAACCACTGAACTATGAAAATGAGGTCAAGGTCAGATGACACATGCCAGTTGGACATGTACACCTTACAATCCTTCCTTACATCAAATATACTAGAGCTATTGCTTATAGTATCTGAGATATGGACTTGACCACCAAAACTTCCTATCAAGATGTCAGCCCATGTGTAAATCATGAGATACCATTTACCATTTTTACCCCCCACCCCCATTTATTATTTAAGATGGAAAAAAATTCTTCCAGTCCTTGTAATGCAGTAATCATTTTGGATCTAAGTTACGACACGTTTTATTGCCAAAAGAAGTTGTCGCGGATTAATATTCATTGACACGAGCGTTTTCCCGGACGATTGCAAATTTGATCAACCCGTCTCCTCTTATACACTAAATATGTTGTTAGAACGATGATAAAAATGTCATCTGAACGTGAATATGACTGATACTGAAAAATATCAGCAGGCTCGACAGAATATGAAGTATTCTGTCTCGTTTGCTACGCTCACTCACCAAAATATTCATATTCTGACTCGACTGCTGATATTTTTCGGTATCAGTCAATGCACGTCCAGATAACATATACGTATACACGGTGTAGAATGGTAACGGACTTATCGGGTTTTTTTCGGCGTTTCCGTACTTATCGGGTTCAGCAACGGACTTATCGCGTTTTTAGATGACAACATTTGGCGTAAGTAGTTATTTCTTTCAACTTGTATTAAAGCAGCATAGACATTTCTAAATCAGCTTAATGTCACGGAATGGGGAAATTATTTATTTTGTTGGATATCTAATCATATATTCATGGGAAGATACGATTTATTTCAAATTGTTTCCACCAACGTGGTACCTGAACTTGGAAACAAAAATTTTTTATGAAAAAATGTCCAATTGAAGCGTGTTGTAAGCATGCTGTTTTCTTTTCCTAGTAAATGTTTGGTGATTATTCATTAAATGCAGATATTTTCCCTTTCGGAACTGTTTCATGCACTATTAAGGTCTTAAATGATGGTTAATTTGGAAAATGTTTGGCACCGGACTTTTTGTGTTATTGGCATCGGACTTTTTGTGTTATTGGCATCAGACTTTTTGTGCGAAAATGAATAAGAAGACTCATATCTTCTAAGTCAGTCTATCTGTTTACTCCTCCTGTGTTGTTCAACGCTTCTTTCTTTATACATTAATCACACAATAATATACTTTATTAATCCACAAACAAATGTGTGGGATTCTATCAGTATCTCGTCCTCATAGCAGGTAGCATTCTAGTCCAAATAATTATGACGTCTAGGAAGGCTAATAAAAAAACACGATAAGTCCTGTGCTCAATAAACCCCAACAGTTCGGTGCCAAAAAACACGTCGTTTTTTGGAAACCCGATTAGTCCGCTGCCAAAGAATTTTGAAAAAGCTTTGATATGTGATATGTGTAGTCTTTAAATGCACACAAGTGGTTCTAATATGTATTTTGCATGAAATTAAGGAGCCCAAAAAGTCCACATTCTAATTTAGTGCGTATTTGAACGGAAACCACACCATTAGTAACAGTGTTCGGCCGGTTGTCCTGTTTAGTGTGGAGCTCTTTGAAAAAACCATGAGTTGTACCGAAGTAAAATGAAAAATTTCGCAAACTTAGATCATCGGTGCCTTCTGTGATCATATAAAAATAAACACTTACGACTTCTTTTCGTCTATTTGGTTCATTTTTGTGACACAATGTCTGGAAACAAAGCAGGATAAGTCCGTTGCTGAACCCGATAAGTGCGGAAACGCCGAAAAAAACCCGATAAGTCCGTTACCATTCTACACCGTGGTATATACATTCAGACAAAATAATCTTGCTGTTCGTATATCGAGATGACGGTTTCATTACTTTTAATGGTAATAGAGAAATGACATCATTTTTTTAAAATAGCGAATACTGTTCATTCATTATTAAAGTTTACATGTAAAATATAAGACGTCACCATAGCTTGGTACATGTATTCCAAATACACATACATGTACTTTAGATTTAAAGTTGTATAGAAAACCTACGGAACTTTCATTACTTACATAGATCATCAACACATCCCTCTTCCATGTTTAAAGGATTTATATTTGGAGAAGTAACTAGATTTATGACTAACCAGCAATAAGACCTCATACCTCAAGTTGAAATATTTGTTATGAATCTAATCAAAAGGTGTTATACACCATATAAAATTGAACCTTTAATGTGCGAAAAATTAAAAATTTCCAGATCAATTCAATACAAAAAACAAATCCAAGATAAACACCCACTTGTATTTACAACAAAATATAACCCGACTCTTCGGCAGTTAGGAATTTAAGGGCTATTAAGAAACATTGGAGTTATATCCACAAGAGTGGACACACAAAAATGTCTCGCCTGTCGTGTATTTCTAATGAAAGTAAATGCTATCAGACACATTGCATACAGTATTCGAAAAACAGGCCAAAACACAAAAACTTAACTATAACCACTGAACCATGAAAATGTGGTTCAGGTCAGATGACACCTGCCAGTTGGACATGTACACCTTACAATCCTTCCATACACCAAATATAGTAGACCTATTGCATACAGTATTCGAAAAACCGGTCAAAACACAAAAACTTAACTATAACCAATGAACTATGAAAATGAGGTCAAGGTCAGATGACACATGCCAGTTGGACATGTACACCTTACAATCCTTCCATACACCAAATATAGTAGACCTATTGCATACGGTATTCGAAAAACAGGTCAAAACACAAAAACTTAACTATAACCACTGAACCATGAAAATGAGGTCAAGGTCAGATAACACCTGCCAGTTGGACATGTACACCTTACAATCCTTCCATACACCAAATATAGTAGACCTATTGCATACAGTATTCGAAAAACAGGCCAAAACACAAAAACTTAACTATAACCACTGAACCATGAAAATGAGGTCAAGGTCAGATGACACCTGCCAGTTGGACATGTACACCTTACAATCCTTCCATACACCAAATATAGTAGACCTATTGCATACAGTATTCGAAAAACAGGTCAAAACACAAAAACTTAACTATAACCACTGAACCATGAAAATAAGGTCAAGGTCAGATGACACCTGCCAGTTGGACATGTACACCTTACAATCCTTCCATACACCAAATATAGTATACCTATTGCATACAGTATTCGAAAAACAGGCCAAAACACAAAAACTTAACTATAACCACTGAACCATGAAAATGAGGTCAAGGTCAGATGACACCTACCAGTTGGACATGTACACCTTACAATCCTTCCATACACCAAATATACTAGACCTATTGCTTATAGTATCTGAGATATGGACTTGACCACCAAAACTTAACCTTGTTCACTGGTCCTTGAAATTCGGTCGAGGTCAATTGAAAACTGTCTGATGGGGATGAGGACCTTGTAAGGTACGCACATACCAAATATAGTTATCCTATTACTCATAATAAGAGAGAAATTAACATTACAAAAAATCTGAATTTTTTTTTCAAGTAGTCACTGAACCATGAAAATGAGGTCAAGGACAATGTACATATGACAGACGGAAACTTCGTAACATAAGGCATCTATATAAACCTTCTAAAATATAAAGCTTTTAAGAAGTGAGTTAACGCCGCCGCCGCCGCCGCCGGATCACTATCCCTATGTCGAGCTTTCTGCGACTAAAGTCGCAGGCTCGACAATAAACGATTTAGTTTGTAAGATTACTTCTTGTCATAATGACCATACATGACACACAGAACTCATTTAAATATTTTTTATCGGTCAGTGTACTTTGATTGGGTTTAATTGTCTGTGCTAAGCACGCGTTTCTGAAATGGAAACTTTTAAACAAGGTTTGTCTGATAATCTACTTACTTAAGAAGGCACACCACTAAATCGCGCCCCGTTTACTTCAATGTTAAATTCGTCATTTTCAAAAATTAGAGAAAAATATAAAATGAATTTTCCCGAAGTCGGGCAATATGTTGACATGTTTTTCAAATAAAAGCTGTCTTAGAAAATTTTAGATGAATAGTACATTGCTTACCAAATAAGAATTTTTTTCTCATTTCAAATTTCCCGGTGAAAATTTGTCCCATCACTTCAAATTGAATACAGAAAATTACAGGAATTTTCAGCAAAAATCATAACAAGCAAAATATATCGACACAGAAAACTGTTGCATGCAACGGAATCTATTCATTTTTTTCTATAATCAAAACTGAAAGGGAACGTAATGTGAAATAAGCCGTTTATTTACATTAACTTTTGAGTATAGCATTGACTATGTGTAGATAGTAGCTGAGGTGACGACATAGTGCATAACGTTTATTGGAATGCACTATTTTGTCAGCAGAGGCGAATATTAATCATTGTCAATGCTCCACACATTATTATTATGCTAACTGAAATTTTCAGTAAAATTTGTTTATTAATAACTCCTTTGATACTAATTTTAATGCACAAGATGTGCATATTTCCAAAATGACCAAAAGAGTAAAGCCAGAACCATTTAAGGACAGACTTATTAACGAGGGAGATACTCCTTAGTTTTCACAAAATTTAACTTTTTTGTTATTGTAAATTTAAAGTATCAATCTCGGGTTAGTATCATAATACCTATAGATGATTAAAAGTATCAATGGTGCATTTATGCTTCTACCTATTTCCATCTTTACGGCGAATGACGTTAGTTAGAGACACGCCTACCGCACGTGATGCCCTGGTAAAGCTCATTCACTGCACGTGAAAATGAGATAGTGGGATGTACTATTTCAAGTAGTCCATCAATTGATGCCTATGCTAAAAAAGGTTCTAATGGAATTTACATTACCTTTTCACAGGAGCTTAATGTATCTTACAGGTATGACTGAAGGGTGTTACCAGATTATGAACACAACCAGAAGAGAAACAAAAAATCTCTTAGGTACAGAGCTTTTCCTGAGGGATATATTTCTAAAATAACAACATACTATTAACTGGGCTGGTGTAAACTCTTCGGATTTTAGAAGACCAACAATATCATTTACTCATTAAAGACAATATATGTAACAAACGTCACTTTTTTGCAGGTAGACCTTGGTGGTTCATTCCCATTTATCCGATTGTAATGAAAATTAGGTATCGCAGGTAAAAACATAAACGTTGAATGAGATTTAAGTAATTAGGAACAACAAAAGACCAATAATTAGAGCCTTGGCTGTGGGACATATAACTAGAGGCTCAGTGCGCCTGTATCGCTCACTTGGCTTTTATTAAGCCATTAAAAAATGTAAGCTCTTTTGTATCCACAACTTTTTTTAAAGAAACGCAAACTGTCAATGTAAACTTTATATTTGACCTTTGATCTAAAAAAGGTGAATCATTTGCATCTGTCCTTCCATATGAGATTCCTGTCAACTTTGGTTAAAGTCTGCCCATTACTTCCTGAGCAAACGACAAAAGTTTTTTTTCCACATTGAGTCGGTGGTAACTTTGAACTGCCACAGCCGTCGGTTGATCATATGAATCTGAACTAAAACTGGATGGTTTGTAGAGGGTACTGTCATCATCAATCCTACAGAGTTGCAAAACATTTCATAATGTAGTTTCAGAGGATGTTGAAAATTGGCCATTCAAAATCAAATATGGCCTCATGGCAGACATGTTTTCATCCAACCGGAACCAGGTGGTAGAGGTTCTTCCATAAATCATTCCTGCCAACTTTGGTAACAATATACCCATTAATTCCTAAGCAAATGACAAAACAAGCCCTTTCCCGGATGGATTCAATGGAAGCTTTAAAAAGCCGCAGCCATATTTTGAGTAAATGTCTCTCAACAAAAAGTGGATCGTTTGTATGGGGTATTTTTGTCATCAATCCTGAAAAGTTTAAAAACATTTCATAATGTATTTTCAGAGAAGATTTTTTAAAATTGGCCAATCAAAGATGTTATTCATTCAACCAGAAGCAAGTGCAAAGTTGGTAGAGTTCCATACATCATTCCTGTCAACTTTGGTTACAATCTGCCCATTAGTTCTTGAGCAAATGATATAAAATTCCTTTCCCATATGGTTTCAACAGCCGCAGTCGTCGAATGAGTAAATGAAACTCAATCAAAAGTGGATTGTTTGTAGAGGGTATTGTTGTCATAAATTCTGCAAAGTTTCAAAACATTTCATAATGTAGTTTCAGAGGAGAAGATTTTTGAAAATTGGTCCATAAAAATCAAAGATGGCCTCTGGCAACCATGTTGTTAATCCATCCGGAACAAAAGGTGGAAATTGACATCCTTCATACATCATCTCTGCCAACTGTGGTTACAACCTTACCATTAATTTCTGATCAATTGACATAAAAGTCTTCCCATATTGTTTCAATGGAAACTTTGAACCATTGGCCATATAACACTAGGATTGGCCCCATAAAATTACTACAAATATGAAAGAATTTTGATAAACGTTTACATATTAGGTTTTGTTATACATTGAGCAGTGTATTATGCATGTGCAACAAACTTGTCAGATTTGGCATCCTTGGATTTAAATATTTTATTTAGGTAATCTCGTCTGAAAACTTTGACTGAATAAGAGAAACTTTCGCCTGTGTTCTGTATGAGACGATGTATGTTTGAGTGACCTAATGCAACTGGAACAAATTAACTTTTGACAGGTGATTCATTTTTAAATATCTATTAAAAATTGTTTAAGAATAAAAATATAATTTTTATCTATGTCTTTTAATTTATTTTTATTGAATTCTTACTTAATACATGTATCTCTTACATTTTAACACATTACCTGTCGCAATTATATACATGTATCTGACACCAAATTAGTGCTATATAATCGACCCAATAGATAAGACATTTTTAAGTTGGATAAGTGGAAACACCAGGTAATCTTACTTCTCGAACTTTTATCAGTTTAATTCGGTTTGGAATATAAGACGTACATGCCATGGAAAGTTATAGAAAAAGTATGTGTTTAAGTTTCGTTATTTACAAACATCTAATTATTTCTGCAAACACTATTGGTAAAGCATTTGTACATCAACATTATTTTCCTTGTGAAGACGCGATATGGCTGAAATACCGTTAACGTGGACTTAAACATCAGATTGATGTTTTATTTTTGGTATTTATGTACTGTTTTAATTGCAAATGATGCATCTTCCTTTTATTATAAAATAATACTAAATATGCTAAATGAAAGCGCTCTTCATATTTTTTTAAGGGGATCTTTCTTTCGACATATCTGTTTATATTTTCTCGATATTCTACTTTTCGCTTTTTTTCGAAAAATATCTTATTCAACAAAATTCGCAAAATTTTCATTGAGTGGTTTTTCTGTAGTTTGCAATATCTTTAATTAAAATCGGTAGAATAAACATTTAACTTATACAACATGAAAAGGAAAGGAAAAAAGAGAAAAGAAAAACACATTTAATATAACTTTGTACATGTTTTAATCATTATATCATAAATGTTATAAATTGCGTGAAACATTATGATGATCTTTTGTCACATAAAATGAAAGCTTGGTCCTTCTCCTTTGGTAATTTTGAGGTAAGGGTAAACTGTCCTATGTTTACATTGGGTTCAAAGTGACTGACGTCTACCAATTTACTATATTTCAGGAACCGTTTGGTTTGTAACATTCTTATGTATTATCTACACAGAGGCATCCACCAAGAAAGGTTTGGCTCTTGGGCATGGTAAACACTACCACTGCAATGATGAACACGTGTTCACCAATATTCACTGGTGGTAAGTAAAAAATACATATATATATGTTAAATTGTGTTCATATTGCTCATGTTGCTCATCACCATGTTTTAGTTACGTGTGTTGTGTCTCTTTTGATTGTTTGTTTTCGCCCTTCCTTGTCTAGGTTTTGTCCTCGTCTTTGGACTTATGATTGTTAATTGGCACTTTACTAAAGGAAGATAGGAAACAAGCGTAAATTTAATTTACATTATCAACGGACAAGACTATTGCCGGTAGAATATAAGTCCCCGAAAGTAATTTTAATATAAATGTGCAGACTTATTGTATGTCTCCGCGTGAAGTCATAATATAAATATACCGGTGGACTGTGCGTGCCCGTGCGTGCCATCCCTTATGTAATCAAGAAATAAATGTGCCGAAAACCACATAATGATGCCAAAAATAATCAATCTGTGTTCCATCTTACATAAGAATTTCGTCTCATCAGTGCCAAATTCACTTGATTCTATTGTATATAATTTTTCCAGTTTCAACCAATGTCTTGGTAATAAATGCTAGTAATACTAGTAAAGATTTCCATTTATTAATTTTCAGGTATGATTGGCTCCAGACACCTGACCATGAACACCAATTAAAAAACTGTTCTCAGCCAATGAAAGCAGGATATGTACCAATGGTTTGGGGTATAAGACCACGTGACAAACCAATCAATATTTATCAGAATTCTCACTATGTTCTTGGCTTCAACGAGCCAGATCATACCGATCAGGCACATCTTTCACCCACGGATGCCGCCAAGGAATGGAGAACACTTGAAAGCAAAGCAGCTGGGAAAATTCTTGTTAGCCCTGCGTTTTCCGCTCCAAACATTCACTGGTTTGATCAATTCTTTCGAGCATGTAATGGGTGCAGAATTGACCACATTGCGACACATTATTACTCATGCGATGCCACGCACACTATGAACGTTCTTAAAAATATTTGGAACCGATATCACAAACCAATATGGCTGACAGAATTCGCTTGTCCTCATACAACATCAGCGGACGTGCAGTTGAACTACATGAAACAGATCCTCCCAAAGCTAGAATCCGCACATTTTATTTTTCGGTATGCATGGTTTGTAACTAGGTGGTTCAAGACAGAAGGGTCATGGGTAACTTACTCTGCAAGCCTTCTGAAGCCGTATTCCTCCAGGTTCACTCCTCTAGGAGCTTATTACAACAACTTTATGCATTAAATGTTCATTTATGTATTTTATGTCTTTACTCTCGTCGTCAAAGTAAGAAATGTGAATACTGTACAAATAATGTGAAAAGAAATAAATACCTAAAAGAAGTACAAAAACGTGAACAACATCAACATATCACAGATACCAATATTGCATATTAATTAATAACAACAAAAGAATACCGAAGCATTAAGACTGTCTCGAAAATTAAGAAGCCCAAATTTCAAAGACGATAAGAATTCATAAAAGCATCAACAGTTAACAAATACTACAATATATAAAAAAAAATTAAAAGACAAACACGCAAAAAACCAAAGAGAATAAGGCAGCACAAAAGTGCAAGCCCAGTAACCATTAGTTTTGCTAAGTTAGCGTCATCTCTTACATTGCAAGGCAGTTGGTGAAGTCACAAATAATATATATTTCTTCTACCTTTCAATTTCTAGAATTCTACAAAGATATAGTTTTTTTATAAATGAAAATATTACTTGACCTGCTGATAAATAAAATGATATAAGTTTTTTTATTTTCTTCATCTAATAAGCCCCATATTGCCAATTCCAAGTCAATCGGTTCAGGGATAAATAAAATACCTTCTCAGAAAATGAGAGAAAATCCTGATTCTTTAAATCAACAAGGTTTTGCGTATTATTGAAAATTCAAATGTCTCGATAAAGACTTTAACTGCATTTTATTTTTTAACCTTTTAATACAAACTGGAATTTAAGAATTGTGACTGTTTATTTGGCATTTATTATTGCAGCTGTATTGCTATTCCATCAACCTAGTTAAAATTATATCTCAATATCTGCTAGTCATACGCATTCGGTTTTTTTTTATGTTGCGCGTGGGATATCCCGATGAAGGTCTTGTAAGGCGTTGCATGCATTAATTATCTTTCAACCAATCAGCAGGTTGTTACAAATACTACCAAAAGACACCCGAAAACAACCGAGTGAAAAAATGGCAACTGTGGAGATCTAAGTTTAATTAGACTGATGTTGCATAATTTCAATAGTAAAGAGATGTTAAATTCTGAAACTTATTTGACATGGGCAGCATGACAGGTGTCCTACAGGAAGCAGAGACTGCTTACTCTTCCGGAGCACCCGAGTCTACCCCCGGTTTTTTGGTGAGGTCCATGTTGTTCATATGTTTTTAGTTTTTAATTGTAGTGCATGTATTGTTTTGGTCTTGTCTTCGTTGTTCTCCGGAGTTTGTCAGTTGTTACGATTTTTCTCTCCTTCGAATATCCCTTTAGTATTTCTTGACTTTACTTATACTGATTTTTCTTTTTATTGGACCATGCGAACTCAGCTGTTGTTTCGTGATGTCCCTTTAAGTGTTGCATCTGATAACAACAATAATTTTCGATTTCTTCGTCAATCCTAATTTTAACTCGAATTAATATAGTGCAATATAATTTCATTTCACACAATGCATCTGTGACAGTTATTAAATTATGAGTTGTTTCTTATATCCTTGGATGTTTGCGAAAACGACAAGGATACAAGATTAGTTGACGTTTAATGTGAATTAATCTAGACCTGGATGTCCTTAAGCTTATCCTTGTTGAAAACTGCATCGACCGACAAATTTAAAGTCGTACACGTGGTACACGTTGAACTCTGAAAACACTTAATTGCGTTAGGTTTGATGTTGGTTATCAAATGACAAAAAATTGGACAATTTGTGACGATATTGATAAGGACACATATTCAGGTGGTATATTACGTTACTAAGGTCTAAGGACATGAATTTATATACTAAGACGGTAGTCTTAAACGTTATCAAATCGAAAGGAAGCAGGCATGACAAAATGAAAACAGTTTTCTGACAAAAACAAAAAGCACAATGCTCATCTCATGACTGTCTGCGGAAATAACAGAATTATGTATGTGATAAGTTTTAAGCACTACACATTGGATGGTGTATAGAAAAGCTGATGACCATTTGAATGCAGACAACACTAGATAATTTACCAGTTATACTTTAAGACCCCCTTTTTTTAGATATATTCCACTACATGTGTCCATTTTTATATGGATAAATAAACATCAATTGTCGGCATCCATGTTAATTGCCCTCCAAATAAGCACCATTTTAACAGATACTAAGATATATCCAACTATCACAAGGAAACTTATCTTGCATATTAGTTGTGGTCAAATTTGCAAATACAGGTGTATTATCATACATTATCATACAAAAATATATTTTAATTAATTCTGAAAACTATATAGAATCTATCAACTACCCACTATAACTCGATATTATTATCGACGTGTTGGTGCGTGTCTTTATATTTTTTCGTTTCGTTCATTCTGTTCAAATATTAAGTTGACTGACCTTTTCAGTTCTCTCTCTCTCTTCTATTCCATTTGTCAGTTATATTAATGTGATAGTGCTGCTTATGGGCATATAGAGACCAAACTCTGATTCAAATCCAGGATTCGTTTATTCCAGTATAAATAAGATTCTGCAATAACAAATAACAATACACTAAATTTTGATAAAGTGTTCATAGTAATAATATTGCATCTATTACTAAAACTCTATATCACAATACATACTCATTAAAAGCATTACAATAGCTAGATTGTGTCTTGTTTATTGTGTCCGGCATGTGTGTGCTATGCCCATTACGTTACATGGCAATAGTAGCTTTGTGTTTATGTATAACTCATTGAAACATAGTGATTATTTATATTTCCATAAACATTAAAAACATCCGGTATCATAACAAATGTTACATGGCTACGATTCTAGCAATAATATTTAATTAATGTCTCAGACACATTTGCTACTTTGTACTTTATATACAACATTCAAAATGCGTTAAAATAAAGATTGCGCATTTGTAAATACCATAATGCCTCAAATTTACCAATCCATAAAAGGAGGTAATTCTAGTGCTTTTAAAAATAGCGCACTTGTTTACAGATTCTGCACATAAATATTACTTAAAAGATTAGCATTACAAATGCTTACCACTTGTGGAGTAAACTCTTTACTGGTTGAAATAAGGCACCAATATCAAACACTCAAAGATAAGCTCATAATGGAGTCCTGAAACCCAAATATCATCTTATAATAACGGACTCAAAATAATAATAACACAGGTACATAAAATATAAATACAATCATGACAAATAGGATTTTATCCGTCATCTCAAATCTTATGAGCAAATAACCTTTTCAACATTCGCTTGTACTTATTAAATACGTTTCTGTACTATGGGGGAAAATCATAGCCGTACATATTGAAACCATTTTACTAATTAACATGATATATAATACGATCGTGGAAAATATCAATCGGTATTTAAAAATAACCTAATTACTTTTCATTCATACATTCATTTACACTTAAGTAAGGATGTGTCGCGAAACGGTGAACTCGACTAGAAGTATGAAATCTTGACAGACGTGATATTTATTAGAAACATTAATATATTAGCGAAAGAAATGAACTTACAGTAAATAGTTAGATGTCAGTCACAGATCATCCACTGGAATTATCAGTTTAATAACATGTAATGGTATCGGGACTCAAAATCCAACATGTCCGTCCTGTACGGTGTCCAATCAAAATCTACCTCAACTCAGAACAAAGGAAAAAAACCAGTTTCGCGCCAAATCACAGAACCAATCAAATAAGTTTATTTTGCCCCCAATATCCAAATATGTTTCAATTATAAGGGTAAAACCCTTTCCTATTCTTTGCAAGTAATAAAGATAAAGACTCTTTGTAGAAGAATAACGTTTCCATAAGAAAATATAACAAGTTTGCAAATTGAATACTTTAAATAATATTTATTAGACAATATTTTAAAAATACATTTTAAGACATTACATTAATTGAACAAATGAAATATCCAAAAATATCACTCTGTTACATCCTCCCCCTGGTTGGAAAATGACTTCCATATCATTGGAACAGTCTTCCCCCTCTTCAGAAAAATGGTGTCCTCAACATAAGTTATAGTGGTTCTAGGTGCTATTCTGTATGGTGAGGATCGTTCTGGACAACTCCATCTCAAGGCCTTTAAACTTTCCCATAGCTGTTTGAGTCTCCAACCAATTCACTTTCACCAATCGATTCAGGTTGAGCTGTTTGCTTGCTTAGATGTAGTGACATAGACAAATTTATCTAACTATTAAAAGGCAATTTTAGAGGACAAATAATCGTGCAGCTGACCCGGTCATCACCTACTTAGTTTCGCCCGGCATGGTAAATTGTTATAATTTGTTGGTGCAACAAAATTTCATTCATCTACGGTCTGCTAAAAATAAGATTGAGTTCATGAAGGCAATAACCTGAAAAAAAAACACATTTTTTTATATTATAGTTCATACATATATGTTAAATTGTGTTCATATTGCTCATGTTGCTCATCACCATGTTTTAGTTACGTGTGTTGTGTCTCTATTGATTGTTTGTTTTCGCCCTTCCTTGTCTAGGTTTTGCCCTGGTCTCTGGACTTATGATTGTTAATTGGCACTTTTGAAAAACTGCTAATGCTATAAAACCAGTATAATTTTCGATTTCTTCGTCAATCCTAAATTTAACTCGAATTAAAATAGTGCAATATAATTTCATTTCACACAATGGATCTGTGACAGTTATTAAATTATGAGTTGTTTCTTATATCCTTGGATGTTTGCGAAAACGACAAGGATACAAGATTAGCTGACGTTTAATGTGAATTCATCTAGACCTGGATGTCTTTAAGCTTATCCTTGTTGAAAATTACATCGACCGACAAATTTAAAGTCGTACACGTGGTACACGTTGAACTCTGAAAGCACTTAATTGCGTTAGGTTTGATGTTGGTTATCAAATGACAAAAAATTGGACAATTTGTGACGACATCGATAAGGACACATAATTAGGTGGTATATTACGTTACTAAGGTCCAAGGACATGAATTTATATACTAAGACGATAGTCTTAAACGTTATCAAATTGAAAGGAAGCAGGCATGACAAAATGAAAAGCACAATGCTCATCTCATGACTGTCTGCGGAAATAACAGAATTATGTATGTGATAAGTTTTAAGCACTACACATTGGATGGTGTATAAAAAAGCTGATGACCATTTGAATGCAGACAACACTAGATAATTTACCAGTTATACTTTAAGACCCCCTTTTTTAGATATGTTCCACTGCATGTGTCCATTTTTATATGGATAAATAAACATCAATTGTCAGCATCCATGTTAATTGCCCTCCAAATAAGCACCATTTTAACAGATACTAAGATATATCCAACTATCATACGGAAACTTATCTTGCATATTAGTTGTGGTCAAATTTGCAAATACAGGTGTATTATCATACATTATCATACAAAAATATATTTTAATTAATTCTGAAAAATATATAGAATCTATCAACTACCCACTATAACTCGATATTATTATGTCTTTATATTTTTTCGTTTCGTTCCTTCTGTTCAAATATTAAGTTGACTGACCTTTTCAGTTCTCTCTCTCTCTCTCTCTCTCTCTCTCTCTCTCTCTTCTATTCCATTTGTCAGTTATATTAATGTGATAGTGCTGCTTATGGGCATATAGCGACCAAACTCTGATTCAAATCCAGGATTCGTTTATTCGAGTATAAATAAGATTCTGCAATAACAAATAACAATACACTCATTAAAGTGTTCCTAATAATAATATTGCATCTATTACTAAAACTCTATATCACAAAGGCAACGAATACATACTCATTAAAAGCATTACAATAGCTAGATTGTGTCTTGTTTATTGTGTTCGGCATGTGTGTGCTATGCCCATTACGTTACAAGGCAATGGTAGCTTTGTGTTTATGTATAACTCATTGAAACATAGTGATTACTTATATTTCCATAAACATTAAAAACATCCGGTATCATAACAACTCTTACATGGCTAAGATACTAGCAATAATATTTAATAAATGTCTCAGACACATTTGCTACTTTGTACTTTATATACAACATTCAGTTAGTTGTAAATGCGTTAAAATAAAGATTGCGTATTTGTAAATGTTATAATGCCTCAAATTTACCAATCCATAAAAGGAGGTAATTCTAGTGTTTATAAAAATAGCGCACTTGTTTACAGATTCTGTACATAAATATTACTTAAAAGATAAGCATTACAAATGCTTAACACTTTTGTAGAGTAAACTCTTTACTGGTGGAAATAAGGCACTAATATCAAACACTCAAAGATAAGCACATAATGGAGTCATGAAACCCAAATACCATCTTATAATAACGGACTCAAAATAATAATAACACAGGTACATAAAATATAAATACAATCGTGACAAATAGGATTAAATCCGTCATCTCAAATCTTATGAGCAAATAACCTTTTCAGCATTCGCTTATTAAATACGTTTCTGAACAATGGGGGAAAATCATAGCCGTACATATTGAAACCATTTTACTATTAACATGATATATAATACGATCGTGGAAAATATCAATCGGTATTTAAAAATAACCTAACTACTTTTCATTCATACATTCATTTACACTTATGTAAGGATGTGTCGCGAAAGGGTGAACTCGACTAGAAGTATGAAATCTTGACAGACGTGATATTTATTAGAAATATTAATATATTAGCGAAAGAAATGAACTTACAGTAAATAGTTAGATGTCAGTCACAGATCATCCACTAGAATTATCAGTTTAATAACATATAACGGTATCGGGACTCAAAATCCAACATGTCCGTCCTGTACGGTGTCCAATCAAAATCTACCTCAACTCAGAACAAAGGAAAAAACCAGTTTCGCGCCAAAACACAGAACCAATGAAATAAGTTTATTTTGCCGCCAATATCCAAATATGTTTCAATTATAAGGGTAAAACCCTTTCCTATTCTTTGCAAGTAATAAAGGTAAAGAGTAAAGACTCTTTGTAGAAGAATAACGTTTCCATAAGAAAATATAACAAGTTTGCAAATTGAATACTTTAAATAATATTTATTAGACAATATTTTAAAAATACATTTTAAGACATTACATTAATTGAACAAATGAAATAGCCAAAAATATCACTCTGCTGCATCCTCCCCCTGGTTGGAAAATGACTTCCATGTCATTGGAACAGTCTTCACCCTCTTCAGAAAAATGGTGTCCTCAACATAAGTTATAGTGGTTCTAGGTGCTATTCTGTATGGTGAGGATCGTTCTGGACAACTCCATCTCAAGGCCTTTAAACTTTCCCATAGCTGTTTGAGTCTCCAACCAATTCACTTTCACCAATCGATTCAGGTTGAGCTGTTTGCTTGCTTAGATGTAGTGACATAGACAAATTTATCTAACTATTAAAAGGCAATTTTGGAGGACAAATAATCGTGCAGCTGACCCGGTCATCACCTACTTAGTTTCACCCGGCATGGTAAATTGTTATAATTTGTTGGTGCAACAAAATTTCATTCATCTACGGTCTGCTAAAAATAAGATTGAGTTCATGAAGGCAATAACCTGAAAAAAAAACACATTTTTTTATATTATAGTCGAAAATGAGAAGTTACCAAAACCAGTAGGTAAAACTAAACAAACATTCGTCTAAGAACAATGCTATGCACTAGGACTTTACTTCTGAGTTAATTTCTGAATATTTAACAAGTTTGTAACACTATTTTAAATTTTCAACTTTAGGCTGTGAATTGAGTGCCAAAATAACAAGTCAGTAGTAAAAAACACATTTTTCAATATTCATATCGTGCTTAAAAACGTTGCGAAAGTCCTGCATGGATTTTATAAAATAAGAAATAGCTATTTATGAAAACCTATGCTTTTATTAGTTGTATTTTTAAAATATAAAATTTTATTTATATATGAATCTTAATTTTATCCTAACAGTACATTAAAAAATAAAAAATAGCCCTAGACGTTTTTTCGAATATAGGAATTAACAATATTTTCGTCCAATCGTAGATAATTGACAAAGCTCACACTGTTACTATATTCAAGTGTCGTTAAGGCAAAGGACAAAAACTGAAACTATACCGACTATTTCTAAAAATTCTTAAATACAGAGCTATACACGAGGGAGATACTCCTTAATTCCCGAAGTTTTATCAAATGTACTGGTGAAACCTTTGGGGAGTTAACACACGTGCAAAGACACTAACTCAATAAAGGCAATATCAGCGTACTATTGTTTTGCACTTTAAATCTTTATCTAACTTTTATCAGTTCAGATCAGTTGGATTCGTTCAGTGCTATATCTTAGATATTTCGGTTCGGAATATAAGAAGTGCGTGCCATGGACAGTTTTAGACAATATCTGTGAGTGCTTACAGTGAAAGTTATGCTGCAAATATTATTGTTAAAGCTTGTGCACATCAAGGTTCTTTTTCTTTTGTATCCGCGATATTTCAGAAATAACATTAAAGTAGCGTTAAACAATGTATTCATTTTATTATTTTGTAAATGTAAATGTACTCATGATGCTATTACATCTGGGTGTGACTAAACATCGAGTTCGAGTTCGAGTAAGAGTTAAAGTTCGAGTTAGAGTTCGAGTTACAGTTCGAGTTAGCGTTCGAGTTATAATTCGAGTTCAAGTTAATCTTCGAGTTAACTCGAGATATTGATTTTTAATTCATTTATCGAGTTGCATTTCGAGTTAAAATTCGAGTTACGGATTAAGTTTAGGGGGAGGTAGGTAAAAAAATACCTGTACATAGGCTCGCAAAAAAAAACCTAAATTTGTTGACACCCCCATAAAGATATCTCTGATTTTTTCAGACCCCGAAAAATCTTTCATTTTACCCCATAAAACAGGTTAAAACGCTACTTTTTCGTCTTTTTGAACGCACCACAAAAAATAGCAAAATCTAGAAATTTGACCACAAAAAATAGTACTTGCGTACTTGTAGAAAATTTTGGACAGTACCACCCCCCCCCCCCCCCCTTTTTGGGATTATTTATTGTGCGTTGATTTTTATTCTTCACCGTTTAATCATCTGGACACCGGATATGTATCAATGAATATAGATTGGCCGCCTCCCCATGCAGGGCACATGAAACTTTTCCGAATTCGTTTCCTCACGCGTTTTCCTTTTCTCTTTCCCCATATGTCCCACCAACGAATGTGGAAGAGACATATATATAGTTTTACTCTTGTCCATTCAATTATGTTAATTATTTCCATAAAATCACAAACTGAAAACGAAACCTGCTCCCCGAATGTCTGAACTACGTGTATTTATTTTTTCAAGCCCCCTCCCCCCTCCTTTTAAATATGACGTCCTCCCTAAATCGAAATGTGGATTCTGTATAATTAAAAAAAGTTTTTAAAACCTTACTTAAAGTAATCCGTACACTTCATTGTGAGATTTAAAGTTGTGATACAAAACTATATCCTTTAAAATAATATAAAAGATGTGAATAGTTTACTGATTGTGTCAGATGAGCCGATTGCATACCATGTTAACAAAAAATCATAAAGGCCATGTGAGCATTTGCCGTCACTTCTTGTCCGTCATCTGCCGTCGTAAAGATTTTTTGAAAAAATCTTACACTCTGTGGTGCCTAGTAGAAAAAAGTGTCAAAGGATGCCGCAAGTCAAATCACATGGCCTATGTTACTAAATATACAGCATAGTAGTTTTTGAAAATTATATTAGAAGAAATGCCTTTTAGATAAAATCTGGCAAGGTACAAACGATGAGGAGGACAAGATCTACTTGCGTTTTAATTTTCGTAGAAATCGGATTACCCGTCTTGGAGTTATTGCCCATGAATTGTCGATTTTAAGCTTTGTAGTTTTTGTTTTTTTAATATAAAAATCTTCTCCTCTAAAACTACTCGGCCAATTGGAACCAAACTTTGGTGGAATATTCTTTGGGTGGTCACCTTTCAACCAAGATAGTTGCCGGAGATAATTATAGAAAAGGGGGAAGGAAATGTTCAAAATCTTTTCCTAAGAAACTACAAAGTCAATATCAACCAAACTTTACTTTAATGGCTTTCCAAAACGGTATCCGGTAATTCCGACCTCCGCGACCACGATGGCCACTGGCACTGAACTTAGTTTCACACAAGACCCTATGTGAATGCACGTTTAACACCTCCTCTAAATCCACTTAAATAATCATTACGGGTGTCCAGTTTAAAAATTGTGTCGAAAGATGCACCGAACTGGCTAGAGGTTCCTGACTTGGGACAGGCGCAAAAGTGCGGCGGGTTAAACATGTTGTATGAGATATCAACCCTCCCCTATACCTCTATTGGGTCAAATACAGTGTTCGTATGGTAGAGTCTGGTTGGTTTGTTTTGCTAGGACTGATGGTCTACACCCGATATAAAAGAACGCTTATATTCTCATTGACATTTTATTAAAAAATTTAAAATCTGAAATTATTAGCACTCTAAAGGCTCACGTAGAAATTTTTATAATGTGAACTTTGAATAAAATGTTTGTTGAACAACACTTCAATTCGTCACTGAATATCGGCATCACTATTTGTACAAAAAGTACCCCCTCCCCCCTAAAAATCAAATGGTTGCTCCCCAACTCGAACTTTAACTCGAACCGTAACTTTAACTCGAAATGTAACTCGATAAATGACATTAGAAATTAATATCTCGAGTTCACTCGAACTACAACTCGAACTCGAATTATAACTCGAACTCTAACTCGAACTTCAACTCGAACTCTAACTTTGACTCGAACTCTAACTCGAACTCTAACTCGAACTTTAACTCGAACTCGAACTCGATGTTTAGTCACACCCATTACATCTTCCTTTTATTACAAAATATTACTAAGCATGCAAAATGAAAACGATCTCTATTATTGAAAAAAAAAGATGATCACAACGGATAAGTCGTAAATGGACGAAATATGCACATCTTGTTCATTAACATTGGTATCAAAGAAAACATATACATTTATGTTTAATTTTTGCTTCTGTTAACGGTTCTATCGTTTTAATAAAAATTCCGAACATTTTATTCACTTATACTTTCTTTGTAAAACAACTTTAAATAAAGTCGTAATTACAACGAGTAATAACTGTAACAGTGAACTGTTACGAGATCTCGCAAACGAAATAACTGATATCTCGAATCCCCTACATTGTATTCAATAAATTATTTGCTTTTCAGAGACTGAAATGGGGAAATGGGGAAATTGTTCTTATAAATTTTATACATACTTAAGGGAGAGGTTACTTGAAAATCGTGATATGGGTATTTTTTGTGACACGAGTTTTACAGTCATACAATGTCACACTTGATCATGACATGCTACATTGACAGAGATATATCCCAATATTTCTGAACCGTCTACGAGAAATGATTTTATTTTATGGTGTAATAAAATGCATTCGTTTTCATTAAATAAAAATAATAAAAAAGACTATTTACCTGCCGTGATAAGTCCTCCCAACATCAAGTCAGTGTAATTTGAATGATATTTATATAAAATGATACACTCATTACAGTTGCAACAAGAAATTTTTTTTAATTGAGGACCAAGCAAATGAAATAATATCTATTAATACATATATTGTCTGATACATTATATATCTTCCATGTATCAATTTTATATTGAATCTACAATATGATGTAAGGACAGAAAAAAAATAATTAAAAGATAAAACACCATATTAATAATAAAAAAAAATATCTGAGTTGCTCTATCTAAAAAGAAACTCTTAATTTCTTTTTAACACAAGAACATCTACAAAAAAGAAAAAAATAACCAACTGTATTATATGTCTCTGGCATCAATGAACTTATAATAGCCCCTTTTATTATGGAAAGAATGAAAATACAAACAAATTCTGCAGAAACTTTTGTTGGGGTTTTCGTGAGGAATCATTAAAAAAAATTTCATCAAATCCATTGAGGAATTAAAAAGTTTCTAAAATTAGCGCGTCATCTTATATCTCAAAACCGGTAACAGATATAAACAAAAACGGATCGAAAGTGATTTTTTTCTTTTCATTCAAGGAACATAATAAACAAGCTGTATAAATTGGTGGGACATGAACTCTGAGGATATCTGAGCTTTTCACAAAGAATAAAAATGTTTATAATTAAGGGCCAAGGATCTCAATGTCTTTTGTTGATGTATTACGAGAGAATACCCCCATTCCCCGGGCAATGTGTAAAATCATTTATTGCGTCTCCTTATAGGCAATTACAAATATATTTGGTTACGGGGTATGGAGTTAAATGGATTATGAGATTTGAACATTGCGTACTAAAAAGTGTTAAGGGGAATTAAAATTTTACCGGGATTTTGAAATAATTAAAAATTATCGATTTGAGGGACGAGGATTACAGCCCCCAACCCCCGGCCCCCCCGCCCTTTTTTTGTTGATGGGGGTGTTACGTTTTTATCAATTTCTTTGTCTTATCAGGGGTAAAAAGAAAATGTATGACTTAGGGGCATGGTTTTCAATCCTTTATGTGATAATTAGGAGATAACTTCATTGTATTTTATTATTTGACGGAATCAATTGAATGATTTGATAGTCGGAAATTGAGTTTACTCATGTTACTGGCGACGAGTTAGAAATATATAAAAAAATATATGGTTTAGGGTTTGGGATTTTAACGGTTTATGAGATAAGTGAACATTATTGATTTGATGGGAATGGTGATAACCCCTGGGGAAGCGAGGTATGTGTCATTTGTGTCATCGATTGTCTGGTCACAGCTCGTCAGACGTCTGCGTAACCGTTTTAAGAACAGATAACGGAGGAAGACAATATAGACAACGCCTTGAGCAGAAAATAATTTTTAGCCTGGGGACACTCCGACCTCGTGGAATTAATGTAAAAAATTCTTAATTTCAATTCATTTACTTAGTATCCACACTAACTTTTTGCGTTACAGTTATCTTATATATGGTACGTTTTTTATACATCATAACGTCAAAGATATTAATTTACTTATTTTTACCAAATAGTTTTACTATCTACCTTGCCATTTATGTATTTTCTATGAAGTACGTTTACTTATCGATACCCACGTCAAATATTTTTCTGTTTTTGTTTACATTTTATGTACGGACTCAGTTTCGCTCTGGGTTTCAAAGAGTCAACACCTTTTTACTTTTATTTTTTACATGTTCGTGATCAAGACCATATTGGTCGAAACGTTGGGTATTTTTAACTTTTTAGTTTGTTGTTTTTTTTTTTTACGATTTTATATTTGGTTTTGTTCGACTTGTGTATTTCATACATTTTAGCTAGTCGTTTTACGCCCCTTTTGACAGCTCACCATTTCCATTTATTTTTCTTGTTATCTTTGTGTCATTTGGTGCGTCTTAACATGGGGAATAAGAAAATCTATGGTTGAGGGGTGGGGATTTTAACGGTTTATGAGATAACTGAACAGTATTGATTTGATGGGAGTGATGATAACCCCCTGGGGAAGCGAGATATGTGTCCTTTGGTGCGTCTTACCATGGGGAATAAGAAAATATATGGTTAAGGGATGGGGATTTTAACGGTTTATGAGATAATTGGACATTATTGATTTATGGGAGTGAGGATCACCCTACTGAAAGAATGAGGTACATGTCATTTAATGCGTCTTGTTACTGAGATAATAAAGTATACGATTTAAAGCTTTGAATTTTAATTGCATATGAAATTATCGACTTTGGGGGGTGGGGATGACCCCAATAGAGGAACGACGTATATGTGATTTAATAGGTGTTGTCACGGTGTATAATAAAATATGATATGAAATGGTTATTTGTCACTCTCGTAGAGTTTTTCGATGAAAAAAAAATTTCCTATACGGTCCCATAGTAAACCCCTAGCCTCTTTGAACTGTTCATTAAAGGTCTCAGTGACCGCCATCAAATAACGAATAGTATTAAATACATCTAGAAACATTTATCTTTCATCATGGAAAATCTCAGATCCATATCTCTGACGGTTATCGAGAACTCGAACGAACAAAATCGGAGAGGAAGAAAACAAATGTTCGATAACAATCACAAATCAAAAACTATGTCTCAAACTTCGTTTAGGAGACTTAAAAAAAGGAAGAAATACAACTTTTCCACAACCTATATAATTATTATATCTGTAGACTGATACGACATAAGGATACCAATATGCGATTAGATATTCTTCCAACGATGGCAAACAATATTGGCCGAACGTTCTAAGTGCAGTGTGAGCCAACGTTGCACCATACTTACATTGGGCCAACGTAGGCCCGATGTCAACTAATATTTAAATGGCAATGGCCCAAAGTTGGACCAACGTTAAAAATTAGTTCAGTGACAATGGACCACCGTTTGCCCAACACCATATACTAGTATTGTTTTTATAACAATGGGCCGACGTTTGGCCAATTTAAGAAATGTTTGACATGAAATTTGATTAATGCTGAGCCACAATTAATTATTTCTGATGTTATTGGCCCAACATTATAGTGTGGAGAGTTTACTGTAAATGACAAACATTCCTTGTTTGCCCATAATATCCAACACGTGATGTCGCAAAGTTGGATATATATACAAAATAAATATCAAATTTGTGATATGAATATTCCTAAGTATGTATGTAAAAGATACACATTAAAGGAGATACTGGGGAAAACCAGACAAACTTAAACCCTTATCGTATTTTCAAACTACATATCCACATGTAACTTGGTAAATATTATTATGAAATATTTTTCAATATTGTATATACATAATAATATATGTAATCCTGCTGTTCAAAACACATTTTAATCAACAAAACTTTGTAGTTTTTTTCACACCAGGTCTCATCAAATAGTATCATGCAGGTTTCACTTAGTTTAAAACTTCATGCACATAAACGACTGTAAAACTGTTTATCTGGTGCATTTTTCAGGTCCACATCACAAATTCTATTAGGATTGAGGGCATCTCTGCACATTTATCAAAACCTTTAAATTTCGGTTGTTGTACTTGTTTCCAACACTGATTTCTGTAAAGAAAAATAGTTTGATTGAATATTCTCATATATGTGGTACGCGAAACCAATTTATAAAGATGTCTACTGTAAGAAGTAGTAAATGTTGCACTTTTACCATATCACTATGAAATACAATACTGACAGAAGTGCTTACCAAATGTAATAAGTTCGTTTAAAGGGGAAAGGGGGGGGGGGCTAAAAATGTTATAAAGTTGAGAAAATGGATGATAATGATCCATGTGTATATTAATTTTTACAATGTATTGTTAGAAAATCAATCATTCAATTTTAATATTAATTTTATCTTATCTTGATGTCAGTATTAGTGTCAAACGATGATCTACAACTGACATAAATTATTTGTTTACATGCATGATCTATGATTTTGATTCAGAAAACTTGCATTTGTAGGTTAATTATTCGGAAACAGTCAGTATATATATGTATAAGGTGGAAATTGAATAGACATCCTTCCATACATCATTCCTGCCACTGTGGTTACAACCTGACCATTAATTTCTGATCAATTGACATAAAATTCTTCCCATATTGTTTCAATGGAAACTTTGAACCATTGACCATATAAAACTAGGATTGGCTCCATAAAATTACTACAAAATATGAAAGAATTTTGATAAACGTTTACATATTAGGTTTTGTTATACATTGAACAGTGTATTATGCATGTGCAACAAACTTGTCAGATTTGGCATCCTTGGATTTAGATATTTTATTTAGGTAATCTCGTCTTAAGTTGAATGAATAAGAGAACCTTTCGCCTATGATCTGTATGATACTATGTATGTTTGAGTGACCTGATGCAACTGTAACTAACTTTTGACAGGTGATTTATTTTTAAATATGTATTAAGAATCGTTTCAGAATAAAAAATATATTTTTTATCTATGTCTTTTAATTTATTTTTATTGAATTCTTAATACATGTATCTCTTACATTTTAACACATTACCTGTCGCAATTATATACATGTACCTGACACTAAATTAGTGCTATATAACCACCCAGTAGATAAGACATTTTTAAGTTGGATAAGTGGAAACACCAGGTAATCTTTCTTCTCGAACTTTTTAACTTCAGTTTAATTCGGTTTGGAATATAAGACGTACATGCCATGGAAAGTTATAGACAAGGTCTGTGTTTAAGTTTCGTTATTTACAAACATCTAATTATTTCTGCAAACACTATTGGTAAAGCGTTTGTACATCAACATTATTTTCCTTGTGAAGACGCGATATGGCTGAAATACCGTTAACGCGAACTTAAACATCAGATTAATGTTTTATTTTTAGTATTTAGGCACTGTTTTAATTGCAAATGATGCATCTTCCTTTTATTATAAAATAATACTAAATATGCTAAATGAAAGCGCTCTTCATATTTTTTTAAGGGGATCTTTCTTTCGACATATCTGTTTATATTTTCTTGATATTCTACTTTCTCGCTTTTTTTCTAAACATATCTTATTCACCAAAATTCGGAAAATTTTCATTGAATGGTTTTTCTGTAGTTTGCAATATCTTTAATTAAAATCGGAAGAATAAATATTTAGCTTATATAACATAAAAAGGAAAGGAAAAGGGAGAAAAGAAAAACACATCTGATACAACTTTGTACATGTTTTAATCATTATATCATAAATGTTATAAATTGCGTGAAACATTATGAGGATCTTTTGTCACATAAAATGAAAGTTTGGTCCTTCTCCTTTGGTAATTTTGAGGTAATGGTAAACTGTCCTATGTTTACATTGAGTTCAAAGTGACTGACGTCCACCAATTTACTATATTTCAGGAACGGTTTGGTTTGTAACATTCTTATGTATTACATACACTGAGGCATCCACCAAGAAAGGTTTGGCTCTTGGGCATGGTAAACACTACCACTGCAATGATGAACACGTGTTCACCAATATTCACTGGTGGTAAGTAAAAAATACACATATATATATATGCGTTGAATTGTGTTCATATTGCTCATGTTGCTCATCACCATGGTTTAGTTACGTGTGTTGTGTCTCTATTGATTGCTTGTTTTCGCCCTCCCTTGTCTAGGTTTTGTCCTGGTCTCTGGACTGATGATTGTTAATTGGCACTTTACTAAAGGAAGATAGGAAACAAGCGTAAACTTAATTTACATTATAAACGGACAAGACTGTTGCCGGTAGAACACAAGTCCCCGAAAGTAAACTTAATATAAATGTGCAGACTTATTGTATGTCTCCGCGTGAAATCATAATATAAATATACCGGTGGACTGTGCGTGCCCGTGCGTACCATCCCTTATGTAATCAAGAAATAAATGTACCGAAAACCACATAATGATGCCAAGAATAATTAATGTGTGTTCCATCTTACATAAGAATTTCGTCTCACCAGTGCCAAATTCACTTGATTCTATTGTATATAATTTTTCCAGTTTCAACCAATGTCTTGGTAATAAATGCTAATAATACTAGTAAAGATTTCCATTTATCAATTTTCAGGTATGATTGGCTCCAGACACCTGATCATGAACACCAATTAAAAAACTGTTCTCAGCCAATGAAAGCAGGATATGTACCAATGGTTTGGGGTATAAGACCACGTGACAAACCAATCAATATTTATCAGAATACACACTACGTTCTTGGCTTCAATGAGCCAGACCATAAAGATCAGGCAAATCTTTCACCCGCGGATGCCGCCAAGGAATGGAGAACACTTGAAAGCAAATCAACTGGAAAAATTCTTGTTAGCCCTGCGTTTACAAACATTCACTGGTTTGATCAATTCTTTAGAGCATGTAATGGGTGCAGAATTGACCACATTGCGACACATTATTACTCATGCGATGCTACACACACGATGAACGTTCTTAAAAATATTTGGAATCGATATCACAAACCGATATGGTTGACAGAATTCGCTTGTCCTCATACAACATCAGCAGACGCGCAGTTGAACTACATGAAACAGATCCTCCCCAAACTAGAATCGGCACATTACATTTTCCGGTATGCCTGGTTTGTATCAAGGTGGATGAGGACAGAGGGATCTTGGGTAACTTACTCTGCAAGCCTTCTCAAGCCGTATGCCTCAAGATTTACTCCTCTAGGAGCTTATTACAACAGCTTTATGCATTAAATGTTCATTCATTTCCATACTCTTCTTTTGTCACCTTTCCAGAGTCCAGCTTGACGACTTTGATGAAGAATCATATTTCAGATTCAAAGTTACTTATTCAGGGTTATAGAAAAAATACTGCTGTCACTAACCTCCCAAAAATTGAGTTGAAATGTCATAGATTGTTCAAAAGGACAATTTTTTGTGTATTTTTGGAAAATAATATGTATACCATAATCATTTCTAACGTAGTAGATTGAATTGTACCTTCTTGACCTTTTAAAAGAACTTCATTGAAGAACGTCAATTATTTTTTCTTCTCAAACCAAAGGATTATTTCATTGAAGAACGCGGACTACTTTTTCTTCTCAAACCAAAGGATTATTTTAATGAACATTTTTCTTAATCTGTAAAATTTTTGACAAAAGAGTCAACGTAGCCGTGAACAACCGATCAGGCCATAAAGACGCTAGAATTTTTAAGTCGTTTTTGCTTTCATTTTGGATAAATAATAGTCCAATTGTATCTCTATCAATCGTTATGCATCTATGAAGGGCCGTTTGGGTCATAATTCATTTTGTAACACGTACGCTAGAGGTACACGTAACACTTTGTTCACGTACCCTAGAGGTACACGTAACACTTTGTTCATGTACCCTAGAGGTACACGTAACAGTTTGTTCACGTTCCTAGAGGTGCGCGTAACAGTTTGTTCACGTACCCTGGAGGTACACGTAACTGTTTGTTCACGTACCCTGGAGATACGCGTAACTGTTTAACTGTCTCCAGCAGACGAGTTCTTGTGCCTAGGATAAAAATCTTATTCCGCATACGTAAACAAACAGTTACGTGTACCTCTAGGGTACGTGAACAAACTGTTACCCGCACCTCTAGGAACGTAAACAAAGTGTTTCGTGTTCCTCTAGGGTACGTGAACAAAGTGTTACATGTACCTCTAGGTTACGTGAACAAAGTGTTACGTGTACCTCTAGGGTACGTGAACGCCCTGTTACGCGTACCTCTAGCGTACGTGTAACAAAATGAATTATGACCCGAATGGTCCTTCATATGCATCTGTAGTTTTCGTGGATTTCGTGGACAGCCCAATCCATGAATTTAAAAACCCAACGACATATATATGTCCACCGATTTTATTACGAAGAAAAATCAAAATGTTCAGGGTCTTTACCAAGAATGCAAGATTTCTCGTTGGATGTACAATCGAACGAATGACCATCCCAGTCAGCAAGCAAACGATGGAACACCGTTGGCCCAACGATGGCAAACAATATTGGCACAATGTTCTAAGTGCAGTCTGAGCCAACGTTGCACCAACATGTTGGCATAACATTGGGCCAATCTTGTGCTTAATTTATACTTACATTGGGCCAGCGTAAGCCCGATGTCAACTAATATTTAAATGACAATGGCCCAACGTTAAAAATTAGTTCAGTGACAATGGACCACCGTTTGCCCAACACCATATACTAGTATTGTTTTTATAACAATGGGCCGACGTTGGGCCAATGTAAGAAATGTTTGACATGAAATTTGATTAATGCTGAGCCACAATTAATTATTTCTGATGTTATTGGCCCAACATTATAATGTGGAGAGTTTACTGTAAATGACAAACAGTCTTTGTTTGCCCATAATATCCAACATGTGATGTCGCAAAGCTGGATATATATACAAAATAAATATCAAATTTGTGATACGGATATTCCTAATTATGTATGTAAAAGATACACATTAAAGGAGATACTGGGGAAAACCAGACAAACTTACACCCTTATCATATTTTCAAACTACATATCCACATGTAACTTGGTAAATATTATTTATGAAATATTTTTCAATATTGTATATATATAATAAAATAATATGTAATCCTGCTGTTCAAAACACATTTTAATCAACAAAACTTTGTAGTTTTTTCACACCAGGTCTCATCAAATAGTATCATGCAGGTGTCACTCAGTTTAAAACTTCACGCACATAAACGACTGTAAATATCTGGTGCATTTTTCATGTCCACATCACAAATTCTATTAGGATTGAGGGCATCCCTGCACATTTATCAAAACTTTTAAATTTCGGCTGTTGTACTTGTTTCTAACACGGATTACTGTAAAGAAAAATAGTCTGCATTGAATTTTCGCATATATTTTGTATGCTAAACCAATTTTTACATATGTCTACTGGAAGAAGTAGTAAATGTTGCACTTTTACCATATCACTATGAAATACAATACTGACAGAAGAGCTTATAAATGGAATGAGTTCGTTTAAAAAGGGGGGGGGATAAAAATGTTACAAAGTTGAGAAAATGGATGATAATGATCCATGTGTATATTTATTTTTACAATGTATTGTTAGATCAGTCCATCAATTTTAATATTAATTTTATCTTATCTTGATGTCAGTATTAGTGTCACGATGACTAATCGACAACTGTTTACATGCATGATCTGTGATTTTGATTCAGAAAACTTGCATTTGTAGGTTAATTATTCGAAAACAGTCAGTATATATATGTTTCTTACCAAACCTTGAATTGGACAGAACCAACGTTTTTTATTTCTTTAATAAGAGAGTTATTAATTAATAAAAATTAAATTATTATTATTATTATATTATATTCAACTGGCTAATATTCATTTTTTTTTTTATCATATGTATGACTTTTTTTCGGTATTGACCCGGTTCTATTCAGACTGTTTTTATATATAGACCAAGTTATCACACCGGACTGTAAAATTTTACCCAACGTTATGTCCAAGTTTAAAAAAATGATGAAAATATCTGACGTTGGCCCAACAGGTAATATGTTGGAATATACCGTACATGTTTACAGTTAGGCCAACAACGCAAGCACACCAACCAAACGGATGGCCAACGTTGGGCCAACGTAAACATAACATACCCAACGGATGGCCAAAGTTGGGTCAACGTAAGCACACCAACGCTAACGGATGGCCATTGTAAACATTCCAACGCTAGCGGATGGCTAACGGTACTTATCATATTTCCCTATGGCTATATCGACCTGCTGAGGCCTTCAGAATTTCCCGTATTTCGGCACTGTGACGTCGTAAAGAGTTGACCCTAATATGAGCTGACCCGAATATATCAGCGACGTCATAATAATTGACCCAACGTTGACCCGAATATATCAGGAAAACATCCGGTTATAGGCGGATGGCCATTGAAAAGTAAGAAATTCCATTAAGATTGCTAGTTAACAATACGATAAATTTATCATCAAGTTTTCTTCAAACAAATATTGTAAAATATAAGCCGCTCGACACAATATGAGGCTTTTTGGCTCGTTCGCTACGCTCACTCGCCGAAAAAGCTTCTCATTGTGTCTCGATGCTGATATTTTGCAGAAAACCTGATAATATGTACAACCAAATTCCCACCGTTGGCCTAACGTAAGCATGCTATTTGGGATGTTGTCAGAGGGAAAATTAAGGTGCTAGGCTAGTTTGCCAAAAAATGGAATATGGCTTTAGATTATTAATGAAAATATATAAATACTTAAACAGTGTACGCGTTATGTTTATTTTTTAAAAGTTTGTCACTTCCGGTAAAGTGTTCTATAAAGTCGGATCTTCCACGATATTTGTCAGGTTTTGATGACTCAATTAAGTGTTTAAATCTATATCTAAATTAGTAAATTATTAGGCTTTGTTTCTAGCTTGGGTAGCAAACGTTCTTATTATAATTATGTTTTGATTCAACGGAATAAACTTTGCAATGAAGATTTGTTTATACATTTTGATACGAAAATCTATAATTTATTACTTCTGAAAACGATAAAGCAGCTTCAAACGACCCACCAAACATGTCTTTTTATCCGAGGGTTTGTGTATATATATATATTTTTAAATTATATTTAAAATTTTATGTAACTTTTGAAGGATTAATGAATAAGTAACTAACTATCTTACTAGTTCAATTAGACTCGATTTAACGGAGGTGTACTCAATGCAGACGATATATATATATACTTAATAGATCTTTTGTAACCTGAGAGTGCTGATAAAATATACCTGATAAGAGATTTGCCGGCAATGAGCTATCTTCAAGTCCTATTTGCATTTCTCTTTGCTTCTTTAGGTTTTTCATTTACTCGTCACTTGTCTTTAGTTAACAGTACTGTTCTTCACCTCTGAACATATTTTATAACCCTTTTTAACTCAGGTTATTCACAGCTGACAAAGTTACGAGACAAAATTAGAGTTATCTGAATCTAAGTATGCCTTATCTTCATGTGTTATAAAGATCATCAGAGATATAAAAGTACATGTCATGCGCATTGCAACATTTATCAATTCCGCCGGTCTTTACTTTGTTAACGGATATTTATTTACGGCAACATAAGTATGTTTCTTAGTAAATGTTTCATTTAGCTTAAGTAAGATTGAATATCATTTACCCAAAACAACTCATACAATCTAAATTAAAAATGTCTTGATGATAAGCATTATGTCCGACCGATGTTAAAGTTATGGACAGGTACCGATCTTCTTGTATATTGATATTTTTAACGTAAATAAGGCGTGTTAAAAACTTGCTTAAAACATTAATTTTGCAAGAGGTTTTAAGATTAAGAACATTTCCTAGATAACTTTAAAATGAACAGCGGTAAAATTCCTTACCATTGACAGCCATCAAGGCTGTACCAACCAAGGAAGCAGTCGCATGGTGAAGCCGGTATGAATTTTCGAAAAGTGCTATAATATTTCTTTTACACTTTTTACAGTTCTATGAACCACATCAAATCAGACAATACGTGTATATTAAACCATAATATACTTGAAACTAAAGTTAATATGATACTAAATAAAATTGATGGTACAAATTAAGCTTTTTAAAAAAAGTACTCGCATCAGTGGTATCCGAGGGGAAAAGATAGATATCAATAAAAAATGCTGAAAACTGTACAACCCAATAAAGACTAGTTTGTCACAGTTCATTTTGATTCCGCGCAAAAAGATTAATAAGAAAGGGAAAATACAATGCAAAATGTAAATTTATTTTTCATTTCCTAAGAAAGTCGGGATATTTACATGTATCTCTGTAACCCTGCTTTGGTATATCAATAAATACTGTAGTTGACGTTTCTCCTTTTTCAGCTATGAATCTGTTACTTTTTTGTGTGACTGTGTCCTTGATCACATTGTCTGAAGGATCAGTTAAAAAAGGACTTGGGGTCATGTTTGCCAGAGATTACCATTGTCAGGATGAACATATGTTCAACAATGTTCATTGGTGGTAAGTTTGTAACAGCTTTGTACTGAAGAATACGAAATTAATGACCTGATTTACAGTGGGCAGGCGATCAGTAGGTCGGGCTGACGGCTCCAAACAGTAAAGAGATGACCGAAATCCGGCTTCTTGTTGTTTGTTTATTCACGAGTTGATCGGTAGGTAATCAGAGAAAAGGTAGACGGTATTCACGTGAACGCCCCTGGCTTTTTCAGTCAATTTTTATCGTTCTCCATTGCACAGACAAAAAGTAGAATTTTTCCAAATGAAGGATGTTTTCTAGTCAGTTTTAGAATCACATTTTTCTTCAAATTGTTGTTTTATGTTGTATAAAAAAATACGGGCGAAACATTTATAATCACGCGAAACATGTGTTTAACATGTTTGATGTGAAATATTTTATTTGTATAAAAAAAATTCTTTAATTTTCATTGGTATTGTACGGACAAGCTATGACTTAAAAACGTTAAAAAGAACTGACGTAATGAATTCTTTTTTGCTTAGTTGGGGTTTAACGCCGTTTTCAGCACATTTGGCCATTTCGCGGCGGCCACTTTTTATTGGTGGAGGAAGCCGGAGTACCCGGAGAGAACCACCGACCTTCGGTAGGAAAATTGGCAATCCTTGTCAATTAAGGTCGGAGTCGAACACACCCCGCCACAGGTGAGATTCGAACTCACAACCCCAGCGTTGACAGGCTAGTGATCATTAGTAGTCATGACGAACTACCTAGACCACTCGGCCACCGAGGCCCCTTTATGAATTCTTTAACATAACTGAAATATATATATCAGTGGACAGGGTGCGCACGCAGCGTACATTTGGGTAATTATTGTATTAGTTGCCTTTTTCAAATTATTTATTACTGTGATATGTGCCCTCGTTGACCCCCCTTTCCGAAATATTTGAATCCGCCAGCAGATCATTTTCCAGAATAATATCCACAGTTTACCATCCGTACAAGTTACATCAGATATATACTAGGTAACTACCCGTGCAGCACGGTTATCATAAAAAGGCGACATAGCTTTTCCTACCCCTTGGACAGAGCACCCCATCGTTTTCGGAAGGTGAGATATTTATTTTCTTTAAATTATTTTCCAAACGAATTCGCACTACTTTGTCGTTACTATGTCTTGTCTATACCCTTCAACAATCATTTATTGTAAAAAAAAAAATTGAAACGATATTCAAAAGTTAACCGAAATACTTTAATTCTCTTCATTGAAAAAAATGCTCTTTTGTTATATGCTATATTAGGTACGTTGGTTTTGAAAGCTCACTAAAACTTAATTCTATCTTATGTCCAAGTGTGAATTAAAATTTCCGTTTCTTAATTAATTGTTCCATTATTAGTCCTTATTGTGTAAAAATATTCAGCGAAAAACTCTATATCTTTGTCTTACATGTACGCTCTCATTATGGAAATCCAACGGGGTCAAAATTCTTAATTCGTAAATTGTCAATTTGTAACTTGTAACTGTGTAATTTCAACATTCTTAGGGACGAGACCAAAAGTTCAATGTCGGATAAAAAACTTAATTCACATAGTTTTTTCACTGACCCCCCCCACCCCCCTCTTAACTTAATTTGGGAAAAATTGATTGACAAATATAGGCGTATACAAAAATCGATGTCGGATAACAAAACTTCCAGTGATTTTTACCCCCCACCCCCAAACTATTTGAGTTTTTTATCCGACATTGAACTTTTGATCTCGTCCCTTAGCAGTGTGGGGTAAATCTCACTTTCAGACATTTTATGGAACCATACCATATTAGATGAAAGACGAATGTGTTTAACACACATTTACTTACAAAAGGCAGTCACCAATGCATCACCAGAACATACTACATATTGCTGTTCTTCATCTTGAAGGTTGCTGTAAAAATTTTAAGCACCAAACCAAATGCTTACATCCTTGCACAAAGATCAAACCCCCCCCCTTTTCAGCCCCCCCCTTCCCATCTTGCCATACATGACTTCCGCCATATGTGCCTTTGCACTTTTCACAAATCATCATTAAAATGTATACATAAACAGTAATTTAACTACTGGCATCGTGTTTTTGCCAAATACTCTCATTTGTATGCTCAACAGAAAAGGACATGTAATGTAACACAAATATTAAGTTAAACACAGGGCGCCGGAAAACTTAGGAATCCCAAAAAACAGTTCGACAGATATTCTTACTTTAGAAATCAACACGATCTGTCATCACACCAAAATTCAAGTCAACATTAACGATGTACAATCACAAAAATATGGGGGTATCTTTTCTGATATTTTACAAATTAATATAAAATCTCTGCATTTATAACATTAAAATAAAAATATTGTTGTGCATCGACATCTACTTAATATATTTTTTAGGTATGACTGGAGACAGAAACCCGACATAATGCATAAATTGCATCACTGTACACAACCGATGCGTGCCGGATACGTTCCAATGGTCCGTGCCACCGTACCACGCCGAGACATACCGATACACGTTTACAATAATTCTAATTTTCTACTGGGGTTTAACGAACCGGATCATAAAGATCATGCAAATCTAACACCAGCGGCCGCAGCTGCTGCTTGGCCACTTTTAGAAAAAGCAGGCGCTGGAAAGATATTAGTTAGCCCTTCTGTTACTAGTCCCAATTGGTTAGACCAGTTCCTTACAAACTGTACTGGATGTAAAGTAGATCACGTGGGTTACCATATTTACATATGTAATCCAGATGCCGTTATGCATCGTTTAAAGAGTCTGTGGAATAGATTTCATAAACCAATATGGCTGACAGAATTTGCATGTCCTCATACCAATGATGCAAACGTCCAGCTACACTTTATGAAAGCACTGCTACCACGATTAGAAGCTGCCCCCTACGTTTACCGTTATGCATGGTTTACCACAAGGTGGAGGAGTGACCGGTTTGTGGAGCCATCAGCCAGTCTAATTAAGCCGAATTCTGCAGCAATGACAACACTGGGACATTACTATAATAACTTCATGCACTAAAATGTGTCTTAATTTAATGAGTCAGTAAATTGAGCATTTATTTAGTAGCCGTTGAATTCAATTTCATTTATCTTTTTTTAATATTATGATTTCATCATTCATCTTGAATTTTGCTTTTATTTGAGACTGGGGTTAGACTCCATTAATTATCTCAGTTTCAGAGAAATCCACCCCAAGAATTTTATTAATTACTAGACATTGAACCCGCGCGAGCGCGGGTTCAATAAAAATGTTTTTTTGTGGTGGCCATATTGACTATAAAAAGTTGTTGCGGCCATGTCATTCATGGAACAGGAACTCAATATGGATGTTGTGGCAGGCTTCCCATAAACTTTCCTGTCAAGTAGGTGGTATCATCTGATAGTTTCATGTATATATATGCAGTAGTATTCCAGAAATGGATGTTAATGCAAATTTTAACAGAAGTCAATGAAGCGTGAAATGTAGGTCAGCGTAACCCAATTGTCATATGGCTGTTGGTTAATACCGAAGATGTATCCACTGATGAAGTAGACTGTATGCCACGTAGAATTACCAAAATGGAACTTAAGGTTCCATCAAAGTCCATATGACGAAAACACAACCACATAAATTGTCAATATTTTTATTGTTACAATTAATTCTGAACTGGAACTTGATGAAAAGCTTTCAATAAATACACATTCCATAATGCATTACCTTTTCCCTTCAGAATATATATGAAAATGAAATTGTAGATGTAAACATTTCCTTAGTGACGGATGAATTTTTCAAAAGATGCCGTGAGTTAGGTAGAGCATATTTTTGGAAAATAATTGTTCCTATTGTTCCATTGTCTTCATGGTCAGGGCTAGCGAAGCTTAATTTCACAAATATATCCAATAATCAGACGATAAAAAGCAGTTTTAGTGTGTGGCTGCGTGTGTTGTCCACGTTTATAATTATCAAAGATGCCCGAGATAAATTTCGTCATTAATGATAAAGATGACCATTTGTTAAAAATATTTTTATCTAGGGTATGGTAGAGATATATTTAGACAGGTCATATGACAAATAATGTAAAAATAGATAATGGTTGGTTTTATCACTTTGTGCAAGGTAAACATCCGAGCAATCCAAAAAACAACTAAGTTAGGAATTCCTCTGACCTTTACCTTCCTTCTTCATAATCTTCAAAGTTCATAACCTTTACAGTTAGGAGAAATTGCGTTATAGTAGAAAAACAATCCTGAATACATGAAGCGGAAACATCCCACTCGAAGGAGAATGTTTTTAATTTGTTTTATTCTTCTTCTTCCGTAATTGCAAACAGAAATACATTAAAAATATGTGTATAATTGTTTATTTAAATCAATGTGTTAAAATGATGCATTCGAGAACCTTCTAAGGGATATGTTGGGAGAATTCATATTGAAAAAATGCATACAAATTCCATTTGCACATAAACAAAGCTGCAGTTTAAATTTATAAATGCAGATTGTCAAATCCGATAATAACCTTTATAATCTGAACCATACATCGTTTATTTTGAACCACGCGTTTTGCCGCCTATTCGGCTAATTCGTAAATTTAGTATTATAGATTAGAATTGGTAAAGTTTGACTGCATGATAGATAAATAATAAATGTCTTAACCTCAAAATTGTAATATTGACTGAAAGAGGATAGATTTTAGTTTTAAAAAATACGAAAACATTAACTGATTTTGCTTCTGACAAGTAATGGGAGGTACTAAACTGGGACTTGTGAATTGACATGTGGTGTGTAAAACTTTGACAGTGATAATCGGCACCTGCATTGGTAAGTTAAATTGCGGAAAAAGGAGCCGGAAAAGTAAACCTTCTTTTCCCACATATGGAATGGAATTTTATGCAGAATCTGAAAAATTACGTCTCAATTGGATTGAAACGCTGCATCAGACTTCAATTTTAAGCCGAAGTGGAGTGAAATTTAACATTTTTAAAGCTTTTTTATGAAAAATTTTGAAATGTTGCTATGCCAACTAGGTTTCCATGGATATTTTTTATTTATTTTATCATGATTGAAACAGTGCTAACATAATGGCCTTTCAATATATATATATATATATATATATATATATATATATATTATTTACTCTGAAAATGGCACAAGACCATGACATTTGTTAGCTCACTTCACATAGAAAATGGTACTATTAATTTATGGAGTCTAACCTGGACAGATGCACATACCAAAGCTGGAAAATCAAACTTTTGTTCTCGTCCATCAATTGGATGCTTTGCACTTATCTTTATATGTATGAGCATTTTCTTCATTATTTTGAGATTTTGACACATTGTGGTGCTATTTTACACCAATCTTTATAATACGTGATGAAAGAATGAAAAACTTAATAGTATAAAACGTTTTGTCTGTGTGAGAGATACCAAAGCTATCCATGGATCGGTCATATATTCCACATGAAGTACCCAAATGCGGAAATATTTATGAAAGTTTTTTAATTCATATTCTTATATTCACTTAACATTTAGTGTTGCATATACATGTAACGAGGTTAAGTTTAATGACGCTCGTTGAAATAGACATTTTAAAAAAAGTCTTTGTCTCTTTAAGTGCGTTTCCAAATTTCTTTAATAAATTCAAGTTTATTTTTACCTATATAAGAGCTTTAGCATTATTCTTTCTTAGGGTTAATATATTTCAAAATACAATTTGTTTCGATAACATTTAGAATCAATGTCATTTTATTGTCACTGAAATAAGAGGAACAAGCAGTTTCATTCGGTGTGCAAGAGAAAAAGGGGGTAAAAATATTTCGAGCCTGCCAGGATTTGTACCCGGAATCTTTTTATCGGTTGTCAGACCCGTTATCCGTTGGGCCACAATATCTTATAGGGATAAAGACTAAATGTTTTACCTTGGTCGGCAACGTGGCTCCTAGTTTTCATATTCTAGGCGCCCACTCCAAAACTCTGGAGCCCAGTATAGACTTTTATTACATTTTAGTGTACTTAATTCAAATCTTGAACAAGTTTTTAAAAACAAATAGCAAAAAGAAACGTGACATCAGCCGTCGTTTGTCTCCTTAAATCTATTTAAATAACTGTACGTAACGCCACAAGGACACGATAGACGATAAATGATTCGATTATCGAAGGATGTAATCCATGCTTTCAAGTGTCTTATTCTGATACCTTGGGTTAAAAGCAGGGACCACCACATAAAAACAAGATTTATCTGACAAAAAGTCAGAAACTCCGGCTGTTAGTAGTTATTACTTGTACAGATTGGTTTATATTTGATCTGTACTACATAATTACCTAATTAAAGACATTGTTCTGCTGCTGATTATTGCTACTAATAGTTTCCATGTAAATAAATGGATTGAAGGGCAATAACCCATGAGACAGAGATCAGACAAAATATGTTGATTAATTATTGCTAATTAGTGATTCATATTGGATGATAGATAGACTTTCCATATTTATATTAGGGTCATTGAAAAACAAAACCAGACAACATAAAAGTGTTTTTAAAAATAAAACTGTCGAAATAAACACCGCACATTGAACATTCTAATTGGTACATTGGTATAGTATTATTATTGGATTACATACTAGACTTATCACACTGTTAACATCCAAAACCATTATGTTATACTTGTACAATCACTATCTCTTCCATGAATTATAACATGAGTACGAGTTGGTAAGAGAATGAGTTGGTTAGGTAGGGTTGTCGTATACCCTAACTTTCTAGTTTGTCGAGTTTGTTGAACATAGCAAGACCATGAATAGACGTAAGGGGGATCGGTATTTTACATTGTACATGTATTAGTTTTTCCGGAAGGTCGTCCTAGATAGAACCGGAAGTATTTTTACTGCATTATTGATGCGCGATGCGAAATATTTACAAATTTCGACTTAACTTGTACGCTAAGCATGATGTTTTGTATCAAAACAGAAACGTTTGTTTTTGGCCGGGTTGCACAGAGTGCAAATCCGGGTTATAGTATGGTGAATGTCGGGCGGGCGACGGCGGGCGGCGGCGGGCGGCGGGCGGTGAAAATGGGTACCTATTTTGTGAAATCAACTCCTCCTACAGTTTTTCACCCACATCCTTGAAACTTCATAGAATGTTTCTATATATATTGAAGATGTGCACCTCACTTTATGGATTTATTTCAGGAATTATTTCCCATTTTTCCAAACTTTGGAACTTAGTCATTTTTTATTGACATCTTCAATAGAGGGTACCTACTTTGTGAAATCAACTCCTCCTACAGTTTTTCACCCACATCCTTGAAACTTCATAGAATGTTTCTATATATATTGAAGATGTGCACCTCACTTTATGGAGTTATTTCAGGAATTATTTCCAATTTTTCCAAACTTTGGAACTTAGTCGTTATTTATTGACATCTTCAATAGAGGGTACCTATTTTGTGGAATCAACTCCTCCTACAGTTTTTCACCCACATCCTTGAAACTTCATAGAATGTTTTTATATATATTGAAGATGTGCACCTCACTTTATGGAATTATTTCAGGAATTATTTCCCATTTTTCCAAACTTTGGAACTTAGTAGTTTTTTATTGACATCTTCAATAGAGGGTACCTATTTTTTGAAATCAACTCCTCCTACAGTTTTTCACCCGCATCCTTGAAACTTCATAGAATGTTTCTATATATATTGAAGATGTGCACCTCACTTTATGGAATTATTTCAGGAATTATTTTCCATTTTTCCAAACTTTGGAACTTAGTCGTTTTTTATTGACATCTTCAATAGAGGGTACCTATTTTGTGAAATCAACTCCTCCTACAGTTTTTCACCCACATGCTTGAAACTTCATAGAATGTTTCTATATATATTGAAGATATGCACCTCACTTTATGGAATTATTTCAGGAATTATTTCCCATTTTTTCCAAACTTTGGAACTTAGTACTTTTTTATTGACATCTTCAAAAGAGGGTACCTATTTTGTGAAATCAACTCCTCCTACAGTTTTTCACCCACATGCTTGAAACTTCATAGAATGTTTCTATATATATTGAAGATGTGCACCTCACTTTATGGAATTAATTTCAGGAATTATTTCCCATTTTTCCAAACTTTGGAACTTAGTCGTTTTTTTATTGACATCTTCAATAGAGGGTACCTATTTTGCGAAATCAACTCCTCCTACTCGCATCATTGAAACTTCACAGAATCTTTTAATACATATTGAAAATGTGCACCTCACTTTATGGAATTATTTCCCATTTTTCCAAACAAGTGTTTATCAACATGTAATCAAATCAAATATTGCTTACTTCACCTATTTCTAATTAAATTGATGGCTGCCTCTGTTCTCGTACACCAACATACAATGTGTCTGATTTTGTCTATATAAATATTCATGACTGCCAATGTGCAATATGATCTTGTAATCACCTTTGTCACCACTACAGTAAACACCCAGCAACCCGGCCATTTGTGTCTTTGACCCATTTTTATTTATATTTTTTTTTTGTCTGTCTTTGAAAATAATAAAAGGTAAATGATTATTCCTTGCGATTCAGACTTATCATTGTAACAGAGTTCTCCAAACCCCCTTGGGTCTTAGTAAAATTCAAGGGCGGAGGAAAACCGGAATTTACTTCTGCAAAAATGTTCTAATAAAACGTCGGCGGCTAAACGTATTTTGTCTTATCATTAACGAGACGAAGTTTAAAAGAAAAGAATTAATTCAGTGATTTATATTTATCAAAATTTATTATGCACTAATTGGGCACATTTCCACACGTATTCAGCAGTCTGAGGTTTTCCAATTCATCAATGAAGTGTAAATGGTTTTTCTTTCATTTTTCTATAACCCTTGAGTTATTTTGGGGTTGAATTCTTTGCTGCACATGGCAATGTTGCAATTTTATTTAATGTCATAATGGTCTTTATTGAAGTTAAACAGTAACTTTTCATAAATGTATGCCAAACATCACGATCTGTCCATAATTTACAGAGTGTAACAGGTGGCCGAGTGGTCTAGGTAGTTCGTCATGACTACTAATGATCACTAGCCTGTCAACGCTGAGGTTGTAAGTTCGAATCTCGCCGGTGGCGGGGTGTGTTCGACTCCAATCTTAATTGACAAAGATTGCCAATTTTCCTACCGAAGGTCGTTAGTTTTCTCCGGGTACGCCGGCTTCCTCCACCAATAAAAACTGGCCGCCACGAAATAGCCAAATATGCTGAAAACGGCGTTAAACCCCAACTAAACAAACAAACAGAGTGTAACATCAAAATTCCTTAATAGTAACTGTTCAGGATTTGCACTCCTGTCCTATTTGGCATCGTTCTTGGTTTATGCTAAATTCTGACGTTGTGGTATAATACTAATACTAACATGTTTATTTCCCAATCAAAGGGCCCTGATGGGCATATAAATCATACAAAAGAAGAACGACAATACAAACAGATTACAATAATTGTCATGTAACAAAAAGGGGAGGAAAGCCAGCCGGACAAAGAGAGATAACTCAATTTCAATTCTTGTCTAGTATATAGTGTTACATGCACAAAACTTCATATATAATATAGGCTTTTCACTTGAGGTTTTTCATTACGTTAAGGGTAAAGTTCATTAGATTAAAACACAAAATATGAGTTGAAACTGTATGTTTAGGTGATCGTTGAAAGATTCTTATCTTAATAAAGTATGTTTCAAATATTAACAAGATATATTGAGCCCGACAAGTCGACACGTTTTTTAATTTACCCGAAAATTGCTAATTTTGTGATTTTTCGTGCACATTTGATTTGTTTATGGGCAAGGCGACTGAACTCCAGAACAACATCCGACTTTGATAAGGTGACAGTAGAGGAGCCTAAGAAAATGTTAGTACCAGTCTTTTTAGCAACTTCAAATTTTGATCACAGATACAAGAACTTGGCAATATTTTGGAACCATTTTTCACCATTTTAGTAACGATGATTTAAGTTTTATTTTGATAATTATGAATATTTACACTGGAAACAATAAGAAAAATGTTTTCATGTTCTTATTAATAAAATTTCATTTTTTTAGTAGAAAGGCTATATAATATATTACTGTTTTTAAGTAACAGTGACATATTTTTTTCTTGTTTCAAAAATAATATTAAAATATTTACATAATTGTATTGTAAAGTTAGTATCTTCATTCGACATAATCCAGATAAACAAATTCTGTAAATTTAATGAGTTCAAGTTTGGATGTTGTAAAAATAGGTTGTTAAGAAAATCATTTCTTGAGTTGGTATAATGGACATTCTAACATGAATGGAGTTCATCTTCGATAGCGTTCAAGTAACAGCTATGGTGAAATATTTAGTGATTTTTTATCAACTGTGAATTGTTATGTTTTAAATGGGCGATATCCTATCCATGATGATTTCACATATGTCTCTACAAAAGGATCATCAGTTGTCGATTACTGTGTTGTTCCATATGAAAGTTTGTGTCATTATAAAAATTTCAAAGTTATAAGAGCAAGTGTTTTATGTAATAAAAGTGCTCAACCAGGTTCTTTTAGTCCAAATCATATACCTGATCATTCTGTATTATGTTGGTAATTTGAAACCAATTTTAATACAATAAATGAAACTAGTTCTATTAATTTATCACATAGTGCTCACAATAGCATGAACCAACAAAAGAATACATATGTTTCATATAATGTGAAAAATATCCCAAATGATTGGATGACAAATAATGATATATTGAATAAAATTAATATGTGTATAAATAATATACAGTGTTCTAAAGGGAGACAATTTGAAGTTGATAAATTATATGATAACTTTGTTGAAATTTCACACTCAGAAATGAATGATAAATTAGAATCTAAGGTCAAAGTTCTGAAATCGAAAAAGACGAATTAAAAAACCATGGTGGAATGACGAACTAACAAATAAATGGAACAATGTTTGCACGGCAGAAAGAGACTATGTAACATGTAAACAGGGTAGCTTAAAACAACAATTACGCAAACACTTTCTTGATAAACGCAAAGACGTTGACAAGCTCACACAAAAATATAAGCGTCAATATTGGTACCGCTGCCAGGAAGAGCTGGTTAATTTTAGTGACAATGATTCGAATCAGTTTTGGCGTAGAATTGGTCAAATTGGTATTGGTAACGAGAGACAGATGCGTAGTCCGAATGAAGTTACTCTAGATGATGGAACTATAACTAACAATTTAGAAACTTTTTTAAGTAAATGGAAAAGCAGTTTTCACAATTTATTGAACCCAAATGTAAATGCAGAGTATAATAAGGTTGAAAATTGTAATATTAGAGAAAACATTATTTGTATTGATTAAATAAGGAAATTACCTTTGATGAGGTTCATAAAGTTGTAATGAATGCAAAAAATTGTAAAAGTGCAGGTATTGACCTTATTCAAGCTGACTTATGCAAGAATATTTCTATAATTTCTATTTTACAAAAATTATTTAACTTATGTTTCAATTCTGGTAATGTACCAAATATGTGGAATAAGGGAATTATAATCCCAATACCAAAATGTTCTACATCAGATCATAGAAATCCTTTATCTTATAGGGGCATAACTTTAGCTCCATTCGCATACAAGATGTATTGTAGTATTTTAAATGAAAGATTAGTCAAATGGTTAGATGAAAGGGAGATACTTAACGATGAGAAAAATGGTTTTATGAAAGGCAAAAGTACAATTGATCATATAAGCACTATAACATCAATAAAGGAAACCAGGAAAAAGAGTATATTATCAACATATGTTGCTTTTATAGACTTTAAGAAAGCATATGACTCAATTAATAGAGTTTTTTTGTTTAACAAACTGGAAAATTTAGGTATAAGTTCAAAGTTTATGTACTCTTTAAAAGCTTTATACTCTAATGTAGAATGTAGTGTACGTGTAAATGGTAATATGACTGAATGGTTTAATGTTGATTCTGGGTTGAAGCAAGGTTGTGTTTTATCATCTATAATGTTTAATATATATATATAAATAATTTAGTTGATGATATTAATGCGTTGAATATTGGCATTAATATAAATGAAGAAAAATTAGCTATACTTTTATATGCTTATGATGTTATTTTAATGGCCGAGAACGAAAAAGATTTACAAAAACTATTGAATGGGCTTAATACATGGTGTCTCAATAATGAGCTGACAGTTAATATAAATAAATCCAAGATCATGCATTTTAGAAATCCAGCTGTTTTACAAATTAAATATATTTTTTCTATTGGTGGTAATGTTATAGAATGTGTAAAAAGTTATCAATATTTAGGCTTGTTACTAACTGAATTTTTAGATTATCAGTTAATGGCTAAGGCAGTAGCAAAAGTCAACCAGTAGAGCATTAGGATTATTAATTGTGAAGAGTAAAACACATGGTGGTTTCTAGCACAATTTTTTTTCAAAACTATACGATACAATGGTATGGTCAGTTATTAGTTATGGTGCAGGTATTTGGGGACCAGGGACTTTTCCTGCATAAATGCAGTCCAAAACAGGGCGATAAGATTTTTCATGGGAGTTGGCAAATACACACCAAATGATGCCATAGCTGGTGACATGGGCTGGAAACCACCATGCGTTAAACAATGGTCAAGTGTCTTGAGACATTGGGCTAGGTGTTCCAAAATGGACCCACACAGGATAAATTTTAAAATTTTTAAGTAGTCCATACGAACATGACGAAAGTGTAATACTAAAATTAAGAACTGGAGCTTCAGAGTTATGGAGATGTTAAAATTGTATAATTATGAGCAATATTGTAATTTTGAATTAAATGTATTGAACAAAAATTGTATTAAACAAATTGAGGAAGATGTATTTAATAAATTTAAGTCAAACTGGTGTACAAGAGTTGTTGCATATGCAGAGGGAAGTAAATTGAGGACTTACAAATTGTTTAAAAATAACTATTGTACTGAAAATTATTTGAAAAATAATATGTCAACAAAACAACAGAAGTTCTTTTGCTAAATTTAGATGTGGGGTAGCTCCATTAAAAATAGAAACTGGAAGATATGAAAGAAAAGAAGTCCACGAGAGGACATGCTTTAACTGTAGCTCTATTATTGAAGATGAACTTCATGTCATTTTAAAATGCCAATTATATGTGGATTTGAGACAAGTCATGATACACGAAGCTCTACGTTTTAATGAAGGTTTTAACCTATTATCAGATAGTGAAACATTTATATTTCTATTTAGTAATAACAATGTTGCTGCTATAGCTGCCAAAACCTGCAACAGTATTTTATTAAGAAGAAACAGCATTTTATTTCACTAGTTCTTAAGAAACAAATGTTTTATTCTCATTTTATAGTATAAATTTATACTGTAAATTTTAAATGTAAATGTGTAAAAATGTGTCTATATGTATATAAGGTGTCTTAAAAGTCTCTCATAAATCTTTTTAAGATCGGTGCATACAATGCAAATGTTTTAATGTTTTTATGTATATTTATGTGAATCTCATTTTATGTTTGTATGTAGTGAGACTAAAATAAAATATTGAATCTTGAATCTACAATGTTGTCATAATCTTTAACATCTTGGAATACATTCTGATTTACCTAAAGAGTTTTTTTTATGTTCATGACGCCGTGTTTCGATTCTAAATTGTATGATTACTTAGTCTAAATTTAGTGAGATTTTGGCGATTTTCACTATACTAAATTTGAAATAAGTATTTAATTTTCCTTTGTCTTGTGAGTATGAGGATTTAATTTTATCCCAGGTCTAAAGAAAATAATTTTTTAGACATTTTTTCATGGAAATTTTATATTTATATTTACTCCAGCTTTTACAAGTGTTAAGATCAATCTTTAAATTTCCACTCTAAAGGAGAAGGTTCGAATACAAGAGTTATGCCCTCATATTATGCAAATTTATGTACTCCTTATATGAATTTTTCATCATATTTGAAGGGCAATTTTCAATTCTGTGCCAAAATTTGTTTTAATTTATCTATGAATAATGTACGTAACTTGGAAACCCCAAATATGTATTCGCTATATTTGAAATTTAGTTTTTCGGTCTCATAATTAACCAGTAATCAAATTTTTGTATTAAGATGTATTATTGAAAAATATTTGAAATTTAATGAGAAAAAATGTTTTGCATATTTAAAGATGTCCTGATAATATACTATCTCAAATGACTGTTATAGATCAGTATATGAAATATATATGTAATCGTGGAGTTCAAGTAAGATTTCAAAATAATTAATACAGATTTGTATTATATAGAGGAGCTGGAGGAGGACATACGAAAATTTTGTAGAAAATTAAGGTTGCTAGAGAATTTTTTACAGACAAAGAAGATGACAACGATGAATCCTTAATCAGAAATAAATCTAAATTCACCCCTAAAAGAAATCTAAAAAAGTACGTAATTCAATTTGCAAAACAGTTAAAGGAATCGTGGAAAAGATATCTCGATGACTCCTTCATTATATGGACCCGTAGCAATGTTTTATTAGAAGAACTTACACAAATGCTTAACAGCATACACCCATCCATTAAATTTACTAACGAAATTAGCAGGAGAACTCTTCCGTTTCTGGATATTACAGTGAAACTGAATGATGGACAACTGATCACAGATATATACTATAAGAATACTGATACTCACCAATATCGAAATTTCGATAGAAGAAATTTCAAAAATACGAGCACTTCTTTTAACATTATCTACTTGTACATATCAATTTTCTGCAACAGCAAGGCGGGAAAACAAGCTTTGTCGCACTTCTAACAATAGCTTTATCCTTATATACTTAAAATTATCCGCTTTCAGTAATTCCTCGGTTGTGATTTAGAAGATAAAAAAAGGATTGGAAAATATAAGAAAAGAAAAATTAAAGGGTAGCATTCTGCGTTCAAAGGTTCAATGGATACAAGAAGGTGAAAAACCAACGAAATATTTTTGTAATTTAGAGTCTAGAAATTTTGTTAGTAAAATAATACCGACAATTGATAAAGGTAACGGTACCATTATATATGATCAAAAACAGATACTTAGGGAAACTGAAATGTTTTATAAAAACATGTATTCTTCGAGAGAAAACGAATTATGGGACGTCAATTTGGAAGAGGAGCTAAGTAGCTTTTCAGTCCCAAAACTTACAGAAACTGAATCAAAGGTTTTGGCAGGGGAACTTACTTATCTAGAGGCATCGGTTACATTAAAAAATATGAAAAACTCCAAAAGTCCTGGTTCAGATGGCTTCATTACAGAATTTTTTAAAAATTTTTGGCAAAACTTGGGTCATTTTGTTGTTCGCTCTCTAAATTTTGGGTATTTTAAGCAAGAACTTTCTGTAACGCAAAGACAGGGTATAATAACATGTCTTCCTAAGGGTGAGAAGCCACGTCAATTTCTTTCAAACTGGCGTCCAATATCACTTTTAAATACTGTATATAAAATAGGTTCTGGGTCGATTGCAAGTAGAGTAAAAACAACATTAACAAAACTGATCAGTAAAGATCAAACAGGGTTTGTGAAAGGTAGATATATAGGAAAAAACACTAGAATTATATATGACATTATGCAATATACGGAAGAACAAGATATCCCAGGTTTATTACTTCTGGTCGATTTTGAAAAAAGCGTTTGACTCAGTTTCATGGTCCTTTATATTCAAAACATTACAATTTTTTAAATATGGGGATAATATTATAAATTGGGTTAAAACTTTTTACAATAATTCTGTTTCATCAGTTAACCAGGGTGGAAACCTGTCTTCCTTCTTTAATCTGTATAGAGGTTGTAGACAAGGGGATCCTCTTTCCCCTTATTTATTCATATTATGTGCTGAAATCCTTGCAATTAAGATCAGAAATAATAAATATTAAGGGAATTACAGTAGAAAAGTATAACAGGGAATATAGAATATCACAATTTGCAGATCACACCTCCCATATCCTAGATGGAAATGAGAGATCTTTGCGTGAATCCCTTAAAGAGATTAAAATATTTTCCAGAATGTCTGGATTGAATATAAACATATCCAAAACTCAGGTTATATGGATAGGAAGCAAAAATGGAAGTTTTGATGTTCTGTGTCCAGAATTTAAGCTAGAATGGGGCAAGACTAGATTTACAATACTTGGTATTGATTTCGATATTAACTTGGAGTCTATGGTACAATTGAATTTTGCCAAAAAAATAATCAAGGTGAAATCTGTGATTGATTGTTGGAGAAAGAGAAATCTAACTCCAATAGGCAAAATCACAGTTTTAAAAACTTTGGTTATACCTATTATGAACCATCTCTTCATATCCACCTGATAGACAAATTAACGAATTGAACTGTGTCTTTTATAACTTTTTGTGGAATAGCAATGTCCACAAGGTTAAAAGGGATATTATAATCAAGAGATATGAGGAGGGTGGGCTTAAAATGATACAACTTAAGAGTTTTACATATGCTTTAAAATGTACATGGATACGAAAGTTGATAAAGGAAAAAGTTCCTGGCAATCTGTTATCACATCTTTTCTAGATACAAACAAACTAGAGAGATGTGGTTCAGACTATTTAAAAAATATACAAAAATCCATAACAAATAAGTTCTGGAAAGACGTGATAGTAGCTGGGAACATTTTGTTTGAACTACAGAATGAAGATATAAAGTATATCCAAGCCACACCTTTATTCTATAATACAGCATTTCAGATCGGAAATGGCTGTGTGTTTTATAAGGGTTGGTTTGATAAAAATATATGTTTTGTAAATGACTTGTTAAAAGATGATGGAACTTTTCTATCACTGGATGAGTTCCAAGAGCTTTACCAGTTCCAGGTTAATTTCTTACAGTACCAAGGACTGGTAAAAGCCTTAAAAAATATATATTGACCAAATTTGGATTGATGTCATTACAAAGTATGTTAGAATACCCTTTTATACCATCAAACCTGGTATGTTTACTTAGAAAAGAAAAAGGTTCAAAAGACATGTATTGATATTTTTCAAAAGAATCAGCTACACCCACAGGTCAAACCAAATGGAATCGCATCTTGGATACCCAAACAGTAATCTGGAAAAGAGTATTTAAGATGCCTTTTATTCTGACACAGACACAAAACTTCAATGGTTTCAATACAGAATAAATCATAGAATACTTGCTACAAATGACTTTCTTTTTAAAATAAAGAGAAAAGACAGCAATGTCTGTTCTTTTCGTCAGGACCGAATTGAAACATTAACCCATGTTTTGTGGGAATGTGAAAAAATCCAAAATCTTTTAGAAAACTTGGACAACTGGATGTCACAAGTTTGCAATAATTCAATTTAACAAACTTTAACAATCTCACTTTCATTTTTGGAGATTTTATTAGTAAAAATCCATCAAAACCATGTTATATTATGATTCTTCAAATTAAATATTATATTTATACTATGAGATGTGCAGGGAAATCTTTGAGTCTTGAAGCACTGAAACAGAGCCTAAAATCTATGTTCAGCACCTTGAAATTTCATGCTGTCAAGACAAATACTTTGGAAATTTTCAATAAAGAATGGGATTCATGGAAACCTCTTTTTTATAATGACCAATAGTAACATCGGGAAAAGGGGGATGTCATATATAACCTCAAGTCAGCTATAGGGTATAATATACATGTACTTCAAAACAAATTTTTTCTTCTTTTTCTTTCTCAAAATTCATTTATGATCCTTACAATATAAATTCAAAAATTTGTTAGTAGGGTACAGGTGGGGGATTGAAGTACAAATATTTATAGATAAAAAGCTTTTCATTATATGTGAATTCAAGACTTTATTTATAATACTGATGGCTATTGTATTAGTATGATGATTAGTATTGTGTTGTTATATTGTCTTCGTTATAACATGAATGTACAAATGTGAAAGGATGAAAATAAAATAAATATAAAAAAAAGTCCTCCGTAGTATAGCGGTCAGTATCCCCGCCTGTCACGCGGGAGACCGGGGTTCGATTCCCCGACTTCCGGTTGAGATTCCATAGTGGTTAGACGTGTTTCTGAGAGAAAATCCGAAAGATTTTTGTGTTTAAACAAGCCATCCTTTTATTGCGGTCTGCTATTGGTATAGACTTTTGTTGAATTCAGCTTTTGGTGAGTATTTTAATTGTTATTTTTGGAGGAAAAGTGAACTTGTGTTTCCCCTTCACCATGCCTGGTGACGAAGGAAACGTGTTTTCAAAGGAATTAACTTTAATAGTTGACGTTGGAGACAACATGCGTGTCTCAGCTACGAGCATTATTGAAGAATGTGAAGCATTATGTGGTGACGGTAACATTTTGGCTGTTGTTCCGAGGAGCGGAAATCTTTATGAAATTACAGAACGGTATAAACAAAATTCCGATACCTTATCAAACATTCCTTTGAAAATTAGCGGTCGCACTTATAAATGTAATGCAATTTATTCTACGCACAAAGTTCTTAGCTTTATGCATATGCCTGTTTTTATTCCGGATGAGGATGTTATTTCAAAATTAGAAAGTTATGAGGTTGAACTGAAATCCCCCCTTAAACTGAGATGTTACCCTGGTACGGAAGTAACTGACGGAACAAGGTACGTTGTGGTTAAATTTCCTGCGACTGTAAGCAATCTACCTTATACAATGAAATTTGACTTAGGTAATAATAAGTCCGAGTATATTCTTGTAAAGCACGATAACCAAACTAAGGTCTGTTCGATCTGATGAACACCTGTACCTGGACTGTCCTCGTAGGAAGTCCTATAGGTGTAATCAGCTGGGACATTTATCGAGATATTGTGAAAGTGAACCTTGTTCTATCTATAAAAAATTTCCCAGTAAATGTGAATGTTCGGCTGAACAAAACACTTCGGTACCAAAGCAAGACGAAAATACGGATAACGATAAATGAATCATAAAATGTGTCCGAAAATTTGTTTTTCGAATCACGGCATGTGTGTGGATAATGATTTTGATAATGATGACGATGTTGTTGATACTATTTCTTTTCCCAATAGTACTCTTTACTTCCATCAATACAAATGGCTTGAGGGATGTTGGAAAATTTTTGAATTTGTGTCATACTTGTTTGCATAACAAATATGATATTATTGCATTACAGGAAACCTTTTGGACACCTGCTGTTTTTACTGAACATAAAAAGCAGTGGACTGGTGAAATATTTTGTTCCTATTCAAGTACCGGAAAACAAGGTGTAGCATTTCTTGTTGGTGAGAAATATTGTCAAAATGTTAAAGAAATTTCTAATTTTGAAGGTCGGTTTATTCATATTCAGCTCCAGGTGGGCCATAGATAGATATTGTCAATTTTTATGCTCCAAATATTGTTAATGAGAGGGTGTTATTTTTTTTTTTTTTAAATATGCAAGTTTATTCCAAAATCTGATGACTTGATATTGCTTTGTGATTTAAATACTTCATTATCCCCCCTTGATAGGAGTGGAAGGCATATTGAAGATACAGGCTCACAAACATGATAAATGATTTTAATATTTATGATGTTTGGAGGGCAAGGAATCCAACTAAACGCGTTTTCTCATGGCGAAGGGTTGCTGATAATAAATTAAGTCAAAGTAGAATTGACTACACATTCTTGTCGAAAAAGTTTACTCCTTTTGTTAAAAATATCTATTACAGACATTCATCGTTCAGTGATCATTCTTTTGTTGTTTTAAATATCGACTTTAGTGAAATTGAACGCGGTCCGGGAGACAGTGTGGATTTTCAACAAAATGCTACTTGATGATGGCGATTTTGTTCCGAAAATAAATGATTTGATTATAAAAGAAAACCCGTGTAGACTTTTTGATGATGAACCTTTAGTTTGGATTGACAATTTGAAGTACAAATTAAAAAATTTTCACAAATTAATTCAAAAGACAAAAGCCAAAAAGAAAAATCTGAATATTTCAAATTACAAAACAAATTTGAAAAAATATCTCGTGTTGCATTGCAAGATTTGAATTACGATATAAATGAATATCATGAAATAAAAGCTAATCTACAAGAATATGAGGACAAAATTTGTAAAGGGGCCATTTTAAGGTCAAAAGCGCTTTGGGCAATAGAAGGGGATAGAAACTCTAAATATTTTTTACAACTTGAAAAGCATAGACAGGAAAATAGTTCAATAAAAGAAATTGAAACTAAAGACGGAAAATTACTGACAAAAACGGAAGACATTTTGGACGAAATTCAATCCTTTTATCATGTTTATAAAACACTTTACTCATGTATAAAAATTGATGAATCCAAATTGAAAGATATGGGTAATTTTATCAGTAATAAAGTATCTGATAGCGATTCGACCTTTTGTGATTCGGATTCGAAAATAACATTGGAAGAAATTTTTAGTTCATTAAATGGGATGGCCAAAAATAAAAGCTCTGGTAATGATGGTTTGACAGTATCTTTTTATTGTAAATTCTTTCATTTATTTGTTGAAATTTTTCAGAAAATAATTAAAACTATAAAAGAAGGCAAAATAATGCCCCGTTCAATGAGGCTTGGAATGATTACATTAATTTATAAAAAGAAGGGCCAGAGGAATAAAATTTCAAATTATAATCTCTATTCAACGTTGATTATAAAATTTTAGCAAGAGTTATGGCAAATAGATTAAAAATTGTTTTACCAAATATAATTTCTATAAATCAGACATGTTGTATTTTAGGCCGTGAAATTGCGGATACCACTGCAAGCCTTAGGGATATTATTCATTTAATCGAAACAGATAATTTGGAAGGGTATTTAATAAAGATTGACCAAGAAAAAGCATTTGATCGAGTTGACCATAAATATTTATTTTCTATTTTTGAGCAGTTTGGATTTGGATCAAAATTTATTGATTGGATTAAAATATTTTACACTGAAATTCGTAGTACAATAAAATGTAACGGATTTTTAACAAATTATGTGCCAGTTTTAAACAGCTTGAGGCAAGGGTGTCCAATATCAGCTATGTGTTACGTTATCGCTGCTGAACCATTGTTACAGGCCATTTTAAAAAATAAAAATACAGAGGGTATAAAAATTCCAAATTCTGAAAAAGAGTCAAAAATATTTGCTCATGCAGATGATTTTACTTTAACAGTTCAAAATAAAAGTTCAATAGAAGAAACTTTTAAAGTTTTAAATTTATATAGTGAAGATTCGGATGCAAAAATAAACAAACAGAAGTCTGAAATTATTTGTTTGGGAACTGCCTCTTTGAATGAAAATGATATTAAAAGATTTGATATTCAACAGACTGATGAAGTAACGCAAATTCTTGGAATATATATGGGTAAAAATTCGGAAATCTGTGACTATTTAAACTGGGATGAGAAAATTAAAAAAATGAAAACAATTTTGTACTTTTGGTCGCAAAGGGAATTACCATTGCAAGGCAGAGCTACTGTATTGAATTCTTTAATAATGTCAAGATTTTATTACACATTAACAGTGTGTCCTTTACCAGAAAAATATAAGAAGGAAATTTTATTAACAATTCTAAAATTTTTATGGCAAAATGGGTCCCACTTGGTGAAGTATAGTTCTATTATTGCACCAAAACATGAAGGTGGTTTAAATATTTCAGATTTAAATTGTAAAATGCTAACTTTTAGGCAAAATTTTTTCGAAATTTTTTAGATAAAGACTGCCAGGCATTATGGAAATTTACTATGAGATATTTTATTAATAAAATTGAAAATATGAAAATTGCTGAGAACATTGTCTACACTTGTTTTAATTCAAACCAGTTAAAATGTTTACCCATTATTTACCAAGAAATAATTTTAGCGTATTATTTAATAAAATCCAAAGTGAATTTCAACGTTGAAATCCAGCATATTTTTGAAAATCCATTATTTTGTAATCCCGTGATCAGCATTAATAACAAGGCGCTTTTGTTTAAAGAATTCGTCAATTCTGGAATCACGCAAATTAAACATATATGTTTTGAATTTATCCTCGGGTTTTTGTCACAGCAATCAATTTGTGAAACAATCCAAGAAAAATTTCCAGATTTACCAAGTTCAAACATAAAAGATGCGTACGACAAAATTTTAAGCGCTATTCCAAATTTGTGGAAAAAAGAACTACACGGCGCGGTAAATCCAGTCAACGTAGACGGACATCCTTAACGATTGATACTAGAATGGTTGAGTTTTCTAAAGCGACTTCGAAAAATTTCTATAAAATCGTCCTACAAAACATCTGTGAAAAACCTACATCGGAACAATTCTGGATTCAATATTATCCTTCAATATGTTTTCGATCTCTGTATCAGGTTGACAATCTTCCCCATCTCCCGCCCCATTGTGTCAATCTTAATTATAGGGTGGCGACAAACACTATTTTTACACTAAGTAGACTTCTCCGCATGGTTAAAGTAGATGATAGCACGTGTCTTTTATGTAAATCAGCACCAGAAGATATGTTTCATCTGTGGATCACGTGCCCCAAATTAAATATGTTTAAAGTGTATTAATAGACAAAATACAAAATGTACAAAATACAAAATGTACTTAACCTGGAATCTTCTGATCCGTAGTCAGACGCGTTTTTTTTTTTTTTTTTTCTTTTCATAAAAATTTTATTTCCATATAATAATATACAATAAGAAGAGGGACGGACAATACCCGTTTCCTCTTTGAGATTCAAAAACAATGAGGGTTAATTTACCCATATTGTGTTAGTATCATTATACATTAAAATATTTTTTATATTCATAAAAATTTGCGGGTTAAGATATAAAAATTTAAATTCAAATTCAAAATTCATATAATTTCTGTTAACATAAATATTCCAAGATAGATATCTCTGTGAATTCAAAACTCTTAGAAAGACCCTAATTTTCAAATAAAAATTTCAACCTCATCATTTACAAAACGGACAAGTGGATTTTTATCCATAAAATATTTAATGAAGAGGGGCATTCTGTTTTTCATTTTATAATATGTATATGCATATTTCGTTTGTTTAAATAAAGTAAATTTAAAAAATCTGATGATATCCATTTCCTTGTCATCAAATACTTTTATTTGTCGTGTTTTGTAAATTGATAATCTCGCAATACTGAGCATAAAATTGATAAAATATGTATTTACAACTTTTGATTGTCTAATGTATCCATGTAATAAAAGTTGTCCATAATCAGTCACTGGATTTTGAATATCTTTTAAAAGTACATTTTGTATTTTGTCTATTAAATACACTTTAAACATATTTAATTTGGGGCACGTGATCCACAGATGAAACATATCTTCTGGTGCTGATTTACATAAAAGACACGTGTTATCATCTACTTTATCCATGCGGAGAAGTTTACTTAGTGTAAAAATAGTGTTTGTCGCCACCCTATAATTAAGATTGACACATTGGGGCGGGAGATGGGGAAGATTGACAACCTGATACAGAGATCGAAAACATATTGAAGGATAATATTGAATCCAAAATTGTTCCGATGTAGGTTTTTCACAGATGTTTTGTAGGACGATTTTATAGAAATTTTTCGAAGTCGCTTTAGAAAACTCAACCATTCTAGTATCAATCGTTAAGGAAGGATGTCGGTCTACGTTGACTGGATTTACCGCGCCGTGTAGCTCTTTTTTCCACAAATTTGGAATAGCGCTTAAAATTTTGTCGTACGCATCTTTTATGTTTGAACTTGGTAAATCTGGAAATTTTTCTTGGATTATTTCACAAATTGATTGTTGTGACAAAAACCCGGGGATAAATTCAAAACATATATGTTTAATTTGCGTGATTCCAGAATTGACGAATTCTTTAAACAAAAGCGCCTTGTTATTAATGCTGATCACGGGATTACAAAATAATGGATTTTCAAAAATATGCTGGATTTCGACGTTGAAATTCACTTTAGATTTTATTAAATAATACGCTGAAATTATTTCTTGGTAAATAATGGGTAAACATTTCAACTGGTTTGAATTAAAACAAGTGTAGACAATGTTCTCAGCAATTTTCATGTTTTCAATTTTATTAATAAAATATCTCATAGTAAATTTCCACAATGCCTGGCAGTCTTGATCTAAAAATTTTCGAAAAAATTTTAGCCTAAAAGTTAGCATTTTACAATTTAAGTTTGAAATATTTAAACCACCTTCATGTTTTGGTGCAATAATAGATCTATACTTCACCAAGTGGGACCCATTTTGCCATAAAAATTTTAGAATTGTTAATAAAATTTCCTTCTTATATTTTTCTCGTAAAGGACACACTGTTAATGTGTAGTAAAATCTTGACATTATTAAAGAATTCAATACAGTAGCTCTGCCTTGCAACGATAATTCCCTTTGCGACCAAAAGTACAAAATTGTTTTCATTTTTTTAATTTTCTCATCCCAGTTTAAATAGTCACAGATGTCCAAATTTTTACCCATATATATTCCAAGAATTTGCGTGACTTCATCAGTCTGTTGAATATCATATCTTTTAATATCATTTTCATTCAAAAGAGGCAGTTTCCAAACACATAATTTCAGACTTCTGTTTGTTTATTTTTGCACCCGAAGCTTCACTATATAAATTTAAAACTTTAAAAGTTTCTTCTTTTGAACTTTTATTTTGAACTGTTAAAGTAAAATCATCTGCATGAGCAAATATTTTTGACTCTTTTTCAGAATTTGGAATTTTTATACCCTCTATATTTTTATTTTTTAAAATGGCCTGTAACAATGGTTCAGCAGCGATAACGTAACACAGAGCTGATATTGGACACCCTTGCCTCAAGCTGTTTAAAACTGGCACATAATTTGTTAAAAATCCGTTACATTTTATTGTACTACGAATTTCAGTGTAAAATATTTTAATCCAATCAATAAATTTTGATCCAAATCCAAACTGCTCAAAAATAGAAAATAAATATTTATGGTCAACTCGATCAAATGCTTTTTCTTGGTCAATCTTTATTAAATACCCTTCCAAATTATCTGTTGCGATTAAATGAATAATATCCCTAAGGCTTGCCGTGGTATCCGCAATATCACGGCCTAAAATACAACATGTCTGATTTATAGAAATTATATTTGGTAAAACAATTTTTAATCTATTTGCCATAACTCTTGCTAAAATTTTATAATCAACGTTTAATAGAGATATGGGTCTATAATTTGAAATTTTATTCCTCTGGCCCTTCTTTTTATAAATTAATTTAATCATTCCAAGCCTCATTGAACGGGGCATTATTTTGCCTTCTTTTATAGTTTTAAATATTTTCTGAAAAATTTCTCCAAATAAATGAAAGAATTTACAATAAAAAGATACTGTCAAACCATCATTACCAGGACTTTTATTTTTGGCCATCCCATTTAATGAACTAAAAATTTCTTCCAATGTTATTTCCGAATCACAAAAAGTCGCATCGCTATCAGATACTTTATTACTGATAAAATTACCCATATCTTTCAATTTGGATTCATCAATTTTTGTACATGAATAAAGTGTTTTATAAAAGGATTGAATTTCGTCCAAAATGTCTTCCGTTTTTGTCAGTAATTTTCCATCTTTAGTTTCAATTTCTTTTATTGAATTATTTTCCTGTCTATGCTTTTCAAGTTGTAAAAAATATTTAGAGTTTCTATCCCCTTCTATTGCCCAAAGCGCTTTTGACCTTAAAATGGCCCCTTTACAAATTTTGTCCTCATATTCTTGTAGATTAGCTTTTATTTCATGATATTCATTTATATCGTAATTCAAATCTTGCAATGCAACACGAGATATTTTTTCAAATTTGTTTTGTAATTTGAAATATTCAGATTTTTCTTTTTGGCTTTTGTCTTTTGAATAAATTTGTGAAAATTTTTTAATTTTGTACTTCAAATTGTCAATCCAAACTAAAGGTTCATCATCAAAAAGTCTACACTATTTTTCTTTTATAATCAAATCATTTATTTTCGAAACAAAATCGTTATCATCAAGTAGCGTATTGTTGAAAATCCACACTCCCGGACCGCGTTCAATTTCACTAAAGTCGGTATTTAAAACAACAAAAGAATGATCACTAAACGATGAATGTCTGTAGTAGATATTTTTAACAAAAGGAGTAAACTTATTCGACAAGAATGCGTAGTCAATTCTACTTTGACTTAATTTATTTTCAATAACCCTTCGCCATGAGAAAACGCGTTTAGTGGGATTCCTTGCCCTCCAAACATCATAAATATTAAAATCATTTATCATGTTTGTGAGCGTTTTAACACCTGTATCTTCAATATGCCTTCCACTCCTATCAAGGGGGGATAATGAAGTATTTAAATCACCAAGCAATATCAAGTCATCAGATTTTGGAATAAACTTGCATATTTTTTTTAAAAAATAACACCCTCTCACTAACAATATTTGGAGCATAAACATTGACAATATCTAAAGTTCTATGGCCCACCTCAAGCTGAATATGAATAAACCGACCTTCAAAATTAGAAATTTCTTTAACATTTTGACAATATTTCTCACCAACAAGAAATGCTACACCTTGTTTTCCGGTACTTGAATAGGAACTATATATTTCACCAGTCCAATGCTTTTTATGTTCAGTAAAAACAGCAGGTGTCCAAAAGGTTTCCTGTAATGCAATAATATCATATTTGTTATGCAAACAAGTATGACACAAATTCAAAAATTTTCCAACATCCCTCAAGCCATTTGTATTGATGGAAGTAAAGAGTACCATTGGAAAAAGAAATAGTAATGATATGTACCTATTGAACATTGTTATTAAGATTATTTTGAGTTGGTTTGATTTGCCACAGAATATTTCCTTTCATATGGGATATTTGGCCTAGGATTGATGCGATTTCTTCTAAATTTACCCCTATTGCCATTCTTATGAGAACATTCTGTGTTTTCATGGTCACCAATCTCAGCCTCGGCGTAAATTTTCGAGACCGAATTGGATTTACGATCTACTAATTCAGGAGATATGGTGCTGACCTCATATACCACACCCTCTGACAAATTATTCTGAACATTCCCCCCTTTTGAATCAATATTTTTATCCCCATCATTTAAATCAAAATTTTCGTTGTCAATCATACAATGTTCATCAGTAATCTCAACGCCATTGTCATTTTCACTCTGAATGTCCTCTGTTGTCTTGTCATCATCAACATCATCACCATCCTGTCGGTTGTTACATGTATCCACCTCATCGATTTTATCTTCATCTATATCATCGGTTTTATCTTCATCTACAACATCAACAACATCGTCATCATTATCAAAATCATCATCCACACACATGCCGTGGTTCGAAAACAAATTTTCAGACACATTTTCTGATTCATTAACCGGAATATTGTTATCATTATCCGTATTTTCGTCTTGCTTTGTATGTTTTGGTACCGAATTGTTTTGTTCAGCCGAACATTCACATTTACTGGGAAATTTTTTACAGATAGAACAGGGCTCACTTTCACAATATCTCGATAAATGTCCCAGCTGATTACACCTATAGCACTTGTTACGAGGACAGTCCAGGTACAGGTGTTCATCAGATAAACAGTTCGAACAGACCTTAGTTTGGTTATCGTGCTTTACACGAATATACTCGGTCTTATTATCACCTAAGTCAAATTTCATTGTATAAGGTAGACTGCTTACAGTCGCCGGAAATTTAACCACAACGTACCTTGTTCCGTCAGTTACTTCCGTACCAGGGTAACATCTCAGTTTAAGGGGGGATTTCAGTTCAACCCCATAACTTTCTAATTTTGAAATAACATCCTCATCCGGAATAAAAACAGGCATATGCATAAAGCTAACGACTTTGTGCGTAGAATAAAGTGCATTACATTTATAGGTGCGACCACTAATTTTCAAAGGAATGTTTGATAAGGTATCGGAATTTTGTTTATACCGTACTGTGCACGGATTTCATAAAGATTTCCGCTCCTCGGAACAACAGCCAAAATATTACCGTCACCACACAATGATTCACATTCTTCAATAATGCTCGTAGCTGAGACACGCCTGTTGTCTCCAACGTCAACAATTAAAGTTAATTCCTTTGAAAACACGTTTCCCCCGTCACCAGGCATGGTGAAGGGGAAACACAAAGTTCACTTTTCCTCCAAAAATAACAATTAAAACACTCACCAAAAGCTGAATTCAACAAAAATATATACAAATGACAGACCACCACAAATGGATGGCCTGTTTAAACACAAAAAATCTTTCGGATTTTCTCTCAGATCAGAAACACGTCTAACCACTATGGAGTCTCAACCGGAAGTCCGAACCATTCGGTCTGCAACAGAAAAGGGGGGTAAAAATATTTCGAGTCTGCCAGGATTCGAACCTGGAATCTTCTGATCCGTAGTCAGACGCGTTATCCGTTGCGCCACAGGCCCTTAGACACACCTTTTCCTAAATTAAGCATATATACTGAAGGTGCAAAACTTAACCATCACACACTAATTCTTTTTCATCCCAAGAAGAAATTTCAAAAATACGAGCACTTCTTTTAAGATTATCTACTTGAACATATCAATTTTCTGCAACAGCAAGGCGGGAAAACAAGCTTTGTCGCACTTCTAACGATAGCTTTATCCTTATATACTTAAAATTATTCTCTTCCAGTAAGTCCTCGGTAGTATAGTGGTCAGTATCCCCGCCTGTCACGCGGGAGACCGGAGTTCGATTCCCCGCCGGGGAGGGCACAAATTTTTTTTTGTCTCTTTATGATAATTCCCAATTTCTTTAATCATTGTCAATTTATCGTGACTACATGTATCATTAGAGGAACAAGCAAATGCATTGGCATATATTTTTTTTTCCTTACAGTTAAAATATTTCTTTTGATAACCACTCGGTGTTCAAGAGATAAAAAGGGGACACTTAAAATACTTGTTTTGATAACCATTCGGTCTGCAAGAGAAAAAGGGGGTAAAAATATTTCGAGCCTGCCAGGATTCGAACCTGGAATCTTCTGATCCGTAGTCAGACGCGTTATCCGTTGCGCCACAGGCCCTTAGACACACCTTTTCCTAAATTAAGCATATATACTGAAGGTGCAAAACTTAACCATCACACACTAATTCTTTTTCATCCCAAGAAGAAATTTCAAAAATACGAGCACTTCTTTTAAGATTATCTACTTGAACATATCAATTTTCTGCAACAGCAAGGCGGGAAAACAAGCTTTGTCGCACTTCTAACGATAGCTTTATCCTTATATACTTAAAATTATTCTCTTCCAGTAAGTCCTCGGTAGTATAGTGGTCAGTATCCCCGCCTGTCACGCGGGAGACCGGGGTTCGATTCCCCGCCGGGGAGGGCACAAATTTTTTTTTGTCTCTTTATGATAATTCCCAATTTCTTTAATCATTGTCAATTTATCGTGACTACATGTATCATTAGAGGAACAAGCAAATGCATTGGCATATATTTTTTTTTCCTTACAGTTAAAATATTTCTTTTGATAACCACTCGGTGTTCAAGAGATAAAAAGGGGACACTTAAAATACTTGTTTTGATAACCATTCGGTCTGCAAGAGAAAAAGGGGGTAAAAATATTTCGAGCCTGCCAGGATTCGAACTTCTGATCCGTAGTCAGACGCGTTATCCGTTGCGCCACAGGCCCTTAGACACACCTTTTCCTAAATTAAGCATATATACTGAAGGTGCAAAACTTAACCATCACACACTAATTCTTTTTCATCCCAAGAAGAAATTTCAAAAATACGAGCACTTCTTTTAAGATTATCTACTTGAACATATCAATTTTCTGCAACAGCAAGGCGGGAAAGCAAGCTTTGTCGCACTTCTAACGATAGCTTTATCCTTATATACTTAAAATTATTCTCTTCCAGTAAGTCCTCGGTAGTATAGTGGTCAGTATCCCCGCCTGTCACGCGGGAGACCGGGGTTCGATTCCCCGCCGGGGAGGGCACAAATTTTTTTTTGTCTCTTTATGATAATTCCCAATTTCTTTAATCATTGTCAATTTATCGTGACTACATGTATCATTAGAGGAACAAGCAAATGCATTGGCATATATTTTTTTTTCCTTACAGTTAAAATATTTCTTTTGATAACCACTCGGTGTTCAAGAGATAAAAAGGGGACACTTAAAATACTTGTTTTGATAACCATTCGGTCTGCAAGAGAAAAAGGGGGTAAAAATATTTCGAGCCTGCCAGGATTCGAACCTGGAATCTTCTGATCCGTAGTCAGACGCGTTATCCGTTGCGCCACAGGCCCTTAGACACACCTTTTCCTAAATTAAGCATATATACTGAAGGTGCAAAACTTAACCATCACACACTAATTCTTTTTCATCCCAAGAAGAAATTTCAAAAATACGAGCACTTCTTTTAAGATTATCTACTTGAACATATCAATTTTCTGCAACAGCAAGGCGGGAAAGCAAGCTTTGTCGCACTTCTAACGATAGCTTTATCCTTATATACTTAAAATTATTCTCTTCCAGTAAGTCCTCGGTAGTATAGTGGTCAGTATCCCCGCCTGTCACGCGGGAGACCGGGGTTCGATTCCCCGCCGGGGAGGGCACAAATTTTTTTTTGTCTCTTTATGATAATTCCCAATTTCTTTAATCATTGTCAATTTATCGTTACTACATGTATCATTAGAGGAACAAGCAAATGCATTGGCATATATTTTTTTTTTCCTTACAGTTAAAATATTTCTTTTGATAACCACTCGGTGTTCAAGAGATAAAAAGGGGACACTTAAAATACTTGTTTTGATAACCATTCGGTCTGCAAGAGAAAAAGGGGGTAAAAATATTTCGAGCCTGCCAGGATTCGAACCTGGAATCTTCTGATCCGTAGTCAGACGCGTTATCCGTTGCGCCACAGGCCCTTAGACACACCTTCTCCTAAATTAAGCATATATACTGAAGGTGCAAAACTTAACCATCACACACTAATTCTTTTTCATCCCAAGAAGAAATTTCAAAAATACGAGCACTTCTTTTAAGATTATCTACTTGAACATATCAATTTTCTGCAACAGCAAGGCGGGAAAACAAGCTTTGTCGCACTTCTAACGATAGCTTTATCCTTATATACTTAAAATTATTCTCTTCCAGTAAGTCCTCGGTAGTATAGTGGTCAGTATCCCCGCCTGTCACGCGGGAGACCGGGGTTCGATTCCCCGCCGGGGAGGGCACAGATTTTTTTTTTCTCTTTATGATAATTCCCAATTTCTTTAATCATTGTCAATTTATCGTTACTACATGTATCATTAGAGGAACAAGCAAATGCATTGGCATATATTTTTTTTCCTTACAGTTAAAATATTTCTTTTGATAACCACTCGGTGTTCAAGAGATAAAAAGGGGACACTTAAAATACTTGTTTTGATAACCATTCGGTCTGCAAGAGAAAAAGGGGGTAAAAATATTTCGAGCCTGCCAGGATTCGAACCTGGAATCTTCTGATCCGTAGTCAGACTTCCGGTTTAGCTTTGACAGTGATCGGACGCATATTTTCGCCTGTGGAAAATCCAAATATTTTGTTGACTTTAATGACCCATCGGTTGCTGGTGGGTCATTTATTTTGTGTGTATTGTGGATATAGCTGTTTTGCGGTAATTATTTTTTACATTTTGACATTTTAAGTGATTTTGTAGCCTCCCTTCACCATGCCTGGTGAAAGGGGGGATAGTAGACTCTTTAAGGAGCAAACTGTGTTCGTTGATGTTTCGGATAACAAGAAGGTGAAGGCATCAGATGTAATTAAAAGTATTGAGAAGGAGGTTGGTGAAGGAACTATACTAGCGTGTGTCCCTAAAGGTGGTAATGCATATGAAATAACATTAAGTGACCATGATGCCCTTGATTTAATTGTCGATACAGGTTTCAAGATAGCCGATTCAAAATATAACCCCAGTGCTATTTTCTCAAGGCAAAAAGTAGTAAGCTTTTTAAATGTTTCACACTATGTGCCTGACTCTGAAATTACTGAATGTCTAGTAAGATTCGGTTTACAGTTGAAGAGTCCTTTAAAACGGAGAATGTATCCAAATACACAAATTGCCGATGGAACTAGATACATAATGGTCAAATTTGGTGAGGAACGCCAGAGTCTCCCCTACACAATGAAGGTGTCAACGGGTATAAATTCATTTGAATATGTACGTGTTGTACATGACAATCAAAGAAAAGTGTGCGGTAAATGTTTTGAAAGTGGTCATGTTTATGCAAACTGCCCAGATAACATATGTTTTAAATGTAAACAAAGTGGACATTTAGCTAGGGCCTGTCAAACGCCACCTTGTGAAAAGTGTAAAAATGTGCTGGCTTACTGTAAGTGCAAAGGAGTGTGGGGTTCAGCTGCTGATGAATCGGCACAGGATAGAGATGATTTTAGTGACAATGGACGCCGAGATGATGACGATATTGATGCTAACGATGGACACCAAGATGATGACGATATTGATGCTAACGATGGACACCAAGATGATGAGGAAGTTGATGACAATGGACGCCAAGATGATGATGATGATAATAAAGGTGTAATGGACAATTCTGAGCATGATGTTGATGGTAAAGCAATGAACACTGATGAGACTGTAATTACTGAATCTGGTGACAATGTTGAATCTAATGAAAATATTACTCAGGACAAGGTAGTGACAGAAAATTTTTGTGAATATAATAAAAATGTTGATGGGGGGATGGGTCATTCTAAGGTTCAGCAACAGCCTTCTCCTCATGAAAGTGATATTTCCCATGTAGAGTCTATGAATATAGACTGTTCAAGTGTTTCAAAAGGTTATGAAGATGAAATGTCAGATGAGGAGATGGCTGCTGCTTTGTCCAGTATTTCAAAACCACGTAGAAGGCGTTTGGTAACAGGTCCAAATCTGTCTAAGGAGGACATAAAAAGATTAAAAACTCAACCCAAAAAACTAAGTTCAAGTTCAAAGGTTTAAGTCTATATTTTACTTTTATCCTTCAGATGGTGAATATTGTGTCAATTAATGCTAATGGGCTTAGAGATCAATCCAAATTTATTAATTTGTGTCATTTTTGTAAGGAAAATTATTATGACATTATTGCAGTCCAAGAGACATTTTGGTCTCTTGACCTAGTTTCTGACCTACAAAAATTTTGGAATGGCAAGGTTTATTTTTCTTGTTCGGATACAAACAGGCAAGGGGTTGCCTTTCTAATCAGAAAAAATATTGAAAATAATGTGAAATTTGTACAAGATTTTGATGGAAGATGTGTTCATGTCCAAATACAACAAGATGACAAAGTGATAAATATCATTAATTGTTATGCTCCTAATAAAATTTCTGATAAAGTTGATTTTTTTCAGAAATTAAAAGATAAATTGTTTGATATTGATAATGTCATATTGTTGGGGGACATGAACATATCTCAATCAAAATTAGACAGGTGTGGAAAAACTGAACACAGTGAGGATAAATCCCATAAGTTTTTTAATAATTTATGTGAACATTTGAATATTTATGATATATGGCGAGCAAGAAATCCCAGAACAAGTGTCTTCTCTTGGCGTCGTGTCGTCGATAATAATCTACTACAAAGCAGAATTGATTACATTTTGGTCTCCAGAATTATTGCTCCTTTTGTCAAAAACATTTATTACAAGCACAACACATTTAGTGATCATTCATTTGTTGTACTCAATGTTGATTTTTCACAAGTTGAAAAGGGGCCGGGGTTGTGGATTTTCAATAATACTTTACTTAATGATGATGATTTTGTACAAAAAATTGAAAATTTAATTGTAAGTGAAAAACAGTGTCCTTTATTTGAGAATGATATTCTTGTTTGGATTGACAATTTAAAATATAGAATTAGACAATTTTCTCAAGTATTTGCAAAAGATAAAAAGAAAAAAGAACAAAATGAATATTTTAAAATACAAAAAGAATTTGAAAAAATTTCAGAAAAAGTTGCTTCAGGTCAGCCATTTAATAAAAATAAATATGAAGAATTAAAATTGGAAATACAAAATTATGAAAATAAAATTTGTTCTGGTGCTATTTTAAGAGCCAAAGCTGAATGGGCAATTGAAGGTGACAAAAATTCCAAATATTTTTTACAATTAGAAAAACATAGGCAAGAAAATAATTGTATAAAAGAATTAAAAAATAAAGAGGGTGAAATTTTATCAAATACTGATGATATTTTAAATGAAATTTTTCAATATTATCAATCTCTTTTTAACTGTACAGAAACTGATCAAATGAAAATGGAAGAATTATTAGGTTTTATTAGCAAAACAATTTCTGAAGATCATAAAGAATACCTAGATTCTGAAATAACTCCTGAAGAAATTTTTAAATCTTTGAATGAAATGTCAAGGAATAAAAGTCCTGGTAAAGATGGACTAACTGTGTCTTTTTATTTGAAATTTTATACACACTTTGGTGAAATATTTAAAAAAGTTTTTGATGCTATTGAAAAAGAAAAAATAATGTCTAGGTCTATGAGATATGGTGTTATTACTTTAATTTATAAAAATAAAGGTGAAAAAAATTCTTTGAAAAATTTTAGACCAATTTCTCTCCTTGCAGTTGACTATAAAATTTTAGCCCGGGTTATGGCAAACAGATTAAAACAAGTCCTTCCTACTATTATTTCGGAATTTCAGTCATGTTGTATATCAGGCCGAGATATTGCAGACACTACATGTAGCATTCGTGATATTATTGAATTAATAGAAGAAGAAAATTTTGAAGGTTATTTATTAAAAATAGATCAACAAAATGCGTTTGATCGAGTTGACCATAGCTATTTATTAAATGTCTTAGAAAAGTTTGGGTTTGGTGAAAAATTTATAAATTGGATCAAGATTTTTTATTCTGAAATTTTTAGTGCTGTTAAATGTAATGGTTTTTTGACAAAATACGTACCAATTAAAAACTCAATAAAACAAGGCTGTCCAGTTTCTGCGATTTTATATGTTTTAGCTGCTGAACCGCTTGGTCAGGCGTTGATAAAAAATAAAAATATTCGTGGTATTAAAATTCCGAATTCTGCAAAAGAATCAAAATATTTTGCCCATGCCGACGATACAACTTTAACTATTTGTGATAAAAGCTCAGTAAATGAAGCCTTTAAAGTTTTTGCCTTATATAGTCAAGCCTCTGGAGCTAAAATAAATAAACAAAAATCCGAATTAATGTGTTTAGGTTGTGCTAAAATGTCGGAAATGGAACTTGAAAATATTGGTATAAAACTTTCTGGAAATGTAACTAAATTATTAGGGATTTATGTAGGAAAAGATAAACAGTTGTGTGATTCTCTCAACTGGGATGAAAAATTAAAAAAAATAAAGACAATTTTGTATTTTTGGTCTCAAAGAGATTTGACACTTCCTGGTAGGGCAACAGTTCTAACATCTCTAATTATGTCTCGTTTGTATTATACTTTGACAGTGTGTCCACTTCCAGAGAAAATTAAAAATGAAATTCGAATAATCGTTTTAACCTTTCTGTGGAAAAGAAAATCTCATTTAGTTAAATATCAATCAATTGTTGGCAAAAAATCACATGGGGGTTTAAATTTACCTGATATTTTTCTAAAAATGCAGTCTTTTCGTTTAAAATTCATGAAAAAATTTCTAGATGATAATTGTCAAGCGATTTGGAAAAGTATTTTTGAATTCTTTATTTCAAAAATTGAAAATATGAATTTAGGGAAAAATTTTGTGTATAATCTTTTTAATTCAAGGCAACTAAGAAACTTACCAACATTTTATAGAGAAATGCTACAAGCGTTTTATAGATTAAAATCAAACATTGAATTCAACATTGAGATACAACATGTGTATGAGAATCCTATTTTTTGCAATCCATGCATCCAATACAACGGCAAATCCTTATTATTTCCAGATTTTATAAAGGCCGGCATCTCACAAATGAAACATATTTGCTATGAAGTTGTCCCTGGTTTTATATCACAAAATGCTGTTGTTGAAATAATACAAGAAAAATTTCCAGACATCAACGCATTAAATGTCGAAAAGGCATATATAAAAATTTTAGATGCTATTCCTGTTGAGTGGCGAAATCTGTTAAAATCCCGGAATCCAACACATGTCGACAAAACACCACATATATTACTAAACAGCAACACACGAACCTTTGACTTTTTACAAGTATCGACAAAAACTTTTTATGATTTCCTTTTGAACGATTTCTTTGAAGCGCCTGTGTGTGAGAAATGGTGGTTGAATAAATTTCCAAAATTAAATATATCCTCGGTCTACTCTATTGCTCACATGCCATTCCTTCCTCCCGATGTTCACTGTTTAAACTACAGGGTTACAATGAATTGTATTTTCACGCTAGAAAAACTACACAAAATCAATAAGGTAGACAGCGGGAAATGCCAGTTATGTGGTTTACACACTGAAACTCTAGAACACTTGTTTGTCACCTGTGACACAGTTCAAGGTCTTCGTGTACTTTTAATTGATATAATACATAATTGTCTTATAAATAGCACACAAGCACACCACGTTGTCATACCTGAATACAAACAATTGATTTTACTTGGTTGGCCGTTCAGTAAACAAAGCAATTTACCTTTCAATTTTTATTGGATTAATTATTTATTAGGAGTAGCCAGGATATCTATATATAAATCAAGACAAATTAAAATTTTTGAAAACAAAACAATAGATAGCAAAAGGTTATTTAGGTATACATTACAAAAATACACGGAATATGCATATTTTTATTACAAATCAAAAAATCAGTTAGATTTGTTTGAAAAATATTTTTTGTCCAAAAACCCTGTACTGAGGTGTGCTTTCTCCAAAATAGAAATTTTATTTTGAGTTTTTCTGAAGTACATGTATGATTGACATTTTGATTGAGATACGTAGCAAGAGAGATAACTCAAACATTTTATCATTACATTGCGTACTCGTTATGAATACGTATTGTAAAACTGTTTCATAGGCCAATATCCTATTTCTTTTTGTTTTTATTTTTTAAATGCGAGTTTAATAATCTTTTTTGGTTAACCATTAGAAAATGTGAATCATTGTTTTCCGAATTTGATATTCATATCCTAGAAGATTCCAGTCTTTTGTTTTTCTCGATCGGTGCCTTGTATGCAGTGTAATTTGATCAAATATGTATATTTTCATGTTTCTTTTTTTTATGCATATTTTTTTTTATTGTTTTAACAAATTAATTTCGTCAATCTAACACTATTGTTTTTATAACTTCAGTGAATATAGAGAATGTCATATTCGCTTTTACTGTAAATCTATATATTATTGTAAATAAAATTTTATCTAAATGAAAAAAAAAAAAAAACAAAAAGTATCCCCGCCTGTCACGCGGGAGACCGGGGTTCGATTACCCGCCGGGGAGGGCACAATTTTTTTTTGTCTCTTTATGATAATTCCCAATTTCTTTAATCATTGTCAATTTATCGTTACTACATGTATCATTAGAGGAACAAGCAAATGCATTGGCATATATATTTTTTTCTCCTTACAGTTAAAATATTTGTTTGGATAACCATTCGGTGTTCAAGAGATAAAAAGGGGACAGTTAATTTAAAGTACTTGTTTTGATAACCATTCGGTCTGCAAGAGAAAAAGGGGGTAAAAATATTTCGAGCCTGCCAGGATTCGAACCTGGAATCTTCTGATCCGTAGTCAGACGCGTTATCCGTTGCGCCACAGGCCCTTAGACACACCTTCTCCTAAATTAAGCATATATACTGAAGGTGCAAAACTTAACCATCACACACTAATTTTTTTTCCATCCCAAGAAGAAATTTCAAAAATACGAGCACTTCTATTAAGATTATCTACTTGTACATATCAATTTTCTGCAACAGCAAGGCGGGAAAACAAGCTTTGTCGCACTTCTAACGATAGCTTTATCCTTATATACTTAAAATTATTCTCCTTTAGTAAGTCCTCGGTAGTATAGTGGTCAGTATCCCCGCCTGTCACGCGGGAGACCGGGGTTCGATTCCCCGCCGGGGAGGGCACAATTTTTTTTGTCTCTTTATGATAATTCCCAATTTCTTTAATCATTGTCAATTTATCGTTACTACATGTATCATTAGAGGAACAAGCAAATGCATTGGCATATATATTTTTTTCTCCTTACAGTTAAAATATTTGTTTGGATAACCATTCGGTGTTCAAGAGATTCCCCGCCGGGGAGGGCACAATTTTTTTTGTCTCTTTATGATAATTCCCAGTTTCTTTAATCATTGTCAATTTATCGTTACTACATGTATCATTAGAGGAACAAGCAAATGCATTGGCATATATATTTTTTTCTCCTTACAGTTAAAATATTTGTTTGGATAACCATTCGGTGTTCAAGAGATAAAAAGGGGACAGTTAAAGTACTTGTTTTGATAACCATTCGGTCTGCAAGAGAAAAAGGGGGTAAAAATATTTCGAGCCTGCCAGGATTCGAACCTGGAATCTTCTGATCCGTAGTCAGACGCGTTATCCGTTGCGCCACAGGCCCTTAGACACACCTTCTCCTAAATTAAGCATATATACTGAAGGTGCAAAACTTAACCATCACACACTAATTTTTTTTCCATCCCAAGAAGAAATTTCAAAAATACGAGCACTTCTATTAAGATTATCTACTTGTACATATCAATTTTCTGCAACAGCAAGGCGGGAAAACAAGCTTTGTCGCACTTCTAACGATAGCTTTATCCTTATATACTTAAAATTATTCTCCTTTAGTAAGTCCTCGGTAGTATAGTGGTCAGTATCCCCGCCTGTCACGCGGGAGACCGGGGTTCGATTCCCCGCCGGGGAGGGCACAATTTTTTTTGTCTCTTTATGATAATTCCCAATTTCTTTAATCATTGTCAATTTATCGTTACTACATGTATCATTAGAGGAACAAGCAAATGCATTGGCATATATATTTTTTTCTCCTTACAGTTAAAATATTTGTTTGGATAACCATTCGGTGTTCAAGAGATAAAAAGGGGACAGTTAAAGTACTTGTTTTGATAACCATTCGGTCTGCAAGAGAAAAAGGGGGTAAAAATATTTCGAGCCTGCCAGGATTCGAACCTGGAATCTTCTGATCCGTAGTCAGACGCGTTATCCGTTGCGCCACAGGCCCTTAGACACACCTTCTCCTAAATTAAGCATATATACTGAAGGTGCAAAACTTAATCATCACACACTAATTTTTTTTCCATCCCAAGAAGAAATTTCAAAAATACGAGCACTTCTATTAAGATTATCTACTTGTACATATCAATTTTCTGCAACAGCAAGGCGGGAAAACAAGCTTTGTCGCACTTCTAACGATAGCTTTATCCTTATATACTTAAAATTATTCTCCTTTAGTAAGTCCTCGGTAGTATAGTGGTCAGTATCCCCGCCTGTCACGCGGGAGACCGGGGTTCGATTCCCCGCCGGGGAGGGCACAATTTTTTTTGTCTCTTTATGATAATTCCCAATTTCTTTAATCATTGTCAATTTATCGTTACTACATGTATCATTAGAGGAACAAGCAAATGCATTGGCATATATATTTTTTTTCTCCTTACAGTTAAAATATTTGTTTGGATAACCATTCGGTGTTCAAGAGATAAAAAGGGGACAGTTAAAGTACTTGTTTTGATAACCATTCGGTCTGCAAGAGAAAAAGGGGGTAAAAATATTTCGAGCCTGCCAGGATTCGAACCTGGAATCTTCTGATCCGTAGTCAGACGCGTTATCCGTTGCGCCACAGGCCCTTAGACACACCTTCTCCTAAATTAAGCATATATACTGAAGGTGCAAAACTTAACCATCACACACTAATTTTTTTTCCATCCCAAGAAGAAATTTCAAAAATACGAGCACTTCTATTAAGATTATCTACTTGTACATATCAATTTTCTGCAACAGCAAGGCGGGAAAACAAGCTTTGTCGCACTTCTAACGATAGCTTTATCCTTATATACTTAAAATTATTCTCCTTTAGTAAGTCCTCGGTAGTATAGTGGTCAGTATCCCCGCCTGTCACGCGGGAGACCGGGGTTCGATTCCCCGCCGGGGAGGGCACAATTTTTTTTGTCTCTTTATGATAATTCCCAATTTCTTTAATCATTGTCAATTTATCGTTACTACATGTATCATTAGAGGAACAAGCAAATGCATTGGCATATATATTATTTTCTCCTTACAGTTAAAATATTTGTTTGGATAACCATTCGGTGTTCAAGAGATTCCCCGCCGGGGAGGGCACAATTTTTTTTTGTCTCTTTATGATAATTCCCAGTTTCTTTAATCATTGTCAATTTATCGTTACTACATGTATCATTAGAGGAACAAGCAAATGCATTGGCATATATATTTTTTTCTCCTTACAGTTAAAATATTTGTTTGGATAACCATTCGGTGTTCAAGAGATAAAAAGGGGACAGTTAAAGTACTTGTTTTGATAACCATTCGGTCTGCAAGAGAAAAAGGGGGTAAAAATATTTCGAGCCTGCCAGGATTCGAACCTGGAATCTTCTGATCCGTAGTCAGACGCGTTATCCGTTGCGCCACAGGCCCTTAGACACACCTTCTCCTAAATTAAGCATATATACTGAAGGTGCAAAACTTAACCATCACACACTAATTTTTTTTCCATCCCAAGAAGAAATTTCAAAAATACGAGCACTTCTATTAAGATTATCTACTTGTACATATCAATTTTCTGCAACAGCAAGGCGGGAAAACAAGCTTTGTCGCACTTCTAACGATAGCTTTATCCTTATATACTTAAAATTATTCTCCTTTAGTAAGTCCTCGGTAGTATAGTGGTCAGTATCCCCGCCTGTCACGCGGGAGACCGGGGTTCGATTCCCCGCCGGGGAGGGCACAATTTTTTTTGTCTCTTTATGATAATTCCCAATTTCTTTAATCATTGTCAATTTATCGTTACTACATGTATCATTAGAGGAACAAGCAAATGCATTGGCATATATATTTTTTTTCTCCTTACAGTTAAAATATTTGTTTGGATAACTATTCGGTGTTCAAGAGATAAAAAGGGGACAGTTAAAGTACTTGTTTTGATAACCATTCGGTCTGCAAGAGAAAAAGGGGGTAAAAATATTTCGAGCCTGCCAGGATTCGAACCTGGAATCTTCTGATCCGTAGTCAGACGCGTTATCCGTTGCGCCACAGGCCCTTAGACACACCTTCTCCTAAATTAAGCATATATACTGAAGGTGCAAAACTTAACCATCACACACTAATTTTTTTTCCATCCCAAGAAGAAATTTCAAAAATACGAGCACTTCTATTAAGATTATCTACTTGTACATATCAATTTTCTGCAACAGCAAGGCGGGAAAACAAGCTTTGTCGCACTTCTAACGATAGCTTTATCCTTATATACTTAAAATTATTCTCCTTTAGTAAGTCCTCGGTAGTATAGTGGTCAGTATCCCCGCCTGTCACGCGGGAGACCGGGGTTCGATTCCCCGCCGGGGAGGGCACAATTTTTTTTGTCTCTTTATGATAATTCCCAATTTCTTTAATCATTGTCAATTTATCGTTACTACATGTATCATTAGAGGAACAAGCAAATGCATTGGCATATATATTATTTTCTCCTTACAGTTAAAATATTTGTTTGGATAACCATTCGGTGTTCAAGAGATTCCCCGCCGGGGAGGGCACAATTTTTTTTTGTCTCTTTATGATAATTCCCAGTTTCTTTAATCATTGTCAATTTATCGTTACTACATGTATCATTAGAGGAACAAGCAAATGCATTGGCATATATATTTTTTTCTCCTTAGAGTTAAAATATTTGTTTGGATAACCATTCGGTGTTCAAGAGATAAAAAGGGGACAGTTAAAGTACTTGTTTTGATAACCATTCGGTCTGCAAGAGAAAAAGGGGGTAAAAATATTTCGAGCCTGCCAGGATTCGAACCTGGAATCTTCTGATCCGTAGTCAGACGCGTTATCCGTTGCGCCACAGGCCCTTAGACACACCTTCTCCTAAATTAAGCATATATACTGAAGGTGCAAAACTTAACCATCACACACTAATTTTTTTTCCATCCCAAGAAGAAATTTCAAAAATACGAGCGCTTCTATTAAGATTATCTACTTGTACATATCAATTTTCTGCAACAGCAAGGCGGGAAAACAAGCTTTGTCGCACTTCTAACGATAGCTTTATCCTTATATACTTAAAATTATTCTCCTTTAGTAAGTCCTCGGTAGTATAGTGGTCAGTATCCCCGCCTGTCACGCGGGAGACCGGGGTTCGATTCCCCGCCGGGGAGGGCACAATTTTTTTTGTCTCTTTATGATAATTCCCAATTTCTTTAATCATTGTCAATTTATCGTTACTACATGTATCATTAGAGGAACAAGCAAATGCATTGGCATATATATTTTTTTCTCCTTACAGTTAAAATATTTGTTTGGATAACCATTCGGTGTTCAAGAGATAAAAAGGGGACAGTTAAAGTACTTGTTTTGATAACCATTCGGTCTGCAAGAGAAAAAGGGGGTATAAATATTTTTTAGCCTGCCAGGATTCGAACCTGGAATCTTCTGATCCGTAGTCAGACGCGTTATCCGTTGCGCCACAGGCCCTTAGACACACCTTCTCCTAAATTAAGCATATATACTGAAGGTGCAAAACTTAACCATCACACACTAATTTTTTTTCCATCCCAAGAAGAAATTTCAAAAATACGAGCACTTCTATTAAGATTATCTACTTGTACATATCAATTTTCTGCAACAGCAAGGCGGGAAAACAAGCTTTGTCGCACTTCTAACGATAGCTTTATCCTTATATACTTAAAATTATTCTCCTTTAGTAAGTCCTCGGTAGTATAGTGGTCAGTATCCCCGCCTGTCACGCGGGAGACCGGGGTTCGATTCCCCGCCGGGGAGGGCACAATTTTTTTTGTCTCTTTATGATAATTCCCAATTTCTTTAATCATTGTCAATTTATCGTTACTACATGTATCATTAGAGGAACAAGCAAATGCATTGGCATATATATTTTTTTCTCCTTACAGTTAAAATATTTGTTTGGATAACCATTCGGTGTTCAAGAGATAAAAAGGGGACAGTTAAAGTACTTGTTTTGATAACCATTCGGTCTGCAAGAGAAAAAGGGGGTAAAAATATTTCGAGCCTGCCAGGATTCGAACCTGGAATCTTCTGATCCGTAGTCAGACGCGTTATCCGTTGCGCCACAGGCCCTTAGACACACCTTCTCCTAAATTAAGCATATATACTGAAGGTGCAAAACTTAACCATCACACACTAATTTTTTTTCCATCCCAAGAAGAAATTTCAAAAATACGAGCACTTCTATTAAGATTATCTACTTGTACATATCAATTTTCTGCAACAGCAAGGCGGGAAAACAAGCTTTGTCGCACTTCTAACGATAGCTTTATCCTTATATACTTAAAATTATTCTCCTTTAGTAAGTCCTCGGTAGTATAGTGGTCAGTATCCCCGCCTGTCACGCGGGAGACCGGGGTTCGATTCCCCGCCGGGGAGGGCACAATTTTTTTTGTCTCTTTATGATAATTCCCAATTTCTTTAATCATTGTCAATTTATCGTTACTACATGTATCATTAGAGGAACAAGCAAATGCATTGGCATATATATTATTTTCTCCTTACAGTTAAAATATTTGTTTGGATAACCATTCGGTGTTCAAGAGATTCCCCGCCGGGGAGGGCACAATTTTTTTTTGTCTCTTTATGATAATTCCCAGTTTCTTTAATCATTGTCAATTTATCGTTACTACATGTATCATTAGAGGAACAAGCAAATGCATTGGCATATATATTTTTTTCTCCTTACAGTTAAAATATTTGTTTGGATAACCATTCGGTGTTCAAGAGATAAAAAGAGGACAGTTAATTTAAAGTACTTGTTTTGATAACCATTCGGTCTGCAAGAGAAAAAGGGGGTAAAAATATTTCGAGCCTGCCAGGATTCGAACCTGGAATCTTCTGATCCGTAGTCAGACGCGTTATCCGTTGCGCCACAGGCCCTTAGACACACCTTCTCCTAAATTAAGCATATATACTGAAGGTGCAAAACTTAACCATCACACACTAATTTTTTTTCCATCCCAAGAAGAAATTTCAAAAATACGAGCGCTTCTATTAAGATTATCTACTTGTACATATCAATTTTCTGCAACAGCAAGGCGGGAAAACAAGCTTTGTCGCACTTCTAACGATAGCTTTATCCTTATATACTTAAAATTATTCTCCTTTAGTAAGTCCTCGGTAGTATAGTGGTCAGTATCCCCGCCTGTCACGCGGGAGACCGGGGTTCGATTCCCCGCCGGGGAGGGCACAATTTTTTTTGTCTCTTTATGATAATTCCCAATTTCTTTAATCATTGTCAATTTATCGTTACTACATGTATCATTAGAGGAACAAGCAAATGCATTGGCATATATATTTTTTTCTCCTTACAGTTAAAATATTTGTTTGGATAACCATTCGGTGTTCAAGAGATAAAAAGGGGACAGTTAAAGTACTTGTTTTGATAACCATTCGGTCTGCAAGAGAAAAAGGGGGTATAAATATTTTTTAGCCTGCCAGGATTCGAACCTGGAATCTTCTGATCCGTAGTCAGACGCGTTATCCGTTGCGCCACAGGCCCTTAGACACACCTTCTCCTAAATTAAGCATATATACTGAAGGTGCAAAACTTAACCATCACACACTAATTTTTTTTCCATCCCAAGAAGAAATTTCAAAAATACGAGCACTTCTATTAAGATTATCTACTTGTACATATCAATTTTCTGCAACAGCAAGGCGGGAAAACAAGCTTTGTCGCACTTCTAACGATAGCTTTATCCTTATATACTTAAAATTATTCTCCTTTAGTAAGTCCTCGGTAGTATAGTGGTCAGTATCCCCGCCTGTCACGCGGGAGACCGGGGTTCGATTCCCCGCCGGGGAGGGCACAATTTTTTTTGTCTCTTTATGATAATTCCCAATTTCTTTAATCATTGTCAATTTATCGTTACTACATGTATCATTAGAGGAACAAGCAAATGCATTGGCATATATATTTTTTTCTCCTTACAGTTAAAATATTTGTTTGGATAACCATTCGGTGTTCAAGAGATAAAAAGGGGACAGTTAAAGTACTTGTTTTGATAACCATTCGGTCTGCAAGAGAAAAAGGGGGTAAAAATATTTCGAGCCTGCCAGGATTCGAACCTGGAATCTTCTGATCCGTAGTCAGACGCGTTATCCGTTGCGCCACAGGCCCTTAGACACACCTTCTCCTAAATTAAGCATATATACTGAAGGTGCAAAACTTAACCATCACACACTAATTTTTTTTCCATCCCAAGAAGAAATTTCAAAAATACGAGCACTTCTATTAAGATTATCTACTTGTACATATCAATTTTCTGCAACAGCAAGGCGGGAAAACAAGCTTTGTCGCACTTCTAACGATAGCTTTATCCTTATATACTTAAAATTATTCTCCTTTAGTAAGTCCTCGGTAGTATAGTGGTCAGTATCCCCGCCTGTCACGCGGGAGACCGGGGTTCGATTCCCCGCCGGGGAGGGCACAATTTTTTTTGTCTCTTTATGATAATTCCCAATTTCTTTAATCATTGTCAATTTATCGTTACTACATGTATCATTAGAGGAACAAGCAAATGCATTGGCATATATATTATTTTCTCCTTACAGTTAAAATATTTGTTTGGATAACCATTCGGTGTTCAAGAGATTCCCCGCCGGGGAGGGCACAATTTTTTTTTGTCTCTTTATGATAATTCCCAGTTTCTTTAATCATTGTCAATTTATCGTTACTACATGTATCATTAGAGGAACAAGCAAATGCATTGGCATATATATTTTTTTCTCCTTACAGTTAAAATATTTGTTTGGATAACCATTCGGTGTTCAAGAGATAAAAAGAGGACAGTTAATTTAAAGTACTTGTTTTGATAACCATTCGGTCTGCAAGAGAAAAAGGGGGTAAAAATATTTCGAGCCTGCCAGGATTCGAACCTGGAATCTTCTGATCCGTAGTCAGACGCGTTATCCGTTGCGCCACAGGCCCTTAGACACACCTTCTCCTAAATTAAGCATATATACTGAAGGTGCAAAACTTAACCATCACACACTAATTTTTTTTCCATCCCAAGAAGAAATTTCAAAAATACGAGCGCTTCTATTAAGATTATCTACTTGTACATATCAATTTTCTGCAACAGCAAGGCGGGAAAACAAGCTTTGTCGCACTTCTAACGATAGCTTTATCCTTATATACTTAAAATTATTCTCCTTTAGTAAGTCCTCGGTAGTATAGTGGTCAGTATCCCCGCCTGTCACGCGGGAGACCGGGGTTCGATTCCCCGCCGGGGAGGGCACAATTTTTTTTGTCTCTTTATGATAATTCCCAATTTCTTTAATCATTGTCAATTTATCGTTACTACATGTATCATTAGAGGAACAAGCAAATGCATTGGCATATATATTTTTTTCTCCTTACAGTTAAAATATTTGTTTGGATAACCATTCGGTGTTCAAGAGATAAAAAGGGGACAGTTAAAGTACTTGTTTTGATAACCATTCGGTCTGCAAGAGAAAAAGGGGGTATAAATATTTTTTAGCCTGCCAGGATTCGAACCTGGAATCTTCTGATCCGTAGTCAGACGCGTTATCCGTTGCGCCACAGGCCCTTAGACACACCTTCTCCTAAATTAAGCATATATACTGAAGGTGCAAAACTTAACCATCACACACTAATTTTTTTTCCATCCCAAGAAGAAATTTCAAAAATACGAGCACTTCTATTAAGATTATCTACTTGTACATATCAATTTTCTGCAACAGCAAGGCGGGAAAACAAGCTTTGTCGCACTTCTAACGATAGCTTTATCCTTATATACTTAAAATTATTCTCCTTTAGTAAGTCCTCGGTAGTATAGTGGTCAGTATCCCCGCCTGTCACGCGGGAGACCGGGGTTCGATTCCCCGCCGGGGAGGGCACAATTTTTTTTGTCTCTTTATGATAATTCCCAATTTCTTTAATCATTGTCAATTTATCGTTACTACATGTATCATTAGAGGAACAAGCAAATGCATTGGCATATATATTTTTTTCTCCTTACAGTTAAAATATTTGTTTGGATAACCATTCGGTGTTCAAGAGATAAAAAGGGGACAGTTAAAGTACTTGTTTTGATAACCATTCGGTCTGCAAGAGAAAAAGGGGGTAAAAATATTTCGAGCCTGCCAGGATTCGAACCTGGAATCTTCTGATCCGTAGTCAGACGCGTTATCCGTTGCGCCACAGGCCCTTAGACACACCTTCTCCTAAATTAAGCATATATACTGAAGGTGCAAAACTTAACCATCACACACTAATTTTTTTTCCATCCCAAGAAGAAATTTCAAAAATACGAGCACTTCTATTAAGATTATCTACTTGTACATATCAATTTTCTGCAACAGCAAGGCGGGAAAACAAGCTTTGTCGCACTTCTAACGATAGCTTTATCCTTATATACTTAAAATTATTCTCCTTTAGTAAGTCCTCGGTAGTATAGTGGTCAGTATCCCCGCCTGTCACGCGGGAGACCGGGGTTCGATTCCCCGCCGGGGAGGGCACAATTTTTTTTGTCTCTTTATGATAATTCCCAATTTCTTTAATCATTGTCAATTTATCGTTACTACATGTATCATTAGAGGAACAAGCAAATGCATTGGCATATATATTATTTTCTCCTTACAGTTAAAATATTTGTTTGGATAACCATTCGGTGTTCAAGAGATTCCCCGCCGGGGAGGGCACAATTTTTTTTTGTCTCTTTATGATAATTCCCAGTTTCTTTAATCATTGTCAATTTATCGTTACTACATGTATCATTAGAGGAACAAGCAAATGCATTGGCATATATATTTTTTTCTCCTTACAGTTAAAATATTTGTTTGGATAACCATTCGGTGTTCAAGAGATAAAAAGAGGACAGTTAATTTAAAGTACTTGTTTTGATAACCATTCGGTCTGCAAGAGAAAAAGGGGGTAAAAATATTTCGAGCCTGCCAGGATTCGAACCTGGAATCTTCTGATCCGTAGTCAGACGCGTTATCCGTTGCGCCACAGGCCCTTAGACACACCTTCTCCTAAATTAAGCATATATACTGAAGGTGCAAAACTTAACCATCACACACTAATTTTTTTTCCATCCCAAGAAGAAATTTCAAAAATACGAGCACTTCTATTAAGATTATCTACTTGTACATATCAATTTTCTGCAACAGCAAGGCGGGAAAACAAGCTTTGTCGCACTTCTAACGATAGCTTTATCCTTATATACTTAAAATTATTCTCCTTTAGTAAGTCCTCGGTAGTATAGTGGTCAGTATCCCCGCCTGTCACGCGGGAGACCGGGGTTCGATTCCCCGCCGGGGAGGGCACAATTTTTTTTGTCTCTTTATGATAATTCCCAATTTCTTTAATCATTGTCAATTTATCGTTACTACATGTATCATTAGAGGAACAAGCAAATGCATTGGCATATATATTTTTTTCTCCTTACAGTTAAAATATTTGTTTGGATAACCATTCGGTGTTCAAGAGATAAAAAGGGGACAGTTAATTTAAAGTACTTGTTTTGATAACCATTCGGTCTGCAAGAGAAAAAGGGGGTAAAAATATTTCGAGCCTGCCAGGATTCGAACCTGGAATCTTCTGATCCGTAGTCAGACGCGTTATCCGTTGCGCCACAGGCCCTTAGACACACCTTCTCCTAAATTAAGCATATATACTGAAGGTGCAAAACTTAACCATCACACACTAATTTTTTTTCCATCCCAAGAAGAAATTTCAAAAATACGAGCACTTCTATTAAGATTATCTACTTGTACATATCAATTTTCTGCAACAGCAAGGCGGGAAAACAAGCTTTGTCGCACTTCTAACGATAGCTTTATCCTTATATACTTAAAATTATTCTCCTTTAGTAAGTCCTCGGTAGTATAGTGGTCAGTATCCCCGCCTGTCACGCGGGAGACCGGGTTCGATTCCCCGCCGGGGAGGGCACAATTTTTTTTTGTCTCTTTATGATAATTCCCAATTTCTTTAATCATTGTCAATTTATCGTTACTACATGTATCATTAGAGGAACAAGCAAATGCATTGGCATATATATTTTTTTCTCCTTACAGTTAAAATATTTGTTTGGATAACCATTCGGTGTTCAAGAGATAAAAAGGGGACAGTTAATTTAAAGTACTTGTTTTGATAACCATTCGGTCTGCAAGAGAAAAAGGGGGTAAAAATATTTCGAGCCTGCCAGGATTCGAACCTGGAATCTTCTGATCCGTAGTCAGACGCGTTATCCGTTGCGCCACAGGCCCTTAGACACACCTTCTCCTAAATTAAGCATATATACTGAAGGTGCAAAACTTAACCATCACACACTAATTTTTTTTCCATCCCAAGAAGAAATTTCAAAAATACGAGCACTTCTATTAAGATTATCTACTTGTACATATCAATTTTCTGCAACAGCAAGGCGGGAAAACAAGCTTTGTCGCACTTCTAACGATAGCTTTATCCTTATATACTTAAAATTATTCTCCTTTAGTAAGTCCTCGGTAGTATAGTGGTCAGTATCCCCGCCTGTCACGCGGGAGACCGGGGTTCGATTCCCCGCCGGGGAGGGCACAATTTTTTTTGTCTCTTTATGATAATTCCCAATTTCTTTAATCATTGTCAATTTATCGTTACTACATGTATCATTAGAGGAACAAGCAAATGCATTGGCATATATATTTTTTTCTCCTTACAGTTAAAATATTTGTTTGGATAACCATTCGGTGTTCAAGAGATAAAAAGGGGACAGTTAATTTAAAGTACTTGTTTTGATAACCATTCGGTCTGCAAGAGAAAAAGGGGGTAAAAATATTTCGAGCCTGCCAGGATTCGAACCTGGAATCTTCTGATCCGTAGTCAGACGCGTTATCCGTTGCGCCACAGGCCCTTAGACACACCTTCTCCTAAATTAAGCATATATACTGAAGGTGCAAAACTTAACCATCACACACTAATTTTTTTTCCATCCCAAGAAGAAATTTCAAAAATACGAGCACTTCTATTAAGATTATCTACTTGTACATATCAATTTTCTGCAACAGCAAGGCGGGAAAACAAGCTTTGTCGCACTTCTAACGATAGCTTTATCCTTATATACTTAAAATTATTCTCCTTTAGTAAGTCCTCGGTAGTATAGTGGTCAGTATCCCCGCCTGTCACGCGGGAGACCGGGTTCGATTCCCCGCCGGGGAGGGCACAATTTTTTTTGTCTCTTTATGATAATTCCCAATTTCTTTAATCATTGTCAATTTATCGTTACTACATGTATCATTAGAGGAACAAGCAAATGCATTGGCATATATATTTTTTTCTCCTTACAGTTAAAATATTTGTTTGGATAACCATTCGGTGTTCAAGAGATAAAAAGGGGACAGTTAAAGTACTTGTTTTGATAACCATTCGGTCTGCAAGAGAAAAAGGGGGTAAAAATATTTCGAGCCTGCCAGGATTCGAACCTGGAATCTTCTGATCCGTAGTCAGACGCGTTATCCGTTGCGCCACAGGCCCTTAGACACACCTTCTCCTAAATTAAGCATATATACTGAAGGTGCAAAACTTAACCATCACACACTAATTTTTTTTCCATCCCAAGAAGAAATTTCAAAAATACGAGCACTTCTATTAAGATTATCTACTTGTACATATCAATTTTCTGCAACAGCAAGGCGGGAAAACAAGCTTTGTCGCACTTCTAACGATAGCTTTATCCTTATATACTTAAAATTATTCTCCTTTAGTAAGTCCTCGGTAGTATAGTGGTCAGTATCCCCGCCTGTCACGCGGGAGACCGGGGTTCGATTCCCCGCCGGGGAGGGCACAATTTTTTTTGTCTCTTTATGATAATTCCCAATTTCTTTAATCATTGTCAATTTATCGTTACTACATGTATCATTAGAGGAACAAGCAAATGCATTGGCATATATATTATTTTCTCCTTACAGTTAAAATATTTGTTTGGATAACCATTCGGTGTTCAAGAGATTCCCCGCCGGGGAGGGCACAATTTTTTTTTGTCTCTTTATGATAATTCCCAGTTTCTTTAATCATTGTCAATTTATCGTTACTACATGTATCATTAGAGGAACAAGCAAATGCATTGGCATATATATTTTTTTCTCCTTACAGTTAAAATATTTGTTTGGATAACCATTCGGTGTTCAAGAGATAAAAAGAGGACAGTTAATTTAAAGTACTTGTTTTGATAACCATTCGGTCTGCAAGAGAAAAAGGGGGTAAAAATATTTCGAGCCTGCCAGGATTCGAACCTGGAATCTTCTGATCCGTAGTCAGACGCGTTATCCGTTGCGCCACAGGCCCTTAGACACACCTTCTCCTAAATTAAGCATATATACTGAAGGTGCAAAACTTAACCATCACACACTAATTTTTTTTCCATCCCAAGAAGAAATTTCAAAAATACGAGCACTTCTATTAAGATTATCTACTTGTACATATCAATTTTCTGCAACAGCAAGGCGGGAAAACAAGCTTTGTCGCACTTCTAACGATAGCTTTATCCTTATATACTTAAAATTATTCTCCTTTAGTAAGTCCTCGGTAGTATAGTGGTCAGTATCCCCGCCTGTCACGCGGGAGACCGGGGTTCGATTCCCCGCCGGGGAGGGCACAATTTTTTTTTGTCTCTTTATGATAATTCCCAATTTCTTTAATCATTGTCAATTTATCGTTACTACATGTATCATTAGAGGAACAAGCAAATGCATTGGCATATATATTTTTTTCTCCTTACAGTTAAAATATTTGTTTGGATAACCATTCGGTGTTCAAGAGATAAAAAGGGGACAGTTAATTTAAAGTACTTGTTTTGATAACCATTCGGTCTGCAAGAGAAAAAGGGGGTAAAAATATTTCGAGCCTGCCAGGATTCGAACCTGGAATCTTCTGATCCGTAGTCAGACGCGTTATCCGTTGCGCCACAGGCCCTTAGACACACCTTCTCCTAAATTAAGCATATATACTGAAGGTGCAAAACTTAACCATCACACACTAATTTTTTTTCCATCCCAAGAAGAAATTTCAAAAATACGAGCACTTCTATTAAGATTATCTACTTGTACATATCAATTTTCTGCAACAGCAAGGCGGGAAAACAAGCTTTGTCGCACTTCTAACGATAGCTTTATCCTTATATACTTAAAATTATTCTCCTTTAGTAAGTCCTCGGTAGTATAGTGGTCAGTATCCCCGCCTGTCACGCGGGAGACCGGGGTTCGATTCCCCGCCGGGGAGGGCACAATTTTTTTTTGTCTCTTTATGATAATTCCCAATTTCTTTAATCATTGTCAATTTATCGTTACTACATGTATCATTAGAGGAACAAGCAAATGCATTGGCATATATATTTTTTTCTCCTTACAGTTAAAATATTTGTTTGGATAACCATTCGGTGTTCAAGAGATAAAAAGAGGACAGTTAATTTAAAGTACTTGTTTTGATAACCATTCGGTCTGCAAGAGAAAAAGGGGGTAAAAATATTTCGAGCCTGCCAGGATTCGAACCTGGAATCTTCTGATCCGTAGTCAGACGCGTTATCCGTTGCGCCACAGGCCCTTAGACACACCTTCTCCTAAATTAAGCATATATACTGAAGGTGCAAAACTTAACCATCACACACTAATTTTTTTTCCATCCCAAGAAGAAATTTCAAAAATACGAGCACTTCTATTAAGATTATCTACTTGTACATATCAATTTTCTGCAACAGCAAGGCGGGAAAACAAGCTTTGTCGCACTTCTAACGATAGCTTTATCCTTATATACTTAAAATTATTCTCCTTTAGTAAGTCCTCGGTAGTATAGTGGTCAGTATCCCCGCCTGTCACGCGGGAGACCGGGGTTCGATTCCCCGCCGGGGAGGGCACAATTTTTTTTTGTCTCTTTATGATAATTCCCAATTTCTTTAATCATTGTCAATTTATCGTTACTACATGTATCATTAGAGGAACAAGCAAATGCATTGGCATATATATTTTTTTCTCCTTACAGTTAAAATATTTGTTTGGATAACCATTCGGTGTTCAAGAGATAAAAAGGGGACAGTTAATTTAAAGTACTTGTTTTGATAACCATTCGGTCTGCAAGAGAAAAAGGGGGTAAAAATATTTCGAGCCTGCCAGGATTCGAACCTGGAATCTTCTGATCCGTAGTCAGACGCGTTATCCGTTGCGCCACAGGCCCTTAGACACACCTTCTCCTAAATTAAGCATATATACTGAAGGTGCAAAACTTAACCATCACACACTAATTTTTTTTCCATCCCAAGAAGAAATTTCAAAAATACGAGCACTTCTATTAAGATTATCTACTTGTACATATCAATTTTCTGCAACAGCAAGGCGGGAAAACAAGCTTTGTCGCACTTCTAACGATAGCTTTATCCTTATATACTTAAAATTATTCTCCTTTAGTAAGTCCTCGGTAGTATAGTGGTCAGTATCCCCGCCTGTCACGCGGGAGACCGGGGTTCGATTCCCCGCCGGGGAGGGCACAATTTTTTTTTTTGTCTCTTTATGATAATTCCCAATTTCTTTAATCATTGTCAATTTATCGTTACTACATGTATCATTAGAGGAACAAGCAAATGCATTGGCATATATATTTTTTTCTCCTTACAGTTAAAATATTTGTTTGGATAACCATTCGGTGTTCAAGAGATAAAAAGGGGACAGTTAATTTAAAGTACTTGTTTTGATAACCATTCGGTCTGCAAGAGAAAAAGGGGGTAAAAATATTTCGAGCCTGCCAGGATTCGAACCTGGAATCTTCTGATCCGTAGTCAGACGCGTTATCCGTTGCGCCACAGGCCCTTAGACACACCTTCTCCTAAATTAAGCATATATACTGAAGGTGCAAAACTTAACCATCACACACTAATTTTTTTTCCATCCCAAGAAGAAATTTCAAAAATACGAGCACTTCTATTAAGATTATCTACTTGTACATATCAATTTTCTGCAACAGCAAGGCGGGAAAACAAGCTTTGTCGCACTTCTAACGATAGCTTTATCCTTATATACTTAAAATTATTCTCCTTTAGTAAGTTCTCGGTAGTATAGTGGTCAGTATCCCCGCCTGTCACGCGGGAGACCGGGGTTCGATTCCCCGCCGGGGAGGGCACAATTTTTTTTGTCTCTTTATGATAATTCCCAATTTCTTTAATCATTGTCAATTTATCGTTACTACATGTATCATTAGAGGAACAAGCAAATGCATTGGCATATATATTTTTTTCTCCTTACAGTTAAAATATTTGTTTGGATAACCATTCGGTGTTCAAGAGATAAAAAGGGGACAGTTAATTTAAAGTACTTGTTTTGATAACCATTCGGTCTGCAAGAGAAAAAGGGGGTAAAAATATTTCGAGCCTGCCAGGATTCGAACCTGGAATCTTCTGATCCGTAGTCAGACGCGTTATCCGTTGCGCCACAGGCCCTTAGACACACCTTCTCCTAAATTAAGCATATATACTGAAGGTGCAAAACTTAACCATCACACACTAATTTTTTTTCCATCCCAAGAAGAAATTTCAAAAATACGAGCACTTCTATTAAGATTATCTACTTGTACATATCAATTTTCTGCAACAGCAAGGCGGGAAAACAAGCTTTGTCGCACTTCTAACGATAGCTTTATCCTTATATACTTAAAATTATTCTCCTTTAGTAAGTCCTCGGTAGTATAGTGGTCAGTATCCCCGCCTGTCACGCGGGAGACCGGGTTCGATTCCCCGCCGGGGAGGGCACAATTTTTTTTTGTCTCTTTATGATAATTCCCAATTTCTTTAATCATTGTCAATTTATCGTTACTACATGTATCATTAGAGGAACAAGCAAATGCATTGGCATATATATTTTTTTCTCCTTACAGTTAAAATATTTGTTTGGATAACCATTCGGTGTTCAAGAGATAAAAAGGGGACAGTTAATTTAAAGTACTTGTTTTGATAACCATTCGGTCTGCAAGAGAAAAAGGGGGTAAAAATATTTCGAGCCTGCCAGGATTCGAACCTGGAATCTTCTGATCCGTAGTCAGACGCGTTATCCGTTGCGCCACAGGCCCTTAGACACACCTTCTCCTAAATTAAGCATATATACTGAAGGTGCAAAACTTAACCATCACACACTAATTTTTTTTCCATCCCAAGAAGAAATTTCAAAAATACGAGCACTTCTATTAAGATTATCTACTTGTACATATCAATTTTCTGCAACAGCAAGGCGGGAAAACAAGCTTTGTCGCACTTCTAACGATAGCTTTATCCTTATATACTTAAAATTATTCTCCTTTAGTAAGTCCTCGGTAGTATAGTGGTCAGTATCCCCGCCTGTCACGCGGGAGACCGGGGTTCGATTCCCCGCCGGGGAGGGCACAATTTTTTTTGTCTCTTTATGATAATTCCCAATTTCTTTAATCATTGTCAATTTATCGTTACTACATGTATCATTAGAGGAACAAGCAAATGCATTGGCATATATATTTTTTTCTCCTTACAGTTAAAATATTTGTTTGGATAACCATTCGGTGTTCAAGAGATAAAAAGGGGACAGTTAATTTAAAGTACTTGTTTTGATAACCATTCGGTCTGCAAGAGAAAAAGGGGGTAAAAATATTTCGAGCCTGCCAGGATTCGAACCTGGAATCTTCTGATCCGTAGTCAGACGCGTTATCCGTTGCGCCACAGGCCCTTAGACACACCTTCTCCTAAATTAAGCATATATACTGAAGGTGCAAAACTTAACCATCACACACTAATTTTTTTTCCATCCCAAGAAGAAATTTCAAAAATACGAGCACTTCTATTAAGATTATCTACTTGTACATATCAATTTTCTGCAACAGCAAGGCGGGAAAACAAGCTTTGTCGCACTTCTAACGATAGCTTTATCCTTATATACTTAAAATTATTCTCCTTTAGTAAGTCCTCGGTAGTATAGTGGTCAGTATCCCCGCCTGTCACGCGGGAGACCGGGTTCGATTCCCCGCCGGGGAGGGCACAATTTTTTTTGTCTCTTTATGATAATTCCCAATTTCTTTAATCATTGTCAATTTATCGTTACTACATGTATCATTAGAGGAACAAGCAAATGCATTGGCATATATATTTTTTTCTCCTTACAGTTAAAATATTTGTTTGGATAACCATTCGGTGTTCAAGAGATAAAAAGGGGACAGTTAATTTAAAGTACTTGTTTTGATAACCATTCGGTCTGCAAGAGAAAAAGGGGGTAAAAATATTTCGAGCCTGCCAGGATTCGAACCTGGAATCTTCTGATCCGTAGTCAGACGCGTTATCCGTTGCGCCACAGGCCCTTAGACACACCTTCTCCTAAATTAAGCATATATACTGAAGGTGCAAAACTTAACCATCACACACTAATTTTTTTTCCATCCCAAGAAGAAATTTCAAAAATACGAGCACTTCTATTAAGATTATCTACTTGTACATATCAATTTTCTGCAACAGCAAGGCGGGAAAACAAGCTTTGTCGCACTTCTAACGATAGCTTTATCCTTATATACTTAAAATTATTCTCCTTTAGTAAGTCCTCGGTAGTATAGTGGTCAGTATCCCCGCCTGTCACGCGGGAGACCGGGTTCGATTCCCCGCCGGGGAGGGCACAATTTTTTTTTGTCTCTTTATGATAATTCCCAATTTCTTTAATCATTGTCAATTTATCGTTACTACATGTATCATTAGAGGAACAAGCAAATGCATTGGCATATATATTTTTTTCTCCTTACAGTTAAAATATTTGTTTGGATAACCATTCGGTGTTCAAGAGATAAAAAGGGGACAGTTAATTTAAAGTACTTGTTTTGATAACCATTCGGTCTGCAAGAGAAAAAGGGGGTAAAAATATTTCGAGCCTGCCAGGATTCGAACCTGGAATCTTCTGATCCGTAGTCAGACGCGTTATCCGTTGCGCCACAGGCCCTTAGACACACCTTCTCCTAAATTAAGCATATATACTGAAGGTGCAAAACTTAACCATCACACACTAATTTTTTTTCCATCCCAAGAAGAAATTTCAAAAATACGAGCACTTCTATTAAGATTATCTACTTGTACATATCAATTTTCTGCAACAGCAAGGCGGGAAAACAAGCTTTGTCGCACTTCTAACGATAGCTTTATCCTTATATACTTAAAATTATTCTCCTTTAGTAAGTCCTCGGTAGTATAGTGGTCAGTATCCCCGCCTGTCACGCGGGAGACCGGGGTTCGATTCCCCGCCGGGGAGGGCACAATTTTTTTTGTCTCTTTATGATAATTCCCAATTTCTTTAATCATTGTCAATTTATCGTTACTACATGTATCATTAGAGGAACAAGCAAATGCATTGGCATATATATTTTTTTCTCCTTACAGTTAAAATATTTGTTTGGATAACCATTCGGTGTTCAAGAGATAAAAAGGGGACAGTTAATTTAAAGTACTTGTTTTGATAACCATTCGGTCTGCAAGAGAAAAAGGGGGTAAAAATATTTCGAGCCTGCCAGGATTCGAACCTGGAATCTTCTGATCCGTAGTCAGACGCGTTATCCGTTGCGCCACAGGCCCTTAGACACACCTTCTCCTAAATTAAGCATATATACTGAAGGTGCAAAACTTAACCATCACACACTAATTTTTTTTCCATCCCAAGAAGAAATTTCAAAAATACGAGCACTTCTATTAAGATTATCTACTTGTACATATCAATTTTCTGCAACAGCAAGGCGGGAAAACAAGCTTTGTCGCACTTCTAACGATAGCTTTATCCTTATATACTTAAAATTATTCTCCTTTAGTAAGTCCTCGGTAGTATAGTGGTCAGTATCCCCGCCTGTCACGCGGGAGACCGGGGTTCGATTCCCCGCCGGGGAGGGCACAATTTTTTTTTGTCTCTTTATGATAATTCCCAATTTCTTTAATCATTGTCAATTTATCGTTACTACATGTATCATTAGAGGAACAAGCAAATGCATTGGCATATATATTTTTTTCTCCTTACAGTTAAAATATTTGTTTGGATAACCATTCGGTGTTCAAGAGATAAAAAGGGGACAGTTAATTTAAAGTACTTGTTTTGATAACCATTCGGTCTGCAAGAGAAAAAGGGGGTAAAAATATTTCGAGCCTGCCAGGATTCGAACCTGGAATCTTCTGATCCGTAGTCAGACGCGTTATCCGTTGCGCCACAGGCCCTTAGACACACCTTCTCCTAAATTAAGCATATATACTGAAGGTGCAAAACTTAACCATCACACACTAATTTTTTTTCCATCCCAAGAAGAAATTTCAAAAATACGAGCACTTCTATTAAGATTATCTACTTGTACATATCAATTTTCTGCAACAGCAAGGCGGGAAAACAAGCTTTGTCGCACTTCTAACGATAGCTTTATCCTTATATACTTAAAATTATTCTCCTTTAGTAAGTCCTCGGTAGTATAGTGGTCAGTATCCCCGCCTGTCACGCGGGAGACCGGGGTTCGATTCCCCGCCGGGGAGGGCACAATTTTTTTTGTCTCTTTATGATAATTCCCAATTTCTTTAATCATTGTCAATTTATCGTTACTACATGTATCATTAGAGGAACAAGCAAATGCATTGGCATATATATTTTTTTCTCCTTACAGTTAAAATATTTGTTTGGATAACCATTCGGTGTTCAAGAGATAAAAAGGGGACAGTTAATTTAAAGTACTTGTTTTGATAACCATTCGGTCTGCAAGAGAAAAAGGGGGTAAAAATATTTCGAGCCTGCCAGGATTCGAACCTGGAATCTTCTGATCCGTAGTCAGACGCGTTATCCGTTGCGCCACAGGCCCTTAGACACACCTTCTCCTAAATTAAGCATATATACTGAAGGTGCAAAACTTAACCATCACACACTAATTTTTTTTCCATCCCAAGAAGAAATTTCAAAAATACGAGCACTTCTATTAAGATTATCTACTTGTACATATCAATTTTCTGCAACAGCAAGGCGGGAAAACAAGCTTTGTCGCACTTCTAACGATAGCTTTATCCTTATATACTTAAAATTATTCTCCTTTATTAAGTCCTCGGTAGTATAGTGGTCAGTATCCCCGCCTGTCACGCGGGAGACCGGGGTTCGATTCCCCGCCGGGGAGGGCACAATTTTTTTTTGTCTCTTTATGATAATTCCCAATTTCTTTAATCATTGTCAATTTATCGTTACTACATGTATCATTAGAGGAACAAGCAAATGCATTGGCATATATATTATTTTCTCCTTACAGTTAAAATATTTGTTTGGATAACCATTCGGTGTTCAAGAGATTCCCCGCCGGGGAGGGCACAATTTTTTTTGTCTCTTTATGATAATTCCCAGTTTCTTTAATCATTGTCAATTTATCGTTACTACATGTATCATTAGAGGAACAAGCAAATGCATTGGCATATATATTTTTTTCTCCTTACAGTTAAAATATTTGTTTGGATAACCATTCGGTGTTCAAGAGATAAAAAGGGGACAGTTAATTTAAAGTACTTGTTTTGATAACCATTCGGTCTGCAAGAGAAAAAGGGGGTATAAATATTTCGAGCCTGCCAGGATTCGAACCTGGAATCTTCTGATCCGTAGTCAGACGCGTTATCCGTTGCGCCACAGGCCCTTAGACACACCTTCTCCTAAATTAAGCATATATACTGAAGGTGCAAAACTTAACCATCACACACTAATTTTTTTTCCATCCCAAGAAGAAATTTCAAAAATACGAGCACTTCTATTAAGATTATCTACTTGTACATATCAATTTTCTGCAACAGCAAGGCGGGAAAACAAGCTTTGTCGCACTTCTAACGATAGCTTTATCCTTATATACTTAAAATTATTCTCCTTTAGTAAGTCCTCGGTAGTATAGTGGTCAGTATCCCCGCCTGTCACGCGGGAGACCGGGGTTCGATTCCCCGCCGGGGAGGGCACAATTTTTTTTGTCTCTTTATGATAATTCCCAATTTCTTTAATCATTGTCAATTTATCGTTACTACATGTATCATTAGAGGAACAAGCAAATGCATTGGCATATATATTTTTTTCTCCTTACAGTTAAAATATTTGTTTGGATAACCATTCGGTGTTCAAGAGATAAAAAGGGGACAGTTAATTTAAAGTACTTGTTTTGATAACCATTCGGTCTGCAAGAGAAAAAGGGGGTAAAAATATTTCGAGCCTGCCAGGATTCGAACCTGGAATCTTCTGATCCGTAGTCAGACGCGTTATCCGTTGCGCCACAGGCCCTTAGACACACCTTCTCCTAAATTAAGCATATATACTGAAGGTGCAAAACTTAACCATCACACACTAATTTTTTTTCCATCCCAAGAAGAAATTTCAAAAATACGAGCACTTCTATTAAGATTATCTACTTGTACATATCAATTTTCTGCAACAGCAAGGCGGGAAAACAAGCTTTGTCGCACTTCTAACGATAGCTTTATCCTTATATACTTAAAATTATTCTCCTTTAGTAAGTCCTCGGTAGTATAGTGGTCAGTATCCCCGCCTGTCACGCGGGAGACCGGGGTTCGATTCCCCGCCGGGGAGGGCACAATTTTTTTTGTCTCTTTATGATAATTCCCAATTTCTTTAATCATTGTCAATTTATCGTTACTACATGTATCATTAGAGGAACAAGCAAATGCATTGGCATATATATTTTTTTCTCCTTACAGTTAAAATATTTGTTTGGATAACCATTCGGTGTTCAAGAGATAAAAAGGGGACAGTTAATTTAAAGTACTTGTTTTGATAACCATTCGGTCTGCAAGAGAAAAAGGGGGTAAAAATATTTCGAGCCTGCCAGGATTCGAACCTGGAATCTTCTGATCCGTAGTCAGACGCGTTATCCGTTGCGCCACAGGCCCTTAGACACACCTTCTCCTAAATTAAGCATATATACTGAAGGTGCAAAACTTAACCATCACACACTAATTTTTTTTCCATCCCAAGAAGAAATTTCAAAAATACGAGCACTTCTATTAAGATTATCTACTTGTACATATCAATTTTCTGCAACAGCAAGGCGGGAAAACAAGCTTTGTCGCACTTCTAACGATAGCTTTATCCTTATATACTTAAAATTATTCTCCTTTAGTAAGTCCTCGGTAGTATAGTGGTCAGTATCCCCGCCTGTCACGCGGGAGACCGGGGTTCGATTCCCCGCCGGGGAGGGCACAATTTTTTTTTGTCTCTTTATGATAATTCCCAATTTCTTTAATCATTGTCAATTTATCGTTACTACATGTATCATTAGAGGAACAAGCAAATGCATTGGCATATATATTTTTTTCTCCTTACAGTTAAAATATTTGTTTGGATAACCATTCGGTGTTCAAGAGATAAAAAGGGGACAGTTAATTTAAAGTACTTGTTTTGATAACCATTCGGTCTGCAAGAGAAAAAGGGGGTAAAAATATTTCGAGCCTGCCAGGATTCGAACCTGGAATCTTCTGATCCGTAGTCAGACGCGTTATCCGTTGCGCCACAGGCCCTTAGACACACCTTCTCCTAAATTAAGCATATATACTGAAGGTGCAAAACTTAACCATCACACACTAATTTTTTTTCCATCCCAAGAAGAAATTTCAAAAATACGAGCACTTCTATTAAGATTATCTACTTGTACATATCAATTTTCTGCAACAGCAAGGCGGGAAAACAAGCTTTGTCGCACTTCTAACAATAGCTTTATCCTTATATACTTAAAATTATTCTCCTTTAGTAAGTCCTCGGTAGTATAGTGGTCAGTATCCCCGCCTGTCACGCGGGAGACCGGGGTTCGATTCCCCGCCGGGGAGGGCACAATTTTTTTTTGTCTCTTTATGATAATTCCCAATTTCTTTAATCATTGTCAATTTATCGTTACTACATGTATCATTAGAGGAACAAGCAAATGCATTGGCATATATATTTTTTTCTCCTTACAGTTAAAATATTTGTTTGGATAACCATTCGGTGTTCAAGAGATAAAAAGGGGACAGTTAATTTAAAGTACTTGTTTTGATAACCATTCGGTCTGCAAGAGAAAAAGGGGGTAAAAATATTTCGAGCCTGCCAGGATTCGAACCTGGAATCTTCTGATCCGTAGTCAGACGCGTTATCCGTTGCGCCACAGGCCCTTAGACACACCTTCTCCTAAATTAAGCATATATACTGAAGGTGCAAAACTTAACCATCACACACTAATTTTTTTTCCATCCCAAGAAGAAATTTCAAAAATACGAGCACTTCTATTAAGATTATCTACTTGTACATATCAATTTTCTGCAACAGCAAGGCGGGAAAACAAGCTTTGTCGCACTTCTAACGATAGCTTTATCCTTATATACTTAAAATTATTCTCCTTTAGTAAGTCCTCGGTAGTATAGTGGTCAGTATCCCCGCCTGTCACGCGGGAGACCGGGGTTCGATTCCCCGCCGGGGAGGGCACAATTTTTTTTTGTCTCTTTATGATAATTCCCAATTTCTTTAATCATTGTCAATTTATCGTTACTACATGTATCATTAGAGGAACAAGCAAATGCATTGGCATATATATTTTTTTCTCCTTACAGTTAAAATATTTGTTTGGATAACCATTCGGTGTTCAAGAGATAAAAAGGGGACAGTTAATTTAAAGTACTTGTTTTGATAACCATTCGGTCTGCAAGAGAAAAAGGGGGTAAAAATATTTCGAGCCTGCCAGGATTCGAACCTGGAATCTTCTGATCCGTAGTCAGACGCGTTATCCGTTGCGCCACAGGCCCTTAGACACACCTTCTCCTAAATTAAGCATATATACTGAAGGTGCAAAACTTAACCATCACACACTAATTTTTTTTCCATCCCAAGAAGAAATTTCAAAAATACGAGCACTTCTATTAAGATTATCTACTTGTACATATCAATTTTCTGCAACAGCAAGGCGGGAAAACAAGCTTTGTCGCACTTCTAACGATAGCTTTATCCTTATATACTTAAAATTATTCTCCTTTAGTAAGTCCTCGGTAGTATAGTGGTCAGTATCCCCGCCTGTCACGCGGGAGACCGGGGTTCGATTCCCCGCCGGGGAGGGCACAATTTTTTTTTGTCTCTTTATGATAATTCCCAATTTCTTTAATCATTGTCAATTTATCGTTACTACATGTATCATTAGAGGAACAAGCAAATGCATTGGCATATATATTTTTTTCTCCTTACAGTTAAAATATTTGTTTGGATAACCATTCGGTGTTCAAGAGATAAAAAGGGGACAGTTAATTTAAAGTACTTGTTTTGATAACCATTCGGTCTGCAAGAGAAAAAGGGGGTAAAAATATTTCGAGCCTGCCAGGATTCGAACCTGGAATCTTCTGATCCGTAGTCAGACGCGTTATCCGTTGCGCCACAGGCCCTTAGACACACCTTCTCCTAAATTAAGCATATATACTGAAGGTGCAAAACTTAACCATCACACACTAATTTTTTTTCCATCCCAAGAAGAAATTTCAAAAATACGAGCACTTCTATTAAGATTATCTACTTGTACATATCAATTTTCTGCAACAGCAAGGCGGGAAAACAAGCTTTGTCGCACTTCTAACGATAGCTTTATCCTTATATACTTAAAATTATTCTCCTTTAGTAAGTCCTCGGTAGTATAGTGGTCAGTATCCCCGCCTGTCACGCGGGAGACCGGGGTTCGATTCCCCGCCGGGGAGGGCACAATTTTTTTTGTCTCTTTATGATAATTCCCAATTTCTTTAATCATTGTCAATTTATCGTTACTACATGTATCATTAGAGGAACAAGCAAATGCATTGGCATATATATTTTTTTCTCCTTACAGTTAAAATATTTGTTTGGATAACCATTCGGTGTTCAAGAGATAAAAAGGGGACAGTTAATTTAAAGTACTTGTTTTGATAACCATTCGGTCTGCAAGAGAAAAAGGGGGTAAAAATATTTCGAGCCTGCCAGGATTCGAACCTGGAATCTTCTGATCCGTAGTCAGACGCGTTATCCGTTGCGCCACAGGCCCTTAGACACACCTTCTCCTAAATTAAGCATATATACTGAAGGTGCAAAACTTAACCATCACACACTAATTTTTTTTCCATCCCAAGAAGAAATTTCAAAAATACGAGCACTTCTATTAAGATTATCTACTTGTACATATCAATTTTCTGCAACAGCAAGGCGGGAAAACAAGCTTTGTCGCACTTCTAACGATAGCTTTATCCTTATATACTTAAAATTATTCTCCTTTAGTAAGTCCTCGGTAGTATAGTGGTCAGTATCCCCGCCTGTCACGCGGGAGACCGGGGTTCGATTCCCCGCCGGGGAGGGCACAATTTTTTTTTGTCTCTTTATGATAATTCCCAATTTCTTTAATCATTGTCAATTTATCGTTACTACATGTATCATTAGAGGAACAAGCAAATGCATTGGCATATATATTTTTTTCTCCTTACAGTTAAAATATTTGTTTGGATAACCATTCGGTGTTCAAGAGATAAAAAGGGGACAGTTAATTTAAAGTACTTGTTTTGATAACCATTCGGTCTGCAAGAGAAAAAGGGGGTAAAAATATTTCGAGCCTGCCAGGATTCGAACCTGGAATCTTCTGATCCGTAGTCAGACGCGTTATCCGTTGCGCCACAGGCCCTTAGACACACCTTCTCCTAAATTAAGCATATATACTGAAGGTGCAAAACTTAACCATCACACACTAATTTTTTTTCCATCCCAAGAAGAAATTTCAAAAATACGAGCACTTCTATTAAGATTATCTACTTGTACATATCAATTTTCTGCAACAGCAAGGCGGGAAAACAAGCTTTGTCGCACTTCTAACAATAGCTTTATCCTTATATACTTAAAATTATTCTCCTTTAGTAAGTCCTCGGTAGTATAGTGGTCAGTATCCCCGCCTGTCACGCGGGAGACCGGGGTTCGATTCCCCGCCGGGGAGGGCACAATTTTTTTTTGTCTCTTTATGATAATTCCCAATTTCTTTAATCATTGTCAATTTATCGTTACTACATGTATCATTAGAGGAACAAGCAAATGCATTGGCATATATATTTTTTTCTCCTTACAGTTAAAATATTTGTTTGGATAACCATTCGGTGTTCAAGAGATAAAAAGGGGACAGTTAATTTAAAGTACTTGTTTTGATAACCATTCGGTCTGCAAGAGAAAAAGGGGGTAAAAATATTTCGAGCCTGCCAGGATTCGAACCTGGAATCTTCTGATCCGTAGTCAGACGCGTTATCCGTTGCGCCACAGGCCCTTAGACACACCTTCTCCTAAATTAAGCATATATACTGAAGGTGCAAAACTTAACCATCACACACTAATTTTTTTTCCATCCCAAGAAGAAATTTCAAAAATACGAGCACTTCTATTAAGATTATCTACTTGTACATATCAATTTTCTGCAACAGCAAGGCGGGAAAACAAGCTTTGTCGCACTTCTAACGATAGCTTTATCCTTATATACTTAAAATTATTCTCCTTTAGTAAGTCCTCGGTAGTATAGTGGTCAGTATCCCCGCCTGTCACGCGGGAGACCGGGGTTCGATTCCCCGCCGGGGAGGGCACAATTTTTTTTTGTCTCTTTATGATAATTCCCAATTTCTTTAATCATTGTCAATTTATCGTTACTACATGTATCATTAGAGGAACAAGCAAATGCATTGGCATATATATTTTTTTCTCCTTACAGTTAAAATATTTGTTTGGATAACCATTCGGTGTTCAAGAGATAAAAAGGGGACAGTTAATTTAAAGTACTTGTTTTGATAACCATTCGGTCTGCAAGAGAAAAAGGGGGTAAAAATATTTCGAGCCTGCCAGGATTCGAACCTGGAATCTTCTGATCCGTAGTCAGACGCGTTATCCGTTGCGCCACAGGCCCTTAGACACACCTTCTCCTAAATTAAGCATATATACTGAAGGTGCAAAACTTAACCATCACACACTAATTTTTTTTCCATCCCAAGAAGAAATTTCAAAAATACGAGCACTTCTATTAAGATTATCTACTTGTACATATCAATTTTCTGCAACAGCAAGGCGGGAAAACAAGCTTTGTCGCACTTCTAACGATAGCTTTATCCTTATATACTTAAAATTATTCTCCTTTAGTAAGTCCTCGGTAGTATAGTGGTCAGTATCCCCGCCTGTCACGCGGGAGACCGGGGTTCGATTCCCCGCCGGGGAGGGCACAATTTTTTTTGTCTCTTTATGATAATTCCCAATTTCTTTAATCATTGTCAATTTATCGTTACTACATGTATCATTAGAGGAACAAGCAAATGCATTGGCATATATATTTTTTTCTCCTTACAGTTAAAATATTTGTTTGGATAACCATTCGGTGTTCAAGAGATAAAAAGGGGACAGTTAATTTAAAGTACTTGTTTTGATAACCATTCGGTCTGCAAGAGAAAAAGGGGGTAAAAATATTTCGAGCCTGCCAGGATTCGAACCTGGAATCTTCTGATCCGTAGTCAGACGCGTTATCCGTTGCGCCACAGGCCCTTAGACACACCTTCTCCTAAATTAAGCATATATACTGAAGGTGCAAAACTTAACCATCACACACTAATTTTTTTTCCATCCCAAGAAGAAATTTCAAAAATACGAGCACTTCTATTAAGATTATCTACTTGTACATATCAATTTTCTGCAACAGCAAGGCGGGAAAACAAGCTTTGTCGCACTTCTAACGATAGCTTTATCCTTATATACTTAAAATTATTCTCCTTTAGTAAGTCCTCGGTAGTATAGTGGTCAGTATCCCCGCCTGTCACGCGGGAGACCGGGGTTCGATTCCCCGCCGGGGAGGGCACAATTTTTTTTGTCTCTTTATGATAATTCCCAATTTCTTTAATCATTGTCAATTTATCGTTACTACATGTATCATTAGAGGAACAAGCAAATGCATTGGCATATATATTTTTTTCTCCTTACAGTTAAAATATTTGTTTGGATAACCATTCGGTGTTCAAGAGATAAAAAGGGGACAGTTAATTTAAAGTACTTGTTTTGATAACCATTCGGTCTGCAAGAGAAAAAGGGGGTAAAAATATTTCGAGCCTGCCAGGATTCGAACCTGGAATCTTCTGATCCGTAGTCAGACGCGTTATCCGTTGCGCCACAGGCCCTTAGACACACCTTCTCCTAAATTAAGCATATATACTGAAGGTGCAAAACTTAACCATCACACACTAATTTTTTTTCCATCCCAAGAAGAAATTTCAAAAATACGAGCACTTCTATTAAGATTATCTACTTGTACATATCAATTTTCTGCAACAGCAAGGCGGGAAAACAAGCTTTGTCGCACTTCTAACGATAGCTTTATCCTTATATACTTAAAATTATTCTCCTTTAGTAAGTCCTCGGTAGTATAGTGGTCAGTATCCCCGCCTGTCACGCGGGAGACCGGGGTTCGATTCCCCGCCGGGGAGGGCACAATTTTTTTTTGTCTCTTTATGATAATTCCCAATTTCTTTAATCATTGTCAATTTATCGTTACTACATGTATCATTAGAGGAACAAGCAAATGCATTGGCATATATATTTTTTTCTCCTTACAGTTAAAATATTTGTTTGGATAACCATTCGGTGTTCAAGAGATAAAAAGGGGACAGTTAATTTAAAGTACTTGTTTTGATAACCATTCGGTCTGCAAGAGAAAAAGGGGGTAAAAATATTTCGAGCCTGCCAGGATTCGAACCTGGAATCTTCTGATCCGTAGTCAGACGCGTTATCCGTTGCGCCACAGGCCCTTAGACACACCTTCTCCTAAATTAAGCATATATACTGAAGGTGCAAAACTTAACCATCACACACTAATTTTTTTTCCATCCCAAGAAGAAATTTCAAAAATACGAGCACTTCTATTAAGATTATCTACTTGTACATATCAATTTTCTGCAACAGCAAGGCGGGAAAACAAGCTTTGTCGCACTTCTAACGATAGCTTTATCCTTATATACTTAAAATTATTCTCCTTTAGTAAGTCCTCGGTAGTATAGTGGTCAGTATCCCCGCCTGTCACGCGGGAGACCGGGGTTCGATTCCCCGCCGGGGAGGGCACAATTTTTTTTGTCTCTTTATGATAATTCCCAATTTCTTTAATCATTGTCAATTTATCGTTACTACATGTATCATTAGAGGAACAAGCAAATGCATTGGCATATATATTTTTTTCTCCTTACAGTTAAAATATTTGTTTGGATAACCATTCGGTGTTCAAGAGATAAAAAGGGGACAGTTAATTTAAAGTACTTGTTTTGATAACCATTCGGTCTGCAAGAGAAAAAGGGGGTAAAAATATTTCGAGCCTGCCAGGATTCGAACCTGGAATCTTCTGATCCGTAGTCAGACGCGTTATCCGTTGCGCCACAGGCCCTTAGACACACCTTCTCCTAAATTAAGCATATATACTGAAGGTGCAAAACTTAACCATCACACACTAATTTTTTTTCCATCCCAAGAAGAAATTTCAAAAATACGAGCACTTCTATTAAGATTATCTACTTGTACATATCAATTTTCTGCAACAGCAAGGCGGGAAAACAAGCTTTGTCGCACTTCTAACAATAGCTTTATCCTTATATACTTAAAATTATTCTCCTTTAGTAAGTCCTCGGTAGTATAGTGGTCAGTATCCCCGCCTGTCACGCGGGAGACCGGGGTTCGATTCCCCGCCGGGGAGGGCACAATTTTTTTTTGTCTCTTTATGATAATTCCCAATTTCTTTAATCATTGTCAATTTATCGTTACTACATGTATCATTAGAGGAACAAGCAAATGCATTGGCATATATATTTTTTTCTCCTTACAGTTAAAATATTTGTTTGGATAACCATTCGGTGTTCAAGAGATAAAAAGGGGACAGTTAATTTAAAGTACTTGTTTTGATAACCATTCGGTCTGCAAGAGAAAAAGGGGGTAAAAATATTTCGAGCCTGCCAGGATTCGAACCTGGAATCTTCTGATCCGTAGTCAGACGCGTTATCCGTTGCGCCACAGGCCCTTAGACACACCTTCTCCTAAATTAAGCATATATACTGAAGGTGCAAAACTTAACCATCACACACTAATTTTTTTTCCATCCCAAGAAGAAATTTCAAAAATACGAGCACTTCTATTAAGATTATCTACTTGTACATATCAATTTTCTGCAACAGCAAGGCGGGAAAACAAGCTTTGTCGCACTTCTAACGATAGCTTTATCCTTATATACTTAAAATTATTCTCCTTTAGTAAGTCCTCGGTAGTATAGTGGTCAGTATCCCCGCCTGTCACGCGGGAGACCGGGGTTCGATTCCCCGCCGGGGAGGGCACAATTTTTTTTGTCTCTTTATGATAATTCCCAATTTCTTTAATCATTGTCAATTTATCGTTACTACATGTATCATTAGAGGAACAAGCAAATGCATTGGCATATATATTTTTTTCTCCTTACAGTTAAAATATTTGTTTGGATAACCATTCGGTGTTCAAGAGATAAAAAGGGGACAGTTAATTTAAAGTACTTGTTTTGATAACCATTCGGTCTGCAAGAGAAAAAGGGGGTAAAAATATTTCGAGCCTGCCAGGATTCGAACCTGGAATCTTCTGATCCGTAGTCAGACGCGTTATCCGTTGCGCCACAGGCCCTTAGACACACCTTCTCCTAAATTAAGCATATATACTGAAGGTGCAAAACTTAACCATCACACACTAATTTTTTTTCCATCCCAAGAAGAAATTTCAAAAATACGAGCACTTCTATTAAGATTATCTACTTGTACATATCAATTTTCTGCAACAGCAAGGCGGGAAAACAAGCTTTGTCGCACTTCTAACGATAGCTTTATCCTTATATACTTAAAATTATTCTCCTTTAGTAAGTCCTCGGTAGTATAGTGGTCAGTATCCCCGCCTGTCACGCGGGAGACCGGGGTTCGATTCCCCGCCGGGGAGGGCACAATTTTTTTTTGTCTCTTTATGATAATTCCCAATTTCTTTAATCATTGTCAATTTATCGTTACTACATGTATCATTAGAGGAACAAGCAAATGCATTGGCATATATATTTTTTTCTCCTTACAGTTAAAATATTTGTTTGGATAACCATTCGGTGTTCAAGAGATAAAAAGGGGACAGTTAATTTAAAGTACTTGTTTTGATAACCATTCGGTCTGCAAGAGAAAAAGGGGGTAAAAATATTTCGAGCCTGCCAGGATTCGAACCTGGAATCTTCTGATCCGTAGTCAGACGCGTTATCCGTTGCGCCACAGGCCCTTAGACACACCTTCTCCTAAATTAAGCATATATACTGAAGGTGCAAAACTTAACCATCACACACTAATTTTTTTTCCATCCCAAGAAGAAATTTCAAAAATACGAGCACTTCTATTAAGATTATCTACTTGTACATATCAATTTTCTGCAACAGCAAGGCGGGAAAACAAGCTTTGTCGCACTTCTAACGATAGCTTTATCCTTATATACTTAAAATTATTCTCCTTTATTAAGTCCTCGGTAGTATAGTGGTCAGTATCCCCGCCTGTCACGCGGGAGACCGGGGTTCGATTCCCCGCCGGGGAGGGCACAATTTTTTTTTGTCTCTTTATGATAATTCCCAATTTCTTTAATCATTGTCAATTTATCGTTACTACATGTATCATTAGAGGAACAAGCAAATGCATTGGCATATATATTATTTTCTCCTTACAGTTAAAATATTTGTTTGGATAACCATTCGGTGTTCAAGAGATTCCCCGCCGGGGAGGGCACAATTTTTTTTGTCTCTTTATGATAATTCCCAGTTTCTTTAATCATTGTCAATTTATCGTTACTACATGTATCATTAGAGGAACAAGCAAATGCATTGGCATATATATTTTTTTCTCCTTACAGTTAAAATATTTGTTTGGATAACCATTCGGTGTTCAAGAGATAAAAAGGGGACAGTTAATTTAAAGTACTTGTTTTGATAACCATTCGGTCTGCAAGAGAAAAAGGGGGTATAAATATTTCGAGCCTGCCAGGATTCGAACCTGGAATCTTCTGATCCGTAGTCAGACGCGTTATCCGTTGCGCCACAGGCCCTTAGACACACCTTCTCCTAAATTAAGCATATATACTGAAGGTGCAAAACTTAACCATCACACACTAATTTTTTTTCCATCCCAAGAAGAAATTTCAAAAATACGAGCACTTCTATTAAGATTATCTACTTGTACATATCAATTTTCTGCAACAGCAAGGCGGGAAAACAAGCTTTGTCGCACTTCTAACGATAGCTTTATCCTTATATACTTAAAATTATTCTCCTTTAGTAAGTCCTCGGTAGTATAGTGGTCAGTATCCCCGCCTGTCACGCGGGAGACCGGGGTTCGATTCCCCGCCGGGGAGGGCACATTTTTTTTTGTCTCTTTATGATAATTCCCAATTTCTTTAATCATTGTCAATTTATCGTTACTACATGTATCATTAGAGGAACAAGCAAATGCATTGGCATATATATTATTTTCTCCTTACAGTTAAAATATTTGTTTGGATAACCATTCGGTGTTCAAGAGATTCCCCGCCGGGGAGGGCACAATTTTTTTTTGTCTCTTTATGATAATTCCCAGTTTCTTTAATCATTGTCAATTTATCGTTACTACATGTATCATTAGAGGAACAAGCAAATGCATTGGCATATATATTTTTTTCTCCTTACAGTTAAAATATTTGTTTGGATAACCATTCGGTGTTCAAGAGATAAAAAGAGGACAGTTAATTTAAAGTACTTGTTTTGATAACCATTCGGTCTGCAAGAGAAAAAGGGGGTAAAAATATTTCGAGCCTGCCAGGATTCGAACCTGGAATCTTCTGATCCGTAGTCAGACGCGTTATCCGTTGCGCCACAGGCCCTTAGACACACCTTCTCCTAAATTAAGCATATATACTGAAGGTGCAAAACTTAACCATCACACACTAATTTTTTTTCCATCCCAAGAAGAAATTTCAAAAATACGAGCACTTCTATTAAGATTATCTACTTGTACATATCAATTTTCTGCAACAGCAAGGCGGGAAAACAAGCTTTGTCGCACTTCTAACGATAGCTTTATCCTTATATACTTAAAATTATTCTCCTTTAGTAAGTCCTCGGTAGTATAGTGGTCAGTATCCCCGCCTGTCACGCGGGAGACCGGGGTTCGATTCCCCGCCGGGGAGGGCACAATTTTTTTTGTCTCTTTATGATAATTCCCAATTTCTTTAATCATTGTCAATTTATCGTTACTACATGTATCATTAGAGGAACAAGCAAATGCATTGGCATATATATTTTTTTCTCCTTACAGTTAAAATATTTGTTTGGATAACCATTCGGTGTTCAAGAGATAAAAAGGGGACAGTTAAAGTACTTGTTTTGATAACCATTCGGTCTGCAAGAGAAAAAGGGGGTATAAATATTTTTTAGCCTGCCAGGATTCGAACCTGGAATCTTCTGATCCGTAGTCAGACGCGTTATCCGTTGCGCCACAGGCCCTTAGACACACCTTCTCCTAAATTAAGCATATATACTGAAGGTGCAAAACTTAACCATCACACACTAATTTTTTTTCCATCCCAAGAAGAAATTTCAAAAATACGAGCACTTCTATTAAGATTATCTACTTGTACATATCAATTTTCTGCAACAGCAAGGCGGGAAAACAAGCTTTGTCGCACTTCTAACGATAGCTTTATCCTTATATACTTAAAATTATTCTCCTTTAGTAAGTCCTCGGTAGTATAGTGGTCAGTATCCCCGCCTGTCACGCGGGAGACCGGGGTTCGATTCCACGCCGGGGAGGGCACAATTTTTTTTGTCTCTTTATGATAATTCCCAATTTCTTTAATCATTGTCAATTTATCGTTACTACATGTATCATTAGAGGAACAAGCAAATGCATTGGCATATATATTTTTTTCTCCTTACAGTTAAAATATTTGTTTGGATAACCATTCGGTGTTCAAGAGATAAAAAGGGGACAGTTAAAGTACTTGTTTTGATAACCATTCGGTCTGCAAGAGAAAAAGGGGGTAAAAATATTTCGAGCCTGCCAGGATTCGAACCTGGAATCTTCTGATCCGTAGTCAGACGCGTTATCCGTTGCGCCACAGGCCCTTAGACACACCTTCTCCTAAATTAAGCATATATACTGAAGGTGCAAAACTTAACCATCACACACTAATTTTTTTTCCATCCCAAGAAGAAATTTCAAAAATACGAGCACTTCTATTAAGATTATCTACTTGTACATATCAATTTTCTGCAACAGCAAGGCGGGAAAACAAGCTTTGTCGCACTTCTAACGATAGCTTTATCCTTATATACTTAAAATTATTCTCCTTTAGTAAGTCCTCGGTAGTATAGTGGTCAGTATCCCCGCCTGTCACGCGGGAGACCGGGGTTCGATTCCCCGCCGGGGAGGGCACAATTTTTTTTGTCTCTTTATGATAATTCCCAATTTCTTTAATCATTGTCAATTTATCGTTACTACATGTATCATTAGAGGAACAAGCAAATGCATTGGCATATATATTATTTTCTCCTTACAGTTAAAATATTTGTTTGGATAACCATTCGGTGTTCAAGAGATTCCCCGCCGGGGAGGGCACAATTTTTTTTTGTCTCTTTATGATAATTCCCAGTTTCTTTAATCATTGTCAATTTATCGTTACTACATGTATCATTAGAGGAACAAGCAAATGCATTGGCATATATATTTTTTTCTCCTTACAGTTAAAATATTTGTTTGGATAACCATTCGGTGTTCAAGAGATAAAAAGAGGACAGTTAATTTAAAGTACTTGTTTTGATAACCATTCGGTCTGCAAGAGAAAAAGGGGGTAAAAATATTTCGAGCCTGCCAGGATTCGAACCTGGAATCTTCTGATCCGTAGTCAGACGCGTTATCCGTTGCGCCACAGGCCCTTAGACACACCTTCTCCTAAATTAAGCATATATACTGAAGGTGCAAAACTTAACCATCACACACTAATTTTTTTTCCATCCCAAGAAGAAATTTCAAAAATACGAGCACTTCTATTAAGATTATCTACTTGTACATATCAATTTTCTGCAACAGCAAGGCGGGAAAACAAGCTTTGTCGCACTTCTAACGATAGCTTTATCCTTATATACTTAAAATTATTCTCCTTTAGTAAGTCCTCGGTAGTATAGTGGTCAGTATCCCCGCCTGTCACGCGGGAGACCGGGGTTCGATTCCCCGCCGGGGAGGGCACAATTTTTTTTTGTCTCTTTATGATAATTCCCAATTTCTTTAATCATTGTCAATTTATCGTTACTACATGTATCATTAGAGGAACAAGCAAATGCATTGGCATATATATTTTTTTCTCCTTACAGTTAAAATATTTGTTTGGATAACCATTCGGTGTTCAAGAGATAAAAAGGGGACAGTTAATTTAAAGTACTTGTTTTGATAACCATTCGGTCTGCAAGAGAAAAAGGGGGTAAAAATATTTCGAGCCTGCCAGGATTCGAACCTGGAATCTTCTGATCCGTAGTCAGACGCGTTATCCGTTGCGCCACAGGCCCTTAGACACACCTTCTCCTAAATTAAGCATATATACTGAAGGTGCAAAACTTAACCATCACACACTAATTTTTTTTCCATCCCAAGAAGAAATTTCAAAAATACGAGCACTTCTATTAAGATTATCTACTTGTACATATCAATTTTCTGCAACAGCAAGGCGGGAAAACAAGCTTTGTCGCACTTCTAACGATAGCTTTATCCTTATATACTTAAAATTATTCTCCTTTAGTAAGTCCTCGGTAGTATAGTGGTCAGTATCCCCGCCTGTCACGCGGGAGACCGGGGTTCGATTCCCCGCCGGGGAGGGCACAATTTTTTTTGTCTCTTTATGATAATTCCCAATTTCTTTAATCATTGTCAATTTATCGTTACTACATGTATCATTAGAGGAACAAGCAAATGCATTGGCATATATATTTTTTTCTCCTTACAGTTAAAATATTTGTTTGGATAACCATTCGGTGTTCAAGAGATAAAAAGGGGACAGTTAATTTAAAGTACTTGTTTTGATAACCATTCGGTCTGCAAGAGAAAAAGGGGGTAAAAATATTTCGAGCCTGCCAGGATTCGAACCTGGAATCTTCTGATCCGTAGTCAGACGCGTTATCCGTTGCGCCACAGGCCCTTAGACACACCTTCTCCTAAATTAAGCATATATACTGAAGGTGCAAAACTTAACCATCACACACTAATTTTTTTTCCATCCCAAGAAGAAATTTCAAAAATACGAGCACTTCTATTAAGATTATCTACTTGTACATATCAATTTTCTGCAACAGCAAGGCGGGAAAACAAGCTTTGTCGCACTTCTAACGATAGCTTTATCCTTATATACTTAAAATTATTCTCCTTTAGTAAGTCCTCGGTAGTATAGTGGTCAGTATCCCCGCCTGTCACGCGGGAGACCGGGGTTCGATTCCCCGCCGGGGAGGGCACAATTTTTTTTTGTCTCTTTATGATAATTCCCAATTTCTTTAATCATTGTCAATTTATCGTTACTACATGTATCATTAGAGGAACAAGCAAATGCATTGGCATATATATTTTTTTCTCCTTACAGTTAAAATATTTGTTTGGATAACCATTCGGTGTTCAAGAGATAAAAAGGGGACAGTTAATTTAAAGTACTTGTTTTGATAACCATTCGGTCTGCAAGAGAAAAAGGGGGTAAAAATATTTCGAGCCTGCCAGGATTCGAACCTGGAATCTTCTGATCCGTAGTCAGACGCGTTATCCGTTGCGCCACAGGCCCTTAGACACACCTTCTCCTAAATTAAGCATATATACTGAAGGTGCAAAACTTAACCATCACACACTAATTTTTTTTCCATCCCAAGAAGAAATTTCAAAAATACGAGCACTTCTATTAAGATTATCTACTTGTACATATCAATTTTCTGCAACAGCAAGGCGGGAAAACAAGCTTTGTCGCACTTCTAACAATAGCTTTATCCTTATATACTTAAAATTATTCTCCTTTAGTAAGTCCTCGGTAGTATAGTGGTCAGTATCCCCGCCTGTCACGCGGGAGACCGGGGTTCGATTCCCCGCCGGGGAGGGCACAATTTTTTTTGTCTCTTTATGATAATTCCCAATTTCTTTAATCATTGTCAATTTATCGTTACTACATGTATCATTAGAGGAACAAGCAAATGCATTGGCATATATATTTTTTTCTCCTTACAGTTAAAATATTTGTTTGGATAACCATTCGGTGTTCAAGAGATAAAAAGGGGACAGTTAATTTAAAGTACTTGTTTTGATAACCATTCGGTCTGCAAGAGAAAAAGGGGGTAAAAATATTTCGAGCCTGCCAGGATTCGAACCTGGAATCTTCTGATCCGTAGTCAGACGCGTTATCCGTTGCGCCACAGGCCCTTAGACACACCTTCTCCTAAATTAAGCATATATACTGAAGGTGCAAAACTTAACCATCACACACTAATTTTTTTTCCATCCCAAGAAGAAATTTCAAAAATACGAGCACTTCTATTAAGATTATCTACTTGTACATATCAATTTTCTGCAACAGCAAGGCGGGAAAACAAGCTTTGTCGCACTTCTAACGATAGCTTTATCCTTATATACTTAAAATTATTCTCCTTTATTAAGTCCTCGGTAGTATAGTGGTCAGTATCCCCGCCTGTCACGCGGGAGACCGGGGTTCGATTCCCCGCCGGGGAGGGCACAATTTTTTTTTGTCTCTTTATGATAATTCCCAATTTCTTTAATCATTGTCAATTTATCGTTACTACATGTATCATTAGAGGAACAAGCAAATGCATTGGCATATATATTATTTTCTCCTTACAGTTAAAATATTTGTTTGGATAACCATTCGGTGTTCAAGAGATTCCCCGCCGGGGAGGGCACAATTTTTTTTGTCTCTTTATGATAATTCCCAGTTTCTTTAATCATTGTCAATTTATCGTTACTACATGTATCATTAGAGGAACAAGCAAATGCATTGGCATATATATTTTTTTCTCCTTACAGTTAAAATATTTGTTTGGATAACCATTCGGTGTTCAAGAGATAAAAAGGGGACAGTTAATTTAAAGTACTTGTTTTGATAACCATTCGGTCTGCAAGAGAAAAAGGGGGTATAAATATTTCGAGCCTGCCAGGATTCGAACCTGGAATCTTCTGATCCGTAGTCAGACGCGTTATCCGTTGCGCCACAGGCCCTTAGACACACCTTCTCCTAAATTAAGCATATATACTGAAGGTGCAAAACTTAACCATCACACACTAATTTTTTTTCCATCCCAAGAAGAAATTTCAAAAATACGAGCACTTCTATTAAGATTATCTACTTGTACATATCAATTTTCTGCAACAGCAAGGCGGGAAAACAAGCTTTGTCGCACTTCTAACGATAGCTTTATCCTTATATACTTAAAATTATTCTCCTTTAGTAAGTCCTCGGTAGTATAGTGGTCAGTATCCCCGCCTGTCACGCGGGAGACCGGGGTTCGATTCCCCGCCGGGGAGGGCACAATTTTTTTTGTCTCTTTATGATAATTCCCAATTTCTTTAATCATTGTCAATTTATCGTTACTACATGTATCATTAGAGGAACAAGCAAATGCATTGGCATATATATTTTTTTCTCCTTACAGTTAAAATATTTGTTTGGATAACCATTCGGTGTTCAAGAGATAAAAAGGGGACAGTTAATTTAAAGTACTTGTTTTGATAACCATTCGGTCTGCAAGAGAAAAAGGGGGTAAAAATATTTCGAGCCTGCCAGGATTCGAACCTGGAATCTTCTGATCCGTAGTCAGACGCGTTATCCGTTGCGCCACAGGCCCTTAGACACACCTTCTCCTAAATTAAGCATATATACTGAAGGTGCAAAACTTAACCATCACACACTAATTTTTTTTCCATCCCAAGAAGAAATTTCAAAAATACGAGCACTTCTATTAAGATTATCTACTTGTACATATCAATTTTCTGCAACAGCAAGGCGGGAAAACAAGCTTTGTCGCACTTCTAACGATAGCTTTATCCTTATATACTTAAAATTATTCTCCTTTAGTAAGTCCTCGGTAGTATAGTGGTCAGTATCCCCGCCTGTCACGCGGGAGACCGGGGTTCGATTCCCCGCCGGGGAGGGCACAATTTTTTTTGTCTCTTTATGATAATTCCCAATTTCTTTAATCATTGTCAATTTATCGTTACTACATGTATCATTAGAGGAACAAGCAAATGCATTGGCATATATATTTTTTTCTCCTTACAGTTAAAATATTTGTTTGGATAACCATTCGGTGTTCAAGAGATAAAAAGGGGACAGTTAATTTAAAGTACTTGTTTTGATAACCATTCGGTCTGCAAGAGAAAAAGGGGGTAAAAATATTTCGAGCCTGCCAGGATTCGAACCTGGAATCTTCTGATCCGTAGTCAGACGCGTTATCCGTTGCGCCACAGGCCCTTAGACACACCTTCTCCTAAATTAAGCATATATACTGAAGGTGCAAAACTTAACCATCACACACTAATTTTTTTTCCATCCCAAGAAGAAATTTCAAAAATACGAGCACTTCTATTAAGATTATCTACTTGTACATATCAATTTTCTGCAACAGCAAGGCGGGAAAACAAGCTTTGTCGCACTTCTAACGATAGCTTTATCCTTATATACTTAAAATTATTCTCCTTTAGTAAGTCCTCGGTAGTATAGTGGTCAGTATCCCCGCCTGTCACGCGGGAGACCGGGGTTCGATTCCCCGCCGGGGAGGGCACAATTTTTTTTTGTCTCTTTATGATAATTCCCAATTTCTTTAATCATTGTCAATTTATCGTTACTACATGTATCATTAGAGGAACAAGCAAATGCATTGGCATATATATTTTTTTCTCCTTACAGTTAAAATATTTGTTTGGATAACCATTCGGTGTTCAAGAGATAAAAAGGGGACAGTTAATTTAAAGTACTTGTTTTGATAACCATTCGGTCTGCAAGAGAAAAAGGGGGTAAAAATATTTCGAGCCTGCCAGGATTCGAACCTGGAATCTTCTGATCCGTAGTCAGACGCGTTATCCGTTGCGCCACAGGCCCTTAGACACACCTTCTCCTAAATTAAGCATATATACTGAAGGTGCAAAACTTAACCATCACACACTAATTTTTTTTCCATCCCAAGAAGAAATTTCAAAAATACGAGCACTTCTATTAAGATTATCTACTTGTACATATCAATTTTCTGCAACAGCAAGGCGGGAAAACAAGCTTTGTCGCACTTCTAACAATAGCTTTATCCTTATATACTTAAAATTATTCTCCTTTAGTAAGTCCTCGGTAGTATAGTGGTCAGTATCCCCGCCTGTCACGCGGGAGACCGGGGTTCGATTCCCCGCCGGGGAGGGCACAATTTTTTTTTGTCTCTTTATGATAATTCCCAATTTCTTTAATCATTGTCAATTTATCGTTACTACATGTATCATTAGAGGAACAAGCAAATGCATTGGCATATATATTTTTTTCTCCTTACAGTTAAAATATTTGTTTGGATAACCATTCGGTGTTCAAGAGATAAAAAGGGGACAGTTAATTTAAAGTACTTGTTTTGATAACCATTCGGTCTGCAAGAGAAAAAGGGGGTAAAAATATTTCGAGCCTGCCAGGATTCGAACCTGGAATCTTCTGATCCGTAGTCAGACGCGTTATCCGTTGCGCCACAGGCCCTTAGACACACCTTCTCCTAAATTAAGCATATATACTGAAGGTGCAAAACTTAACCATCACACACTAATTTTTTTTCCATCCCAAGAAGAAATTTCAAAAATACGAGCACTTCTATTAAGATTATCTACTTGTACATATCAATTTTCTGCAACAGCAAGGCGGGAAAACAAGCTTTGTCGCACTTCTAACGATAGCTTTATCCTTATATACTTAAAATTATTCTCCTTTAGTAAGTCCTCGGTAGTATAGTGGTCAGTATCCCCGCCTGTCACGCGGGAGACCGGGGTTCGATTCCCCGCCGGGGAGGGCACAATTTTTTTTGTCTCTTTATGATAATTCCCAATTTCTTTAATCATTGTCAATTTATCGTTACTACATGTATCATTAGAGGAACAAGCAAATGCATTGGCATATATATTTTTTTCTCCTTACAGTTAAAATATTTGTTTGGATAACCATTCGGTGTTCAAGAGATAAAAAGGGGACAGTTAATTTAAAGTACTTGTTTTGATAACCATTCGGTCTGCAAGAGAAAAAGGGGGTAAAAATATTTCGAGCCTGCCAGGATTCGAACCTGGAATCTTCTGATCCGTAGTCAGACGCGTTATCCGTTGCGCCACAGGCCCTTAGACACACCTTCTCCTAAATTAAGCATATATACTGAAGGTGCAAAACTTAACCATCACACACTAATTTTTTTTCCATCCCAAGAAGAAATTTCAAAAATACGAGCACTTCTATTAAGATTATCTACTTGTACATATCAATTTTCTGCAACAGCAAGGCGGGAAAACAAGCTTTGTCGCACTTCTAACGATAGCTTTATCCTTATATACTTAAAATTATTCTCCTTTAGTAAGTAGTCGGTAGTATAGTGGTCAGTATCCCCGCCTGTCACGCGGGAGACCGGGGTTCGATTCCCCGCCGGGGAGGGCACAATTTTTTTTGTCTCTTTATGATAATTCCCAATTTCTTTAATCATTGTCAATTTATCGTTACTACATGTATCATTAGAGGAACAAGCAAATGCATTGGCATATATATTTTTTTCTCCTTACAGTTAAAATATTTGTTTGGATAACCATTCGGTGTTCAAGAGATAAAAAGGGGACAGTTAATTTAAAGTACTTGTTTTGATAACCATTCGGTCTGCAAGAGAAAAAGGGGGTAAAAATATTTCGAGCCTGCCAGGATTCGAACCTGGAATCTTCTGATCCGTAGTCAGACGCGTTATCCGTTGCGCCACAGGCCCTTAGACACACCTTCTCCTAAATTAAGCATATATACTGAAGGTGCAAAACTTAACCATCACACACTAATTTTTTTTCCATCCCAAGAAGAAATTTCAAAAATACGAGCACTTCTATTAAGATTATCTACTTGTACATATCAATTTTCTGCAACAGCAAGGCGGGAAAACAAGCTTTGTCGCACTTCTAACGATAGCTTTATCCTTATATACTTAAAATTATTCTCCTTTAGTAAGTCCTCGGTAGTATAGTGGTCAGTATCCCCGCCTGTCACGCGGGAGACCGGGGTTCGATTCCCCGCCGGGGAGGGCACAATTTTTTTTTGTCTCTTTATGATAATTCCCAATTTCTTTAATCATTGTCAATTTATCGTTACTACATGTATCATTAGAGGAACAAGCAAATGCATTGGCATATATATTTTTTTCTCCTTACAGTTAAAATATTTGTTTGGATAACCATTCGGTGTTCAAGAGATAAAAAGGGGACAGTTAATTTAAAGTACTTGTTTTGATAACCATTCGGTCTGCAAGAGAAAAAGGGGGTAAAAATATTTCGAGCCTGCCAGGATTCGAACCTGGAATCTTCTGATCCGTAGTCAGACGCGTTATCCGTTGCGCCACAGGCCCTTAGACACACCTTCTCCTAAATTAAGCATATATACTGAAGGTGCAAAACTTAACCATCACACACTAATTTTTTTTCCATCCCAAGAAGAAATTTCAAAAATACGAGCACTTCTATTAAGATTATCTACTTGTACATATCAATTTTCTGCAACAGCAAGGCGGGAAAACAAGCTTTGTCGCACTTCTAACGATAGCTTTATCCTTATATACTTAAAATTATTCTCCTTTAGTAAGTCCTCGGTAGTATAGTGGTCAGTATCCCCGCCTGTCACGCGGGAGACCGGGGTTCGATTCCCCGCCGGGGAGGGCACAATTTTTTTTGTCTCTTTATGATAATTCCCAATTTCTTTAATCATTGTCAATTTATCGTTACTACATGTATCATTAGAGGAACAAGCAAATGCATTGGCATATATATTTTTTTCTCCTTACAGTTAAAATATTTGTTTGGATAACCATTCGGTGTTCAAGAGATAAAAAGGGGACAGTTAATTTAAAGTACTTGTTTTGATAACCATTCGGTCTGCAAGAGAAAAAGGGGGTAAAAATATTTCGAGCCTGCCAGGATTCGAACCTGGAATCTTCTGATCCGTAGTCAGACGCGTTATCCGTTGCGCCACAGGCCCTTAGACACACCTTCTCCTAAATTAAGCATATATACTTAAGGTGCAAAACTTAACCATCACACACTAATTTTTTTTCCATCCCAAGAAGAAATTTCAAAAATACGAGCACTTCTATTAAGATTATCTACTTGTACATATCAATTTTCTGCAACAGCAAGGCGGGAAAACAAGCTTTGTCGCACTTCTAACGATAGCTTTATCCTTATATACTTAAAATTATTCTCCTTTAGTAAGTCCTCGGTAGTATAGTGGTCAGTATCCCCGCCTGTCACGCGGGAGACCGGGGTTCGATTCCCCGCCGGGGAGGGCACAATTTTTTTTTGTCTCTTTATGATAATTCCCAATTTCTTTAATCATTGTCAATTTATCGTTACTACATGTATCATTAGAGGAACAAGCAAATGCATTGGCATATATATTTTTTTCTCCTTACAGTTAAAATATTTGTTTGGATAACCATTCGGTGTTCAAGAGATAAAAAGGGGACAGTTAATTTAAAGTACTTGTTTTGATAACCATTCGGTCTGCAAGAGAAAAAGGGGGTAAAAATATTTCGAGCCTGCCAGGATTCGAACCTGGAATCTTCTGATCCGTAGTCAGACGCGTTATCCGTTGCGCCACAGGCCCTTAGACACACCTTCTCCTAAATTAAGCATATATACTGAAGGTGCAAAACTTAACCATCACACACTAATTTTTTTTCCATCCCAAGAAGAAATTTCAAAAATACGAGCACTTCTATTAAGATTATCTACTTGTACATATCAATTTTCTGCAACAGCAAGGCGGGAAAACAAGCTTTGTCGCACTTCTAACGATAGCTTTATCCTTATATACTTAAAATTATTCTCCTTTAGTAAGTCCTCGGTAGTATAGTGGTCAGTATCCCCGCCTGTCACGCGGGAGACCGGGGTTCGATTCCCCGCCGGGGAGGGCACAATTTTTTTTTGTCTCTTTATGATAATTCCCAATTTCTTTAATCATTGTCAATTTATCGTTACTACATGTATCATTAGAGGAACAAGCAAATGCATTGGCATATATATTTTTTTCTCCTTACAGTTAAAATATTTGTTTGGATAACCATTCGGTGTTCAAGAGATAAAAAGGGGACAGTTAATTTAAAGTACTTGTTTTGATAACCATTCGGTCTGCAAGAGAAAAAGGGGGTAAAAATATTTCGAGCCTGCCAGGATTCGAACCTGGAATCTTCTGATCCGTAGTCAGACGCGTTATCCGTTGCGCCACAGGCCCTTAGACACACCTTCTCCTAAATTAAGCATATATACTGAAGGTGCAAAACTTAACCATCACACACTAATTTTTTTTCCATCCCAAGAAGAAATTTCAAAAATACGAGCACTTCTATTAAGATTATCTACTTGTACATATCAATTTTCTGCAACAGCAAGGCGGGAAAACAAGCTTTGTCGCACTTCTAACGATAGCTTTATCCTTATATACTTAAAATTATTCTCCTTTAGTAAGTCCTCGGTAGTATAGTGGTCAGTATCCCCGCCTGTCACGCGGGAGACCGGGGTTCGATTCCCCGCCGGGGAGGGCACAATTTTTTTTGTCTCTTTATGATAATTCCCAATTTCTTTAATCATTGTCAATTTATCGTTACTACATGTATCATTAGAGGAACAAGCAAATGCATTGGCATATATATTTTTTTCTCCTTACAGTTAAAATATTTGTTTGGATAACCATTCGGTGTTCAAGAGATAAAAAGGGGACAGTTAATTTAAAGTACTTGTTTTGATAACCATTCGGTCTGCAAGAGAAAAAGGGGGTAAAAATATTTCGAGCCTGCCAGGATTCGAACCTGGAATCTTCTGATCCGTAGTCAGACGCGTTATCCGTTGCGCCACAGGCCCTTAGACACACCTTCTCCTAAATTAAGCATATATACTGAAGGTGCAAAACTTAACCATCACACACTAATTTTTTTTCCATCCCAAGAAGAAATTTCAAAAATACGAGCACTTCTATTAAGATTATCTACTTGTACATATCAATTTTCTGCAACAGCAAGGCGGGAAAACAAGCTTTGTCGCACTTCTAACAATAGCTTTATCCTTATATACTTAAAATTATTCTCCTTTAGTAAGTCCTCGGTAGTATAGTGGTCAGTATCCCCGCCTGTCACGCGGGAGACCGGGGTTCGATTCCCCGCCGGGGAGGGCACAATTTTTTTTTGTCTCTTTATGATAATTCCCAATTTCTTTAATCATTGTCAATTTATCGTTACTACATGTATCATTAGAGGAACAAGCAAATGCATTGGCATATATATTTTTTTCTCCTTACAGTTAAAATATTTGTTTGGATAACCATTCGGTGTTCAAGAGATAAAAAGGGGACAGTTAATTTAAAGTACTTGTTTTGATAACCATTCGGTCTGCAAGAGAAAAAGGGGGTAAAAATATTTCGAGCCTGCCAGGATTCGAACCTGGAATCTTCTGATCCGTAGTCAGACGCGTTATCCGTTGCGCCACAGGCCCTTAGACACACCTTCTCCTAAATTAAGCATATATACTGAAGGTGCAAAACTTAACCATCACACACTAATTTTTTTTCCATCCCAAGAAGAAATTTCAAAAATACGAGCACTTCTATTAAGATTATCTACTTGTACATATCAATTTTCTGCAACAGCAAGGCGGGAAAACAAGCTTTGTCGCACTTCTAACGATAGCTTTATCCTTATATACTTAAAATTATTCTCCTTTAGTAAGTCCTCGGTAGTATAGTGGTCAGTATCCCCGCCTGTCACGCGGGAGACCGGGGTTCGATTCCCCGCCGGGGAGGGCACAATTTTTTTTGTCTCTTTATGATAATTCCCAATTTCTTTAATCATTGTCAATTTATCGTTACTACATGTATCATTAGAGGAACAAGCAAATGCATTGGCATATATATTTTTTTCTCCTTACAGTTAAAATATTTGTTTGGATAACCATTCGGTGTTCAAGAGATAAAAAGGGGACAGTTAATTTAAAGTACTTGTTTTGATAACCATTCGGTCTGCAAGAGAAAAAGGGGGTAAAAATATTTCGAGCCTGCCAGGATTCGAACCTGGAATCTTCTGATCCGTAGTCAGACGCGTTATCCGTTGCGCCACAGGCCCTTAGACACACCTTCTCCTAAATTAAGCATATATACTGAAGGTGCAAAACTTAACCATCACACACTAATTTTTTTTCCATCCCAAGAAGAAATTTCAAAAATACGAGCACTTCTATTAAGATTATCTACTTGTACATATCAATTTTCTGCAACAGCAAGGCGGGAAAACAAGCTTTGTCGCACTTCTAACGATAGCTTTATCCTTATATACTTAAAATTATTCTCCTTTAGTAAGTCCTCGGTAGTATAGTGGTCAGTATCCCCGCCTGTCACGCGGGAGACCGGGGTTCGATTCCCCGCCGGGGAGGGCACAATTTTTTTTTGTCTCTTTATGATAATTCCCAATTTCTTTAATCATTGTCAATTTATCGTTACTACATGTATCATTAGAGGAACAAGCAAATGCATTGGCATATATATTTTTTTCTCCTTACAGTTAAAATATTTGTTTGGATAACCATTCGGTGTTCAAGAGATAAAAAGGGGACAGTTAATTTAAAGTACTTGTTTTGATAACCATTCGGTCTGCAAGAGAAAAAGGGGGTAAAAATATTTCGAGCCTGCCAGGATTCGAACCTGGAATCTTCTGATCCGTAGTCAGACGCGTTATCCGTTGCGCCACAGGCCCTTAGACACACCTTCTCCTAAATTAAGCATATATACTGAAGGTGCAAAACTTAACCATCACACACTAATTTTTTTTCCATCCCAAGAAGAAATTTCAAAAATACGAGCACTTCTATTAAGATTATCTACTTGTACATATCAATTTTCTGCAACAGCAAGGCGGGAAAACAAGCTTTGTCGCACTTCTAACGATAGCTTTATCCTTATATACTTAAAATTATTCTCCTTTATTAAGTCCTCGGTAGTATAGTGGTCAGTATCCCCGCCTGTCACGCGGGAGACCGGGGTTCGATTCCCCGCCGGGGAGGGCACAATTTTTTTTTGTCTCTTTATGATAATTCCCAATTTCTTTAATCATTGTCAATTTATCGTTACTACATGTATCATTAGAGGAACAAGCAAATGCATTGGCATATATATTATTTTCTCCTTACAGTTAAAATATTTGTTTGGATAACCATTCGGTGTTCAAGAGATTCCCCGCCGGGGAGGGCACAATTTTTTTTGTCTCTTTATGATAATTCCCAGTTTCTTTAATCATTGTCAATTTATCGTTACTACATGTATCATTAGAGGAACAAGCAAATGCATTGGCATATATATTTTTTTCTCCTTACAGTTAAAATATTTGTTTGGATAACCATTCGGTGTTCAAGAGATAAAAAGGGGACAGTTAATTTAAAGTACTTGTTTTGATAACCATTCGGTCTGCAAGAGAAAAAGGGGGTAAAAATATTTCGAGCCTGCCAGGATTCGAACCTGGAATCTTCTGATCCGTAGTCAGACGCGTTATCCGTTGCGCCACAGGCCCTTAGACACACCTTCTCCTAAATTAAGCATATATACTGAAGGTGCAAAACTTAACCATCACACACTAATTTTTTTTCCATCCCAAGAAGAAATTTCAAAAATACGAGCACTTCTATTAAGATTATCTACTTGTACATATCAATTTTCTGCAACAGCAAGGCGGGAAAACAAGCTTTGTCGCACTTCTAACGATAGCTTTATCCTTATATACTTAAAATTATTCTCCTTTAGTAAGTCCTCGGTAGTATAGTGGTCAGTATCCCCGCCTGTCACGCGGGAGACCGGGGTTCGATTCCCCGCCGGGGAGGGCACAATTTTTTTTTGTCTCTTTATGATAATTCCCAATTTCTTTAATCATTGTCAATTTATCGTTACTACATGTATCATTAGAGGAACAAGCAAATGCATTGGCATATATATTTTTTTCTCCTTACAGTTAAAATATTTGTTTGGATAACCATTCGGTGTTCAAGAGATAAAAAGGGGACAGTTAATTTAAAGTACTTGTTTTGATAACCATTCGGTCTGCAAGAGAAAAAGGGGGTAAAAATATTTCGAGCCTGCCAGGATTCGAACCTGGAATCTTCTGATCCGTAGTCAGACGCGTTATCCGTTGCGCCACAGGCCCTTAGACACACCTTCTCCTAAATTAAGCATATATACTGAAGGTGCAAAACTTAACCATCACACACTAATTTTTTTTCCATCCCAAGAAGAAATTTCAAAAATACGAGCACTTCTATTAAGATTATCTACTTGTACATATCAATTTTCTGCAACAGCAAGGCGGGAAAACAAGCTTTGTCGCACTTCTAACGATAGCTTTATCCTTATATACTTAAAATTATTCTCCTTTAGTAAGTCCTCGGTAGTATAGTGGTCAGTATCCCCGCCTGTCACGCGGGAGACCGGGGTTCGATTCCCCGCCGGGGAGGGCACAATTTTTTTTGTCTCTTTATGATAATTCCCAATTTCTTTAATCATTGTCAATTTATCGTTACTACATGTATCATTAGAGGAACAAGCAAATGCATTGGCATATATATTTTTTTCTCCTTACAGTTAAAATATTTGTTTGGATAACCATTCGGTGTTCAAGAGATAAAAAGGGGACAGTTAATTTAAAGTACTTGTTTTGATAACCATTCGGTCTGCAAGAGAAAAAGGGGGTAAAAATATTTCGAGCCTGCCAGGATTCGAACCTGGAATCTTCTGATCCGTAGTCAGACGCGTTATCCGTTGCGCCACAGGCCCTTAGACACACCTTCTCCTAAATTAAGCATATATACTGAAGGTGCAAAACTTAACCATCACACACTAATTTTTTTTCCATCCCAAGAAGAAATTTCAAAAATACGAGCACTTCTATTAAGATTATCTACTTGTACATATCAATTTTCTGCAACAGCAAGGCGGGAAAACAAGCTTTGTCGCACTTCTAACGATAGCTTTATCCTTATATACTTAAAATTATTCTCCTTTATTAAGTCCTCGGTAGTATAGTGGTCAGTATCCCCGCCTGTCACGCGGGAGACCGGGGTTCGATTCCCCGCCGGGGAGGGCACAATTTTTTTTTGTCTCTTTATGATAATTCCCAATTTCTTTAATCATTGTCAATTTATCGTTACTACATGTATCATTAGAGGAACAAGCAAATGCATTGGCATATATATTATTTTCTCCTTACAGTTAAAATATTTGTTTGGATAACCATTCGGTGTTCAAGAGATTCCCCGCCGGGGAGGGCACAATTTTTTTTGTCTCTTTATGATAATTCCCAGTTTCTTTAATCATTGTCAATTTATCGTTACTACATGTATCATTAGAGGAACAAGCAAATGCATTGGCATATATATTTTTTTCTCCTTACAGTTAAAATATTTGTTTGGATAACCATTCGGTGTTCAAGAGATAAAAAGGGGACAGTTAATTTAAAGTACTTGTTTTGATAACCATTCGGTCTGCAAGAGAAAAAGGGGGTATAAATATTTCGAGCCTGCCAGGATTCGAACCTGGAATCTTCTGATCCGTAGTCAGACGCGTTATCCGTTGCGCCACAGGCCCTTAGACACACCTTCTCCTAAATTAAGCATATATACTGAAGGTGCAAAACTTAACCATCACACACTAATTTTTTTTCCATCCCAAGAAGAAATTTCAAAAATACGAGCACTTCTATTAAGATTATCTACTTGTACATATCAATTTTCTGCAACAGCAAGGCGGGAAAACAAGCTTTGTCGCACTTCTAACGATAGCTTTATCCTTATATACTTAAAATTATTCTCCTTTAGTAAGTCATCGGTAGTATAGTGGTCAGTATCCCCGCCTGTCACGCGGGAGACCGGGGTTCGATTCCCCGCCGGGGAGGGCACAATTTTTTTTGTCTCTTTATGATAATTCCCAATTTCTTTAATCATTGTCAATTTATCGTTACTACATGTATCATTAGAGGAACAAGCAAATGCATTGGCATATATATTTTTTTCTCCTTACAGTTAAAATATTTGTTTGGATAACCATTCGGTGTTCAAGAGATAAAAAGGGGACAGTTAATTTAAAGTACTTGTTTTGATAACCATTCGGTCTGCAAGAGAAAAAGGGGGTAAAAATATTTCGAGCCTGCCAGGATTCGAACCTGGAATCTTCTGATCCGTAGTCAGACGCGTTATCCGTTGCGCCACAGGCCCTTAGACACACCTTCTCCTAAATTAAGCATATATACTGAAGGTGCAAAACTTAACCATCACACACTAATTTTTTTTCCATCCCAAGAAGAAATTTCAAAAATACGAGCACTTCTATTAAGATTATCTACTTGTACATATCAATTTTCTGCAACAGCAAGGCGGGAAAACAAGCTTTGTCGCACTTCTAACGATAGCTTTATCCTTATATACTTAAAATTATTCTCCTTTAGTAAGTCCTCGGTAGTATAGTGGTCAGTATCCCCGCCTGTCACGCGGGAGACCGGGGTTCGATTCCCCGCCGGGGAGGGCACAATTTTTTTTGTCTCTTTATGATAATTCCCAATTTCTTTAATCATTGTCAATTTATCGTTACTACATGTATCATTAGAGGAACAAGCAAATGCATTGGCATATATATTTTTTTCTCCTTACAGTTAAAATATTTGTTTGGATAACCATTCGGTGTTCAAGAGATAAAAAGGGGACAGTTAATTTAAAGTACTTGTTTTGATAACCATTCGGTCTGCAAGAGAAAAAGGGGGTAAAAATATTTCGAGCCTGCCAGGATTCGAACCTGGAATCTTCTGATCCGTAGTCAGACGCGTTATCCGTTGCGCCACAGGCCCTTAGACACACCTTCTCCTAAATTAAGCATATATACTGAAGGTGCAAAACTTAACCATCACACACTAATTTTTTTTCCATCCCAAGAAGAAATTTCAAAAATACGAGCACTTCTATTAAGATTATCTACTTGTACATATCAATTTTCTGCAACAGCAAGGCGGGAAAACAAGCTTTGTCGCACTTCTAACAATAGCTTTATCCTTATATACTTAAACTTATTCTCCTTTAGTAAGTCCTCGGTAGTATAGTGGTCAGTATCCCCGCCTGTCACGCGGGAGACCGGGGTTCGATTCCCCGCCGGGGAGGGCACAATTTTTTTTTGTCTCTTTATGATAATTCCCAATTTCTTTAATCATTGTCAATTTATCGTTACTACATGTATCATTAGAGGAACAAGCAAATGCATTGGCATATATATTTTTTTCTCCTTACAGTTAAAATATTTGTTTGGATAACCATTCGGTGTTCAAGAGATAAAAAGGGGACAGTTAATTTAAAGTACTTGTTTTGATAACCATTCGGTCTGCAAGAGAAAAAAGGGGGTAAAAATATTTCGAGCCTGCCAGGATTCGAACCTGGAATCTTCTGATCCGTAGTCAGACGCGTTATCCGTTGCGCCACAGGCCCTTAGACACACCTTCTCCTAAATTAAGCATATATACTGAAGGTGCAAAACTTAACCATCACACACTAATTTTTTTTCCATCCCAAGAAGAAATTTCAAAAATACGAGCACTTCTATTAAGATTATCTACTTGTACATATCAATTTTCTGCAACAGCAAGGCGGGAAAACAAGCTTTGTCGCACTTCTAACGATAGCTTTATCCTTATATACTTAAAATTATTCTCCTTTATTAAGTCCTCGGTAGTATAGTGGTCAGTATCCCCGCCTGTCACGCGGGAGACCGGGGTTCGATTCCCCGCCGGGGAGGGCACAATTTTTTTTTGTCTCTTTATGATAATTCCCAATTTCTTTAATCATTGTCAATTTATCGTTACTACATGTATCATTAGAGGAACAAGCAAATGCATTGGCATATATATTTTTTTCTCCTTACAGTTAAAATATTTGTTTGGATAACCATTCGGTGTTCAAGAGATAAAAAGGGGACAGTTAATTTAAAGTACTTGTTTTGATAACCATTCGGTCTGCAAGAGAAAAAAGGGGGTAAAAATATTTCGAGCCTGCCAGGATTCGAACCTGGAATCTTCTGATCCGTAGTCAGACGCGTTATCCGTTGCGCCACAGGCCCTTAGACACACCTTCTCCTAAATTAAGCATATATACTGAAGGTGCAAAACTTAACCATCACACACTAATTTTTTTTCCATCCCAAGAAGAAATTTCAAAAATACGAGCACTTCTATTAAGATTATCTACTTGTACATATCAATTTTCTGCAACAGCAAGGCGGGAAAACAAGCTTTGTCGCACTTCTAACGATAGCTTTATCCTTATATACTTAAAATTATTCTCCTTTATTAAGTCCTCGGTAGTATAGTGGTCAGTATCCCCGCCTGTCACGCGGGAGACCGGGGTTCGATTCCCCGCCGGGGAGGGCACAATTTTTTTTGTCTCTTTATGATAATTCCCAATTTCTTTAATCATTGTCAATTTATCGTTACTACATGTATCATTAGAGGAACAAGCAAATGCATTGGCATATATATTTTTTTCTCCTTACAGTTAAAATATTTGTTTGGATAACCATTCGGTGTTCAAGAGATAAAAAGGGGACAGTTAATTTAAAGTACTTGTTTTGATAACCATTCGGTCTGCAAGAGAAAAAGGGGGTAAAAATATTTCGAGCCTGCCAGGATTCGAACCTGGAATCTTCTGATCCGTAGTCAGACGCGTTATCCGTTGCGCCACAGGCCCTTAGACACACCTTCTCCTAAATTAAGCATATATACTGAAGGTGCAAAACTTAACCATCACACACTAATTTTTTTTCCATCCCAAGAAGAAATTTCAAAAATACGAGCACTTCTATTAAGATTATCTACTTGTACATATCAATTTTCTGCAACAGCAAGGCGGGAAAACAAGCTTTGTCGCACTTCTAACGATAGCTTTATCCTTATATACTTAAAATTATTCTCCTTTATTAAGTCCTCGGTAGTATAGTGGTCAGTATCCCCGCCTGTCACGCGGGAGACCGGGTTCGATTCCCCGCCGGGGAGGGCACAATTTTTTTTGTCTCTTTATGATAATTCCCAATTTCTTTAATCATTGTCAATTTATCGTTACTACATGTATCATTAGAGGAACAAGCAAATGCATTGGCATATATATTTTTTTCTCCTTACAGTTAAAATATTTGTTTGGATAACCATTCGGTGTTCAAAAGATAAAAAGGGGACAGTTAATTTAAAGTACTTGTTTTGATAACCATTCGGTCTGCAAGAGAAAAAGGGGGTAAAAATATTTCGAGCCTGCCAGGATTCGAACCTGGAATCTTCTGATCCGTAGTCAGACGCGTTATCCGTTGCGCCACAGGCCCTTAGACACACCTTCTCCTAAATTAAGCATATATACTGAAGGTGCAAAACTTAACCATCACACACTAATTTTTTTTCCATCCCAAGAAGAAATTTCAAAAATACGAGCACTTCTATTAAGATTATCTACTTGTACATATCAATTTTCTGCAACAGCAAGGCGGGAAAACAAGCTTTGTCGCACTTCTAACGATAGCTTTATCCTTATATACTTAAAATTATTCTCCTTTAGTAAGTCCTCGGTAGTATAGTGGTCAGTATCCCCGCCTGTCACGCGGGAGACCGGGGTTCGATTCCCCGCCGGGGAGGGCACAATTTTTTTTTGTCTCTTTATGATAATTCCCAATTTCTTTAATCATTGTCAATTTATCGTTACTACATGTATCATTAGAGGAACAAGCAAATGCATTGGCATATATATTTTTTTCTCCTTACAGTTAAAATATTTGTTTGGATAACCATTCGGTGTTCAAGAGATAAAAAGGGGACAGTTAATTTAAAGTACTTGTTTTGATAACCATTCGGTCTGCAAGAGAAAAAGGGGGTAAAAATATTTCGAGCCTGCCAGGATTCGAACCTGGAATCTTCTGATCCGTAGTCAGACGCGTTATCCGTTGCGCCACAGGCCCTTAGACACACCTTCTCCTAAATTAAGCATATATACTGAAGGTGCAAAACTTAACCATCACACACTAATTTTTTTTCCATCCCAAGAAGAAATTTCAAAAATACGAGCACTTCTATTAAGATTATCTACTTGTACATATCAATTTTCTGCAACAGCAAGGCGGGAAAACAAGCTTTGTCGCACTTCTAACGATAGCTTTATCCTTATATACTTAAAATTATTCTCCTTTAGTAAGTCCTCGGTAGTATAGTGGTCAGTATCCCCGCCTGTCACGCGGGAGACCGGGGTTCGATTCCCCGCCGGGGAGGGCACAATTTTTTTTGTCTCTTTATGATAATTCCCAATTTCTTTAATCATTGTCAATTTATCGTTACTACATGTATCATTAGAGGAACAAGCAAATGCATTGGCATATATATTTTTTTCTCCTTACAGTTAAAATATTTGTTTGGATAACCATTCGGTGTTCAAGAGATAAAAAGGGGACAGTTAATTTAAAGTACTTGTTTTGATAACCATTCGGTCTGCAAGAGAAAAAGGGGGTAAAAATATTTCGAGCCTGCCAGGATTCGAACCTGGAATCTTCTGATCCGTAGTCAGACGCGTTATCCGTTGCGCCACAGGCCCTTAGACACACCTTCTCCTAAATTAAGCATATATACTGAAGGTGCAAAACTTAACCATCACACACTAATTTTTTTTCCATCCCAAGAAGAAATTTCAAAAATACGAGCACTTCTATTAAGATTATCTACTTGTACATATCAATTTTCTGCAACAGCAAGGCGGGAAAACAAGCTTTGTCGCACTTCTAACGATAGCTTTATCCTTATATACTTAAAATTATTCTCCTTTAGTAAGTCCTCGGTAGTATAGTGGTCAGTATCCCCGCCTGTCACGCGGGAGACCGGGGTTCGATTCCCCGCCGGGGAGGGCACAATTTTTTTTGTCTCTTTATGATAATTCCCAATTTCTTTAATCATTGTCAATTTATCGTTACTACATGTATCATTAGAGGAACAAGCAAATGCATTGGCATATATATTTTTTTCTCCTTACAGTTAAAATATTTGTTTGGATAACCATTCGGTGTTCAAGAGATAAAAAGGGGACAGTTAATTTAAAGTACTTGTTTTGATAACCATTCGGTCTGCAAGAGAAAAAGGGGGTAAAAATATTTCGAGCCTGCCAGGATTCGAACCTGGAATCTTCTGATCCGTAGTCAGACGCGTTATCCGTTGCGCCACAGGCCCTTAGACACACCTTCTCCTAAATTAAGCATATATACTGAAGGTGCAAAACTTAACCATCACACACTAATTTTTTTTCCATCCCAAGAAGAAATTTCAAAAATACGAGCACTTCTATTAAGATTATCTACTTGTACATATCAATTTTCTGCAACAGCAAGGCGGGAAAACAAGCTTTGTCGCACTTCTAACGATAGCTTTATCCTTATATACTTAAAATTATTCTCCTTTAGTAAGTCCTCGGTAGTATAGTGGTCAGTATCCCCGCCTGTCACGCGGGAGACCGGGGTTCGATTCCCCGCCGGGGAGGGCACAATTTTTTTTTGTCTCTTTATGATAATTCCCAATTTCTTTAATCATTGTCAATTTATCGTTACTACATGTATCATTAGAGGAACAAGCAAATGCATTGGCATATATATTTTTTTCTCCTTACAGTTAAAATATTTGTTTGGATAACCATTCGGTGTTCAAGAGATAAAAAGGGGACAGTTAATTTAAAGTACTTGTTTTGATAACCATTCGGTCTGCAAGAGAAAAAAGGGGGTAAAAATATTTCGAGCCTGCCAGGATTCGAACCTGGAATCTTCTGATCCGTAGTCAGACGCGTTATCCGTTGCGCCACAGGCCCTTAGACACACCTTCTCCTAAATTAAGCATATATACTGAAGGTGCAAAACTTAACCATCACACACTAATTTTTTTTCCATCCCAAGAAGAAATTTCAAAAATACGAGCACTTCTATTAAGATTATCTACTTGTACATATCAATTTTCTGCAACAGCAAGGCGGGAAAACAAGCTTTGTCGCACTTCTAACGATAGCTTTATCCTTATATACTTAAAATTATTCTCATTTAGTAAGTCCTCGGTAGTATAGTGGTCAGTATCCCCGCCTGTCACGCGGGAGACCGGGGTTCGATTCCCCGCCGGGGAGGGCACAATTTTTTTTGTCTCTTTATGATAATTCCCAATTTCTTTAATCATTGTCAATTTATCGTTACTACATGTATCATTAGAGGAACAAGCAAATGCATTGGCATATATATTTTTTCCTTACAGTTAAAATATTTATTTCGATAACCATTCGGTGTGCAAGAGAAAAGGGGGCTTAAAATATTCCGAGTCTGCCGGAATAAACGACGCTTAATTAGAGATAAGACAACCCAAGGTGCAATAAATTTTGTTAAAAACAATATTAAAACTAATCTGGTATTATATCAGATAGGGTCAAACGATATAGACTCAAAACGGCTGATGACGTAATGGAAGACACAGAACAATTAATACTATGTACACAAGAATATATTCCAGAAGCAGAAATGGTATTTGCCCTATTGCTACTAAGATTTTAATCTAAGAGATTATCAAAATAAGATATACAGGTGTGCATAGAAAAGGAAGAAATGGGTCATATCAGAATAGAAATATAGACAAGAGATATATAAGAAATGGGTATAATGATACTAAATTTCAAATTAATCAAATATTCATTATGAAAACGAACGAGAGGATATGTATAGACTGTTGGGCATTATGGTGAATGGTATGAATGATAATAGGTACTTTGATAGATAAAATATATGTAATATTACTTTTATATATATATATATATTTTACATCAAAGTAAAGACCAGGATGTAAATTAGATTATGTTCTATGTTTATCGACAATTGAATTTTAAGAATCAAATCTTGTTAATGTAAGGTAAGGATAACTCTGGGAAAAAATCAGTGAAGAATGAATCTCCCTTTGTACAGATATCAGTTTTTTTTTGTTTTTTTATTTCGTTTTTTTTCCACATAAATACACATGGCATAGTATTACTTTCATTTATGTTTTACACCAAAGTAAAAAAACAGGATGTAAATTTAGAAAGTTTATAAATGTTTATGGACTTTAAATTTTAAGAATGGAATCTTGTTAATGTAGTGTCAGGACAACTCTGAAAAAAGGGGGGAATGTATTAGTTTAAACATATTTTATTGCAAAATTAGCAAAAGAATCGGACACAAGTTATTCCAACTAACATAGGTCCTCTTCAATAACCGAATAAGCTTATATTACATATGCATCAGCAATAAATAAGAAATACATAAATATATACAGAAGGCAATCAAAACAGAATTCATACAAATGGTAACAAATGGAGTTGTCAAAATCGACAAGGGAAAATGCTAAATCAAAAAAGGGAAAAATTATGAAACATGAGGAAAAAAGGGGAAAAAGGGGCATTTTTGTGATCAAATCCTGTCAAAACGTTTTGTGCGTTTGATGTACATTTGAACTGATTTAAATATCTGCGTATTTAAGTAATCAGATAAGGTATCGTCGCCAAAAAGTAGGGTTTCAATTTTTAATTCATCTAGAAAGTTTAGACATGTGTTTAATTGTTCTCGTGCTAAGGTAAATAAAGGGCATTCGAAAAGATAATGTATCGAGTCTTCGGCCACATAGCCACAGGCACAACCTGGATCGTTCACAAAATTACAACGAAACAAATCTGCATTTAATAAACTGCATCTAGGCCGAAGTTTGGTATGGCATATATTAAGGAATCTGCATCCAACAGTGTAATACTCGAGGGATTTAGTATAAAACTCAGGCTTATTGGCTTTTTTAAATCGAGCAAGTTGGGAGATTATCTAAGTTGTTCCAAAGCCTAATCGATGACGGGAAAAAATGTATTCTCATTAGTATTGAATTATCTCCCTTTGCACAGATATCCTGCTTAAAATTTTGCTCAGAGTTTTTTTTTTTTTTTTTTTTTTTTTTTTTTTTGCTGTAATTATTTTTTTCCAAATAAAGTCCGATGAAAGTTTAGCATGCAAGTTTTGCTTTAAATTAACAAATGTGTAAATGAAAATGTGCGCCATTTATTAGTAATTTTGAATCTTGGTGTCTAATTTGAAATAGACCAGAAGGAGATGGTTTATTTTACCAGGTTATATGTACATGTACATATTTATATATTTTTTAAATGTAAAAACAAAAATTAAGTTTTAAACCAAAAATGTTAATAACTACGCATTAGAGAACTTGAATTGAAACCATAAACTACAGAAGTACATATAAAAAATAAATAAATAGATAAATAAATGAAAAAAATGATAATAATAATAATATATAAATAAATAGACATAAATATTGAATTAATCTGAATTTACCGTAATTCAGACCATATGCAAAGAAAATATTAAGATGCTAATGAATAGATTTAAGAAAAAAATTAGCAATATTTGCATTGAATATACATTGTCATGGTGATAAATTATTTGATAACCATTTTATAGAAAACCTAAACAATAACATTAATGTCAGTACATCCAGTACGCCAATCGACCCATCATATGCGCCAAAAAATATACCGTTTTCGCCACAATGCACTTATCAGTGGGCGTTACATAGAAAAGGTGTGGGATGCAACACACTAAATCTATTCCCAGGTTCCTGTGTGATATACTATAAATCGTGTTTTATTCTATGGTTGGACAGAGGGGGAGAATGGGGTTAGAGAGAGGAGATAAAAAAAACTGCCACATTGCTGTATAAAAAAGAAAAGTCTCGGGCCAGAATAAAAAATAGGTTTGTTTGCCCAAACGCGACTGACCCAAAAAAAAATCCCGCCGCGTCGAATTCTTTTTTTGTATCAAATCTCGATCTTTCTTTTTCCCAGATTTTTAACGCGTTCCGATCCGGATGCTAGTTTTACAAAGGAAATCGCTTCCGCGCTTTCTTCATCTGTAAAGACTTGTTAAAAAGCGTTTTTGTGATTCTGATTAAATTATTCGCGGAATTTAAAACATAGCAGACGTTTTTTTTATAAATTCGTTGGTCGTATTTAATTAGACGGGTTGGGGGTGGTCTTAATAATATTTTACATTTGTCAATTTATAGAGATGATGGTTTCATGATATTTTCTGGAAATAAAGACGAGCTGTGTACTTTCTTCGACATAGAAAACAGCACATATCCATTTTTGAAATTTACATTCGAAATATCCGTAGAGACTAGAGAGCTTACATGTATTAGATGTATTTAAAAGACAGAGATTTCAAACTCAGAATACATTGGATGTCCGTATATATAGAAAATATACATAACTTATAAATATCTAGCGAGAACATCAGCACACTCTAAATCAGTATTTAAAGGATTTATTATTGGGGAAATAATACGATTCATTCGTTGCACTAATAAAAAAGAAGATTTAGGATCCCAAGTTCAACTATTTCACTACAGCTTATTAAAACGAGGCTGCAAACACACAGAATTAGATCAATTAATAATTACTGCTAGAAATTTAAATAGAAGCACAGCACTTCAATACAAGAACAAATGGAAAAATAAGAAACCTCCTTTGTTATTTTGCAACAAAATATAACCCTTGCTTCAAACAACTTGTTTAAATTGTCATAAAACACTGACATTATATTGAAAAAGATGAGACAGCAAAAAATTACTTCCTAGACCAGCAATTATAGCATACAAAAAACACAAGAGTTTAAAGGATTTACCGAGTATACGACTGCTTGAATATCAATATCACAGTTCATTAAAGTAATTAAATATAGAATTGAAATAGTCACTCAAACTACACCTTACACTTATAACAGTTTTAACTTCACAGGCTTGAGTCGATGATGAGGGTACGGCCTTGATCAAATTTTTAATACTTATTCTCTGATCTAAATAGGTACCCTTAAACACTTTGGTTGGTCATATTTAGTTAGACGGATTGGGAGTGGTCTCATTAATATACTTTACTAACACCCACACCTCCTCCAAAAGAACATGCTTAAACAAAGACAATATTAAAACACTGCGAACAACACATGCCAGGTCCAGAAAACCTGACATAATACAGACACATAGTGTGGTGGGTTTAAATCCGTTTTTTATGAGGACAAACCTATCCCTTTCACACATCTATACTCTTAAGACCTAAAAAATAAAACTCACAACGATAAACCTAGCAGCTATAAATGCCCTTTTCCTTAAAAAATTTATTAGATAGGCACTATGACTGTCTGACACTATGATTTTGTTTTGACATGTTAAGTATCTATTAATATCTCTGTTCTAAAAAAATGTCTACTTACCTACCCATACCCAACAGTCATGGGTCGGGTTTGGGCAAACTGAAATATTTTTAAGGCTGGCCTCGTCCTATGAAATTGGTTAAATTTTCAGTTCAAGTGATATAAGGAAAGCTATTCCATCTTTTCGTGATACCCTTCCTTTCACAGGTAGTATCCTAGTCTTTTATAGATATAAAACACAACCCGGCATATTTTTTGTGTATAAATATTATATAGCCGTTGGTGCCTTCGTGTGCGTAAAAGTTTCCAAAAAATTTGATTATTTGAGCAACTCCTAATAAAAACATTCAAGGAATCTTCATTAACTGACGACATTATGCTTCTGTTATTTTAATCTTTTTTATCAGACTTATATGTGGGGTTTTGACTTAAGAGGGTACAGAACACCTAAGTGAGTTAACTTTTTAAAAATCAGCTGAACGTTTTAATTTCATTATATTATTGGTGAAGAGAAATCAAGCTTCTCAATGATCAAAATTAGTGTTCGTCAAACTGCTATATATCCAATGAAATTAATCCCCTTAAATTGTGTGTTTCAAATTTATTGAATTTTTTATACTTTTGTCAACAGGTCAAAGTAAATATTTTGTTAAAGTTTTATGAAAATTAAACGAGCCAAATCTATTTAAGTCAAAGTGTTGGGTACACCCTTAATTTGGAGAAAATATCGGTCATAATTAGGTTAGGTAACTCTGTTTAGACTTATTGACTGGTTACCCAATTATCTTGTACTGGTCCCGTTCGTGCCAGGCATTTGTCGTACTTTGTTAACTCTGTATTGATTATAGCACGCACCCCTCGTCTTCACTTTAAAATACTTTTCATTTGAAATATGTAGTAACATTTCACATGAATTTAATTTGTGACAATAATTTATAATATGAAATTTATCACCAATTATACAAACTGGCAAAAGTACATAATAACACGTAATAAAGGGTTATGGTGCTAGTTTTTTTTCCCCATTTTTCAATTTTTGGGGGCGAAAAATGATTTGATTTTTAAGCTGAGTAATTTTAAGTACATGTAAAGAAATTTGTTCTCCGCAATCAACATGGTGTGATTCAGGTAATTATAACTAATTAACGATTTGACATGTATATTGTACCTTGACTGTCCGGATGTTTATTGTTCCAACACACAGGTACATTGTATGTATACAGGTAAACCGTTTGCTGACCAAAAACAGCGTAATTTCATATTTAACGCTACATTTTTTGATAATAAATGCAGCATTTTAATAAAGAGGCGTTTGTATAAGTGGGCTAACACAAATTTGAATGCAAAGATGAAATATAATTTCAAATGTCAGATAAGTAACATTTTAATTTTCAAAAGCATTTGGAAGGGATAAGACCAAAATTTAAACTTTTTCAAATAGCATAAATATATTTTCTACATATATGATTAAGTACTATATAGCACCAAATTTTTTGAGCACGAACTAAAAGTAGTTTATTTTATCGATTTCTGATCGCCCAAGTGCATTTCTATACAATTTACTTGGGCATTTCTATACAATTTACTTGGGCATTTCTATACAATTTACTTGGGCATGGTATAGGTGATGTGTGACGTCACAAAAGTCACGTGAGGACTTCTATAGTTGAATACGGGCTTCTTTCTTTTTGTTCAGTGCAGATGTAACACATGTAACAATATGCTCCTATAAATGACAACAGGATTGGCGGAAAATACCAAAGGCATATTGAATACCGCTGGAAAAGTATGTCAATATTTTTGTCGGGAAGAAGAATCGAGCAATCAGCTAGAGTATGGAATGCCGTAACTGTCTTGTTATGACTACTATTCATTATATGATGTGCATTTATCATTATATGATGTGCGATCGTCATTATATGATGTGCAAACTTCTTTATATGATGTGCAAATAACATTATATGATGTGCAAATAACTTTATATTATGTGCACATGTCTTTATATTATGTGCAACTACCTTTATGTGATGTGCAAACATATTTATATTATGTCCAAACATCATTATATTATGTGCAACTACCTTTATGTTATGTGCAAACATCTTTATATTATGTCCAAACACCATTATATTATGTACTTTAACAATTTTGTTTTGTGCTGAATTTCATTTCATTATATGCGGTCAGTTCGTCTTTATATGATGTGCAAACATCATTATTATGTCCAAACAACGTTATGATGACGTTCGAAATCGAAAAGGTGATTCCAATCCGGTTCCGAAAAATCATACTATCACTTCCGTTGCTGAAACAAATTTGGCGGTATAAACAATTAGTTTTACAGAAAGATGGCGACTTCTGTAGAAATGGAGTCCATATTAAAAAAACTGAACTTGGAAATGTTCGTAGGGAAATTCTTGGAAGAAGGGATAAGACCAAAATTTAAACTTTTTCAAATAGCATAAATATATTTTCTACATATATGATTAAGTACTATATAGCACCAAATTTTTTGAGCACGAACTAAAAGTAGTTTATTTTATCGATTTCTGATCGCCCAAGTGCATTTCTATACAATTTACTTGGGCATTTCTATACAATTTACTTGGGCATTTCTATACAATTTACTTGGGCATGGTATAGGTGATGTGTGACGTCACAAAAGTCACGTGAGGACTTCTATAGTTGAATACGGGCTTCTTTCTTTTTGTTCAGTGCAGATGTAACACATGTAACAATATGCTCCTATAAATGACAACAGGATTGGCGGAAAATACCAAAGGCATATTGAATACCGCTGGAAAAGTATGTCAATATTTTTGTCGGGAAGAAGAATCGAGCAATCAGCTAGAGTATGGAATGCCGTAACTGTCTTGTTATGACTACTATTCATTATATGATGTGCATTTATCATTATATGATGTGCGATCGTCATTATATGATGTGCAAACTTCTTTATATGATGTGCAAATAACATTATATGATGTGCAAATAACTTTATATTATGTGCACATGTCTTTATATTATGTGCAACTACCTTTATGTGATGTGCAAACATATTTATATTATGTCCAAACATCATTATATTATGTGCAACTACCTTTATGTTATGTGCAAACATCTTTATATTATGTCCAAACACCATTATATTATGTACTTTAACAATTTTGTTTTGTGCTGAATTTCATTTCATTATATGCGGTCAGTTCGTCTTTATATGATGTGCAAACATCATTATTATGTCCAAACAACGTTATGATGACGTTCGAAATCGAAAAGGTGATTCCAATCCGGTTCCGAAAAATCATACTATCACTTCCGTTGCTGAAACAAATTTGGCGGTATAAACAATTAGTTTTACAGAAAGATGGCGACTTCTGTAGAAATGGAGTCCATATTAAAAAAACTGAACTTGGAAATGTTCGTAGGGAAATTCTTGGAAGAAAAAATAACGCCCGATATAATTTCAAAACTATCCGTATATGAGTTGCGCAGTTTAGGCTTAGTAGATAGGTCTTCTATCATGAAACTACGTATAGAATGTTTGAATTATGGGAGAACTCGTCTTTACCAACAGCCAGCTCGCCTAACATTTACCATACCAGAGGAAATATTGCAATTTCTTATAGAGTCTGAATTTTCAATTTCGGAAATAGCCAAAATTCTATCAGTATCTGACAGCACAATATACAGAAGAATGAGACAATGCAACCTTACAAAAATGTTTTTTTCTGATATTTGTGATGAGGATTTGGACGCTATACTGCAAGAACTCGTTGAAGAATTCCCACGTTGTGGGGAAGGAATGATTAAGCATTTACTGCGACAAAGAAATATACAGGTATAAACACTTCTTAGAAAGGAAAGGGGGGGAGTTCTGATCACGAAAAGTATTTTTCATGATTCAGTTCACGAAAAATAAAATTATTTTTTTCACGGTTCTTAATTTTATTCCTATTTGAAGGTAATATTAATTCATTCATACGGTACCATCTCCGATAGTAGTAAAAACACGTCAAAGATCTAGATCAGATCATAGAATGTTCTGAATATTCATTAATATGCGCACAAGCTATGCGTACAAATCTCGATTGTGTGTGTGTAAATTCGAAGTTTCATTGTGAATTTTTGAAATCTCGGTGTGTATTTTTAAATTTCGATGTGTTTTTTTAAACTCTTGTGTAAATTCAAATTTCGTTGTGAATTTTTCGAATCTCGGTGCGTGTTTTTTTTTTTATTCTTAAACCCGATTCTTTCTACAAAAAGGGGGAGGGTCAATTCCGAAGTGTTGTGCCACATTCTAGTTCTAAACATTAATCGAAACAGCCCTAGTCCAAGACTGCACTGAAACATGAAATCGGCCAATATTTGGACTGTGATTGGTGAAAACATGAAAAGCAGCATCATTTACCTCTATTAACCTCTTCTCGAAAACGAGCACGGTCTCCTATAGTTGTTATTCCTAATCTAGTAAGTTCATTTTCGGTCAGACTTTTACAAGTGGTCAGGTCGTATATTTTGTTTTCCGCGAAAATTTGAATGAGCGTTGAAAGTGATATGCGCTCTAGAACTCCTTTCACATCTCCATCTTCTGCGCTGCCTGCATCCATGTTTTCTGCAACGGAAGTGTTAGACAGAATGATTTTTCGGAACCGGATTGGAATCACCGTTTCGATTTCGAACGTCTTCATAACGTTGTTTTATCAAATCTTGTTAAAAAATGTCTCTGTGATCAATTTAAACAGAAATGGGTAGCTGATATATATGAGTCTCCTAAGTGTTTGAATTATAGAATTTTTAAAACTGTGCACAAATTTGAGAGTTATATTGTTGATTTACCATATGATCTTCGAAAAGCATTAGGTAATTTTCGATGTATGAATCATAAATTGCCAATTGAGCAGGGTCGTTTTTGGGGCGTCGATCGTGATGATCGTATCTGTGATTTATGTAATCTATGTGAAATTGGTGATGAATTTCATTATTTGTTTAATTGCAATTATTTTTCAAATGAAAGAAAAAGGTTATTGCCACAAAATGTTTACAAAAGGCCAAATACTGTAAAATTTTATGATCTTTTATGCTCTGAAAATTACAGTACACTTGTTAAACTTGCAAAATTTTGTAAAATTGTGTTGTCTGTTGTGAAATAGGTTTGCCTTCCTATGTAAAATTTATACTGGATATATTTGATACATTGTACTTGCATTGATATCATACCATTTCATTCATTCTTTCCACATTTATGTATATGTGTTCATTATATTGTTATTACATGTTAATATTCACATTCCCCTGATGGGGACTTGAGAAATAAAAAGTTTCAAGTTTCAAAGTTTCAAGTTGTTTGGACATAATAATGATGTTAGCACATCATATAAAGACGAACTGACCGCATATAATGAAATGAAATTCAGCACAAAACAAATTGTTAAAGTACATAATATAATGGTGTTTGGACATAATATAAAGATGTTTGCACATAACATAAAGATAGTTGCACATAATATAATGATGTTTGGACATAATATAAAGATGTTTGCACATAATATAAAGACATTTGCACATAATATAAACACATTTGCACATAATATAAAGTTATTTGCACATCATATAAAGAAGTTTGCACATTATATAATGAAGATCGCACATCATATAATGACATGTGCACATCATATAATGACATGTGCACATCATATAATGATAAATGCACATCATATAATGAATAGTAGTCATAACAAGACAGTTACGGCATTCCATACTAGAGCCTTAATACGCTTAATTTTGTTGTAATCAATGAAATTTGTCATTTTTAACGCAACTATATATATAGCGGGATACTGTACAAAAACGTCACTACAATTTGACAGATTCAGATAGTGAATAAGAACACATTTGAAATAAGCCTTCAGGAGGATACACAAAATTCACTTATTATATTATAGGGTATGATTTAAAAAAGACCGATGCTTGCGCCAAGGCTTGAATTTTCCGCGCAGAAGTCCATGCAATTTCTACTCACTCATAATAATTCAAACATAAAAAGGGACATTTTTTTAATATGGTCCTAAAAGTTTTGTTTTCAGAATTCCTTTCTCTGTTTTATGGTAGAATTGGGACCGGACTCGATAAGCTCAGTTTGTAGAGCACTGGACTACAGCACCAAAGGTTCCGGGTTCGATCCCCGGTTGGTGCGGTAGGTCATTTTGGGAGACAAATTATGCTTAGATGTTACAATTGAATTTTTAAGGTTTCTTTGTTTGTTTGTTTGTTTAGTTTTTTGTATATTCACCGCTATAGCCCTGACTTATCATATGACTAGTCAATGAAACAATTAACATCAACTCACGTGATATTTCTGCCTTCAGCGTACACAGGTTAATAAATTTATTCGAAGTAACCTCAAAACCGATCTAGGTAAGCATCTGTGTCCTGTTGTCCGTTTTGTAAATGTTACAACAGTAATTAAATATAATGTACTTAGTAGGTAAGCAGCTTGCAAGTCTCTTATCCAGTGACTGATAGGAGCATGAGACACAAGTGTTCTATGGACTACTCAACCCTAAGGTTTTTCTCAATAACTGTATACATTCCATCGAATTAAGTTTTTCCGCGATTAAGGTCAATGTCTCTAAATATATCAACTTATCCCATATGTTGTCATCGGACGGAGGCATTGAAAAGTGATTGGAATGTTCAAAGTAGAGTGTGGTTTTCTGTAGAGGCCCATTGAATTTTTTTATTTTGGTATTAATTAAACATGAAAAACACTCGTTCCTTGTATATATACCCAATAACCATTCAGTTATATCATATACATGTATTGTATTATTCAAAGACAATCGATCTAATCTTCAAAGTTCATAAATTGTTAAAAATTTTACATCTAAAGTGTATATTTTCGTATTCACAATCATAAAATGAATATATTCGATAACGCATTTAATGACTATACTCCCCCTCCCCTAGGAGATCATCACCGCCGCCAATTATCTGTATTTATTGCACAATGTGTTGGGCTCCCAACTCCTTCACTTTATATATGTCACAATTTTCATTGTTAAAGATTAGATTTGCTACTGCGCGTCAGCTTCACTAATAAATAAAGTAATTTTACCAAAAAATTATCTGTATTTATTGCACAATGTGTTGGGCTCCCAACTCCTTCACTTTATATATGTCACAATTTTCATTGTTAAAGATTAGATTTGCTACTGCGCGTCAGCTTCACTAATAAATAAAGTAATTTTACCAAAAAATGATACCGTTTTTAACACTACGTTTTCCTGATCATGAAAAACATCCGTTAAATATTTGGCGCCTTCGTTGCTACATGTGATGACAGTCAAATTTTGATCACAAGACGAATCGCATCTCGACACGCATCTTTATAATCAAAATTGGCTTCACACTATGCATTAACTTAATGCAGATAAGTCTAATTACAAATATAATACATATCTATCGATCCAGAACAATCCATTTTGTAAAAAGAGTATGAATTTATACAAAAAGTCATGTAAAACGAGTAGCAAAATTACCCCTATATGAGAAGTATATCATCTCTTCCGTTATCTAACTTAAAACCCCATGGATTACTTTTGAACTTTGATCTTTACAACCGGCTGGAGAGTTTACGACATGAATATTTTCTAGATTTATTGTCATTTTATGGTTTAAATCCAGTTCAAATCAAATTAAAAGTGGTAAATTTTCTCCTTTTACATCTTTCAGATTATCGTTCAAACTGTGTGAAGTAAACATTTATTGAAAAGTCAGATAACGGCGATATAAATTTCAATCATTATTCATAATTTACAAAAGAAACCATTTTCAGATTGAAATACTCGTTGCTAAATCACTTTTAAAGCTCATTGAAAAATCTTTACTATCTTAGATGTTTACCAGGTAAAGTGTTTGTTGTTACAATCGATCACGTGAAAACGATATTTCTTCGAGATTAATATTTTCTTCTCCTAGCAGACGACATGTTAGCGGAAACATTGATAGGTGTTAATACGTACTCTTTAGCTGTATCACTTTTCATTAACATCGACACTTGGAATATTGATTTGAAATTTCAATGATGAAGGATTTAATATTTATTTCGTAATGTTCGTAAATCTGTGACATTTAAAAAATACAGGATAAGAAAATGTAAAGGTGTAATCAGAAAAAAATGATGCTTGGAGCAGAACCTTTTCCTATTTCGAAACCGATATTTGCACGTCCAATGCGTGTACGACGAACACAGTCACAGAAAGTAACGTCAAAAAACTCAAAACTTCCTGAGGTAAAAATGCACGTGAAAGGGGGAACTACACTCGCAATAATGGACTCACAGACTACAGTTTCTAGATCACTGAGTAGAGCCACAGTGTATACAGACAGTGAAATAGTAAAAACGGAGCCACCCCCAGAGCCACCAAAACCGGTAAGATAGGCAATATAAGGTTACCTTTTTCTAATTTTAGTTAATTTGTATTTACTTAATTGACATTGCATCTCCTTTCCTGTTGTATGTCTATTTTGTATCATTTTCTTGTATTGCCATCCAGAAGTCCTTTAACTGGAAATATTTATTATATCTTCATTGTTTCATTTTATTCTGAAGCAAGTTAGACAGATGAACATTTCATTTTTTTTTTTTTTTTTTAATAATTTGTGTTTGTTTTGTTTTTGTATTTAGAGTAATCTTTAAAAGTGAACTAGTTTATTTATTTTGAAAGCTAAATGTACAGAAATTTGCTAAAAGTAATTTAAATGTCAGTTGTGATAAAATATTTAAGTCCTCATTAAAATAGCCGAAGGACGTTAAACGTGTTCTTTTCTTTTCCTTTAAATTCTAACTAATTATCTTAAAAATTTTCCTTGGCATTTAAAACTCAAACATAATATTGTAAGTAGAGAGAAGTCCCATGAATTACACAATGATAAAAAACGAAATAAAAGATTTTAAAAGAAATTAATACAAGTGTGATGTGTGGTATGCCGGACAAAAAGATATAGATATTTGGTAACAAAATTCAATCTAAATAAAAACTGCATGTTAACTCATGGAAAATGGGAATAAACATATGTGTAGAAAAAAATTGTATATGTATTATAAATATTATACCACGAATTTTTACTTGCCTCAAGTAATAAGCAGGTCCGCAATATTCAACAATATTTACTTGAAACCCTTATCAGTCAGTATTGCGAGTCGGAATCATCATCACGCAGCAAATGTTCGGCTGTTGTTCAAAGACTTCTTTCCAAAACACTTAATTCCGTCCTTATCCTTTATGACAAAACAAATATAAGACACTAAATCAAGTAAAGCATTGTTGGATTTACTGTTATAGACTTGTTACAAGTCCCTTCCATTTTTTCTGTGCTATCGGAAGTTTAATCTGCAATCTATTTAATGATAACTTCAGGTGGAAAGCTCTCTGATAGATGCAAAGTAACATAAAAAGAAAAATTTTAAAAAATAGGAAAGGACTTGTATCAAGTTTTGTGTCAGCATTTGTATATTCAATACAGATCACCCCTATCGTTGTTTTTTTTTTTTTTTAGTTGTCTACCCCTCCCAAGCCACCATTACTATCTAAGTCATTTGCCTTTCTTTTTATAACAACTGGTATGTTTGTCAGAATTGATGCAAGATATTTTCAGGAAATGAGACGTAAAACTATCTATAGTTTGTATAAACGTTTGCAACAGTCTGATAATCAGCTTGTTCTTACTATTCTTGGTAGTGATTTATGGTATAGTCCGCCATTCTTGGTAGTGATTTATGGTATAGTTCGCCATTACTCAGAAAATGGTATACCGAGATTTATGTGAACTTTGACTGACATGTTATCAAATTAGAATTTCTTATTATATTTATTGGTATTTTAATTCTTCATTTTTCATCTTGTATATTTAAAACTTTCATCATATTTGGATGTAACTATGGACTATTTATGCCTGAAATGAATTATTATTATTATTATTATTATTAATGTTACCACACTTAAGTTACATATACTGTGGTACTGTAAATTTTAATACTGAAGTAATACTCTATATTATATAAGTAATTGTCCCTGAATATAAATCTGTGGAAAATAAATGAAAAACATGTAAAGACACCTACAAATTTCACTCTAGAACAGCGGCGTTGTCTTCAATTCGGTCGAAACTATAAATAAAGTATAGTTTTTTAACTTCCCTTTTCTTATTAAGTGTATTTTTGTGCAGTGTTTGCACAATGCGTGCCGCGTTGCTCAACGTAAAAATATCTTAAATCTATACAACCAATAGGTTTAGCCAATCAGTTATTTTCTATTAGTAATACTTTTTAGTAAATAATTTTGTATTGAAATAATAATCATTTGTAAGATCTTGGAAATTTGATAATAAACTTTTTTATCAAAAAAAGAAAGCAATATGGTGGTTATATCGTTTCCGGTAAGGTTTAAGTCGTATCGAATAAACATTCATTCCTATGTTTTATATAAAATTATTCCATATGTAGGCCTTATAATAAGATTCTTATTGAACTGCGTATTGAGTTTTAATATAAAAGGTTTATTAATTTTGTCGATGTTATTTTCCTTTCCGATTTACGTTACAACGGACCATGAATGATTTAAAAGGGAACAGTACTAAAACATTTAATGAAAGAATTCTCAACGTCATTTTATTGAATATTAAACTCGAAATAAATATAGCCGGATATTTTATACCTCATTAATTCCGATCATAAAATAACGTTCAATAGAGATCATTAATAAGTTGAATAGGGTGAAAAGCTAACCTTTTGATATTATTGTTGCTATTTGTAAGGTCTAATAAAATATATATAAATTCATTGAACACATAAATAATCCATGAGGCAAGAACGAAAATGATGGGTTTCCGATAACATGAATTTGAAAAATTAGGGTCGATGGGTTGTTATTTCCCTTTTTTATTTACTAATTTTCAAAACTTTTTATATAGGTTAAATAAGGAGCCTTCATTGTCTTAAACAGTGCTTGCTCAAAAATGGCCAATTGAAAACATCTTAAGTGTGGCATTGAAAATTAGGGTCGGTGGTGTTACCGGTAATGAAGTTTATTTATTTATTTATTTATTCTATAATTTTATTCTGTTATCATTGATGTTTATTTTTTTGCTTGAATGTCACTTGGTTGTTTTAATTATTTCATTTACTATAAAATTTACATAAGAGTGTCGCACCGTCCTGTTGTATAAGGCTGTGTATTGTTTTAATATAGTGTTTGATGGGTCGAACATATTGTATTTTATATATTTCTTTCTAATAAATATCTTCTTTTTGATGAATTAAACTCATCTTTGAAAAGTTTTTTGTATGATTATAACCTCGAGCTAAAGTATGACTCGACATAAAGACAGACACCGAGAAAATTTATATTGTTCACACCATCAACAAGAATGAATGAAACCAACAATAAAATTAATAATATTGTTAAAGTTAAATATGACCATAAGTTTTATAGCATACAACTACATACAGTTCCACTTAAGTAGTTTTCTCATTTTGATTCGCAGGGGGTGGGGAGCGACCTCGAATCCTTATCCTGAAACTGTTTTTTTTTTCACTTCAGCTTTTGTATGGTAAACGGTCGTGATGGTGATGGTTGTTGTTAATTGACGCCCAGTTATTGAAAATATACGGCTAGTTGTTTCTTCCTTTTTTCACAACATATTTTGGCCTAATTTCCTGTCTTTTTCAACTTCCTTCCCCCTTCTGACCCTACATAAAAATCAAATGATTGCTCCCTGACGTAAAAAATATTTTTTATCGTGTTGAACTTTTCCACTTTTTCCACTTGTTTCGTATGAAATGCACAAGTATGTATAATACCATGAAAGACAAAAACAAAGATAAACAAACTAACATGTCAAATTATTTACTCTGGTTCAAGATTTATTTACCAAAATGTCTTGTATCTCTCCCAGTATTTACTTAATTAAGCATTTCCTTTCATGTAACTATGGGTTGATATAGGTGCTAATCAGATTGGAATTGGTAGCTGCCAACGGGCTATAAAGAATTATAGAAATGACGCTAACTGCATTACAGATAATAATTCCTAAAGTCAACAGAGATAACATTTATCTAACCTTATCCCTTGTAATCGCATGACTAAAGCATTGTCCGTGAGTATCGTGTATCGTTACCGTCTCCACACAGGCCAAGTTATTCTGAAACAAAACTATAAGGTAGCCGTAGTCCGATAATCGCTATGTCGTGTAATTTTTTTTTTTACCGTAATTAGTACAATTCATACCCTAAATAGGTCCAGGATATTATATTCACATAATTGATTTGGAGAAATGGGCGCAATTTATGCATTTGCCTCAGCAGATCTCTCAGCAGTAGTGGCTAATGAATCATACTACAAAACGAAAGGTCCCTGTTTCGATACGAGAATGATCTCGATAAAAGATATCAGTCTGTCCAATTGGGACGAAAAATGTCCGTCCGTGTTAAGAGAGAGCAAAACGCTTAGAGAATTCCTAGTAGATGTCGCAAAAGAGTAGACTAAAATGCCACTGCGTGGGTTGTTTTCGCATCCGCAAGTAGGAGAGGGATTAGCATAAGTTGGTATAACTCATTTTCCAATTAACTGTAAAAAATAAGATTAAACTAATGGTTAACACACAACTTGTACATTGTGTACTCAAATTTTTTCTGTTCGTCGTAGTAAGAAAAATAGAATTAAGCATATTTTTGCATTGGGAAAAATTATTTTTTGTTCACTCTATAGGGTGGCACTCAGTATTAATCTTCATCTGCATTAAAACTTTTTGATAATTGAATGTTGCATGGAAAATGTTGATTAATAAACCCAATCAAGCGTGTCAGAGAATAAGAAAAAAAATCTTCATTTGCGTTTACTAGTATTTAATTTGTGATTCAAATTCAATTTGATGGTCATTTTAATTTAAAAAAGAAATATCTTCAGCCGGTGTTATCTAGTAGATAACGAATGACGTACATATTTTTAAAATGTTTCAGTCAGTTCCGATGTGATTGTATATCCAAACGTATTTTAAACAAACTTGTTGACGAATATCTGTACAGGTTTACTAAGTAAACATTCTTAAATAACCATATTATTTCTTAAGAAACAAGTACAAGCGGAAGATTCTTCCACCAGAAAGACAGGTGTTTACAATTATTGAACCGATTGATCCACTCGGAATCGATCGGGCAGTACTCATAAAATCTGTCAATATACAAGTGAAGACCAGCCGGGATCATGTGATTGATGTTATCATGTACAAATAATTTAGAGCTGTCAGACCACACTTGACAATACCCCCAAAGGTTTGGTAGAGGGTGTCAAAACAAGGATATCTTCCTATAAAGAAATTGAAAAACTTTAGAAAATAACCAGCATTGTCTTAATCAGTTGTATATACTATAGTATTATTGCCTAATGTTTTTCATATTGGCATAGTTAGAAGTAAGCCAATATAGCTTAACGAGGACTATACCAGTTTGAAAAACATTAGGCAATGATACCTTTATTATTAATTAAGGCCACACGAAATTAATGGATGGTTCTTTGGATTTTTTGATGGCAAAAATAGGTGCGAGCGAAATTTTAATTTTATTTTTTTTCTTGGGACGAAGATCAAATTTACGTGAGGCACAAATTTTTTAAAATGAAATATTGCAAAACATTGCAATTTTCACAAATTTTAGGAGATGGTGAACAATTTTTTTATTATTTTCTTGAAAAATGAAGAATCTAGAGGTAATTTTCATGATTTTTGCAAAATGAGGCGGCATAATTTTTTTTCTTAAAATTCACATAATCAAAAAATTGGAGCGGCAAAATCCAAAGAACTAAACATCATTTCGGCGTCGCCTTTTTGTCAGAAAATATCTTCGACATGGCCATCCATCACCTGCTGCGCTTTCCGCAAATTTCTGTTTGGGATACGAGGCCTGATTGAAGCCATCGTTCTCTCCTGCCAGACAACAATGTTGCTCAGATTGACATATATATATCTACAATAATGTAGCTCCTGTGTGATTCACAGCCGGGGGTTTTAGGCATATTTTCCACGTGTTTTGGTTCAAAAACTGTAAAAATATTATGTTGCTATCATTATCAGTTAAATTAAGCAACATACCATCACATAGCGGGGGATTTTCAATTAAGAGAGTTCCGATATAATCTTATATTGGCATTGGTCGTACCTAGTTCAATATGGTCCAAGTAAAGTAAAGAAATACCAAAGGTATATTCGAAGGAGGGATAGATAGAAACAACTGACAAACTCCGGACAACAACAAAGACCAAAACAATACATGCAATACAATTAAAAAGTAAAAACATATGAACAAAATGGACCCCACCAAAAAAATTGGGCTAAACTCAGGTGCTCAGGGAGAGTAAGCAGTCTCTGCTTCCTGCAGGATACCCACTATGCTGCCTATGTCAAATTCGGTATAAGGAAGGGATAACGTCAAGGGAACGGGTTTTTCATACCTGTCAACCAAGTCATGATGACGCCAATAACACTTTAAGGATGACTCCAACTAAAGAGCAACATACCCCTGTCTGAGCAACTTTCCTGTCAGGAGCCGGGCCCTTTCCAGGAAGTCAGTGTATAGACATATGTCACAAGCACATATGTTATGAAATATATACTCCATACGCTAGCGATTCTGGAATACTTTCGCTCAAAAATGGGAAGTTGACGATTGGAAAGTCAAAGTCACCCCGTTTGTCGTAAAGTTTTGTATTCAACCTTCCTCTGGTGTCAGTTTCGAGGTGAAGGTCCAGATAATATGCAGAATTGGCAGTGTCTGTGGTATCCCTAATTTCGAGCTCATTGGGATAGATGAGATGTAAGAAATTCCTAAAACGTGAATTGTTGAGTGATAAAACATCACCTATGTAGCGGAAGCTGAAATTAAAGGTACGGGCTAAATTCTTCTGTTTTTCCTTATGAAGCCCGTCAAGGAAGTCTGCCTCATATGAGTAGAGGAACCAGTCTGCCAGGATTAGTGCACAATTAGTGCCCATAGGAATGCCAATTGTGTGTTGGAAAACATGTCCACCAAACTGAACAAATACGTTGTCGATCAAAAATTCAATCATCAGGACAATTTCGTCCTCTGTAATTTTTTGTTAGATTTAGAGTGGTTTTTATGATTACAAGGCACAAATGTATGTGTATCTGCTGTTGCGATTTTTATTTTGAAAGCATCGATGAATTAGATCTTTCAACTTCTCCTTCAGTTGTGAATGAGGAATGGTGGTATAGAGTGTAGAGAAAACAAATGTTTTTTATGCTGTTACAGCCTGAAATGGACCGAGATCGTAAAATATCCTTTAAGTCTTTAGAGTTCTTTAATATCCACATTTGATTGATACCACTTCTTGAATAGTTTGTCTCACAATAACTTTGGAGGCCTAGTTTGTAGGGTATTGGGTTCAATATATCTAAGTTAATTAATAAATGTCCGTATGCACGGATACATACCCGTATCTTCATTTTCGACATAATTTCTTTGCCGTAAGGGAATGTATTTTTACCTCAGTATTAAAGCAAACAATCCCTATTAGGGACTTGACATACCAAGATATACATAAAATAAGCATATATCAAAACAGTATAGTTAAATGTCATTTTTTAATATCCTCTCTCCTCAGTTCTAATGACTGTTTAATTAAGAATTAAATGTTTCATTTTTGTAGTTTTTTTTTTAGTTTTAAAGCCTCGATCGAAGCACATTTTGTATGAAGTGTGGAAGCACCTCATATAAAAAATGTGCGCCCCGGTCAAGGCTTTTACAACGCTATATAACTACTAAAATGATGCATTGAATTCTTATAATTACATTTTATATTTGACAAGTAAAAAATGGTATGTAATTTCAAAATATTCTCCGTATTGTCTCAATATTTTCACCTTTATTTGGTTATAAAACGACACCTTTCGGAACCGTGTGACAAGCGTCTTCCAATAAAAATTACGGATTTCAATAAAACAAATAAGTTATGTAATTATTGACGAATGCAATTGCTTTTATATCTTCAGGCGTTTCAGTAGCCTTTTTATTTTATCTAAATCTGAAAAGTTGTCGTACTTTCTGTAAATCGAATATTAACCTGAGGAAATAAAGTGTTTCGAAATTCTTGTTTAGTGTGCTTTGAAAAAAGAAATGACTTTCATCATCAATTTTATTATTACAATTCTGGCATAAAAAATCTTTCTTCTCGGAGTAATTTTTTATATCTATCTATTTCAATCACTTATTCTGAATTTAGTTATGATTTTTCTATTTTCAAAATTTGGATGACTGAGATAAAAGTATGTTTTTCCTAGATCAGTTTTAATAAATGTGTAAACGTATATCTTTGTATTTTCATTTAGATTGTCAATAGTACACTCTATAGTATTCATCAACCCTTTTCATGATATTAAGGCCACACCAAAATGATTTTTACTTCTTTGGATTTTGACGCTCCAATTTTAGGATTATGTAAATTTTAAGAAAAAAAAAATGATGCTGCCTCATTTTGCAAAAAAATTCTGAAAATTCCCCCCAAATTCTTCATTTCTCAATAAAATCCCGGGGGGAGCACTTTGTCAAAAATTTGACATATAACCCATTCCAGATAGTCAGATATTACCCCTTTGTAGAAAAGAGAAAAAAATATACCCCTTTACAGTCGTTTTTCGAAAAAAACCGGCCCCTTTTGTCAGAACATACCTAGCACCTCATATATAGTAAGTATATTCTGAGCATCAGTTTCGGGTTAGTATCAAATAGATTCAACTTATTAAAATGAAGTCGTTGTTCAATGGAGATAACTTTGAATAGCTATCGGTAATGGAGATAACTTTGAATGGCTATCGGTATTAGTGATCCATAATGTATTTCACAATTTAATTGTTAACGTACTGTCCACCTGGACAAAGTGATTAGAAGACACCCTGCTGTGATTAGATCAGTAGCATGTGCCAAATTTATTTCACAGTTTGGTAGATTAACAAGCTTTCACTATGCAAGGGGGTGTGACATGGACAAAATTTCAACTAATCAAGTTTAATTGATTTAAAATATCTCTGTTGTGAATAATAAGCCACTGATTAAAAAAGATAATAAAAAATTAATAGAATGAATCAATAAATATATGTCCCTTTAAAAAATTATGTCACGTCACATTTTAAAAGTTAAAATTATTTCACGTTTATCATGCAATTTATATAAATTGTACTGCTGTTGACGGTTCATTTTTGATAAACATTTATATGATGTATAATTTAATTTATTTTATTTGTATTTGAGTTGTGCGGTGCAGAAATTATTTATTTACTTATTTGTCGGCTTTTTAGTCAAATGTTTTGAGAATTATTTTTATATCTTTATATTATTGAAAAAATGCTGAAAATTGATTATTTTTATATATTTCTTTTCATCTTATATTATTCTCTAATTCTATATTGTAATGTGTTTCTTAACAGTAAAGTAGTTTTTTCTGTATTAATTAAAAAGTGTCAGTATGAACAATTTCTAATTAATGACTTTGAAATATACATGTAAATGTATTCTGGATGTTGAAAAGGGGACTTCTTATAGTTTATAGATTATAACAACTTTTATTTGGATTTTTGGGGATCATTTTTTAATCACAATTTAAACAGTTTTATTCAAAATAGCAGAAAATTTGCGTTGTAGCAATACATACATGTAGTACTTGATCAAAGATAGGACTGTTAACCAAGACGTCCGCCACAACCGAACTTAGTTTAACATAGGCCACTATGGGAAAATTCTTTGAAAAACTTTTCCTATGAAACCACTAGGCCAATTGGGAGCAAACTTTCAAGCGGGTGGAATGGTCCTTGTGTGATCCCCTTGCAGTTATGGCATCCCCTTCTCCAAACCGACATGGCTGCTGTTACTAAAAATAGACAAATAGGGGGGATGAATTTCAAAAATCTCCTTTTTTGAAACTACATGACCAATTGGAACCAGACTTGGCAGTAATGGTCCTTAGGAGGATTTCTTTCAGAATTATGTCCCGTGATCCGGACTGTTAACCAAGATGGCCGCCCCAGCCGAACTTAGTTTAACAAAGGACATAATGGGAATATTTTTTTAATCTTCTTTTCTAAAAAACAATGAGCCAATTGGAACCAAACTTGGTAGCAATGGTCCTTAGATGATCATCTAAGAATTATATCTGATGACTTGGACTGTCAACCAAGATGGCTTCCACAGCCGAACTTAGTTTAACATAGGGCGTTATGGGAAAATTCATTGAAAAATCTTCTTGTTTGGAACCACTTGACAAATGTGAACCAGGCTTGCAAGCAATGGTCCTTAGATGGTCCTCTTTAAGAATTATGTACGTTGACCCGGAGTATCAACCAAGTTGGCTGCCACAGCAAAACTTAGTTTAACATACTATTAGGATTCATTTAAAAATCTTCTTGTCTGAAACCACTGGGACAATTTGAACCAGACTTGGAAGCAATGGCCCTTATATGGTCCTGTTTAAGAAATGTGTCTGAAACTAACCAGACTTTGCAACAGTGGTCCTTAGATTGTTCTCTTTCAAAATTATGTCCGATGACCCTACATGCCACTACAACCAAACTTAGTTAACATAGGACCTTATGGGAAAACTAGCCACATTGACTGCTACACTTAAATTTTAGTCCTGCTCAAGGTGGATAAGATAAATCCAGGTGAGCGATACAGGCTCTTTAGAGCCTCTAGTTTTAAATAACTTTTAGTTCATAAAATAAAGATCATAGCCAATTTATTGCATACTTCAGAACTAAATCAAAATTATTGCAAAAAAATATCACAAATCTAATAATGGTGATAAAAAAAATAACGGTTTTCCGTGTCAATAATCTGATTCAGCAGAATTACACAGGCAGTAACGACAATGAACAATGATAAGCGTCTTCTATGTCCTTAATTTTACGGTATTATGTAATAGGGAGTGACTTGTCACCTGTTGACACCTGTCGAATGTTTTTCACCTGTAGAACATGTGTTATCTGTCTTTGTCAATCAAGTGATAATAAATCCAATAATAAATTGTATTGTCAAAATTAATCCACAAAAATAAGCTAGTTTTCAATTTTCTGAGCTGTTCTACAAGTGGAACCTATCTCTAGTTTGCAACGTTAGAACCTAAGCTTTGTTGAGGCTATCATTTTATTTAGAATTTGACAGAAATGTCCTTGCTTAAAAATTCAAGGACAGGTAACTCTAGTATAAATTTGAACGAATATCAGTAAAAATAACACTTAGATTAATAATATTCATTGATACCAATTTTGATGCACAATATGTGCACATTTCATCGATTTACGACTCATCAGTTGTGCTCAAGACCTAAAATGTTGAAAACCAAAGCAGTAATCCAAAACTTTGAAGAGCAAGTTCACAAATGCCCCATTGACCATAAAGGAATAAAGCCAAAACCATCTAAGGACAGAGCTATGCACGAGGGTGATATTCCTTGGTCTTCCTTTAAATTAGAATATTTCTGTATTCCTATAGAAAACTACAAGTATATATTTATGTAAATTTGAACCATTATTGTTACTCTATCCATCTTCGAGATAATGGTGTCTAGGAATATTTGACTTGCCGCAATTGCTCATATCCATCCTTATTGTCATAGCTGTAGAGCGCATTATCATGGAAATACTTAACCATATTAAGAGTTACTAAAGTTTTCTTATTGTCATTTTTTTTTTGGGGGGGGGGTATATTGTATCGGAGGAGCAGGATGTTTATTTTAAAAGTGAAATACAAGGAATATGATCGAAAATAGTTGTCTAGTTGTCGGTTTTGAAAAATAATAGCGTCTACAGTCAAACGCTGAAAAATCTCAGGTTCGTGAATACTACGAAAAATTATGTACTTGAATCACTTCACCCCCTCCAAATAAAAAATAAAGGGTTACGACTTGAGGAACTACACAAATCGTTTAATTATTTCATTCTTCATAATAGATTAGATATGAAGAATGTCAGATAAAATACAGGTAATAAATTGGTTTTTTTTTGTTTGCAGTCATCTGAATTTAGAATTAAGTTAGATCAGACGTAAAGAACAAATAAAACACGTAATTAATAAAACGGGCTCAATCCCTACAGAATAAATACATATGAATAATGAAACAATGACAAAGCAAACATGATATTTTTGTCTATTTTAAAGTCATCCGTTGGGTATTCGGTACATTCTTTGTACACTTCGATATTCAAAACAAACGACAATTTAATCATGAAATAAGATATAAATTCTAACAAAAGCATTATAAAAACATTTTGGCATCTAAACATCCATTTAAAATAGGATTCTATGGTACAGTTTTATCTTATCTAGATTTAATATCGTTTTATTTGCTCATTCCATATTAAATAAGTTGCAAAGATTTGGAAAATGGAATGCTGTTGTTCCTCGCAGCACGACGTAAAATTTTGTTGATTTATTTTCTGGTTCTGTTCATTTGAAAAGGAATGTATATATCAGTCGAAATTAGATAAAAACTGAAAATAAAAAGATGATTTAAAATAAGGGTAGCTTATTTAGAGATTAAAACGAGTAGAATATCGCTATATGTCAACACAAAGATTGAGATGCTAAATGGACTTTAAAACTTGATCAATACATATGGAATGTGGAAATGGACATAACAAAAATAATTGATTTATTGGGTGAGGAAATTAACAGGGAATCAAAATAAACGGTAGGCACTATAAATTAACAACAGGATAGACAGATTCTTCATAGATTTTTAATGGAAATTATGTACCTTGGCTAATCGGTCTAGCCAGTTCCTTGGAACATGGATTTATTTCGTCTGGAGCCGGAGATCAAGAAGTATACAAAACTGATGTCTGTTCAGTTAAAACGAAAGGTACAAGTTTTTATTTTTTGTTCAAGTTTTCGTAAAAATTGGAAAATATCAAAATTTAACATTGTATGTCATGTATATGCATCATAGGTTATTTAATTTAAAATAAAATTTAAGGTAAATGTCTTTGTGTCGAGGTGGAGACGGGAAGGTGGTATAATATACCGAGATGGGATAGGTTGTGCTGCTGACATCAGGGTTGAAATTCATTATATAATGTCATGTGTTTTTTCAAAAAGGAACGTAAAATGTATTTACTAAATTATTCTTCTAAATATTGTTAAATTTTATATAAAAAGATATTAAGAGATAAAATTGAAAATCTTCAAGAAAGTAACAAAAAAAATTATAAAACTAGATCAGTCTGAAACAGAATATTATCTTAATCATCCAAATTTTGAGGTGCGTAAATTTTGTACACTGTAATGGGATTGTGTTTTGCATTAACAAAGTTAAATATAATATTGTATTTTCAACTGGAAACATTATTGAACTGGATAAATTATCACAGTAAATTTATCAGACACATATCTATGAAAGCTATTGTAAAAATATGATCTTTTCTGTAACTATTTAATATTTTATGAAAAAAAGCCAGTCGGTCATTCAGTCGCGTATTCTTTTGAAGATGTGAAAATAACGACAATGAACGAGTTTTAAATGTACAAAATGGCGCCAAAAGTTACTCGAACTTCTTTAAATAAGTGAAAAAATAAAATATATATATACAAACTGTTAGATAATAAAAAGTTATGAATTGAATGATAATGTATTCACATTTCCATTCCAAAGGTCTCTGATGTTTTAGAGAAACATAGACTGATCGAATGTTCCGGAAGCCTTTTATAAAAGATTAGGTATAAATATATCTATATACATTCTATATAATATGAACAGAAGTCGTTAAAATTCATTCAACTGTCTAAAAATGAATTTTATTTTATGAAATAAATAGAACTTTATCCGACATAGTGCAGTCACTATTTGAGTGGACTTATTGATGAGATTTTTGTGTTTAATCATATCATTTTTCCCAATTGTAAAAAAGGTTGTTAATTTTCACTGGATTTATAAGAAATTCTAATGATGTTGGAGGTTTCAAATTACCCTTAGAGCGAATCCATAGAATATTTTTGTAGAAGATCCTATATATACATAGATGTATAATAGATCCAGTTACGTCGATGTTCAGCTACTTTAGACCTGATGTACTGTTACATATAAAGACGTATTAGTCGGGAAACTTTTGATTATGTTTACAAATAGAACCACTATTATACGACATTTTTCATATTTATACATGTGTACATAAATATTTCTCAAGTGGAAGATACTGTTGGTTCACTTATTCATAATCTGTATTTGTGGTATTGAAATAATAGCTTTTGTGATTTTGTTACACAATCTTCTTGATCGTTCAAATTTTAAAATCATTTTCCGGGAAAGGGAAGGAGATGTAATAGAAATTATTAACGTTATTCTGAGAAGTTAGTTTCTAAAGAAATTAAATTCGATATCTCCCCTGTTAAAACTGAGTTGCAGTTTGATAAACGTTTTGTCATTTTGCAATTCGGTTGATACGCATATCCGATCCTAATTGTACTGTTTCCTTTAAATTGTTACGATGTCCACAATTTAAAATCAGATGCAATGATTTCTCGTTAGTTCTTGCTTAAATTAGGCGACAAAAATACGCATAAATGCACCTGGGTTATTTGTCTATATACTAAATGTGCTTTCCACATACACAAAAATATATAACGCCCATCGTTAAAAGATCAAATAGCCGTAATCAATACAAAATGACTCTTATTTGTTATGGGTATCTTGCATGTTATAAGAGATAATATAACAAAAGCCTTCTGTTTTGAAGTTTTTATACCCTTTAAAAATGATCCACCCATTGATGATCGAAAACTTCCTTCTTACATGTCTTACAAAAGATTTATTCTTGAAAACATAACTACGTTTTATATGAGCTTATAAGCTGTATACAGTGCGTCTTTGTGTGTATATGTGCAGGGAAGGACAGGGGGAAAGAAAAGTAGGAACGCCCCAAAATTTGTGGATACATACTGTATGCAAAATAATGTTAGCTTATATAGATACCAAAATTCGTGCGACTAATGATACATATTTTGGTGTTTGTTTTTATAATACAAGTATAGTTCGGTCATAAAAAATTAAATAAAACATCAAACTTTATATTATCCATTTTATCAATGGATATGGAGAGATAATTTTTCGAACAACTACAATAAACTGACATTAAAAGATGTTAATTTATTATTGATAAAAAGAAATCACTGTTAACATTTTGAGAATAAATTTTTTCTGTCATGGTCTTAGTTCTTCATGATAAACTATCAAACCGTGAACGTCCGAATACCCCTCTTTCGCCTGACAAATGCTGCAGCTTTTTGTAACTTTCCACTTGGGAAATTTGAAATTATTCCGAAACATTTCAAATGCATCCAAATGTTAGGGAGCAACCATTTGATTTTTATTGGGGGGGGGGGGGGGGGGGGTAGGATCAAATTTGAAATAAAAAAGCAGTACCAGGATTTGGGGCAAAATAAGAAGACAGAATCGCTATAGGTGTGAAAAAAAATGCAGGACCTGTGTCGATCAGAAAATTTCTGGTTTAAATGAAAATAAAAATTTAGGCAGGATCAAGCATTTGACACGGTGTCAGCTAAAACCTAGACTTATCTTGACAACAAATGTGAATTGAGTCATTCAGTTTTCACAGAAATTACGTAACATTTATAATATTTATCAAATATATTATTTTTATTTAAATCTGCAATAATAACTTTCTGGAACGAAGTTATAGCATTATTAGGTGGATAATGTGGTCTCCCGCAACAATCCAAAGTATGAATGGTTTGATTTATACATCTTTAAAATTTTAATTCAAAATAAAATGTCCCGTCATCATACGAAAAAATTTAAATGACTATGCTAGTGGTGCGTTTTATTTTTGTTACACCTTTAACATTAAGGAAATGAGCTAAAAAATATTCATTTATTTATTTTTGTTTTGTGGTGTTCATTGCGTATCTAAGCATTAAAAAACATAATATTTTGGTGATATTACCCATTCCAAATATAAAACAAGCAGGAAAGTTGACTGAGGGAAAAAAATGTTAATTTTTGGTTGGTTTGGTAAGGAATGACGTCTGCAATGTACGCATTGGCACATGCCTTTCCTGCAGGAAATCTTAGAATGAAGAAAATGTTTATTCTTGATAATTTGGTAAGTTTTTCTGTTAAAATTGTGCCAAAAACTGCATGACTTGATTGAAAGGTTGGATTTTTAAAAGAGATAGAAAATTACTCTTTTCTATAAAATTAGATATATCATTATTTACAGATGTATACAAGTGTCTTTTTTGACACAATGTTAAAACCTATATATACATACAATTCTGAAAGTTCATATACTAGAAGCAAACAATTCAAGTGTCAAATAGATATACTAACGTTTATTGATAAAACACCTCAGAAAAAAAATCATCTAAATTTTTTTGAAGAAATACACTTAAGACAAAAAAAAATTCTGCATATATATACATGTAGTCCTACGGTCCGAGATGGACAGGGAACCAGTAGAAAAGTATTTTGCAGTAAAAACTATGAAATAGCTTTAAAGGGTTTCTTTCTTCATTTTTAACTAATTTTTCTCCTAAAAGACATATAATTAGTACAAATAGAATGTCTGAATTTAAAATCCTTGTCGAGATACGTGTTTATAATAACATTCTAATTATAGAGATGATATCCTGGTGACCGTATTTACACATTCTTTTGGATACAAAACTTCCTGAACTAGTACGTTTGCTAGGGTAGTATGATTCTTTGGATGCGCACGCAAATGGTGGCAGTTCTATAGCATTGAATAATGTTTAGTTGTTCAACCTTTTTGTGCTTATGAAATTAGTAAACAATACTAATAGGACTGAGACTTGAACTTAATTATAATTTTTCTTCCTACCCCAGTGCCTGATATAAAGAATATTCCTCATTCAATTTTTCTCATGGTATTATATTTGTTTCAGTTAAAAGTTGTTCACAAATCTACTGAGTTTTTTTATATGTTAGTTGCGGTAAGCTGTAAACATAAGCAAGTTTCACATGCCGGACGGAAATTGAATAACTCTGCATTAAACTTCTGTGTTTTATCACACATTTTCATTAAAAGATCAATAATTACTCTTCAGATAACCAATAAGTATGATGAGATGATTTATATGGAAAGTACATGTACATCGTAAAGTTGATTGATTTTAAGATTAAGAAGTGTAATTAAGACTTATAGAAATTATGTTATGACAAAAAATGATATAGAAGGGAAGATAGGTTTTCTGTCATTGCATAAAACAGAGAATTATAATTTGGAATCTTCTGGCATATTGAGGGGCATGACACGGTTATTTAAAAGAGGGAAATAAAAGGATCCAAAATGGGTGAAATTTGGGGAGGGGGGTTGAAAATATGTAACTTGTATATGCCCTGAGAATTGTGGGTGCTTCAAAAATATTTCCAGGCTCCAAGGTCACTTTCCTTACCCATATTAAAATAAAATTGTTGTTCCATTGCTACCCTGGCAAAACCTGTAAACATAATATCGCTTCAAGTGAACAAATGAAACACGTGATCGTAGTATAAAATACGATGAAGAACGTTTTATATTCTATTTTAAAATACAAAGTCACGGTTATTTAAAATGTAAAATAATGTTGCTGCCAAAATAAACCATAACGGCTTTTGTTCCTTATTCAGATTTTTAAAATTTGTTTTTTATCGCTGTTTTGATATCTTTGTGATATGGTATTCAAATTGAATTACACAAATAGTGACAAATCTGAATACCTGCTGGGTTTGTGGGAAGATTATGGTCGTTTTAATGTTTTGTCATACGTTTTCCACTTGACAATGGCAACTCATTATGTATTGTATGAGTATGAAGAATCTTTCTGGTTCGTGGAATTTAAAGAGACACAAAAAGATACTAAGTTCAAAGTTGCATTAGTTACCCTGTTGTCATTACGAATATGTTAGGGGAACAACCACATTGTTCGTTGGACGTATCGTCGTAAATTAAGTGCATTTTCTGTGTATTTTACTCAGTATTGAGATGGCATGGAATTTTTCTGTTTGTTGAATTTTAAGATATGAATTGACAAGGAAATGAACAACGGTCCTGTTAATATTAATCTATCCTGTTAAAGTTTACGGGTGTGCGAATATTTAAATAGGACGAAAAGTAAACAAGATTCTCTAATTTAAAGCTTAAATTTTACTTCTACCACTACGGAAATGACTATCGTTAAGATTGTTTGATGTTAAAATACAGGGATAAATAATCAGAAATACAAATCTTGGATATTGATCCAGAGTACTGAAGTGATATAATTAATTTGTTTACATGTTAAGAATGCGGTTGTAAAAAATAGATAAGACATAACTTGAGGACTATTCTTCTTTGGACCTAATTTTGAAGCAGCTGTGTTGATTTTTATTATCGTAAGGGTCCAAAAGTAAACTATTTGTTGTGTTTCTTGTCATGTACCGGCATGACGTTTTAAAATAAAATTATTTGTGGGATATTAACGAAGAAACGTGAAATCAAAATGTATCAGCCAATGTTTCCAAGTTTAACAGGAAATACGGGTCAGAGAGGGGCATTAACTCTTGGTGCTTCAAAACGTCAAAATGGCAGGAAAGCCAATAGTATTGTAAGGAAACGCGTCAAGGATGTTCCGAAAGAAAATGTTGAAAACGATGTAAGTATTTTCAATCCTTTTTGTCTACCTGGCTCAAAGAACTATATGACCTACTGTCATCATCAGGCGTCCGTCGGAGGTCATATTATTTTCCTCTGAAACCACTAAACCATTAGGGCCAAACTTAGAATGGTTGTTGGAATGTTCATCGCTTCAAATATGTCTGGGAGTCCGGACCTTTGGCAAAAAATTTCAACATAAAACAATGCTCTCTCCCGAAATTACTAGACCATTAATAGGATAGTCTTAGATGGTACCCACTCTGTGGTTCTATACTTGGAACAAAATGGCGAACATTTCCAAAAATAGAAAAATAAACAATTTTTGAAAATCTCATCTGAAAGTTCTGTACCAATTATAGCACATAGCTTTGGTAGAATTGATCAGGATGATCTCTTTTAAAGTTTTGAACTTTTGACAAAAATAACATCGATGTAACTGATAAAAATCAAGAAAAGCCACTTGTAAGGCTGTGCTTTTAAGGAATTGTTTGTTCCTCTTTATAGCCTTTTAGTGAAAAATTAAATTCAGGTGTCCGATAGCCTTTAGCTTTTTTTATTAGGTTCTAAAGTAGGACGTATACATGTAACTATTCCAGCATTTAAGTCGGAAAGATAACATGGTGGCAGCCCCGCATTGGTAATTTCTACCACTTGAGGCCCATGGTTTGGCCATTAATTCTAAAATTAAAAGTATACGTGTGTGGGTAATTGCGATTTTAAGATCCTATCCAAAGGACTTCTTAAATCCAGAGAAAAAAAATTATCCACTGAGAATCCAAAGGACGAGAATAAATTATAAGGAAATAAAACACAGAAAAACATGTTTATATTTTTTCATTCCATTTCCATGCTATGCTGGTACAGTATAATAAAAGCATAATTACAAAATCGTACAAAAATCGGATATTAATCAGTTATTTATTATTATTTATATTAGGTTGACTGCGTATAATTCTGGAGGGCAATGGGTCAGTTTTTTTCAGGTTAAGGTAAATAGTTGCAACGAACACCTCGGTGTTAAATCTTTTTATTGAATAAATTGTCAACACCTTCCTTTAGATCTGGGGGCTAAGTTCTGACATGAAATTTTATGATATTACATATCAAAACCATTCAAATGTGACGTATAAAAATACACACCATTGTATAGTTGAACTAGATTAAGGACATCTGATTTTAACCCAGCTTAAATGAGTCCATATATCCATTAGGTAAAACATGAGATTTGTGTTCCAATCTTAATTTTTATTTTAAATGTTGAGTATTATACTTATTTTTATGACATTTTATGACTGCAGTTCCAGACTCGTCGGAACAGGTTTGTAGTGCATTCCAGTACCTCAACTTAGTACGTTCTTCATCATTCTCCCATAGACACCTGGGAATTGCCTCTCACTTTTCCCCGGCTCACTTTTTACTTTGCAAAACTCCCCGTTCCAGTACAAAAAAAAACATTTTCTCATTCGTATTATGTCAGAAATGACCGCCATACATTACGTGTAGCAAAATTTCTGCGTCCACATTTTGAATGGTCATAATGATTTTGCTATATTTTTGTATGATAGAACTTTTATTTCTATCATAAAGTGAACAAACTTGTATTCATATTTGGGAGGGAGTATGAATTAGATCAATGTCCCAGTAGCGTGTGCATACTCTCGCGCATGGGCTGAGATTCCTTGCATTAACAACCTTTTTAAGCATGAGGTAATGTTGAAATCTTGCTGAGTTGTAGATGATTATTTATAATAGATTTTATAGTGTTACGAAAAACTGTCTGGTTTTGAAAAAAAAGAGTATTAAAAATACCCCCTAATGCTTTCACAAAGATATCCGATTGACAGTTTAAATCGTCCTGAAGACAGGTAAAAGATTTACGGGATTGATTATAATTTGAAACAGTTTCATTTCTGTGCAAATATTTTAAAATCAATCAATTATTGTCATTTGTCAGATCGATTTTTAAAACTAATAGTTTTAAAGTTTTAAATTTAAATGGAAATTTGATGTCGTTATGACGTTCAAAAAGTTTTTTAATACGAGTGACATAAAATTCAACATTTTTATGCTACAGGTACGTGTTACAATGAGCATGTGAAAACTCAAAGTGGGGAGCATTAAACATTGTTGATCACATTCCTTGTTCTTTTAGTTTACCTACAGTCAAATAGAATGAAAATTAATAGACCATAGTTTGTGCTATTTTCCTTTGAAAATTTGAATTTTCAGGGTATCAGCATAATAACCAACCGTTTTTTCATTTGGTTACTCTTACTCAGAAATAAAATTTAAAAGGGGTGAGAAAACAAAGTAAACACAGATATCCAAGAAGCATGCAGATGTAGTTTTAATACGAGTGGAATTATGGCACTATACATGATGAACTAAAAAAGGTCATCATATGAAGATAAGCAAAAACCATAACATAATGTATGAAATCTCCTTCGCTGTGAGAAGATACTTAGCACGAAGCAGGTGCTTTCATTGAAAATGAAGTACTGATTTACTACAGAACGTCCGTTTGAAGTATCCATTGGCCTCAAAGCCGATTGACTGAAAATAGGATTTTGTCGTAATACTATCAGCTCTAAGACCTTCACCTTAAATATCTGTGTTTAACATATTCTAAAACAAAAAATCGAAATATTGATCAAATCCGTTTTAATTCTGCATTTACAAACAGAAGTCGCCATTAAAAGTTACAGTCAACTGTAAAATGGACCTTAGATGACAACATATATAAATATATATACAAGTTCGAAATAGTTTTCGCTCTATTTGACAAGACTGACAGCATAAAAATGTAGCATTTAAACGGATTTTGCTAAATGACTTTAAAACTCATCGACCTGTGGAATATTGTAATATCCTTTTGTTGAGTGAAAATTTCATTGTTTGAGTTTCTATTTAAAAATCTTAATATAGGAATTAAAAGATCGAATGAAATTTTTAAATGGCGACTATGGAATTAGATAAACAAACACTGATAGGTTTTTAATTTTGTTTTGGAAATGGAATAAAACTATAAAACTTGTACATTTGTGACACGAACGCAGCTGGAATTATTTAAATAACTGTTATAGAATATAAATTTCGAAAATAAAAATGTTAGAACATGACTTGGACAAGGATTGTTATATTTTTGAGGAGGAAGAAGAGCGGGATATTTTTGAGGTAGGATCTCGGGTTAATAGTGAAACACAAAGAGGACAAGAAATCAAAGGGACGTGTGTCAAATATTTTAACAGTGGTTAATTTCGCGAGAATTATTTTTACCTTAAGATCAATACGTTTTAATATGTCATTTGCAGTTTAGTTGAATTTAACTTAAAACTTGTTTTTACGGCTGGTGTAGTCCAGAAAAGGGTACTCTTGCCTCTACATTATCAACTGTGTCGCACATATTTTGTATGAAATGTGACAATCCTATATTAGGAATGTGTGATAGTCCTAAAACCTGGTAACTAATAGTTCGTAGAACTCGTACAGTCGAGAGTGCGATGGTGTTGAGTACTAAAATAGTCCAAAGACCCAATAATTTCCCAACGGTGTCCCTCAAAACGCGCATTTAGTATGTAAACTAATGTTTGAAAAATCATGTGTGACAGATATGTTTAGAAAATACGATGATAAAATGTGATTTCTTACAAAAAATAACATGATTCTTAACGCATGAAATTTATATTGGGGCTCGATTCATTTTCGGATTATAGTTTAGTTTATTATTAAGCACAAATTACACCCAAAAGAGGGTCAAAGGCATTTTAACAATCACAATTAATAACAATATCATCATGACATTCACATTAAAATAAATTATTTATTTTACAAAATAGAGAGATATGGGATTTATCATCCAGAACTCTGCACTTTACAAAGTCTTTGAGGGCGTCGAATTTTTTACATCTTCCAGTTTCAATAGCGAGGGAATGATCACTAATTCTAAATTTGCATATGAGTTTTCTTGTATCGAGATTTAGGGTATGTCAAATAATATTCTTGTTTATGTTCAGCTTTTATATGTTTAAATAAAATGAGTTTACTATTTTAATCAAGAGATGATATTTTATTGTCATATACTTCTTTATATCTATGCTCAAGTTCATTATTATAGTATTTTTTACTATAATATACATGTGTTTGATGCATGGTATGTTGTTGATAAATTCTTGACACAAAATCATTATATATAGGGGAGTTGAAGCAAAGGAAAAAAATCCTTTTTTTTTTGCTGTTATTTATCTGAAAGTCAAAGTGAGCCCTTCAACACGAAGAAAAATCTGGTTTCTCCCTGAAAAGTCAACATGGTACCTAGCACCTGTTTGACCGGGATGTGCTTCTATACAAATATTTCTCATATATACGGCACAATTGCATGTATATAGTCATTCTACTTTGTCAATTATATTACAATCAATAATTTCCTTTTAAGCAAAGAATCAGCAAAAAATATTTTAAAAAGATTGCAATTCACTGTAATAAAACTGAGAAGAATTCGATAATTTACAAATCTACTTGACACAAAAATATTAAGTAGCAATGTAAATTATCGAATTGAAATATTTACACATAATTTTTGTGTTGGTCCGTGTATAACAACGGTTAAACATTATTTACTCTCGTGCACTGTATAGGTACCCAAGACTTATGTGTATTGATTAAGTGGCCCCTTATAATGATTTCTTATACCATAAGTACAACGTAATAGTAATTTACAATGTACGAATTGAAAGCATATGGTTAAATTGCAAGGCTCAAATTATGCACTTTATCACGAAGTTTAAGAGAAACAATGAAACGATATTTCCGCTTATCACTTAAGTCAACAAGATGTCCATATTTTATCAATAAGCTGCTGTATAATGTCAAATGGGATACTGTCTTCCAGATCCCACAGCTTTTTGTTTTCATGTTTTCATATTTACAAGTCCCATGAAACTATTTGTAGAGCTTAAGATTTCAAAACGAACCGTATTCGTATACGTGGATTATATAAAATCGACAAGAGGCTGATCATATTTATGTCAATAGCTATAAAAGATGTGCCATTTTTTTGATCGACCTTTATAAATTAAGTGGGTCAATGTTAGTCAGTTGCAAGTATGGAACTTTTTAAAAAGCAGATAGATGTGTTCTTAGTACGGTTTTGTTTTAGGATTAACATGTAGTAAATAGTTCGATCTGCTATTAAATTAACTTCATAGTTTAAGGCTTATGATGGAACCCACCCCACTCATGATCAAACAAAAAGATTGTGACAGTGCCTTAAATCTATAAAACAAGTATCGACCAATGAGGGTAGGAAAGGAATTTGACAAAGGGCGATAATCATGCTAACAGAATTTTCGGACAATTTTTTGAGCAACTACAAAATCGTTTAAATTATTGACAAAAAGAAGGGTTTTCATTTTAACTATCGTTTTTTTTTTCTATTTACCAAAATGCAACCATTCAACGGAAATTGAACGAAAATGTGTAGTATGATCAGATTAATCAAGATCACAATAATAAAAGTACCAAAAAATGACCTGACTCATGCATGACATACTCAGGTTCACTTAATCAGAAAAGACATGAGGATCGATTATAAGAAATCTTATTACGCCAAATGAATCTGAAATATTAATATATATAATTTATAGATTTTATATTATTGGAAGCCTTTTAAGAAAATGATACGCAGAATAGTCAATTCCGTTGGGTACTTTTACAGTCAATGGCGTCTCTGTTGAATGCAGATAAATAAGCATTGAATTATTTTTATAGAAAATGGAATTACACCATGTACATGTCCCTTTTTTAGAGAAGTAGTTTGAAAATTGCAGCTTTACGAAAAAAACTAAAGCACATGTAATCTTTATTGTTTTAAATACAAATTATAAGCGTGTTTTGTTCTGAAGTTAATTCTACTTTTCGTTATTTGGCATCGTTGTGAATAACCATTATGTTCTAAATTCACTTATTCAAACGAACATAAAATATTTATGTGCACCATGCTACTTAATTCGACCCCAAACTGTATTCTCTATCTTTCTAGACATAAACTGATAATAAAACACTTTTTTGATTTTGTCCGGCACGGTGACCATGTCATTTTATTAACATATAACAATTTAAGAATTCATTTACTGTCCACAAAAATTATCATCTGATTTACTAAATAAAAATTTTGATGATTATGATCTCTGAATTACATAACAATTCTGCACTACTGTAATTGTGTGTACATTATATTGTAATCAACGTGGTTACCGCCCAACCTCGATAACTGAAAAACATTACCCTTTTCTTTATATACTACCGGCGAAATTCAAACCAGTTCTTCAAACTAAACTACGTAACTGAAAATTACTACGCGTAGAGCACATAAATATATTTATTGGAAACGTTAATAAATATGTCTTGTTAGAATTAGATAAAAACAAATATCTGCGCACACATGCAAATGAAAAAAAAACCGTCATATTAAAATAAGTTAATGAATATAGTTACTCAAATATTTATATTTTTTCAGAACGACACTGGAAAACAGCAACAGATGACTTCAGTCAGAGCTGGTCTACAGAGAGCATACTTGGAGGGGTTAGATTTCCTTCGCAACAAAATACAAGATTCAGAACAGGAAGTAGAGAGTCTACAACGAACATATTATAGTACGGAAGATGAAAAGGGAGATAATTTGATACAGAGACAATTAGACTATTTAAAATGTGTTAATGATAAACTTTTAAGCGCAAACAATGAATTAAAACGAAAAAATATAAAACTTCAAATCATAGACAGTGAAACGTGTCTGGTGGGCCTTATAAATAAACTGAGGGAAGCAATGGAATTCGACAAAGGGGAGATTACCATGCTAACTGAATTTTGGGACAATCTTAGAGGCACTGTGGATGGTTTTCGTGCCTTAGTAGATAAATTTCAAAACAATGTGTTGAATAGACTAAACAAAAGTTGTATAAGCTACAGCAGTGACGATATAAATTTGGAGGTTTCTAACCGTTACACATTGGATATTTCGGAATATATTTCACAAATGGAAAGAGAGTTGACAAATACGAGACTCTTGTTGAAAAGTTTGGATAGTGGCTTACATCAGGATTTATTTACGGATTCGGAATTTTCAGAAAAGCTTCTTGTTTCTTGTGATTTAAAAGCATTTCCAGTTTTACGTTTAATACCAGATCTCGGGTCTAAAATTAGTTTACTATGTGATATTTCCAGGAAGTGGTTAAATCGTGATGAGGAATACATGTATGAAGTTAACGATTATATACGTAAAACGAGGACTATCACTAAAAAGAGATCAGAAATTTTAAAAAATCAGAAAGAAAAACAAAAGAAAATTGAAAAATCAGTCAAATCAACTCAAATCCTGCTTCAGAATAACAAAGAAAAGTTACACATTATAGAATCAGAACTAAATCAATTAGAAGAACAAATTGCAGGATACGAACACGTGAAAAGGAGCAAATTTGAAGAAAAGGAACAAAAAGCAAACATGGCCGACTTTCTAAAAATAACCTTGACACAGACAAAGAAAAACTACAGTCTTCAAATTAAGCGTCAAAAGTTACTAAAGCAAGTCCGTGAACTCGAACAGCTGCTTTTGGCTATCGAGAGAGAGTTGTCAGATGTTCAGGATAAAAAGGTAGAAAAAGATCAGGCAAAGACATTATTGACTGAAAAAGTAGAAAATAGCCAAAAATCTTATGGTGCTGCAAAGGATGAATTTGGTAAATATTCCGACGATCTAGAAACTCTCGAACAGGAAGTCAATATATTATCTGGTCAGCTTTTGCAACTTGAGATTATTCAGACTTATAAAACTAGTCCAGAAACTGTAGAACAGATTTTTGATAGACCACAAACAGTTAAACTGGCTCCTTCACTGAAGGAGAAAATCAAAAATCGAAAGAGAAAAGTCGGGATATCGAAAGCTGATTAACAATTTCCGGTTCTTTTTATCCAATCACTTGTTATTTACTGCACTTTTGATATTAAGTTTTTAATATGGCCATGACGCATTTTATTTAAAAAAGAATATTATTAACCGGATTTTCCAACGGAAACAAAACGGTTTTTAGTTTGACGATTGAATGTGGACGGGTGGACGGCCGTTTGTCTCCAAACAAGGCAAATCTTGTTTGTTGTCAATTAAACAGCTTCTATTCAAATATGATCTGCCAGATTTTTTTATATGTCAAGAGGATTATTGTTTAAAGTCTTGGGATGTTTCCTTGTAATTATTAATTTCTATGCACAGTGCCAAAGTCTGTACCTGTAAAACAAAATTAGTTACATTCAAGTGACAGTTTATTACATGTATCAATGTTTCCTTTAATTTTAGTGTCTTCGTTCCGTTTGTTTTTTCACACCTGTTTTAACCGTTTGTGTCGTAATATATTGGAATTTACTCCGTTATATGATAATGCAGGGTTCCTAATTCCCATGTATACCAAATTTTAGGATTGATTCGTTTGCAGACAATCCAATTATATAAAATATAGTTTATAGCAAACCCATTTCCGGATCGTTGTAGCCATTTATTTCTATTGATCAATTTATAAAGCACAACCTTATTAGAAATGGTCAAGGGAATATTAGCAAGTTCATTCGTTGTTGGAACCTTTTTGTACTCTACAATCTGGTCTGAGAATCATTCAAATGCATAAAAGTAAATACACTATATAAACATTCTTTTACTAAACGAAATGTATATATTCAACTACATTTACTGGCAAAGATCCATGTCGTGTTATTACAGGCTAACAAAACGTGAATAAAATACTTTTATTTCAAATGAAAATTTATCTTTTGAAAATCTTTAGTGTGTACCCTTTTTAAACGTGACATTTTTTGTTCAGCAGGTCTTATTTGGCAAGGTATAAAGTGTCCTTTGATGTTAATCATTTGTATACATGTAATATTAAATTTAATTGATTTATTTGACAGTGGTAACACATGTATACAGAAACTTTTGGCATTCGTTCGTCCCAATATATTTTTTTTAATATTAAAATAAACTTGTACCTGGCGACAATGAAAAAAAGGGGGGGTGGTAAAGTTTTTTTAATGTTTATAAAAACATAAACTCTCATAAACGAGTATCTTGATTTGTGGGTTGACTCTGAAATTAAAAATATAATAAGTTCCATCTTTTAAAGTCAACCAAAGTACTCAGACCTAATATAAAAAACATACAATTGCTGTCAAGAATGTGTGCCCTATACTTAAGTTCGAATGTTCAAAATTAGTTTCAAGTCCACAGAGTTTATATACTTATTAAAAAGTGCAAAAATAAATTTATTTTCTAGAATATCATGTTTACCCTTGATATAGTTTGATTGTAGAATATTCTATTCAGAACTAGTTTTGTCAGTCGTTTGTTGACTGTGATACTATAATTATGTACATCTGTGATTCCCTTTATGCCAAAATACGCAAAATAAATTTGTTATCTGAAAATTTGTTTTTATTCTCATGGCTTTATAGCAGGTCAAAGGGACATAACACTTTTTCATTAGAACTTGACAGTTATAAAAATACTGAAAACGTTTTTCTAATGGTACAGTTCACTCGTTATTTCAAATATGGAAGAGTCATAAAAAACGATTTAAGATAACATACGGCTGCTCCTCTCTGGCATTCATGACAAGTTGAAAATGTTTAACATTCACATTATTTTGTTAAAAAATGAAATTGCCTCCGACTTAATTATTTCCTCATATGTGTGTTCACTTCTAGTTTATATCATAAGCGCATAACTGAATAAACCGCGCTGAAATAAGTTTTAGTTTCGAATCATATTTTTCAATGACAACTGTGTGTACAAATCACCGAATCACATTCTCAAATTTTGAAACATCTCAGCATATAATGAAACTCTACTATAAAAACCAAATGTTATGAATTATAGAAATACGTGGGCTTGTCACATTATGTTGGACATACGTGCAGAGATCTACTGTGGGACTATCTAATTACGGGATCATGGCCGTAAATTGTATTTCTTTTTTACCAAAAATAACTTTAACACAAGTTTAAAGCAGGTATTATGTAGTTGTATCATTGTCAAATTGAAAAACACTTAATTCATTTGATTAGGGTTCAGTAAAAATAAGTTGCGCATATTGCGTTTCCGAAGTTTGCCGACAATTAACGAGGTCATTGCCATTTAGTTACATGGATCATCCGGGACATTTAGAATAATCACGGGGTCAGTTATGGTCCGATAATATAAGAAATGTTGAGATCAAAAAAATGTTTGAGAGATGCATCAAAAATGAAAAGGCATAGTTATTCTCGAACACCGTGCCTTAGAGGTAAAGCGAATTTTTCAAAGTGTTATTCTTGCATACCTTTCCATGCATGCTGGATGTATCAAAATTCGCAGTTACGTTCTTAGCTTATAAAGCAAAATTATGGCTTTTGATATTTGAATATTGAAATGTTGAAGCGTCTGCGTCAATGGGACATAATTTAAATAATATTACAGTACCTTGGTGACGCTCGGTTGCTAATTTTTGGCTATGCAAATAAGGTTCTCTTATATATTTATAAATTTGCTGAGCCTCTATATATCTCGCGTGTAGATCTGTCGCAAAATTGGTTTTGGAATTGTCTTTCTTATTTTATACTTATGAATGAAACGTTTTGCGTTGGTGTCAAGTTCATCAAGTCTTCATAAAACTTTAGCGAAGGCTAGGTGCCTTTCCTAGAGTTCTTAGTATATATGTTTTTCCATTTCATATGCAATGACAGAAGCCTAACTTTGGTCGAATAAGGCATATATAGATGGTATTGGAATTAATATCAGAATGTTGGTATATTGAATATGGTCAATAGTAATCGGGAAAGACAGATATGACAAAATCCTTAGAAGTATAAAGATCCTGAATTGTGTGAAAAAATCATGTCATTATACGCTCACTGATAAGAACATAGGTGTAAAACTTTAAAAACCATATATTTCTGAATGGTACACAGTGCAAATGTTCTTATAAATTCTATCCTTTCAGTTGTAAGATTCCAATAAGAACAACAAATAAATTGGTTATTTTTAAGAAGAATCAATATGGCTTATTCCAGTAATTATCCTTTTATCAGAAACTTCAATATTGTTTCTGGATTAATTAGATGTTGTGGCAACGCACAGAAAGATAAGGATTATTTCCAGAAGTTTTAGAATTTAGAATGATATATATATGTATGTAACCACATAAAAAAACATTTTGGGCTTTTTTTAATTCTGAGTATTCTAGGTCCGACCACTCCACCCTTTTCGTCCCAAGAAATCTATCAAGTAAGTGCCTAGAGATGAAATTTACAAAACAGTGAAAATTATGACAACATGTACGTTTCCTGACAAACAAGGTAATTTTTTACATTTGTTAATGTTATGATGAAATGCATAACCTTCACTGTTTGCTGTAATCTGATGTACTGATCTAAGGGAAATAACTCGAACTGATTTTACAATTTTTATATAAAAATTTTATTAATGTTATGATGAAATGCATAACCTTCACTGTTTGCTGTAATCTGATGTACTGATCTAAGGGAAATAACTCGAACTGATTTTACAATTTTTATATAAAAATTTTAAAAGACAATTGTCCTTATCATTAAAATGAGAAAAAAAACTGAAGTTCATCAAGTCTTCATAAAACTTCCTCGAAGGCTGGGTGCCTTTCCTAGAGTTTTTCTTTCTATACTGGTTCTAAGTTGAAGTCTTATAAATTAACAATTAATGACCCCGTAAGCTAAGCCACTCGAAGATGTAGTATTGTAAATTATTTGTTAACTCTACAGCATTTTGTTTTATTATTTTGCCTCTCTAAGTACTTTTTTGGTATTGAGCCCAACTGTTGAGACATAATTTGATGAAGTGTACATACAGAGCATAGAAATTTGTTAATATGGTCTATTACAGAGAATATGGGGCAAATTTCACCTTCATGTAGAGGTATGAGCGCAATTTAATTCAAGGTTATTTTTATCGGTTATATTTAGATTAAATGTAATCTTGAATATCAAATTTAAACTAAACGTTTTTATGACGCATATATATATATCTATTTGTTAGATGTTCTCAAACTTTAAAATCACAAAACAATAAATGAAAAATGTTTTACAAGAATTACAAAAATTATCATTTACTTGTTCCTTAAACACTGCTTAAATTGGTACTAACGTCATGACTAATATAATATTAGGGATTTTATTTTTTTATCTCGAAATAAGATATTGAATGGACAAAAATACTAAAAAGGAAGTAAAATATTCCCATAACTATTAGTCTCCTTCAAAGAAAGAACACTTGTAAACTTTGTGGCCTTTGGCATGTATAATTTAATTTGTTGATTCTACTGATTCATCGTCTGCCAATTATTCCTACAATATATTAAATGAAAATAATTGATTTGTTTAAATAAACAGAACAGTAATCAAATAGGTATAAAAAGACAATATAAGGAAAATCCTAAGGTCTATCAAACAATCATGAAAACACATAGACAAAACCACGATGAAGAAGGACGAAAACAAACAAACAATAAAAATGTTTTAAAATTATAAGACTATTACAGATTACATCAAAGTTACTTATTTCAAGTTCGGTAAAATCTGATATTCATAGCTTCGGTCTTGGAATGACATATCCCTGTTTGAACATTTCTTGCGTCAGCAGCTGAAGCCTGCTATGGAAATCACTGAATTGTGTCATTTCCGGAATATCGAGCTTGTTGATTTTTATCTTTTTTTCTCCATTTTATAACTTGTGGCGTCATAATGGTACCATATCATATTGGACAAACAGATTGAATACATAGAATTCTCTATATATCATATGCTTTATCAACCTAAGTAACCAATATCAGACAGAGAGATACGGATATTGATATATATTGTTCACTTTATCATAAATTTCAACTGGTATGCGATACAGGTTTGAGCTAAGCGTCAAATTCTACGTAATATAAATACAAAATATATGATCAATTTACGTACACCATCTTAAAATATTTCACATTAAAATACTTTTAACAAGAAATATGAGACGTGAAGCCCAACGCAAAACTGAAGGTATACATGTATTGCTTGCAAAATCTGGTTTGCTTAAAATCCCACCGTAAATATGGATTGTGAATCACAAGACCAATAATCTTAGATGTTGTAAAAATAGTTATTCGCGATTCCTAACAACGGAAGAAAGAATTGCTAAACCTTGCATACCTTTAAGAAGTTCACCGCAACAAGTACAGTCCTCATCAATGCGACCATCAGCATCATTGTCTGGAAAAAGAGAATGAAAAATAGTTATTTTTTTCTAAGCTGAAAAAAATACTGTACCAAAGTTTTAATTAGACTTCGAGGAACAAGTGGTCTAAGAATCTAACATTCAGAATCTCAAGTGCTTCAAGACCATAGTTATTGTTCCTCGCGGTTTATTTCTAATTATTACATGAAGTTTTCCAGACTGGTTGTTTTGTATTTTGAGCCTTAAAACCACCATGGGACAATTAGAACTCAAACTGATAGTGGCAACTTCGGTTTTCAATGGGAATGTACAGTAGTAGCTATGGTACCGATGAATGTGGCATTAAAACAGATCAATAAGTCATTTCAATCACTGTTTACAAGTAAATTATCAAAACATTTATAGTTTCGTCTGAGCTAGGAAAATGATTGATTCTACTGTAAGATAAACTGGTTGAATTTGCTTGGAATTAATTGGCAAAACACCTCTGACATATCCATGGTATTTTAGACTTTTAAATTGAAATCCGCTCGAACCACTGTTTAGTCTTACTCGATCAAACCAGAAAGAAACTGGCGACATTATGCATGTAGAAACGCAATAAGAATCTGAAAGGAGATCAACTCAGAAAGGAAAGCATTTTGACATCAGGAAATAACCCATATTTCGTTATGATCAATAACATTATCTTTTTTTCGCGTCCATATTTTGACTTAAACACCTTGTTACAATATCGTAGGAAGTGGCTTTAAAGGTATATCAGGCAAACATTACCCTTTCCGTCGCATTCTTCTTCGTCTATCTCGCCATCACAGTCGTTATCTATTTCATCTCCATACGTCATCGATTTTGCCTTGCAACCCTGTTGTAAACTTCATTTGATAAATTATCATTGAATATGAAAACAAATTATTATTACATGTGTGGTTTAAATGTGTCTTTTGTCTGAACGTATGAACTTCCTTTAAATTTATTTTTCATTTCTATTACACAAACAGAATTTCTTCCAAGTACATGTATGTGTTGCCCTTTCCGTAAAGTATAATTGTAGCCTTAGTCTAGACCATCTTAGTCGCTGGTATTTCAACTTATTTTAAATTAAATTTGATTGGTATTTTTATTCTTTCATTAAATTTCAGGTTTCTGATGTATGCAGATTAGATACCGATCCATTGGATGGCTCGCATAGGTTTGCATGTAAAACTGGTTGTTTATTTACGAAAGAAATGGATAATTTAAGGCAAATATTGTCCAAAATATTTTGATGTTCATTTTAGGATAAAATGAAGAATACAAACGCGTCCAGTATTGTTACTAGTATCTTCCAGTTTTGTCATGGAATTTTCTCTAAAGTACTGGAAGAAACCGGACAACACTGATAATCCAGACTTGTAAGACACTGGAAGATACTGGTAGACAACGATATTCCAGAATTATAGATATTGGAAGACACTGAAATATACTGGTAATACCAGAATTACAGATAATGGAAAATACCGGTTATACCAGAGTTACAGATACTGGAAGAAACTGCCTTCCATTAGCCGATTACAAAATATAAGCTCTGTTGTACGCAAAATGTCAAAGTAGACGCAGTTGTCGTGTGAGCAGATAGTCGTAATCAAAAGTGTATCATTTGTAGAGGGTATTGTAAGGGCCAACGACATAGGAAGTCAAAATTGTTGTTGCCTCATGGTATAATTCAGTTCTCCTATGATATACAATTTATAATTCTAGTACATGTAATTCAAGTATTATATTCTTTAAAATCATCTCCAAGCATTGTAAATTTTGCTGACATTCCTAGTATTACAAAATATGAAATATTGGAATGAAATATTAATTGTAAGAATTCGAATTGCTAGTATTGTAAGTTTTACAATACCGGAAATACCAGTATTTTAAATTTTTCAACTATGTTGTCTAGTATTATAAAGTATAAAATGCTAGAATTACTAGTATTGAAAATTTAGAATACTAGAAATACTAGTATTATCAATTTTACGAAACTGGAATTACCAGTATTACAGATACCAAACTTCAAACTATTCAAAAATTTTAAACACTGAAATTACCAGTATTGTACAATTTTTTGTTAATTTTACAATACTGGGAAAACTAGTATTACAATGGTGACAATTTTAGAAATCTCAGTATTTTTATTCCACTATACTTGAACTACTAGTACAAAATGATTGTACACAATACTGGTAATACTGGTATCGCGTTTGTATTCTTCACTTAATCCTCACTTTTATGTTTAATAACTTTATTAAACCCACTAAGGGTTAGACATATACACAAAATACAAGGCATTACAATGACATGTACATGCATAACAACAGTGTCTAAAAAAATCGTTTACAGCTTATTTCGTTTGGTACTTAGGGTCTTCCCTCCTCAGTTCTAATGACTGTTTTATCAAGACACATACTACCCTGAAATCAGCGGGTGTTGCAGGGTTAAAAAGTTTCTTAATAATCAAAGTAATAGAGGATATACTGTTTACATCTTTTAGTTTACCAAGAAGAAGTTTTCTAGAATTTGTATTTATATTACATGTGAGAAAAAAATGATTTTCATTGTACAGTATCTTACAGACTGGACAATTTCTGTCATCCCTGGGTATCTTTGTAAACTTGTTCTGAACTTTGTAATTAGTATTCTATTTTCAATATTTGGAACCGCCTCTATAGTCTCATAGTAGCATGCTTGGGTTCGATCCGCGGCAGGGTCAAACCAAAGATATTAAAATTAGTATTTGTTGCTTCTCCGCCAAGCACGCGGCATCTAGGAGTTAGAGCAAAACAATGGTCAGCTCGGGGTCAGTATATAATGTGTCCGGGTGGGCGAAATGTCTTCCTGCAGACAGTTAGTTCGTGAGCTAACACTTTAAAAATCCGGCTCAGCGTGTCGGTCTAGTACAAAGCAGGGATCGTATTCACATCATATCAACATGTTCTCGTCCAGGTATGCTCCTAATGGCTTGGGACAGGAACATATCAAATGTGGCGAGATTAAATGAAGAATGCTAGTTTACTCACCGAATTCACAGGTGTTAGCAGCAAGCCGACTGGAAAACCGTATGATTCCAAGTTTGCCTTACCAAATAAAATTCCACCAATTACCATTGTTTGTTTGATGTGGCTTACTGTGTGTGTACCAACAGATATCTTTATAAACCCAGCCACAAGATTCGTACCCGGTATTGCGGTGTATTGTTGGTTGCTTGGTAATGGATGGTTATCCAATCGTAATCCTGCTTTTTCTTTTGAATCAATAACAAACATGAAATAGTTCGTGTAACTACCTTTGGAATATTTCGGTGTTGTGAAAGTGTAATCTGCTGCATATTGTTCTATTGGTGGAACAATTATCATGGCCGGATCTGCAAGGTCAGGGCCTCCTTTTTGTGTTAAAGAAAATTGAAACAGAGATATAGGTTTTTCTGAGGTGATGTGAGAGTATAAAGCGGAGCTATAGTGTTTTTGTACGTATTGCCCGGCTTTGGCAATTGTTATTTTATCATGGAATGGTTTTCCGTTTATAACACCTGTCACATTAATATGCGTATTGTCTTCGCTGGCCAAAAATCTGAAGAAATCACCAACATTTCTTTCTGGTATCGGAACAGTTGCATAGTTCTTCCCCCAAGACGAAACCGGAAGCAGCATTTCGGCTAAATGGTCACGTGAAGATCCCGTGCTGCCGACAATAGCTTTTTTGTTTCCACTTATAACGGCTATTGGTTTGTCAGACACAATATAAGTTCCACTCAAATCGGGAACAGAATGAACCTGTAAGGTACTATATCTATCTAGTGTTACATTCATCCATTGACCTTGATTGTAGGTGTGACCTTTAAGAGTAACGGACAATTTTGGAGTGTTTGGAAGACGAATGGAGACGTGAGTATGATCTTGGATACCAACGACTGCAAACAAACAATATAAATGGGCAGGTGAGTAGGACATGGTATAATATTCCTTGCCCAGAACATCAGTAGGCAAGGCAAGATAGGCATCGTCTGAATACACTTCACGATTTACGCCATAGACTACAATTTCATCGTCTGATGTGATAAGGAGCGCTTTCTTGGAAAGTTCTGTGTGATCGAGACGGTATGCTATGTCTACACTAACAAGATGAACCTGACCATGAGTGACGGTGAATGTCTCATGAAGTCTGGAATTTGGTATCCCGGGACTTGTAACTGTCACGTGAACAAGTTTTCTCTTATCAGTCGTAATAAATATCTCCGGCTTTATATTCCTGTTTTCCAAAACGAGGTTATCCATGAATGCTATTATAAATTCTGTCCCTCTGTTATCCAAAGCAGCTGAAATAATTATAAGGTATTCAAGCATGATCCTATATATCAAATATAGTATCAGAAATATGCGTATGAAACACTAGTTCATTATTATCGAATTAAAGATAGTTACTTGATTTGGGGGTTGGGGGTGCATGAGAAGTTCCGGATATTTATCTGATCACCATTAATCTTGTTTATTTTCTTACCTTAAAAATATTTGTTGCTCATGTAATATTTCCTTTTCATAATATTCAATTAGTAAAAACAAACATTGTAAAAAAAAATGAGCATGCTGTGTAATCATGAATTTAATACTGTTTTGACGGACTCATTCAACACGGTTATTATTAAGGCTACATGAATTTAATATTACAGATTGATAATAACCAAAATAAAAGCTTTAAATTTGCTTCATAAATGCTGACTTTACATTTATACAAAATTACTGCGATTGTTCTAAGGATTTTTACACTACTGATTCTGTGATTTGTTTTTAAACCAAGAAGTGTGTAAAGTTGTATGCAATAATCATAAATCGTTTTTGAGATACGGCGCGACATGTGAAAAAAAACACTTCTGTTTTAGTTACAAAGTCCCGTAAATCAAAAAGTTTTAATCTTATTTTCACTAAAAAGTATACAGATCGTTTGAACATCATAAGAAACAACTATATTAAGTTTCGTGAAATTTGGACATGTTTACGACGGACAGACGGACAGATGGACGCCGGACATTTGTATACCATAATACGTCCGTCAAAATTTTGACGGGCGTATAATAAGGGGAGGGGGCAAGGTCTTTTCTGTTAAGGTGTTTTGGGCATTTTTGACTTTTGTTAACTGCTATTTTACAAATATATTTGCTGTTATCTGTTTTCTTAAAATTGTTATTATCACAAAATTGACCCCTGTTCGCTGTTAATGATCAGTACACTGTTAACTGTTTTTTTTTACAATTTTATCTCTGTTTATCTGTTAATTCATATTAATTACCCCGTTTTAAAACTCTAGAACCAATGCGGATAGAGGACCATCTCAGTGATCTCAATCATATATTTATATTTCAAGACTTTTTCTAATTTACATTCATTTAAATAAAAATCCTGTTTATTATCTAAAATGCTCTTTTGTTGGAATATCATTACTTTTGATTTTTTATTATTTATTGAAAGTTGCCAATTGTTACAATACTCATTTAATTTATTCAAATACGTCTGTAATTTCTCAGGAGTTTCTGAAAATAATAAAAATCATCAGCAAACATGAGGCGGTTAAATGACATTTTTTCTAGAAGAACTGGGCAACAGTTTTTATCAAATATATCAGGGATGTCATTAATGTATATATTGAACAGCAAACACTTAAATCATCCCCTTGTTTTACACCCCTTTCTATTAAAACAGGGTCAGATATTATTCATTACATTTTACTAGTGCTTCTGTTTTTTTTATACATATTTTTAATCATATTAGACAAATTTGAGCCAATATTTGGATTTTTAACGATTTTGTAGAATAGTCCAATTCTCCATATACTAATCAAAAACTTTCTTTAGTTCTATGAAACATCCATAAACTTAAATTTAATGACTGTTCAGTTCAAAATAACTGTTTTCTCATTAAAATTCCTTTTATCTGTTATCAGTATTTTAAATTTACTGTTATCTGTTTTGACCAAAATCAAAAATTGTTAATTTTTTAATAGACCTCCTCTTCCACCCTCATATAATTAATCACCTGCAATGAATTAAGCACATAGTAGTATATGTTGAAAAAAAGTCGGGCACAAATGCACACAGATAAAAGAAAGGCTTGTGATAACTTACCTGAGGAAAGTCCAATTAGGGAAATGCAAATAAAACAGATTGCGTAGGATTTCATGGCTTGTAGTTACTCCTGTTTTCTCTTGGCTTTAAAAGGATTAAATTTTTCATTCAATTTTCAAAGACATGAGAGTACGAATCTAGGTCAAGACTATTGAAAGATAAAGGTGGGTAGTATATCTTCGTAAGGTCTAAACAAAAGTCAGTTAAATTAAACTAGATCAATATCTTGGATCTATTCATGTCAATAAGATCACACAGATTTCAAAACTTGTCCTGAGCGTCAGATCTTTGCATTATTATTATTTCTATGTGGTAAACTTTTATTTTGTGCAAAAATCTTTAAATCGAGATTCCAAGTTTTTTATCTCAAAAACCACAATTTTCACAGTGAATCTACAAAATTGTAATTTGAACCAATTTTGGAGGCTTAATCATCACATTGATAAATGTTTATGTTTTTATTCGTGAAATTTAGCCATTGAAAAACATTAAAACTCACGTGTTACAATGATTATGATTTTTGTGATTTTACCATTGTGTTAAAGATGTTCATATTTAACCGAAGTTCGAAACTCTTAGATTGCAAACAAGGCAAATTTTAATTTGAATAAACTCACTATCAATATAAAATGTATATTTCTACAATTTTGTTGCAAGATACTATCAAACATTTTGTTAACAAGTATACATGTATTATAGCTATTGACAATAAATATACTAAAATGTAAAATAAGTCTTAGTCAACTATATTAATATCTTGATGTTTGATAATTTAATATTTCAATCAGAAGTTAGACTATCAATGTAATATATCGAATATTAAAACAACAACATGTAACGGAGCACAGTCTATAAGACAAAAAAAAATAGAGGAAAGATGAAATCGTGATGGAGATTTTACATAAAGAAAATAAAATATCGAAAAAATATTAACTCCAAGATTAATAATATAAAACGACAACACTTGCATAGCCATAGTGCTCGGGAAGGGTAAGCATATCCTGCTTTAATACAATTACCAATATTTTTAATTCGAATCAACAGTCCACGGGGGGGGGGGGGCGACATGAAAAGAAACATTAATAATACGTAATCGAAAGAATTATGTGATAAACAGATCACTGAGACAACGTAATAAGTGCTCCCTTTCCATGAAAGTAGATATTGCGACGAAGAATCAAATTCGGCGACGAGAAGTTCAACACAGTAAGATGATATCTGGTCTCATTTTTGGAGATAACATTTTTTCAAATCGTGATGTCGAAAATAAAATTTAGAATGGATTTCAAAAATATTAAACGATAGGTAAATTTTACCGTAAACAGCATGCAGTAGCAAACAAATGTGATTCTGTTGGATAAGTACAATTCTTGTTTCAAAAAGTCTGAACATGCTGACTTTAAGAACATACTGATTTCAATGTACACTACACAGAGGGTTTTTTATTATCAAGAAATAAGTTGCATAATTACATGAAACACACAGAAATGACAGAAATATGCGCGAGTGAGACACTCCGTAGTTTTCAAAGTCGTACAACTTTTGAATATCAATGACCTATCAGCACCGAAAAAATAAATATTGATAATTATACCAGTGATAATAACATATACCTGCTTCTATTTGTAATCAGACTAACATATTTCATCATCTAAACAGACTTTACTTTCTATTTGTAATCAGACGAACAGACTTCATCATCTATGTTTAATCAGATGAACAGACTTTATTTTCTGTTTGTAATCAGACGAACAGACTTTATCTTCTATTTGTAATCAGACGAACAAACTTTACCTTATATTTGTAATCAGACGAACATACTTTACCTTCTATTTGTAATCAGACGAACATACTTTACCTTCTATTTATAATCAGACGAACATACTTTACCTTCAATTTGTAATCAGACTAATAGGCTTTACTTTCTGTTTGTAATCAGACGAACAAACTTTACCTTATATTTGTAATCAGACGAACAGACTTTACCTTCTATATGTAATCAGACGAACAGACTTTACTTTCTGTTTGTAATCAGACGAACAGACTTTATCTTCTATTTGTAATCAGACGAACAGACTTTACCTTCTATTTGTAATCAAACGAACAGACTTTACCTTCTATTTGTAATCCGACGAACAGACTTTACTTTACCTTCTATTTGTAATCAGACGAACAGACTTCACTTTACCTTCTATTTGTAATCAGACGAACAGACTTTACCTTCTATTTGTTATCAGACGAACAGACTTTACCTTCTATTTGTAATCAGACAAACAGACTTTATCTTCTATTTGTAATCAGACGAACAGACCTTTCTTTACCTTCTATTTGTTATCAGACGAACAGACTTTAGCTTCTATTTGTAATCAGACGAACAGAGTTTACTTTCTGTTTGTAATCAGACGAACAGACTTTACCTTCTACTTAATCAGACGAACAGACTTTACCTTCTATTTGTAATCAGACGAACAGGCTTTACTTTCTGTTTGTAATCATATGAACAGACTTTATCTTCTATTTGTAATCAGACGAACATACTTTACTTTCTGTTTGTAATCAGACGAACAGACTTTACCTTCTATTTGTAATCAGGTGAAGAGACTTTACCTTATATTTGTAATCCGACGAACAGACTTTACCTTCTATTTGTAATCAGACGAACAGACTTTACTTTTTGTTTGTAATCAGATGAACAGACTTTATCTTCTATTTGTAATCAGTTGAACAGACTTTATCTTCTATTTGTAATCAGACGAACATACTTTACTTTCTGTTTGTAATCAGACGAACAGACATTACCTTCTATTTGTAATCAGGTGAAGAGACTTTACGTTTTGTTTGTAATCAGACGAACAGACTTACCTTCTATTTGTAATCAGACGAACAGACTTTACCTTCTATTTGTAATCAGACGAATAGACATTACCTTCTATTTGTAATCAGACGAACAGACTTTATCTTCTATTTGTAATCAGACGAACAGACTTTACCTTCTATTTGTAATCAGACGAACAGACTTTACCTTCTATTTGTAATCAGACGAACATACTTTACTTTACCTTCTATTTGCATCAGACGAACAGACTTTACTTGCTGTTTGTAATCAGACGAACAGACCTTACCTTCTATTTGTAATCAGACGAACAGACTTTACTTTCTGTTTGTAATCAGACGAATAGACTTTACTTTCCGTTTGTAATCAGACGAACACACTTTACCTTCTATTTGTAATCAGACGAACATACTTTACTTTCTTCTATGAATTCATTATTATTCGTTGTATACCAATTTTCGTGGTCTTTGTGGGTCACAGTAAACCACGAATTTAAATATCCAACAAAAATATTTTTACTTTAGCTTAAATACACTGAAGTTCAAACCACGGATTTTGGTGTACATGTACCTATCTGAGACAACATTGAACAATTTCGTTGTGTTGAAGTGTTCATTCTATACGCCATGGGTAACCTTAATATAATGTTTGCGTTTACGTGTATGAGTTGAAGGTGGAGTACTGGCATTAGCTGTAAGAGTGTCAACGCTGTCGTTAGCAGCCTGTGTAAGGAGAATATCGCGTTGAGTACTGCAGAGATGGATCAGGCAGCCCTGGCGTAGCAGAAGCTTTCACCTTAATACTACCGGACTGTAACCACTGTTGTAGAGACATTGTGTTATGAAAGGAATCAGTTGTGTCTTATATTTATAGAAGATCAGAAAATGAGTAAATTTCACAGCTTGGGATACAAATACCGTATCTTCCCTTCTTCAATCTTTGATCATATCTCAATGAAAGAATATCGTTTCCAATAAAAGCTATTTAATTTAAATTTGTTCTACTACAACAAAATAGTAATCATGCAATCAAATGATAATTAAACATTTTGGAGTTGCAAACAGGGAATCTGTTTATTAGACTTTTGTTTTATAAGCGCATAAGTTAGATCAAAACTGATATTTTTAGCAGATGGATTTTCCTAATTTTTTCTAGGCATGATGTTGGATGGATAGACTTTGAAATTTCAATTAAAAAAACATAGGTCACCGTTCTTGATTTTGATATAATTGAGTCTTAATGTTGGTAAATTTTATATAGACTAGACATTGAACCCGCGCGAGCGCGGGAAAATAAGCATTTTTTTTTTTTTTTTTTTTTTTTTTTTGTGTTGGCCATATTGACTATAAAAAGTTGATACGGCCATGTCATTCATGGAACAGGAACTCAATATGGATGTTGTGGCAGGCTTTCCATAAACTTTCTTCTCAAGTAGGGCGTATCAACTGATAGTTTCATGTCTATATATGCTGTAGTATTCCAGAAATGGATGTTAATGCAAAATTTAACCAAACTCAATGAAGCGTGAAATGTAGGTCAATTGACCCAATTGTCATATGGCTTTTCGTTACTACCGAAGATGTATCCGCTGGTGAAGTAGACTGTATGCCACGTAGAATTACCAAAATGGACCTTAAGGTTCTATCAAAGTCAAAATCTATGACGAAAACACAACCACATAAATTTGTCAATATTTGTATTGTTACAATTAATTCTGAACTGGAACTTGATGAAAAGCTTTCATTAAATACACATTTCATAATGCATTACCTTTTTCCTTCAGAATAAATATGAAAATGAAATTGTAGATGTAAACATTTCCTTAGTGACGGATGAATTTTTCAAAAGATGCCGTGAGTTAGGTAGAGCATATTTTTGGAAAATAATTGTTCCAATTGTTTCATTGTCATCATGGGCAGGGCAAGGGAGGCTTAAAATATCACATTTTTAGTGTGTGGCTGCGTGTGCTGTTCACGTTTATATTTATCAAAGATGTCCGAGATAACTTTCGTCATTATTGATAAAGATGACCATTTGTTAAAAATATGTTTATCTAGGGCTTACAGGGAATTGTATAGTAGAGATATATTTAGACAGGTCACATGAAAAATAATGTAAAAATAGATAATGGTTGGTTTTATCACTTTGTGCAAGGTAAACATCCGTGCAATCCAAAAAACAACTATGTAAGGAATTCCTCTGAACTTTACCTTACTTCTTCATAATCTTCAAAGTTCATAACCTTTACAGTAAGGAGAAATTGCGTTATTGTAGAAAAAACAATCCTGAATACATGAAGCGGAAACATCCCACTCGAAGGAGAATGTTTTTAATTTGTTTTATTCTTCTTCCGTAATTTCAAACAGACATACATTTAAATTATGTGCATACTTGTTTATTTAAATCAATGTGTTAAAATGATGCATTCAAGAACCTTCTAAGGGATATGTTGGGAGAATTCATATCCGAAAAGTGCATACAAATTCCATTTGCACATAAACAAAACTGCAGTTTGAATTTATAAATGCAGATTTGTCAAATCCGAAAAGGTAAACATCCGTGCAATCCAAAAAACAACTAAGTTAGGAATTCCTCTGAACTTTACCTTACTTCTTCATAATCTTCAAAGTTCATAACCTTTACAGTTAGGAGAAATTGCGTTATTGTAGAAAAACAATCCTGAATACATGAAGCGGAAACATCCCACTCGAAGGAGAATGTTTTTAATTTGTTTTATTCTTCTTCCGTAATTTCAAACAGAAATACATTTAAATTATGTGCATACTTGTTTATTTAAATCAATGTGTTAAAATGATGCATTCGAGAACCTTCTACGGGATATGTTGGGAGAATTCATATCCGAAAAGTGCATACAAATTCCATTTGCACATAAACAAAACTGCAGTTTGAATTTATAAATGCAGATTGTCAAATCCGATAATAACCTTTATAATCTAAACCGTACATCGTTTATTTTGAACCACGCGTTTTGCCGCCTATCCGGCTAATTCGTAAATTTAGTATTATAGATTATATAGGGAAAATCCAAATTTTTCGTACAATAAAAAACTGGCAGATAGACTTTTTTTATACAATTGTGAAAAGAACACTTATTTGACATGCTTTCATATTCTTAAAAGAAAAAATCGGGGTCACCGTTCATTTTTTCTTGCTATTTCCAAAAAACTAAATTCCCTTTACATTTCATTAAAAAAAATTTCCGCCAATTATCTCCCCTGAAAAAGGCTCCTTTTAGAATAAAATTTTGTAATTTTGCTATCTATGCATTTTTGTCAATTTTTTTATTTAAATAAACGTAATATTTCGATTTTACATCATATCAAATACTAGTTGCTAGTTGAAAATATATATTTACATACAAAATTTGCAAGATGCCCGGAAAAGATGCTCAGTGTATGAGGTATGATCTACCTTAAAATCATTACATTACTATATCAAAGTCTGTTTGGCAAATTTTGTCGCAGTATTTTCATAATATCTGATGTACCAATCCACGAATTTCAGTATTTCAACAACGTTTTATATATTTTTTCTAAGCCAGCAGTCCACGAATTTACGTATCCCACAAAATGCCATTTTTTCACTATCCACGAAGATAAATGAATCCACGGTATTTGTAATCATACGAACATATTTTACGTTCTACTTGTAATTAGACAAACATACTATACCTTCTATTTTCAATCAGATGAACATACTTCGTCAATTGTAATCAGACGAACATACTTCATCTATTTGTAATCCGACGAACATGACGAACAGACTATTCCTTGCATTTGTAACCAGACGAACATACTTTACCATCTATTTGTAATCAGACGATCAGACTGACATTGCTCAAAGCGTACGCGCGTTCATAAGAGTCTAAATCAGTACTGTAGATAAAGGAGTAGATTTGATAACCTTCAACTCTGCCTCGTCAGAATTCAATAAAGCACTTTTTCCACTATGATATTGATAAATTTATGGTGAATAGTTCTGATACATATTGTGATGTATTATGGGATCTTAGATCTTGGAAAACTACGAAGTATCAAAAAACTCCTCAATTTTACTTTTGAAAATAGGATCATCTTATTTCTTTTAACCAATCGATATCGTCTTTACTTGCTTAAATAATTTTTATTTTCTCAGATGCATTTGGTCCTACTGCTCACCTTTTAGCGACATGCTAAAATGTTACAACCATGGATTTAAAAATAAAAGGGTCGAAATTGTCAAATAATGCAAAAAGGACGCCACAATAAGTACATTTATAAATTATGAATAGATTAATGAAACTGATATTTTATTGATGTCAAATTCATCTGTATCATCGTCGTTTCCCAAAAGGATCTGCAAGAAAGTATTAGATAACTGTGTTCACTATAATAACTGTTACATGTATCAACATTGAAAATTGTGCATTTGTACAAAAATATTTTGATAGGTCTTATTAAAATTACGAGTATTTTCGTCTGTATGGTAAGTGCCCAAATATCGATTAACTGCTCTTGAAAACAACAAACTCAAGACATGTAAAAATGTGTTTAGTTTTACTAGAATATTGTCATAGAAATTAATACAAATATTCACAAATTCCTTGCGTTAATACATCTGAAAAGTTTCAAATTGTATTGAAGTTTAGCCTTCAATGATCATAAAGATGTGTCTATATAAAAGGTTTGTGTGTAGTTAAACTTTGCTTTTTGCAGAAACATATGTTTTTGGAAGTAGTCACATGCATTTGATAATAGCGTTTCGTATGACTTAAATCTAAGAAGACTGTACAAAGTATTGATATTATGATACGAACTATCTGGGGCACAACATCTACAGTCTTCATCAATACGTCCATCACCATCATTGTCTGAAAAAACAGAAATTATAATACCGTGTTCTGATATCTTGAAGGCTAACTATATGTATAGCTTTTCATTGTACATGTGAAAAGTAGGAAATGAAAAAATGTCACTTTTAATAAGAATTTGTTGGGTGCCAATTTTGATGCAAATTCGTAGATCTACGACTCTTCAGTTGCTCTAAAGGCCTTAAATGTTGAGAATTATTTAATGACAAAGCTATGCACGGGGGGAGAAACTCCTTATATTTCACAAAATTTAACATATTTCAAGTTTTAAATTTCATGCTAGTACCGAAATACTAGAAGCTGAACTGGTGATGCCATCGGTGACTTTGAGTCCAACAGTATGGGTATCGACTCGGTGGTTATAATAAATCCCATGCACCTTTCCTCGATTTACGACCAATCAGTTGCGCTGAAGGTCTATAAAACGTTGAAATATTCCAAAACTGAAGCAAATCCAAAAATAAATAACTTCACAAACCGCTACCGGAAGCCTTCTCGGCCAATCATATGAACGTATTCCCAAATATGCAAATCATATAAGAATTATTAAAAACCAAAACAACAGTCCAAAACAATTTAAATGCAATATACGGTTTTATTCATCATGTTTCCGAGACCATACCTTGCATACTTCTGACTATTTTTAAGCTTTAGTTTTGTATTCCAATATTTCCGGCCTTGAATAATTGCGATGTGGCATAATCTGTTGAAGTCTACATATATAATAAAGTTTCACCCAGGTTTTTATCTAAAACATATCCAAAGCACCACGTGAAATTTATTTCAAACAAACTTATTTTCAATTATATAGTTATAAGCGATTCCAACCATACGACATGTATATCAAGTCGTATTTCCATTATTTGCCTTCGAGCACCACTGAATAGAAATTGTTATTTTTTTAAATGAGCATCTGGATTACTGGATTACCTTATGAATTATTACCTTTCTTGTCACAATCTTCTTCGTCGACCTCTCCGTCACAATCGTTATCTATTTCATCACCATAAGTCATCGCTTTGGCTTTACAACCCTAAAAAATTTTTAGGTTTACATTATATATCTACAACCATTACATTTTTTTGCATTCGTAATTCTTGAATTTTTTACCTATATCTATGTACATGACGTTTCTACCTGATTTCTTCAATGAGAAATATCTATCAGATATGGTTCCTGACTATGCTTGCAAGTTAACAATGAGTTAACCAGAACTTCAGTCAATAATCTTTGGATTTGAATGGAAGGTGTACATGTATACTTTATAACTAACCTAAGATAGAGCCCACAAAAAGTCAATGTTTATTTTTTCAGTGTGTAATTTACCAATGTAAACTTACGTACTGAGTTTACGGGAGCTAATAGGAGACCAACAGGAAAACCGTAAGACTCCAAAGTTGCTTTTCCAAATAAAATCCCGCCAATAACCATGTTTGGGTCTGTATGACTAACAGAGTGTGTTCCCACCGATATTTTAATAATTCCGGCGACCAAATTAGAACTGGGTATCTCATTATATTGTTGGTTTGCTGGTAACGGCTGATTGTCCAGTCTTAGGCCAGCCTTTTGTGTCTTGTCCACGATAAAAGTGAAATAATTTGTGTAGTTTCCAAGGGAGTATTTAGGCGTAGTAAATGTGTAGTCTGCAGCATATTGTTCTATTGGGGGTATCATTATCATTGACGGGTCAGCAGCTTCTCCCTTAGCTTGAGTTTCCGAGAATTGGAAGAGTGTTATGGGCTTGTTTGATTCAACGTGAGCGTATAGAGCGGAATCATATTGTCTTTGCACATAATGTCCTGCTTTGGGAATATTTATTCGGTCAAAAAAAGACTTCCCGTTGATTGTACCAGTAACATTAATATGTGTGTGTGGTTTACTCGCTAGAAACCTAAATATGTCACCGGTTGTTCTTTCTGGAATAGGAACTGTGGCAAAATTCTTTCCCCAAGCAGACACAGGAGGAAGCATTTCAACCAAATGGTCACGTGATCCTCCCGTATTTCCTACAACTGCCTTTCTGTTTCCACTTAAAACTCCTATTGGTTTATCCGATATGATGTGTGCACCAGTCAAGTCTGGAACAGAGTGAATCTCCAATGTGCTGTACCTGTTTAAAGTGATATTTATCCATTCATTTCGTTGGTATGTATGGCCTTTGACCATAACATGCATATGTGGCGTATCAGGAAGACGGATAGAAACGTGAGTGTGATTATGCACGCCAATGATTGCAAATACACAGTAATAATAAGGAGGGGAGTACGATATCGTGTAGTATTCTGTACCAAGGGCGTCTGTTGGAAGGGCAAGGTATGCGTCATCTGAGTGAACCTCTCTATTTACACCATATACTGTGATTTCATCGTCAGCTATAATCAAAATTCCCTTTTTTGATAATTCTGTATGATTCAACCGATACATATTTGGTACGACCAGAAGGTGAACCTGGCCATAAGTAACGGTAAAATTTTTATTCAGTAACTGTTTTGAATGTTTAACTCCGGGAGATGACACAGATACATGTACAAGATGTTTTTAGCTGTGGTAATGAAGATTTCTGGATTAATATTCCTATTATGGGTCACTTTGTTGTCCATAAATGTAATGATGAATTCCTTTCCCCTGTTGTCCAACGCTCCTAAAAAGGTTAAATAAAACATTTTGAAATGAGAAGAAAGGTTTAAAAATTAAACTTTGACAATATAGACTTAAATTTTTATAATTTTAACAATGTCCTTAGACTGTTTTTTCGTTTTATATTTTTTTTGTCGGTGTTTGTTTTTGATATAATAATTTAGGCCTTCTTATAAACCTAGGAATTCAATGGTTTTGTTTGATTTATAGAATTCCGATTCTAATGCTTATTCAAACTAATACTGACACGTTGATGATATTTTTTAATTGTTAATGATCAATGTATATGCTTCCAAATTAAATAGTTCTCAAGTAGGTTGACATAATATTTTCTCACATTTCTATGCGTTTGGGAAGTTATATTCTCTGTGAGACGGTGTGAGATTCATGCATCTCATATCACATAACATACCTTGACGTAACAATGCAAAAAAAACCTCACGTCACAATACTAGAACGTCAGAAAACACACAACTTCGCACAAATGGTACGACAACGTCGAACTTAACATCGCTTCAATTTGAAAACCCCTGAAGCGCAACCTAAAAGATATCTTTTTAAAGTTCTGTACCTTTGGTACAAAACTAAAACACACGCGATCTTTTCGAATATCGAATTTATTTTGCACTAGTTCGCCTAGTTTAAGAGAACACATTTTTTTGTGTCATGGCGGCCTTATTTATTATCTTTAAATTTTCAGCGGGTAAATATGAGAAAAATAATCAGTCATTGTAAAAAATATGAGACTGGACAATTCCACCCTCGGGGTCACATTTTCTATCATCAGAAACTGGGCAAGCCTCGTTTCTGACTAGAAAATGTGAACACTTGGGTGGAATTGTCCAATCTCACATCTTAGACCATGACTGATTATTATAATCCTACAAATAAACACAAAGAATAAGTGATAGGAGGATGATGACTACATTGAATTCTCTATAACATCTAAAAGTCCCATCCTTTACTGAGTGAATCATATGTCTAAAGAGATACCGATAGGTCACGTCAAAGTAGGCTTATATTTGTTTTCCTTTACCTTTGCCCTTCCCTTCCCTTCCCTGGGTGGCAACACGATAAATTAGATTTGGGAATAAAGTACCTTATTCTGGAAACAATGTACAGGGTTAGAACAATCCTTGTATCGCACATAACCAAGTAGTTTTCAAATGAAGTGGACCCCAGTATGCATCATTGTCCGTTTGACTATTAGATACTTTACCTGATACAACAGGAATCACAAATATCCACAACACAAGAATAGAAAAGCTCATCATCACGACTGCTCTAAATTACTTTAAGGTATGTTTAATAAGTAATAAGGTCATACCTATTCCTTATCGCGAGGGTCACGCTCGGTGTTAGCTATCTAGAATAACATTTACTGATGATGAACCTTTGAGAAAACATGCACACTCCTGTTATATATTTAATCATTTATTAATGCCCTTAGCTATTAATAGTTTTGTAGACAATCATTTCCTCATTAGATAGATAGTTACAATATTTTTAAATTGATGGCATGTGATTCGATAAATATTATGTGATACAAAACATAAACACAACAGAGAATCAGGATAGTCAGACTTGGTACAGACACTGAACATTGATGGGGTTAAACCGGTTTTATTGGTACCCCCCCCCCTTCCCCCTTTACCTATCCTGACACTGTAGTGTATAAAACACACTATAAAAACCAATACAGTATGATTACCAAAAAGGTGACCACTTGCTAGAATCGAATAAGTAGACTGGACGATATAGATATAATTTAACCCCTTTTGGTCATTTTGGTATTTTTTAATTGCGCTTGTTGTTTTGGTTTTCAACGTTTTTAGCCTTGAGCACAACTGATGAGTCGTAAATCTACGAAATGTGCACATCTTGTGCATTAAAATTGGTATCAAAGAATTTTATTAGATAGCTGGGTCAGAATGTACTCGTTATAACTTTAAAACCAGCTAAGGCTGCCATAGGTGCAGGATAAAACTGTCGCTCTACTAAACAAAAACGTCTGAAATAACACTCCCATGAAGGGTTTTATGAGTCTGATTCACAGAACTGGCATATTTTTTCGAATAACAATTCGCCAGTTTGTTTAATGCTAACTATGTTGAAAGACAAACCCATAGCCAAAAGTATAATAAAATTTTTCAACAGCTGGGTTTAAAGTGACAATTTTAGCTGGTGATATCCTCGATTAGGTGAAGTCTAGCGACAATAGCATCCTCTCTATGGAGCAATATGAATATTTCATGATTCAATTTTGCAAAAAAACATCTGCATATTGTTCAAATAAGGAAACTACATGTCTTAGTATTTTTATTTTTTGTTCCGCCACACAGATGATTTTGTTTTTCTTTCTCTATAGCAATATTGCATAAAAAGCAGAATTAGTCAGAACATTAGTCGATTCTTTTATTAAATCTTAAGTGATTTTATATTATTTTATTATCAATCAGATGATATAGACCCATTCGTAAAGGGTGCCCTCAGTTTAAATAAGTGATTATGTGAGGAAGGCATTTATACATGATATACTTTCGCTACATCTATAATAAATGAGTTGGAACCTGATAAAAACAGCTTTGGAATTACAATGTGTAGATAAACAACAAAATGCACGAATAACAGGAAAGGTCAACAATAAATCTTTACATACATTAAGAATTCTTCCAAAAATACGATAAAAGATACATATGACAAAATATTACTAGATAAAATTTATTTAGCAGTTTTGATAATAACTCAAAGCTATTTCTTTATATTAAATTAACATCTGACCTTATTTTTGAAAACTATTTAAAGATTGCAAATTCTAACAGTTGAAGAGTATTTTCTAAATTCAGAATGAGTGGCCATTCTCTATAAATAAAATAAAAGTCCCCAGAGAACAAAGGTACTGCGTGGTTTGTAATGTTGTTGATGATGGGATTCATTTCTTCCTCTATTGTCAAATTATAATAATATAAGAACAGACTTTTTAATTACATTTATAGATCATTCATGTCATGTTATTCAACTGTTAGTGTTCAACAGTTTTCTTTTCCATATACTAATGCAAACCTTTCATTTCTCCTCAAAATACTTTGTTGATTGAAATGTTTTCGGTTGCCCAGGATTTTCCGACATGTTCATTGAGAGTGTTTACTACATTAATACAAAACTTCAGTTGAATTAATGTGTTCGTATTGTGTTGTTTGCAATAATTACTCATTTGTGGTTTTTGTTCTGTTCTGGTTTGTTCTGCAATAAAGTATTTACTTATATTAACAACGGTGATCTATCAAAATCGTCAATTGCTATAAACAATTACATTAGAATACACGGTAACTTGCTTCAAGACTCAACCATATAAATCATTCTTAAGAAAGTAGTTTAAGCCCCAGAGTTTAAAAAAGTATAAATTATGAAGTTCAAAAAAGTATAAATTATGAATTAATTAATAAACTGATTTTTTTTTGTCTCAAAAAGGATTTACAAACAAGAGAAAAAATAATGCATGAATTATCAGATGACTGTGTTAAGTGCAGTCAAAACTGAAAAAGTTCATCAAAAACATATACTAGAAATAACTACTAGGCATCATTAACTGTGTATATGTTTTCACAAAAAGTCTTACAAGGTCGTAAAGATTGAAAGAATATATGTTTATTTTCATCAGTATTGTAAGTGTCGAATTCATTAATTCATTTTGAAATAAACACAAACGGTGTAGGACATGGTTATCCTTCCAGAGCGTCTGTTTTCAACTCCAATTGTTGTAGGGGTTCACATTTTAAGTTTGTATCTTTTTCTTATTCTCTTTAGTTTGTTTTTTATTCTTTTGGTTATATTCTTGTGACAATTGTTTGTTGTGTTACATTCGCAAGAGTTAAAAGTTTCTTTTGACTTATGGTTTAGGTCTTGGGACGTTTTCTCACTATTTTTGTCGCTTTGGTATTCTTTTGTATATTAATTTTAATACATGGATAAATGGTATTTAGTCATCTTAAAATAAAGAATGTATGTTTCGAAACAGCTCATACAACAATATTATTATTTTCATTTGTTTTTTGTTTGTATTCTGTCTTTTATACGTTATGGTCGTTCTATGCCCTTTTATTGGCTCTCTATTTCCATTTATATTCCTTGTATTTTGGTCATGCCCTGTAATGATATCGTTACAAAAATCAGTCATAATAAGACCAATACGAAACGCAGACTTACTGCAGAATCACGACATTAGCCTATTCTTTTTCGAAAACTACAGAAGGGGTCATTCGGGTGCAGAGAGTGCGATATTCTCCAAATGCATTACCCACTGGTTCGCGGTTAGGTTTTCCGTATTATTACATGACAATCAACCAACAAGGTCTCCCTATCCTCCAACTGGGGACACGCTAGGCAGCTCTGTGGGTTGAGCTCCCGTGGTCCATCACAAGTGACTTGTAAATTATGAATGAATTAATGAAACTGATTTTTATTGATGTCAAATTATCCTTTATCATCGTCGTTTACCAAAAGGATCTGCAAACAAGAGAAATTAATGTATAAATTATCCGATGACTTTGTTAAGTGCAGTAAAAACTCAAAACGTGCATTTTATCTTTTCACATTGAAAAAAAATGTCCGACAACCTCTTTCAAGATTGGAAAAAGATATGTTTATTTTCATCTGTATTGTTAGTGTCGAATGCTTTAATCCGCTTTAAGATAAATATGTACAAACGGAGTACATGTAGGGCATGCTTACCCTTCAGGAGCACCTGAATTCACTCCTACTTTTTGTGGGAGCTCACATTGCTAGTGCTTTATTTTCTTTTTTCAATTTAGTTTGGTTTTTTATTCTTGTGGTGGTACATTCTCACGAGTTTCTATTACCTTGGGTATGCTTTTGTCTATATTTAAGGCTTTGCAAAAAAATTGTTGTCATGTTAGTTTTATTATGATATTGTCACAGATATTAGTCCTAATTATTTTGTTTTAATTTGAAGTATTTCATTTAAGGTACCTACAGGTTATCTCGACCAATAAGAAAAGCGCAATTAAGGGTTAGTCATGAAAATGGATATCTGCAGGTAAAAGTGATTAGCAGAATAAGTATGGTATGATTAAATTTGAGTTGACACTTTGGAGCATTTTTAAGCTTAAGAACGAGTTTTGACTTATTCTTGAAGTAATATGATAAGCAACTACTTATTCTTAAAATATATGATGATAAGCAGCTATGCAGAAGCTGTTTACTTGTTTTACATGTTGCATTATTTTTATATTCCCGTATTCATCATGTGCAATTCCGTTCTTTTACATTAAACTATATTTCAAAATATTTCCATAATTAGAGTAAAATCTGAGACGACCACAAAATATAAATGTTATGATACTAACTATCAGGAGCACAACATCTACAGTCTTCATCAATACGTCCATCACCATCATTGTCTGAAAAACAGAAATTAGAATATCGTTTCCTAACACCTAAAATAATAACTACATTCATACGTATATGTTCATCTTAAACTGGTGAAAGTCAAACTCCTGTTGTAAATGTTATTGTGGAAGAAATGGAAGAAAATAAAATGCAATTCAGTACTGGACATAAATTTCATACGTATATAGTCACCCTAATTGAACAAGTAATTTCTAAAACTATCCCAGATATTCCATGCTAAGTAATGACAATAACCTTAATAATTGTAGACAAATATACCTTACTTATTTTCATATAGTTCGCATACAACCTAAGAAGCTATGCTTTAATTATGGAAAGATATTTCTACGCAATTTCCGCTTTTAACTTTTAGTTTTATATATTTTTAATACAAAAAAATTAAGTGTTTTTATCCTTCATTGTCCGTATACATTATAGCTGTTATATTTTTTCTTTTGGAAGTAATGAATATACACCCCATGAATAGCTCTGACATTCAATCTTCCGTTTCATATTGTGGGCTATTCTTTTTTTATTTCCATATTTCCAGTCTTGATTACTTCCAATGTGGAATAAATTGATGATATGAGCAGCTACCGTTCATTTTTTCCATGGTTTCATGAAAGCAAACAAAATTATTTCAATACTAGTAATTAGACAGTTAATTAGACAGTCTATGGTTCCAAACAATCAACAAGTCGTTTTTCCATTATTTGGCTTTGAACATCAGTGAAAAGTGAAAATTATGTGTTTTTCAAATGAGCATCTGGTTTATCTTATTTTTTTTTCATACTATTTTGTTGAATTATAACCTTTTTTGTCACAATCTTCTTCGTCGACCTCTCCGTCACAATCGTTATCTATTTCATCACCATATTTCATCGCCTTGGCTTTACAACCCTAAAAAAGTCTTTAGGTTTATACCACTTTCTGGGCAACCTTTACCATTTTCTTTCAGACTTTTTAACAGTGTTATTGTTGGTATTAATTCAGAATTTAAAAATCTATAATACTAAATTTACGAATTAGCCGAATTGGCGGCAAAACGCGTGGTTCAAAATAAACGATGTATGGTTCAGATTATAAAGGTTATTATCGGATTTGACAATCTGCATTTATAAATTTAAACTGCAGCTTTGTTTATGTGCAAATGGAATTTGTATGCATTTTTCCAATATGAATTCTCCCAACATATCCCTTAGAAGGTTCTCGAATGCATCATTTTAACACATTGATTTAAATAAACAAGTATACACATATTTTAAATGTATTTCTGTTTGCAATTACGGAAGAAGAAGAATAAAACAAATTAAAAACATTCTCCTTCGAGTGGGATGTTTCCGCTTCATGTATTCAGGATTGTTTTTCTACTATAACGCAATTTCTCCTAACTGTAAAGGTTATGAACTTTGAAGATTATGAAGAAGGAAGGTAAAGGTCAGAGGAATTCCTAACTTAGTTGTTTTTTTGGATTGCTCGGATGTTTACCTTGCACAAAGTGATAAAACCAACCATTATCTATTTTTACATTATTTGTCATATGACCTGTCTAAATATATCTCTACCATACCCTAGATAAAAATATTTTTAACAAATGGTCATCTTTATCATTAATGACGAAATGTATCTCGGGCATCTTTGATAATTATAAACGTGGACAACACATGCAGCCACACACTAAAACTGCTTTTTATCGTCTGATTATTGGATATATTTGTGAAATTAAGCTTCGCTAGCCCTGACTATGATGACAATGGAACAATAGGAACAATTATTTTCCAAAAATATGCTCTACCTAACTCACGGCATCTTTTGAAAAATTCATCCGTCACTAAGGAAATGTTTACATCTACAATTTCATTTTCATATATATTCTGAAGGGAAAAGGTAATGCATTATGGAATGTGTATTTAATGAAAGCTTTTCATCAAGTTCCAGTTCAGAATTAATTGTAACAATAAAAATATTGACAATTTATGTGGTTGTGTTTTCGTCATATGGACTTTGATAGAACCTGAAGTTCCATTTTGGTAATACTACGTGGCATACAGTCTACTTCATCAGTGGATACATCTTCGGTAGTAACGAACAGCCACATGACAATTGGGTCACGCTGACCTACATTTCACGCTTCATTGACTTCTGTTAAAATTTGCATTAACATCCATTTCTGGAATATTACTGCATATATATACATGAAACTATCAGATGATACCACCTACTTGACAGGAAAGTTTATGGGAAGCCTGCCACAACATCCATATTGAGTTCCTGTTCCATGAATGACATGGCCGCAACAACTTTTTATAGTCAATATGGCCACCACAAAAAAACATTTTTATTGAACCCGCGCTCGCGCGGGTTCAATGTCTAGTGTTACCTATATTTATGTACATTTAATATCCACCTGATTTGTACAAATGAAAAATATGTGCCAGATATGGTCATTAACACTATAAGTTAACCAGGGGAAATCGTTCAGATTGTCTTTGTATTTAAACGAAAGCTATCTTACAGGTCTACAAAATGCCAATGTTTATTGTTATTGTTTTAAATAATTCACTAATGCAAATATACGTACTGAATTTACAGGAGCTAACAATAGACCAACAGGAAAACCGTACGACTCCAAAGTTGCTTTTCCAAATAGAATTCCGCCAATAACCATATTTGGGTCTGTGTGACTTACAGAGTGTGTTCCGACCGATATCTTTATAATTCCGGCGACCAGATTAGTACCAGTAATCTCTGTATACTGTTGATTTGCAGGTAACGGCTGATTGTCCAGTCTAAGGCCAGCCTTTTGAGTCTTGTCCACGATAAAAGTGAAATAATTTGTGTAGTTTCCAAGGGAGTATTTAGGCGTAGTAAATGTGTAGTCTGCCGCATATTGTTCTATTGGGGGTATCATTATCATTGACGGATCGGCAGCTTCCCCCTTAGCTTGAGTTTCCGAGAATTGGAAGAGTGTTATGGGATTGTTTGATTCAACGTGAGAGTATAGAGCGGAATCATATTGTCTTTGCACATAATGCCCTGCTTTGGGAATTTTAATTCGATCAAAAAAAACTTTTCCATTGATGGTACCTGTGACATTAATATGTGTGTCGGGTTTACTCGCTAGAAACCTAAATATGTCGCCGGTCGATCTTTCGGGAATAGGAGTAGTCGCAAAATTCTTTCCCCAGGCAGACACAGGAGGAAGCATTTCAACCAAATGGTCACGTGATCCTCCCGTATTTCCGACAACTGCCTTTCTGTTTCCACTTAAAACTCCTATTGGTTTATCAGAAATGATGTGTGCACCAGTCAAATCTGGAACAGAGTGAATCTCAAACGTACTATATCTGTTCAAAGTGATATTGATCCATTCATTTTGATGATATGAATGGCCTTTGACTGTCACATTCATATATCGGGCTCCCCGGTGGTCTGGGAGTTGGATAGAAACGTGAGTGTGATTATGCACGCCGATGATTGCAAATACACAATAATAATAAGGAGGGGAGTATGATATCGTGTAGTATTCTGTACCGAGGGCGTCTGTTGGAAGGGCAAGGTATGCATCATCTGAGTGAACCTCTCTATTCACACCATATACTGTGATTTCATCGTCAGCTGTAATCAAAATTCCCTTTTTCGATATTTCCGTTTGATTTAAACGATACATATTTGGAACGGTGACAAGATGAACTTGGCCATGAGTAACGGTAAAGTTTGTATTCAGTACCTGTGAATGTAGAACACCAGGAGATGTCACAGATACATGTACAATGTGTTTTTCAGCTGTTGTAATGAAGATTTCTGGATTAATATTCCTATGTTGGTTTATCTTGTTGTCCATAAATGTAATGATGAATTCTTTTCCTCTGTTGTCCAATGCTCCTTTAAAAGTCAAAGTGAATGATTGTGAAATTTAAAATTTTGTCCCATTAAAATAGAAATAATTCAGGGGAGTTATAGAGTTGTGGTCATTTACACTGCATGGGCCTTATATTCGTATTTTATACGTAAAAACATTTTAATAAAAAGATCCAGTTCATGAATTATTTCTTAAGTATTTTCTATTGTTCATCTAATTTATTACCGTGTATGTCGTATTCTTCGTATTGACATATATACTACATGTACAAGTAATGATTTCGAATTGCATGACATCTCGTATCTGGTCTCACTAACGCCTATAATATATTTTTCCATATAGTATGACAAAATTAGATCTTGTCTACAAAGATAATTTACCTGATACAACAGAAATCAAAAATATCCACAAAACGAAAATAGGAAAGCGCATCATCGCAGCTGTTCCCAATTCATGTAAAGTACATTTTATAAGATATACAGACGTCATACCTTATTTCTTATCATTAGAGTCAATTTTGGTGCCAGATATCTAGATAAAAGTTCACCATGTTATTAGCTGATTAAGCACATTTACTAGTATCAAGCTCACATACTGCATGCCCCACATAAAGAAAAAAATCACTAGTGTATACAGTTCTTCCGTTTAATTTTTGATTCTGGGCTTCTTTTTTCTTTTCATTTTACAAATCCCGGCTGGAAAAAAATGGTTCTCCATTTCAAAAAAAATCCCAAAATCAAACTGATCTTAAGATTTCCTTTGTTAAAACATTAAATTTAAAGAGGATCAAATAAAAAACTGAATGCGCTATCCTTACTTTAATATATTAGTATGTTGTTGTTGACCTTTCCTAGTGTCCGTTTTAATCTTTACTAAAACTCCTAGTAAGTAAGACAAGGTTTAATTGTAGACCATCATTTTGTCAATAGATAGCTAATGTGTTTTTCTTTTAAAACGGCAAGTCCACGGTGTCTATCCATATCGCATCCTTTACGCGTTTTTTGACGTTACAAAGATCCTTTGTGGTCGAGTAACGGATCCTGTCATTAAAGACAAGGCACTTTTGCCAGAACATCCAATGTAAACTGTATTTCATATCTGTTTAAATAACTGTTAATAGCTGTCGGAACAAGTAACTAACTGATGTAAGTAACCACGATTTCTTTTCTGTTCAGCTGTTTCCAATAGTCGTAATTAATTAAAATGTACTGTAAAATAATTATTGTTCGTGGTACCCCAATTTTCGCGGATTTCGTGGACAGATCAATCCACGAATTTAAGAACCCAATGAAATAGTTATTATTGTTCTTGCAATATTATGTTTTGATTAAGCCTGAAATGGCTTTTTATAAGTTGAAATTAATCAAATTCAGATCATTGATTATACATGTACTTCAATGTAAATCCACGAAATTAAGAAGGAGGACAAATATATCAAGGAGCAAACCAAAAACGCAATCAATTAGACAGACAAACCCGGGAACTCAGGTGTTCCGGAAGGGTAAGCAGTTCTTGCTCTGTATACGGCACTTGTCGTGAAGTTCAACAAAGTCAATCCGGTGGTAGTCAGGAATCTGTGGATGCATATGAAATGTTACGACAGTTGGAACAGGTGCAACATCATCTTCGATATCGGAACACTGTAACGGTCAATCAATTCGTGATGTCGACCGTAAAATTTTCTAAGTGATGACATCAACTAATCCCTGATAAAACCCTGGTTAAGCAGCTTTTGTGACAGCAGTAATCCTCTTTCGAAAGACATGGTAACTCACGCATCCCCTTAGAGACCGAATAAGCTGAGAAAACCTAGACGCAATATGCTGGTATATTGTTACTCAAGAAGGGAAAGTTAACAATAGGAAAGTTGAAATCATCACGTTTGTCATAAACTTTTGTCTTTAAATGTCCCTCATTACCTATTCCAAGAAATAAATCCAAATATGAAGCGGACTTCGATGTATCTATAATATATTTAATTCCAAGCTTGAGATGTAGAAAGTCTTCGAATTTGTCGTTATTTAACGACAACACGTCATCTATATAAGGAAAAGTGAAATTAAAGGATTGTGCTCGTTTCTTTTTGTTTTCACGTAATAGCCCTTGAATGAAGTTTGCTTCATGTGAGTACAGAAACAGGTCGGCGAGGAGAGGAGCACAGTCGGTTCCCATTGGAATGCCGAGTGTTTGTTGAAACATTCGACCGCGAAATTCAACAACCTACGAATATGACTTTTTTTCAAAGTCATGAAAATTGATGAAAACAAATTCGAATTCAGAGTTTTGTCTTTTCCTTTGCTGACATACCCCTAAGGATTTTCCTTTGTGTGTACGTGTGTAATTAGTATATTTTTTGTGTAAAGTATGACGGCACGACAAACAATTGTGACATTGTTAAATATGTGCAAGTTTTGTTTCCAAAAGTTTTAGCCATACTGACTTTTGGGATACAGTCAAACCTGTCTATAAAGGGCAGCTAAGGGACCAGAAAAAATTGCACTTAATGAGTAGGTTCCCTTTATACAGAGGTTAATTTTACATACTTTGTTCATGAATGAGACTTTTCACTGTGCCCTTTATAGACAGTGATTTTCTATATAGAGGTGCCTTTAGAGGAGGTTTGACTGTATATACAAAATTTTACATAATTGTAATAAGCTCCAGGATTTTTCATCGAGAAATCAGTTGCCGAAGTATGTGGGACACGCAGTATTTTCAAATCGGTTTCTTGTATATTTTCTGAGATACCTAATTAATTCGATGCACAGGGAATTTTATATTTTGTCGCAAAACGAATCGACTGTTGTGTTGCATGCCAAAAATGTTGAAATAAGAAACAAGAACTCAAAGTATACATTCATATATCAAATTACTTGTTTTCCAAAACACCTTAGATGAGTACACGAAAGAAATATTCCTTAGTTTCAACAAATTTCATCAATTTTGTAACAGTTTGGCTAGTATCGAAATACTTGTAACTGAGCTGGGGATTTCCATGGAACTTGGAGTCGAGCAACAGAGCCATCCATTCAGTAGAGTAATGAATAGTTCATGATACCAATTTTGATGAAATTCGTCGAATCACGACGCTGGGTCAGTATTTTTATTTATGGTTCCCCCAAATATGATTTTGTTTCAACATTATAACTGTTAAAGTTTCTTTCTCTATACATGTATAGTAACATTGTTTTGTATACAGTAGTATTCCACAGTCAATACTCTACTACCGTGTTTGTAATACATTTGCAATTAAAATATTTAATCTGTCCTTCAAAATTCATTTTTATTTTGCTAAAATTTCTGCGATTGCAAAATATTTCCGAAACGTAGTTTGCTTATTTACTCCTTGAACGTTCGTTACAAGAATATATTGACTATCCTGACTCTCTGTTTTGTCAATTTTTGTGTTTTGTACCCTTTAATGTTCTTTTTTTGTCCGGCGTTCTGTCAGTTGGGTTGCTTTGATTGATTGGTATGTCATTTTTTTATCTTTATGCTATCCATTTTGTTGTTTATAAGCTATCTTTGTTTTAAAAAGGCTTTTTAAAGACTGCCAATGAAATCTCCACAGCTGAAAGGTGAAATGAGAAGGACAAATATACCTAAGGAGCAATAAAAAAAACGTAATCCATTGGACAGACAAACCCGGGAAGACAAAAGAACAACCACAAGCACAACAAATAAATACAGAAAACAAAAACAAAAACAGTGAACAACACGAACTCCTTTATGTCAAATTCATCTGTATCATCGTCGTCTGCCAAAAGGGTCTACAAGAAAGAGAAATGCATAAAACACACACTGAAAAGTAACTGTTAAGTATTACTAATTTTATACTATATATTTTCACAGACATGTTTTTTTCATGTATATAGTCAATTCCCCACTTAGAATTAAAACATTTTTTACAGTGCATCTCCATTCTTCTTGATGAAGACCTGACGGAATTTAATTTAATTTAATTCTTTATTTATTTAACGAGGATTACCAACAGCCAGAGGCTACAAGCGGTTCTCCTCAAACATATATACATACATTGACATACAGTACAATACATTTAGCATTTAACAATACATCAATATATATCTTCAATAGTACAAAACATTATATACAAGATGAAGAAAAAGAAACACATACACACACAACACCCCCACACACACACCATCACTCGCACGCACCATCACGCACACACACAATCACCATCAAACACACACACACAATCACCATCAAACACACACACACAATCACCATCAAACACACACACCATCATACTCCATCACACACACACACACACCATGACACTCCATCACACACACACACACACCATGACACTCCATCACACACACACACACACAAAGTCAGATTAACATAATAAAAACATAATAAAATAAAAAAAAATATTGTTTACATGTAGAATGACGACTTGGTTTCTTATCGGGAAAATCTTCCAGATGACTTGATATATTTGAATACACATTTAAATAATTCGAAGTTTGTTTCAGACGACAGGTCACCACTTCCTTCAATTAGAATTTTACTTAAATAAGATGGACATAAATCTCGCAACATAGCTATATTCAAATCAGGACATAAAATATTTTTGACACCAAGTAATAAATTTATTCTAGGGTTTCTATAGCGATCGCAATGAAACAAGAAATGTTCAATGCTTTCATTTTTTTTGGGGGGTACACTGAGTGCAAGTCTTGTAAGAAATTAAATTGTAGTTAAATAGGTGCTGGTTTAAGCCACTCAAACCTAGACGAAGTCTTGTATGGATGATTTTTTCATATCCATGTCCAAGGGAGTAGACAGGTTTAGTACTTACTCCTTCAGATTTTCTAAGTAGATTTTTAAAAGTACATAATGAGGTCGCAGTATGAATATCTGGTGAAAGGTTATTCCAGTCCCTAATTGAAGTGGCCAAAAATGAGTTATAAAAACAGGCAGTCCTAATTCTAAGCGGAATTAGTTGTGATCGTCTCCTAAGATCATAATTATTCGTACTATGGTTCAAGAGGGGGTGGATGGTAGTCAGATAAGAAGGTGTTAAGTTGTTTTTTATTTTATATAAATATGAAAGCCTGTGTACTTTTCTACGTGTCTTTAGGGTTTCTAAACCAACTTCTTTCAATAAAGTTTGGTGTTTAGTTACCCTAATGGCACCTGTTATAATCAAGCAAGCCCGCCGTTGAACATTTTCAATAATGGTCGATTCAATATCCGAACAATTATCATATATAACGTCACCATAGTCTAAGAGTGAACGGACAAAAGACTTGTAGAGTTTTTCCAGACAAAATCTTGGCAAAACATGGCGCATCTTAAGAATAATATCTAAGCGCCTGTTACATCTCTTACAAATGTCGGTGATGTGTTCCGACCACGTCAATTTTTCGTTGAATATTAAACCAAGATGTTTATGGCACGACACTTGCTTAATTATAAGATTATTTAAAATAAGTGGTGGCAAAGGACGTTTTAAGGGTTTTTTGGAAATGACCAGGTATTCCGTTTTGGTCGCATTAAAAGTAACTAGCCACTGTTTAGACCATGTATTTAAAGTTTCAAGGTCACGGTTTAGGGTAAAAAAATCAAATAAAGGATCACATATTTCCCGAATGAGCGAAGTGTCATCAGCAAATAGTTTCATATTACTCACAATATCACGCTTTATATCATTTACATATACCAGAAAAAGTAGGGGACCTAAAATTGACCCTTGAGGAACACCAGCAGATATTGGTTGAGTCGAGGATGAGCGACCATTAATAACAACACGCTGTGAGCGACCATACAGATAATTTGCAAGAAGATCAAGTAATTTTCCACCTATGCCAAATTGTTTAAGTTTGAAAACTAAGCCTGAATGCCAGACTTTATCAAAAGCTTTGGATACATCAAGAAAAACAGTACAAACATCCTTACCCTTATCGAGACTCTTATAAATCTCATGGGTTATAGCAATTAACTGATTTACAGTTGAATCATTTTTCTTAAACCCTGAATTTTCACAAATTAATAAGTCGTGCAACACACAAAATTCATATAAAGACTTGTATATAATTTTCTCGAATATTTTTGATACACTGGATAACAAAGCTATTGGACGATAATTACACTTATCACATCTATCACCTTTGTTTTTAAAGACTGGGCACACATTTGAAATTTTCCAGCTAGAAGGGTAAATTCCAAGTTGAAGCGAGTAGTTGAAAAGTCTCGTGAGTGGTATATATAATGAGTTCGCACAATACTTAAGAATATGATTTGATATACCATCAGGACCACTAGATTTATTAGGATTTATCATACCTAGATATTTAAGGACGTCTGTCTCGTGCGCTGTTACACTCTGAATTCTCCCCTCAGTAAGATAACTTAGAGGTGGGAGTACTGGAATTTCAGTAGTATTAATAGACATATGACTAACAAAATGGCAGTTAAAATTTTCAGCTTTCTCGAGATCATCAGAAATAACTTTATTATTTTCCTTAAGCGGGGGAATAACTCTGTCCGAATTCGCTCCCAAAACTGATTTGCTAAGGGACCAAAATTTTCTGGGGTCAAGATTTTTATTAGAGAGCGATTTTACAAGTTTATTTTCGTATCCAAGTTTCGCTTCTCTCTTCAGGCGATTTACTTCTCGTCGTGCAATGATATGAAGTAGTTTGTCTTCGTCACGACGAGTCCTCTGGAATTTTTTAAAACGGCGATTGCGATTACGAATTGCTCGTCTTACTTCGTTACTCATCCACGGTTTATTATGCCTTATTGTCACGAGTTTGTTCGGTATAAATTCGGCACAGGTTGAGATAATCAAACTGTTAGTATATGAGACAATGTCATCTATATCATCAAATATGTCATATGCAATGTCAAACGGTGCGTTGCCAAGGGCAGTATTTAAGCTAAAAAAATCAGTTGCATTATAATCCCAAACTCGTCGCGTGAATGCACGAGGTCTATTCACCCTGAAATTAAACTTACAATAAATAGTACAATAAATAGTACAATGGTCAAGGTTGAGTAACGGTGGTTTAACTCCGTGATCCGTAACAAACCTATCACAATCGGTAAATATTAGATCTAACAGGGACTCGCAGTCATCCGTATATCTAGTCGGTTCATTAACCAGTTGTGTCAAGTTATAGATAGAGGACAAATTAAGTAGATTAACACCGAGATCACTATATCGATGATTATCCAGCCAAGATACACACCTATCATTAAAGTCACCCGTAATAACCATGAAGTCGGAACCAAACGATTTCATATTTTCAATAACGCGTTTAAAATTCTCAATAAAAGTTTTTCGCATATTTGAAAGATTTGACGGTGGTCTATAGCACACACCGACTAAAATCGACTTGTTACAGTTCTTGACTTCAATACACAAATACTCTAAACCTGGTATTTCAAACTCCGTGCGGAATTTATAGTCTTCTACTATAATGACAGGTTCCCCCCTGTGGAATTTCAGACGTTTTACTCGTTGAAAACTTTCTTATTACTGAACAATTTATTCGCTTGTGAGTATTCTTACATTTGAAAAGTATTCAATGGGACAGATAAATTTTATACCGAAACACTAATTGTAATACATGTATATATGTAAATTATGTACAGGTAATTTACAGGTAAATATTGCGCAGTTGAATTTCATTTATTGGTGCAATTAAAACTATGAAAAATAAAGACAGTGGCGCAATTGAATCATTTTAAATATGTTAATTGGCGCAAATTGATTCCGGCATATAAAAGCATATAGAGAATCTATGGATAAATCGCAAGTAATAATTTTAATACCAAAATTATACAGATCATTTTGACCTTGGAATTCAAGTCGGCTTACTCTTGAAGGTCTTAAAGCTGTTTACATGTATTCAAGTATTCTCTTGTTTATTAAGTCCACTTCCATTCTTTAATATACATTTAAAAAAAATGATGATAAATAATAGTTTTTTATAGGAATAAGATGTAAGAATATTGCAAAATATCAATGTTATCATACTAACTATCAGGGGCGCAACATCTACAGTCTTCATCAATACGACCATCACCATCATTGTCTGAAAAAACAACGGTTTTCTTATAACTTAAAGGATAATTATATTCATCGTATTCTAAAGAACAAAATTTAAAAAGTTATTTTGTAAGGAGTGATGGCTTAATAATTATATAATTGTATCATTGACCTTTTTTATAATAGGACAAACAATTAAGTTTATACTTTTACGCGATGAAAAAACAATCATATAGTCTTTGATGAATTATTCTATTCAATGTCAAGTTATGTAAATATTTAAGCACCCACTTTTGGTTCTGGAAAAAGAGGTTTTCTCTCACACATAGTTTTTACATCTACTTTTTCTAATCGGATTTGAACATTTTCGGGTTGCATAGTGTGTCAAACCTATTGTCACAGAATTTTTTTAATGAACATGATGAAGAGCCTAGTATATTGTTTATATATAAACTAACAAATATTTGTAATTTGTGTGGGATTTTATTCTATAACCAGGGATGTTCCACGATACGGAATCTGAAAAGTACAAAAAGAGGAGGCAGTACAGGCGTATGGCCAGACCGTATATATGACCTTAATTTGTCCTTAAATTAAAAAGTTGTAAAGAAATAAATCGAAAGCACAAAGTTTCTGAAAAAAACCAAAACATATTATAACAAAACAACAAATACAGCAATCAACGTAAACAAGCATTCTGAGAGTATTGTCGAACAATACAATGTCTCCTACCGGCTTGAGATGTGAGAGAACATACCTAATGCTCCTTGATTATGTGAATCGGACGCAGACGTATGGACAGAGTGATTCCTAAAAATCCTAAAACTATGTTTGCAAGGAGTACACAATAATTACCAAATCAGCCTGAAACTCAAACTTGATCTGTAGTTCGCAATTATAAGCCTACACACTAAAAATAAGATCAACTACTAAAACGGTTTGCAAAAATGTATTTAGAACTAATAATTTGACAATAATTTCTATCTCCAAGGACAATAACTCTCACAATAATTATCCAATCAGTGTGAAAGTCAAACTTGATCTATAGCTCATCGTTATAAGCTCACATACCAAAACTATGATCATTTGGAAAAGCGTTTGCGAAAAAAGTCCGGAAAACTATTATTTTGGCAATAATTCCTATTTCCAAATGTAATAACTCTCACAATAATTAACCACTCAGCATGAAACCCAAACTTGATCTGTAACTGAAAAAATGAGCCGAAAAAACTCGCCCAACTTTTTTTTTGAAATGGTCCAAAGCTATGTTAAATTTGTAACATGTGTTATATCCATTGAAAATCATATTAAGGTGATAACTGGTCCCAGAATTGGGTCACTACAATGCATTTCCCACAATATTTTGAAAAACTAGATATTTTGGAGGAAATCGTTAAGTTAAATGGACCGACACAACTTTGTGATTCTTTTCATATATACATATATGGGTCTAAAAACCAAAATAAATCCTTAAAGGAAAGATTGTGCCTAACATACAGGTACAAGTTCATGTTTTGTGGCTAAAATCCAACTCAAAATGACAAGTGTGTAGTACTACCTAAGCCTCACATACCAAAAATAAGATCACTAGATTAAACCATTTCTGAAAAAATTCCGGAAATCTATTATTATGGCAATAGTTTCCATTTCAAGGAAAAGAACTCTCACAATAATTATACGGTTAGCGTGAAACTCAAACTTGATCTGCAACTCGTCATTATAACCTCACATACCAAAAATAAGATCAGTTGGTTAAACGGTTTCTAGAAAAGTCCAGAAAACTGCGTGTGACTGACAGACGAACGGAGTGCAAACCAATAATTGCAGGTAGGTGACTAACAATGGCGTCATAAAAAAGACACATAAAAAAGTGGCATGGTAAAATTACTTAAGCGAATACCTAACCTTGGTACCTATTTCAGCGGCAGAACCAATAAACAAAAAAGAGACCAAGTAGGTAGCTGAAACAACCGCGAAGAACAAATCGTTAAATGACGTTTTCTGACATATGTTTCTTTCCGGACATTTTATCTATTATTCCTAGAATCTCAGACAGACCAATCATTACAACAGCTAATTCAAGAATCAAAATATTAAACTACTTTTATTGAAACATTCTAACCATATAAGAAGTCAGGAAAGGATTTTCCTTTTTTGGTGGGTCTATCTTCACAGAATTATATGAATATCTGATGTTTCTCGTAATTTGGCATAATTTTCCTTTATTACCTTTTTTGTCACAATCTTCTTCGTCGACTTCTCCATCACAATCGTTATCTATTTCGTCACCATAGGTCATCGCCTTCGCCTTGCAACCCTATTGAAGTTTTTAGGTTTATGTCATATTATCTCTAATGGTTAATTTTTTAGACTTTCAAAACTCTTTGATATTAAGACAGTTTTAAGAACTGTTACAAATACTTGTAGTTTCCGGTTAACCTTTTAAGGTGAAAATATGTATTAGACATGTGCCTTAATCTTGATTCTCTCCCAATAGTCTTCAGGCATTCATTTCAGGCAGATTATTCTAAAATAATTAAATTTCACGAAACAAAGCTGGCAAAGTTAGAATATTCATATTTGTGTTATATTTCTTATTTTGGAAATGTAAAATTTCAAAATAACTCTATAACAGATGTTATAGAGATATTTTGAAATTTTACATTTCCAAAATAAGAAATATAACATTTGTATCCTCTTTCAGTTTGACGTTTAACTGAAGGTTTGAAATTACCAGAACCTTTAATCTGACATGATATTGGGAACAATTCTTTTGTGTGTGTGTGTGGGGGGGGGGGGGGGGGTAGTAAAAAAATGACGTGCTTTTTCTTCACGACTGGTTAGCTCCTCCAATTATTGATATGCATAAATCTAAATTACTGTTTCCGCTAAATAAAATATGGAAAGTGTTTTATTATCAGAACAAAATATAGTCGGAGTACCATTTTTGTGAAATACATGTAATTAATTCTACTCCCCCAAGATAGCGCCTTTTTTGTTGGAACTTTGGACACTTTGCCTAAATGTTCCTTCTTAGCACATGTTCAGATGAGTTTGATTTTCATGCAGTAAAATCTTAGATTGGGATAAAAGAATTACATCTTTAGCCTATGATACAAATACAATAAACATATCCTGAACTTGTTCACTAAATATTCTTTCAATAAAACATACATACTGTATTTACAGGAGCTAACAATAGACCAACAGGAAAACCGTAAGACTCCAAAGTTGCTTTTCCGAATAAAATTCCACCAATAACCATATTTGGGTCTGTGTGACTAACGGAATGTGTTCCGGCGGATATTTTGATAATTCCGGCAACCAGATTAGTACCGGCAATCTCAGTATATTGTTGGTTTGCTGGTTACGGCTGATTGTCCAGTCTTAGGCCAGCCTTTTGTGTCTTGTCCACGATAAAAGTGAAATAATTTGTGTAGTTTCCAAGCGAGTATTTAGGCGTAGTAAAAGTGTAGTCTGCAGCATATTGTTCTATTGGAGGTATCATTATCATTGACGGATCAGCAGCTTCTCCCTTTGCTTGGGTTTCCGAGAATTGAAAGAGTGATATGGGATTGTTGGATTTGATATGAGAGTATAGAGCGGAATCATATTGTCTTTGCACATAATGTCCTGCTTTGGGAATATTTATTCGGTCAAAAAAGGGCTTCCCGTTGATTGTACCAGTAACATTGATATGTGTGTGCGGTTGACTTGATACAAATCTAAATATATCGCCGGTTGATCTTTCGGGAATAGGAGTAGTGGCAAAATTCTTTCCCCATGCAGACACAGGAGGAAGCATTTCAACCAAATGGTCACGTGATCCTCCCGTATTCCCGACAACTGCTTTTCGGTTTCCACTTAAAACTCCTATTGGTTTATCAGACAAAATGTGTGCACCAGTCAGATCTGGCACAGAATGAATTTCAAATGTGCTATATCTGTTTAATGTGACATTGACCCATTCATTTCGATGGTATGTATGGCCTTTGACCGTCACATTCATATGTGGGGTATCTGGAAGTTGAATAGAAACGTGAGTGTTGTTATGAACACCAACGATTGCAAAAACGCAATAATAGTAAGCCGGGGAATATGATATCGTGTAGTATTCTGTACCGAGGGCGTCTGTTGGAAGGGCAAGGTATGCATCATCTGAGTAAACCTCTCTATTCACCCCATAAACTGTGATTTCATCGTCTGCTGTAATCAAAATTCCTTTTCTCGATATCTCAGTTTGATTTAAACGATAAGTATTTGGAACAGTAACGCGATGAACTTGACCATAAGTAACCGTGAAATTTTTATGAAGTTTTGAATGTTGACGTCCAGGAGACGTCACAGATACATGTACAAGATGCTTTTTAGCTGTCGCAATAAAGATTTCTGGATGAATGTTCCTATGTTGTAAAATTTTGTTGTCCATAAATGTAATGATGAATTCCTTTCCTCTGTTGTCTAGTGCTCCTATAAAAATAAAATGACGTCCTCGATAGTAGATGTTAATATAGATTCTCCTTCAGGTACGAGTGAGTTATGGAATTTCTCCACCCGAGATAGTTAAATTTTCGATTTTTAACACGCGAGCTTTCGCGAGCGTGTTGAATCTAAAATTTAACTATTGATCCATAACTATCCATAACTCAAGAAAATGTCTGTTTTCGGGACTTCTCTTGTTTATCGTTCCAATAACTGTAGAAAAAACGGCGGTAATTTCCACGTAGAAATTTAATCACCTGGAAGTGGTTAAAAATATTATGTATTTTTATCCACCGATTAAAAATGTCAAGAATAGAAGAAGTAATGTTATATTTACAACAGCTTATCATTTAAATTTGACAATATATGCTATAGATTTAAAGATTTTACCTAAATTCTTATATATTTGTTTATGACTATTTTTTTTTCTTTTCTGGCATGTATAAGTCTTCTTATAAATTTAAGAGGAACTAGGGTGACTCTTTAAAAAAATTATAATATTTGTATAATGCAAAACAAATTCCCCGCCGATATTTCATAGTTTTGTTAATAATTCGTACTTAGTCTAGTACTTTCAGAACAACGAAATATATTTCGATTGATCCGATTGGCATACTTTAACATGTTTAGGATCAGTTTACAGGTCATTTTGTTTACAGGTATTCAAGCATGCACTAGCTGTGAACATGGTGGAATGTTGGTTCCAAAGCCTCTCCAACTCTGTTATGAGGTAATTGCCGGATTCAAGACGTCATAAGGCGTACGGTCGCCCCGTTGAACTAGTTGATCGTTACAAAGTGGCATCGTCTCAGTCAACTAATTTCGCATTTTGATTGTTTAAAACCAACGAAATAAATTTCAATGTGATTTCTTATATATTATATCTTATATATTAGGTCAAGTCGAATTATCTGCCTTACCTTGCATGCATGTTTGTCCAAATACCGGGAATATATCGGGTCAGTATAATATCAGGCGAGGCAAACATGGAAAATCTGGATAAATCTGGATGAATTTGTTACATATTGCACCATTGTTCTTATACAGGGATTTATGGGGTCAATAAATTCATATTGGACACGGCGTTGCCTCGTACGATATAATTTTAATGATCCGATAAATAAAGATATTAGGACAATAGATGAATGGTGTGAAAAATACTACCAATGTTCACTGTTAACTGCTTTTATGATTCCCTGTTACTGGCATTACCACTTTAACAGGACTTAATTTTCTAATCGCATTGCAGGTGTTAATAACACAAGCGTATAACATGTCTGACGCACCTCATATTCCTGAGTTATCCGTTACACCGTCATGTGACCTTGATTACAAAGAAATTTTTTACCTAATACAACAGGAATCAGAAAAATCCACAATACAATCCTCATTACGACTGTTCTGAATTCGTGTAATGTAGAATTAATCAGATGTTATACTTATTTCTTATCATAAAAGTCAAGGTTGGCGTCACATAGATAGAACTTCGGAATATGAATTTTTGTTTGTCTGTCCCTGTGATAAACGGATTTTACATTGTTCACAAGATAGTCTAGTCCGTTTGTGGCTTGGCTATTTGTTCCTTAGAGACTTTTCTGTTGTGGATAGTCACAACTGGTTTGTATATGCTTCATTAAGCCCTAAACAGCAGAAATATAAAATATACTATACCATATCAAAAGAAGAGATATGATAGATTAATTCTTGACACAAAACATACATTATACATGACTATAACACAGAGGAACAGTGAATTTATTTTTTTTCTTCGATGTAGAGCCACAGTGGGAACACCCGAAAACAGAGTTAAATTCTGTATCCACTGCAAGTTCAAGACGGCCCATATTGCACCATTTTGAGTGAAATGCTTTGCTGTACGTGATAATGAATCTATATATCTGTAAATATGTATTCCTATATTCTGTACCCCGCTTCATAATTTTTAGACAATAAATAAAATCTTAGACAATCGAACTTTTCGGTTCGGTTTACTCATGTTACTCTTAACTTGAAATTTAATTAGTCTGATGTTATCGGAATTACTTTTTTGGAAATATCGATTAAATCAAGTTACCTTTTTTTGGTTTGGAAAGGGGGGGGGTATGTTTGAACTTTATTTAATATGGGGCTTATTGTGTGCCCAAAGACATATAAAATAATGCCGGTTAGAATGAAAGTTCTCCGATATTCTTATCAGTTTGTTATTAACTACTGTCAACATGACCCAAATACGAGACAATCGGTCATTGATAAGTAAAGTCAAGAAATACCAAAGGGAAAAATCGAAACAACTGACAAACTCCGGAGAACAACGAAGACAAGACCAAAACAATACATGCATTACAATTAAAAACTAAAAACATATGAACAGCATGGACCCCATAAAAAACCTGGGGTAGACTCAGGTGCTCCGGGAGAGTAAGCAGTCTCTGCTTCCTGCAGGACACCTGCCAAATCCGATATGTATATACAATAGTTTTTTGTTCAAAATTTGGCATCAACTGAAAGCCGGAAAACTAAGAAATTTTATCAATATTTCAATTACGATACCATGACAGTAAATACTTACTTTCCTGATATTCTTTTTAATGTTTTTGATGTGGACTGTTTTAATATTTGGACAAATTTTAAAATGCAAATCATGGCAAACAAGTACAAAAAAATGTATCTTCCGTTTACATTTTATGCCCATGTCCATCTGTCCGCATAGAGCATGTAGAGGGTAAATGTCTTGTCCCAATAACTCCCCCTACATGTTTTAGCTATGTTAGGATGATTGGTGTGAATAAACCAATGATTTCCATATTCGTCAATTTTTCACAAATTTAGCACTGGGGTTACATGGTTTGTCAGGCTAACTCATGCAAGTCTTCGTACAGTTATTAGCTCACCTGACCCGAAGTCAGATGAGCTATTGTCATCACTTGGCGTCCGTCGTCCACAATCCACATTTTAATCTTCTCTTCAGAAACCACTGGGCCAATTGGGACCAAACTTTGATGGAATGGTCCTTGGGTGGTCCCCTTCCAAAAATGTGTCCGCTGTCTCCATCCTTCAACAAAGATGATGACCAAGCAAAAAATAGAAAAAGGGGTGTCAAAATTTTTAAAATCTTCTCCTCTGAAGCTACCATGCCAATCTCAGCCAAACTTTGTAAAAATGATCCTTGGGTAATCCACTTCCAAAATTGTGTCCGATGATCCCGACATCTGACCAAGATCGCCGCCACATCCGAACTTAATTTAACATAGGACACTAAGGGAAATTCATTTAAAAATCTTCTTGTCTGAAACTACTGAGCCAATTGCAACCAAACTTTGCAGCAATGGTCCTTAGATTGTCCTCTTTCAGGTTTGGTCCGATGAACCGGACAATCAACAAAAATGGCCACCACAGCCGAACCTAGTTTAACATCATTCATTAAAAAATCTTCTTGTCTGACACTACTGAGCCAATTGAAACCACACTTGACAGTTATGGTCCGTAGATGGTCCTCTAGAAGAATGTGTCCATTGACCAAGAATGTCAACCAAGATGGCCGCCACAGCCGATCTTAGCGTTACATGGGACCCTATGGGAAAATCCATTAAAAAATCTTGTCTGAAACTACTTGGACAATTGGAACCAAACTTGACAGAAAATTGGAGTTTTTCAATCGTTCATTTCAGCCGCAACATGAAAGTAAGGAAATGGTGGAGTAATTCTCGACACAAAATACCTACATGTATATATACATGGCAAACTTTTAGCAAAGGAAACTGTTCATCCCAAAGTCACAGTGAGGTCATACACCATTTCAAAACGCAAAAGCACAGGAATTTATTGTATACAATACCAATCAACAAGTCTATCATGCCAAACAAGTTTTAATATTTACCATAAATAGGCAACAAATGCTGCCCGATTGTTTTAGAACAAATTATCAACAACGAAAAACAAAAGAAACTACAGTCAGATAAATACTCTCAAAAATGCATGTCAACATTGGTGCATTGTATAGCACAGATTTTTTTTTTTCAATTTAACGGAGCAATTTGTTCATATCTGCAAAATATTTTGTTGGAGTAAAAAGGACACAAAATGCGCATGTAACACATTTCCACTCGTGTTTCGCATAATGAAAATAAATATCTTACCTAAAGAAATCATTACTTTCACTAAAAACAATCTCCAATCAAGTTTCATTCCTTATTATGATATAATAATATTGTCTTACTAGGAAAACAAGGAGGGATACAATTACATTCAAACATTATTACTAGTTTCAATAAAGATACACGCACATTTGAATTATTTTATGAATGAAATTTCACAATTTGTGAAATCTGAAATTCATAAAAAAAAATTGTCAGGCGGCTTGACACAGTTATATTTATAAGACATGAAAATTACTCCCTTAATTTCGATGGAATTATAATGAAAAGACACATGATCGTGTAGATGCGACATAAAAAGAAATACAGCCAAGAAATATCTATGTGCTAACTTGAACTATGAGATATTTTCTATGTTGAAGGCCTCACAGCTGTGTTTCCAAGATGAAGAACAGCAATTAAAGTGCTGTTCCTTCACCTGGGCATGATTATATAGGATTTTGTGTAATATTTGCCTTCTTTCATACGATAACAGGAGCCTGTATCACTCAATTGAAATGTATTTTGCCAATGAACAGCCATACAATCATTATCCATCCGATCCTACTTTAGGCATTGGTGGTCATATTAATTGGCATTCTTCATCATAGGATAAATATTATTGATGCCAAATTCATCTCCTTTTTGCTCAGTAGTTTCAGAGTTAGCATTTTATGTTATCAGAAACCATTCTGAAACAAGAGGCTCATGCGAACTGAGCCTACATAGCTCACCTGACAGTTCCACAATCGGTTTCAGAAAAGAAACTTTTTGAAATTTTGACAAACCAGAAATAAGAATTCATCATGGTGGCCATATTAGTTGTCCGGCCAGAAAGAAATTTATAAAGCTCCTTCCACAGATGCTTCATACCAAGTTACAGTTCATTTGGATTTGCGGTTTCAGAGGAGAAATTTTTGAAATTTTGAATTGACCAATCAGAAATTAGTATTCATCATGGCGGCCATATTAGCTGTCGGACCTGGACGAAATATGCAAACTTTATAGAGGTCCTTCCATAGATGCTTCATATCAAGTTTCAGTACAGTACATTTACGTTTCACAGATTTTTTAAATATTGTCCAATCAGAAATAAGAATTCATCATGGCGTCATATTAGTTGTCCGACCTGAACGAAATATGAAAACTTTATAAAGGTCCTTCCTCAGATGCTTCATACCAAGTTACAGTTCAGTTGGCTTTGCGGTTTCACAGAAGATTTTAAAAATTTGTTCAATCAGAAATAAGAATTCATCATGGCGTCCATATTAGTTGTTCGACCGGAACGAAATATGCAAACTTTATAAACGTCCTTCAATACAAAGTTTCAGTTCATTTGGCTTAGGGGTTTCATAGAGGGTCAAAATTGAGCAAAATAAAGTTTACAGACGACGGACGCCAAGTGATGACAATAGCTTTGGGGCAGGCGAGCTAAAAATGGCATCCCAGGTCATCATGAACAAATCTGAAACAGGACAATTAAAGGATCATTGCTGCGAAGTGGGCCAAATAGTGATTTCAAACAAATTTTTTTAATGAATTTTCCCATACGTTCCTAGATTTGGCTGTGGCTGTCATCTTGGTTGACAGTCCAGATCTTCAGACAAATTGCTAAAAGAATACCATCTAAGGTCCATTCCTGTCATGTCTGGTTCCAATAAACCAAGTGGTTTCAGTCAGTTTTAAATGAATTACATTTGTATCCCATAGGGTCCTATGTATATTAAACTAAGTTTGGCTGTAGCGGCAATGTTGGTAGACAGTCTGCATCATCAGACGTAATTCTGAAAAATGACCATCTAAGGATCATTGCTGCCAAGTATGGTTCCAATTAGCTAAGTCGTTTCAGACAAAAAAAAAATTTTCCCTATGTGAAACGAAGTTTGGCTGTGGCGGCCATTTGGTAGATAGTCCAGGTCATCGGACACAATTCTGAAAGAGGACCACACAAGGATCAATACATCAAACTTTGGTTGAATCAGGCCATGTAGTTCCATATTAGATTTTTTAAAATTCATCCCCCAATTTATTTTTTTTAGCAACAGCAGCCATGTTGGTGATGCTGGAAACACTTTTGGCCCATTTGTTTCAGAGAAGACCTTGAAAATAAAGTTTACAACAACAGACGACAAGTGATGGCAATAGCTCTTATTGACCTTTAATCCAGGTGGGCTTGCAACACATCAATTATAAAAGCTTTTGAATATAACTCGGAAAAGTTTCATTCATAAGTCTTTATATTAAAATTCAGCACACACTTTTCAGTTCCTTGACAACCAAATTCAGATGGAAAGAAAATATTAATTCACATCATGACCAACCATCAAACAAGAAAGACTGGATGATGCCAGAAGCTTAGAAGAGTCAGAATGAAGAGGTTTCGAAACCAGGGTAAAATCTTAAAATCTAAAATGACAAAGACATCTCTATCAATTACAGAAGACCAACAATCCTATTAAATTTGAAGGAAGTGGCAAAAGAAAATACTCAATAAATTAATTACTTACTGTGTTACAATAAAAGCAGGTAAACACAAGCAAAATTGATGTCGAATCAGGCAAATCTTATAGAGAGTGACCAAAAATTTACTACTAGTAAATATGAATGTTTCGCAGAATTTGAATAGGGCACACACTATTTCTATGCTGCACCATCAAGTTGTTTGAGAACAAAAATGTATTTCTGCTCATTTCTATTGAATCCTAAGTGATACTAGCAAGACAAAATTCTGACAAAAATATTTATTTTGTACCAAAAAAATATCACAAAAGTTTATGATGAAATTCACATAAGAGTCTTGAAACAATATTAGACAAATGAAAAATGCTACTCTATAACAACTCAAAAATCCAAGATTTAACCCCCCCCCCCCCTCCTCAGTTTAAAAAGTTTTCTACACAAGTATCTCATTTTAGCTTTAACAATAACAATAAGACAGTTTACAGAAAATAATGTCACAAAAATCTCTAACATTATAATAAATATATGAAATTATATACAGAATGAATCTATACAAATGTTAAGTTCGTATCAGCACTGAACTGGCACTGCCATCTGTTGGTCTTCATACTGCATTAACATTTTACGACAACTTTGTACAGATTTTTTATCACCTATGGCTTCATATATTTTGCTTGCTTCACTGATGAGAGTAACTCTGTCACCAGTGTCCGGTAGGTGACATCCAGCCATTAACAAAGCTTTGGCCTGTTCTCTGTCCGGGAGATCACTGTCTGTATCACTGGAATCTGCAAAACACAGGTTTTTTTTAATTTAATTTATGAAGTAATTTGATGGGTATGGCAATGAAAATAATAGCATACAAGAAAGTTTGAGTATTCCGGCATTAGTAACTCTCAAACTCATATTCTGCTGCTTTATCATTTGAAGAAGAAAAATGTTATTTCATGTTTTGAAAATTTTATTATAAGCATTGATGTTTGGCAGTCTAGGAATAAACTCCCTCAAAACAGATTAGACTGTGCAACTTATTCAAAATTTTATTCTGAATCTTGTATGTCTGATAAATGTATACCAAAAAATGTGTCAAATAAAATTAAGGCCACTCACTTTTTGGATGGGCTTCAACTTACCATTGGCCGTTTTATTTCTTTTTATCTTTCTAAATTAATGTTTACATGTGTTTTACCAATTTCTCATTTATTTGTAATTAAATCATTTCTTAAATATAATCGTTAAATATTATATAAAGAAATTAAACCAGAAAAAAAATTTTTACCTCCACTTTTATGTCGTCTTAGACTTCTATCGAGTAATTGTTGTGTCCGACCAGGACTAGCTCCAGCCATCATTCTGGCTGTTGCTTCATGCAAAAATATCTGAAAATGTATGAACTTATTAATATACTGTAATGTTATAACAAAAAATTCTTAATCAACTTTATACAAGAAGCTGTTGGACTGACAGCTAACCAGATTTTCATTCATCACTGTTTGGACCTGCCTTGGCTACCTTCAGTACATTGCCAAATTTATGGCAGGCAATCAACCGAAAATTACAGAGATTTATTCCAATGGAAAATCAATTTAAATAATTGAATATGTAACATGTTCATTTTTCAGACTGTTACAAATTTATTATAAATCTGACTACATTTTGACAAAGGATTATTCCATACATGTATTGCTACACATCATCTTGTTTGTTTTCTACTAAATATGTTTTTAAAGCAACTGTAAAAACAGATAAACAAATAATGTTACTAGTCAATTTGTGTACATCCACCATATCCGTATTTTCATGTTATATTTAACTGTTCATTACAGTGAGAGTCATACGGCAGTATATGGACGGGTTGGTCAACCGGCAAATTATACGTATACAAACTCACTTTTGATAAAATTGGTTTCAGATCTTGAGCTAACTTTCTAAGACTAGCTAGATCCTGTTGGAATGCTATAAGCTCTGTTTGTGAACTTGTGTATGTTTCATCTGAATTCTTATTCATTTCCCAAACATCTGTTCTTGTTGTAAGTAACCAATCACATACAAGTAACTGTGTAAACTGAAAGTAGAAATATTAATCTGATTACCATTATACATAATAGGTTGTACCACTATCCAAATCAAGTTTACAGTGTTATACTCATTCTTCATAACAAGCCATATTTTATAGAATTTTATTAAATCTGCATGTAAACACATTCAAAATTTTAATCAAACACAGAACTAATTTACATATATATATATATATATATATATATATATATATATATATATGCAATACACAAATTCAACTTCTTCAATATTACAAAAATGTTTATCTTAAGTTATAATTACAGAAATTCAGAAATTATTGCTATCTTTTTTAATGCCAAATTGTAACAGCACATACACTGTAATAATTAAAATTTTAATTTTAATTTTCACTCATTATGTTTCAAAATGCACATGAATCATTAATTGTGGAGAGAAATTAGCATAAATTGGCATAAATTCTTTCCCAATACACTTTTAAATAATCGTCGTATTATCTCCTCTTTGTATGCAACTGTTAAAAATTCACAATAATAAATGCATAGATCAAGTTCAGAATTTACATTCCAATGCCCTATGTTCCAAAATAAACTCTACAATTTTCCATTTGCATGTTGGATGCTGTAATCTTCTTTCTACTGTTGTATAACCAATACCTCCATGATTGCACTGCAGATGCACTGCAAAGATAGATAATAATGCAATGCAACTACAATGCACCAAAGAAGCATGGTAGTCCACCTCGTACTGCAGCGATACTGTTGTGTCTATGTACGATAAAACCTTCTGTCTCTATACAGTGTCATGTAGTCTTCCACAGCTCACTGGTAACTGCTACCTTAATCCATGCAAAACATTTCCAACATGACATTATACTTCTCTCATTCATATGAGAAATTATTTAGCATGGTTTGGCTACCTCTATATCAACTTAATTTTGGCAAACTAATTTGATGCCAAATTTACAAATCTATATCTCATACCCAACAAAATATACTATTCATTGTGTCAGTCTGGTTTTGTTGATAATAAAACTTGTACCATGGATGGACATTAAAAGACTGATTTGGTCTATATACCTTAACAATATCTTTGTTTTCCTTTGTGTAAGATAACTTCAGACTTTCTCTAAGAAGACGTCCAGCTCGGTCACACTGTCTGATGTAATGTGATGTACTGTGACAATTCTTTAAGACATTACGTTTGGCTCTAAACGCTACTAGTACTGCTTTAGGCAGAGGATCACTGTAAAGGTGAAAACAAATAATATTATATCTGTATAAAAATATAAGTATGTTGTAACAAGGGTTGTCAATATAAAGTTATTTGCAAATAGGATTACAATATATATACACTTACTGACTGAGTATGATGGGAATAGTAAGTTTATTGTGAATGAGGTACAAATGTACCAACTATTGCCCTAAGCCTAAGGCGAAGCTGACAGCAATACTTGCTATCGGGGAGATAATCAATTTACTATTCCCAAACATCCAATAAAAAGGTTTTTTATTATAATGAAAGATTATTAATGGTCAATGGTAGTGGAAACTTCGATTCAGGTTTATAAATGGACAATATATTAAAATAATGGTCCAATCTTTTATATAGGAAAAACATACTGAGATATAAAAACATTTAATATTTTATAAATTGCTCTCTTATTTAAGCAAACTAAATTTCAAATGATCACTAATAAAACTGATTTCTGTGACTGTATATTTATAAACAAACTTCAAAGACTGATTGTGAAATTTTCAAAATATTGACATTAAAATACATACTCTGACTGTTGAAGCTTTCTTGGAAATGCATCACAATTTGAGTAGCTTTTCTCAGCATTCTCCTCATCTCCAGATAACCAGTACATAGCAACAGTTAATATGGCAGACCACCATTTTGCAACTTCGTCTGTTCCACTGTTCAATCCAGGTCCAGTTAGCTGTATGGAAGCTGTTCCAGTAGCTGCCTCCGACAGCAATTGAGTATACAAAAGGACTTCAGACTCCTGAGTAGCACCCCCTGGTGTTCTTTTTTCTCGTACAAATAAGCTGTATAAAGACTTTTTCACCAAGAATTCTCTAAATTCCTGGGTCAGATGCTCCAAAGGATCAGCTATAAAGACATACAAGCTCATTTTATTTACATGAAGTATGGAAAGCCTGATTGTAAAATGAGACAGAGTTTGCATGCAAAACTGTATTAAAATATGAATTTTATCTCATTTTTTTAAAATGAAATACAGAAAATAATCCTTTCCAATGCTCTTCTCTTCATTGCTATTGTTTTTTTATAAATATAAATTCATTCACCTCATTTCACATTTAGAAAAGTTATCTTTGTTTTCGGTTACATATGTAGTAAGGTATAGTCTTTCATTTACAACTGATCATTTACAACTGATGGTCATTCTCATAATCATTCTCAATTTACTTTGATCAAAGTTTTTGAAAAATCTGCTCTTATTTTAGTTTTAGTGCCCTATTTGGGTCTGAAAAGTGAACCTGAATTCTTTGAGTATATTAATAAAAGTTGCCTTACCTTGATCACACAATGATGTATACAGACTGTCCTTGCCTCCAATGCTCCATCTCTTATCTACAAAGAATCTGTGTCCCTCTGGATGACATAGCCACTGAAGGTTGGACGGTACATGGTCTGGACTCTGTGTACAGAACTTCCTAGCTCGACCCAAAAAGTATCTCTGTAACGAACAAGTTTTTAATTTTATTGAAATTACGACCATTCAATAAAAACAAGGAAAGCACCTCGAAACTGTTTTTATGTATGCTTAATTATGTATATCTCTAGATATCAAATGATAGAGAAGAGACGATTTCTTTTCGGGCAGTTTTTGAATTGTTGCATCATAAGATTACAAGACCTTTTCATCTGAAATTTAAAGGGTGGCAATGGTTTTTGTTTTTTGTTTTTGTTTCAGTAAAGGCAATAATAATTAACACAAATATTAAATGGTAAAACAATGTTCCTTACCACACTCTAGAACAGCTCTTATTATGATAAAGGTACTTTTTATGGCTCAGATTTGAAAATGTAATCACATCATTAGATTTACCGAAAGAAAAAGTGTTTTCCAGAGACGATTAATCTGAAGTCGGACTGCAGATGTAGCATAAATCTCTGCTAACTGTACCATAGACATGGCATCTCCACTTGCTTCAGCCAAGTTGACTGCACATAAACCAATGTTTAAACCTGTCCACTTTCCACCAGGAATATGACCTGAAGTGTAAAATTTATACACAAAACTGTTCATACAATGTACATGCAAAGACATTTTTTCAAGTATTTGTACTGATTTATTTAACATCAAAACATGAAAATTTTTGTGCTTTTCCTTTCAAGATATTTTTTTGGCAACGTAATTAAATTTACTTTTAAAAACTGTGTATTGTCATCTGTGAATTTTTGGAAGTAATGTAGTCAAGTGTAAAAAAGCCACTTAGACACAACATAAACAGATACCTTTATATATGAACATCTTCACAGATCCCTTTATAGGCAGAGATGTTTTTAAGGCAGGTTTCCTGTATTAAACTTTTGAGATTACATGCATGTTCATAAACATAAAACAAACCTGTCATATGCATTTGGTTAAGTTTGTGGTACACAGTAGCAGCATATTTTGCTGACAATTTGACATCATCATTTGATCTTCTTCTGACTGGACCAGATTTCAGACATAACCATTTTCCAAGGTACAGCTGGTGTGACACTTGTCTCAATAAGTTCCATACTAATGAAGCAACAAGGTCCAGTTTAGATGTTGGTAATGGTCGACCAATACATTTCAAAGCTTTCCTATATTGTTCTGCTGCCCAGGAATATTCCAACTGCAAAAAAATAATAAATTACGATCTCTACAGATTTTTTTTTCTCTGTAAACTAATAACAATACAAAAACTGGTAATTTCTCATTAATTTTTACATGTTAAAACTCATCAACCATAGTATGAAAGAAGGGGGTATGGTGCATAAATTCTTCACAAAAATCCTTCAAATATGACAAAACTCCAAAGGAACAGTTTTCTCATTCCAAAAATGTTGACAATATCATAGTAAATTGTATATAGTAGAAATCTTTCATCTTGATGGTTTCATACATGTGTATATTGGTTTTGTTTCTGACTGATCCCATTCAACTTTACTCTTAATGGTAGACTTGAGACCAACTTACCCTGGACAGATGTACATCACCTTGTGTGGCATGTCGGAGATAAGCCATTGCTGACTCGCTATTCTTTTTTACAACCGGTTCGCCAAAGATAAACAGTCTTGCGATCACTCCAACACAAATAATACCGTTGAACATCCACATAAACATAGTAGGAAACAACCAGTCAAACCAAGCACTGTCTGATTCTGTAAATAGATAAATGTCTCTTTCGTAAAAATTATCTGCAAAACACTTTGATAAAATAATAGATCGCAGATTAATTTTTTGCTTATTAGATTAAAACATTTGTTTTCTGATTATGATTAATATACATATATACAAATAAATTATGTAGGTCAAGTACATGTGTAACATAACGTGCAGTTTTATTTACAAATGCAATTTTATTTTACAAGTACAAAAAATCATATCAACATGACCGATAAAATAAAATTTCTGGTAAAAAAACAACCATTACAAAAAAATCAATGTTTTAAACCATTAAAGAATAAAAATCCCGTTTCATCAAGGATTAAATTTCACCTACCACTAAATCCAAGTAAAGTTCTTCCTCCATGCACACTATTGCTGTAACTGCCTCCTGTAGATCCTAATAAAGACCCAAAAGGATTGAAAGCCAAAATAGAAAACATGAACACACACAAAGCAAATCTGGACTTGTCAGCCATCCCTCCTACAGAACCAGTATCAGAGTCTGACTCAGAGCTAGGACTTGGAGTCATATCAAAATCATAGGAGCCATGTGGACTTGGTACGGGAGAACCTTTGTCAGAGTTGGGTGGTGTTACTAAACCAGTCTTCAATAAATCTTCCACATCTGAAATAAAAATACAATACAGAGGTCAATCCAAATCGGTTTTGATTTACTGTAAATATGGAAATTATTGCGTTGTTTTTATTATTGCGAAAATTGCGATTGGTTGAGCATCGCAATATTAAAAACTCGCATTTTTAATGCACATTTTCATGTCCGATTTATTCTAGATTTGTCCCCATTTGTTTTCATTTACTCACGTAAGTTTCTGGTCATTGATTGCCAACATCTGGAGACAGGTTAATTGGTAGACACTTTGTTGTATAGGTATTGTTTTCACAGCTATTATATATATAACAACATTTGAATTCTAAGATTTTTAATCCAATTAAATAAACGATTACTTTAATAAAACTTTCATTTTCAATTTTAACTCGATCTCCTTTTTTTCACACGGGCGGCAATCGCAATAAATTAACCTTGCAGTTTTGTGTTGGGTAGAAGAATTGCAATAATAAGTGGACACGAAAATTTCAGAATTTACAGTATAGTACAAACGTATATACATTTAGAAACCTAATTTATAAGTGTACTTTCACCTATAATATTGTGGAATTAAGCAACTTAGATGGTGCCTCTTAGTGTCAGATTGCTTGACATGATTTTTTTCTTATATTTACTTTTGAATAAGACTGTCGAACCAATGAAAAAATCCAAATGCCATCTATTGCATCATTTAATACTAAAGTGACTTACTGTTTTTCTGTCCCATTTTCAGGGCCATGTTTTCTTGTTTCAGTCTGTTGTTAGCATTGATAAGGAATCTGATGTAATCTATAGCCTTTTTCAGAATAGCAGATTTGTTTAACTGGAAAAACAAGCAATTGCCTTGAATATTACGAATTTCTGTTCTCTTGTCAATTCTGTTCATAGATTTATATAAATAATGCACAATAATTTATCAAAAGTTAATGTTAACTGATCAATTTTTCAAAAAGGGGAACCAAAATTTACAAATCTGAAATACAATGCAGCAAACACTTTTTCTGTTAAACTTTAAAGACGTTTTACATTCATCACATAGAATGAATTACATGTATCTTGCTTTTATAATCTCTGAAATAGTTTTATTCTAGAAATCAGTGAAAATCAAATACCTTTGCATCAGGACCAGCCACCAAGTCTTTTAATTCCACAATCTTGTCATTAATACTTAAACGGTATCGCTTTTCTATTGCATTATGGGTAGTCCTCTTTTCCTTCTTTGGGCCTTTCACAGTAGCACCAAGTCTATTTATAGGAACTTTGTCACCATCAACCACCTGTATTGGGATGGTTGTTGTAGTAAGAATGGCACCAGAGTTTGTCACGACAGTTTGCAGCGGACTGATGCTGGTGGAAGGAACACTCTGTGGTGTAGTAATTGTAACAGAGGGAATGATTGATGGCTGGGAACTGATGGAAGTGTTGGTGGTCGGTTGAATGATAGCAGTGTTGGTGTTTGTGGTTGGCTGAACATTTTGTGATGACTTTGATGCTTGCTGTGCTTGCAATAACAGCTGAAAAAAGTGCAAAATCATAAACAATTCTAAACATTTTACAAAATACAACCTTTAAACACAGTTCATATAATAAAAAAACAGTTGATTTGCAAAATAAATATATACATGTATATACATTTGAAAAACTAACAATGCAAATACAAAGATACATGTACAAAAGCATATGCCATTAAATTTACTCAACCCCATCATTAAGTACATTTTTGTGTACAAATGTACATGTACATGTCAGAACTGTTAACCAGCAAGACTAATAATTTTAAAGAAACTTGTTGCATGTATCTTGAGTAACTTTTTACCCAACTTTTCTTTAAGAATTTAAAATATTCAAGAAGACTCACAACTAAAGTTGTTGTTAATTAGTCCCTGAACAACCCTTTTTTTCTAAGTATGATAGATATATTAAAGAACTTACATTGTAACTAATTACTGGTTGTACTGGTACATGTGTAACCAGTACATAACATTAACCTACGATACTATACCTAATTATCTTTTAAATTGTATCGGCATGTACAAAATTTACAATATGTATCCAACTCTGGTCAAGCTTTGAAAAAAATATGAGCCCATTCCCCCACCTGACTGTATAAAATTAAATTGATGATCATGTGATCATAAAATGTGCAAATACATATGTGAATGAACTAATTTTTCTCTTGCTATCAAATGAAGTTATCTAATTGGTTAAAAAGCTCCTGTGAATATATGGTCTGATGTCGTAAATAACCAATCATTTAAAAAGACAGATTATTTGATGAGTTGCCCGTTTAGATATTTTAAAGGTCAAGGTTCAAGAAATTATGATTACACAACTATATACATATTTATTTAAACTAAATTTGGATTTTCTTGTAATCTAAAAAGCACTTCACAAGAGTACACATTTTAAGAGTACACAAAAGAAATTTTTTTAAAAGTACATGTAACTGGCAATATCTACACACCCTGCATTTGAGAAGTACATGTAACTGGCAATATCTGCACACCCTGCATTTGAGAAGTACATGTAACTGGCAATATCTACCCACCCTGCATTTGAGAAGTACATGTAACTGGCAATATCTACACACCCTGCATTTGAGAAGTACGTGTAACTGGCAATATCTACCCACCATGCATTTGAGTCAATTTTAAAACTCCATATTCTAATACATTATTAAAAATTTTAAAAATCAAATTTTGGTAAAAACTGTTATCATCTCATTTTCCAAGTCAAGTGAAAAGAATATAATATTGTCGTTACATGTTTAAGGGTTTACATTAACCTTGAATCAACTTACATTTACCTGCCATTGTTACATGTAAATTTGTAACAAAACCAAAATTGTAAATTTTTCATAACAGCAGAAATCTTCAATTTATAATTCCCTTAAGAGTAGGGTCTCAACTCCTTCAGAACCTAGACTGGCTACCCTGATTAAGCCTGCTTGATTTTCCTATTCACAATCTTTTGACTATTACTTTTAGCTTTTCAAATTAAATTTTTGGTTGCTGTCATGTTACATTAATGAAGATTATACAGAAAAAAGTATCTTGAATTCACTACTAATGAACTAATCTTTCTATCAGGCCAAAACAAAATATGTCTGTTTAAGGTTACATTGTGACAAAAAATAGGGTGCATGTAGGTAGGTAGACCAAATTTTATTTTGAAAAATTATTTTATATAGACCCCTGTGGGATAAAAAATGGTCAGCTTCTGTCCTAAAACAGGGATAAAATGGGTTAGGGTAGGCACAAAAAATAGGGTAGGTAGGGTAACCTTAAACACAATTTTTTTTGGCCTCACAATATTTAAACTAAAATTTCCAATGGTTTAAAACTGATCACAGAGAAACTAACTTTTGGCTTTATATTACCCTAGACTGTATTCCTTAGCTTGAAGCTCAGATTTTTATCCAGTATTACATATACTTCCAAGTGACCATTTATTCACTTTTTATTTTTGTAACAGTGGAGTTGACCTAAGTGTATGTAAAATAGCTGCAACATTTCATATCCTTTATTAGCATTTCTCAATAAATTTACCTGTTGTAACTGTTGTAAGTTTAGTGGATTAATGGTCTGTTGTTGGACAACTTTTTGTTGTTGTGGTTGAACCATGGTCTGTTGAAGTAATGTTTGTTGGATGACATTTTGCTGTGGAGTATTTTGTGCTGTAACCTGCTGATTGGTCGTCTGCTGAAGAAGCAGCCTCAATTGCTGCTGTAATTGTGCTTGTTGTTGGCGCTGAAGCTGAGCTTGTTGCTGTTGTTTCAGCTGCTGCTGGGCAAGAGCCACAACTTGAGCTTGGCGCTGTAAACGCAGAGCGGCCTGTTGAACTTGCAGAGACGGATGAGAGATATTTACGGCCGGGGGTTTCACCTCCGATTCCAAGAGATCAAAATTTTCTACAGATAAACCAAGATTTTCTGGAGCTGCCGATAAGAGACTTTTGTCATTTAAAAGCACACTTGAACTATCCGTAACATTAGATAAACCTAAATGATCATCTAGGTATGACAAATCACCAAGTGTCTGGCTTTCACTAAGAAAGTCTGGTTCACTTTTCAAACTGCTGTTAAACTGATTTGCAAACGGATCATTATTTGTTGTATCATCTTGAAACATGTACTTCACAATATCTGGAAAAAAAATTTAAATTTGACAATCCAACACTTTTTTCATGAATAAATGGGATCGGTACCTTTAGATATTAGACTATTGTTTGCCAAATGACCTTTGCTGTTTAGTAAATTATCACTTCTCCCAAATATCGAAGTTATCAATAATTTAGTGAATATGTACATGTATTTTCAACTTTACTAGAAAACCCTTAGTTGACTCTTCCAGTGATGAATACAGCAATAGATTTCGTTATTCTTTATATTTAAAATGCTGAAATTTAACCGTTATTTTTACATTGTTGTGGTTGTTTTACTAATGTTTACTTCATCTGCATATATGTAAACTTTATGTGTTTCCAAAGTTTCCAACTGACTTCAAGGATTAATTTGGAGTAAGAACTAGCACACGAATAATATTAAATACCATTAGACATCTTATCTCTTTATTGTGTAGTAAAAAAAGTGAAATTGTACCCTGCAAAGATCGCAGAACTCTAATATGATTATTTCCAATCTGACATGTCCATCAATGGAAAAAATCTTTTACTACTAAATATCACTTCTGCCTTCATCAGCAAATATTCTATACATTCTTCTCAATATTGCATATATTTAATCCGTAACTGATAATTCTTACAAATTCTCACACTGTGTCTGGGACAGTGTACGAATTTTGTTATTGCCTGTCATGAACGTGCATGTTTTTTGTGCAATTGTCAGTCATGAACAGGGTATGTTTTTTTTGCCTTTTGGACAAATACACCAATATTATCGTCAAGTAGTCCCTCCATTGCCTTTTTTGTAGCAGCTGATGTAGTTAGTATTTTTTTTTAAGCGACGGAGCAAGTCACTGTGGACAGATCTGTCGATTTGTGTGTTTGATTTCGAGGGTTTTCTTCCATTGCTTGTACAGTGGTGCAACAGTGAACTCCGCAGTGCAAATCAGATTTTATTCTGCAATAAATACAGATTAAGCATATTGTCTGTAAATTGTCAACAAGTCTGCACGTCCAACTGGGAGTAAAAAAGATATGTCAGTCCAGGAAAACCTACAAATCTGTAAATGTTTACTACATTTTGTAATTACATGTAGTAAATAGAAACTGGATTCAGAGTCGTCAAATTAGTAAACATAACATTTTCTCCACTGGCATGAAACAACAAAAAATTCGTAAGGGTTCCGCGGAACCCAGTGTCTCGCCTACTTTTGATGTTGTCTATATTTTCAGTGTGATAGGTGAATGCACATAATAGTAAAATTCCTGGATAGTTTAAGAAAGTTATTAAAATTTTAAAAACTTTAACCACAGAGTGAATGTAATGTTTCCTGGCAGAAAAACTAAGTCCATTTATAAGTAAAATACGGAAAAATTTTTTTTTTTTTTACTAAATTTACTTCTGGATACTATATTATGATCATAAACAAGCTTCTGTCCAAGTTTGGTACAAATCCAGGATAGTTTAAGAAAGTTATTAAAATTTTGAAAACTTTTACCACAGAGTGAATGTAATGTTTCCTGGCAGAAAAACTAAGTCCATTTATAAGTAAAATACGGAAAAACTGGAATTTTTTTTTTACAAAATTTCCTTCTGGATACTATCTTATGATCATAAACAAGCCTCTGTCCAAGTTTGGTAGAAATCCAGGATAGTTTAAGAAAGTTATTAAAATTTCAAAAACTTTAACCACAGGGTGAATATTTGTGGACGCCGCCGACGACGACGACGGAATGTAGGATCGCTATGTCTCGCTTTTTCGACAAAAGTCGAAGGCTCGACAAAAATGGCATTGCATAATACATTTCTACACAACTTTCTCTTTGGTTGAAAAAAAATCTTCCACTGGCATGAAATAATAAAAAAGAGCACTGCATACATATAATACATGTACAGTCATTTCGGGTAATTCTGCGCATCGTCCTATTCGGCGCATTAACATGAAAATGATTTGAATGCTCCGAATTAAACGCTGCGCCGAATTACCCGACAACATACTACTATATGTTGTCGGGTAATTCGGTGCAGCGTTCGATTTGGCCATAACTTTCTCTTCAGTTGAAAATATCTTTGAATTAAAAGGTTTCCCATATTGACCCCTATGTAAAATTCATTGATATGACAGAGGTTTTTGTTTTATGCTTTATGTATTACGGTGTGTCTTTTTACAAGTGGTTTTTTTGGAAATATCTCACGCTCTTAAAATTAAAGAACTATCCTACTGTACCTTTTTGTTTCCAGTAGTAATTTTCGTGTCAATTTCATTGATTTTTGCATCATATCATATGGGACATCACCACTAATAAATTAAATGTTGCAGATTATGTGCAAGTTCTGTTTCCGAAAGTTTGATCCTTGTTGACTTTTAAGACATATGTAATTGCTATTTCAAACTACATTGTAACAAAATAGTCATTAAGTCCAGGTTTTTTCATCCAGAAATCGGTTGCAGACGTATGTGAGAAACACAGTAGTAAAGAGTTTACAAATTCGTAGGTTTTCCTGAACTGATGAGAAAAAAGGAAAGGGGGGATGGATTCTCATAAAATCCGTGTTACTTTTTTAGACTGGCAGATTGAAAGGGATGTACGATTATTGATTTGAAAATTTTGTGTATACATAAATATAACAGAAATAAAACCTGTACTGCACTGTATTCACACTGCGCCTACTAGTAGTTTAAATTATTCGTAGTACAAAACACTTTGTATTCGGCACTTTCGGATGAGTTTTCTTCAGTATGCAACTAAGTTTGATACCAACCAAAAAACTTACCATCTATGTCATTTAATGCAACACTGTCTAGATCATTTTCTGAAATAAATTCGCCTCCATTTTCCTGTAAACCTTCCATTTTTCAGGACGAATGTTAAAACATCACCATGTTTTCCTTTTTCTTGCCGTTCGATAGAACCACGAGTTTTCAACCAATCAAAACGATAGAAACGATGGGGTGATTTTTCGTCAACAAATATTTAAGATAAATTAGTAATATGACCTTTGAACTGTTTCTTTATTTTCTAATTCTATCGTTGTTTAGTTAGGAAAAAACCCGAGAGAGTTAATTTATACTACCTTGACATTGATAATATGCAAAAATTCATAAACTGCCAACGTGCACGAGATTGTGATCCACTCACTTACAACAAATTCAAATATTCATTTATTTAAATTAAATTACAAAGGTATTAGAGAAAAACTAAAAGAGAAATATGAAAACATATTTTTTGAAAAACTAAACTACAGACAGCAGTAAAATCTTTCTATATAGTAAAATCAAGACAAAATATGAAATCAATAACTATATTCTTAATAACGATTATGAAAATAGAAAACTTTTATGTAAAATGCGTGTGTCTGACCATTTTCTTGAAGTTGACAAAGAAAGACATACAAGAATTAAAAGAGAAGATCGGTTATGTAAACTTTGTCATTTAAATGTAGTTGAAGATGAATATCATTTTTTCTTTACATGTCCAAAGTATCATACTTAGGGATGTAAACTAAATGAAAGCATGGCAAGTGTCTGTCCTGAATTTGATGAATATGATGAAAGTAACAGATTAAAATTAATTCTGTAATTACCACAAATTTTGCAGTATGCAGTTCCATTCATTAATAAACAGCTGCGCCACGAGCGCATGATACGCCCGTTGTCTTGTGAAAAAAAACATAATAAATGTTTTTGGAATCCCCCTTTATTTAGTGGAGCTGCTGGTGGGATGTGTATGGAAACCCGGCAAAACATTAGCGTGTAAACTTTTGAGCAATAGAGATATGGCGCGAAATGTGACCAAAAAAAGACTACCTTTTTTTTTTACCAAAAAGCTCAATAAAAATTCAATAACTCAAAAATAAAATAAAGAATCATCACCAAAAAAGTAAACAGACCGTCAGATTAACCCTTTGACCGCGACTGTAACGACGTACGCGGCATTAATTTTACAACGTTGCAAAAACAAAACTGAAAACGTCGTTTTAACCGCCTACATTTTCGCGCGATCGTTTACATTTGGTTGCTCCCCTGAATCTTCGGTTTTTTTATGTTGTGAACTAATAAAAATATTTATCTTTGTTTTACCATGGATAAGATGATTATGGGCAAATTATCAGCCATGAAGTGTTATATTTGGCCATACATTCTACATAGATTTACATTTGGTAGATTTGGTATTGATTTATATGCTGATGATTCGACTCTGCATCATCATGACAAAAATTTTCAAAGTATAAATACCGAGCTGCAAAATGATGTGAATACTATCGCGTCTTGGTGTGATAATAACAGCATGGTAATAAATGCTAACAAAACTAAATGTATGACCATTGGCTCCAAAAGAAAACTTATTAAATTACCTGAGCTTTCCATCAAAATTGATGAAACCGAAATTGAAAACGTCAAATGTCATAAACTTCTTGGCATTGATATTGATGAAAACTTAGAATGGGAAGATCAGGTAAACAGAGTATGTAAAATTATATCATCCAAAATTGCACTTTTAAATAAATTAAAACATTTTTTACCAATTTATGTTAGACAGCTGTTCTATAACTCATATATATTACCATATATGGACTACTGCAGTTCTGTTTGGGGTGATGTACTTAAAAAAGATTCAGACAGAATTACTAAGCTTCAAAAAAGAGCTGCAAGAATTATATTAGAATGTGATAATACAGTTCCTTCAAATTTTATGTTCTCTTCTCTGAACTGGTTACCTTTTGTAGAAAGAGTTAAATATCAAAAATCTGTGCTAATGTATAAAGTAGTAAATGGTCTTGTTCCAGAGTATCTATTTTTACAAACTGTTAGTGAAGTTCACAATTATAATCTGCGATCTTCAGTAAATGATGATTTGTTCTTACAAAGACCAAATACAAATTTTTATAAAAAATCCTTTCAGTATTCAGCAGTTAAAATTTGGAATGATTTGCCATATTGCATAAAAAATTCTCGAAATATTAACATATTTAAGGAACATTGTTTTAAATATTTCCTTAATGGAGTTTAAGGAAAATGTACTATATCTTAATTATATACGTTTATTATATACTGTTTATAATTTGTTGATTATTATTATGTGAATGTGTATTGTATGAATGTGTATGATTTTGTTAATGGATGTTTGGAGGGCCTCAATGAAAATTAGATTAAGTCTAATTGAGTAACCCTCGATAAATAAAGAATTTACTTACTTTACTTACTTACTTACTTACTTACTACATGTAAATATATATTTTCTATCATTTTTCTTCGATTAGTATTTCTGATTTTTTTCTAAATTATTTATTTAGGCAAATAAAATACTAGTACTCAGTGACCAGCACTTTTATTTCATTCATTGTCGGTTTATAAAATAGATTTATTCCTCGATTGCAAAACGTCTCCTAGTGTGAAACACTTCAAAGCAGCGTCCGACACAAAGACCAAAGCCACATGATTCGTCCGGACACCAGGTTCTAACTTTGGCGGAGCAGACACCGCAAACTTTCCTTTTCTTTCCTGAAAGAGAACCCAATGCTAAAATATGACTGTGGAACGTTGGAGAATTTAAATGATTAGCCAAAATGAATATATCGATCCTATATGAATTAACGTTAAATAAAATAGCTTAAAAACAATTTAACTTGTGTAAATATTCGGACTTTTTTCTCTCGTTTGCTTATGTTTGTGTATACCTTTTTCAATGTACATTTTTGTTTGGTATTCTTTTGAGACGCCCTTTAGGCTTTTATGTTTTTATATTTACCTGGAATTGGGTAAATAAAGTGGCGCTCTGTCACTCGTGGCGGTCGCTCAGTTACCCCCGTATACGATCTCCCACGCCTTTGAGGGGTACAGAAATCTTCGATCAGTTGTTGGAAAAGTTGACATGTAAAATGTCCAACAATTGATCGGAGATTTCTGTACCCCTCAAAGGCGTGGTGAGACCCTCTATTCTACAAACTAATTCTCTGTTATGGTAAGGCAATCAACATTTAAAGTCTGATTTCAAAAATTGAATGTAAAAAAGCAGGGCTATAAAAAGATTAAGATAAAGTTTACCAAAAACACCAGAAACTAGAGGCTCAGTCAGCTGAGCCTGTATCGCTCACCTGACAAAATGCTTCTGCAAACTTCCATTAATTCTTTGGTTGAATTTGCTTCAAAAGTTTCAGAGCAGATGATCAAAATATATTTTTCTCATAGGGTCCAAAGTATTTCCTCTGTGGCGGCCATGTTTTTCTCAGATTTGAACATAATGAGCCAACTTTGTAAAGGACCTTCCATACATCATTCCAGTACAGTTTTATTCATTTTGCTATTATAGTTTTAGAGGAGATGATCAAAATATGTTTTTTTCCATAGGCATGTATGTTAAACTATGTTCCCGCTGTCAGCCATGATGTTTGTCGCATTCGAACGAAATGAGCAATCCCTTGTTATGATATTGTAATTATTATATTATTTATCTTGGCCTAATTTGTTTTGCGTAGCCTTATAACATGTATAATATGTTTACATAATACTTATAGTTCTTTACCAAATAATGTTATAACTGCACAGTTTAGAAATCACTGGAACGATAATAGATACTGATGGAATGACTAGAACTTTCTATTTGACTTACGTAATAATTCTGGTGTAATTCAAACTTCTACCGTATTCCAGAAGTTTCCGTTCTACAGTATATATACGGACAAGAAAGTTAGACTTTCAGCATGTTCAGAGCAGAACGTATTGGACCAGACATTCTTGTGTTCTCAGCTGTTGGATTTATTTACGTTTCACACATCATCCTTGACATACTTTTATTTACGTTACATCATACTAGATTGTGACTGATTGGATATAATATTCCGTTTGGATTCCCGCAACAGTGACGAGAAGAATTCCGGATTAGGAAAAGACGGAGGATTTTGAACAGTTAAGTCGACATTTTAGTTTTGTGTAATATTTTTGTAAACTTGTATATAATAAATCTTGTTAAATTTTATTATTAATTTGTGTCTTTTGTTGGCTACAATTTAAAAGGTGATTTCGGCCATAACACCCTCTAAGGTACCTTCCATACATCATTCCAGAACAGTTTGGTTAAATTTGCTCAAGTAGTTTCAGAGGAGATGAACTTTAACATGTTTTCCCATAGGATCCAACGTTAAACTATGTCCTGCGCTGGCAGAAATGTTTTACAGCGGATTGAAAAAATTTCAAAAATCTCAGTATAAGACCTTCCATACATCATTCCTGTAAAGTTTGGTTAAATTTGCTCAAGTAGTTTCAGAGGAGATGAACTTTAACATGTTTTCCCATAAGGTCCAATAGTAGTATATGCGCACAGTTCAGGTCGCATTTGAGGTGGTGGGTGTCGTGGAGGAGCCGGAAGTGACGTCACCTGAAGCGGAAATGACGTCACAGGAAGTGACGTAACCGGAACCGGAATTCACTTGACCGGAACCGGAAGTACCCGGAAGTGGTTTACGCGCATACGCAACCGGAAGTGATGGTTTTTCCCGCCATTTGTTGCCAGAAGTGACGTAAGTCACGTGCTAGGACCCGGATGTGTCGTCTGCGCATGTTCAGGAACCGGAAGTGGTTTTTGCGCGCATCCGCAACCGGAAGTAGGGGGTTTTTCGCGCCATTTCTTTACGGAAGTGTCGCAAGTCACGTGACAGGACCCGGATGTGAGGTCTGCGCATGTCTAGGAACCGGAAGTGGTTTGCGCGCATGCGCAACCGGAAGTAGTGGTTTTTCGCGCCATTTGTTTACGGAAGTGACGCAAGTTACGTGCTAGGACCCGGATGTGTGGTCTGCGCATGTTCAGGAACCGGAAGTGATTTGCGCACATGCGCAACCGGAAGTGATGGGTTTTCTCCATGATTTGTTTACGGAAGTGACGTCAGTCACGGACCCGGAAGTGCCATGTTTGACCAGAACTCAGATTGTATTATCTCCCTTTTCCCGCACTTCTCGGTCGTCTCTGGATCTTTCATCGGTCTCTAGGGTCTGATAATCTCACTGTTATGTCGAAGTCCGAGAGTATACGAAGTACACTATTGGATTATCTCCCCTTATCCCGCCCTTTTCATCTGTGGGTGATGTTTTCTGTGAGGACCAAAGGTAGGATTGGATTATCTCCCCTTACCTCCAAGTGATGCTGTCACCAATAGATCAATGGAGGGGTGTCCTTAGCAACCGCCTTAGCAACGGCAGTCCATTTCATTGCTCTATGATGCTCTTCGTTTCTCTTGCTCCATCCCGCTCTTCGCTGCTCTATGCTCCTGATCGCTACTCAGGACCTTACTCGCGTGCTCATTTCGCTCCTGTTTCTTGTTGCTGCTCATCGCTGCTCATCTCTTGCTCATCGCTGCTCTTCTCTTGCTCATCGATGCTCATCGCTGCTCATCTCTTGCTCCGTGCTGCTCATTGCTGCTCATCTCTTGCTCATCGCTGCTCATTGCTGCTCATCTCTTGCTCATCGCTGCTCATTGCTGCTCATCCCTTGCTCATCGCTGCTCACCACTGCTCTTCTCTTGCTCATTGCTGCTCATTTCTTGCTCCGTGCTGCTCATTGCTGCTCATCTCTTGCTCTTTGCTGCTCATCGCTACTCAGGACCTTACTCGCGTGCTCATTTCGCTCCTGCTGCTTGTCACTGTTCGTCATCGCTGTTCATCGCTTGATCCACCCTTTTCCCGCACTTCTCGGTCGTCTCTGGATCATTCATCGGTCTCTAGGGTCTGATAATCTCACTGTTATGTCGAAGTCCGAGAGTATACGAAGTACACTATTGGATTATCTTCCCTTATCCCGCTCTTTTCATCTGTGGGTGATGTTTTCTGTGAGGACCAACGGTAGGATTGGATTATGTCCCCCTACCTCCAAGTGATGCTGTCACCAATAGATCAATGGAGGGGTGTCCTTAGCAACTGCCTTAGCAACGGCGGTCCATTTCATTGCACATCGCTGCTCATTGCTGCTCTTCTCTTGCTCATCGCTGCTCATTGCTGCTCATCTCTTGCTCATCGCTGCTCATTGCTGCTCATCTCTTGCCCATCGCTGCTCACCACTGCTCTTCTCTTGCTCATCGCTGCTCATCTCTTGCTCCGTGCTGCTCATTGCTGCTCATCGCTACTCAGGACCTTACTCGCGTGCTCATTTCGCTCCTGCTGTTTGTTGCTGTTCGTCATCGCTTATCTTCTCTTGCTCTTTGCTGTTCATCTCTACTCAGGACCTTACTCGCGTGCTCATTTCGCTCCTGCTGTTTGTTGCTGTTCGTCATCGCTGCTCTTCTCTTGCTCTTTGTTGCTCATCGCTACTCAGGACCTTACTCGCATGCTCATTTCGCTCCTGTTGCTTGTTGCTGTTCGTCGTCTCTGCTCTTCTCTTGCTCTTTGCTGCTCATCGCTACTCAGGACCTTACTCGCGTGCTCATTTCGCTCCTGTTGCTGGTTGCTGTTCGTCATCGCTTATCTTCTCTTGCTCTTTGCTGTTCACCTCTACTCAGGACCTTACTCGCGTGCTCATTTCGCTCCTGCTGTTTGTTGCTGTTCGTCATCGCTTATCTTCTCTTGCTCTTTGCTGTTCATCTCTACTCAGGACCTTACTTGCGTACTCATTTGGCTCCTGCTGTTTGTTGCTGTTCGTCATCGCTGCTCTTCTCTTGCTCTTTGCTGGTCATCGCTACTCATGACCTTACTCGCGTGCTCATTTCGCTCCTGTTGCTTGTTGCTGTTTGTCATCGCTTATCTTCTCTTGCTCTTTGCTGTTCATCTCTACTCAGGACCTTACTCGGGTGCTCATTTCGCTCCTGCTATTTGTTGCTGTTTGTCATCGCTGCTATTCTCTTGCTCTCTGCTGCTCATCGCTACTCAGGACCTTACTCGCGTGCTCATTTCGCTCCTGCTGCTTGTTGATGTTCGTCATCGCTGCTATTCTCTTGCTCTTTGCTGCTCATCGCTACTCAGGACCTTACTCGCGTGCTCATTTCGCTCCTGCTGCTTGTTGCTGTTCGTCATCGCTGCTCTTCTCTTGCTCTTTGCTGCTCATCGCTACTCAGGACCTTACTCGCGTGCTCATTTCGCTCCTGCTACTTGTTGATGTTCGTCATCGCTGCTATTCACTTGCTCTTTGCTGCTCATCGCTACTCAGGACCTTACTCGCGTGCTCATTTCAGTTTTGGGGCTTCTGCTGCTAGTGGTGGTCGATTGTCGTTATTCAAAGATTGGATCTGTGCGAGAGTACCCTTACATTCAGGTCATTTGAAAGGCCACTCTGCATTTATGCAGGCTTGTGACTGGCTATCATAAGATAGGCTGCATTAATCCTCCTCAATTTTTTTAAGGCCACTCTGCATTTGTCCAGGCTTGTGACTGGCTATATATATGTTAAAACATATATAGGCTGCATTACCCTCCTTCCTTTTTTTTTAATTTTTTATTTTTTTTTATATATATTTTTTCTGTTTTTTTTTTGTAATATGTTCCAATTCCTCCGTCACATAGAGTCATTGCTGTCTTCAGCTGGTGGTGGGTCGTAGTCGTTTAATACACGGTTAAGCAGATATTTTCGTTTTTCTACGGCATATTCCAATGATTCTTTTGATTCGTAGTCTTCCTCTTCTCTCAGGCGTTTAGCCGTTTTCTTGATCTTTCTATGTACGGGGTCTTTATTCATGTCTTGATGCCAGGACAGCAGTCCGAGGTAATGCTTTCGTATTTCGTCTCTGTATGTGTCAAACATGTCTCTATATGCTGCCAAGCGTGCCTCGTTTTCTTCCATTCCGGCTTCGACTAGTTCGTTTACTTTCTGTGAGTATTCCGATTGATGTACTTGAAATGTTCTATTCAAAATGACTTCCCATGGGGACTGTTCGCATTGCTCTTCGGAGTCTTCGTTGGATTCATGGTCACTGCTTTGTTCCGATTCCTCGTTATCGGCTTCTGTAGTGGTGTCTGAGACTGAATCACTCTGAATCAGTCTGTTGAATCCTCTTCCATACCGTTTGCTTTCTTTTTGTGTTGCACTAGGTTGAAGTTTCGCTTGGACTGGTATCCACATATGTCACATGTATACATTTAAGACGTCTTTCTTTCCTGGGATTCAATAGTAGAATGAGCTCCGGTTGTCCTGCAAGTGCTTATATTAGCTAGAGGTTCCTCAACGGCTTGTTGATTCATACACATAGGGTCCAACGTTAAACTATGTCCTGCTCTGGCAGCCATGTTTTTTGGCGGATCGGAAAAATTTCGGCAATTTTAGTTAATTACCTTCCACACATCATTCCTGTAAAGTTTGGTTAAATTTGCTCAAGTAGTTTCAAAGGAGATAAACTTTAACATGATTTCCCATAGGGTCCAATGTTAAACTATGTCCTGCTCTGGCAGCCATGTTTTTTGGGGGATCGGAAAAATTTCGGCAGTCTTAGTAAAGGACCTTCCATACATCATTCCTGTAAAGTTTGGTTAAATTTGCTCCATTGGTTTTAGAGGAGATGATCAATATGTGAAAGTTTACGGACGACGGACGCCAAGTGATGGCAAAAGCTCACATGGCCTTTGGCCAGGTGAGCTAAAAAGGTTATCTATATTAGAAGCCTATTTGGGGCATAGATCACCAAATGTTAAGAATGTAAAGAGCAAAAATGTTTCTCCCGTTGAAACTCAAGGTTTTGATGTTGCCATTCAAACTGTAGAATCCTTACAAACTGCTATCAAAGAGACGAAACTTAGGGCTGCAATGAGCGTTATAGCATCGGCAGTAAGTGGAGATTCCGTAGTAAAAAACAATCCCCGCCCGAAGAGTCTCAAAGGGAACACGAGTAAGAGCCCAAGTTTTACGTTCTGAGAAATCTTGCTGGACGCATACTGCTAGAAAAACGCGATCAGATGCCGTAAGTGAGACTGATAAAAAGACCGCATATGATTTTTGGCTTCTCCAGGAAAATTCAAGACCCACTGGAAATAAATCTGATATAAAGAGAATGCGAATTGGTCCAAAATTATACAGTTCTCATATAGTTCATATTCTAGAGAAGAGTCAGACGGACATATATTTTGAATTCACTAAAATCCATCCTGGCTTTAAAATGGGCCAAAGAATATTTGAAAGGTGCAAACCATATTTTGTACAACGAGTGAGGCCGAAAGACAGACAAACTTGTGTATGTCGATATCACGTTGAAGCAAAAACATTGTTTAACTCTTGCATGAATTTCCGGAAAAAAATTACCGATGATAACCGGTCATCGTTAGAAAATTTTCCCATAGTTTATTGAGTGATTTGTTTACGATTTCTGTGATCTCAGGCAGAAGGCTCTCCAAACATTCTTTAAGGAGGTTCGTTGGTATCGGGTCGAGCTCACACGAACTTCGGAGGGGCAGCTCTTATGATCTTTCTTAGATCTTCTATAGATGTTGGTGTAAACGACACTAATGATGGTCCTTCGAATTTTACTCTAAGAGGGTCCGATGTATTTTCTGCTCCACTTATGTTATAGCATCGTTCGGATTTTCTCGATTTTTCCTAAAACGAAGCCACCAAATGTATTAGCGAGCTCTTAGTCGTCAGAACTAGTCGGCAGTATTGTTTCGCTTTTATTTCCCACTAGATGATTTGTCAGCTTATACAAGCGTTTCTGGTATTATCCAATATCAGCGATTTGGTTTAAAAAATACGCCTTTTTACAATCAAATAGCAATTTGTTCACTTGACTACATTTTTCCCGGTAGATGTGTTTGTGAATTGTTAGTTTGGTTTTCCACATTTGTCGTTCTGCTTTCTTCCGTTCTTGTTTTGAAGTCCGCAAATCCTTTGAATACCATTCCGTGTTAGGACGAACCGTAATGGTTTTAGTCTGTATTGATGCATGCTTATTGATGATAGCTTGGACTACACAATTGTACGTTTCAACAAGCTCGTCCATAGATCCCTCCAAATTCTGCATAACTTTCGACATTTCTAGATCTTCTTTTAATTTTCTGGTATTAATTTGGCCAGGTTTTCTAAAATTCACAGTTTTTCGGTGTTTTGGTGGTTTTGAAAGTAAAAGTCGAGTCCACAGAGCTAAATGATCAACAAATGCGTTGCCTTTGTTACCACAAAGGCCCGAATCTTCAATCGTCGGTGTGGTATGTAAGATGGTTATGGAACGCCGTTTTTATATTTATTCAAATTCGAGATATCTTATTTATTTAACAAGATATCTTATTAAGTATTAAGATATCTTTAATTTTTAGAAGATATCTTATTTAATTTGAAAGTACATAAGATATCTCTATAAGTTAATAAGATATCTCTATTAGTTAATAAGATATATTATAAAGTATTTAAGATATCTTACTTCTTTATAAAGATATCTTTTAAACACATAATTAGATATCTTATAAAGTTTATAAGATATCTTATTAAGTAAATAAGATATCTCTAATATTAATTATATAAAAGATATCTCTATAAGTTAATAAGATATCTTACTTCTTAATAAAGATGTCTTTTATACACATACTTTATTAGATATCTTATAAAGTTTATAAGATTTCTTATAAACTAATAGAGATATCTTATTAACCTATAGAGATATCTTATAAAGTTTATAAGATATCTTATAAACTAATAGAGATATCTTATTAACTTATAGAAATATCTTATATATTTAATCAGGTATCTTTATAACCAGTTAAATAAGATATATCTATAAGTTAATAAAATATCTCTATAGGTTTATAAGATATCTCTATTAGTCAATAAGATATCTCATTTAGTTTATAAGATATCTTATTAAGTAAATAAGATATCTTATTAAGTAAATAAGATATCTCTATTATTAACTATATAAAAGATATCTTATATAGTTAATAAGATATCTTATAAATTAATAGAGATATCTTATATTTTAAATAAGATATCTTTATAAACATTTTAATAAGATATCTTATTTAAGGGTGTTAAATCTTAATTCACGAGAAATTGAAGTAGAATTTGTTTCTCCCAATACGCTTGTACCAAAGAATCTAGGTCATCCCTAATTGTACCCCGACATTTGTTTTTGTTATCGTTTACGCTCGACCGGATATCGCTTGACGATTTGTTTAGTGCAAGGTCGCGACCTTTAGGACGGCCAATAAAATTCCGTTTCCGCACGAGACTTTTTAATTGCTCTAGAGCATTAAATTATTTTTATTCAATGGGCTGAACGGTATGAAAATACGCACACCCATGGGAGAAAACAGAGTCTAAGAATTCCACCCATTCTTCGAAAAAAAAAGTTGTAATACGAAAATTATTTGACTGAGATGGTGGTGGGCGATACACTACACATAAACGGAATTGACGATTGTTGATCCTAATTATTTTCTGTAGTAATTCAAAATTGTGAAGACAAATTTCTTTGAAATTGAAATAGATTTAATGTCGATGCTTGAGTTGTGAATTATAGCAAGATTCCACCACCCCGCCTACCATTTCGAGATGCATGTTGAAATCGTATCTGGTAGGGGTTAATTTGGATATTGCTTTTTTTATACGACGAGATCCCAAACCATGTTTCTGTGAAGGCCATAATGTCGATATTGTTGGAGATAATGTAGTCAAAAATATCAAGCGTTTTGTTCTTTGCTGACCTACAATTTAAGGTCACTAGAGTCAGACGTTTGTTGCTTACTGTACATGTACATGTGTTGTGTATGTAGATGCGCAATGAGGGTTTAGAATTTTGATTTTCAAAACTTTGAACCGACAGGTTTTAATTCGAAAATTGTGAATTAAGACTTGGGATCTAAACTCCTCTTTCATTTTCAATTTCATGCATTTTATTTCAATACAGTAATGTCATATACTGTATATAGATTCGCAATGAGGTTTTAGAACTTTTATTTTCAAAATGTTGCGAAACAGCTCGTGCGACAATAGAAAACAAGAAAAAATAAATGGAAATGGTGAGCTGTCAGAAGGGGCATAAAACCACTAAAATGTATGAAATACACAAGTCGAACAAAGCCAAATATAAAATCGTAAAAAAACAACAATCAAACTAAAAAGTTAAAAATACCCAACGTTTCGACCAATATGGTCTTGAACACGAGCATGTAAAAAACAAAAATAAAAAGGTGCTGACTCTTTGAAACCCAGAGCAAGACTGAATTCGTATATAAAATGTAAACAAAAAGAAAATTTATTTGACGTGGGTGTCACCATGTAAATGTAAAAAATTCTTAATTTCAATTCATTTACTAAGTATGCACACTAACTTTTTGCGGTAAAGTTATCTTATATATGACCAGTACGTATTCTATACATCATAAGTACATATTATCAGGTTTCCTGCAAACGTATATCGTAAAATATCAGCCGCGAGACAAAATGTGAAGCTTTTTCGGCGAGTGAGCGTAGCGAACGAGCCAAAAAGCTTCATATTGTGTCGAGCGGCTTATATTTTACAATATTTGTTTGAAGAAAACTTGATGATAAATTCATCGTATTGTTAACTAGCAATCTTTATGGAATTTCTTACTTTTCAATGGCCAACCGCATATAACCGGATGTTTTCCTGATATATTCGGTTCAACGTTGGGTCAAACATTATGACGTCGCTGATACATTCGGGTCAGCTCATATTAGGGTCGGGTCAACTCTTTAAGACGTCACTGTGCCGAAATACGGGAAATTCTGAAGGCCTCAGCAGGTCGATATAGCCATAGGGAAATACGATAACGTCAAATATATTATTTTACTTATTTTTACTGTATAGTTTTACTATCTACCTTGCCATTTATGTATCTTCTATGAAGTACGTTTACTGATCGACACACACGTCAAATAAATTTTTGTTTTTGTTTACATTTTATGTACGGACTCAGTCTTGCTCTGGATTTCAAAAGAGTCAACACCTTATTATTTTTAATTTTTTACATTCTCGTGATCAAGACCATGGTCGAAACGTTTAACGTTTTTGTTTGTTTTTTTTTACGATTTTATATTTGGTTTTGTTCGACTTGTGTATTTCATACATTTTAGTTGTTTTACGCCCCTTTTGACAGCTCACCATTTCCATTTATTTTTCTTGTTATCTATTGTCGCATGAGCTGTTTCGCAGCAGAATTAGTTTTTTATGTTAAATATTGGTTTTCAAGTTATTCGTATTTTAGAAGATTGACAAAATTATCGTTCGCTGTCATGGTGGGACACAAAGTCTGTTGGGGAAATACTATATTCAAAATGAAAATAACGGGAGTATAATAATTTCAATTCATTATCTTAAACATTTAAAGATAAATGACAACTGTTTCAATATTTATTAAATTGATTTCAGTTTTTATTAGTTTGAATTTAAGTCGATGTAAACAATATCGTCATCAATATGTAAAGACTAATTTCAGAACAAATCCTGAGTAGCATAGACAACAACTCTCTGACATTTTCACAACTGAATATATAAGGTTTCCAGGTCCAATGAATAAATAGGAAATATAAGAATGTTAGGATATAATACCTGTAGATGCGCAATAAGGTTTTAGAATTTTTATTTTCTAAACAAGGGGTCCACAGTGGTCGAACTTTTTTAATTCAAGCTTGTGACATATCACCCTACTCGGACACATTATATTGACTCCGAGCCGACCAGTAGATCTTTTGTTCTTACTCCTAGATGCCGCGTGCTTGTCGAAGAAGCAGCAAATACCAATTTAATGTCTTTGGTTTGACCCGGCCGGGGATGAACCCGCGACCTTCCGCACTCGAGGTGAGCACGCTAGCACGAGATCACGGAGGCGGTTAAAGGGAAACTGAAGTGAAAATTGAATTCAAATTAAATTTGATAAGATTCGGTTAAAATATAACCTTTTTTTCCTAAATAGACGAAAATAACAATAAATACAATTCAAGACGAAACTTTAGAAGATGCACTATGAATAGGTTTCATTGAGAAAATTATACTTCTTTAAATTTTCAAAATTCAAATTAAATTTGTTAAGTTTTCCACAGTACCGGGCCTCGGTCTGTCTCGCTATCTGTAGCCCAGAAATTTATTTAGTTAAGATCACCAAAAAAAGGTACTTGGAGAAAAAAAGGATTTTTTATCATGAATATCCATATTAAAAAATATTTGTTATTAAAAATAATCCATTTTTTACACTTGAATGCAGTTTCTTATGTCATACCATCTATAAATAGAAATATAAATGTACTTACACACAGTTTTGTCTCAATTCATTGACGCGGACACTGTGTTGACCCATATCTTTGAAATGCCGATTCTTTAAATCACAGAAGTATTTATTAACTAATTAGAATTATCGACCTTTTGAATTTCGTCTTTTTTTCAAGTTTTTGGAAATAAATAAAGTAAAATTGTGAAAAGTGATAGCTTTTCAAAAGCAGAGGTTCGGGCACATTTGGCCGATATTAGAACATTAAGGTCAAATGAAGAATGATATTCGAACATCACCATTTTCCTCAATGTTATCCAATCACACGGCTGCAAATCATGCGTACCGCAGTGTCTGTTGTCATGGGAAAGCTCTTTAGTTAAATAGGTTAAAAGCGAAGTTATGAAATCATTCTTTTCGTTTTAATTCCTGGGGAAATTATTGTAAATACTTCCACATCCGCATGTGTCCAAGATCAGAATGAGTGCAAACTGGCTATGCCTTTCAATTACAATATTACAGATTTCCAACAAAATCTCGGATGTGAGCCAACTTCGCATTCGGAATTCCTGTAACTATTTCTTATATTTACATCAACGGTTGCCAACAGTATCCCGGATATGTGCCAAATGTGCCAACGACAAGAGCCAACATATCATGCTGCCCGTCTCTTGATCTTACTCTCAGATCTATAGATTCGGTAGCAAGCTTTGCCAACGATGGCGCCAAGATTGCCAAAAAAATAATCGGAATTAATATCGCTAGATCTTCCACGTGCAGGCTTGTCGCTAACCATTTATAGCTATGACATCATTGAAATGTTAGGAGAATTTCAATGTGTGAGCAGATTTTTTTTCAAAAAGAGCTTCTTATAGTACAAAAATAATAAAAATCGAAACAATAGATTGTTGCTTTTCATCTTAGGGGCGTCATGAACTATGAATTGTGTATCATACTTTCTGTATAGAGGCCCACATTTTAAGTTTCTAAAATTCATTTTTATATTTATATATAATTTATCCTCCTCTATTTTTAATTTATTAATATCGGTAGTCTTTGATCAATAAGCTTTTGATTTATTACTCATATCTCAAGGAAAGACGATACAGTAGCAAGGGGAAATATTGACGTCGCCAATTCTCCAATGAAAACCCTATGTATACAATCCTCAATAACTCTGTAATAAGCACATGGACCCCAACTGTTTTCTTTTGCAAACAAAAGTTCATTACTTCAAGATAATTATACTAAAATTTATAAAAAAAAATCAATGAAGGAATAATTTTTTGTAGATGAATCAAAGTTACCAAATTATTATTAAATTTCCTTCTTTGGCTTAATTTTGCACAATTTCCTAATTATTTTATTAATCTTTTTGTCAAATGTCTTAAAAATAGGTTTGCTTTTCTTTGTGTATTTGAAAAGATTACATGTGGTAAATTTCAGCAAAAAATAAATAGAGGAACCTTATAATATTTTATCGTATTCCCTTAAATAGTTACAAATTTCATCGAGTTAGTAAGTTTTTGGATATATGATGCTTTTATATCATGTGTTTTTATTTAGAACAGTATTTCTGGTTGCATTTGAGCTATTTATTGCGGGTCATGGTTATCTTATGGTTGAGTCAATTGCACTTTGTTAAAGAACACATATTACTTATCTTTCTTACTTTCAATCCTATAAATATTTCCTCATCACGATCCAATCATTCTGGTGACAATATTACACAAAATGGTCATGCAACACTAGATCCTAGGAGTTGATTGCACGAAACTGGTGGGTGTGATTAAACATCGAGTTCGAGTTCGAGTTAAAGTTAGAGTTAGAGTTGAAGTTCGAGTTAAAGTTCGATCGTTAGTATAAATCGAATACGAGTTGAAGTTCGAGTGAACTCGAGATATTAATTTTTTCTTATGTCATATATCGAGTTACATTTCGAGTTAGAGTTACGGTTTGAGTTAAAGTTCGAGTTAAGATACAACTTTTTTTGTATGTAGCGATGCCGATATTCGGGTGTAGCAAACAAGTCAAACAGACTCTACCATACGATCTTCAACATGTGGATGGAGGTACATACACACTATATTTGCCCCAAGTTTAGAAAAAATGTGAACACCACATATCAAGCCTACAAGTCTCTATACTACAAACAATATTTCAAACAAACTAGAGACTGTAAGGAGCTTATATAAGCTCTCCTATAAACATTATTGGTTCTGAGCATCCTTTGACACAAATTTGAAACTGGACACCTCTAATGATGATTAAGGCCAAATTGCCCATTGGATTTAGAGGACCATTAAAGGATCATTAAAGTAAAGTTTGGTTGATACTGACTTTGTAGTTTCAGAAGAAAAGATTTTAAAAATTTCTTTCCCCCTTTTCTATAATTAGCTCCGGAAACTATCTTGGTTGAAGGTCGGGGACAACAGACAAAAATTTACAAGGGGACCACCCAAGGACTATTCCACCAAAGTTTGGTTCCAATTAGCCCAGCAGTTTCAAAGGAGATCTTCAAACAGTATTCCCCATAGAGTCCTAAGTTTAATTATGTCGGGTCGTGACGGCAATCTCGGAGACATATTTAACACGGTATACAATCAGTTAAACGGAGTGTTTTCACTTCAGCTGATTGTTTTGAAAAGTATGAAAAGCCATACAATTAAATTTTGACCCGTTTGCTTTCAATAAAAAGACATACCTAGCCATCCAATTTTAAACGTATCCGGTGTTACCGATGGTCTCGGGTGCGCCGGTTGTACACCGTTGTTAAGTTTCGTCTACTTATATACGGTACATCGACGATATGAAGAAAACATCAGAAAGCCAATAAATCAAAAATGCACTGTATTTTTGTTCGTTATTAATATTGATATAACAAAAATTTCAAAATAATGATGACTTCAAGATGAAGAACAATAATAAAAGCGTTGTTCCATTGCTTTATGTACCATGTATTTTTGGGATTTTGTCTCATGTATATTTACTCCATATCCCTTCATTTTTCATTCATAACTATGCCAGCGCAGAACATAGTTTAACATTGGACCCTATGGGAAAACATGTTAATCATCAACTCCTCTGAAATTACTGAAGGAAGTTGAACCAAACTTGACAGGAATGATGTATGGAAGGTCCTGTACAAAGATTACTCATTTCGTTCCGGTCCGTCAAAAAACATGGCCTCCAGAGCAGAACATAATTTAACATTGGATCCTATGGGAAAACGTGTTAATCATCAATACCTCTGAAAGTACCAGGTGAGCGGCTACAGGCTCCAGGGAGCCTCTGGTTTTAAGGAAGGTTTGAAAAAAACTTTTTAAAATCATACAGGATCGACATGCATTTCGATTTAGGGAGGACCTCATACTAGTACTTTAAGGCCGGTTGAACAATATAAATACACGTATTTCGGATATTGGGGGAAGCAGGGTTTTTTTCAGTTTGTGATTTTATCGAAATAATTAACATAATTAAATGGACAAGAGTAAAACTATATGTGTGTATCTTCCACATTCGTTGGTGGGACATAAGGAGAAAGAGAAAAGGGAAACGTTTCATGTGCCCTGCATGAGGAAGCGGTCAATTTAGATTCATTGATACCTATATCCGTTGTCCAGATGATTAAACGGCGAGGAATTAAAGTCAACGCATAATAACTTAATCCCGGGGGGGTTGCCTAGTGCTTTTGGGGGGTCCCAAAATTGCAGGTATTTTGGGGGTTAGTGCAAAAAGACGAAAAAAATAGCGTTTTCAGTCTATTTTATGTGGTAAAATGAAATTATTTTTATAGGGTAACATGACAGTAATTTTCTGTGTCTGAAAAAATTAGAGATATATCTGTATGTGGGTGTCAACAAATTTAAGTATTCTTTTGACGAGCATATGTACAGATAATGTTTTAACTCCCTCCTCCTAAACTTAATCCGTAACTCGAATTTTAACTCCAAATGCAACTCGAAAAATGACATTAGAAATCAATGTCTCGAGTTAACTCGAAGATTAACTCTAACTCGAATGATAACTCGAACGCTAACTCGAACTTTAACTCGAACTCGAACTCCAACTCGAACTGTAACTCGAACTTTAACTCGAACTCGATGTTTAGTCACACCCGAAACTGGTACCCTCAATATGCAATATCTGCAAAAAAAAATCTTAAAACAACTATCCAAATGACATCATACTCCTTCGTGAAACATATATAAACATATAGGCTAATTTATTGGGGGAAAAGTTGTAGGAGAGTTAATCCTAAATGGTACCCCCTCCATACACAATTCTTTCACAACAAAAATTCCAAACACAAAAAATCTTGAAAGGTCACAATGACGTCATATTCCTTTTTTTTATTTATTTTTTTCAATTGCTATATTTCTATAAAATTCACTGACTTTCAATTGCTACATTTATGTTGTTATACGTTTTAATGTGGAGAATATGGCCTTTGTATTTGTACATGTATGTATATTGATAATAAATAATATATTTTTTTTTGTTATATTTATATAGATATTTCCGTTTTATTTATTTTTTATTTTATTTCATTTTATTTTATTTATTTTTTTTTATATTTTAAATTTTATTTGTTTTTAGTCTTGTAATTGTGACCTTTAATAATTATAAAAGTTCAATATATATGTATGAAAATAAGTTTTGTGTATAAATATAAGTATACTACAAAAGTTAGAGTTAAAAAAAGAAAGTGAAAATGAGAAAAGTAGATTAAAATGAAAATCCATTAATGTCAAACTATTAATTAAAAAATTTTATTTTCTTTTTTGTATGAACTGCTAGCTCAATCTAACAGAAACAGAAAATACTACATTAACAGCCAACAGAATTAATATATTTATATATTTTACCTTTGCAAATATTTATATTGACTGAAGTTTTTTTGGTAGTCTAGTCAATTATGCTTTGAAATCTGACAACAGTAAAGAAACAATTTCCGTGCTATCGTGTTTGGGCTGTCTCCCTTTGTGCATGATCAGGGCATACCCAAATTATCAACTGAATAAACAGGTGCATGTACATCAAATTTTACGGTAAATAGTATTTTTATATTCAAATTATCTATAAAATTACTAAACATACGATATTTACCAATAATGACAAGTAAAACGTATCACGAAAATAAGCATTTTACAATGTTTTAAAGATTCCCGCCTTGTGATTTCCGGCTCGGGTTCGGTCTCGGCCTAACCTGTGTGAACATAATTGATCATAATTGATCTGTGTCGAGGGCGACATTTTGTTATTCAGTGTTTATATTATTACAGGTAATATAAAAAAGAAAAATTATACACACGCATATATATACGTTTTTAGATATTTTCGGATTTTTTTCATATTGACACTAATATACTATAGCTATTTGTCATTGAAAGGTAAAATTAAACAAAGTTAATATAACTATAATGTTTATGGGTGAAAAGGGGGGGGGGGGGTGTGCTTTGTTGTATTTGTATATGAATTTGTTTTTCAAGGCATTAGCGACACTTCAAAACTTTTTAATTCAACGACATACCAAAACTGTTTTAATCACAGATGAATCCTTCCTTTTTTTACCATATTTTCTAATTGGGCCTGCCTTTCTTTTCGCTAAATATTGAAACCTTCTTTGTTCTTGTCATAGAATATATAGGGTTCATTTAACATCATTTTATGGCAAAGGATAGAAGCTTAAAGAAAAAAATGTTAAGTAAATATTTTTGACATTATAGAAAATAAAGTTAATTTTCTTCCAGATTGAAACGAGGTTGTGATAAGGACAATTTTTCTCCACCAGGTTCGACGACCAAATATAAGACATAATTTATATTTTTCTGCTGTGCCGAAGCTGTCATGTAAGTTTAACAATATTTGTATAAAGTTATATTCCTATATTTAATTTGTGAAACATGTGTATCTATTCAGAAAAACCCAAAGAACTAAAATTATCACTATGGTAAGGTAATTCCTTAGGGCCGTATTCATAAAAGTGGTTTAATGTAAAACTCGTTTAAGCTTAGACCTGGTTTAGTTAAACCAAGAAACTAAATTTAAATTAAACTCTATTCATGAAAGAAATTTAATCCTAGTTTAGGTAAACTTAGTTTAAACTTGGTTAATTTTTTAAAACTAAGTTTAAATTTAAACTATGATTACGAAAATAAAAAAAACAACTGGCTCCGAACTGCATTTCATCGTGACGTTCTGTTTATGACATGATTAAACACATC